>CM073473.1:48507971-50987971 GCA_037074535.1 Gleditsia sinensis | reverse complement strand
GTATTTTAATGATATAGACCAGTCTGAACTCTTCTTTAGTAGTCTTGCAATTTTCTCCTTGATGGGCCTCTAGAATTAGACCATTAAATGCTTCTTTAAATATTTTAGCACAACCTCTTGTGATAGGTCCAATTGGAACTTGTAGTGAGTCCGTATTCTATTTTCGTTTGTCATCCCTAGCCACGATCTCATCATTCCCCTCCTCTTGAAAAGGACTTGTCCTCAAATCATCACCTATATCAAAAAGAGTCAAGTCAGAAACATTAAAAGTTACACTAACATTATACTTACCTAAAAGATCTAGTTTGTAGGCATTATCATTGATCCTTTCAATAACTTGAAATGGACCATCCCCTCTTGGAAGTAATTTAGAATGCCTTTGAGCTGGAAACCTTTCCTTCCTCATATGCAACCAAACCCAATCACCAGGTTCAAATACAATTTTCTTACGCCCCTTATTGGCTTGTTTGACATATTGCTCAGTCTTTCTCTCAATATTTTGTCGAGCTTTTTCATGAATCTGCCTAACAAATTCATCTTTCTTCTTTCCATCTAAGTTAACATGCTCAACTATAGGTAAAGGAGTTAAATCCAAAGGAGTTAATGGATTAAACCCATACACAATTTCAAAAGGAGAAAACTTAGTTGTAGAATGTATGATCCTATTATATGCAAACTCAACATGTGGGAAACATTCTTCCCATGATTAGAAATTCTTTTGTATCATGGCACGTAACAAAGTAGATAAAGTTCTATTAACTACTTCAGTTTGACCGTTAGTTTATAGGTGACAAGTAGTAGAAAATAAAAGTTTTGTCCTTAACTTACCCCAAAAAATCTTCCAAAAAGAACTTAAGAATTTTGCATCTCTGCCAGACACAATACTCCTAGGCATGCCATGCAATCTCACAATTTCTTTGAAAAACAAACCAGCAATATGTAATGCATCATCAGTTTTATGACATGGTATGAAATGTGCCATTTTAGAAAACCTATCAACAATCATATATATAATCATCTTCCTCGTTAGGCAAGTTATATACTTTGTTGATTATGGCTTGGTCGAAGAAAACCCTTGTCTCCCTGACTCTGACCCATTCCTTGGCATTCTGGGGGAAGTTGTCGTAGAACTCGTTCACTAGAGGGATCAGGGCAGACTTGGGGTAGGTGGCGAAGGTCTCCCATCCCCGTGGTTTTACTATGGCAGCCTCATACATCGGTAGACCTAGGTCCTCCGTCATGGTGAAGGTGAAGCCCTTTTCTGCATAGAAATTTCTTTGAATGACTTCTCTGTCCTGGCGCCGCTTGTTCTCCTTAGAGGTAAACCTCTACATTTTGGTCTTAATCCTCGGCATTGTTGGCTTGTGGGGATTTTGAGAAATGCATGTCTTTTTTTGTGCAGAGAGGGCTTCAGGAAGTGAAGGGGTTGAAAGAACAATAGGGCACTTCGGGATACAAGGGGGTTGAGAGGACAGAAGGGCACTCAGAATGCGAAGGGGGGTCAAAGGAATTTGCAAAAGCTGGCAAGTACAGGGGTGAAATGAGAGGGTAAGGACGTGTGGATGTGACTTATGGGATTCTCAAAGTTTTCCTGCCCCTTTTTGGTTTTGATAACTTCTCTTTTTGGTTCCAGCCCTTGGGTGCCCTGACATGCTATAATTTTAGCATGTATTTAGTATATTTTATGTTTCTTTTTATTTTATTTAAATAGTGAATAAATAAGATTTAATTAATTTTTGTGTTTTATGTTTTAGGAATAATAAAGAAGAAAAGAAGAGAAAAATAGAGAAAAAAACATGAAAAATGCTGATTTTTGACCTTTCATCACTAATGGAGGCCTATCTCGCTCATTTTAGCTCCGATTAAGGTAATTCTAGCGGATAAGGAAAGAAGAAACATAGAGCTACAACTTTTATGTTCGGTACTTTGGCAAAATCCAGAAGATTCTAGGCACCGCGGCGCTCACAAGGGAGCGCCATGGCATCACGTTAAGACAAATCCGGAGCGCCGTGGTGCTTGCCCCAGGGCGCCATGGCACCTGAGCATCTTCGACACAGCGTGCCGCGGCGCTGACTGAGGGCACCGCGGCACCCCGTGACTTTTTTTTCGTAGCACCACGGCATTCTACTTAAGCGCTGCGGCGCCCAACGCCGTAGAGACTTGCTGATTTCGCAATTTTAGGTCTTTTCACTCAAATTGAAGGCTGATGGACAGGGATTTTGACCTAAATACATTCCTACTTCGATTTAGAGTGGGGAATCTATAAAAAGAGAGGCAAGCAAGCAGAGAAGGGATCCAATTCTTCATCCAAGTTCTTCAATTCTTCTTTAGATTTTATTATGGCCCTGCGTGGCTAGTTCTTTTAGTTGGTTGAGGTAGATTGAAACCTCAAGGGACCCTTATGCATTGTGAGATTTGGAATTGTTTCCAATAGTTCAATCTTAACTAGGTATTGTTTATTCATCTGCTTTTCTTTTCTAAATGATTTTTCATGTGATTGTTAAGAGGCCTACTAGTATATTGTATGTCTAAGTCTACTACTGAATTAGGTTTTGAACAAAGTTTTCATTACTTGATTCATGAAGCAAATAGGATTAAGGATTTTGGATTATAAATCATTAACCCTATGATGAATGATCAACTAAATTAAATATAATCGATTTACTTATATTCATTTAGCTCTATCAGTTTCTCTCGTTCTTAATGCAGTTGATAAGTTAGACTTTGCCGATGTGTTAAAGGATTTTTTTATCAATTAGAGTTTAATTGGTACGATTGTTATCAGTTCACTAGGCTTAAGGAGGAATTGGGATAAAGTCCCAATGATAGATATTTGGTTTAAGATTGATGATTTTGTCAATGATCGATGCAATCCCTTGATGGTGAATATCGACTGAAACTAATGCTTTTCTCATTAATTACTCTTTTCACTATTTTCATTATTGTTTAATTTACTTTATTCACAATTATCAAAACCCCCCTTTCTTAATCACATAAGGTAATTCCAGTCTCTGTGGGATCGACTCTTACTCCCACTACTACAGGTTAGTTTTGAGGTAAGGTATTAATTTGGGTGTACCTGCGACAGTGCGCACCAAATTTTGGCGCCGTTGCCGAGGACTGCGTCATTACTTTTTGTGATTTCTTTTTATTTATGCCTGTAACTTGTTCTTCTAATTCTCAATATTTACAGTTCAATCCAGATATTGGAAAATCTATATACAGGCACAGAAGAGAAATTCAAGAAAACATTGATCAGGATAGGGAGGAAGTGATCATGGCCAGACACCCCACTCTGAAGGAGCTTGTAGTTCCTAATTTGCACCAGGAACCCTTATGCATTACTTTTCCTAATCTTGATGAAAATGTTAATTTTGAGTTGAAATCTGGATTAATTCATCTCTTACCAAGTTTTCATGGTCTTGCAGGTGAAGACCCGCATAAACATCTGAAGGAGTTCTATGTGGTATGTACCAGTATGAAGCCCCCTGGAATAACTGAGGAACAAATAAAACTCAGGGCTTTTCCTTTTTCCTTAAAAGATTCAGTCAAAGATTGGTTGTATTATTTGCCCTCTGGTACTATCACTAACTGGAATGAGATGAAGAGAATGTTTTTAGAACGTTATTTTCTTGCATCTAGAGCCATTACTATTAGGAAAGAAATATGCGGCATTAGGCAATTGCATGGTGAAATGCTTTATGAATATTGGGAGAGGTTTAAGAAACTTTGTGCAAGCTGCCTACATCATCAGATTAGTGAGCAGCTACTAATCCAATATTTTTATGAAGGTCTTTTGCAGGGAGATATGAGCATGATAGATGCAGCTAGTAGAGGAGCACTAGTAGATAAAACTCCTAAGGCAGCCAGAATCCTAATATCAAATATGGCTGCCAATTCACAACAATTTGGCGTTAGGCATGATCCTCCTATTAGGCATGCCCAGGAGGTAAGTACTACTTCTCTTCAGAATCAAATATCTGAACTTACTTCTCTTCTGCGCCAAATGGCTACAGGTACACTACAACAAGTTAAAGTATGTGGAATATGCTCAGCCACAGGGCACCTGACTGACATGTGTCCTACACTTCAAGAGGAATCCACAGAACAAGCGAATGATGTAGGAGGTTTTCCTGGCCAACCAAAAAGGTATGATCCATATGCCAATAAATACAACCTTGGATGGAAGGATCATCCCAATTTCAGATATGGGAATGCACAAAATAGGCCTGCAGGACAAAATTTTTAACAAAATCAGCAAGCCTATTATCCTAGACAGAATGCACCCCAGGATCAACAGGTAAGTAATCCGTTGGAAGACATCGTGAAAACTCTTGTACATAACTCTCATCAATTTCAGCAAGAGACAAGAGCTAGCATTCAGAACCTGACAACTCAAGTAGGTCAGTTAGCAACCACAGTGAGTCGATTGGATGCTCCAAACTCAGGTAAGTTACCTTCACAAACTGTGGTGAACCCTAGAGAGAATGCTAGTGCAATTGTTTTAAGGAATGGTAAGGAGATTGAAAGTCCACCAGCACCCTCTTCTCCTAAGAAAACTAAAAAATCAATTAAGGAGAATGAAGCACCTACAGGTAAGTCTCCTTCTAATTTAAATTATGAAGTAGTTCCTCCTTTTCTAGAAGCTCTTAAAGAGAATAGGTTAAATGAGAAAACTTCTGAGTTGTATGATATCTTTAGGAAATGTGAAGTTAATATTCCCCTCCTAGATGCTATTAAGCAGGTACCAAGATATGCAAAGTTCTTGAAAGAATTATGCACTCAAAAAAGAAAGCAAAAATTGAAGGGGTTTGAAAAGGTTCAAATGAGTCAGAACGTATCTGCCATGATACAAACAAAACTCCCCACTAAATGCAAGGATCCAGGTATGTTTACTATTCCATGTAAAATTAGGGATACTCATGTTGAAAAAGCTATGTTGGATTTAGGAGCCTCCATAAATGTCATGCCATATTCTATATATGCTTCCTTGAAATTAGGACCATTGAACTCTACTAATGTGGTCATTCAATTAGCTGACAGGTCCATTGCATATCCTAAGGGAGTAATTGAGGATGTTTTGGTACAGGTAGATGATTTGATTTTCCCTGTAGACTTTTATGTACTAGACATGGAAAATGGGGATTTTACATCCCCAATATTATTAGGGAGACCATTTTTGAAAACCTCAAAACCAAGATAGATGTTCACAATGGCACACTCACTATGGAATTTGATGGTGAAGTAATAAATTTTAATATGTATGAAGCCATAAAACATCCAGGTGATGATACTCCTGTTTATTCTATAGATATCTTTGATTCCCTAACACATGATGTATTTGAATTAGATGGACAGGATAAATTGGAAGTAATTGTGAGCAAATCCATAGAAGAGGATGATGGTAAGATAGAATTGGATGAAGAAACAAAAGAGGAACTGGCTGCACTAAATGGTTTTTCAGAAGAACCACCAACAGGTAATGTTTCTTATATGGAATTACCAATTTCTGATACTTCTCTTCTACCTTCTGTTGTGCAGACTCCTACTCCTGAACTGAAGCCACTCTCTGATCACCTCAAATATGTATTCTTGGGAGAAGGAGAAGCACTTCCTGTTATTATCTCCAACAAGCTTGAAAATGATCAAGAGGCAAAACTAATCCAAGTTCTCAAAGAACACAAAACTGCAATAGGTTGGACCATAGCTGATCTTAAGGGAATAAGCCTTTCTACATGTATGCACATAATATTGATGGAAGAAGGAGCTAAACCATCTAGACAGCCCCAAAGAAGGCTAAATCCACCTATGATGGATGTAGTGAAGAAATAAATTCTTAAATTTTTGGAGGTTGGGGTAATATACCCTATTTCAGACAGTCATTGGGTGAGCCCAGTGCAAGTGGTTCGCAAGAAAATAGGAATAACTGTGATAAAAAATCAAAAGGAGGAATTGGTACCCACCCAGATTCAAAATGGGTGGAAGGTTTGTATAGATTATAGAAAATTAAATTCTGTAACCCGAAAAGATCATTTTCCTTTACCTTTTATTGATCAAATGCTTGAAAGATTATTTGGTAAACCTTACTACTGTTTTCTTGATGGTTATTTAGCCTATTTCCAGATTGTAATTGCTCCTGAAGACCAGGAAAAGACAAGCTTCACTTGTCCATTTGGGACATTCGCATATAGGCGCATGCCATTTGGGCTTTGTAATGCCCCTGCCACTTTTCAAAGGTGTATGGTTAGCATATTCTCAGATTACCTTGAAAAATTTATTGAGGTATTTATGGATGATTTTTCAATTTATGGGAATTCATTCGATGATTGTTTGCATAACCTATCACTAATTTTGAAAAGATGTCAAGAAACTAACCTTGTTTTAAATTCTGAAAAGTGTCATTTTATGGTTGAACAAGGTATAGTTTTAGGCCATGTTGTCTCAAAAAGTGGAATAGAGGTAGATAAAGCAAAGATTGATATTATACAAACTCTACCTTATCCCACTTGTGTGTGGGAAATTTGTTCTTTTCTTGGCCATGCAGGTTTTTATAGGAGATTTATAAAGGACTTTTCTAAGAAAGCAGCATCTATGTGCAAATGCTTCAGAAGGATGTCTCTTTTGAATTTGATGGAGAATGCAGGGAAACTTTTGACAAATTGAAAGAGTCCTTGATTTCAGCTCCAATCATCCAAGCACCAGATTGGAACATCCCTTTTGAAATTATGTGTGATGCTAGTGACCATGCAGTTGGAGCAGTACTAGGCCAAAGGATTAGAAAACATCCCATGTGATATATTACGCCTCCAGAATTCTGAATGATGCCCAGAAGAACTATACCACCACTGAAAAAGAACTCTTAGCTGTAGTCTTTGCATTAGAAAAATTTAGATCATATTTAATATGTACTAAAATTATTGATTTTACTGATCATGCAGCTTTGAGGTATTTGGTGATGAAAAAGGAGGCTAAACCTAGGATAATCAGATGGGTGCTACTGCTTACAGAATTTGATTTAGAGATTAGAGACAAGAAAGGGTTTGAAAACAATGTAGCAGATCACCTAAGCTGCCTGACACATGTGGAAGAAAAATTGAAAATTGAAGAATCATTCCCAGATGAAAATTTATTTTTAGTTTCAATTCATATGCCATGGTATGCAAATATTGTAAATTATCTGGCTACTAATCAGTTACCTCCTCTTTTGACCAGGGCAGCTAAAAATAGGATCAAGAGTGACGCCAAATACTACACATGGGACAATCTTTACCTTTGGAAGCAATGCTCAAATCAAATTATAAGAAGCTGTATTCCTGATTATGAAGTTTTATCAATTCTAACTTTTTGTCATTCTTATGCATGTGGAGGACACTTTGGAGCAAAGAGGACAGCAAAGAAAGTGTTGGACTGCGGTTTTTACTGGCCTACTCTATTCAAAGATTCATATCATTTTTGTAAGTCATGTACTAACTGTCAGAAAACAAGTAATATATCTAGAAAAATGAGATGCCTCAAACACCAGTATTATTTTGTGAAATTTTTGATGTTTGGGGCATTGATTTCATGGGACCTTTTCCCTTGTCATATGGATATAATTATATTTTGCAGGCTGTGGATTATGTCTCAAAGTGGGTGGAAGCTAAACCCACCAGGACTGATGATTCTAAAGTGGTTGCAAATTTCATTAAATCCCATATTTTTTCAAGATTTGGGATTCCAAGAGCTTTGATAAGTGACAGGGGAACACATTTTTGCAATAGGACTATTGAAGCCCTATTAAAGAAATATAATGTCACTCATAAATTGTCAATTGCATATCCCCCCAGACCAATGGGCAAGCTGAGGTATCCAACAGAGAAATCAAAAATATCATCAGTAAGACAATAAATCCCAACTGCAAGGATTGGAGTCTCAGATTAGATGATGCTCTATGGGCATACAGAACAGCCTATAAGACTCCAATTGGTATGTCACCAAATAGGTTAGTATTTGGAAAAACTTGTCATCTTCCAGTTGAATTGGAACAAAAAGCATTTTGGGCTATAAAGAAATTTAACATGAATGTGGAAGAAAGTGGAGAACATAGAAAATTACAGCTGCAAGAATTAGATGAAATTAGAAACGAGGCCTATGACAATGCAAATATTTATAAGGCCAAAACTAAACTCCTACACGATCGCATGATTTCACGTAAGGAGTTTAGCAAAGGACAGAAAGTTCTCCTCTACAATTCTAGGCTACGATTGTTTCCAGGTAAATTTCATTCTAGATGGGAGGGACCATTTATTGTTATTGATATTTTTCCTCATGGTGCAGTTGAAATAAAGATCATGAATAACCAGCATAGCTTCAAAGTCAACGGGCATAGGCTTAAACCTTACTATGAAGGATTTCAGCAAGAGGAAGCACAATGGATAACTTTTCAAGACCCTCATTGATTTTCTTTGAATCTATGTCGAGCCAACGACGTAAAACAAAGGCGCTGGTTGGGAGGCAACCCAACAACCATTCTTCTTCTTCTTAATTTTTCTTTATTTAAAAAAAAAATTTGCAGACTTGTGGACGTACATGCGCCGCGGCGCTCTGCGTTGCAGTAGAGAGCACCGAGGCGGCGCTCTCTATAAGAGCATCGCGAGCTCTTCGTCCTCCCCCCTCCGTTTTTGCCTCCTTTTCACCTCCAAATCCACTTTCTTGCCTTAAATCAACCATACCCACCTCCCATTATGTTATCTTGCTGACATTACATGATTTTTCATCTTCTTTTGCAGGATTAAATAATTCTTTCAGCTTTTGGCTTGGATTCAATGGCAATTTTCTAGGGTTCTCAAGCAATTTTGATCTCACACTTTCCATCCACAAATCACGCTGAATTGGGTACGATTTGCTTTGTTTATCCTGCTGAAGTTGATCTCTATACTTCATTGCTACTGGTTTTCACTACATTGGGACTTCAAGCTACAAATCTACCATCCATTCTCTTAATTTTTCAAGAGCGCACACTAGGTGTTTGATAAAACGCCCCAGTGAATTTGCCAAGTGCAATGGCCCCAAAAACTTCCAAATTAGGCCTCTCAAAAAGAAAGAACAGAGCTGAGGACCCTCCAGCATTTGACACTATGGCATTTGTGACTGAAGAGGTTTATCAACACCACATCAAAGTGGTGGTGCATAAGCCTATCGTTCCAGAACATGGATTTATTATCATTGAAGGGCTACCTCACAGAGACAATATCCTCCATAGGCATTGGGAGATTTTCTGTAGGAACCCAGAACCAGGAGTTATTCCCATGGTACAGGAGTTCTACTCCAATGCTACAGTTCACGAACGTCATAAAGCACGGGTTAGAGGCAAGATGGTGTTATTCACTCTGCATGCCATTAATGAATTCTATTCACTGCCTGATATTGAGGATGATGAATATATGACACTTCTTCAATCATACATTGACTTTGAAGATGTCATATGCACTCTATGCTACAGGGGGGCCTCCTAGAAATTGGATAGCAATGGCCATCCGATATACTTTGCTAGGGCTGATATGAATAAAGTGGCTAAAGCATGGCACTATTTCGTGTCAGCAAGATTCATGCCCAGCTTCAACATCAGTCAAGTCAGGAGGGACAGGGCCATTTTGCTTTATGCAATACTAAAGGGCCTTTCCATTAATGTAGGCAAGATTATTCATAGGCAGATGCTCAGCTGTATTAGTGCTAGAGGCGGATCCCTCTTTGCCCCTAGTTTAATTACTAGTCTATGTCAGAAGGCAGGAGTAAGCTGGGATTCCACTGAGGCTCTCATTCACCAAATGAGACCTATTTCCTATGCAAACATACAAAAATACAAAGGCCATGAAGAAGCAACAGAGGAGGAGCTAGGGATTCAGCCAGTACCTACAGAGGAACCGGGCAGCAGCTTAGCTCCACCACCATCCCAGCATACCATTGAAGATTTATGGGAGCGAACAGAGTGTCTGAGCCATTAAATGAACGATCTGGCCCTCTACCAGTACTCTATTGCACAACATCATCATGCATGTTTTAGCCAGTTAGCTCATGCCCTGAACCTCCCAATTGCTTTCCTGGCACCTCCTGAACCACCCTTTAGGCCTGCACTTGAGCATGATGAGATGGATGGTGATCACTAATCAGGGAAGTTTCACTGAATCCCTCCTTATGTTATTACTTGTCCCTATTATATTCTTTTTTTATATTCTTACATTGGGGACAATGTATGTTTTTAAGTGTGGGGGGGTCACTTTATGATTCAGCTGGATGACTGTATAATAAATCATACACTTGTGCACTTTCCTACTTTGATGCATAACTATAATTTTATGATATGTGCATTTTTAATCCTGTCATGAGGTGAGCATGTGAACAAAATTTCAATTTATGAGTGTGTTAGTGAAACCAATAGCCAATGATATAACTGTGTAAATTGCTTATAGCTCTTGGGAGATGTAGGAAAGTCATAATTATGTGTAATTTTAATTTCTTTTCAATTTATGATTACCTATTTTCTAAAAATCCTGAAATTATTTTGCACAGTAATTTTATATATTTAATTTCTCTTTTACTTAGAAAAATATTATATAACTCAAATATTTTATGATCCCATTTAAATTTCTAGAACTTATTTAAATGCTACTTGAGGCGAAATTCTAGGCTAATACTAACAATTAGGAGATGATTTAGGCATTTTTTTTTTATGAGATTGAGCCTTTCAAGCTTAACCCAAACAAGTAAATATCTTTAGAACCTCTATTTTGAGCTTAATTAGCATGTTATTCTATACCCACAAAACAACCAAGACCAAATTTTGTGATTAATACCTTTATTTTTTCTACCTGATTCACTCACTCCTTGATTAATTTCTAAAATCTTGTTTTATAGATCTACATTAATGAAAGGGTGGAAGGGTGGAGCAAGGACATTCAAAAAAAAATAATCTCAAAAGACTAATGAAAGTCTATCCAGTGATTGAAAAAGAAGAAATAGAGAATCAAAGAAAAGTAGAATGTAGAAAAGCAAGGAAATAAGTGTGGAGGAAAAAAATTCCCCAATCTTGAGAATTAGCTCAAATAGATCAGAGTTAATCATGTGATGTTGGGAGATTGAGTTTTAAATTACATCTTATATCTCACCCTATAGCCTAGCCACATTACAAGATGAGTTAAGTCCTTTTGATCCTAAGAAGTAGTTTTAGCCTACATTAGTGGAGAGTAGCATGAAAAATAAGTCTATGGAAATTTTAAATAGAGAGCCATGCTATAATTCTTGAGATGTATAAACTCATTTTGGTAAAAGAAAATTAAATTATTCAAAGACACACACACACTATGGATTTTAGGGAATAAAATTATAAATTGCATTTGAATTAAATTTTGCACATAGGCATGAAAATTTTCTGAAATTTCTTCAAGAGCATACAATTTTCACTATGAGGCAGCATATTGGTAAGCCATTCACTCATTTCATATATTGAATTCTGTTTACATGAATTAATTTGCTTGAGGACAAGCAAAAGAGTAAGTGTGGGGATATTTGACATGCTATAATTTTAGCATGTATTTAGCATATTTTATGTTACTTTTTATTTTATTTAAATAGTGAATAAATAGGATTTAATTAATTTTTTTGTTTTATGTTTTAGGAATAATAAAGAAGAAAAGAAGAGAAAAATAAAGAAAAATCATGAAAAATGATGATTTCTGACCTTTCATCACTAATGGAGGAATATCTTGCTCATTTGAGCTTCGATCGAGGTGATTCTAATGGCTATGGAAAGAAGAAACATAGAGATACAACTTTCATGTTCGGCACTTTGGCAAAATCCAGAAGATTCTGGGTTCCGCGGTGCTCACAAGGGAGCACCGTGGCGCCACGTTAAGACAAATCCGGAGCATCGCGGCGCTACCCAGCACGCCGCGGCGCTTGAGCATCTTCAACATAGCGCGCCGCGGCATCCTATGACTTGTTTTCCGTACCGCCGCCGCGCCCAACACCGTAGATACTTGCTGATTTTGCGATTTTAGGTCTTTTTCACTCAAATTGAAGGCTGATGCACGGGGATTTTGACCTAAATACATTCCTACTTCGATTGAGAGTGGGGAATCTATAAAAATAGAGGCAAGCAAGCAGAGAAGGGATCGAATTCTTCATCCAAGTTCTTCAATTCTTCTTTAGATTTTATTATGGCCCTGCATGGCTAGTTCTTTTAGTTGGTTGAGGTAGATTGAAACCTCAAAGGACCCTTATGCATTGTGAGATTTGGAATTGTTTTCAATAGTTCAATCTTAACTAGGTATTGTTTATTCATCTGCTTTTCTTTTCTAAATGATTTTTCATGTGATTGCTAGGAGGCCTACTAGTATATTGTATGTCTAAGTCTACTGCTGAATTAGGTTTTGAACAAAGTTTTCATTACTTGATTCATGAAGCAAATAGGATTAAGGATTTTGGATTATAAATCATTAACCCTATGATGAATGATCAACTAAATTAAATATAATCGATTTACTTATATTCATTTAGCTCTATCAGTTTCTCTCGTTTTTAATGCAGTTGATAAGTTAGACTTTGCCGATGTGTTAAAGGATTTTTTTATCAATTAGAGTTTAATTGGTACGATTGTTATCAGTTCACTAGGCTTAAGGAGAAACTGGGATAGAGTCCCAATGATAGATATTTGGTTTAAGATTGATGATTTTGTCAATGATCGATGCAATCCCTTGATGGTGAATATCGACCGAAACAAATGCTTTTCTCATTAATTACTCTTTTCACTATTTTCATTATTGTTTAATTTACTTTATTCACAATTATCAAACCCCCTTTCTTAATCACATAAAGTAATTCCAGTCTCTGTGGGATCGACTCTTACTCCCACTACTACAGGTTAGTTTTGAGGTAAGATATTAATTTGGGTGTACCTGCGACAGTGCGCACCATGCCCCTTCGTTTCTCTTCATTCATTTTTTTGTAGGGCTGAATGCTTTTGCTACAGCAATTCCTATGGCAGAAACTGGCTCTCCCATGATTTTTTTCTAGCTAAGGTGGCTTTCATATGATTTTATTGTGCAAATCAAAGACTAACTTTAACATGGTTTTGCTACAGCAAAACAAAGATTGTCCTGCAAACTGCTGTTGTCCCCAACCTGTGAAACAAACACAAATGATATTAAATTCACAATTTAAGCTATCTACAAACTGGAAAATAAAACAACAATGAAATTAAACATGGGTTGCCTCCTATGAGCGCTTGTTTTAAAGTCAATAGCCTGACTTCTTCCCTGCTCATCCTTATTGCAAATGGATTGAGGTATGCTGGCGATCCACATCACCTCCCAGGTAGTGCTTGATTCGTTGTCCGTTAACCCTGAATGTCCTCCCTTCCTTTTCTTCTTCTAGTTCAAAAATTCCAAAAGGTAAGACCTTGCTAATGCGGAAGGGATCAGACTAACGAGATTTTAATTTCTCAGGGAACAAGGTTAGCCTGGAGTTGTACAACAACAATCTCTGTCCTACTTCAAAGTTCCTCGGTTGCATCTTCTTGTCATGCCATTGCTTTGCTTTCTCCTTGTATAACTTGGCATTCTTATAAGCCTGACCACGGAATTCATCCAGCTCATTTAGTTGCAGCATCCTTTTTTCCCCATCAACTCCCAAATTTAGGTTTAGTTCCTTCACTACCCAATATGCCTGATGTTCCAGCTCTACTAGCAGATGACAAGCCTTTCCAAACACCAACTTGTATGGTGACATCCCCAGCGGTGTTTTATAGGCTATTCTATAAGCCCACAATGCATCATCCAACCTTGAAGACCAATCCTTCCTAGTGGGGCCTACCATTTTCTCCAGTATTCTTTTGATTTCTCTGTTGGAGATTTCAGCCTGCCCGCTGGTTTGTGGATGATATGGTGTTGCCACCTTGTGCCTTACTCCATACTTGGCCAGCAATGCTATGAATTGCCTATTGCAGAAATGGGTTCCTCCATTGCAGAAATCTGGTTACCACCTTGGCCTCATTAGTGGGAGACGCACTTGCTTCCACCCATTTCGAGACATAGTCAATAGCTACTAGGATGTATTGGTTCCCAAAACTCGAAGGGAATGGGCCCATGAAATCTATTCCCCATACATCGAATAATTCTACTTCTAGGATGTTGTTCAGTGGCATTTCATGCCTTCTAGATATGTTTCCTGTCCTCTGGCACCTGTTGCATTGCATCATAAAGGAGTGGGAGTCCTTGAATAGAGAAGGCCAGTAGAACCCTTCCTATAGTACCTTGTTTGCAGTCCTCACTCCTCCAAAGTGGCCTCCATAGGGTGAAGCATGGCATTGCTGCAAGATTTACTCCATCTCTTCACTGGGAATGCATCTTCTTATCATCTGATTAGCATATTGTTTGAAGAGGTACGGTTCATCCCAGTAGTATGAGTTCACGTCATGCAGAAATTTCTTTTTCTGCTATGATGCCAAATCTGGTGGAAGCAGGCCACTCACCAGGTAGTTTACATAGTTAGAATACCATGGCACACCAACTTGGGTTATGAGGAAGAGTTCTTCATTTGGGAATTTCTCATTAATTTCTTCTACTCCTGCACATTCTCCTTCCAGTCTGGAGAGATGGTCTGCCACCTAATTTTCAATTTCCCTTCTATCCCTGATCTCCAGATCAAATTCCTAGAGTAAGAGCACCCATCGAATGAGCCTGGGCTTGGAATCCTTTTTCCTAACCAGGTGTTTGATGGCAGAATGGTCTGTGTGCACAATCACTTTTGCTCCTACCAAATATGATCTGAATTTCTCAAAGGTAAATACCACTGCAAGCAGCTCCTTCTCTGTCACTGTGTAGTTTAGTTGGGCCTATTGTAGCATCTTGCTTGCATAATATATAGAATGAATAAGTCCAGTCTAGTACCACAATAACTGGTGTTGTGCTCAATTTCTTCTTGAGGTCACAGAATGCTGTCATGCAGCTTTCATCAAAGTAAAAAATTCGGTCCTTCTCTAGCAAACTGCATAGAGGTTTAGCAACCTTGAAGAAGTCCTTGATGAAGCTCCTGTAGAATCCTGCATGGCCAAGGAAGCTTCTGATGCCCTTGACGGAGGTTGGAGGAGGCAGCTTTTCTATGATTTCTACCTTGGCCTTGTCAACTTCTAGTCCATCTTGAGAGACTTTATGTCCTAGCACAATCCTCTATTTTACCATAAATTGACACTTCTCCCAGTTTAGCACCAAGTTTGTTTCCTCGCATCTTTGTAGGACTTTAGCAAGGTTCCCCAAACATAGGTCGAAGGAGTCCCCGAAAAATGAGAAGTCATCCATGAAAATTTTCACAAATTGCTCAGCCATATCTATGAAAATTGCCATCAAGCACCTCTGAAAATTTGCTGGAGCATTGCATAGCCCAAACGGCATCCTTTGAAATGCAAAGGTGCCATAAGGACATGTGATTGTAGTCTTATGCTGGTCTTCGGGTGCTATAGCAATCTGATTGTACCCCGAGTACCCATCTAGGAAACAAATAGTATTCCCTTCCCGTAAGTCTGTCTAGCATTTGGTCAATGAATGATGGGGGGAAGTTATCTTTCCTGGTGCTTTTGTTCAGTCTCTGGTAGTCCATGCAAATCCTCCAGTCGGTCACAACCTTGGTGGGGATGAATTCATTGTTTTCATTTTCCACCAAAACCATGCCCCCTTTCTTTGGAACACATTGGACTTGACTAACCCAGGAGCTGTCTGATATGGGGTAAATAACCCCAGCATCTAACCATTTGATGATTTTCTTCTTTACCACCTCCTTCATTATTGGATTCAGCCTCCGTTGGGGTTCAATGGTCCCTTTCTCATTGCTCTCCAAAAGGATCTTATGCATGCAAAATGAGGGTTGATACTTTTTATATCAGCAAGGATCCAACCAATCACTTTTCTAAATCTTTTCAATGTCAAGACTAGTTTCTCCTCTTGGTCTCCTGTCAAGAGTACTGAATTGTTCACAGAAAGAGTGGTTGTTTCACCTAAATACGCATACTTGAGATAGGCTGGTAATGGCTTCAACTCCAAGATGGGTGGTTCCTCCACTGATGCTTTCGGTAGCCTTAATTTTGGTGAGGACAAGTCTAATGACTCCTTTATTGGCCCCTGCTTCCCAGTGCCGTGTTTGGCTTAATCTAGGCCCATTCTTTCTCGTTTTCCTCCTCTGAATCTGAGTTATCTGTCCATATAACTGGTGAAGGGCCCCTGTAACATTTTTCGAACTGCTTTGATGCTAATATGTCTATCACAGAGACTACCGAACATTCCTCTACTTCGCTGTGAAACTTCATGGACTGGAATACAATAAATGTAACCTGCTAATCCTGAAGTCTCATGGTCAGTTCCCCTTTTTGAACATCAATTAAGGTATGGCTAGTTGCTAGGAATGGTCTGCCCAAGATAATTGGCACCTCTGCATCAGCTTCATAGTCCAGTATTATAAAATCTACCGGGAAAATGAATTTGTCCACCTTAACTAGGACATCCTCAAATTTCCCTTCTGGATGCGCAATGGATCTATCTGCCAATTGTAGTGAAACAATAGTAGACCTTGCTTCTCCAATCCCCAGATTCTTGAATATGGCCATTGGCATAAGGTTAATGCTTGCTCCCAAGTCACATAGTGCCTTGCCAAAATACTAGTTCCCAATGGAACAAGGTATGGTGAAGCTACCTGGATCCTTGAGTTTGGGAGGCAGCTTGTTCTGCAGCACAGCATTGTATTCCCATGTAAAAGCAATAGTCTCAAATTCCCCAAATCTTCTCTTCTTGGTTAAGATGCCCATCATGAACTTTACATAGTTTGGCATTTGCTCTAGTGCTTCCACTAAGGGGATGTTGATGTGTAGCTGTTTGAGGACATCCAAGAATCTTTTAAACTGTTGGTCATTCTGTTGTTTCTGGAATCTTTAAGGAAATGGTGGAGGTAGTTTGGTTTGCTGCACGTTTTGCTGCGGCAAAGCTACAATATGTTGTTGTGGCAGAGCTATAGCATTTTCTCCAGAGATTCTTGCTTTCTCACTTGCCTCTGCTTGTTTTCCTTCTTCTCTGGGGGTACAGTGGGGTTTTTCTGGTCCTGTCTTTTTTCTTGGGTTCTTTCACCACCTTTCCACTTCTCAGAGCTATAGCCTTGCAGTCCTCTTTCCCTTCCCTCCTAGGGACTTCAGTATTGCTTGGAAGTGTCCCTAGAGGTCTGCTTTTTAATTTATTGGCCAGCTGCCCCACTTGGGTCTCCAGATTTCTTAATGATGTAGTTTGACTCTATATCACAGCATCATTCCTTGCCATATATTCTTTCAGTAGGGACTCCAGGGAAGTGGAAGTTTTATTAGGCTGATGCCTTTGCTGCTGAAATCCAGGGGGGCCTGTGGTCTCTGTGGGGTAGAGTTGCTTCCTTGTCCAGTACTATAGTTACTCCAAGAGAAATTAGGATGTTACCTCTAACCCAGGTTGTACGTGTTTGAGTAGGGATTATTATTACAATTCATGTTTCCCACATAACATAACGACTTTGGATTCAAAGGACAGCTATCGAATAAATGAGGCCCACTGCACGAAACACAAGATGCTCTATTCTCCTGGACTGCATTAGCGGCTTGAGGGCGGATCAGCTGTTAGTTTTTCAGCACATTCACTAATAAAGCTAGCTAAGATGTGAGAGAAGTGACTTCACTCACTTCGTGAATACCTGCTGTCTTCTTCCCAGTTGAGACTCTATCCATAGGCCATTGATAGTTATTACTAGCCATTCTTTTGAGCAGCTCATACGCCTCATTGTATGTTTTGGACAGAAGTGCCCCATTAGCCGCTGCATCCACTATGGTTCGTGTCTGAGCATTAAGGCCTTTATAAAAGGTCTCCATCTGAATGTAGTATGGGATTCCGTGATGGGGGCATCTCCGTAACAACTCTTTGTACCTTTCCTAGGTTTCGTATAATGATTTTCTGTCTAGTTTTCAAGTGATCACTCCCCGGCAACGATGCCAAAAACTTGTTGGTTGCAAAGTATGTATGCAATGTCAGAACGCAAGTGCACATGTCGTAATCAAGTAATAAAATGATGAGTGAGTATTATTCCACGAGGAGTGTACTAAAAACTACTATAGAATGCTTTGACTCGTGAAATGTTGTAGCAAAATTTGGTTGGTTCACAATATTTATGTTTGAGAGGAATTGGGGTTAAACAAATTCAATAAGACTATAATTAAGTTGAGGGATACTATGGTATAAAAGAAAGGGATATTAAGTGAACCAGGGTTGCTTCAGGGTTACCATGAACTTCTGCACTCATTTTGCTCTAGAAATTGTTGCAGCAATTTTCTCAATGGCTAGTCTTTTCTTGAATAGGGTCTTTCCAGACTTCCATTCCATGCAATTCTAGGGGTTGGACACACATCCCTATATCAATCCTAACCCCAAAATTGTGCGTGAAGCTCCTAACTATTGGGGTAAATAGGACAACCATATGTCCCTATATTGGCTAATCCCACACATTCAACTCTTTTTCCAGCCTCCACCACCCTTCCAGGTAAATATTGGCCATAGTCTTCCTCTATCAAATTTTAGTTATCAGAAGAAGTTAAAACATACACACACAGTTGAATGATACAGAAAAGCTACAGCAAAATCATTGATAAATTAAAATGTGCATGTGTTCATTACAACCCTTCTACAACCCTAGCTGGAAATTAGCCCAGCCTCATAGCTAAACTGGTTACAAACATTAGAAAATATATGTATGCAGTCCGAGTAATACAACTAAAATAAACAAACAAATGCAGTTTCCTGCTAAACAATGAAAATCACAAAAGGAATCGAAGGAATTCTGGAACAGTAGTCTCTTTCTCGCTCCAATGCTTCATCATGCAATATTAGTGTATCCTAGGCTAGAGTGTTTCTCACAGCCCACTCCCGTCAGGGATTTTTGGGCTCACTCTTTCTATTTTTCTCTTTGTCCCCGTAGCATCCTCCTCTCTTCTGCACTCTGTTTTCTGCCTTTTTATAGTCAGGCCTTATGGTCCCATTAAAGTGGCCTGATTATGATGACATTCTTCTTGCTTTTTGGCTAGCACCTCTTCCAGCAGCTTTCTCTCTACTTCCAGTAGTAGCGGCAGTTTCTGTACCACCCAGCAGTCTGCTATGTCAGCTGAGCTCTCTTTTCCCCTGCTAGGTAGTGGCTGCTCCTGCTGCACGGTTCTGACTCCCTGCCACTTGCACTATATCATAAAAAATCAGCTCCCTATCATCTACATTATATTAAAAAGGGCTAAGCTCACTCAGTATCACTTGGTTTGCTGTCATGTTTGCTGCATATGTATACTGAATTGTCACAGCAAATAGAATGGGTGATCTTGCATCCATAAGAGGCAAAATATCTCATTAAATCAGGGGGTAAGCATGCTAATAAATCAGAGTGCAAACTAAATAACCCCAGAAAAGCATGGAGAAACTCTAATGAATTAGAGCTATCAAGGACCAAACTCTATAACCTTATCTAAAAAACATATAAATATCGTGTAGTGAGTTTAACAACTCAATGAGCAGATAAAACCTCTTATGACCTCTTAGTTCAACATATGGATGTACTCATATATTCATATATTAAAATTTATCACATTGAAAATTATAGTTTAGAAGTACATCTATATAGGACCAGCATTTCGAATATTGGCAGTTCAAATCACATTCGAATATCTGTAACCACATATGATACAATATGATATTTAATCAAACTTGATATGCATTAAAAACATTTCACATGAAAATATTAAGAGGATCCCATATCAGAACCAGCATATCAGAGTTCAATCCCTTCCGTACTTTGTTGGTGTAGGATTTGCCTAAACTCAGCATTTTGTTGAGGTTTACCCTACCACCATTCAAGAGGACACGCGAAGGGATTCTAATATGGGTATTCCCAAAGCACACAGCAAGGAAAGGCAAATCACATCTCATATAGTTGGCATCTCGTCCATATAGGAGGCATCCCGCTCTCCTTCACATATTATATCTCATGTGTTGGCTGACACACGAGGATAGCACCACCCCCTACTAGTTGGGTTATCAAGGTGCACCAGGGCTAACATCACCTGCTGTTAGTGGACAGTGTTTCCAATAGGATTCCTCCATAGAAAATATCATATGCACATATGCCATATAATTTAATATAAAATTCTCAATATAATACAGACTTTCAATCTCAGTATAGATTCATCTGTCATAAATTTTCCATTCAGGATTTATCACATGTACATGCCTTTTCTTGAGGCAATCATATAACTTTATAAATAATGCCACATGCATAAATATTCACTTTATTATTTAATGAGAAATACATGTGAAATCAGATACATCACGAGTTCAAAAATCTATTTTCAAAACTATACTCTTCTAGAACTAAATTTCAAATTGTAAGCAATTCAAATAATTTAAATGCATTTCAGAAACATATAAAAGTGTAAATATCTCATAAACATAATCATATACATGGTTAAAGATAAAGAAGAGTATAGGGCAAGTCATATGAAGAATCATCTACTCATAGGGTAAGGGCTCCAGATTAGACAGCTCAAAAATGCACTTTTTCAATCCACATTTGACTAAACAGACTTCAAAAACATGTCCGAAGGGTTCAAAAACCAATGAAATTACTCCGGGAACTTGGTCACTATTCATGGTCAAAAAATACTGTTCACGCAGGTGACATCACTATTCACCATTGGAAAATACTATTCACTAAGAATAAAAAGTTGTCAGATAGCTGAAAAATTTCATATTCTAAGGTTTATCTAGCTCTTGAATCCATCTACGGTGTCAGATTTTCAATTTAAGGTCTCTAAGTAAGAGTTTCAGAACTTACCTTTTTCTAAAAATTTCTACTTCTGATCTGTGGCAATTCAACGGCTAATTTGAAAAATTGTTCGGTCAAAATCGTAGTATTCTCCGCCCTAAATCTAGTGGTACCCTCAGTTTTGAGATCGGAAGCCAATAGGCACTCCAGATCTAGAGAAGAAAATGAAGATTATTATTCATACTATTCATTGAAATTTTGCAACTCTCTCGGTTTCTGTCTTCGTTTTGTCTCCCCCTTCCCCTTTTCTCTTTTTTTATATAATAATAATAATTATTTAATAATTGAATAATAGGATTTTATTTTACATATATTCATATAAATTCCGTTTTTCATCCTAAAATATCCCAAAAATTGATAAAAGTTTACATTATTGCAAAACTTTAGTTGCAATATCAAATTATGATTTTTCTCGATAAAATTTTAATAAAACAAATCAAAAAAATAAATATCTCTATGTATAATAAAAGAAAGAATATTTTTAAAAATAAAACAAAAATTTATTAAATGCCAATATAATTATTTTAAGCAAAACAATAATTATTTTAATTAAAAGTATATTTGTTTTTAGCGAAACATAATCATTTTAAAACAAATAAAAATATATTTGTTTAGATCAAAATACTACCATTTAAAAATAAAAATGACAGGATATTACATAAAGCCTTATGTAAGAGATGTTACTAAATTTCTGTTAAATGATTCAGTGGGGCCAGACTTATTGTAAGATGTCGTTGATAAAGTGAAATTGATTAGGAAAAGAATACAAGCAACTCAATACAAGCGAAAAGTCTATAAGGACCATAAATATTATAGCACTATAAATTATCAGTTGGTGACTAAATATTCTTGAAGGAATCACTTATGAAAGAGTTAATGAGGTTTGGAAAGAAGGAAAGTGTTAAGCTTTAGTATATAGGCTCTTTTGAAATCTTGAACAAAGTAGGCATAGTAGTATATCGCCTAGCTTTGCCATCAGGATTAAGTGATATTGATACAGTTTTTCTTGCATCAATGCTAAGGAAGTACCTATTAGATTCTTCTCATGTTATAAGATTCCAAGAAATTCAATTTGACAAGAATTTGGCTTCATTATGAGGAATAGACTGATGTTTAACTATTGATCAACAAGTGAAGAACTTATGGTTAAAAGAAATCTCTATGGTTAAGGTTATATGCCAAAATCAGTCACGTGAAGAAACCCTTTAGAAAGTAAAGATGATATACAAAAGAGATATCCCTAATTGCTTAAGTAGTGAGGTTAATAGCTGTAATTTATAACTTGGCTTCATTCCTTACTTTTGATAGGATGGTTTGAAATTCGGGGACCAAATTTCTTAAGGGGGAAAGAATGTAACACTCCTAAGATTTAGTAATTTTCATTTATGTATAGATTATTAAAAGAAATAAAGGAGTAAGGATGTAATAGTAAGATTTTAAGGATGAAAATGAAAACTTATTAATATTTTTGTGGTCAAAATGTAATTTCCTAAAAGTTTAGGGGGAAAAATATAAATAATGAAATTTACAAGGATATCCTCCAACAATTAAAATTTTGCCAAATGGGGCCTCTATCATTTAAAAAAAAGAAGTTGAAAAAAATCAGTCGTAACCTTCGTATGTAAATAGTGATTTTCCTCTCCTTACTTTCTCTCTCTAGATCTGGATTACCTTCGAGCCTCTGATCTCAAAACTAAGAGTACCATTAGAATTAGGACAGAGAGTACTACGATTATGGTCGAACAATTTTTCAAATCAGTTGCAGAATTGCTACAAATCAGAAGTAGAAAATCTTAGAAAAAGGTAAGTTCTGAAACTCTTATTTAGAGACCTCAAATTGAAAATCTAACACCGTAGATGGCTTCAAGAGATAGGTAGACTATAAGAAATGAAGTTTATTAGTCATTTAACAACTTTTGGCGTCATGAACAATAATTCAAACTGGCGTGAATAGTGATTTGGGTCAATGTAAATAGTATTTCTGACCATAAACAGTGACTATTAGTTGACTGAGCTTCCAGAGTCATTTTTTAAGTTTTTGAACCCTCTGAACTCATTTTTAAGGTTTATTTTGTCAAATTTGGATTGAAAAAGAGAATTTTGGGGTTGTCCAACCTAGAGCCTTACCATGTGAGTAAAGTACTCTTTCTATGACTTACCATATGCTCTTCTTAAACTTTAAATGTATACGGTTCTATTGACAAGTTATTTACATTTTTATATGTCTTTGAAATTGATTAAATTACCTGATTTGTTTACTATCTGGCATATAGTTTAAGAAGAGTATGGTTTTGAAAATAGATTTTTAAACTCATTGAATATGTGATTCTAAATGTATTTATCATCATATGGTAAAAGAAATATATTGTGCACGTGGCATTGATATGTAAAGCTATAATATTGCCTTGGAAAAGGGCATGTATATGATGTTAGCCTTAGTGCACCTTGACACCTCAGCTAGCAGAGGTGGTGCTAGACTCATGTGATGACCAACACACGAGATAAGATATATAAAGTAGAATAGGATGCCTCTTATTTGGGCGAGATACCGACTATATGATATGTGATTTTCCCTCCCTTGTTGTGTGCTTAGGAATTACCCATATTAGAGTTCCTTCGCATGTCCTTTTGAATGGTGGTAGGGCAAACTTTAGCTGAGATGCTGAGTTTAGGCAAATCCTACACCACTAAAGTACGGAAAGGCTTGAACTTTGATATAGTGGTTCTGATATGGGATCCTCCTAATGTTTTCTTCAGAAATATTTTGATGCATATCGATCATACTATATCGCATATAGTTTCAGAATCTAAATGTGGTTTGAACAAAGAATATTTGAAATGTGGGTCCCATATGGATGTACCTTTGAACTATAATTTTTTATGTGATAAATTTTGATATATGAGTATATGCTGACCTAAGAGGTCATAGGGGGTATTATCTGCTCACTGAGTTGTCAAAATCAATGCATGATATTTATATATTTTTTTAGATAAGGATATAGAGTTTAGTCTTGCAAATAAGTGATAAACTAGGTGTCACACTCTTTAGGTGAGCTTACGTTGATTCCAAGGCTCACAGTGTTTAAATCATTATGTACTTGTAATCTAAAGTATGCTCAGTACGCCACAGGCAAGATCTCTGCTTTTGCTGTTACTTTGATATTTATAAATTTGGTATATTTATTACGTATACATGAGAGAACCTATCTGTATCTATTTCCATAATGAAGAATTGTATTATACATGTTAAGGTAAAGATATGTTCATAAAGTATGTGTTTTACGTGCCCTTAAATTGGGGGCGTGACACATCCTGTTTGAGTTGAAGAAACTTAATTTCTTTCTCAACCCTCACACTCCTAGAAAAGTAACCTACCAACCTTAGTGAGCCAGTAATTCACTGGCCCTTCTCCACCAGAACTCTACTTCTTCTTTCACCATGTAGACAGTAAAATTAACTTTTTGCTCATCTGAATAGTCCAAAAGTCCAAAACTCTTCTCTATTTCAATTAGCCACCTGTCTGCAACCATAGGATCGTATCCCACTATAAAAGAGAGAGGTCAGGTTCTTATGAAATTTGCACATCCATTCCTCGAGTTCCTTGGGTTCTCTCCTACTTCACCATTGTCATTACTATTATTCTAAATATGGCATAGTATCTGGTTTGTAGCAAAAACTTGATCTCGAATAGCTGGCTAGATCATGTAGAGTAGCCTTCGCACTTGAATTCGAATTCCTCCTTAATGATGCCATTTCCTATTGTACCAACTAAACGAAAAAGTCACTATTGAGGTGATCAAGCTCAACAACGGTTAAAAGAAATTTTTATAATACAGTAGTCATAACATTATCTAGGCATACAAATTAGGGAAAATTCTTGCAATTTTCCCTAATTATTATAACATGCTACTCTACACCTTCTATCCACATCTTCAAGTGTTCTTAGATCGATCCAAGCAGCCATCCACCCCCATGGCCACTTAGGATCAACCTGCTCTGATACAAACTTGTAAAGACCATTTTTTTTACATACATGGTATAACATAGATAACAAAACAAATAACTAGCGAGCCAAAAGCATATGCATCTTATATATATACACATCCACATTACATCAGAGATTAGCTTGTATGTACACGTGTAACCCTAAGTACTAAGCATTATACTCAAATTACCATATGGATACACCAAAACATTGGGTTAGCCCACTAACTAGACATATATTAATTTACAGTACAACTACTTCTATGGCCTCACCCCTGGGGAACAGTTGATGGACGAGGTGGCCCAAGTGTAGGTACCTCTTCCATGTTGATCATAAGAAGACTAGCAATAACAGTGAATTGTCCCAGATAAGGGACCTCTACTATTTGGAGTTCTAAGAGAAGTGTCAGAATTACGAACGGCATATGCTACAGATTCGTATCTGAACACAACACCACATGAAACATGATGAGAAAATATATCCCAATAAGATCAACATTCAGAAAATAACCACATATCAGGAAAACTTACGTGTTATGTTCAGCTGTATAAGCTACAAAGAAACATTTTCTCTTTACATATAATAAGACAACAAGGATTTATACATAGTATACTCATATTCTTAATTGACAGGTTATGCATTTATATCAAGCATTCATAAATAACATATTAGTTATTAATAATATGCATGCACATTAATTCCATAGTGGCTTATTATCTAAATTTTCCAATTTTCTAACCCTAGGGTGGTGTGAGCCCTCTCCCTCCTCCTACTCAACCACCACTGGGTTCTTGGTCGGAGCAACCCCTCACACATTGGCCACTCTAGGCTAATAGGGTGTCCCCTATCCCGATACCGTATCCAAGCCATGATCCCTCAATTGCCTTACCACTACAAGGTGCCGCATGTCGTTGGGTCACCTTGATTGGGTAAGGGTCATCCCGAATATTTGTTAGTCCCCTTAACATAATAAGATGCCATCTGTCACCAGGTCACCCTACTTCAGAGAGGGTCATCCTGACATTTTATATATTTCTTTAACATATTTTACAGCCACTTTCCTCAACAATTATACATAACAATATCATCATGTGCTTGTTCAACCATTTCTCTAATGTATACACCATACATTTCAACATATAGGGTAGGATGCAAAAATTAAGTATTAACACATTCATATTGTAACATCCCTAATTTCGTTTCTTTTATTGATAAAGGTACATAAAAAATTTAATAAGGAAATAAAATTTATTAGACAATATTTTAAATATCTAAGGAAATATAGTCCTTAGAAATTCTTCACCTTATGTATATGCATAGAAAATGTTTCTAACATTAAGAGAACAAATAAAGAAGGAAAACCTAATAGGAAAGAAATGAGAAATAACATACTAAAGAGATGCAAAATTCTTGGATAAGGAAGATACATTTTTAGAAACAAGTAAAGGTCTTAAAATTTCAAGAACATTGAATTAGGGTAATTTTTTCTAATTCAAGAACTAGAGTTACTAAGTTTAAAATCTTTACCCATACATTGGGCTTTTACTTATGGACACTTCATATAGAGTTTTTCCACTTCACATAAGTTTCTAGCAAGCCATTGGATAACCTAAGCAAGAAATAAAACATAGACTTGGACTAGGATATAATAATTGGACCAATAGCCCAAAAATTATGAAAATGTGACCAAGCCCTCCAAGAAAGGTAGAATTTTATCTAGAGCAAAGAAAATGGGTAGGAATAAGCCCATAATGGGTAGAAATAAGCCCAAATCCAAGAGAAAAAATAAAATAAAATAAATTAGATGATGATATAATAATAATAATAATAATAATAATAATAAAGATTAGGTTACATGGCATTAAGACAAAAATTTAGCAAATGGTGTGATTCTACATTCATCATTTAGGCAAGTGGCATGATAATACAAGGCTTTAGGACAAAAACATCTATATCCTACACTCACAATTTTAGCAAGTGGTATAAAAATACATGGCATTAGGACAAAACTTTCCTATCCCACACAAATAATATCAACCAAATAATGGAGATTCAAGGGCTAGAAATTTGCCACCTAAAAAGGCAAACCTATCATACTTGTTTAAGACAAAAGAAAATGGAAATGAATCCCTAAATCAAAGGGACCTTGTCCCTTATCTTAAGAACATATCATCATAATTTTCAAAATATAAATCTCCTTTTCCTATGCATATCTTGACTAAGGAAGAGGAAGACAAGAACATAAGTTGTTTGTTTTCCAAAAATTCAACAAAGTGTATCTTAATTGTGATAAGGTAGACCCATGATCATGAAAGGTGAATTATTTTGTGGTCTATATAAGAAACCCCACCCTTACAACATTATAATTTTGTCCAAGTGAGGGAGAGGAAAAATAGAAGCAAGGTAGAGTGAGAAAAGGAGAGGAAGAAAGGAAGAAAGAGGAAGGAGAAGTCTAGGGGACTAATTGCTCCAGGTAAGTTTAACAATATTTCTTTTTGAAGAAAAATTTTGAAACTTATAATATTTATATGAGATTTTTATCTTAGAACTTTGATGATTGGTCATGATGTTGCTATATCATGTTACATATTGATCTTGCATGTGATGTATGTTTGAATACTTAGGTTGGTGTAGATAGTTCTGCATGGTTATGGCTATGGGTGGCAGAATTTTTAGTTTCGGTGTTTTAATTTCTGGGAACAACCTATAAGGCATTAAAATAAATGGTTAAGATATGAATTATAGATATATGTCTCACGAATTTTTAGCCACTGGAATCATTCCATTTGGAGTCCATATGAGGTAGATATGGTCTGATTAGTAGGCAAATGTCAGAAAATAGTTCATCAGAGAACAATATGTTAGGATTGCTTCTGTATTTTAATTTCTGGGAATTATCTGTATGGAATTAAAATAAATGGTTAACATAAGAATTATAGCTATGTGTGTCACGGATTTTAAGCCACTGGAATCATTCAATTTGGAGTCCATATGAGGTAGATACGGTCCGATTAGTAGGCAAAGGTCAGAAAATGGTTCATCAGAGAACAATATGTTAGGATAGCTTCTGTATTTTAATTTCTGGGAATTATCTATATGGAATTAAAATAACTGGTTAACATAAGAATTATAGCTATGTGTGTCACGGATTTTTAACCACTGGAATCATTCAATTTGGAGTCCATATGAGGTAGATATGGTCTGATTAGTAAGCAAAGGTCAGAAAATGGTTCATCAGGGAAGAATATGTTAAGATTGCTTCAATACTTTAATTTCTGGAACTTATATGTGGGGACGTTTAATAAATGGTTAACATAAGAATTATAGATATGTATGTCACGGAGTTTTAGCCACTGGAATCACTCAAGTTGGAATCCATATGAGGTAGATATGGATAGATTAATAGGTAGAGGTCAGAACCTATCCAAGAAGAAATAATCTATACATTTAGGGAGAAATATCACCTTGATTTCTTAATATTTTGCTACAATGTTCAACATAATAGTTTTCGATAATTGTTTTATCTTGAAATTGACACCAAGATCACCTACATCAGAGTTAAATTGAGGGAGTTATGCACTGATTAGTAAGATAAGGTTAGATAGGATGAAAACTGCATCAAGAAAATAAAGAAATAAAATTAGTATTTAAAAAAGAAGATGAATCTTAATAAATGACTAGTATAGCCATTGCCATTGCCATTGTTTGAACTTCTTACCATCTTAAGTGTGAAATTTTGACATGGAAATATTTTATAAAGTGATATTTGAAATGGTTATGTTCATGGCATGATTACCAATGATTTTTGGTAATAATTATATTTTGATGAACATACTTGTTATTGAAAGCATATTTTTGGCTATCATTGTGAAAAGAAAAGAAATGAGGACGGTCACATGGCAATCTGTGTGGTGCACCAGTAGGGGATGCCCTACCAACAGTTATGATCATGTTAATGAGAAAAGAAAGAGAAAGTGGGTCATGTCGGATGGAGCGAGAAAAGCCCGTACCGGAGAGTAGAGGATACTCACCCTAACCGGGGTAGCTTGAAATGAGAATAAGTTGATGGCCATCATATGATATTTTGAAAATAGTTAATCTTGTCATACATATCATTACAGCATGATTCTTATGTTCATAGATATAATGCATTATGAGACCAAAGATATTTTCTGTAGTTTATGCAGCTGAACATGATGTGATGAGCTATATTGATGATGATTTATTGTTGAACTTAATGGGATTTAATTCTCACTATATTTCCATATCATGTTCAGAAAATTAGTTATGCAGATTTTTCTATAGCTCTGGCTTTTAGTGCACGTTGGATCGAGTACTTTATGTTGGGCAGATCCTAGAAGCAAATAAAATGTTTGTGGTCAAGTTGGCTTAGATCCCAGTGAAGGTGCAACCACCCACACTTGTATCTCCAGAATTGGTCAACCAGAATAAATAAGATGTAGATTTTATGTGTTTGATATGTTGTACGTATGTTTTGATTAATGACATGTATGTGAACTCTGTATTGTATAAATTAAATAAATGTTATATTAAGTTAAGTTGTAACGAGGTAATAACTTCATGGTATTTAAAAAAAAAATTGATACTTAAATGGAGTTGTTACACATATGACATTTATGTATATCATTTACCCCTTTTCATCCATGTACATATGATTTAATTAATAGAAGTATAATACAAACAAAGCAAACCATGAAATATTACCCCAATTTATAGCTCACAAAACTCTTATTTAAGTCTTATAATTAATAACTCATGGTTAGAAATCAAAAGAGTTAAAAAAATAAGCAAAAATAAGCTAAGACAGCACGTAACACGACCTGGTTGTGTCATAAAGAACGGTCGTGTTGCACCTGTGCCTTGCTCCATGATTTTTCCCATTCTTGACTAGAACACGGCTTAGTCGTGCCATGAAGCATAGCTGTGCTCTGGGTGCAAAAATGCAAAACTTTCCTTCTTTATTTCCAATCAGCCACCAAATAGAAAATCCATTAAAAACATAAATCATAGGCATGTTTTATGTAACACCCCTAAGATTTAGTAATTTTCATTTATGTATGGATTATTAAAAGAAATAAAGGAGTATGAATGTAATTGAAAGGTTTTAAGGATGAAAATATAAACTTATTAATATTTTTGGGGTCAAATTGTAATTTTATAATAGTTTAAAGGTCAAACTATAAATAATAAAATTTGTAAGGACTTTCTCTAACAATTAGCAAAATGTTAATTGTTCCCTCCATTATTATTTAAAAAAAGAGATGGAAAGATTTTCGGGGCGAATGAATTTTGTGTGCTTGGGAAATGCCCATATTAGAGTCCCTTCATATGTCCTCTTGAACAGTGGTAGGGCAAATCTCAGTTATGATGTTAAGTTTAGGCAAATCCTACATTGCCAAAGTACGGAAGGGCTTGAACTTCAATATGGTGGTTCTGATATGGGATCCTCCTAATATTTTCATGAGAAATATTTTGATGCATAACAATATTAGATTAATGATTATACCATATTGTATATATTTTTTGGATATATGAATGTGATTTGAACTGAGAATATTTAAAATACAGGTCCCGTATGGATGTACCTCTTAATTGTAATTTTTTATGTGATAAATTTTAAGATATGATTTCATCCATATGCTGACCTAAGAGATCATAGGAGGTATTATTTGATCACTGAGTTGTCAAACTCACTACACGATATTTCTACATTTTTCAAATAAGAATACTGAGTTTGGTCATTTTCCTTTAGATAGTTGATCAGTTAGGTGACATACTTTCTCGTGAGCCTATTTTGTTTCTAGGGATCGTAGATTTTGATTTATATTGTACTTGTACTCTAGATTATGCTCTGTACGCCACAAGCAGGATTTTTACTTCTGTTGTTACTTTGATATTTATAGTATTGTTCAAAACAGATATTTCAATATAATTCAAAATTTTCAGTCTTAGGACAATTCCTCTGTCAGACACTTTCCAATCAGGGTTATCACCTATACATGCCTTTTTCCAAGACAATCTTATAGATGTATATATCAATGTCAGGTGCACAATAGATTTCTTTTACCATATGATGAAAAATACATTTAAAATCACATATACAATGAATTCAAAAATCTATTTTCAAAACCGTACTCTTCTTAAACTACATGTTAGACAGTAAACAAATTAGGTAATTTAATCCATTTTAGAGACACTCATTCACATATCATATACTGTGTGTTCGCCGTCACACAAGGCTAGTACCACCCTTGTTAGCTAAGGTATCAAGTTGCACCATGGCTAACATCACTTGCTGTTAGCAAGCAACGTTTCTAATACAATTCCTCCACATAAATCATTTATGTCTCCTAACTGATTACCTATCTGAAGAAAAATGACCAAACTCTATATTCTTAGATGAAAAATGTAGAAATATAGTATAGTGAGTTTGACAACTCAATGAGCAGATAATACCTCCTATGACCTCTTAGGTCAGCATATGGATGTACTCATATTAAAATTTATCACATAGAAAATTACAGTTTAGAGGTACATCCATATGGGACCCGTATTTCAAATATTCTCAGTTCAAATCACATTCATATATCCAAAACTATATGCAATACAGTATGATCATTAATCAAATATTGTTATGCATCAAAATATTTCTCATGAAAGCATTAGGAGGATCCTATATCAGAGTTCAAGCCCTTCCATACTTTGGCAATGTAGAATTTGCCTAAACTCAGCATCCCAGCTGAGGTTTTTCCTATCACTGTTCAAGAGGACACGCAAAGGGACTCTAATAGTGTGCTTGGGAAATGCCCATATTAGAGTTCCATCACGTGTCCTTTTGAACAGGGGTAGGACAAACCTCAGTTGGGATGCTGAGTTTAGGCAAATCCTACACTGTCAAAGTACGGATGGGCTTGAACTTTGATGTGGGATCCTTCTAATGTTTTCATGAGAAATATTTAGATGCATAACAATATTTGATTAATGATCATACCATATTGCATATGGTTTTGGATATAAGAATGTGATTTGAACTAAGCATATTTAAAATAGAGGTTCCATATGGATGTACCTCTGAACTATAATTTTCTATGTGATAAATTTTAATATATGAGTACATTCATATGCTAACCTAAGGGGTCATAGGAGGTATTATCTACTCACTGAGTTGTTAAACTCACTACACGATATTTCTACATTTTTTAGATAAGAATGCATAGTTTTGTTATTTTCCTTTAGATAGGTGATCAGTTAGGCAACATACTCTCTGGTGAGCCTATTTTGTTTTCAGGGCTCGTAGATTTTTATTTATATTGTACTTGTACTCTAGAGTATGCTCTGTACGCCACAGGTAGGAACCCTACTTCTGCTGTTACTTTGATATTTATAGACTTGGTCTGTCTATTGTCTATATGTGGGAATACCTATATGTAACTGTTTCCAATGATAAAGGAGTGTACTATGCATGTTATGGAAAATATATGTTTGTAAAGTATGTATTTCATGTGCACTTAAATTAGGGCAACCAGAAGTTGGTATCAGAGTTATAGGTTTTTCGATGGTATAATGGAGCAAGGATTCTGTAGTAAGACTTTGAGTATGAGTATGTAACTGCAGACATATTTATACTCACGGTGCTGCTATGGAATTCTATAGGGTGTCATCCTCTTCTTACTTCGGACTCTTATCCTTAGGTATGCATTGTTTAAACATCGATGCGTATGTCCTAGGCGGTGCTTCTTAAGTGTGGACTACCAATTCAAATTTTGAACTCGTTTTGATGAACAACGATAAAGAGAACTCTCTTGGGTACAAAGAAAAATAGTTAACTAAAAATAAGAAGATTCCATTTGAACACAAAGGTAATGGTTGGTTTGGATGTCAAGAAGGTTTAAATTAGTTGTTTGATTGGCTTATGTGAAACAATATGACAAATGGTTAATACAATATTGATAGTGGGTTATGATGTGATCGAGGTTGTTAACTCCAAGATAACGGTTTGTAATAAAGTGAGTGTTTCGGAAATAGATGTAAATATCTTTTTGGATAGATGAGTTGGAACCTGTATATATAAATGGATTTGGAAAGATGTGGAGTGGATTGAATTTGAGAGCAGCGAATCTATGAAGATAATGCTTTCAATGATATATCTTTTCGATATAAAAGATTTGAAGACAATTTGGTTTTCAATAATATTATGTACAAGCATTATGAGAAAGGAAGGTTTTCCCATGGAAATTTAAAAGTTGAGGTAAGCAAAATGGGTAATTCATGTGAAGGACTCTTGGATAGACATAAGCTTTTCATGATTGATTATTAATACATTGCATAAGCATTTTAAAGAATAAAGTCAAAATGGGTTGACTTTGTTTAAGTGTTTTGAAGTGCTTTCTAACTGATACAATATGAACAATTAGTGGAAGCATGTACCCAGTAATTTAATTTCAATTTTAGCAACCTATAAGTTATTAGAAAAAGGGTGGTAAGGATATTTGGCAATGGTGAGAGATGTTGATATAAAGTATACCAATGTAGATCAGTTTCTAGTAGTTAAGGAATTTTCTGATGAGTTCCGAGAAGAATTTTCTGGATTATCCCTGAAACGAGAAATAGAATTTGATATTAATTTACTTCTTGGAACCTAACTAGTATATATATCCCTATATAGAATGATATTGATTCAACTTAAGGAACTAAAAAAAATTGTTACAATACTTGTTAGACAAGGGATTTATATGCCCTAGTACTCCCCTTGAGGTGCTCTAGTCCTATTTGTGAAAAAAAGATAGATCACTGTGGTTATGCATAGATTATAGATAATTGAATAAAGTGATAGTGAGTAATAATTAACCAACTATAGTGTGCTCAATGTTTTTTTTAAATTGATTTGAGATCTATGTATCATTAATTGAGGATAAGGGAAGAGGACATTTCTAAAATTGCTTTTAGGATTCGGTATGGGCACATGAGTTCTTAGTAATGCCATCTAGTTTGACAAATGCTCTAGCTACATTCATGGACTTGATAAATAGAGTATTTAAGCCGTTCCTTGATCAATTTATTATTGTATTTATTGATGATATATTATTATATTCCAAGTTCAAAGGAACATAAGCAACATTTGCGGATAGTTTTACAAACTCAAAGGGAACATTAGCTATATGCTAAGTTTCAAAATGTGAATTCTGACTTACTAGTGTTATTTTCCTAGGGCATGTGGTTACCAAGGATGGTATTTAAGTTGATCCTAAAATAGTAGAAGCAATACAATATTGGCCACGCCCTACCATAATTACAGAGATTTGTAGTTTTATTGGTTTGGCAAGTTATTACCATATATTCGTTAAAGATTTTTCAAAAATTGTTACTCCTTTGACGAGATTGACAAGGAAGAAAATAAAGTTTGACTGGTCAGATGAATGTGAGAAAAGCTTTCATAAATTTAACGAATGTTCGACTATGGCACCAGTACTGTCTAATCCCTCAGGTACCGGAAGATACACAGTATATTGTGATGCATCAAGAATTGGATTAGGGTGTGTGTTGATGCAACATGGTCGAGTCATTGTATATGCATCTAGACAACTTAAACCACATGAGCAAAATTATCCAACTCATGATTTGAAAATGGCAATAGTGGTTTTTTCTCTCAAAATTTGGAGGTATTATCTATATGGTGATACATGTGAAATCTATACAGATCATAAAAGTCTCAAATACATTTTGCAATAAAAAGATCTTAACTTGAGACAAAGACGATGGATGAAATTACTCAAAGATTATGACTGTACAATACTATATCATCCAAGTAAGGCCAATGTAGTGGCTGATGCATTAAGTATGAAGTCAATGAGTAGTTTGGCTCATATCACAGTGGTAAGGAGACCGTTGATTAAAGAAATGCATAAGTTGGAAATTCATGGGGTAGTATTAGAAGTAAAGGAGTCTGGGATACTATTGGCCTATGTATAGTTTCAATAATCTTTGGTTGAGCAGGTGAAAAAGGCACAGGAAGATGATGCCTATTTATGCAAGAAAATTGAAGAGGTGAAGAATGGTAGTGATGTTAAATTTACTGTAGACTCTAAAGGTATTCTGAGATTGGGCTAGCAGTTGTGTGTACCTAATAAAGAAGAACTCAAGAAAGAGATTCTAGGAAAAGCCCATCAATCTACATATACCATTCATCCTTAATCAACTAAAATGTACCAAGATTTAAAATAAATTTATTGGTGGGATGGTATTAAGAAAGATATAGCTAATTACGTTTCTTAATATTTAACATGTCAACAAGTAAAGTCAAAATATCAAAGGCTTGCGGGGTTACATTAAAAAATAGAAATACCTGAATGGAAATGGGAGAGAATGACTATGGATTTTGTTACAGGGCTACTGCAGACACCAAAAGGGTTTAATTCAATATGGGTTATCATTGATAGATTGATTAAATTAGCACATTTTCTACTAGTGAAAACCACATATAACATAGCTCAATATGCAAATCTATATTTGAACAAGATAATGATACTTCATGGGGTACCAATATTGATTATTTCTGATCGAGGACCATAGTTCACAGCTCATTTTTAGAGAGCCTTCCAAGAAGCTTTGGGCATGAAGTTAAATCTCGGTACTGCTTTCCATCCTTAAAAATATGGACAATCTAAATGAATCATCCAAATATTGGAAGACGTGCTTAGGGCATGTGTGCTTGATTTTCAAGGTAGTTAGAAAAGATTCTTGCCCTTAGTTGAATTTACTTATAACAATAGCTATCAAGCTAGTATACAAATGGCACTATTTGAGGTTTTACATGAAACATCATAGGTTTCCTAATAGGTGAGTGAGTTGAGTAAAGTTAATTTTTTGGAATCTAATTTGGAACAACATACAATAGATAGAATAATCACTAGCCTAAATTGATTATGCTAGTTTGGAGAGCATATGTCTTCGAGTTTGGTGGGAGATCCCTTAGCAGAAATCACCTATAATAAAGTTATATTGGATAACTTAAAGCCTTATGTCAGAGGTGTTACAAACTTTTATTTAAATGATTCAGTGGGGTCAGACTTATTGTAAGATGCCGTTGATATAGTGAAATTGATTAGAAAAATAATACAAGTAACTCAATACAAGCCAAAAGTCTATAGGAACCATGAATGTTGAGCACTAGAAATTATCAGTTGGTAACCAAATATTCTTGAAGGACTCACTTGTGAAAGAGGTAATGAGGTTTAGAAAGAAGGAAAATGTTAAGCTCTAGTACATATGCTCTTTTGAAATCTTAAATAAAGTAGGCATAGTATTATATCGCTTATCCTTGCTATTAGAATTAAGTGATGTTGATACAATCTTTCTTGTATCAATGATAAGAAAGTACTTTCAAATTCTACTCATGTTATCTAATTCCAAGAAATTTAATTGGACAAGAATTTGGCTTAATTATGAGGAAAACCCAATGTCTATTGTTGATCAACAAGTGAAAACTTATAGTTCAAGGAAATCCCTCTGGTTAAGGTTATATGAAAAAATCATTTAAGTGAAGAGACTTCTTAGAAAGTAAAGATGATATACAAAAGAGACAACCCCAATAGCTTGAGTAGTGAGGTTAATAATTGTAATTTATGCCTCGACTTCATTCCCTACTTGTGTGATATGATTTGGGGATCGAATTTCTTAAGAGGAGAAGAATGTAACACCCCTAAGATTTAATAATTTTCATTTATGTATGGATTATTAAAAGAAATAAAGGAGTAAGGATGTAATAATAAGATTTTAAGGATGAAAATAGAAACTTATTAATATTTTTAGCATCAAATTGTAATTTTTTAAAAGTTTAAGGGTCAAAATATAAATAATAAAATTTGTAAGGACTTCCTTTAACAATTAGCAAATTGTTAATTGGTCATTTTGTTATTATTTTAAAAAAAGAGACGGAAAGATTTTCAGGGCAAACGAATAATATGAATAGTAACTTCTCTCTCCTCAAATTCTCTCTAGATCTAGATTACCTTCGAGCCTCTAATCTCAAAACTAAGGGTATCACTAGATTCAGGACGAAGAGTACTACGATATTGGCCAAATAATTTTTCAAATCGACTGCAAAATTGCCGCAGATCGGATGTAGAAAATCTTAGAAAAAGGTAAGTTCTGAAACTCCTATTTAAAGACCTCAAATTAAAAATCTGACATCGTAGATGGATTCAGGAGATAGATAAATTATAGGATATGAAATTTCTCAGCTATTTGCAACTTTTAGTGTTATGAACAGTAACTCCAACCGACATGAATAGTGATTTTGGCCATTGTGAACAATAAATTCGACTAGTTTGAATAGTATTCCCTGTTAGCAAATAGTGTTTCCAATAGGATTCCTCCATAGAAATTATTATTTGCACATATGTATATAGTTTAAAATAGAGGTTTCAATATAATTCAAACTTTTAGTCTTAATACAATTCCTTTGTCAGAAATGTCCCAATTTGATAACTTTTGATGTTATGAACAGTAACTCTGACCAACATGAATAGTGATTCTAGCCTATGTGAATAATAAATCTAACCGGCATGAATAATGATTTTGACCATGAATAGTGACCATCGGTTGACTGACGTTGACCAAGTTCCTGAAGTCATTTCCTAGGTTTTTGGGTGTTACTGTTCATGACACAAAAAGTTATCAAATAGCTGAAAATTTCATATCCATTCATATACGGTGTCATATTTTCAATTTAAGGTCTCTAAATAGGAGTTTCAGGACTTACTTTTTTCTAAGATTTCCTACTTCTGATCTACAGCGATTTTGCAGCCGATTTGAAAAATTATTCGGCCAATATCATAGTACTCTTCATCCCAAATCCAGTGGAACTTTTAGTTTTGAGATCGTAGGTTCAAAGGTACTCAAAATCTAGAGAGACAAAGTTACTATTAATTCGCCTCAGAAAATTTTTCGTCTTTTTTTTTTAAATAATAATGGAGGGTCAACGTTGACCAAGTTCCCAGTGTTATTTCCTAGGTTTTTGGACCCTTTGGACTCGATTTTGAGTCTATTTGGTAAATTTTGGATTGGAAAAGTATATTTTTGGGCTGTCCAACCTGGAGTCTTGCTTTGTGAGTAGATAATTCTTTCTATGACTTCAATATCTCAGCTGAGGTTTGCCCGACCATCGTTTAAGAGGACACGCAAAGGGACTCTAATATGGGCATCTCGCCTAGATAGAAGGCATCCCGCTCTCCTTCACATATCATATCTCGTGTGTTGGGCATCACACGAGGCTAGCACCTATGATATGTGAAAGAGAGCGATATGCCTTATATCTGGGCAAGATGTTGACTATATGATATGTGATTTTCCCTCCCTTGTTGTGTGCTTGGGAAATGCCCATGTATGCCATAGGTAGGATCTCTGCTTTTGCTGTTACTTTGATATTTATAAACTTGGTATGTATATTGTGTATAGATAGAAATACCTATATGAAACTGTTTTCAATGATAAAGGAGTGTACTATGCATGTTATGACAAATATATGTTTGTAAGTATGTGTTTCATTTGCCCTTAAATTAGGGGCATGACATTTTACAAGTTATAAACAACATTTACCCCCAAAAATCAAGAGTTATAGACCCCAAAAACCATCCACAAAAAGTTTCTAATTAACATTCTCTTACTTATGTTTATGGAAGGCAACCACCAAAACATCATAAACAACTCATCAATGTACACAACTACCATACATTTATGCCTTCATTAATGCATATATACACATACACACTACCATTCAGTCAAGAATTAAGAGAGTAGATGTTGATCGTACTCTATTCCATAAATTAAGCTCTCTCTAGATTGATTTGGTTCTTTCACTCTTCTTCCAACCATAAAATTGCAGATTTGTCCCCACCATTAAAGCTCCAAGAAGTTTCTTTATCAACAAACAATATTAGAGAGGTTTAGAGGGTTCAAAACTTACATTTTCTCTTCCTTCTTCTACTTTCTCTCGCTTTTTCTTCTTCTTTTTCTTTCTTTTTCCTTTTTCTTCTTCTTCCTTTGTTGTGAACCTTCACCCTCTCCTTCAGCTTGGCCGACTTTCCTCCCATCTTGATCAATAAAATACATTAAAAAATTAAAGCTCCCTCTATCAAACTAAGGCCCTTATTTTTTTAAAATATTACACATTTTCCATTCCATTACAATGTAACCATGTCATTAGTAAGGGCTTGTTTGGTTGAGTTGAATTTATTCAAGTGATTAATCTCCTCTTGCAATATATACCAATGAGATATGGTGCCACACTTTTCAAGGTTCCTCATTTCATCTCTTGCTACCTGGTCCTAGCCCTGAAAGCAAAGAAAATACTATTTCACCCTTTAGGACTTTTCTCTAAAATGAGAATTCTCTTCTCTAATATTCATAATTATACTTGTAAAGGTGGTCCATTTAATTCATTTTTGCCTTTCCTAACACTTTATTTTGTAAAAAGAATAGAAATTCTTGGGTGTTACAACCCTAGCTTTGGCTGGTTAAGAGAGTTTCTCTACAAGATTTGAGTATAATTTGTTGTACTGTTTGTGTTCAATTCAATATAATTCAGTGTGTTTCTATATTTTGATTATTGAAACCCTATCATTGGTCTGACCTACCGGATACGATAGGGGTTGAGTTAGAAGGAATGCTAAAGATGTCAAGTAAGGTTGATGTTTTGGAAGAGATGATGGCGATGCAAGGAAAAATGTAACAATTCCATTTTTTAAAAAATATATATATTTGTAAAGTCCCATAAAGTCATTACTTCTAATTACTTAACCCATAATAACATCCAATTAATTTAACCAAGCATAATCAAGGTATAAGGTCTACCATTAACACTGATATAATTTTGAGTTCACATACACATCATTAATCAAAATGTTCGTACAAAAATCAAGTACATAAATATCTACATCTTATTCATCTATGTTAATCAATTCTGGAGATATGGGTGCGGGTGGTTGCACCTTCACCAGGATCTTAACCAATTCAACCACAAACACCTTAATTTCTGGGATCTGCCCAACATAGAGTAACTCTATCCAACGTGCACTAAAAGTTAGAGCCATAGAAAAATCTACATAACTAATTTTCTGAACATGATATAAAAAGATAGTGATAATTAAATCACAGTAGGTTCAACAATAAATCATAATTGTCAATATCGCTCATCATGTCATGTTCATCTGTATAAGTTACAGAAAATACCTTATGGGTCACATGAATGCATTTTATCTATGCGCATAAAAATCATATAGTAATGACTTGTATTGCATAAATAACTATTATCAGAATATCATATGATGACTATTAACTTATTTTCAAACAAGTTACCCCGGTCAGGGTGAATACTTTCTACTCTCCAGAATGGGCTTTTCTCTCTCTGTCCGACATGGCATACTTTCTCTTTCTTTTCTCATTAGCATAATCATAGCTATGAGTAGGGCGTCCACTACTGGTGCACCACACAGACCACCATGTGACATTGTTCGTCTCTTTTCTTTTCTTTTCCCATTAATAGTCAAAAATAAGATTTCAATAACAAGTATGTTTATTATACTCGTATGCCATAATTTAACATCAAAGCATAATCATTACCAAAGCAATGGTCTACGACTTCACTACTTGTTTAAGATAGAGGACCTCCTTTGTTATTTTTGTTCTACCTTTAAGATAAGGATTACAAGCCCTAGTCCCAAGCTAAACAACATATTTATTCATCTGCACCGAAAAGGGATTCATAAGTAAGAGCTTATTTTTAAGCTTCTTCAACAAAAGTAATTCTCTCTCCTACTGTACCTGTTTAGCTGTGAACCACTTGGCTTCTGTGGTGAGAACATTTCCCACCTTACTCTGTAAAGAGAGCTTTTCCCTTTTCTTTGGTCTCTCTTTAGTTTGTCTAGTCTTTGGTTAACACTGGCTGTCGATCAGGAATGAGGTCTTCGATCTCTAACTCAACCTCAGGTTTAGTTGCCTCATCCAAGATGGAAGTCTCTTTTAATCTCACATTACTTTATGCTAATTTAAACTAGACCCTTCAGTGGATCTTGAATGGAGTTTAAGTTAAAGGAGATGCCTTCTTTGTTTCTAAGTTATTGAGTTAGAAGAGAGACAAGAGACGAAAGCGGATTCATATAAGTTATTCTTGTTTGAGTTGCTTGACCAAACAGAGGGAATATGCCCATTACTTTAGGAACTCATTGACCCATAGATCATAAAAGTCATAGCTCGGCCCAAGTGAAAAAGTGCTTTTATTAGTAGCTTTAAAGTTATAGTTGTACTAGGAGTTGCTAATAGCTATGAGTTCTAAGTTGACGAGATCAAAAACAAATATGTCCCTTTGTGGGATTGGTGAAACCTATACCACAATCTATGGCACACACTGATGTGTTTCCTTAAGCCAAGAAACAGAGTGTTTGGCAGAAGCAAGGATCGTCTTGAAAATTCAATGAATGTTTGATTGCCACCAGTTGCCTCGATAAGATCGGATTCAGTTCTTTGACCAAGAACTAAAGGAAGCTCTCACTTTAAGAAAAATCAATTTTTATTAATCATAAAAAAAATCTCTCAATTACATGAACATAAAGAACCCTTATATAGTTAAGCAATCCTAAAACTAGTAGGAAACACTAAAACTCCTAATTAGACTTTGAAAAGAATATGGCCCAAACAACACTAGGTATTTGGACCAACTAAACTAACAAAAATAAACCCAAACTAATATTTGGCCAGCATAAAGAATGGGTCCAAATACTAATAATATCCAAAAGAAAGCATATAACATAAAACCCATAATACATCTTTAGTCCATGCAGATTTAAGCTAATTATCTTCAAGATCCAACAAGATCTATTTGGCCTCTAAATTGCCCTCTTTAATGCCATCCTCAAGGATGCAAAGTGTGACCCACTTAATGCCTTGACTTGGCCCAATAATATCCTCTTTAGCCTGCACATCCAAGATCGAGCCAAATAAAGCTTCTTTGGCCAGCTTTGCTTTGCTCCTAGTCGTTGGACCGCCTATCCCTTACAAAAAATCTTAGGAATGGTTTGTAATAGGTTTGACCACACCTTAATCTCCATCATTCCCTCCCTCCTCGAAAGGATTCATCCTTGAATCAAAGGTATCACCTACATCAAATAAAGACAAGTCAGCAACATTGAATATAGCATTAATATTGCCACACTCACTTGGTAAATCAATTTTATAGGTATTGTCATTGATTCGTTCCAAGACATGAAAAGTTCCATTTCCCCTAGGATGTAACTTAAACTTTCTTTGAGCCAGGAACTGCTCTTTGAGCATATATACCCAAACCTAATCACCAGGTTCAAATACAATTTTAGTTCGAATCTTGTTGGCTAGCATTGCATATTGCTTATTCTTCGTCTTAATGTTAGCTCAAAGCTTAGCATACAAATCCTTTACATATTCAGCCTTGTCCTTAACATTGAAGTTAACAAACTCATTAGTAGACAAAGGTAGAATATCCAAAGGTGTTAGAGGATTAAATCCATAGACAATCTCAAAAGGACTATAAGCAGTAGTAGAATACACAGATCTATTGTAAGCAAACTCAACATGTGGCAAAGCTCTTTCCCAATGTTTCAAGTTTTTAGACACAATAGCACGTAAAAGTGTAGTAAGTATCCTATTAACTACCTTAGTTTTCCCATATGTTTGAGGGTATGCAACAATAGAAAATAGAAGTTTAGTCCCTAATCTACCCTATAAAGTATGCCAAAAATGACTTAAGAACTTAACATCTCTATCACTTACTATTGTTCTAGGAAACCCATGCTAACACACTACTTCTTTAAAGAACAAATTAGCTATATGTGTTGCATCATTGGTCTTAGCACATGCAATGATATGAGCCATTTCGCTAAACCTAACTAGAACCACAAAAACACTATCTTTATCACTTTGTGACCTCGGTAACCTTATCACAAAATCCATAGAAATATCATGCCAAGGCTGTGTAAGTATAGATAATGGAGTATAAAGACCATATGCCATAACCTTAGACTTAGCTTGTTTACATGACATGCACTTAGTACAAAATGAAATGACATCATGTTTCATTCAAGGGCAATAAAAATGTTCATGCAGAATTTCTAAGGTTTTAATTACTCCAAAATGTCCCATTAAACCTCTACCATGACTCTCCTTAATTAATAAGTCACGCATAGAACACTTAGGCACATAAAGTTTATTCTTTTTAAACAAGTAACCTTCATGTCTATAGAAACCATCAATAGCATGCTTATCACTCAAATTCCAAGCAGATCCAAAATCAACATCATAAGTAACTTAGCATGTAAGGAAGTCAATAATGCATATCTTCTAAACAATGCATCAGCTACCACATTTTCCTTTCCAATTTTATACTTAATCACATAACGAAATGTCTCAATGAATTCTAACCACTTAGCATGCCTCTTATGCAACTTACCTTAGGACTTCAAAAATTTTAAACTCTTATGATCTGAATGGATAATGAATTCTCTTGGCCATAAATAATGCGGCCAAATTTGCAAAGTCCTCATCAATGCATATAACTCCTTATCATAAGTAGGATATTTAAATGCTGTGAATTCCTGTATCAAAGACACAACCATACTAGGCAAAGAAAGGTTATGAGTGTTAATAGAATAAATATCCTTGTACATAAGCACAAGGAGGTTTGTCTTGCATACCCAAGTACTCTTCACCTCACTTTTTAATGCAAAAACATTCACTCTTTTATTTTTCTCTTTCTTTGGCTCACAATTCTCTTTCTTCATCTACTCACATATCTCAACCTCTCTCTTTCTTTTCTCTTACTCTCAATTTTAGCCTTACTCTCTTTCTTCTTCTGCTTACATATTTCAACCTCTCTCTCTTTTCTCTCACTCTCAATTTTGGACTTACTCTCTTTCTTCTCTTTTTCTTTTGTTTCTCTCAACTTACACTCTTTTGTAATCCTCACTTGATCAGCAAAAACCTTAGTTGGCTTTAGGGGTATTAGAATAAAAGTTTAATTATGCATGGTCAATGTATATCGAATCTTGTAGCCATCATAATTGACCCTTCTATAAAATTGTCATGGACATCCCAACAGCAAATGTTCAATATGCATTGGTACTATATCACAAAGCACCTCATCTTTATAGTTACCAATAGAGAAAGATACTCGAACCTAATTTTTTACCCATATATCTCCCCTATCATTCAACCATCTTAGGCTATATGGCTTAGGATGTTTTAATGTGAGTAAACCCAATTTATCAACCATCAAGGTACTAGCTACATTAGTACAACTCCCACTATCAGTTATCAAGCTACATACCTTGTTATTCATGTGGCACTAGGTCTAGAAGATGCGCTCATGTTGTTCATCATCAACATCATCATTAGGCTGCATATTAAGAGCATGTCGAGTAACTAATAGTTCTCCATATACTAGTTCACCAATCTCTATATCACTGCAATCCTCCAATGGTGGCATCTCATCTTCACTAGAATGTTCACTCTTCATACCTCCATCATTAAGAAGAATAATGGCTCTCTTGTTAGGACACTGTGATGCAATATGCCCTAACCCGTGACATCTAAAACATTTTGTATCTCATGCTCTAAAGGAAGTAAAAGTATCATCTTTGGCCTTGGGATTAGGAGCTGTAACTGAATTTCTCCACTTGCCCTCTTCTTTCGGCCTAGTAGCAGCCTTATGGTTGTCTTGCCAATTCGGCTTCCATGGAGTTTTAGGAATAGAGCCAAATTTAGAAGATTTTTTAACCTTTAACTGCTTCTCAACTTTAATTGCTTTATGCATTAAATCCTCTATCTTTACATAATGGTGCATATCCACTACATTTGTAATTTCTTTCCTCAAACTGCCTATAAACCTTGCCATTATAGCCTCCCTATCCTCTTCAATATTAGCTTTCATCATGCCCATCTCCATCTCATTGAAGTAATCCTCTACACTCATAGATCCTTGATGTAGATTTTGTAATTTTCTAAACAAGTCTCTATAGTAATGGCTAGGAACAAACCGTTTTCTCATCACAACCTTCATCTTTTCCCATGATCGAATAGGTTTCTCATCACTTCTCTGCCTATTAATTGCTAACTGATCCCACCAAATACTATCATAATCAGTAAACTCCACAACAACTAGTTTCACATTTTTTTCCTCAGAATAAGCATGACACTCAAACAAATGTTCCACCTTTCTCTCCTACTCTAAATAGAGTTCAGGGTCACCTTTACCTTGGAATGTAAGACTAGTCATTTTGATGCTTCCAAAGTGATGGAGATGAATGTGCTGTCAAACCTATTCCAAACCGTTCCCAGTATCCTTTGCAAGAAATATGCGGTCCAATGACTAGAAGCAAAGCAAAGCTGGCCAAAGAAGCAAAGTGGGTCACATTTTGCAACCTTGAGGATGGCATTAAATAGAGCTTCTTGGATCTTGAAGACAACTAGCCCAAATCATCATGGACTAAAGATGTATTATGGGCTTTATGTTATATACTTTCTTTTGGATATTATTAGTTTTTGGGCCCATTTTTTATGGCCAAATATTAGTTTAATTATAGGTTTATTTTTGTTAGTTTAGTTGGGCCAAATAACTAATGTTGTTTGGGCTATATTCTATTAAGAGTCTAATTAGGAGTTTTAGGGTTTCCTACTAGGTTTATGATTGTTTGACTATATAAAGGTTCTTTATGTTCATGTAATTCATAGTTTATGATGATTAATAAAGATTAAGCTTTCTCCTAAGTGCGAGCTTCCCTTGGTTCTTGGGCAAAGAACTGAATTCGATCTTATCGAGGCAACTCGTGGCAATCAAACAACCATTGAATTTTCAAGACAATCCTTGTTTCTGCCAAACACTCTATTTCTTGGCTTAAGGAAACACATCACTAAGCCATTATTAAGCCTAGGAGCTGTCCTCCTTTCCTTTCTTAACCTGAATTCTTCACCATCTGAATCTTCCCCTTCTTTCTCATCAAACCTAAGCTATTTGGAAGGCTTAGGCTTGAATGGTGACTCAAGGTTATCTAGCCTCATATTTAGCAACTTAAACTGGTCCTGAATAGCCATCATGAAGAGTTTAAGGTCAATTTCAAGTTGATCTCTTTCGCTACTCATGTTTGTCTCACAAACCTCATGTGTTTGCACTCAATTTTACCTCTTTTCCTTAAAGATCTTAAACAAGAACTTGATCAACAAGCTTATCAAAGGAAATAAGTGAATTTAAAATGATAAGAACAAAATTTTAGATGATGAAAATCCTAGGAATTGAATGTGAAAAAAATTAGGGATTTTAAAAATCAGCATGCTATTTTTTTTCGGCTTCCTTTTTTTTTTAATTAACTTATGCTCACTTTAACCTTTTTTTTTGAGTGAATTTCTGCACTCTTTTTTTTTTAATTTTTTTTTTGGAAGGAGAAACCAAATTGAAATAGGACTAGGACTTTATTTTTTTTACGAAATTTTAATTTTTTTTGGAAGAAGAAACTAAGTTGCACTAGGACTAAAACTCTTTTTTTTAAGGAATTAGAATATAAGTAGAAAAATAAATTGACTAGAACTAGGACTCCCTTTTTTGGAAGGAATTAGAAGAACATTAACTAGAACTAGGACTTTAATTTGACCTAAAGAAAGGTAGAAGAAGAAGAATAACTCTAGAAAACAAATAGAAAAAGAAAAGATAGGACACCAACCAAATTTCAAGGAGTCAAAGCTCTGATACCAAATTATGTGTTTCCTTAAGCCAAGAAATGGAATGTTTGGCAGAAGTAAGGATAGTCTTGAAAATTCCATGGATGTTTGATCGCCACGAGTTATCTTGATAAGATCAGATTCAGTTATTTGTTCAAGAACCAAGGGAAGCTTTCACTTTAGGAGAAAACTCAATCTTTATTAATCATAAAAAATCTCTCAATTACATGAATATAAAGAACCCTTATATAGTTAAGCAATCCTAAAACTAGTAGGAAACCCTAAAACTCCTAATTGGACTTTGAAAAAAATATGGCCCAAAGAACACTAGGTATTTGGCCCAACTAAACTAACAAAAATAAATCCATAATTAAACTAATATTTGATCAGCATAAAGAATAGGCCCAAATACTAATAATATCCCAAAGAAAGCATATAACATAAAACCCATAATACATCTTTAGTCCATGTAGATTTGGGCTAATTGTCTTCAAGATCCAACAAGTTCTATTTGGCCTCCAAGCTGTCCTCTTTAATGCCATCCTCAAGACTATAAAGTGTGACCCAATTAATGTCTAGACTTGGCCCTATAACTTCTTCTTTAGCCTGCACATCCAAGATCAACACCAAAAAAGCTTCTTTGGCTCACTTAGCTTTGCTCCTATTCATTGGACCACCTATCCCTTGCAAAGGATCTTGGGAATGGTTTGTAATAGGTTTGACCACACCTTTATCTCCATCACACACCCCAAGTTGTAGTAGACGAAGATGGTCACCTAGGATAGGCAAACAAACCTGAACCGTATAAAGCTTAGGTAGGCTCAAGCCACTTCATCTTTTCCTAAAGTGTGATGTGAATACAATCCTTGAAATAGGCTGAGGCTTTAGTTGACCATTATCTAAGAGTTATCTCTAACTACATATACCAATTTATTCATTACAACAATTTCATTAACAAAAATGAAATGTCAAATTCTAAATACACTACTGTTGGAGAAAGACAGGGGAAAAATAGAAGGAATGAAAGTGTGACACTCACAAATGTCTCAGGAGGTTGGAAAGGAAAAAGTTTATGATAGTTTATTAAACCTTTGTAAATTGATCATTTGGCGGAGGTTCAAGAAAACCCCTTGGTAAATGCTAATGAGGTTTTTTCCTTTTCTCCAACAAAAGGTAAATTGTTGTTAACTTTAGAAAACTATTGTTTATATCAATTCATTTTATGAGGGTTTTACAAACCTCTATAAAATGCTTTATTTAGTGGTGGTTTTGTTTTATAAAGTCTCACTAAATGCTGACTGCCAAACACCATTTTTTCTTGGAGTGATTCCACTTTTTATCAATAAAATTTTTTATTTTATTTTTAGAGAATGTTTCTTTATTTTCTATGATTAAATTGATCATTTGATTTGTTGAGCAACATGAGGAGAGTAACAATATCCACTGCTATTAGCAAGTGGAGAAATGGAGAAGATGATTGAATAAAAGATTTGAGGGAGGCTAAAGACTCTCAATAAAGAGACAAACAAAAGCTTGCAATAGAGAGATGACAATGAAGATAGCTAGTTTTAGGAGGTGATGCATAACTGATGCTGGCAGAGCTCTAACATCTCCATTAGAAGTTTCACTAGTTGAAGAAACATTATCATCATGAAATTTTATCTAAGGAGAAGAGCCAAATGATTGATGGTTATAGCCATAAGAGATCAAAGTCGATAGGTCGAATCTAGCCTTAGAGCTTATTGAAGCTAATGTTATGAAGAAGGGAAAAGCATGTGTGTGCATATGACAACTAAGATATAGCTTGGTAGAGAAGCTAAAATTGGTAAAGAGAATGTGAAGTTAGCATCGAAGGCCAACCTATCAATGGAGAGTCAGAACCAAAATATTCTTTCTTCTCCCCTTATACATGTTTATTCCTAACAACAATCAATATTGACTTATTAAGATCCAAGGTAGTTTGAGTAAAGGCATGGTTAGCCAAAGCATCAAATTCCACCAATTTATCAGTGGTCATAATTTGAAACTCTTTACATACCTCAAGCCAATATGAAAGGATAGTTGACTAGTTTTAATGACCTATAGAAGAACTTCTTCCTTTACATCCTTTAGCCTAATGTCTTCTTTCTCAGTGTGATCAGCTACTAGGCGAGCATCCCTTAGCTGAACATCTCCAACAGCCATCTCAACAACCTTTGCCTTAACATCTCTTCTACTAGCACGACAAATGTTTCGATAAGGCACACTTTCCATCAATTAGGAAATACCACTTCCAATGCTGATAATCCTTTTAGTCTAATTATTATGAAACCTAGGCTATTAACTAGCTTCATGCATTTATCCCATTTAGACATGTATGATAAGACTACTAACCCCAAGGTGCACTTAGAAGATTTTTCCTTGGCCATCCTACCAACATAGTTGTCAGGTGCTATCAAAGAAGAGTATCAATATGGAGCTAAGGAGAAAAAAAAATTAAACTAAGTGGAGAAAGATGTTGAGAAGTGTAATGACTCTATTTTTTTTACTAGTTTATGCATTCATGAAGTCACTACAAACTATTACTAACCCTATTAGTCTATCATAATTATTTTCCTTAATTTACAACAAGTATAGTTGAAATCAAAAGGGCATAACTACCATTAATTAACATCAATGTTGTTGTAAGTTTGTATACACATCATAATGTCCCGAGTGTTCCCTGTAATACAGAAAAATAGAAGAACACTCGAAATGTAACATCCCTCATTTCTTTTCTTTTATTAATAAAGGTACATAAATATTTAATTAAGGAAATAAAACTTATTTAAACAATTTTAGATATCTAAGAAAATATAAGCCGTAGAAATTCTTCACCTTATGTGAATGCATAGAAAATGTTTTTAACATTAAGGGAATAGGTAAAGTGCGAAAACTTAATAGAAACAAAAATTAGAAATAACATCCTAAAGAGAGGCAAAATTTTTGGGTAAGGAAGATAAATTTTTGGAAGTAAGTAAATGTCTTAAAATTTCAAGAAGATTGTATTAGGGTAATTTTTCCTAATTCAAGAGTTAGAGTTCTTAACTTTAACATCTCCACCCATACATTAGGCCTTCACCTATGGACACTTCATAAAGTTTTTTCACTTCACATGAGTTTCTAGCAAGCCAATTTGATAGCCTAAGAAAGAGATATAACATAGACTTGGACTAGGATATAGAAGATGGACCGATAGGCCAAAAATCATGAAAATGTGACCAAACCCTCCAAGAGAGGTAGAATTTTAGCCAAAGTAAAGAAAATGGGCAAGAATGAGTCCAAATCTAAGTGGGAAAAATAAGAACCATGTGATAAAATAGTAGTGTAATAATAATCAAGATTAGGTCACATGGCATTAGGACAAAATATCTATATCCTACACTTATAATTTCAGCAAGCCATGTGATGAAATAGTAAGTAATAATACATGGCATTTGGAAAAAATATATATATCCTATAGTCATAATTTTAGCAAGCCATATAATGATATAGTAGGTAATAATATATGGTATTAAGACAAAGCATCCCTATTCTACATAAATAATTTCAGCCAAGCAAGGGAGATTCAAGGGCTAAAAATTTGCCACTTAGAAAGGTAAGTCTATCATACTTAAGTGAGGTAAAAGAAAAAGGAAATGAATCCCTAAATTAAGGGGACCTTGCCCCTTTTCTTGAAAACATTTTATCATCATTTTCAAATAACAAATCCTCTTTTTGCTAAGTATATCTTGATTAAGGGAGAGGAAGACAAGAACATGATTTGTCTTCCCCCAAAAAGCAGCCAAGTGCTTCCTAATTGTGATAAGGTAGACTCATAATTATGAGAGAAAGACCACTTGATAATGTTTTTAAGCTAAAACCACTCTTATATCATTAGAATTTCGTCCAAGTGAAGGAAAGGAAAAAATAGAAGCAAGGTAGAGTGAGGAAATGAGAGAAAAAGAGAAGAAGAAACAAGGAAGAAGAAGGATAGAAGTCTAGAGGACTAGTACTCAAGGTAAGTTAGCTTAATCTCCACTTGAATCCATCTTTTCTCTTCATCCTTGGGGTTCAAAACTCACCCTCTCTCTCTTGTTGAAGCTACTGAAAAAGTTAAGGAAATTGAGGAATCTTGCCATTTCCTTCAAGAGGAAACAAGAAAAAGAATTGATTAAGTGAGCTAGGGAGATCTTTAGGTAGGTTTAACAATATCTCTTTTTGAAGAAAATATTTGAAATTTGTAACATTTATATGGGATTTTGATCCTAAAATTTTGATGAAATTTGTAATATTTGCTACTTTGATGATTGGCCATGGATGTTGCTATATCATGTTACATGTTGATCTAGTATATAATGGATGATTGAATGCATATGTTGGTATGGAAATTTTATGCTTAGGCATGGATATAGGTGTCAAATCTTTAGGGCTTTTTGTGCTGCTGTATTGAATATTGGGATGTGGTAAAAATGGATGGAAGATGGTTAGGTTGGTAAATTAAGTATGGCCTTAAACACTTAGGGGAAAACTATGAAAAATTTCTGTTGAGAAAGATCCTTAGTGATGCATGATTTGATTCTATTTTTCTTTTGAAGTAGATGATGGAATATGCTAAATTAAGTAAGAAATATAATTAAATGTTGAGATGAGTAATTCTATGGTTAGGTAGAAATTTGGAATACAAATGAAAGAGGACTTAGTAAAAGGATGAAGTAGAACTTCAGGAAACACTAGGCTAAGAAAACTAAAATTTGGAGTAACTAGGGAGGCTTCTATTTTTTAAAATTTTGAGAAGAATTTGTTAGAAATTAAAAGAACTAGTTAAAATGAAAAATGTATATATTTGTCTCACAGAATTTTAGCCACTGGAATCACTTAATTTGGAGTCCAAATGAGGGAGATATGGTTCGATTAATAAGTAGTGGTTAGAAACTAGTTAACCAAGGAAGAATCTGTTAGGTAAGCTTCTATGTTTTATTTTTTGGGCACAATATGTAGAGAAATAAAAGAAATGATTAACATTAAAAATATAGATATATGTCTCACAAATATTTAGCCGCTGAAATTACTCAATTTAGAGTCCATAAGAGAGAGGTATGGTCAAATTAGTATGTAGAGGTTAAAACCTACTCGGAAAGAAATAACATTGAAATTAAGAGATTACTAACACCAAGATTCCTTAATATTTCACTAAACTATTCAACATAAGAGTTTTATAGGTCTTAGCTTTAAATGGACACCAACATCACCTCAATCAGAGTTAAAATGATGAAGTTATGCTCTGATTAGTGAGAAAAGGTCAAGCTAGATGAAAACCTGCATCAGGGGACAACACAACAAAGAGCATGTCTGTGCTCCAGAACATGGCCAGACTGTGTTACAAGACTTGTCTAGGCCGTGTTGGGAGTTGGTAAAGCTTATTTTCAACACTTTTCTGCCTTAAATGAACCTCATTAACTATAAGGTAATAATAGAAATCAAATTGAAGAAGAATGCCCTATAATCTTTGTGAGAACATATGTTGGAAATGATGTAAGTAGGAGAAAAGTAACTAGAGGACAAGTATAAAGAAAATGAAGAGATGAAAACAATATTTAAGAGAGAAGGAGAATCTTATAAATGAAAATAATAAATGACTAGTGTATGCTCTAGCCATTGCCATTGCATAAATTCCTTACCATCTTAAGTGTGCAATTTTGAGATGGAAATAATCTATAAATTGATATTTGAAAATGATTATGTTCATTTTACCAATGATCTTTGCAAGTGAATATGCATTGATGATAAATTATGGCATGTGAACATACTTGTTATTGAAATCATATTTTTGGCTATTAATGTGAAAAGAAAATAGACGAGCACGGTCATATAGCGGTCCGTGTGGTGCACCAGTAGAGGATGCCCTATTCACGGCTATGTTTATCAATAAATTTTCTAGTACACATTTTTATACTTAGTTTATCAACTCTTTTAAAGTGTTAGAATATTCTGGTTACATTGGGTTTAGACCTTTCGTTACTAATCAGATCGTATCTCTCTTATTTTAACACTTATTAGGGAGATTCAAGTGGCTATAGAATTACCTACAACCTTCATGTTGGTTATTTTGGCTAATTTCTAAGAAATCTGAGTGTTGTAGCTTTTTCAAGTTAACATCATTGTACCACAAGTTGGCACTAACCTTTTATCACTAATTTGGCCATATCTCTCTCATATTGACTTTAAATTAGGTGATTTCAGAGGCATGAAACCGTAAGACACATAGCTATAATTTTTATGTTAACTATTTCTTTAAGTTGAGTATAATTCCAAAAATAGAATAATCTCCTATACTGCCTTGACTTTCAACCTCTTTGAATTTTTCTTATTATTTCTTATGGTTATACCTAGGCATTTTTGGTCTTCAAGAACTCAAGTTACTCATGTTCTAAACCCCTACATTAGTTTCTTCTTTCATCTATTTTAATCCTCTTAAAATTTCCAGCCTAATCCATTTTTTTAACATATAAGCCACTTGTAAGTTATCACCCATTTTCATCATTCATTTCATTTCCTTGCACATCTACCTCATAATTTTGCCTAGTCTAATATTTCATATTCTATTCATTTTTGGTGCCTTAATCTACTTCATTTAATTTATTATAACATATTTTAATACTCATTTCCTCCTATGACCAAAATTTCCATCAAGCATACTCAAGGAGTTCCAAAATTGAAAACCTCTCCTGAAAATTTCTAGGTTTTTAACTTCCATTTATTCTTTCAAATAAAAACAATCATCATTTTAATCTTCATGGGCCAAATTTCTTAGAAGAAACAATAAAAAAGAACCCATAAAAATCTCACCACCCATAGCCATACCATGCAATAAATTAAAATCAATCGAAGCATACATGTAATTATCATAAGCAAGATTCACATGTAAAAAGATATAGACACACTTGGCCAAACATCAAGAGTATCAAATATTACAAATTTCATTAAAGTTCTAGGATCAAAGTCCTATATAAATGTTACAAATTTTCAAAGTTATTTTCTTTCAAAAGAAATATTGTTAAACCTACCTACAACACTTCTTAGGCTTGTTTAGCTAACTTTTCCTCCTTATTCCTCCCATTGAAATGGCAAAACGTCCTCCTTCTTCTTGCTGCTCCAGTAGCATATTTAAGAGGAAAAGAGTAAGTTCTAAGGCCTAAAGGTGAAGAGAAAGAAGAGATTTAGGTGGTGGTCTTACTACATTACCTTATGCTCTTAAGTCTCCTACATTTCCTTCTTCTCTCCCTCCCTCTATTCTCTTGCCTTTCCTCCTTCTTGCTTCTACCTTCCTCTCCTCTTTATTTGGCCAAAATGCTCCCAATAGAGTGGCCAAAAACTTAAAAAATTATGTGGTCAAATTTCTTTCCATCATGAAGTCAATTGTTTTACTTATGGGGCACTCAATGGATACATAATTATGACTCATTATGATTTCTTCTTCTAGGGTGCAAGGCCTTGGTTTTCTCTCCCTCCTTCTTGGTTGAAATATACTTCTTCAAAATAAGAATGGATTTGCTTAAAAACAATGTGTCTAATTGACTTTTCTTCTTAGGTAAACTCCCCCTACTTGTTGATCACTCAATGGGGTAATTCTAGTACTTATAGAAAGCTAAGACGATTACTTACAAACCTTTATGTTGGTTATTTTGTCTAATTCTTTAGAAATTAGAGTGTTGTAGCTTTTTCAAGTTAACGTCATTGTACCACGAGTTTGATCTAACCTTTCATCACTAATTAGGCCACATCTCTCTCATATGGACTCCAAATTAAGTAATTTTAGAGGCTGTAAAACCATAACACACATAGTTAAAATGTTTATGATAACTATTTCTTTAAGTTCAATATAGATTTTTCCTAGGAATTCTAGAAACAAAATATTCCCTTATTATACCTTGGCTTCTAGCCTCTTTGAATTTTTCTTATTATTTCTTATGGTCATACCTAGGCATTTTTTGTCATCAATAATTTAAGTTACTCATGTTTTAAACCTTTACATTAGTTTCTTCTTTCATCTATTTTAATTCTTTTAAAATTTCTAGCCTTATCCATTTTTTTCCATATAAGCTACTTTTATGTTATCACCCATTTTCATCACTTATTTCATTTCCTTGCATATATACCTCCTCATAATTTTGACTAGTCTAAGCTTTGATATTACATTCATTTCTAGTGCCTTAATATACTTCCTTTCATTTATTATAACATATTTTATTACTCATTTCCTCTCATGACAAGAATTTCCAACAAGCATACTCAAGAAGTTCCAAAAATGAAAACCTCTCTTAAAAATTTCTAGGTTTCTATTTTTCATTTATTCTTTCCAATAACAACCATAATCATTTTAATCTTTATGGGCTAAATGACTTTGTAGAAACAATATAAACAACCCCTAAAAGTCTCGCCACCTATAGCCATACAATGCAAGAAATCAAAACCAATCCAAGCATACATACAATCATCATAAGCAAGATTCACATATATCAAGATATAGACACCTGTGGCCAAACATTAAGAGTATCAAATAATACAATTTTCATTAAAGTTGTAGGATCAAAGTCCTATATAAATGTTACAAAATTTCAAAGTTCTTTTTTTCAAAAGAAATATTGTTAAACCTACCTACAACACTTCCTAGGCTTGATTATTTAACTTTCCCTCCTTCTTCCTACATCAATTTCTAAGGTTGGTTAGCTAAATTTTCCTCCTTCTTCCTCCCTTAGAAATAGACAAGCCCCTTTTTTTCTTGTTGTTGTTCCAATAGCATATGTAAGAGAAAAATAGTGAGTAATAAGCCCTAGAGGTGAAAAGAAAGAAGGCATTTGGGTGGTGGTCTTACCATATTACCTTGTGCTCTTGAGTCTCCTATACTTCCCTCTTCTCTTCCTCCCTCTCTTCTCATCCCTTTCTTCCTTCGTCTTCTCTCGAAATGCTCTTAATAGAATAGCCAAATACTTAAAAAATTATGAGGTTAAATTTCTTCCCATCATGAGGTCAATTGTCTTACTTATAGGGCACTCAATGGGTACATCATTATAACTCATTATGATTGCTTCTTGTAGGGTGCAAGTCCTTAGTTTTCTTTCGCTCTCACTAGGCTAAAATATACTTCTTCATAATGGGAATGGATTTACTTAAAAACCATAAGGCTATTTGACTCTTCTTGCTCGGTTAACTCTGTTGACTTGTTGATCACTCAATGGGGAGATTCAAGTACCTATAGAAAGATAAGACAATTACCTACAACTTTCATGTTGGTTATTTTTGCTAATTCCTAAAAAATCTAGGTGTTGTAGCTTCTTCTAATTAACGTTAATGTACCACGGGTTGGATTTGACCTTTCATAACTAATTAGGCCATATCTATCTCATATGGACTCCAAATTAGGTGATTCTAAAGGCCATAAGACACATAGATACAATATTTATGTTGACCATTTCTTCAAGTTCAGAATGAATTTTACCTAGAAATTTTGAAAACATAATACTCCCCTATATTGTCTTAGCTTTCAGCCTATTTGAATTTGTCTTATTATTTCTTATGGTTATACCAAGGCATTTTTTTCTTTAAGAATTCAAGTTACTCATGTTCGAAACCCCTACATTAGTTTCTTCTTTCATCTATTTTAATCCTCTAAAAATTTCTAGCCTTACCCATTTATTGTTTTCACATATAAGCCACTTTTAAGTTACCACCCATTTTCATCACTCATTTGATTCCCTTGCACATCTTCCTCTGCATAATTTTGCCTAGTCTAAGCTTTGATATTCCATTTATTTCTAGTGCCTTAATCTACTTCCTTTCATTTATTATAACATATTTTAATACTTATTTCTTCCTATGACTAGAAATTCTAACAAGTATACTCAAAGAGTTCCAAAACTGAAAACCTCTCTTGAAAATTTCTAGGTTTCTAATTTCCATTTATTCTTTCCAATAATAACCATCATCATTTTAATCTTCAAGGGCCAAATGTCTTAGAAGAAATAATATAAACAACCCCTAAAAATCTCGTCACCTATAGCTATACCATGCAAGAAATCAAAACCAATTCAAGCATACATACAATTATCATAAGCAAGATTCACATATAGCAAGATATAGACACCTATAACCAAACATCAAGATTATTAAATATTACAAATTTTAGTAAATTCCTAAGATTAAATTCCCATATAAATATTACAAAATTTCAAAGTTTTTTTTAAGTAATATTGATAAACCTACCTATAACACTTCCTAGGCTTGGTAAGCTAACTTTTCCTCATTCTTTCTCCCTCCCTTAGAAATGGTAAAACCCCTTCCTTCTTCTTGTTGTTCTAGAAGCATATTTAAGAGGAAAAGAGTGAGTTCTAAGGCCTAGAGGTGAAGAGAAAGAAGATATTTGGGTAGTGGTCTTATTACATTACCTTGTGCTCTTGAGTCTCCTATACTTCCTTCTTCTTTTCCTCCATTTCCTCCTTCTTGCTTATGCCTTCTTCTCCTCTCTACTTGGCCAAAATGCTCCAAATAGAGTGACCAAAGAATTAAAAAATTATGTGGTCAAATTTCTTACCATCTTGAGGTTAATTGTTTTACTTATGGGATACTCAATGGATACATCATTATGATTCATTATGATTGCTTCTCGTAGGGTACAAGGCCTTGGTTTTCTAGAATTTCGGTTCTTTTTCCCCTAGCAAGCACCCAAAGATGAGATATTTGACTTCTAAAATTATGTGATCCTTTTCCTTACTTATGGAGTACTTAATAATCAATTCCTTTACTTCTTAAATAATGTGATACTTTTCTTTACTTGTAGAGCACTCAATAATTAATTCCCTTATTTGATGGGCACTCAAAGACCTTACTTTTTGTATACTCAATAAGAGGTTATCATTGCTCATCATTATGGTCCACTATTGCATCATGTGAGCTTTGTCACACCCTTAATTTTAGGGCACGTAAAACACGTATAGCATGAACATATATTTTTCATAAATAAGAATATTCCAATCCTTTATCAAGGAAATAGATACATATAGGTTCTCTCATATATATACCATATACAAACCAAGTCTATAAACATCAGAGTAATAGTAGAAGCAAGGATCCTTCCTGTGGCATATAGAGCATACTCTAGAGTACAAGTACAATATAAATCAAAATCTACGAGTCTTGGAAACAAAGTAGGCTCACCCAGAGATCATGTTGTCTAGCTGGTCAACTATTTGAAAGGGAAGAACCAAACTCTATATTTTCATCTGAAAATAAAATGTAGAAATATCGTGTAGTGAGTTTGATAACTTAGTGAGCAGATAATACCTCATATAACCTCTCAAATCAACATATGGATGTACTCATATATTAAAATTTATCACATCAAAAATTACAATTCAGAAGTACATCCACATAGGACCCGCATTTTTAAATATTTTCAGTTCAAATCACATTCAGATATTTTAACCATATATGATATATTATGATTGTTAATCAAACATTGATATGCATTAAAAACATTTCTTAAAAAAATATTAGGAGGATCCCATATCAGAACCACCATATCAAAGTTCAATCCCTTCTATACTTTGTTGGTATAGGACTTGCCTATACTTAGCATCTCAGCCAAGGTTTTTCCTACCACCATTCAAGTGGACACGTGAAGAGACTCTAATATGGACAATTTTCCAAGCACAAAGCAAGGAAAGGTAAATCTCATATCATATAACTGGCATCTCGCCCAGATAGGAGGTATCCCATTCTCCATCACATATCATATCCCGTGTGTTGACCCTCACATGAGGCTAGCACCACCCTTGCTAGCTGAGGTATTAAGGTGCACTAGGGATAACATCACTTGCTATTAGAAAACAGTGTTTCCAATAGGATTTCTTCACAAATTTATCATATGCACATATTCCATATCATTCAAAACAGAGCTTTCAGTATAATACAGAATCTCAGTCTCAATACAGCTCATTTGTCATAAATTACCCAACTAGCGTTTATCATATATATATGCCCTTTCTCGAGGCAATCATATAGCTTATAAATCAATGCCACATGCATAAATATTCATTTAATGTGAAATACATGTAGTATCAAATATACCATGAGTTTAGAAAGCTATTTTCAAATCTATACTCTTCTTGAACTATATTTCATATAGTAAACAATTCTGATAATTTAATCCATTTCAGAAACATATAAACATGCAAATAACTTATAAACATAATTAATTACACATTTCAAGATCAAGAAGAGTATAGGGAAAGTCATAGAAAGAAGAATTATCCACTCACAGGGTAAGGGCCCCAGATTGGACGGCCCTAAAATGCACTTTTTCAATCTTAATTTGATCAAATAGACCTCAAAAACGAGTTCGAAGGATCGAAAAACCTAGGAAATAACCCCAGGAGCTTAGTCAACATTGATCACTATTCACGGTCGAAAAATACTATTCATCGCCGAAATCACTATACATTGCCAGAAATCACTATTCATGACACACAAAAAGTTGTTAGATGGTCGAAAAAATTTATATCCCAATGTTTATCTAGCTCCTAAATCTATTTACGGTGTCAAATTTTCAATTTAAGGTCTCTAAGTAAGAGTTTCAGGGTCTACCTTTTTCTAAGATTTTCTACTTTCGATCTGCGACGATTTTGCAGTTGATTTGAAAAATTGTTCATTCAAAATTGTAGTATTCTCCATCCTGAATTAAGTGATACCCTTAGTTTTATGATTGAAAGCCAATAGATACTCTAGATCTAGATAGAAAAATAAAGGTTACTATTCATACTATTCATCGGTTACGAATCGAGATTTTGCATTTCTTTTTCCCCCTCCCCCTTTTCTTTCTTTTTTATTTATTATTATTTAATAATTAAATGATTAAAATTTATTATTTTTATTTTTATTATATATATATATATATAAATACTGTTTTTCATCCTAAAATATCTCCAAAATTTCTAAAAATTTACATTCTTATAAAACTTTAGTTGCACTCTTAAATCATGACTTTTCTTGATAAAAATTTTAATAAAACAAATCACAAAAGAAATATATTTATACATAATAAAAGAAAGAATATTTTTAAAAATAAAACAAAAATTTATTAAAAGCCAATATGATTATTTTAAGCAAAACAAAAATTATTTTAATTAAAAATATATGTGATTTTAGCAAAACATAACCATTTAAAATAAATATATATATTTTTTTATCATAAAATATTATTATTTTAAAATTACGGGATATTACAAGCTCCAATTTCCCCTTTTGAATTTTGGCTCCCCTTCATTCCTTCATGCTCGGCCAAAATGCACACAAAGGTGTGAGGTAATTTACTTCCAATACATGTGACTAAAAGAGACCTTGACTAATCTTTGTCTTATTCCTTCCACGATGCATTCCTTAATTCCCTATCCATGTGTTAATTCTCTACTAGTGTGAGGTGGCAATTTTAGATGAGGTGGCTATCTAGGTGGAAGTCAAATAGTATAGGGTGAGGCGTCATGCTTACAAAATTTGATTCTTGAATTAAGAAAATTCCTTTAATTTAACTTCTTGAAATTTCAAAACCTACATCCACCTTCTAGAATTTATTCTTCTTGCATAAAATTTTTTCTCCTTATTAGGCAAATATTTCCAAACTTTGCCTCTTAGAGTTCTTCCTTAGTTTTCTACAAACTTGTATACTTACACATTAATTGAAATAAAATTTCTAATGCAAATATTATATTAAGTATTTTCCCTTAGAAATTTTCTTGATGGATTTTTCTTCTTTCTTTATTCCTTTAAATTGATGTTTTTCATGCCTTAAGAAAATAAGGATGTTACAGGAAGGAACTGTTTGGAATATGGATGATTGTTCAAAGTCCTGATAAGAGAAGTAAGATTATGGAGAATAAAATTGAACATCTAATGGCTATAGAGTGGAAAATGATGAGATATGTAGGAGATAAGAATGGGAAGCAAAGTGCAAAAGTTTTGGGAACACAATTCCAAGTTATCACTAAATTAGTAGAGGATATTTTGAATAAGGTAGTAATTGAAGAGAATATTTATGACTCATACTAAGGATGCAAATATCCAAAAATGAAAGGAAACATCTTTTGCACCTATCTTAAGGTAGAACAATGGAGGGGAGAGAAAAAATAAAAATATCATATGGGAAAGGAAAACATGGAGTAGCCTCTGATTCATTCTTAGAATCCTATTGGATTAGACAGTGTTGTTAGGCTAAATATAAATTCCAGAAAATCGAGATGGTGCCAAAAGGTCAAAATGAGAAAGAAGTCTTTCAAGAACTCATCTGTGAGCCAACCAGTGAAATTCTCTGCAATAAAATGTGTGGGGCTCAGTCTTGTAGGAGTTATAAAGAAGTGAAGAGTGACTCAAATAAACCCTCAATCAAGATGTTAGTTTAGGGTTGATCGAGTTAGCCTAGCACTCTTTAGTGAACCGAAATAACCCTCTTAAACTTGCCAACATGAGCAATTCATAGGCTTTTGATTCTTGATTGATTTTGAGATATTTTATATGTTTTTGTTTGTTCTACTTCTTTGTCTTTATTATTATTTTTTCTTTCTTGGGATTTTAGATGGATAGGTGAGAAGACCTTCCCTCATATTAGTTTTTATTTGATTAATCTTTGTAGAACTAATTTGGTTGCTTTGTTGGATACTCTTATTAATGGAAGGGAGGTTGAGAATGCTATTTAAAATATTAGGCTTTATAGGTCATATTATGTTGATGTGGAAGGTTTTTTTTGGGGTCATTTCAACTATTTGGGTAGGAACGAAGTTTATGTTAGCATTGTCACCACAAAGAGGCTTTCAAAGGCAACTTCCAACATCGAGTTTTAGTCACCAACATATGGTTAACAATAATCTCATCACTCAATGGTGAGGGTGGTAATTTTTAGAGTCGCCATTAAAAGTATGATTTCAATGACCACTAAAATCGTCACTTAAAAGCATGAAAGTTGCCACTAAAACCATGAAAAGTCACTATCGAATGTTAACTTTCTATAACAACTTTAGTAGGTTGAAGTTAATAGTGAACTTTTAGTGTTGACTGTAGTCACTACCAAAACCTTAAATTAAATTGTATTTAACCACTTTCAATGACAATTTTTAGCAACAACTAAAATTTTAATGTTTAATTTTTTTTATTAATTTATTTATTATTAAAATTTATAAATATTGCTACAAACATAATAAAAAAAATATAATTGATAAATTAGTTATCTTTGCTAAAATTATAATAAAAAGAATAGTGTCATCTTCTAAACTTTTGTTCAATTACAATTAGTTCAAATATAAATATCCAATGCAATCTAACTAACTACACTTCAAAAAAAGAGAGTAACTAGTTACAAATCAAATTAGTTAATCTTAACATAATGAAAATCCACCATAATATAGTCAAATCATTAAACAATTAATGTTTGAGACAACTATAATAAATGCACCAGCAAGCATTCCTTTCCTTCGAAAGGAGTTTAAATAACATATCAATCACCTCAGCAATAGCAGCCTCCAATGTGGATTTGTAAGCCTTTTCCTTCTCAAAATCATTAGTCACATCTTCCCAAGATTCTATTTTAGTAGAATCTTCAGCTAAAACCCCTTTATACAAGTCACTTTTGTTAAACTTTTTTTATTCTCTAGACATTGGAACCTTTCTTGCCCATCCCAAATAAGTATAACTGATGAAGGATATGCAAATGAAAGAATTTTAAATTATCCATAAGTCTCCAACAATAGATGATGAATAAGTTTATACAGGTCATAAGATATTATCTTAATATGATAATTTGTATAATTGTTGCCTTATCAAATAGTCTACCATATATTTGGGCTTTCTAGGACCCAAAATATTAGATACTTTCCATTTGGAAATACATACATATGGACATATAAAAACAAATATGCAGAATGATAATAAATCTTTTTTTTCAATAAGCTTTTTTTTTCCTTAGGAAAAATATCATCAGGTTTTAATTTAATCTTTGAAATAATCCAGAACAGTAGAATGATAGTTAATCTTTGAAATAACTATGGAATTCAATAAGATAAAAGAATTTCCACTATACTTAACTACTACTCACAGGCTTTGAAGGATGAATAGTTGACAAAGAAGATTGGCAGTGTGACATGTTCTTCTTAGGAAAATATGCAACAAGTGATGAATTGTTCATTCTTATTAAAGAATTTGGCATTGCACCAAAAGCATATCTAGGATGGTTAACATTAAAATAATTTTAATGATGAGATTTTAGTTTTAATTTTGCTAATTCTAATAAATAAATAAAGAAGTCGTCCTACTACAAAATAGAATGGATAGAAGTTTCATGTGAATAATTCAAATTGCAATAGCTAATGACTTCTAGAGGTAAATTAAGGCAAATCAAATTAAATTTTTTTAACTAAACAAGTGGTTAAAAAGTATACAATTTAAGGATGAAAAAGATTGATAATTATATACGATAAGTGAACTCTACTCTCATTTTCAATGTGTTGTGCAAGTTTTAGGCTAAATATGAGTAAGTTAAGAAAATACAATATTTTTCTTACTATTAATGTCATAAGTGAGAATAGTGTGGTAGGTTTCTTATGATAGATTTAATAAACTTAAACAATAATAGAGTTAATAAATATCTATATAAGAGATGCTTCAATGTTTTCTTTGGTGTTTATTGACAACTCAAACCAAATGCGATAAAAAGTTATCTTAATTAGTGATTCAACATATACAGCTCAAACCAAATGCAATCAAAAGCTATCCTAAGTGACTCACCATATATATGTTGGGGAATGACCATGTTGTATACATAATATTGTAAAAAGCTCCTAACATGAGTACTAGATGGAGATGGAAAGCAAGAGAAAGAAAAGAATGACTTGCCAAGCAACTTGGGGCTCCTTCACCCCCATAAAATTTCCATGCAAGTGAAATTCTTGACTATATATGCCCCTAGAGTAAACTATGCATGTTTAAACCAAACTACATGGCAGGCATGCTACAAGTAGATGAGGTAATAAAAACATAGAAACAAATATGTTGAAAGATGAACACTCATAATTTCTTTTATACTAATTAAGAATCTAGATAGCATGTGTTAACTATTTTCAACTAAATAACATGATATGACCTAGTGGCCAAGGTAGGTATTCCATACTTAAAACTTGGACACAAAAAAATGCAACAATAAAATTAGGCATTCATTAAATAGAACACAAGTGAGAAAAGTACCTTAAATACTTGTTGCCCTTAAGTGCTTTACAATGCATTAACCCTCAATGCATTGCCATAATTTCCACTAGAATAGCAATAATAATAAAAGAAATTCATGAGAGAGGAAAAGAATATGTGAAGGACAATTAAAAATTTCTTAAACAAATGGCTCAAGGAAAAAAATCATTTCTCTCTAGATTCTAGATCTATAGCATCTTCTCTTGAATAGGTTTGATCGTCTTAAGTTAAATCCAAAAACAACCAAAACATAAAACTATTATGTCTAGACTTTGCATAAGGAATAACATAATACACACATTAGCTAGGAACTATAAAGGAGAAGCAAGACACTCCACCTAAATCAAAACCTACTACAAATATTGCCAATCAAAAACACATTTAACTCCAAATGAGGTTACCCACTAATAGTCCAGTTGGAGATGTAGAGCACCAAAATGCCAACCTTTAAACTAAGTAGCCATCTCGAATCCTAGTAAAAGCACAAACAACCATAGAAATATTGTTACACATGAATCAAACTTGATTTTCACAGGCATTCTCATTTTTCCTATTGTTGTAGGTTTCATCATCATTGGCGGCATCAACATCCATTATTCCCCAAGCTATGCGGTGTTTCATAGGGGTTCCCTTGTGTATCTCTTTCACCCACCAATTGAACAAGGGTGCCATTTTGTCTGTCTAATGTTAGAAACTAAGCTTAGCAAATTAAAAAGTAACATATTTCTGCAATTTCCAACAAACTATGTCTTTGTTCTTTGTTCTTCATTTTTAACCTTAAATTGCTTGAATGCAAAAAACCCAGAACGTTTATTGGTTGCAAAGTATATATGCAATGTTCGTACGCAAGTTTATGTATTGTGACCAAGTAATACAGTGATAAGTGAGTATTGTCCCATGAGGAAGTGTAACCAAAAATCACTATAGAATTTTTGACCCGAGAAATGTTGTAGCAAAAATTATTGATTACTCCAAGATAGATTGGATTCAAGCTCAAGTAAGACTAGAACAAAACAAGGTACTCTAAAATGAAAATTTAAGGCACACTAGGGTAACAGAAAATCAAATACTAAAGTCAACGAGGGTTCCTTCAGGATTGCTATGAACTCCTGCCCTCATTTTGCTCTAACTTTTGCTGTAGCAATTGTTATAGTACCCAGTTTTACTTTTAAAATGGGTTCTTTCCAGACTATCATTCCCTGCCCTTATTGGGTTTAGCATCATACATTGCTATATAAATCTAACCCTAAGAACTACACTTGATGCCCTGAACTATTGGGTTATATGGGACAACTATATATTCTTATATTGGTTGTGCATTGGTTTCTTCACTAACCCATAACATTCAAAAATCATTCTAGCTTTCATTTACCTCTCCAAGTTAAATGTCAGCCTCAACCTTCTACTATTAAGGATAATTTAACAGTAGAAATTTAAGAAATGCAATAACAATTTGAATGTCAAGAGCAATGATGTAACAATATTATTCATTTACTGAAAATGTGCTAAGAGTTCACAATAACCCATCTATAGCCCTAGCTGGAGGCTTAGCCCAACATCCTATCCAAGTCAATTACAACTGTTCGAATTAGAAAAAACATGATGCAAGGAAGAGATACAGTAAACACAAACAATGCAAAAATAGCAAAGACAAAGAAGGAAAGAAGAGAGTTCTAGAGAAGGATTTGTTTTTTCCTCATCTAGCAGCTCCTCTTGCTAGATTCAATGAAATAGTATCCCCCATTCTGTACATTCCTGCCAAAGGTAGGGGCTAATTTGGGTGATCTCTCTCCTTTTCTCTCTATACCCGCGTGTCTTTCACTTTGCTCCTCTCAGCCTTTTATAGGCTAGCATTGTGGTCCAAGTGAGGTGGCTCTTTTTTAGCTTTCTTTTCCTTTTCGACCAGTACTTATGCCAGCATCTTTTTCCTCCACATTCAGTAGTGGAAACAATCTCTGCATCTATGCTTCTACTGCGTCTCTGTTATGACAGCTGAGTGCTCCTCCTTTCAAGCTGGGTAATGGTTGCTATGCATGCTACAATAGCCATGTATCAATTCCACCTACACCGTATCACATAAGAAACAATTTCTAATCATGTGCACCATACCAATAGGAAAAAAACTCTCAGCAAGACTCGATTTACCACCTCCTATTTCATGAATGAACATTAAATTTTTCAATAAGCGTGATGGGTTGTCTTATAGTCAGGAGATACAAAACACACTATTAAACCAGGGAGCATTAATACTAATGAACCACAATGCAGAGTAATAAACCCGAGAAAAAGCATGCAATAGTTCTAATGAATTAGAGTTATCAAATCCCTCCAACCTTAGAGTCTTGCTTGTTTTAAAGCAAATCGTTTTTCCCACTAAAGGTTCTCCCTATGCTCCATCCCCCTTACCCGATTAGCTTCATGCAGCACTTCTATTGGCTCTCAACTCTCAGAATTGTTTCCAAATAGGAACTATCACATGTCCTTTTCACATCAAACCTTAACTAAAACTTCCTTTGTGAATGTGTGTGCCTTATTGTTAGTCCTTTAAGAATCACTTGAGACAAGATCAGTCAATGTCCTGTGATTTCATATGCTAATATATCAAGTCTCTCTACTAAAGTAGGATGACAACACATCTAATGCACAAAATTATAGTAACTAGGGCATTTAAGAGGGTGAATCAACTTATTTTTTTCTTTGTTTTTCTTCCCTCTCTCTCTCTCTATTTTTTTTGTAGGTCATTGGTGCCTTTTGACGCGAATGCAAAAATTTATGATGAAGGCACCCGGTTACTCAAAACTATCACCTTTAAGCAATATCCTACTCAAACCTCTGTGTCTCTGTTTTATACAAATGTATATATAGGGCTCATGCATACCCTTGGTTACTAAGGGATAGCAGAGGCATTGGAGTGGCAACTCTTTTCTCTCTTTTTTTTGTTTTTTGTAACATAACCCCCTCCCCCAAACTTAAACCTTTCTGAAAATGAGCTTATGCCTCCTGTTGTCATTCAGCAAATTGTTTTAAGAGACTTTCAACATTAACTCTAAAATCCTAGGCCCACTTCTTAAAAATTTATCTAGTTTCTTTTACTAAAGACTGACCATAGCCTAATGATCAAAGGGGAAGGTTCTAGTTGTAAGGAGTTAGTATGCAGAATTCCAACTTTCATTGTCCTTTTCCATCTTTTCCTCATTGAGCTTCCTAGAACCAATAACGGGCCACAAAATAGAACATGACAGACATCTCTTTCTCCCTTTTTCTTATAGATATGTAAAAAAATGATTATAAAAGCTTTCCTTATAACTACTTACTTATCAGACCTAAGTCAGTGTTCACACACGATTAAATGGGACACAAAACACATGATTCAAAACACAGAGTGAACAAAATCACTAAATAGAACCAGCAACACTAGAGCAAGCGAAAAGCATTAATCCCTAATCCTCCCCTAAACTTGAATATTAGCAGTGTCCTCACTGCTTATTAAATTGTAGAAATAGCAAAAGAGGTAGAAAGGATGTAAAATAGACAAAGTAGCATGCAATATGTATTTAAAACATCAAAATAGTAGAAAGGAAAATAAAAGTGAAGAGGACTTCCCTTAGGTACATGCAGGATTGTTGCAACACCCTTGTGGCATTGACCCCCTTAAGATTTTGATGCACAGCAAAGCTCACTTCTCCTTTGAGCTGACTTTTGTGGGCTTGGGAGTTTTCTCTTTCCTTTCTGCATGGCTGCCCTCCTTTTTACAATTGGCTCCTCATCCTCTGAGGACTCCACTTCCACTTGAGCCCTTTGTGGGTCCTTCCCCTTTTTTCTATTTTGGGGATAGTCTTGGGATTCCTGGTCCTCCTCAATCTGGGAATCAAGTGCCCCCTTTTCTTCCCCAGATGTGGTGTTCAATATGTCCGTTGAGAATTTAAGGAATGGAAAAAACTACTTAAAATTCTGCACCAAGGTTTATTACAGGGCAATGTCCTTCAGGTGTTGGTACTACCAGAATTACTATTGTTGCTTCATGAATAGTGCTTGCTGCTTTAGGATTGTTGCTTGTTGCTATAGGAGTATATGTAATTTCTTATCTACTAGTTGGTGGTGGGTGGACATTGAGGGTGTTTGGCCTTCATGGTGTAATATCCCGTAATTTATTTTTAAAAGATAATGTTTTGCTACGAACAAATATATTTTTATTTGTTTAAAAATTATTATGTTTTGCTAAAAGCAAGTATATTTTTAATTAAAATGATTTATGTTTTGGTTACAATAATTATATTGGCCTCTAAGAAATTTTTGTTGTATTTTTAGAAATATTATTTCTTTTAATATGTATAAAGATATTTATTTTGAGATTTGTTTTATTATAATTTTTATCAAGAAAAATCGTGATTTAAGAGTTTAACTAAAGGTTTATGAGAATGTACATTTTTAGAAATTTTTGTAATATTTTAGGATGAAAAACGGAATTTATATGAATTTATATAGAGAAAATCCTATTATTAATTATTAAATAATAATTATTATTATTAAAAAATAAATAAAAAGGGAAGGGAACGTAAGGGAAACACGGCGAACTATTTGCAAATTTCGGAAAACAAATCGATAAGTGAATAGTGAGTGAATAGTAAGTAAATAGTAACCTTCAACTTTTTCTCTAGATCTAGAGTGCCTAATGGCTTCCAATCTCAAAACTGAAGGTGTTACTGGATTCAGGACGAAGAATACTACAGTTTTCACCGATCAATTTTTCAAATCAACCGTTGAATCGCCGTAGATCTAAAGTAGAAAATCTTAGAAAAAGGTAAATCCTAAAACTTTTACTTAGAGACCTCCAATTGAAATTCTGACACTGTAGATAGATTCAGGAGCTAGATGAACCTTAGGATAGGTATATTTTCGGCCATCTAATAGCCTTTTTGTTTGTCGTGAATAGTGTTTTTCGGCTGGTGAATAGTATTTTTCGGCTGGTGAATAGTATTTTTCGGCGGTGAATAATGCCAGTTCCCGAAGTTGCTATCTTGATTGTTTGGACCCTCTGGATATGTTTTTGATGTCAATTCGATCAAATTTAGCTTGGAAAAGTACAATTTAGGGCTGTCCAATCAGGAGCCTTACCCTGTGAGTAGATACTTCTTTCTATGACTTGCCCCATGCTCTTCTTGAATTATAAATTTATTATTGTTTCTGATTATAAATTATTTACGATTATAAGTTTATGAAATGTGTTTAAATATCTGTTATACTTACGAACTGGCACATAGTTCAAGAAGAGTATGGTTTTAGAAATAGATTTTGGAACTTATTGAATATGTGGTTCTAAATGTATTTATCATTATTTGATAAAGTGAATATTATGTTCACGATGCATTGATTTGTAAAGCTATATACTTGTGAAAATGATGCATGTCATATTATAAATGAGATTGAATGGCAAGCGTAAAGCTCATGGTGAGTTGCTTGATATTTTACATGTATATATATGTATTGATGCATATTGGTTGGTTGTATGGCTTGTGACGGTACCGAATAGGGGACGCCCTATTAGCCTGAGTGAGCCGGGGGAGTGCCGCTCTAATCGGGTGACAGTGGTAATGTGGGGAGACAAGAGGGTGATATACTCACATTCCCTGATCACTTATTGTGACTAGGGTCGAGGTCACTATGCGTATAGCAAATTGCATTGACCAGATGGCCGACTGAGGCAGGTCATTTTCAAATTGCATTGACTAGATCGTCGAGTGAGGTAGGTCATTTTCAAATTAAATTGCATTGACCAGATCGCCAAGTGAGGCAAGTCATTTTAAAAATGATGATTTTATCTCTAGATCTTAATATTTTACTATAACTTATACAGCTGAGCATAACAACATTTGTTTAATGATTATACCATGGTGCATATGGTTTTGGATATATGAATATCCTTTGATTTGAGAATATTTGAAATACAGGTCTCATATGAATGTACTTCTGAACTGTATTTTCTATGTGACATATTTTAAAACATAAGTACATCCATATGTTGACCTAAGAGGTCATAGGAGGAATTATTTACTCACTGAGTTGTCAAACTCACTACACGATATTTCTACATTTTTCAGATAAGAATATCATAGTCTGATTCGGCAGATAGGTGATATATTCTCTAGGTGAGTCTACGTTGCTTCCAAGACTCACGGTCTTTGAATTATACAGTGTTTGTACTCTAGAGTGCTCTGAACACTACAGGCAGAATTCCTGTTTCTTCTGTACTCTGATGTTTATAAATTTGGTCTGTATATTGTGTATACATGAGATATACTTTATGTATTGGTTCCCATAATAAAGAATTGAATTATGTATCTTTATGGAAAATATCTGATAGTGGAAAATAAAAAAAAATTATTTATTTTACGTAACGTAAATTAGGGGCGTTACACATGGTGTGGGGGTTCTTAAGTGTGGATTGGTGGCTCAACCTTGTCTTACACAATGCGTGCTATGGCTATATTGTTTATGACTCCTCCCAACTTGAGTGTCTCTTTTTCTATCGAGATGGGGACTTTGCTAGCCAAGCACAACATGGTAATCAAAGAAGGGAAAAGTAAACTGCCCTTTTTATCGGTAGCGCACACCCTGATTTGCTCTGAGATGACCCTTCCCACGTTGATAGCCTTCCTAAAGAGTATGGCATCCACCATAGAAGCTTGGTCTTTGTTCACAGTTTGCCCATGAGTGAAAGGTAAAAGACGGGTCTTTAAAAAGTGTTACCACACCTTAGCTGCAAGTAGCAGGGAAGCTATGTTCACAGTTGCATCACCTTGAGAAAATTTGTCCTATATGGTGCCTAGTATACACACCCTTGTCAGCATTGCCTCCTAGTCTTTTTTTTGTAAAAACTCCAAATGTTCCTCATAGTCATCATCCTTATCTTTTAACTTGTAGGCTTCATCGATAGAGCTGGGGTTGACTAACACCCGAGTCTCCTTGACCCAGACACAGTCCTTAGCATCCTTCGAGCAGTTAGCATAAAACTCCCTCACCGGCTAGATAATGGAAAACTAAGCGTATTTGGTAAAGTCCTACCATCCTCTCTACTTCGTCACCATGGCCACATACATTGGCATACCCAAATCCTTAACCGTTATAAATGTGAATCCTTTCTCTGCACATAATTTCCTTTGGACTGTTTCCTTGTCATGCCTTCTCTGGTTCTCCTCGGATGCGAATTTCTTCATCCTGCTTGCCTTCCTTGCCATTGTCTTTACCCTCGGCATTGTTTGATGGTGGATGTTTTTTTGAGATGAAGGTCCAACTTTGTGCAACGAAGTTCCCAGAATGTGAAGGTATAAGTCCTAGCTGATAGGGACAACAGGGGCTTTCAGAGCTTTGCAAATGGTAGATGGGCACATAGAAGTGGGTTGGGGGAAAATCGGGGGTTGTGACTTATAGGGTCCTTTAAGTTTTCCCGCCTCCCTATTTTTTCTTTTCTTTTGACCAAGCCTTAAGTGTTGGGCTCCCTTTCTTTTTCTTTTTCTTTCTATTCATGCATCTGGGTGCCCTCTCTTTTATTTCTTCAACCCAGCTTCTTCCTTCTTCTTTTTAGCACCGTGTCCTAGTGCCAACTTCATGCCAAGGGAAGACTCCGTGCTTCAGGGGTAGGCACTCTTGCTATAGCATTTGTTGTGGCAAATTGTAAAAACTCGAATTTTACTCTGATGCTTCCATAAGCCTAAGAAGTTAGCATGGATGATATCAAAAACAGAATTCAAGCTACCTAACAACTGTAAAATAAAATGAGAATGTATAAAAACATAGGTTGCCTCCCATAAGCACTTATTTTATAGTCAACAACCTGACTACTTCCCTTTTTATCCTTCTTTTAATTGGATTAAGGTGTGCTAGCGTTCCACATCACCTCCCAGATAGTTCTTAATCCTCTATCCATTAACCTTGAATTTTCTCCCTGATTTTTCTTCTTCTAATTCAGTGGCTCCAAATGGAAAAACCTTGTTAATGGGGAAAGGCCCAGACTAGTGGGATTTCAGCTTTCCAGGGAACAAGGCCAGCCTACAATTGAATAACAATACTTTCTGTCCCACTTCAAAGTCCCGTGGCTGTATTTTCTTGTCAAGCCACTGCTTTGTATTTTCCTTATATAGTTGAGCATTCTCATAAGCCTGGCTACGAAATTCATCCAACTCACTCAGCTGTAGCATCCTTTTCTCACTAGCAGCCTCCAAATTCATGTTTAAATTCTTGACTGCCCAATATGCTCGATGCTCTAGCTCCATTGTTAAATGACACGCTTTGCCAAATACTAACTTGTATGGAGACATCCCCAAAGGTGTTTTATAAGATATTCGATAAGCCCACAATGCATCATCCAATCTTGAGGACTAGTCTTTCCTGGTTAGGTCAACAGTTTTTTCGAGGATCCTTTTGATCTCTCTATTTGAGATTTTAGCTTGCCCACTGGTTTGGAGAAGGTACGGTGTTGTCACCTTGTGTTTAACTCCATACTTAGCCAGCAATGCCCCAAACTGCCTATTGCAAAAGTGAGTTCCTCCATCACTAATGATGGCTCTAGGAGTTCCAAATCATGTGAAAATGTTCCTTTTAAAGAACCTGGTCACCGTCTTTTCATCATTGGTTGGAGAAGCACTTGCTTTAACCCATTTTGAAACATAATCAACAGCCACCACTATATATTGATTCCCAAAACTCAAAGGGAATGGCCCCATGAAATCAATTCCCCATACATCAAACAATTCTACTTCCAAAATGTTATTTAGAGGCATTTTATGTCTTCTGGACATATTCTCTACTCTCTGGCACCTATCACATTGCAACACAAAAGAGTAGGACTCTTTGAATAAAGAAGGCCAGTAAAACCCTGCCTACAGCACTTTGTTTGCAGTCCTAATCCCTCCAAAATGGCCTCTGTAGGGGGAGGCACGTCATTGCTGCAGGATAGAATCCATTTCTTCCTTTGGAATGCATCTCCTAATCATTTGGTTAGCACACTACTTGAAGCGATATGATTTATCCCAATGATAAGAATTTACGTCATGCAGGAATTTCTTTTTCTGCTGTGAAGTTAAATCCAGTGAGAGCAATCCACTTACCACGTAATTCACATAATCGGCATACCTTGGCATACTAGCTTAGGACATGAAAAAATTTGCTCATCTAGAAATTTCTTATTGACTTCCTCTGCATTATCTCTATTTTGTTTAAATCTAGAAAGATGGTCAGATACCTGGTTCTCGGTTCCCCTTCTATCTCTGATTTCTATATCAAATTCTTCCAATAGGAGTACCCATCAAATGAGTCTAGGCTTTGAATCCTTCTTTTTGACTAGGTGCTTAATGGCAGAATGGTCAATATATACAATCACTTATGTGCCTACTAAGTAGGATCTGAACTTTACAAAAGCAAACACCACAGCCAGCAGCTCCTTTTCTTTTACGGTGTAGTTAAGTTGGGCTCCTTGTAGTGTCTTACTAGCGTAGTATATGGAGTGAAACACCTTGTTCCTACACTATCCGAGAATAACTCCCAGAGCTACATCACTTGCATTACACATGAGCTCGGATGGGAAGCCCAATAGGTGCCACAATAATAGGTATTGTACTTAGTTTCTCCTTAAGAGCACAGAATGCTTTCATGCAATCTTTGTCAAAGCAGAATATTTTATCCTTTTCGAGTAGATTGCATACTGGTTTAGCAGTCTTGGAAAAATCCTTGATAAATCTTATGTAAAATCCTGCATACCCAAGAAAACTTCTAATGCCATTGACTAAAGTACGAGGAACCAGTTCTCGATTATCTCCAACTTGGCCTTGTCTACCTCTAGCCCTTCTTGAGAAACTTTGTGTCCTAGCACAATTCCTTCTTTCATCATGACTTGGCACTTCTCCCAATTTAATACAAGGTTTGTCTCCTCATACTTTTGAAGAACTTTAGATAGATTTCCCAAGCACAAATCAAAAGAGTTTCCAAAAATCGAAAAGTCATCCATAAAGATCTCCACAAATTGCTCTATTATTTCAGTTAAAATTGCCATAATGCATCGTTGAAAAGTAGCTAGAGCATTGCATAACCCAAATGGCATTCTCCGGAATGTAAAAGTGTTATATGAGCATGTGAACGTGGTCTTGTGCTGGTCCTCGGGTGCTATGGCAATTTAATTGTACCCTGAATCCCCATCCAGAAAGCAGTAGTACTTGCTCCCAACAAGCCTGTCCAATATTTGGTTAATGAATGGCAAGGGAAAATGGTCATTTCTGGTGCTCTTGTTTAGCTTCTTGTAGTCTATGCAAATTCTTCAACCAGTCACATCCTTAGTTGGGATGAGCTCATTGTTTTCATTCTCAACCACAGTCATGCCTCCTTTTTTAGGAACACAATGAACTGGACTAACGTAAGAGCTGTCTAATATAGGGTACATAATTCTAGCATCTAACCATTTTATGATTTCTTTTTTCACCACCTCCTTCATTATTGGATTGAGCCTTCTTTGAGCTTTAATGGATCCTTTTTCATTGTTTTCTAATAGAATCTTATGCATACAGAATGAGAGACCGATACCCTTAATATCAGCAAGAGTCCACCCAATAGCTCTTTTGAATTTCTTCAATATCATGAGTAATTTCCCCTCTTGCTCCTCTTGCTCCTCTGTTAGAAGTGCTGAAATGATCACTAGTAAAGTGGCTGCATCACCTAAGTATGCATATTTTAGATGTGCAGGTAATGACTTTAAATCCAAGGTTGGTGATTCATCTACTGATGCCTTTGGTAGCTTCAATTCCAGTGAGGGCATATCCAATAGATCAACCATCAATCTCTAATTTCTAGCACCATGTTTTGCTTCTATCGAGGCACATTCTTCCTTATCTTCTCTTTTTTAAATCTGAGCTATCCTGCCACACCACTTCTAATGGGTCCCTATAGCACTTTTCAAATTGCTCAGATATTAAGGTATCTATCACAGAGATAACAGAGCATTCTTCCACCTCCTTGGGAACTTCATGGACAGAAACACATTAAATGTAATCTACTCATCTTGTACTCTCATTATTAACTCCACTTTTTACACATCAATTAAAGTTTAGTTAGTGGCTAGGAATGGCCTGCCCAGAATGATTGACACCTCTACATCTTCTTCATAATCTAGCACTATGAAATCCACTAAAAAAATGAATTTATCCACCTTGACCAAGACATCCTCGATTTTTCCTTTTGGATATGTTATAGATATGTCTGCCACTTGCAATGAAATCGTGGTAGGCCCGGCTTCTCCAATCCTTAGTTTCTTGAAGATTGAAATAGGCATGAGGTTAATGATTGCACCTAAATCACAGAGAGCTTTGCCAAAGTACTAGTTTCCAATGGAGCATAGAATAGTAAAACTTCCTGGATCCTTGAGCTTGGGTGGCAGTTTATTTTGTAGCACAGCACTGTATTCTCTCGTTGGAACCACAATTTCAAATTCCCCAAATCTTCTTTTCTTAGTTAAAATGTCCTTCATAAATTTGTCATAATTAAGCATTTACTCCAATGCTTCCACCAAGGAAATATTAATGTGTAGTTGCTTGAGGATATCCAGAAACCTGCTGAACTGGTGGTCTTGCTGCTGTTTTTGGAATCTTTGCGGGAATGGTGGGGGTGTCTTGGCTTACTGCACTTTTTGCTGTGGCAAAGCTACAGTATTTGATCTAGAGTTTGCCTCTTCTTTACTTGTCTCCTCAACTTGCCCCTGTTTGTTTTCTTCTTCCTCCAAGGGTGCAGTAGGATTTATTCGCTCCTGTATCTTGGCTTAGGGTGCTTCCACTACTTTTCCACTCCTGAGAGCTATGGCTTTGCAGTGCTCCTTCCCATCTCTCCTAGGGACTTCAGTATTGCTTGGGAGTGTCCCTAGAGGTCTATTTTTTAATTTATTTTCCAGCTGCCCCACTTGGGTATCCAGATTCCTTAATGATGCAGCTTGACTTTGGATCATAGCATCATTTCTTGCCACGTATTCCTCAAGCAAGCACTCCAAAGAATTTGGAATCTCATTAGGTTGATGCTTTTGCTGCTAAAATCTTGGGGGAAATTGTTGTCTCGGTGGAGCAGAATTACTTCCCTGGCCAGCACTATAGTTACTCCAAGAAAAATTAGGATGTTGTCTCTAACCCATGTTATACGTATTTGAATAAGGGTTGTTGCTGCAATTCATGTTTCCCACGTAGCACACTGACTCTGGTTTTGAAGGATAACTTTCAAACAAATGAGGCCCATTGCACAAAACGCAAGATACTCCAGTTTCCTGAGCTGCATTAACTCCTTGAGGGCGATTCAACTACTGTTTTTTAAAAACATTTACTAATGAAGCTATTTGGGCTGTGAAAGAAGTGACTTTGCTCACCTCATGCATACCCGCAGGTTTTCCTCCAATTGAGACTCTATCCATAGGCCATTGATAATTGTTACTCGCCATCCTTTCAAGCAACTCATAAGCTTCATTGTATGTCTTGCACAAAAGTGCCCTATTAGCTACTGCATCCACTATGGTTCTAGTTTGCGCATTGAGACCATTATAGAAGGTCTCCATCTGGATGCAGTATAGGATCCCGTGACGAGGGAATCTCCATAGAAGCTCTTTGAACCTCTCCCAGGTGTCATACAGTGACTCTCCATCTAGTAGCTGGAAGAATGTGATGTCATTTCTCAACCTTGCATTCTTGGTAGGTAGGAAGTATTTCAACAAGAACTTCTCTGCTAAATCATTCCAGTGGGTGATAGAATCAGGTGGCAGAGAATTCAGTCACGCTCTTGCTTGATCTCTTACGGAATAGGGGAACAATTTGAGCTTTAAAACTTCATCTGTCACCCCATTCATCTTGAATGCATCTGTGACTTCTATAAAAACATTCAGGTGAAGGTGAGGGTCCTCTGTGGCTATTCCACTGAATTGCCCAGCAGTCTGTAGCATCTAAAACATCACTGGCTCAAGCTCAAAATGAAGAGCTTTGATTTCTGGCCTTATTATGCTTGGGTTCAACCCATTTAGATTTGGTTGAACATAAGCATTCAAGACTCTATCTCGATCATCCATGCTGTCTGCTCCTCTCTAGTTGGCCATTTTTGCTACTTGATGAAGTGCCAGCAGTTCTCTCTTTCTTCTTAGAAAAGTCCTATCTATTTCAGGATCAAGTGGTAGTATCTCCCTAACAGAATTGCTCATGCACTAGTTTCACTTGCCCAAAACAACACCAGAATGCCTTAGGAATTAAAGTCCTCCACATAATCAAAATCTACTAGTAATTTTTTAGTTTTCACTTCCCTGGCAACGGCGCCAAAAACTTGTTGGTTGCAAAGTATATATGCAATGTTCGTACACAAGTGCATGTATCGTGACCATGTAATACAGTGATAAGTGAGTATCATCCCACGAGGAAGTGTAACCATAAATCACAATAGAATTTTTGACCCGAGAAATTCTGTAGCAAAAAATTGTTGATTACTCCAAGATAGATTGGATTCAAGCTCAAGTAAGACTAGAAAAAAACAAGGTACTCTAAAACGAAAATTTTAGGCATGATAGGGTAATAGAAAATCAAAAAATAAAGTCAACTAGGGTTTCTTCAGGATTGCTATGAACTCCTGCACTCATTTTGCTCAAGCTTTTGTTGTAGTAATTTCTCTAGTACCCAATTTTACTTTTTGAATGGGTTCTTTCCAGACTACCATTCCCTGCTCTTCTTGAGTCCAGTTTCATACATTCCTATATAAATCCAACCCTGAGAACTACACTTGACACCCTAAACTATTAGGTTATATGGGATAATTATATATTCCTATATTGGTTGTGCATTGGTTTCTTCACCAACTCATAACATACAAAAATCATTCTAGTTTTCATTTACCCTTCCAAGTTAAATGTCAGCTTCAACCTTTTACTATTAAGGGTCATTTAATAGTAGAAATTTAAGAAATGCAATAATAGTTTGAATGTCAAGAGCAATGTTGTAACAATATCATTCATTTACTGAAAATGTGCTAAGAGTTCACAACAACCCATCTATAACCCTAGTTGGAGGCTTAGCCCAGCATCCTATCCAAGTCAATTACAACTATTCGAATTAGAAAAAACATGATGCAAGGAAGAGATACTGTAAACACAAATAGTGCAAAAATAGTAAAGACACAAATGGAAAGAGGAGAGTTCTAGAGAAGGATTCCCTTTTTCCTTATTTAGCGGGTCCTCTTGATTGATTCAATGGAACAGTATCCCCCATTCTGCACATCCCTGCCTGAGGTTGGGCTGCTCTGGGTGCTCTCTTTCCTTTTCTCTCTATACCCGCATGTCTTTCGCTTCTCGTCTCCCAGCCTTTTATAGGCTAACATTATGGTCCTGGTGAGGTGGCTCTTTTTAGCTTTCTTTTACTTTTCAGCTTGTACCTCTTCCAGCAACTTTTTCCTCCACTCAGCATGACTCGGTTAACCACCTCCTTTTTCATGAATACACACTAAATTTTACAATAAGCGTGATGGGTGCTCTTATATTCAAGAGATACAAAACACGATATTAAACCAAGGAGCATTAATACTAATGAACCACAATGCAAAGTAATAAACCCGAGAAAAGCATGCAATAGTTCTAATGAATTAGAGTTATCAAAGTTGAAGTAAAATGCTATAGATTTGATCTCATTGTCACAAAATAAATGGTAAAAATAATAGATGTGGGGAGGAGGAAACCGGGCAAGGTGTCTCTGAGCTATGGTGACATTTGGAGTCAAATTATATGCAAACTATTTCTCTAAGAGAAAGGTTAAGAAATGGGTCAGATATAGAAATAAGGGGTTTTGGTTAAAAAGGGTAAACCTTTGAGCAAAATGAAATTTTGTTTTTTTGTTATCTTTCAATGGCGATCTACAAACATCACGACTAAAAGGGTACCTTTTAGTGCCAAATAATTTGGGTCACCACTAAAAATATATACCTCAAAGTACTAAATTTGTATTTCAATATCACTTAAGAGGGACGTTTTAGTGGAGACCCTACAAAGGTGCCACTAAAAGTGTAAAGTGTACCTTTCATTAGTGATCTAAAAGGTCACCACTAAAATTGTATCTCTTAGTGCTCTAAAAGGTTGCCACTGAATGGTGTTTTCAGTGGTGACATTTTAGGTTGCCATCTAAAAATTGTCACCGAAAGCTCTCTTTTTTTGGTACTGTGTGCAATCTCATAGCCAACTTATTCATGCTTATATTAATTTTTCCTCTTCTTAGGAATACTAGTTTATAGCTTTTATGCATGGAAGCCTAAATCATGTTGCTTGAATAGCCCTTCGCAAGAAGCTTCACACGTTATACCATAATGTTAGTATGCCACATATGGTAATAGCAAACTTCAATGCTTACAAAAATGCAAGGGAGACAATAGGCAGTTGCTTTCATAATTGGATGTCCATTATTGATTTTCCCGCTTACTTGGAGGAATACAGCTAATTAGCATGGGCTTTTAAGACCCAAGCTATACTTGTGAAGATGATAAGGTTTAGGGAATAATTGATCAAGGAGCTTACAACATTGAGTGGCATATGAAATTTCTGAATAGCACCATCACTCATTTACCATATCTAAAATAAGTCATTGTCGATTAGTTTTTAAATAAAAAATGCTAAAATAAAAAGGCATAAGCCTTTTAGATTCCAATCGACATGGCTTGCTAATGAAAGGTTTAACACTATGGTCAAAGATTCTTGGACTACAAATAGAAATTGGAAAGAAATATTATCAAAATTTATCTCTCAGGTGTGTGATGGGAACAAGAGAGTTTCTCACAATATATTGATAAATATGAGAAAATTGCTTAATAATGCTTTACACAATTGACAAAAGTTAAAGAACGAGAGAAGATAATTAATTATCGATTGTTCAAAAGGACCTCTTAAAATTTATGATACCCTTCTCCTCGAAGAAGAGATAATATGGTACTAAAAAAGTAGGTGTAAATGGATTAACTTCAAGGATAAAAACACCCACTTTTTCCATGCCTCCACCTTGGTTCAAAGAAAAAGAAATATATTTAACTCTTCAAAGTATGATCAAAGGGAATGTACTAATATTGTAAACACCTTGATGAACATAATGTCACGAACCTCAAATCAAGAGTATGTAATCAACACGAGAATTGAGAATAATTCTATCTTGTAAGTCTTTAACATGATATAAAAGTAATTTGCATATTTAATGTAACGTAGCATTATATCATCCAGTAAAATCTAGATACTTATACATATTTATTTCTAAGAGCTCCACTCTCACTTCTGTACAAGTCCAATTATCATAACTTAACATATTCATTTACAAATAAAAGTAGAAATCTTACCTATGGTGTATGAAGAAAATACTAGAGTACAAATGTACATTTCAGATAGAAAATGGAATAACGCCCATTGGAACAAGGTAGGGCTCTCCAAGAAATAGCCTATCTACTTAATTTGCTTCTAAAGACAGACTGAGTTCTATGTCCTTATTTACAAAACATGAATAGAAAAAGGGTGAGTTTTGGAACTTAATGAGTAGATAACACAAGCTATAATGGAACAGAACAAGCCAAAAGTATGAATTTTTCATAATAAAATTATAAATCCAAAGAAAAGAATTACAGTAAAACATATAAAATTTAAAATAACAAATACCAAAATTCAAATCAAGAATTTAAAATTTTGTAAATAAAATAACTAAATAATTGTTATAGAAAATTTAACAAGTATCCAAGAAAATTTGATCACAGATAGAAGTAAATAGATTAATTTTAAAACAAAAAAAAACTTAGGATGATTCTACATTAGAACCATCATTTAATTTCAAGCACATGACACGAGAGAGTAATCACCAAACTAATAAGCATCTTGCTCGAAAAGTAAATTAACACTTAAATAAAAGTTAGAAAAAAAATTCTCTAAATTAGTTCCTCAATTAAACAAACTTATATCAAATTCATAACATAATTCTTAAGATATCATTTCATAGGCAACGTATTCTTGCATATAGGCACAATATTTCACATTCCAATCAAACCATGTTCTTTATAGAGTTTCTCACTTTCAAATAAAAAATTTTAAGTTTCTAATTCATATCAAGTAAATCATAAACTATAATATATATATATATATATATATATATATATATATATAATTCTAGAAATAATGTATCACTTGCATTACATATTCCAAAATCTCAATTATAATTTAAATTCCATCCTCCATGATTTTGCTGAAGGATTTAAATATGTGATGCTTGTCCTAAATACCTAAAAAATCTAAATGAAGGATATTTAAATAATGTAGTATTATTCAACTAAAATCAATACTAAAATTAGAAAAACAACAATTTTAATAATTAATTCAATTCTAAAGACTTTAAAATAGTAGAAATAACATATGATGCGTCAAATGAGTAAAATAGGTTATAGCAAGTATTATCTGTAACAACTCCATTTATGTAAATGTAACAATTTTTTTTTGTTTAAAATTCATGAAGTTATTACTACTTTAATTCTAATCACTTAATTCGTAATAATAATCACTTTAACCAAGCATAATTGTTATTAACAGTGATACAATACTGAGTTTCCATACACACAATTATTTTACAAACTACACACAATTATTTTACAAACATTTATACAAAGATACATATTAGCTCTAATCATCTATGTCGACTACTTCCAGGGACACTAGTGTGGGTGGCACGTCCACCGGAATTTCAGTCACATCTACGACAGATACATCTGAAATAACTGGAAGTTACCCAAGGTAGGGAACCTCGATCCAACGTACATAAATAATAAGTGTCATAGAGAAAAACTGCATATTTATTCTTCTGAACATGATATGGAAATATAGTGAGAATTAAATCCCAGTAAGTTCAACAATAAATCATAATTTACCATCAATATAGTTCATCATGTCATGTTCAGCTGTATAAACTACAGAAGATATCTTTGGTCACATGAATGCATTATATCTATGCACATAAGAATCATACAATAATGATGTGTATGACAGGATTAATTATTTTCAGAATATCATATGATGGCCATCAACTTATTCTTATTTCAAGCTACCCCAGTTAGGGTGAGTATCCTCTACTCTCCGGTACGGGCTTTAATTCTTATGTTAACCATTTATTTTAATTCCCTACAGATAATTCCCAGAAATTAAAACACAAAAGCTATCATAACATATTCTTCCCTAATGAACAATTTTCTGACCTTTGCTTACTAATCAGACCATATCTACCTCATATGGAGTCCAAATTGAATAATTCTAGTGGTTAAAAATCAGTGACACATATATCTTTAATTCTTATGTTAAACATTTATTTTAATTCCCTACAGATAATTCCAAAAAAATAAAATACAGAAGCTATCCTAACATATTCTTCCCTGATGAACCATTTTCTGACCTTTGATTACTAATCGGACCATATCTACCTCATATGGACTCTAAATTGAATGATTCTAGTGGCTCAAAATCTGTGACACATATATCTTTAATTCTTATGTTAACCATTTATTTTAATTCCCTACAGATAATTCCCAGAAATTAAAACACATAAGCTATCCTAACATATTCTTCCCTAATGAACCATTTTCTGACCTTTGCTTACTAATCAGACCATATCTACCTCATATGGACTCAAAATTGAATAATTCTAATGGCTAAAAATCTATGACACATATATCTTTAATTCTTATGTTAACCATTTATTTTAATTCCCTACAGATAATTCCAAAAATTAAAACACAGAAGCTAAAAATTTTTGCCACCCATAGCCATACCTATGCAGAACTTTCTATACCAGTCTAAGTATTCAAACATACATCACATGCAAGATCAATATGTAACATGATATAGCAACATCATGACTAATCATCAAAGTTCTAAGATCAAAATCACATATAAATATTATAAGTTTCAAAAGTTTTCTTCAAAAAGAAATATTGTTAAACTTACCTGGAGCACTTAGTCCCCTAAACTTCTCTTTCCTCTTTCTTCCTTTCTTCCTCTCCTTTCCTCACTCTACCTTGCTTCTATTTTTCCTCTCCCTCACTTGGACGAAATTATAATGTTGTAAGGGTGGGTTTTCTTATATAGACCACCAAATAATTCACCTTTCATGATCATGGGTCTACCTTATCACAATTAGATTACACTTGGTTGAATTTTTTTTTGGAAAACAAACAACTTATGTTCTTGTCTTCCTCTTCCATAGTCAAGATATGCATAGGAAAAGGAGATTTGTATTTTGAAAATTATGATGATATGTTCTTAAGATAAAGGACAAGGTCCCTTTGATTTAGGGATTCATTTCCATTTTCTTTTGTCTTAAACAAGTATGATAGGTTTGCCTTTTTAGGTGGAAATTTCTAGTCCTTGAATCTCCATTATTTGGTCGATATTATTTGTGTGGGATAGGAATGTTTTGTCCTAATGCCATGTATTATCATACCACTTGCTAGAATTATGAGTGTAGGATATAGATGTTTTTGTCCTAAAACCTTGTATTATCATGCCACTTCCCAAAATTATGAATGTAGAATCACACCACTTGCTAAATTTTTGTCTTAATGCCATGTAACCTAATCTTTATTGTTATTAAATTATTATATCATCACCTAAATTATTTTATTTTATTTTTCCTCTAGGATTTGGGCTTGGGCTTATTCCTACCCATTTTCTTTGCTTTGGATAAAATTCTACCTTTCTTGGAGGGCTTGGTCACATTTTCATAATTTCTGGGCTATTGGTCTAATTACTATATCCTAGTCCAAGTCTATGTTTTATTTCTTGCTTAGGTTATCCAATGGGCTTACTAGAAACTTACGTGAAGTGGAAAAACTCTATATGAAGTGTCCATAGGTAAAAGCCCAATGTATGGGTAAAGATTTTAAACTTAGTAACTCTAATTCTTGAATTAGGAAAAATTATCCTAATCCAATGTTCTTGAAATTTTAAGACATTTACTTGTTTCTAAAAATTAATCTTCCTTATCCAAGAATTTTGCATCTCTTTAGTATGTTATTTCTAATTGTTTTTCCTATTAGGTTTTCCCTCTTTATTTGTTCTCTTAATGTTAGAAATATTTTCTATGCATATACATAAGGTGAAGAATTTCTAAGGATTATATTTCCTTAGATATCTAAAATATTGTCTAATAAATTTTATTTCCTTAATTAAATATTTATGTACTTTTATCAATAAAAGAAATGAAATTAGGGATGTTACATTATCTACTCACAAAACAATGGTTCTAAATTGTTCATCTCCCTAATGCCTACTTTAAAGCAGATTTTGACCAAAATGACCTTAAAAATGAGTTCACAGGGTCCAAAAACTTAGAAAAATACTCTAAAATTGCAAAAGTTATACTTCAGGAGGTTGTCAATGTCAATCAATGAAACAAGACACTATTTTATGTGCTATATGCACCATCAAGAGCAATGGCACATGTGGTGGCTATGGTGCCCTTCTAATCATAAAATTTCGTTCTCAAGATTTTTTTTACCTTCTGAATCCATCTATAGTGTTAATTTTTCATTTTGAACATTTTAAATAGAACTTTCTTAACTCATATTTCTTGGGGTTATTTGGTGCGTACTATTATAGGTACACCCAAATTGATACCTTACCTCTAAACCAACATGTAGTAGTAGGAGTAAGGGTCGATCCCACAAAGACTAGAATTACCTTATGTGATTGAGAAAATGAGGGACTAATAATTGCAAATAAAATAACATAAAAACTAATGAAATTATTAAGAAAGTAATTAATGATAAAGGCGTTGGTTACAGTTGATATACACCGTCATGGGATAGCATTGATCATTGACAACATAATCAATCTATAATTGAATATCTGTCATTGGGCATCTAACCCTATTCCTCCTTAAGTCTAGTAAATTGATGACAATCCCACCAATTAAACCCTAATTAACAAGAAATCCTTTAGCAAATCGATAAAACATAACTCATTAATCGCATGAAGAACTAGAGAAATTGACAGAGCTAAACAAATATAAACACGTCGACTATATCTAATTTAGTTAATTATTCTTCATAGGGTTATTGATTTATAATCCAAAATCCGTAATCCTATTTGCTTCATGAATATAGTAATGAAAACTTTGTTCAAAACCTAATTCAGCAGTAGATTAAAATAGACAATATACTAGTAAGCCTCCTAGCAATCATATGAATAATCATTAAGAAAAGAAGAGTAGATGAATAATCAATACTCAATTAAGATTCAAATAATAAAATCAAATTCAAATCTCACAATGCATAATGATCCCTTGAGGTTTTAATCTTCCTCTACCAACTAAAAATAAATTAGCCGCGCAAGGCCATAAGAAAATCTAAATAAGAATTAAAGAAAGTAATTAACAGCTTCCATCCTCTTTGATGCTTCCTTTCTTCCTTTTTTATAGATTAGCTTCTCCTCCTTAAAGTAGACTTATTTCTAGGTCAAAATTTGGCCCATTGGGCTTCATTTAGAGTTAAAAAATCCTAAAAATCGCTATCTCAGCATTATATTATGGCAGAAAACTCCGAAGTGCAACGGAAATTAACTATCAGGTAGTCGTAGTGCCTGAGCTAGCGTCAGGGCACTCTGGTTCTGATGCTCAAGTGTCGTGTCACCCAGTGCTTTTGGGTAGCCAACCCTGTAGCGTGCTGGGGGGCACCGCGGCCCTCCGAATCTGCAATGATGTAGCACTGCGGCACTCTTTTACAAGTACTGTGGTGCCCAAACAATTCTAGAATTTGCCAATTTTTTGAACATGAACATTGTAACTCTATTTCTCTTCTTTCCAAAGCCACTGGAATGACCTTAATCGGATCTAAATTGAAGGAGATATGCCAAAATTAGTGACCAGAGGTCAGGATTCATCATGTTGCATTGTGATTCTGATTTACGAGCTCTGTAACGCTATCATATTTCCCGAATTTGACAAAGTGCTCAACAAAACAGTTGTAGATAATTGTTTTTATTTTAATAGCCACTTGAATAACTTTAATTGGAGTTCTTATGGGGGAGATATGTTCTAAATAGAGTTGAAAGGTCTGGAATCACTACAATTCAGTATTTTTTCATGAATTTCTTATCTTTTTGTTATCTTTTCTTCTTCCTTTGTTCTTACAACACAAAACTAAGCTAATTCCTAATCATATTTTACTTAAATCAAACAAAAAGTAAGTTTAAAGGTATTAATATCATGCTTAATTAAGATCACATCAAATACCTCCACACTCAACCTTTTGCTTGTCCTCAAGCAAAATAATCCCTAACGACGAAAAACAAAAATCAATATATGTAGTGAGTCTTAGGCTTACCAAATGTTTGCCTCATAACATAAGAATATACTCGAGAAAAAATTTGGAAGGTCATAATCATGCACAAGATTAACATAAATGTAATCCATTATTTATTCTTTTGAATCCCTAGTGTGTGTGTGTTCTTAAGTCAATAAATTCCCTTTTATCTGGATGAGTTTATATATGCCAAAATTTTGGTTGTAGATCTCTAATTAGTTTAGGATTTCCATATGCTTATTCTTCATGCCAATCTCCACTAATGTAGGCTAAAACTACCTCTAGGATAAATAAGACTTTATTTAGTTTGTAATATGGCCAGGGTATAAGATAGGATAAAGGATACAAATTTAGGCTCAATCACCCAGCACCATACGATTAAATATGATCTCTTGAGCTTTTTAAATTTGGGGAGATTTTTTCCCCCACACTTATTTTCTTGCTTCAATTTTAATCTATCCTCTTCCTCGGTTCTCTATTTTTTTTTCACAGCATTTGCTTTTATCCTCTTTGGATTTTTCTTCTGTTTCCTTTGCATAATTATTTTTTTCCTTGCATAATTCTTTTCTTTTCCTTGCTCTACCCTTCCACCCTTTTGTAAATAAAGCTATATAAAACAAGTATTCAAAAAAATAATCATGGAGTGAGTGAATATGATAAAAAATAAGGATATTCATACAAAATTTGACTTTCGGCTCATTTGTAGTTTTTAGAAGGAAATATTCATTAAGCTCAAGATAGAGGAACTAAGGATATTTCATTGCTTAGGTTAGGCTAGAAAGGCTCAATCTATTCAATAATGCCTAAATCATCTCTTAATTAATAGTATTAGCCTAGGATTTCACCTCAAGCAGCATTTAAATAAGTTCTAGAATCTTGTTGAGATTATGAAATAATTTTGAATTATATAAACCTTCTCTAAGTAAAAGATAAATTGAATGCCCAAAGTTATTGTGCAAAAATATTTTAGGATTCTAAAGTCAAAAGTAATAAATTGCAAAAGGGATAAAATTGCACACAACCATGAATTTTCTACATTTTTCAAGAGTTAAAAAAAATCAGATAGCCATATCATTGGCTATTGGTTGTGCCTAACATCCCAAAACATAAATTGAAACATTCACATAATCACTCAACTTGCTAAACGCAATAAAAGTGCATTAATAGTGAAAATCAGAAAATTGATGTTCAATATAGGGTCACAATTATTCAAACAAATATACTTCCACCCCTACACTCAAACTTTACATTGTCCTCAATGTAAAAGAAAGATAAGAGTAGGAAAGGATATATGAAAACATATGACTTAAGTAGACTTCTCTGAATTTGTTTAAGGTGGATTAAGTGTGTTGCACTATTGGACCCTAAATTTTTCTAATTTCCACTTTCTTTCTTTCTTTCTTTTTTACTATGTTCGGTTGCCTCCCAATAAGCGTCTTTGTTTAATGTCGTTGCCTTGACTCAAAAACCCATATGTCATTCATGGAGGATCCTTGATGTCTACTTTAATTTGAAATTTTTTGGACTGATTCAAGCCTTGAAATTCTAATGCATGACAAGCAATCATATTAGTAATAACAAGGTGTCCTAACCAAGGGGGAGATTTCTTACCTTTGCAGGGTCTAACTCCTTTGATTTCTAGAACTTGATGCAACTCTACATTTTGGTCTATGCCTTTAAGGTTTGTAATTATTTTAATAATGGCATTTCTTTTTTCTTAAAGAATATGCATCAATGCCTCTTCTATTTTAGCACCTAGATTCTTGGCAACTATGATAGGTGGTGCATCTCCAACTTCCAAATATTTCAAGTGATTGGGAAGAGGTGACAGATTTAATCCAAGATCCTACAAAATAGAAGGTGCACTTGCATTAGAATTTGGTATGAAGGTAGGGGGATCCCTGTAACATCCTAAGTCTCTAATAAAGCTAGATAAATCTAAGAATAAGTAGAAAATACATATGACAAAGAATTAAAATACTTAGTTATGTAACAATAATACATTTATAAAATAGGTGACATATAATTAATCATGAATCATATAAATAAAATTCTTAGGAGCATAATGGATAGGGAGAAGATACAAATACATTTTTAAGACATTACTAATTTAGGATTAGTAGTAAGTTAAGGCGATATAAGACAATTAAGAAGCTGCCAAGTAGCACCATAAAATTTTAGCCATATAGAATGCCACAATGCCTATAGAATTGTAGCCACCTTGCACCTACCAAAGCATGCCACATTGTCCAAAAAATTGCAACCACATAGCATGCCACATTACCTACAAAATTACAACCACCTTGCACCTACTGTAACAACTCCATTTAAGTAACAAATTTTTTCTATATTTGTAAAATTCCATGAAGTTATTACCTCATTACAACTTAACTCAAAATAACATTTATTTAATTTATACAATACTGAGTTTACATACAGATCATTAATTTACAAACATTTGTACAAAACTCTAACATATATATATTAGCCCTAATCATCCACGTAGACTACTTCCGGGGATACTGGTGCGGGTGGTAGCACCTCCACTGGAATCTAAGTCACATCTATTACAGATATATCCGATATAATTGGTAGTTGCCCAAGGTAGGGCAGTTCGATCCAACGTACAGCAATAATAAATATCATGGAGAATAGCTGTATAGTTAATCTTCTGAACATGATATGAAAAAATAGTAAGAATTAAATCCCATATAAATGTTACAAATTTCAAAACTTTTCAAAAAGAAATATTGTTAAACCTACCTAAATCTCCCTAACTCACTTAGGGAATTCGTTTTCTTGTTTCTTCTTGAAGGAAGTAGCAAGATTCCTCCCTTCCCTTAGCTCTTCTAGTAGCTTAAATAAGAGAAGGAGAGTTAGTTTTTGATCCTCAACGATAAAGAAGAAAGATGTATTCAAGTGGAGATTAAGCTAACTTACCTTAAGTACTTAATCCTCTAGACTTGTCCTTTTTCTTCCTTCCTTTCTTCTCTCCTCTTTCTCTCATTTCCTCACTCTACCTTACTTCTATTTTTCTCTCCCGCACTTGGACGAAATTATAATGTTATAAGGGTGGGTTTTGCTTAAATAGACTATCAAATAATTCACCTTTCATGATCATGGGTCTACCTTATCACAATTAAGAGGCACTTGGTTGATTTTTGGAAATCAAACAACTCATGTTCTTGTCTTCCTCTTCCTTAGTGAAGATATGCATAGGAAAAAGAGATTTTTATTTTGAGAATTATGATAATATGTTCTTAAGACAAGGGACAAGGTCCTTTTGATTTAGGGATTCATTTCCTTTTTCTTTTTTCTTAATCAAGTATGATAGGTTTGCCTTTCTAAGTGGTAAGTTTCTAACCCTTGAATCTCCCTTACTTGGCTGAAATTATTTGTGTGGGATAGGAATGTTTTGTCCTAATACCATGTATTATGATACCACTTGCTAAAATTATGAGTGTAGGATATAGATGTTTTGTCATAATGCCTTGTATTATCATACCACTTGCTAAATTTTTGTCTTAATGCCATGTAACCTAATCTTTATTATTATTATACTATTATTTCATCACATGATTTATTTTATTTTATTTTTCCTCTTAGATTTGGGCTCATTCCTACCCATATCCTTTCCTTTAGATAAAATTCTATCTTTCTTCAAGTGCTTGGTCACATTTTCATAATTTTTGGGCTATTGGTCCAACTTCTATATCCTAGTCCAAGTCTATGTTTTATTTCTTACTTAGGTTATCCAATGGGCTTGCTAGAAACTTATGTGAAGTCGAAAATCTCTATATGAAGTGTCCATAGGTGAAAGCCCAATTTATGGTTAGAGATGTTAAACTTAAAAATTTCTAACTCTTGAATTAGGAAAAATTACCCTAATCCAATCTTCTTAAAATTTTAAGACCTTTACTTACTTCACAAAAATTTATCTTCCTTACCAAAGAATTTCGCCTATCTTTAGTATGTTATTTGTAATTTTTCCTATTAAGTTTTCTCTCTTTACTTGCTCCCTTAATGTTAGAAACATTTTCTATGCATACACAGAAGTTGAAGAATTTCTAAGGATTATATTTCCTTAGATATCTAAAAATTGTCTAATAAATTTTATTTCTTTAATTAAATATTTATGTATCTTTAAAGAAACAAAATTAGGGATGTTACATTAAATATTTATGTACATTTATTAATAAAAGAAATGAAATTAAGGATGTTACATTTCTCTACCCCTAAAAGAAATTTTGTCCTCAAAATTTCAGAAATTACCTAATAAGAATAGTTGTGGATATTTCTTCCTCATGACTTCTTCCAGCTCCCAAGCTGCTTCTATTGGAGTCAAACCTTCCCATAACACCTTAACCGGGGGAATGGTTTTATTTCTAAATTCATTCACGTCAGTGTCCAATATGGATGCTGGTACTAGCTGTTATGTCATGTTCTCCTTTATTTGGATTGATTCATCCCGTATTATATGTGAGGAATCTGGAAGATACTTTCGCAGCTGTGATACATGAAAAACATTATGCAGGTTAGACAAATTAGGTGGAAGGGCAACTAGATATGCTGACGTCCCCACTTTCTTCAGAATTTGGTAGGGTCCCAAAATTTGTGGACCTAGCTTTCTGGTTTTTAGAGACCTACCAACTCTAGTAGTCGAGGAAAGTTTCAGAAATACATGGTCTCCTTCCTCAAACCACAGAGGTCTATGTCTCTTATCATAGTAACTCTTTTGTCGACTCTGAGCTGTAAGTATTTTGTCTCGTATCATCTTGATTTATTCAGTGGTTTGTTGAACTATATCAGGACCCAACAGGTTCTTTTCTCCTACCTCAAACCAACATAGTGGAAATCGGCACTCCCTACAGTATAAAGCTTTATAGAGGGCCATCTTAATACTAGAGTGATAGCTATTATTATAAGTAAACTCCACTAAAGGTAGGTACTTATCTCATCCTTTATCTTACTTTATCACACAGGACCTCAACATATCTTTTAGGGTTTGAATGGTCTGTTTTGCCTGTTAGTCTGAGGATGGTAGACAGTGCTGAACTATAACTAGGCACCAAAACCTTCCTGCAACACCTTCCAAAACCTCGACGTGAGCCTCGGATCTCTATCAGAAACGATATTTAAGGAAATTCGATGCAATCTAACTATTTCCTAGACGTACAATTAGGCTAATTTATCCAGTGAATAGTTAATTTTTATGGGAAAAAGGTGAGCAGATTTGGTTGATCTGTCAACTATTACTCAGATAGAGTCATGTCCAACTAAAGTCTTGGGTAAGCCCACAACAAAGTCTATCAAAATATTGTCCTATTTCAACATAGGAATATTAAGAGGTTGTAGAAATCCTACTGGCTTTTGATGCTCTACCTTCACCTTCTAACAAATTATACCATATACTTAAACCATTAATGATTAACTTATTTCCAATAAGAGTAATGGCTAACTTCAAATTTTGAAACTATTCTAGCATCTGCAACTCATACACCATTATCTGACCCATGTGTAGAGATTTTCGACTCAAGGCATCAGCTACAACATTCACCTTTCTTGGGTGATACTTTATCTCAAACTTATAGTCATTGAGAAACTTTACCCATCTTCGTTGTCTCATATTTAACTCTTTCGGATCAAAAAGGTACTTAAGACTCTTATGATCATAATATACTTCAAATGTTGCACCATACAAATAGTCTCACCAAATCTTAAAGGCAAACACCACCGCTACCAATTCAAGATTATAGGTTGGATAATTTCCTTCATAGAGTCTTAGTTGCCTAGAGGTGTAAACAACTACTCTATTGTCTTGCATTAGCACACACCCTAGCCCTTTCTTTGAAGTGTCGCTATACACTTCAAAAGGTCTTGTGGGGTCTGGAATAATTAAAATGGAGGAGTGGTCAATTTTGTTTTAAGCTCCTGGAAACTAGCTTCGCATTGATCAGTCCATTTGAAAGGACTTCATTTCCTGGTCAATTTAGTCAATGGCAAGGCTATACGAGAGAAGTTTTGTACAAACCTCCTGTAGTATCCTGCCAAACCCAAGAAACTTCTGACTTCTGTAACCGTCTTTGGTCTTTCTCACTGAATCACTGCTTCCATCATGCTAAGGTCTACGACTACCCCTTTATTGGAAATGACATATCTAAGAAATTTTACCTCTAACAGCCAAAATCCACACTTCTCCAATTTGGCATACAACTTTTTCTCTTTCAACACTTGTAGCACGATTCGGAGATATTGTTCATGTTCTTTCTCACTCTTAGAATATATTAAGATGTCATCAACGAATACTACCACAAATTGATCTAGGTAGGGTTAGAAGATGCAATTCATGTAATCTATGAAAATTGCAGGTGCATTTTTCAACCCAAAGGGCATTACAAGAAACTCATACTGCCTATACCTAGTCCTGAAGGCTATTTTTGGTACATCCTCCTCCTTAATCCTAATATGACGGTATCCTGATCTCAAGTCAATTTTAGAAAAGATTGAGGATCCCTTCAGTTAATCTAATAAATCATCTATTCTTAGGAGAGGATACTTATTTTTGATAGTCACCTTATTCAGCTGTCTGTAATCTATGCATAGTCTCAAGATTCCATCTTTCTTCTTAACAAACAATACAGGAGCTCCCCAAGGTGATACACTTGGTCTAATGAATTTCTTATCTAACAATTCCTCCAACTATTTCTTAAGTTCCTATAGTTCCTTTGAGGCCATTCTATAAGGTGCAATAGAGATAGGCCCAGTCCCAGGTAAGAGATTAATAGAAAACTCTATCTCTCTCTTGGGAGGTAAGCCTGGAATATCTGATAAAAATACTTCAAGAAACTCGTTGGCTATTGGGATTTCATCGAGCTTCGGTTCGACTTCTAGATTTGATAAATGCAAGAGAATGTATCCAAGTACTCTATTCTTTAACTCCTTATTGACTTGATTGGCATTAAGCATCAATAACTGCATCTCCTCTTCTGAAGTAGGAGATAGAAATTCAATGGTCTTGTTGTAACAATTCAGGAAGATCCGATTTCTAGACATCTAATCTAACCCTAGAATGACATCAATACCTTTTAAAGGTAGACTAACGAGGTCTACAGAAAAAGTTTTCTCTTAAATAGTGACTTGACAGTCTTTACATACAAAGAAAGTTAAGACCCTTCCCCTGTGGGAGTTACTACAGATAGCTCATAGGGAGTTTCAGAAATAGGATATTGAAGCTCCCTAATACATTCTTCCGATATAAATGAATGACTAGCCCCAGAGTTAAACAACACCATAATATAAAATATATATATATATATAGCATGTACTTTGGATCATTTCAAGGGATTGAGTTACCTCTTGGCCGCTCAGGGTGAAAACCCTTCCTTTCACTTGAAGCTTCTGTTCCAGTTGCTTCCCTAAATTTTGTGGGTAGTTCTTTGCAAAATGACCCTTCTGTCCGCAATTGAAGCAAATATATGATCCTATATAGCATGGCCGGTTACCATGCATACGTCCGCACTTAGTACACTTGACTATGGAGAAGTTCTGTTGGAAGGGTCAGGGACTTGCAGTCATTGGCCTCTTGCCAGTACCCTGTCTTTTTCCTCTAACATTTCTGCTAGAGTTTTGTGGACCGTTCTTCCTTTTCCAGTAATTTTGTCTTTGTTTCTCATCCGTCACTGCCCTCAAGGTCTTCCCCAATAGTTTGCCTTTTTTTTATCAGAGGTACAAACTCCCTTATCTCTATAGCTATAACAGCATTCCTTATTTCCGGATTCAATCCCACTTCGAACTTAATAGCCTTCCATGCTTCATCGGGGTTAAATCATAGGTAAGAGGAGAACTTAGACAACTCCTCAAACTTTGCGATGTACAGGTTTATGGTCATGCTACCCTACCTAAGTTGGAGAAATTCAATCTCCTTCTCTGCTTGCACGGTACTTGGGAAGAAGTTTTTCAAAAAAGTGTCTTTAAACAACTGCCAGGTGATCTGCCTTCCCTAGTGAGCTAAAAGTTCTCTAGTTCCACGTCATCAGTATTTTGCTTCATCTTTCAGCATATATGTAGCTAAGATAACTTGTTGCTCCTCAGTACAACCCATCACTTCAAAGATTTTCTCTAGTTCCCTTATCCACCTTTCAGCTACAATTGGGTCAAAAACACCTTGAAAACAAGGTGGTCTAGTCCTTAAGAACTCAGATATGCCGTTATCTTTCCTTGTCATCCGGTTATTCACACCATTCTCACCATTCGGGTTATTACCATTCTGAAGGTATTATAGAATTTGATTTGTGGTTGTGACCTGGTCTCTTATTACCATGGCAAGGTTGTGCAGGGTTTTCTCCACATTGTTTGCCAGATTCTTCCTTGTTGGTGCCATTTCTTACTGTGGCTAAAACAAAGTTATGCTACTATTGAGGTGATCAAGCTCAATAGTTAGTTTCAAAAATATTTAACAGCATTCATAACACCACCTTGGCATATAAATAGAAAACACTGGAAATTTCTTACCTATATGAAATCACTGATCCACTACACAGCACAACCACAACATACTCAAGACACTATAAGATCGATTTAGATAACCATCCACCCACTGGCCATCTAGGATCGACCTGCTCTTATACCAATTATGTAACAACTCTATTTATATAACAACTTTTTTCTATATTTGCAAAATTCCATGAAGTTATTACCTCATTACAACTTAACTCAAAATAATATTTATTTAATTTATACAATACTGAGTTTACATATGTCATTAATTTACAAACATATGTACAAAATTATAACATATATATATTAGCCCTAATCATCCACATAGACTACTTCTGGGGATACTGGTGCAGGTGGTGGCACCTCCACCAGAATCTCAATCACGTCTATTACAAATATATTTGATATAATTGGTAGTTGCCCAAGGTAGGGCAGTTCGATCCAACGTACAACAATAATAAGTGTCATGGAGAATAGCTGCATAATTAATCTTCTGAACATGATATGGAAAAATAGTGAGAATTAAATCCCATATAAATGTTAAAAATTTCAAAACTTTTCAAAAAGAAATATTGTTGAACCTACTTAAAGATCCCCTAGCTCACTTAGTGAATTCATTTTCTTGTTTCCTCTTGAAGGAAGTAGCAAGGAGAGTTAGTTTTTGAACCCCGAGGATGAAGAAGAAATATGAATTCAAGTGGAGATTAAGCTAACTTACCTTGAGTACTTAGTCCTCTAGACTTCTCATTTTTCTTCCTTCCATTCTTCGCCCATCTTTCTCTCCTTTCCTCACTCTACCTTGCTTCTATTTTTCCTCTGCCTCACTTGGACAAAATTATAAAGTTATAAGGGTGAGTTTTGCTTAAATAGATTATCAAATAATTCACCTTTCATGATCATGGGTCTACCTTATCACAATTAGGATGCACTTGGTTGATTTTTGGAAAACAAACAACTCATATTCTTGTCTTCCTCTTCCTTAGTCAAGATATGCATAGGAAAAGGAGATTTGTATTTTGAAAATTGTGATAATATGTTATTAAGACAAGGGACAAGGTCCCTTGGATTTAGGGATTCATTTTCTTTTTCTTTTGTCTTAATCAAGTATGATAAGTTTTCCTTTCTAAGTGGCAAGTTTCTAGCCCTTGAATCTCCCTTACTTAGCTAAAATTATTTGTGTGGGATAGAAATGTTTTTTCCTAATGCCATGTATTATTATACCACTTGCTAAAATTATGAGTGTAAGATATAGATGTTTTGTCATAATTCCTTGTATTATCATACCACTTGCTAAATTTTTGTCTTAATGCTATGTAACCTAATCTTTATTATTATTACACTATTATTTCATCACATGATTTATTTTATTTTATTTTTCCTCTTGGATTTGGGCTCATTCCTACCCATTCCCTTTTCTTTGGATAAAATTCTATCTTTCTTGGAGGGCTTGGTCACATTTTCATAATTTTTGGGCTATCAGTTCAACTTCTATATCCTAGTTCAAGTCTATGTTTTATTTCTTGCTTAGGTTATCCAATGGGCTTGCTAGAAACTTATGTGAAGTGGAAAAACTCTATATGAAGTGTCCATAGTTGAAAGCCCAATTTATGGGTGGAGATGTTAAACTTAGAAATTTCTAACTCTTGAATTAGCAAAATTACCCTAATCCAATCTTCTTAAAATTTTAAGACCTTTACTTCACAAAAATTTATCTTCCTTACCAAAGAATTTCGCCTATCTTAAATATGTTATTTCTAATTTTTCCTATTAGTTTTTCTCTCCTTACTTGTTCCCTTAATGTTAGAAACATTTTCTATGCATACACAGAAGATGAAGAATTTCTAAGGATTATATTTCCTTAGATATCTAAAAATTGTCTAATAAATTTTAATTCCTTAATTAAATATTTATGTATCTTTAAAGAAACAAAATTAGGGATGTTATATTAAATATTTATGTACCTTTATTAATAAAAGAAATGAAATTAAAGATGTTACACCTACCAAATCATGCCACATTGCCCAAAAAGATGTAGCCACATAGCATGCCATATTGCCTGCAAAATTGCAGCCACCTTGCAGCCACTTTGCACCTACCAAAGCATGCCACATTGCACACAAAGTTGCAGCCACATAGCATGTTACATTGTCCACAAAATTGTAACCACCTTGCAGTCCCCCTTGAACCTACCAAAGCATGCCACATTGCACACAAAGTTGCAACCACATAGCATGTCACATTGCCCACAAAATTGCAGCCACCTTGCAGCCCACCTTGCACCTACCAAAGCATGCCACATTGGCCACAAAGTTGTAGCCACATAGCATGCCACATTGGCCATAAAATTTCAGCCACCTTGCAGCCACCTTGCACCTACCAAAGCATGCCACATAGTCACACAAAAATGCAGGTAAAATCATCCAAGAAAAATTCCACCTTTCAAGAAGGAAATCCTGCCACATAGCCATAATTATTTCAACAACCTTCCAGCCAAGAAACAGCAACCCACTTCAACCATTTTCTTGCCCACAATCAAAAAAATAATGCAAAGGCTACTGCCCCACTTCATACCTCTGCATTATCACGCCCTCCGTACAAAAACCACAAGAATCATGCTGGCTAGGTATTACTTTGGGCAGCAAATTCAAACCCCATTCCTTATGCAATAAACATCCAAGAGGCAGAAAAGGCAGCCAAAAAATTTAGAGCCAAACGGGGAGAGAAACCAGAAAAAAAAAACATAGCCAAGTTGCAAGGGAAACCAAGATGAGAAGCAAGTTAAAATTTAAGAACCATAGGAGCATTTCTTCACAATGTGAGTTTCCCCTCTTAAGGAAAGTTTGTTTGTAATGAGTAAAGCTCATTTTGGGTTCTCCATGGGTGATTCTTGAGCATGAGATGCAAGATATTAAAGTTGAAAACATGGAACTCTAGTGGCAAGGAACAATTTTTTCCATCTAATTAACAAACATGCTGAAGCACCACACATTCTGCACCTAAAATTTTTAGGCCCTATGTTCTTGGATAGTTTGATTGAGTAAATGGCCTTTAAATTTTCTAATATTTGGTGAGAAAAGTCTTGAAATATTGATAATCAATTTTGGAAACTTGTTAATTTTTGAGAACCTACAAATAGGCCATTTACAATCAAAACAGTGTTGAGAACAATCTATTGGACAGCTTAGGCTATTGATGGAAATACTAAACATTGAACGGGTTAGATGTTGAATTTTCATATGAAAATTTTATGACATGTTATAGGGATCATAGTTAAGGAACCCACCAAGGTTTAGAGAGTTATGGATAGGATAAGGCATATAATAAAATATGGAAATTCGGTGGGGCAGGAAGTGAATCAGAACATACCAAAACTGGGGACAGCCATAAAAAGTGTGTTATTTGGGGGGCTAATGAATTAAATTTTACTTGAAATTTTTATGGTGATTATATAACATATCTAGAATGTTCCATATCAAATAGCACAAATTTTGAAGAAGTGTTACCCATCCAAAGGAATGGAAAACATAATAGAAATAGAACTGAAACCAATATGCAATGTTCTAGACTATGGAGGTAGTTCTTAGGGTGAATGAAGGAGTTAAGGGCTGAGAGAACCATGAAATAAAATATAAATGTAGAAAAACCTCCATGGAAAATTTTAGAATTTTTAGAGGACTTTTGTCATATTTAATAATAACCCCAAATCTCAATAGAATCACAGTTTTGTTTTGGGGAGCAAAAGCTCTTAAACTAGAGACTTATGATTTCCTGAAAACACTATTTATGTTTATGAACTTAAATTTATCAATTTCATTGGTTGCATGACTTTTATGCTATGATAAATAATGGTCTAAAGATATGTTATGTATGCATTCTTGAGAATTAAGGGGGTGCCCAAAGTGTGCAAAGTAAGCCCCATTTCCCCCATGTATTGATCAATAATAGGAGATACATAACCCTTTTACAGGCATAGGACTGCATTGGGTAAGTAAACCAAAATGTTATGGGTCCCTAGTGTGACCAAGATGATGTATGTATGTATGGTTAGTGCTTCTGTTTCAGTAAAATAAATTGAGATGTTTTAAGGAATGGAATGTGTACTATTTTTTTGAAAACTTTGCTAGCTATTGAGATTGTCATCTCATCCTTTTATGTCCACATAATCACATTCCAAGTACTCTGGCAAGAAGTGAGCAATAGGGATCTCAAGGTTGACTCATCTGATTATGGATATGGATTGTATTTTCTTTGGTTGTGTAACATTTGTGGGATGGCTTAGTTGAGTGCCAAGTCCCTTTTAGATAGCTTATAATGTGATGTAAAATTAGTTATGGACTGTACCATTTTCTTTTATGACATGAGAGACTTTTTGTTGTAAGTAATGCCTATCATGCCTAGTTAGTTTCCTATAAGGAAATGAAATTTGAAAATGCTTGGAATAGCCTGAAGCACTTGTATGCCTATCCAAGAAAGATAAACAATATAAGTGAATAGGTTAATTTATGGGCTAGGTAGACATTGCTAGAAATTTACAGAAAATAAAATATATATATATATATATATAATACTAAAAGGTAGTTTGGGGGGAATATTCTATGATGTGGATGTATGAAATAAGATGCTAGTTAGTAGTAGGTGTTAACAATCCCTACCTATTTGCTGTACTTTTGGAGCTTCCTCATTATTCACTTGTAAGTGAACACTTAAGATTGATTTCTCAACCTTTGTCTCTGAAGGCTTAATATCCTGTGCTATAGAATCTATCATATTAATAGTATAGGCAGTAAGATGTTTCATGGAATTGCAATTATTGAATTTCATAATTTTTCTTTCAAATTATATTGTCAGTGTGCCACTATGAACATCTATTATGGCCTTGGATGTTTTTAAAAATGGTCTCCCTAACAAAATTGGAGTGGTGAATCAATTATACTATATCACTAGTTTCTTTCTAAGGTCCTAGTGGTAAAGATGCATAGACAAAGTATGACATGACATTAGTAAATGCTCCTAGATCTAGCATGGCCTTCTCAAATGTATTGATGCCTATAGAGCAAGGAATAGAAAACATACCTGGGTCCTTGCATTTTGTAGGGACTTTTCTCTGAATAATTTCAGAAACATGCTCACCTACTTTTACTTTCTCAGCTCTTTTCAACTTCTTCTTCCTCTGTTGCGTGTGTAATTCCTTTAAAAAAATTGGCATAACGAGGTTCTTGACTGATTGTATCTAAAAGAGGAAGATTCACCTCACACTTTCTAAAGGTATTATATAATTTAAAAGTTCTCTCATTCATCCTATTTTCCTTCAGAGCATCAGGAAAGAGAGGTGTAGATTCATATTCAAATAAAGGTGTAGACTTACCTTTTGGATGCTTACTTGCCATGGTTGCATTACTTTTTTCTTCCTCTTGCTCAGTTGGTGCATGTACCTCTTGCATTGTGATCTAAACTTTTTCATCACCCTGTAGCATGATTGCACTCACATTTTTCCTTGGGTTTACCATAGTTTGAGAGGATAACTTACCTAAATTTTGAGCCTCTAATCTGTTAACTGTAGTTGCTAATTGACCAATTTGATTTGCCAGACTTTGAATACTAGCTCTTGTCTCGTGTTGAAATTGTTGAGTGTTATGTGTAAGAGATTTAATGATATCTTTTAAAGAAGCACTTACCTATGAATTCTTAGATGTATTCTGTCGAAGAAAATAGGCCTATTGAGGATGCTTAAAATTTTGTTCTATAAGTCTATTTTGTATATTCCCATACTCGAAATTGGGATGATCCTTCTATCCAGGATTATATGTATTAGCATAAGGATCATACCTCTTTGGTTGGCCAGGAAACCCTCCCACTTCATTAGCTTGTTCTATGGATTCCTCTTGAAGTGTAGGGCACATATCAGTTGGGTGCCCCTTTTCTGAACATATTCCACATACTCTAATTTGTTGTAGTATACCTATAGCAATTTGGAGTACAAAAGAGATCAATTCAGATATCTGTTGCTGAAGGAAGGAATTACATACATCATGGGCATGTTGTACTGGATAATCATGCCTATTGCCAAATTGTTGGGAATTGGCAGCCATGTTGGATATCAAGATTCTGGCTACTTCAGGATTCTTATCTACTAGTGCTCCTTCACTAGCTCCATCTATCATGCTCCTGTCTCCCTGCAAAAGACCTTTATAAAAGTATTGAATCAGTAGCTGCTCACTGATCTGACGATGTAGGCATCTTACACAAAACTTTTTAAACTTCTCCCAATACTCATAAACTGACTCTCCATATAATTTCCTAATGCTGCATATTTCTTTTCTTATATTTATGGCTTTAGATGCATGAAAATATCTCCCTAAAAATTATTTATTCATCTCATTCCAAGTAGTAATAGTGCCATATGGTAAATAATACAACCAATCTTTGGCTGAGTCTCTTAAAGAAAAAGGGAAGGCCCTGAGTTTAATTTGTTCTTCTGTTACTCTAGGGGGTTTCGTACTAGTACACACCACATGAAATTCCTTTAAGTGTTTATGTGGGTTTTCAACTGCAAGACCATAAAAATTGAGTAAAAGATGAATTATTCCTAATTTTAATTTAAAATTAATGTTTTCATCAAGGTTAGAAAAAGTAATGCATAAAGGCTAATGGTATAGATCTGGAGCTATAAGCTCCTTTAAAGTGGGGTTCCTGGCCATGATTACTTCTTCCTTCTCCTTATCAATGTCCTCTTGAAGTTTTCTTCTATGCTTGTGAACAGATTTTCCAATATATGTATTGTATTGTAAATCTTGACAATTAGAAGAATGAGTCACACGCATAAATCAAAATAAAAACCACAAAAAGGTAATAGACGCAGTCCTCGACAACGTCTCTAAAATTTAGTGCGTACTGTGGCAAGTACACCCAAATTGATACCTTATCTCTAAACTAACCTATAGTAGTGGGAGTAAGGGTCGATACCACTTAGACTAGAATTACCTTATGTGATTAAGAAAAGGGGGGATTGATAACTACAAATAAAATAACGTAAAAACTAATGAAAGTATTAAGAAAGTAATTAATGATAAAGGCGTTGGTTTCGGTTGATATCCACCATCAAAATATTGCATTGGTCATTGACAACATAATCAATCTATAATTGAATATCTATCATTGGGCTTCTAACCCTGTTCTTCTTTAAGTCTAGTAAATTGATGACAATTGCCCCAATTAAACCCTAATTAATAAGCAATTCTTTAGCACATCAGTAAAACATAACTTATTAATCGCATGAAGAACTAGATAAACTGACAAAGCTAAACAAATTAAAACACATCCATTATATCTAATTTAGTTAATTATTCATCATAAGGTTAATGATTTATAATCCAAAATCCTTAATCATATTTGCTTCATGAATATAGTAATGAAAAATTTGTTTAAAACCTAATTCAGCAATAGATTAAAACAGACAATATACTAGTAGGCCTCCTAACAATCATATTAATAATAATTGAGAAAAGAAGAGTAGATGAATAATCAATACTCAATTATGATTAAAATAAGAAATTCAAATTCAAATCTCACAATACATAATGATCCCTTAAGGTTTTAATATTCCTCTACCAACTAAAAATAAATCAGCTGTGCAGGGCTATAAGAAAATTTAAACAAGAATTAAAGAAGGTAATTAAGAGCTTCCATCCTCTTTGATGCTTCATTTCTTTACTTTTTGTAGATTGGCTTCTCCTCCTTGAAGTAGAATTGTTTCTAGGTCAGAATCTGACCCATCGAGCTTTATTTGGAGTTAAAAAAACCCTAAAAATCACGATCTTAGCATTTTGGTGCGGCAGTGAATGCCGCGGTGTAGTACATGGGTGCTGCGGTGCCTAAGCTGGCACCGGGGTGCTTTATTTCTGACACTCGAGTTGCCTCGGCCCCTGGTGCTTCTGGGTAGCCAATGCTGCGACCCTCCGAATCTACAATGACGTAGTGTTGTAGCACTCTTTTACGAGCACCGCAGCACTTAGGAAATTTTAGAATTTGCCAAGGTGCCAAACATGAAAGTTGTATATCTATGTCTCTTCTTTCTAAAGCCACTAGAATGACATTAATCAGATCTAAATTAAAGGAGATATGCCAAAATTGGTGACCAAAAGTTATGATTCATCCTATTGCACTGTGATTTTGATTTACGAGCTCTGTAACGATATGAAATCTCTCGAATTTGACAAAGTATTCAACAAAAAAGTTGTAGATAATTGTTTTATCTTTTTATAGTCACTTGAATTACTTTGATTGGTGATCATATGGGGATATATGTTCTAAACATCGTTGAAAGGTTTGGAATCACTACAATTCAATATTTTTCCATAAATTTCTTATCTTTTTCTTCTCTTTTCGTCTTCCTTTGTTCCTACAACACAAAACACAAAACTAAGATAATTCCTAATCATATTTTACTTAAATTAAACAAAAATTAAGTTTAAAGGTATTAATATCATGCTTAATTAAGATCACATCATTATTCTCTTCTAATTTTCAACAATTTTTCAATCAATTTAGGTGAAACTAATCGACCAAACTTGTAGTTCTCATTGTTCTAAACTCGATGGTGCCAGTGGTGTCACAAAGAGTCTAAAGTGTTTGAAGCAAGATTTCCCTAAAGGCTAGAGGGAGAAAATGGAGTTAGAGAGAGAAAATAGGGTTATGGGCTCTCTAGGGTTTTCTACCCCTTTTAGTAGAAGATAAATATAAAAAAGTTTGAAGAACCAATTAGCAAAAATCTAATTGTTGGAGGATGCCCTTGAAAATTTGGTTATTTATACTATGGCCCAAAATTCTTAAAATATTTTCATTTACACCCTTGAAACATTTTAATTACACCACTACTTCTTTAATTCTCATAGTATATCATGCAAATATCTATAATAACCTACTTATAAATAAAACAAAATTCCTAAATTTAATAAAATCCTTCATTAAACTTAGGGTTATTCCATTATGCCCCCTTAAGAAATTCACTCTCTGAATTTCACAACCATAAATGTATATAAATATACTAACCTTATTATTCAAACAGATGTGGGTATTTGGTGTGCATATCATTTTCTATCTCTCAAATAGCTTCTTCATGAAAATGACTTTTCCAAACTACTTTCACTATAAATATCTCCTTTAAACATAATTTCTTCACCTGTCTATCTACTATAGCTACTGTTTCTCCTTATATAACAAATCTTTATCTAAATGAATATCTTAGAGTTGGATGATATGTGAAGGATCTTGACTTTCGTAACATAGACATATGAAAAATTAGATGAATATTGTTCAACTCAGGTGGTAAAGCCAAATGATATGCTACTGAGTCGATTTTCTCTAGAATTTCAAATATATCTATGTATTTTAGACTTAACTTCCCTTTCTTTCTAAATCTCACCACTTTCTTCATAGGAGAAATTATCAAGAATTCATGGTCGCCTATAGATAAATATAAGGCTCGACATCTATTATAAACGTAGGATTTTTTCCTACTTTAAGTTGCTAATAATCTTTCCTTTATCAACTACACTTTATTAAATACATCTTGTACCGAGCCAGGTCCCAAAAGTTTAGCTTTCCCCACTTTGAACCACCCAATAGGAGACTTGTAATGTCTTCTATATAATGCCTTGAATGGTGCCATTTGATTGATGACTTGAAAACTATTATTATAATAAAACTCAGTTAAAGGCAGAAAATTCTCCTAACTTCCACCAAAATCAAGTATGCATGCTCGAAGCATATCTTTTAGTATCTGAATGGGTCACTTAGATTGACCATTTGTTTATGGATGAAAAGTAGTATCAAGATTTAACCTTGTACCTAAAGCTTCTTGAAAAGTGCTCCAAAATTGAGTTGTCAATTATGAACCACAATCAAATATGATTAATGTTGGCACGCCATAAAATTTAACTATTTCATTTAGATATAGATTTGTATACTAAGCTATGTTATACATGGTCTTCACTAGTGGGAAATGTGATAAGTTAGTTAAACTATCAACAATTACCCATATGGAGTCAAATCCTTTTGGAGTTCATGGTAATTTTGTAATGAAATCCATAATGATTCTTTTCCATTTCTATTTAGGTACCTCAATTTTTTGATGTAACCCCACAAGTTCTAGATTTTTTCCTTTACTTGCTAACATATTAAGCAACGAGAAATGAAATTATTTATATCTTTCTTTATATTATCCAACCAATATATTTCTTTTAAATCTTGATACATTTTAGTTGATCCAAGATGAATTATGTATGTAATCCAATGTGCTTTTTCTAAAATCTTCCTTCTCAACTCATCAATATTAGGCATGCATAAAAGTTTACCACATCTTATTACTTCATCAGAGTCTACTTTAAACTTGATACTCTTTTCATTCCTCACATAATCTAATATCTCACATAAATATGAATATTTATTTGGAGCAGCTTTAATATGTTCAATCAGAGAATATGGAAGCTGTATATGAGCTAACAATACTCTAGGTTCTTTCACCTCAAATTTTATTCTATTGCTTTCCAATTTATGAATCTATTTCACTAATGGTCTTCTTAATTCTACTATATAGGCTAAAATGATTATAGAATTCATGTTTAAAGTTTATGCTACAACATTAACTTTGTTAGGATGGTATAATATGGTACAATCATTGTCTCTAAGCAATTCCATCCACATTCTCTATTTCAAGTTAAGAATTCTTTGTTGAAAGATACATAATACACATGAATTAGATATTCATTTAAGTGCAAGTGTATATCATCATTGTCAAGTAATAAATTCTATATAAGTATAGAGTATCGATCACATGAGGATTGATGTTATTAATTACTACACTAATTTAATTTTTTTACCAATTGAATAGTTCAAATGTTAATTTGATAAAATAAACAAAAGTAAAATTAAAGAAAGCAAGAGTAGTTTGAATTCATTCAAGTTATTGAGATTCTAGAGATTATGATTTCACCATAATTAATCCCCCTTGAATTATCTCTCTTTAATCTTAAAATTATAATCCTAATTTCTAGTCAAGATACCCTATATTATCCACTAGTTTCTCTTATGGTCCAACATAACACCTTTCAAATGCTAACCTACTATGTCTCTATGTGAATTATAAAAAGAAAATATTCATTCTCAATTAAGACAACACAAACCATGTAAGTATATCTCTACCTTACATATAATCCACAGTTTTTACACACTACTCTAGAAACATAAATCTTCTCTTGGTCAAATTATGATTAATAGATAATCTAATTAGTAATCAAGCAATTAAAAGTATTATACACAGTATAGAAAACCCAATTAAGAAAAATAACTCATTGATTAAATTGAATAAATAATACAAATATTCATAATTAGGGTACATTGTAGCCCTAGAAAATAAAATAGTTCATAATTAAAGACATAAAAACAAATAATAATAATAATAATAATAATAATAATAATAATAATAAGATGGAGTTGAAGTTGTTGTCTAAAGAGAGCTTGAACTCCTCTCATTCTCTTAAAATTTGTATCCCAATGGTCTTTTTAAATATGCCAAAAGATTTTTCAATATAACTAAAACTCTTTTAAAATAAAATATCTTTCAATCCAACTCAAACTATATCTTTATTTTTTTTTAAATTACATTATCATCTTTGGATTGCTATGCCAATATAGCTTTTTGATGCCAAATCACTAAAAACTCAACATAAAACTTCTAGATCTTTTTCTTAGCTTTATATAGTCACTTGAATCATCTCAATTAAAGCTAAGATAAAAGAGTTTTGTTCAAATTAGTGAAGTAAAATTTTTGCTACATTTCCTTTATTTTCTCCAAATTCCACTCAAATCTTCATCTTTCTCTACCTATAAAATAAATGCACAATCAAACATATTATAAATTAATTTACTTAAAAAATAATAAAGTTCTAAGTTAAAGATACCTAATTTATGAGTATAAAATCCACTCATCAATATATTTAAGGCTTTTATAATCTATATAAATCTCACAATATACATTTTTAATGCCAAATCACTCAAACCTCAAAACATAAAACTTCTAGATCTTTTTCTTAGCTTTACATAATCACTTGAATAATCTCAATTGAAACTCAAATAAGAAAGTTATGTCCACATTAGTGAACAAACTTTTTTTGCTACTTTTCCTTTATTTTCTCCAAATTCCACTCAAATCTTCATCTTTTCTCTACCTATAAAACAAATGCACAATTAAACATATTATAAATTAATTTAATTAAAAACTAAAAAAATTCAAAGTTAAAGATACCTAATTTATGAGTATAAAATCCACTCATCTATTGGTGCTCTCTCAAAGTTTGTAAAACCATTTTTACATGCTATTCATGCTTTTTCGAGTTCTTTGAGTATATTAGAATATTATTTATGAATAAAATCACAAAATGATCTAAGAAAGGCTTAAACACTATTCATCAAATCCATGAATGTCACTAGTGCAATCAAATGACATTACTAGAAAATCATAATGCCCATACCATATTCTAAAAGTAGTTTTAGGAATGTCTTTCTTCTTTATTCTTAACTTGTGATAATCCAATCTCAAATCAATCTTTAAGAAACATTGAGCACCTTGTAATTAGTCAAAAAGATCATCTATGCATGGTAATAGATATTTATTACTTAAAATCACCTTATTCAATAGTCTATAGTCTATACATAAGCACAGTGACCCATCCTTCTTTTCACTAAAAGAATTGGAGCACTCGAAGGAGACGTACTAGGTCAGATAAAGTCCTTGTCTAACAAGTCTTGTAATTGGTTCTTTAGGTCTATGAGCTTTGTAGCTATCATTCTATATGGTAGTATAAATACTAGTTGAGTTACAGGGAGTAAATCAATACCAAACTCACTTTTTTGTTCTAGTGTTAATTTAGATAATTCTTTTGCAAACACATCAGGAAATTCATAAACTATTGGAACTTGATCTATGCTAGTAAATTTTATATCAATATATCTGATGACAACCAAATATCCTTGGCATCCCTTTCATAGTAATCTATAAGCTCATAAGGAAAAAAATTAAATTACTTGGTGCTTCACTGCGATCATCTTGAATCAAGAAATATAGCCCACCTAGGATGTCAAACTTAATCACCTTAAGATGACAATCTAAGGTGACATAACACTATGTTAACCAATCCATACCAAGTATCACATTAAAATTTATCATATCTAGCACTGTTAAATAAACAAAATTTCCTCTGTCTGATACTAAGATTTTACATAGCATATACACATTTTTCACCAAAAAAGATTCACCAACAGGAGTAGCAACAATAAAAGGATAATCTAATTTGACACAATTGTTGCCCACTTATTTAGTAAAGTATGACCATACATACGAATGGGTAGAACCAGGATCAAATAATACATGTTCTTTATGGAAACAAATTGATAATGTACCTATCATCATAACATTTAAGGTATGGCTATCTTTTTGCGTCAATGTAAAAAATTGTACTTGACCTTGTCCTCAAACTCCTAATCCTCTCCAAACACTCCCATTGCCTGTTAAGCCTAGTACTATTCTAGCTAGCTTAGCTGCCATTAATGAATATGGTAAGACTATTTTTATTAAGCCTTAACGTAAACCATATAGCTATAAATAATCTTTTATCATGTGTAATGCTTGTCTACACTAAAAATAGGCTCATATCTCTCCATAACATTTCCCTAAATGTATCTTGCCACATGTAAGGTATGGTGATCTCTACCATTGGTTGCAAAGTATATATACAATGTCCATATGCAAGTGCACGTATCGTGACCAAGTAATACAATGATAAGTGAGTATCATCCCACGAGGACATTTTAACCAAGGAAAGAAGATTTGGGGAATTTGAAATTGTGGCTCTAATGAGAGAATGCAGTGCTGTGCTACAAAATAAACTGCCACCCAAGCTCAAGGATCCAAGCAGTTTTACTATTCCATACTCCATTGGAAACTAGTACTTTGGCAAGGCTCTCTGTGATTTGGGTGCAAGCATTAACCTCATGCCCATGTCAATCTTCAAGAAACTAGGGATTGGAGAAGCCAGGCTAACCACAGTTTCATTACAACTGGCGGACAGATCTATAGCATATCCAGAAGAAAAAATAGAAGATATCTTAGTCAAGGTGGATAAATTCATTTTTTTAGAGGATTTCATAGTGCTGGATTATAAAGCATATGAAAAGGTGCTAATCATTTTGGGCAGGCCATTCCTAGCCATTGGCCGAACTTTAATTGATGTGCAAAAAGGGGAATTGACAATGAGAGTACAGGATGAGTAGATTACATTTAATGTGTTTCAGTCCATGAAGTTCCCCAACGAGTTAGAAGAATGCTCAGTTATCTCTGTGATATATACCTTAATATCTGAGCAATTTGAAAAATGCTATAGGGACCCATCAAAAGTGGTGTGGCAGGATAGTTCAGATTCAGAAAGAGAATATGAGGAAGAATGGGCTTGGATAGAAGCGAAGCAAGCGCTGGAAAGCAGAGATTGATGGTTGAACCATTGGATATGCCCTTGCTAGAATTCAAGCCACCAAAGGCATCAATAGATGAACCACCAACCTTGGAGTTGAAGCCATTACCTACACATCTAAAATATGCATACTTGGGTGATGCAGCCACTTTACCAGTGATCATTTCAGCACTTTTGACAGAGTAGCAAGAGGGGCAACTAATCATGATATTGAAGAAATTCAAAAGAGCTATTGGATGGACTTTTGTTGATATTAAGGGTATTAGTCCCTCATTCTGTATGCATAAGATTTTATTGGAAAATAATGAAAAAGGGTCTATTGAAGCTCAAAGAAGGCACAATCCGATAATGAAGGAGGTGGTGAAGAAGGAAATCATAAAATGGTTAGATGATGGAATTATTTACCCTATATCAGACAACTTCTAGGTTAGTCCAGACTGTGATTAAGAATGAAAACAATGAGCTCATCCCAACCATGGTTCTGACTGGTTAGAGAATTTGTATGGACTACAGGAAGCTGAATAAGAGCACTAGAAAGGACATTTCCCACTGTCATTCATAGACCAAATGTTGGATAGACTTGCTAGGAGAGAATACTACTACTTTCTGGATAGGTATTCAAGGTACAATCAGATTGCTATAGCACCCGAGGATCAGCACAAGACTACATTTACATGCCCATATGCCACTTCTTCATTCTGGAGAATGCCATTTGGGTTATGCAATGCTCTAGCAACTTTTCCACGATGTATAATGGCAATTTTCACCGAAATGATAGAGCAATTTGTGGATGTCTTTATGGATGACTTTCCGGATTTTAGAAACTCTTTTGAATTATGCTTGGAAAATCTAGCTAAAGTTCTTCAAAGGTGTGAGGAGACAAACCTTGTCTTAAATTAGGAGAAGTGCCAATTCATATTGAAAGAAGGAATTGTGCTGGGACACAAAGTTTCTCAAGAAGGGCTTCAGGTAGACAAGGCCAAGGTGAAGATCATCGAGAAGCTGCCTCCTCCCACTTCAATCAAAGGCATTAGAAGTTTTCTTAGGCATACAAGATTTTATAAAAGATTTATCAAGGATTTTTCCAAGATTGCTAAATCTCTATGCAATCTACTTGAGAAGGATAAAATATTCTATTTTGATGAAGACTATATGAAAGCATTCTGTGATCTTAAAGAGAAACTAAGTATAGCACCTAAGTATAGCACCTATTATTGTAGCACCTGATTGGGCTTCACCATTCGAGCTCATGTGTGATGTAAGTGATGCAGCTCTGGGAGCTGTCCTCGGGCAATGCAGGAACAAAGTGTTTCACTCTATATACTACGCTAGCAAGACATTACAAGGAGCCCAACTCAACTACACCATAATAAAAAAGGCTGTGGTGTTTGCTTTTGAAAAGTTCATATCCTTCTTAGTGGACACAAAAGTGATTGTGTATACTAACCACTCTTCCATTAAGCACCTAGTCAAAAAGAAGGACTCAAAGCCTAGGCTCATTCGATGGGAGTCTGTTGCAGGAATTTGATTTGGAAATCTGGGATAGAAGAGGAATCGAGAACCAAGTAGTTAACCATCTTTCTAGACTTGAACAAAATAGAGATAATGCAAAGGAAGTCAATGAGAAATTTTCGGATGAGTAACATTTTTTCATGTCCCAAGCTGGTGTGCCATGGTATGCCGATTATGTGAATTACTTGGTGAGTGCATTACTCCCATCAGATTTAACTTCACAACAGAAAAAGGAATTCCTGCATGACATAAATTCTTGCCATAGGGATGAACCATATCTCTTCAAGCATTGCACTGACCAAATGATTAGGAGATGCATTCCATAGGAAGAAATAGAGCCTATCCTACAACAATTCCATGCCTTTCCCTATGGAGGCCATTTTGGAGGGATTAGGACTGCAAAAAAGTGTTGCAAGCAGGGTTTTATTAGCCTTCTTTATTCAAAGACTCCCACTTTTTTTTGTTAGGATGTGATAGGTGCTAGAAAGTAGGGAATATATATCTAGAAAACATGAAATTCCTCTAAATAACATTTTGGAAGTGGAATTATTTGATGTATGGGGAATTGATTTCATGGGGCCATTTCCTTCGAGTTTTGACAATCAATGAATACTGGTGTCTATTGATTATGTTTCAAAATGGCTAAAAGCAAGTGCTTCTCCAACCAATGATACAAAGGTAGTAACTAGGTTCCTTAAAAGGAACATTTTCACAATATTTAAAACTCCTAGAGCCATCATCAGTGATAGAGGAACTCACTTTTGCAACAGGCAGTTTGGGGCATTGCTGGCCAAATATAGAGTTAAACAAAAGGTAGAAACACTATACCTTCCCTAAACCAGTGGGTAGGCTGAAATCTCAAACAAAGAGATCAAAAGGATCCTCAAAAAAACTGTTGGCCCAACCAGGAAAGACTGGTCCTTAAGATTGGATGATGCACTGTGGGCTTATCGAATAGCCTATAAAAGACCTTTAGGGATGTCTCCATACAAGTTAGTATTTGGCAAAGCATGTCATTTGCCAGTGGAGCTAGAGCATCGAGCATATTGAGTTGTCAAGAATTTAAACCTGAATTTGGAAGCTGCTGGTGAGAAAAGGATGCTACAGCTGAGTGAGTTGGATGACTTTCGCAACCAGGCTTATGAGAATGCTCAACTATACAAGAAGACAAAGTAGTGGCATGACAAAAAAACACAGCCACGGGACTTTGAAGTGGGACAGAAAGTATTGTTGTTCAATTCCAAGCTAACCTTGTTCCCTATAAAGCTGAAATCCCACTGGTCTGGGCCTTTCCGCATTAAAAAGGTTTTTCCATTTGGAGTCATTGAATTAAAAGAAGAAAAATCAGGGAGAACATTTAAGGTTAATGGATAGAGGATTAAGCACTATCTGGGAGGTGATATGGAACGCCAGCACACCTCAATCCAATTACAAGAAGGATAAAAGGGGAAGTAGTCAGGCTGATGACTATAAAACAAGCGCTTATGGGAGCAACCCATGTTTTTATACATTCTTATTTTACTTTATAGTTGTTAGGTAGCTTAAATTCTATTTCTAATATCACATGTGTTAACTTCGCAGGCCTATGGAAGCATCAGAGTGAAATTTGGGTTTTTAATAATTTTCCATAATAAATGCTATAGTAAGAGCACCTACCCCTGAAGCAAGGAGTCTTCCCTTGGTATGAAGATGGCACTGGGATGTAGGGCTGAAAAAGAAGAAGAAAGAAGTTGGGCTGAAGAAACAAAAGAAAAGGCACCCAGATGCTTGAACGGATAGAAAAAAGAGAAAAAAGAGAGGGAGCCTAACACTTAAGGCCTGGTCAAAAGAAAAAAAAGGGGGTTGGCGAGAAAACTTAAAGGACCTTATAAGTGACGACCCATCATTCTCCTCCAACCCATTTCTATTTGCCCATCTACTTTATGCAAACTTTGAGAGCCCCTGTTGTCCCTATCAGCCAGTACTTGTACCTTCACATTCCAGGAACTTTGTCACACGAGGTTGGTCCTTTATCTCAGAAAAACTTCCAACATCAAAGATGCCGAGAGTAAAGACAATAGTAAGCAAGGCGAGCAAGATGAAGAAATTTACATATGAGGAAAACCAGAGGAGGCATGACGAGGAAACGGTCCAAAGGAAATTCTGCGTAGAGAAAGGGTTCACATTTACAATGGTTGAGGATCTGGGTATTCCAATGTATGTGGCCACGGTGGTGAAGCAGAGGGGATGGCAAGACTTCACCAAACACCCTCAGTCTACCATTATTCCATTGGTGAGGGAGTTTTATGCTAACTTCCCAAAAGATGCCAAGGACTGCGTTAGGTTCAGGGAGACTAGGGTACTAATCGACCAAAGCTCTATCAACGAAGCCTACAAGTTACAAGAGGATGATGATGACTATGAGGAATATCTAGAGTCTCTGTAAGAAAAATATTGGGAGGCAATGTTGCAAAGAGTGTGTATACCATGCACCACATGGGACAAAGTTTCCCAAGGTGCAGCGACTTTGAACAGAGCTTCCCTGCTGCCTGCAGCTAAGATGTGGTATCACTTCTTGAAGACACACCTTTTGCCTTCCACTCATGGGCAAACTGTGAGTAGAGACCGAGTAGCTATGATGGATGCCATACTTTCTGGGATGGCCATCAACGTGGGAAGGGTCATCTCAGATCAAATCAGGGTGTGAGCTAGTCGTAAAAAGGGCAAACTCCTTTTCCCTTCTTTAATCACCATGTTGTGCTTGGCTTACAAAGTCCCCATCTTGATGAATGAGGAGACACTAAAGTTGGGAGGAGCCATAAACAATATAGCCATAGCACATATTATGTAAGACAAGGGTGAGCCACTAACCTACACTCAAGAACCCCTACACTAGGAAGGCCAAACACCCTCAACATCCACCCACCACCAACCAGCAGATGAGAAATTGCACCTACTCCTGTAGCAGCAAGCATTGTTTATGAAGCAACAACATCCATTCTAGCAGTACCAACACCTGAAGGACATTGCCCTGCAGCAAACCCTGGAGTAGAATTTTAAGTAGTTCTTCCCGTTGCCTAAATTCCGAACGGACATATTGAACACCACATTTGAGGAAGAAAGGGGTGTGCCTAATCCCCAGATTGAGGAGGACCGAGAATCCCCCCAAAGTAGAGAGAAGGGGAAGGACCCACAAAGGGCCCAAGTGGAAGTGGAGTCCTCAGAGGATGAGGAGCCAATTGCAAAAAGGAGGGCATCCATGCAAAAAGGAAAGAGCAAACTCCCGAGCCCACAAAAGTCAACTCAAAGGAGAAGTGGGCTCTGTAGTGGATAAAAATCTTGAGGGATCCAATACCACAAGAATGCTACAGCAATCCTGCATGCGTCTCAAGGAAGCCCCTTTAACTTTTATTTTCCTTTTTGCTATTTTGAATACATACTGCATGCTGCTTTGTCTATTTTACATCATTTCTACCTCTTTTTTTGTTTCTACAATTTAATAAGCAGTGAGGACACTGCTAATTTCTAAGTTTAGGGGAGGATTAGGGATTAATGCTTTAGGATTACTATGGTTCTGCTGGTTCTGTTTAGTGATTTTGTTCACTCTATGATGTGTATCTTGTGTTTTGTGTCCCATTTGATTATGTAAGATCACTGGCTTAGGTTTGACAAGTAGGTAGTTATTAGGAAAGCATTTATAATCATTTTTTTACATATCTAAAAAAAAGAAATGTTCTGTTTTGTGGCCTGCTATTGGTTCTAGGAAGCTCAGTGAGGAAAAGCTAAATGATTGATGAAAGTAGGAATTCTGCATGCTAACTCCTTCAATTGGAACCTTCCCCTATGAGCACTAAGTTATGGTCAATCTTTAGTAAGAAAAACTTGATAATTTTTCAGTCAATGGCCTAGGATTTTAGAGTTAATGTTGAGAGTCTTTTAAAATAATTTGTTGAATGACAACAGGAGGCATAAGCTCATTTACAAAAAGGTTTACTTTGGGGGAGGGGTTTATGTTATATAAGAAAGAAAAAGAAAAAAGAAGAAGAAGAAGAGAGAAAAGAGTTACCACTCCAATGCCTTTGCTATCCCTTAGTAACTAGGGGTATGCATGAGCCCCATGTATACTTTTGCGTAAAATAGTGACACAGAGGTATAAGTAGGATATTGCTTAAAGGTGATAGTATTGAGTAACCGGGTGCCTTCATCACAAATGTTAGCATTCGTGTCAAAAGGCACCAATAACCTACACACAAAAAGGAGAGAGAGCGAAGAAAAACAAAGAAGAAATAAGTTGTTGCACCCTCTCAAATGCCATGGTTACTGTAGTTTTGTGCCTCTGTTGTGTTACCATCCTGCTTTAGTAGAGACACTTGATATATTAGCATATGAAATCATAGGACATTGAATGATCTTGACTCAAGTGATTCTTGAAGGACTAACCACAAAGCACACACATTCACAAAGGAAGTTTCAGTTAAGGTTTGATGTGAAAGGGACATGTGATAATTCCTATCTAGAAACAATTATGTTCTGAGAGTTGAGAGCCAATAGAAGTATTGCATGGAGCTAATAAGATAAGGGAACTGGAGCATAAGGAGAACCTTTTAGTGGGTAGAGTGATTTTCTTGAGGACAATGAAGACTCTAAGTTTGGGGGGATTTGATAACTCTAATTCATTGAAACTATTGCATGCTTTTCTCGGGTTTATTACTCTGAATTGTGGTTCATTAGTATTAATGCTCCCAAGTTTAATAGTGTGTTTTGTACCTCCTAAATATAAGAGCACCCATCACGCTTATGGTAAAATTTAGTGTCCATTCATGAAAATATAGGTGGTAAATGGAGTCATGATGGGTGTTTCTTCTCTATTGGTGAAGTGTGCATGTTTAAAAACTGTTTCTTATGAGATATGGTGCATGTAGAATTGATACATGGCTACTGTAGCATGCGTAGCCTCCACTACTTAGTGTGGAAGGAGGAGCACTCAACTATCATAGGAGGAGCACTCAGCTATCATAGTAAAGCACTCAGTTGTCATAGCAAAGATGCAGCAGAAGCAAAGACGCAGAGGTGCAAAGATTGTCTCCACTACTGAATGTGGAGAAAAAGGTGGTGGTAGAGGTGCAAGTTGAAAAGGGAAAGAAAGTTGAAAATGATCCATTTCACTGGGACCACGATGCTAGTCTATAAAAGGCTGGGAGAGGAAAAGTGAAATATATGTGAGTATAGAGATAAAAGGAGAGAAAACACCTAGAGCAACCCTAACCTCTAACGGGGAATGTTCCGAATGGGGGATACTATTTCTTTGAATGAAGCAAGAGGAGCTGCTAGATGAGGAAGTAGATAACCCTTCTCTAGAACTCTCTTTTTCCCTTCTGCATCCTTGCTATATTTTTTTATGTGATGTTGTGTTTATCTCTTCCTTACATCATGCTTGATTCAATTTGAGCAACTGTAATTGGTTTAGATATGATGCTGGGCTAAGTCTACAGCTAGGGTTGTAGATGGGTTGTTATGAACTCTTAGCACATTTTTAATAAACTAATGATATTGTTATAGCATTGCTCTTGACATTCAAACTGTTACTACATTTCTTAAATTTCTATTGTTATATGACTCTTAATGGTAGAAGGTTGGAGCTGACATTTAACTTGGAAGGGTGAATGGAAGCTAGAATGATTTTTGAATGTTATGGGTTTGTGATGAAACCAATGCACAACCAATATAGGAATGCATGGTTTTTCCATATAACCCAATAGTTCAAGGCGTGAAGTGTAGTTCTTGGGGTTGGATTTATATAGGAGTATTTGAAACTGAACCCAAGAAGGACAGGGAATGGTGGTCTCAAAAGAATCCATTTAGAAAGTAAAAGTGGGTACTGGAGCAATTGCTACGGCAAAAGCTAGAGCAAAATGAGTGCAGGAGTTCATAGTAATCCTGAAGCAACCCTAGTTAACTTTATTAATTGATTTCCTGTTACCTTAGCGTGCCTTAAAATTTCATTTAGAGTACTTTATTTTGTTCTAGTCTTACTTGAATTTGAATCCAATCTATCTTGGAGTAAACAATAAATTTTGCTACAGGAATTCTCTGGTAAAAAAACTTATAGTAATTTCTGGTTACACTTCCTCGTAGGACGATACTCACTTATCACTGTAGTACTTGGTCACGATACGTGCACTTGCGTATGGACATTGCATATATACTTTGCAATCAACACTCTTACTAAAGACTAACACTAACCTAGTGCTCATAGGGGAAGGTTCCAATTGAAGGAATTAGCATGCATAATTTCTACTGTCATTAGTCATTTTCTAGCTTTTCCTCATGGAGCATCCTAGAACCAATAGCAGGCCACAAAACAAAACATGACAGCCATCTCTTTCTCCTTTTTTTAAAGATATGTAAAAAGAAAAAAAATGATTATAAAAGATTTCCTAATAACTACCTACTTATCAGACCTAAGCCAGTGTTCACATACGATCAAATAGGACACAAAACACAGGATACAAAGTATAGAGTGAACAAAATCACTAAACAGAACCAACAACACCAAAGCAATCCAAAAGCATTAATCCCTAATCCTCCCCTAAACTTAAATATTAGTAGTGTCGTCACTGCTTATTAAATTGTAGAAACAGCAAAAGAGCATAAAGGATGTAAAATAGATAAAGCAACATGTAGTATGTATTCAAAATAGCAGAAAGGAAAATAAAAGTTAAAGGGGCTTCCCTGATATGCATGCAGGATTGCTGTAGCATCCTTGTGGCATTGAACCCCTCGAGATTTATATCCACAGCGGAGCCCACTTCTCCTTTGAGCTGACTTTTGTAGGCTCGGGAGTTTGCTCTTTCCTTTCTGCATGGCTGCCCTCTTTTTTATAATTGGCTCTTCATCCTCTGAGGACTCCACTTCCACTTGAGCCCTTTGTGGGTCCTTCCCCTTCTCTCTACTTTGGGGGGAGTCTTGGGATTCCTGGTCCTCCTCAATCTGGGGATCAGGTGCCCTCCTTTCTTCCCCAAATGTGGTGTTAACTATGTCCGTTGAGAATTTAGAGAAAGGGAAGAACTGCTTTCTTCCCCAATCTGGGGATTCCTGGTCCTCCTCAATCTGGGGATCAGGTGCCCTCCTTTCTTCCCCAAATGTGGTGTTAACTATGTCCGTTGAGAATTTAGAGAAAGGGAAGAACTGCTTAAAATTCTGTTCCAAGGTTTGCTACAGGGAAATGTCCTTCAGGTGTTAGTACTGCCAAAATTGTTGTTGTTGCTTCATGAATAATGCTTACTGCTTTAGGATGGTTGCTTACTACTACAGGAGTAGGTGCAATTTCTCATATGTTGGTTGGTAGTGGGTGGATGTTGAGGGTGTTTGGCTTTTATGGTGTGGGGGTTCTTGAGTGTGGGCTGGTGGCTCACCCTTGTCTTGCACAATGCATGCTATGGCTATATTGTTTATGGCTCCTCCCAACTTGAGTGTCTCCTCATCCATCAAGATAGGGACTTTGCAAGCCAAGCACAACATGGTGATCAAAGAAGGGAAAAGAAGGTTGCCTTTTTTACAGCTACCTCACACCCTGATTTGCTTTGAGATAACCCTTCCCACGTTGATGGTCCTCCTAGAAAGTATGGCATCCACTATAGCTACTCGGTCTCTTCTTACAGTTTGCCCCTAAGTGGAAAGCAAAATGCGGGTCTACAAGAAGTGATACAATACCTTAGCTACAAGTAGCAGGGAAGCTCTGTTCACGATTGCTGCACCTTAGGAAAATTTGTCCCATGTGGTTCCTGGTATACACACCCTTTGCAGCATTGCCTCCCAGTCTTTTTCTTGCAGAGACTCCAGATATTTCTCATAGTCATTGTAACAACTTTTTTATTATTATTATTATACAATATAAAGTTCACATACACATCATTAATGAAAACGTACATACAACATTTCAAACACATAAATATCTATATCTTATTTATTCTGGTTTACCAATTCCGAAAATTTGGGTGCGGGTGGTTGCACCTTCACCGAGATCTATGCCAACTCGCCCACAAACATTTTATTTAGGATCCGCCCATCATAGAATGATCCAACGTGCACTAAAAGCCAGAGCTATAGAAAAATTTGCATAACTAACTTTCTGAACATGACATGAAAATATAGTGAGAATTAAATCCCAGTAAGTTCAACAATAAATCATTATCAATATAGTCATCACGTCATGTTCAGCTGTATAAACTACAGTAAATAACTTTGGTCACATGAATGCACTATATCTATGCACATGAGAATAGTACAATAATGACATGTATGACAGGATTGATTATTTTCAAAATATCATATGATGACTATCAATTTATTCTCATATCAAGCTACCCCGGATAGGGTGAGTATTTTCTACTCTCTAGTACGGGCTTATCTCACTCCGTCTGACATGGCACACTTTCTCTTTCTTTTCTCATTAACATATTCATAACTGTTGGTAGGGAGTCCCTTACTGGTGCACCACACGGATTGCCATGTGACCATGCTCATTTCTTTTTCTTTTCACAATAATAGCCAACAATATGCATTCAATAACAAGTATGTTCATCAAAATAGAATTATTACCAAAAATCATTAGTAATCATGCCATGAACATAACTATTTCAAATATCACTTTATAAAATATTTCCATGTCAAAATACACACTTAGAATGGTAAAAAGTTCATGCAATGGCAATGGCTATGGCATATACTAGTCATTGATTATTTTCATTTATAAAAGTCTTCTTATTTTTTAAATATTAACTTTATTTCTTTATTTTCTTGATGTAGGTTTTCATCCTATCTGACCTTCTCTTACTAATCAAAGCATAACTCCCTCCATTTAACTCTAATTTATGTGATCTTGTTGTCAGGGTAAAGATAAAATAATTATCTAAAACTATTATGTTGAACAGTTGAATTAAATATTAAGAAAGCATGGTGATATTACTCCCTCAAAGTACAGATTATTTCTTCTTGGGTAGGTTTTGACCTCTGCCTACTAATCTATCCATATCTACCTCATACGAATTCCAAATAAGTGATTCCAGTTGGTAAACATCCGTGAGACATATATCTATAATTCATATGTTAACCATTTATTTTAATTCCTTAAAGAATGTTCCCAGAAATTAGAACACCAAAACTATCCTAACATATTCTTCCCTGATTAACCATTTTCTGACCTTTATTTACTAATCAGATCATATCTACCTCATATGAACTCTAAATTAAATGATTCTAGTGGCTAAAAATCCCTGAGACATAAATCTATATTTGTTATGTTAACCATTTGTTTAGATTCCTTATAGAATGTTCCCAGAAATTAAAACACAGAAGCTTAAAATTTTGCCACCCATAGCCATACCCATGCAGAACTATCTACACCAACCTAAGTATTCAAACATACATAATATGTAACATGATATAGCAACATCCATGACCAATCATTAAAGTTCTAAGATCAAAATCTCATATAAATATTACAAGAATCAAAAATTTTCTTCAAAAATAAATATTATTAAACTTACCTGGAGCAGTTAGTCCTATAGACTTCTCCTTCCTCTTTCTTCATTTCTTCCTCTCCTTTCCTCACTCTACCTTGCGTCTATTTTTCCTCTCCCTCACTTGGAGGAAATTCTAATGTTGAAAGGGTGGGTTTTCTTATATAGACCATCAAATAATTCACCTTTCATGATCATGGGTCTACCTTATCACAATTAGGTTACACTTGGTTGAATTTTTGGAAAACAAACAACTTATGTTCTTGTCTTCCTCTTCCTTAGTCAAGATATGCATAGGAAAAGGAGATTTGTATTTTGAAAATTATGATAATATGTTCTTAAGATATGGGACAAGGTCCTTTTGATTTAGGGATTCGTTTACTTTTTCTTTTGTCTTAATCAATTATGATAGGTTTGCCTTTTTAAGTAGCAAATTTCTAGCCCTTGAATCTCCATTATTTGGTTGAAATTATTTGTGTGGGATAGAAATATTTTGTCCTAATGCTATGTATTATCATACCACTTGCTAAAATTATGAGTGTAGGATATAGATTTTTTTCCTAAAGCCTTGTATTATCATACCACTTGCTAAAATTATGAATGTAAGATATCACACCACTTGCTAAATTTTTGTCTTAATGCCATTTCACCTAATCTTGATTACACCATTATCTTATCACTTTATTTTTTTTTCCTCTTGGATTTGGGCTCACTCTTGTCCATTTTCTTTATTTTGGTTAAAATTCTACATTTCATAATGGGCTTGGTCACATTTTCATGATTTTTGGGTTACCGGTCCAATTTCTATATCCTAGTCGAAGTCTATGTTTTATTTCTTGCTTAGGTTATCCAATGGGCTTGCTAAAAAAATTATGTGAAGTGGAAAACCTCTATATGAATTGTCCCTAAGTGAAAGCCCAATTTATGGGTGGAGATACTAAACTTAGTAACTTTAACTCTTAAATTAGGAAAAAAAATTACCCTAATCCAATCTTCTTAAAATTTTAAGACCTTTACTTACTTCACAAAAATTTATCTTCCTTATCCAAGAATTTCAACTTTCTTTGGCATGTTTATTTCTAATATTTTCTCTTAGGTTTTCTCTCTTTACCAATTCCATTAATGTTAGAACATTTCTATGCATACACATAAGTTGAAGAATTTCTAAGGATTATATTTCCTTAGGTATCTAAAAATTGTCTAATAAATTTTATTTCCTTAAATATTTATGTATGTTTATCCATAAAGGAAACGAAATTAGGGATGTTACTTTGAATACTTTTGTACTTTTATTAATACAAGAAACGAAATTAGGGATGTTACATTTCCCTCCCCTTAAAAGAAATTTTGTCCTCAAAATTTCAAAAATTACCTAATAAGAACAATTTCGGATATTTTTTCCTCATGACTTCTTCTAGCTCCCAAGTTGCTTCTTCTTGAGTCAAACCTTCCCTTAACACTTTAACTAGGGGAATAGTTTTGTTCCGCAATTGCTTTACGTCGGTGTCCAATATAGATACTGGTACTAGCTGTTATGTCATGTTCTCCTTTATTTGGATTGGTTCATCTCATATCACATGTGAGGAGTCTAGAAGATACTTTCGGAGCTGTGATACATAGAAAACATTATGCAAGTTGGACAAATTAGGTGGGAGAGCAACTTGATATGTTGACATCCTTACTTTCTTCAGAATTTGGTAGGGTCCTAAAAATCGCGGATTTAGCTTTTTGGTCTTGAGAGACCTACCAACTCCAGTGGTCGGAGAAAGTTTTAGAAATACATGGTCCCCTTCCTCAAACTCCATAGGTCTATGTTTCTTATCATAGTAACTCTTTTGTCGACTTTCAGCAGTGAGTATTTTATCTCGTATCATCCTGATTTGTTCACTGGTTTGTTGAACTAGATCAGGACCCAGAAAGTTCTTTTCTCCTACCTCAAACCAACATAGTGGAGATCGGCACTTGCTACCGTATAAAGCTTCGTAGGGGGCCATCTTAATACTAGAGTGATAACTATTATTATAAGCAAACTCTACTAAAGGTAGGTACTTATCCCATCCATTACATTGCTCTATCACACAGGCCCTTAACATGTCTTCTAGAATTTGAATGGTCCGTTCTGTCTAACCATCAGTCTGAGGATGGTAGGCAGTACTGAACCGCAACTGAGTACCAAAAGCTTCCTGCAACGCCTTCCAAAACCTCAACGTGAACCTCAGATCTCTATTAGAAACAATATTTAAGGGAATCCCATACAGTCTAACTATTTCCTGGACGTACAGTTGGGCCAATTTATCCAGTGAAAAGTTAATTTTTATGGGTAGAAAGTGAGCAGATTTGGTTAATCTGTCAACTATTACCCAGATAGAGTCATGTCCCACTGAAGTCTTAGGTAAACCCACAACAAAGTCCATCAAGATACTGTCCCATTTCCATTTAGGGATCTCAAGAGGTTGTAAAAATCCCGTTGGCTTTTGATGCTCCACCTTCACCTTTTGACAAATTAGACATTTCGCCACGAACACCACAATATCCTTTTTCATCCTTGGCCACCAATACATCCTCTTTAAGTCCTGGTACATTTTAGTGCATCCACGATGGACAGTATATTTTTTTATGTATGTTTTACTAATTATCGCAAGCACACGGCGTAGCTGTAGCTAGTCCGGCGAGTACGGGTCGTATCCCACATAGAACAATGTCAACTACTAGAATTTCACAAAATATGCTATCTAAATCGATGTAATTCAATCAGAGAGTGTCATAATTAAATAGATGCAAATAACCAATTAAAAAAATCCTAAGGTTACGGTTCACCACACTTATGATATTCAACATCCAATTTATACCTCTAATTGCAATTATCTAGGTTATTGGGGATGGTTTAGCCTTAATTAACTAGCAACCTCTTTCAAGCGTTACTAATCATACCTAGGTTAATCCAATTGCCTACTTTCGTGGTTCTTAGTTCAACCTAGGTCCATTAAGTTCTATGCCAACCATGGAATACAATTAATCGGTTTTCTCGTGCTCATTAATTAATTCAATCCCAGAGAATCTTAAACTACTTTCGTGATTAAGATATCCCTAATTAACTATTTGGTTCAGGTATTAGTTTTCACCTTTCAGTCCATCAACTAATATCCTAAGACGTGATAAATATTGGCAAAACATTCATCAACTCATATAAGCAATGCTTAATAGCTAATCCTAATTAACCATGTATAACACAATTAAGGTTCCATTAATTCAATTCAACCTAGTATCATCATATCATAATTGGGTTTACCGAAACCTTAGATCAAAACTACTCAAGCATAATAGAAACAGAAACTAAAATCAAATTCATTAAACAAATCATAATTGTTCAATACAAACAAAGAGAATGGAGTAGAAGTAAAGTTGAAAAGATAAAACCTGGATTGCTAAATATATAAATGAATTACAATGCTGAATTAATCTCCAATCTAAGTTAAGAACATAAAAGTAAACTATAATCTTACTCTAAACCTAATCCTAAGGTGTTTCCTAAGCCTAAAACTGAGTAAAGAAGGTCTGAATGCGTCTCCCTCAGTTTGGCTGCGTATCCCCTTCAATATATAACAATTTTGGCGGCCAAAACCCTAAAAAACATGTTCAGTACGGACCCGAAGCACGGCCGTGTTCCAAGACATGACCTGGCCGTGCTTCGGGCTGGTTTCTGGGAGAATGCTGCACTCCTTTCACAGAGCACGGCCTGGCCGTGTTGGGGGATGCCATGCTCCTTTCTTGCTGATTTTTGGCGAGCTTCCTCCTTGCTTTCTTCTCAACATATTCCATATCCATTTGGAACTTCTCATAAGTGTTTTCCTTTGCTTCTTGGCCTCTTTTGCTCTCCTACAAACATAAAAACAACCAAAACAGTATCCAAAGCAAAGCATAACCAAAAGCAGGGAAATAACCACAAGTTTGCTATGAATTAGAGGATAAAATATAGCCATTAATACTCAAAATTCCCCTTTATCAACTTCCCCATACTTAAACCTTTGCTTGTCCTCAAGCAAATAACATATCATATCAGGAAGGGGGAAAGATGCAATCAGATTCCAAAAGATAGAAAAATACAATATAGATAATTTGTCACTCAATCAGTGTGCACACAATATATATATAAATAGACATTTATCAGATAGTCTTTATTCTTTTAAAACTAAACCAATAATTTTTCTATTATATATCTACTTCTATTGTTACGATTGGTTGTATGTACAAAATTGATTTTTGTACACTCAAGTAGGCCACCTCATCCTTTAGATCTCCCTTTGTTGCCTTACCCTTATTTCTATTTTATCACTCTTTTTCACACTTAAACTCTTTTACTTTCCATCATTAATTTTTTTTCATTTTTTTTTGGAAATATGCAGTGAGTGCATTTTATGCTCTATCTCACTAGGGTAAAGGCATCTAGGTACTCATACTAAGGCCTTTTTGGTGCCTTAAAGGGGTACTCAGAGTGAAAACATTTTGGGGTGTACATTCCCTCATTTTTCACCTCTCCCTACCTCCACAGTCTCATAGTGTTAAAAATAAAAAATAGCATACAATTCACAGCACAAAAGAGAGATATTTTTCAAAAAATTAGAGGTTTAATCCTAAAAGAGAGAGACTAAAATAATAACTACCTATTTCATATCCTATTGTGCATCACATGTTCATGAGTTAAAAATCAACCTATATTATGCCAATCTATCTCTAAAATAGCAAACTTTATGATTATACAATGAAACATGAGATAAAATATTCAACCAGTAAAAACCATAATCCTAAAGTCATTCCCCCATGCTTAAACTTGACATTGTCCTCAATGTCAATATCAATGAAAGTATAGGCAAAGGGAGAAGGAACTTACGTGTTTTTTGATCTTCTGAAGGAGGTGGTGGAGGGCTCTGACTCTGGTGCCAAGTGTACAGCATCAGCAATAGGTAAGCCAGATATAAGCAATGCAGCATTTTGAATTGGAGCTGGGTTAAAAACATGGCCCACTTATGCTTTGGCTGGATGACCCCTTTTCCTCTTTTCTATTTTTTTGAGATACCTGGGGCATAACCGTGTCCTGGGACACGGCCTGCCCGTGTTCCTAGCGGGTTTGCACAAATTTTCCACAATTTGGCCCGTGCTTGCAGCACGGGCGTGCTGGGTGACACGGGCTGCCCGTGTTGCTGGCTGGATTCTCCAATTCTTCGAATTTAGCTACAACTTTCAACCTTGCTCAATTTCCCTTGATTTTCACTCTTTAATTCAACCTTGGGCACATGGGAATAGACCTAAAAACCAAATGGAAACACTCATTAAACTGTAACCTAAGAAATTATCTAAAATTAAAGATAAAAACTAGAACAAAAGGCAAGAAAACAAAACAAAAAGAAACTTAAAAATTAAAAAGGTGGGTTGCCTCCCACAAAGCGCTTGTTTATAGTCATTAGCTCGACTCCCTTTTCATGCTTTCTACTCAAGGAGGCTTTAAGAGAGTTTGGATAACCCTCTTTTTGATCCATTGCCTCTTAGTGTGGTGTATGATGCTTTTCCTAATGGTCTTCAAAGATCTTTTTGGCTCATTCAATTCTTCCCTTGCTCCATTCAAGCTTTGAGGAGGTGGTTTGGTTTCTAACTTTGTATCTTTCACTTTTTCCTCAATGTCTTGCTTTTCATCCCCCTGTTTGACATAAACCAAAGAACTTTCCACAGAGCATAACTCAAGTGGGTCAGAAGGAGAAAAATTCATGGCATTATCATTCACATGAGGTTCATTTAAGCCAATCATACAGCATGATCCACTTAGAGATGGGGGGGTTCATAACATCATTCAAATTAAACTCTACTTTTTCATCCCCTACATTCAAAGAAAGTTTTTCATCTTTTACATTTATATTTGCACCAGTCGTAACTAAGAAAGGCCTTCCAAGAATGATGGAGATTTTGTCATCTTCCTCCATCTCTAAAATAACAAAATCAACCGGTATATAAAATTTTCCTACCTTTAGAGGAACATCCTCTAATATACCTACCGGATGCTTGATGGATCGGTCAGCCAAATGAAGAGAAATAGTGGTAGGTTTTAAGTCACCCATCTGAAGCTTTTTGCAAATCGAAAGAGGCATGAGGCTGACACTTGCTCCAAGGTCATATAGGGCTCTATCAATATTCATATCTCCTATGGAGCAAGGAATGGAGAAGCTTTCAGGATCTTTAAGCTTTTAAGGAAGCTTATTTTGAATTAATGCACTAGATCCCTCTGTCAGTGCCACCACAGCATGCTCATCAATCTTCCTCTTGTTTGAGAGGATTTCTTTCAGGAACTTTGCATAGGATGGCATTTGGGAGATAGCTTCTAGAAATGGGATATTGATATTCAGCTTCTTCAACACATCTAGAAATCTCCCAAACTGTTTCTCTAACTTGGCCTTAACCAACCTTTGAGGAAAAGGAATTGGTAGCTTATATGGTTTAGGAGCCACATATTTTGGTTTTTCTTCCTTCTTTTCCTCTTCTTCTGGTTCCTCTTCTCTTTTCTTCTCAGATGCAGCCTGAGGTTCATTTGTCTTTACCTCCCCACTTCTCTCAAATTCAGCCAACTGCTTACCACTTCTCAAAGTAACGGCATTACAATGCTCTTTGGGGTTCTCAGTTTGTTCTAGAAGTCTGCCAAAGTTCCTGTTTGATAGACTAGCCTGTTGTGCTATCTGAGTTTCCAACATCTTGCTATGAGTAGCAAGCGAGCCTACCTTGGAGGCTAAATCTTTAATGGCCTCATTCATGGAATGGTTTTGGGCTCTGAATTCATCATTCTGCTTACTTTGTGTGGAGATGAAGTTCTCCATCAGAGCCTCCAAATTTGACTTTGGCTGAGGAGAATGAGGAGGATTAAATGGCCTCTGATTTTGAAATCCAGGAGGTTGCCTGAAGTTATTCTGAGGAGGCTGACTTGCATTCTGCTTGTAAGGGGGATTTGGGTTATTTTTCCAGCTTGGGTTGTATGTAATGCAGTGAGGATTTCCAAACTGGCATTCATTGTTCATATGACCAACACCTCCGCAAATCTCACAAGAAGATGATGGAGAAGAGCCAACAGCGTTGATGCTCAACTTATCTAGCTTCTGAAACAATGCATCAACTTTAGAAGTAAAATGATCAAACGCATCTACTTCATACATGCCTACTGGTTTTCTGGGTTTCCTCTCACTAGACCAAGAGTAATGGTTTTGAGCCATGTCTTCAATTAATTCATAAGCCTCATCAACTGTCTTGTTCATCAGTGCTCCTCCAGTTGCAGCATCCACAGATATCCGGGTGTTGTAAATTAGTCCATTGTAAAATGTATGGACTATCAACCATTTTTCCAGCCCATGATGTGGGCATACCCTGAGGAGTTGGTTGAATCTCTCCCAAACCTCATATAAAGATTCTCCATCCTTCTAAGCAAAAGTAGTAATTTGGTTCCTCAAATGGGCCGTCTTGCTTGGAGGGAAGTACTTGGCCAGGAAAGCTTGAGAAAGCTATTGCCAAGTTGTAATGGACCCCGATGGAAGAGAGTGCAACTATGCACATTCCTTGTCCCTTAATGAGAAAGGGAACAATCTCAACCTAATAGCATTTGAGGAGACCCCATTCAATTTCAAGGTATCACAGTATTCCGAAAACACTGAGAGGCATAAATTAGGGTCTTCAGTAGGAGACCCTCCAAACTGATTCTGTTGAACCATCTGCAAGAGAGATGGCTTCAACTCAAAATTATTAGCTTCAACCATTGGCTTGACTATGCTGGGATTTAGACCATAAGTGTCTGGGGTAGTAAAGTCCTTCAAAGATCGGTTATCTCTTTCCCCCATAGTAGCTGCAGAATTTCCTTGCTACTGTCTTCTTCTTATGCTTCGAAGTGTGTGTTAAATTTTCAGATCAAATTCAGCAACAATCTCACGTTCTCTTCGCATAAAAGAGAAACACACCTATAAAGGAAGAAAAGAAGCAAAAATCAGCAAAGGAAAATTATGCAAAAAAATAGAAAAGAAAAGAAAAAAAATGATTTAGTCTAGCTATTTCGTAAAATATCTAATATTGACTTTATTCCCCGGCAACAGTGCCAAAAACTTGTTGTGTGTATGTTTTACTAATTACCACAAGCACACGACCTAGTTATAGCTAGTTCGGCGAGTACGGGTCATATTCCACATAGAACAATGTCAACTACTAGAATTTCACAAAAATATGCTATTTAAATCGATGTAATTCGATTAGAGAGTGTCAAAATTAAATAGATGCAAATAACCAATTAAACAAAGCCTAGGGTTATAGTTCACCACACTTATGATATTCAACATCCAATTTACACCTCTAATTGCAATTATCTAGGTTATTGGGGATGGTTTAGCCTTAATTAACTAGCAACCTCTTTCAAGCGTTACTAATCGTACCTAGGTTAATCCAATTGCCTACTTTCGTGGTTCTTAGTTTAACCTAGGTCCATTAAGTTCTATGCCAACCATGGAATACAATTAATCGGTTTTCTCGTACCCATTAATTGATTCATTTCTAGAGAATATTAAACTACTTTCGTGATTAATATAACCCTAATTAACTATTAGGTTCAGGTATTAGTTTTCACCTTTCAGTCCATCAACTAATATCCTAAGACGTGATAAATCTTGGCCAAACATTCATCAACTCATATAAGCAATGCTTAATAGCTAATCCTAATTAACCATGTATAACAAAATTAGGGTTCCATTAATTCAATTCAACCTAGTATCATCATATCATAATTGGGTTTACCAAAACCCTAGATCAAAACTACTCAAGCATAATAGAAACAGAAACAAAAATCAAATTCATTAAACAAATCATAATTGTTCAATACAAACCAAGAGAATGGAGTAAAAGTAAAGTTGAAAAGATAAAACCTAGATTGCTGAATATATAGATGAATTACAATGCTGAATTAATCCTCAATCTAAACTAAGAACATAAAAGTAAACTCTAATTATACTCTAAACCTAATCCTAAGGTGTTTCCTAAGCCTAAAATTGAGTAAAGAAGGTCTGAATGCGTCTCCCTTGGTTTGGCTGCGTATCCCCTTCAATATATAACAATTTTGGCGGCCAAAACCCTAAAAAACACATTCAATACGGACCCAAAGCACGGCCGTATTCCAAGACACGGCCTGGCCGTGCTTCGGGCTGGTTTCTGGGAGAATACTGCACTCTTTGCACAAAGCACGGCCTGGCCGTGTTGGGGGCTGCCATGCTTCTTTCTTCCTGATTTTTGGTGGGCTACCTCCTTGCTTCCTCCTCAACATATTCCATATCCATTTGGAACTTCTCATGAGTGTTTTCCTTTGCTTCTTGGCCTCTTTTGCTCTCCTACAAACATAAAAACAACCAAAATAGTATCCAAAGCAAAGCATAACCAAAAGCAGGGAAATAACCACAAGTTTGCTATGAATTAGAGGATAAAATATAGCCATTAATACTCAAAATTCCCCTTTATCATATATTTACTCTGATGTGCTTCCTGTAAGATCTTAGCCCTCAACTCTCATTGTTGAGGGACACAAATCCTTTCTTGATACATGATTGCTCCATCTTCCATGACAGAAAAATTTTCTTGATCTTTATGATCCTGTAAGTATTGGTTGTGAACTTGAGCCTCTTTGATCTGGGCTCTAAAGTCACACCCTATACTTAAACCATTAATGGTTAGCTTCTTTGAGGAAAAAGTAATATCCAGCTTCAAATTCCGAAACTCCTCTAGCATTTGCATCTCATACAACATCATCTGGCCCATGTGTAGAGATTTTCGACTTAAGGCATCAACTACCACATTCGCCTTTCCTGGATGATACTTTATCTCAAACTTGTAGTCATTGAGAAATTCCACCAATTTCATTGCCTCATATTTAACTCCTTTTGATCAAAGAGATATTTAAGACTCTTGTGATCGCAATATACTTCAAAGGTTGCTCCATATAAATAATGTCGCTAAATCTTTAAAGCAAACACCACCGCCGCCAATTCAAGATCATGGGTTGGATAGTTTCCTTCGTGGGGTCTTAGTTGTCTAGAGGTGTAAGCAACTACTCTCTTGTCTTGCATTGGCACACACCCTAGCCCTTTCTTTGAAGCGTCACTATACACTTCAAAATATCCTGTGGGGTCTGGAATAATTAAAACCGGAGGAGTGATCAGTATTGTCTTAAGCTCATGAAAACTAGCTTCACATTGATCAGTCCATTTGAAAGGACTTCCCTTCCTGGTCAATTTAGTCAATGGCAAGGCTATACAAGAGAAGTTTTGTATAAACCTCATGTAGTATCCTGCCAAACCCAGGAAACTTTTGACTTCTGTAACCGTCTTTGGTCTCTCCCATTGAATTATTGCTTTCGTCTTGCTAGGATCTACGGCTACTCCTCTATTTAAGATGACATGTCCGAGAAACTTTACTTCTGATAGCCAAAATTCACACTTCTCCAATTTGGCATACAACTTTTTCTCTTTCAGTACTTGTAGCACAATTCGGAGATGTTGTTCATGTTCTTTCTCACTCTTAGAATATATCAAGATGTCACCAATGAACACTACCACAAATTGATTTAGGTAGGGTAAAAAAATGCGATTCATGTAATCCATGAAAATTGCAGGTGCATTTGTCGACCCGAAAGGCATTACAAGAAACTCATAGTGCCCATACCTAGTCCTGAAGGCAGTTTTTGGTACATCCTCTTCCTTGATCCTAATCTGATGATATCCCGACCTCAAGTCAATCTTAAAAAAGATAGAGGTTCCTTTCAATTGATCTAATAAATCATCTATCCTAGGGAGAGGTGTAACAACTCCATTTAAGTATCAAATTTTTTTTTAAAATACCATGAAGTTATTACCTCGTAACAACTTAACTCAATAGAACATTTATTTAATTTATACAATACAGAGTTCACATACATGTCATTAATCAAAACATACGAACAACATATTAAACACATAAAAATCTACATCTTATTTATTCTGGATGACCAATTCCATAGATAGAGGTGCGAGTGGTTGCACCTTCACCGGGATCTAAGCCAATTCGACCATAAACATTTTATTTGCTTCTGGGATCTACCCAACATAAAGTACTCGATCCAACGTGCACTAAAACCCAGAGCTATAGAAAAATCTGCATAACTAATTTTCTGAACATGATATTGAAATATAGTGAAAATTAAATCCCAGTAAGTTCAACAATAAATCATCATCAATATAACTCATCACATCATGTTCAGCTGTATAAACTACAGAAAATATCTTTGGTCAAATGAATGCATTATATCTATGCACATAAGAATAATACAGTAATAATATGTATGACAAGAGTAACTATTTTTAGAATATCATATGATGGCCAACAACTTATTCTCATTTCAAGCTACCCTAGTCAGGGTGAGTATCCTCTACTCTCCGGTACGGGCTTTTCTCGCTCCATCCGACATGGCACACTTTCTCTTTCTTTTCTCATAATCATAATCAGAACCGTTGGTAGGGCGTCCCCTACTGGTGCACCATACGGATTGCCATGTGACCGTATTCATTTCTTTTCTTTTCACAATAATAGCTAAAAATATGCTTTCAATAACAAGTATGTTCATCCAAATATAACTATTACCATAAATCATTGGTAATCACGCCATGAACATAACTATTTCAAATATCACTTTATAAAGTATTTTCATGTCAGAATTTCACACTTAAGATGGTAAGAAGTTCATACAATGGCAATGGCTGTGGCTATATTAGTCATTTATTATTTTCATTTATAAGATTCATCTTCTTTTTTAAATATTAATTCTATTTCTTTATTTTCTTGATGCAGGTTTTCATCCTATCTAACCTTCTCTTACTAATCAGAGCATAACTCCCTCAATTTAACTCCGATGTAGGTGATATTAATGTCAATTTAAAGATAAAACAATTATCTAAAACTATTATGTTGAACACTTGAACGAAATAGTAAGATATGATAGTGATATTACTCCCTCAAAGTACAGGTTATTTCTTTTCGGATAGGTTCTAACATCTACCTACTAATCAGACCATATCTACCTCATATGTACTCCAACTTGAGTGATTTCAGTGGCTAAAAATTCGTGACACACATATCTATAATTCTTATGTTAACCATTTATTTTAATTCTATACAGATAATTCCCAGAAATTAAAATACAAAAGCTATCATAACATATTCTTCCATGATGAACCATTTTCTGACATTTTCTTACTAATCAGATGATATCTACCTCATATGGACTCCAAATTGAATGATTCCAATGGCTAAAACTCCATGACACATATATCTGTAATTCTTATGGTAACCATTTATTTTAATTCCCTACAGATAAGTCCCAAAAATTAAAATATTGAAGCAATCCTAACATATTCTTCCCTGATGAACGATTTTCTGACATTTGCTTACTAATCAGACCATATCTACCTCATATGGACTCCAAATTGAATGATTCTAGTGGGTAAAAATCCGCTACACACGTAGCTATAATTTTATGTTAACCATTTATTTTAATTCCATACAGATAATTCTCAGAAATTAAAATACAGAAGCTATCCTAACATATTGTTCCGTGATGAACCATTTTCTGACCTTTTCCTACTAATCGGACCATATCTACCTCATATGGACTCCAAATTGACTGATTCTAGTGGCTAAAAATCTGTGACACACATAGTTATAATTTGTATGTTAACCATGTATTTTAATTCCATACAGATAATTCCCAAAAAGTAAAATATAGAAGCTATCCTAACATATTGTTCCCTGATGAACCATTTTCTGACCTTTTCCCACTAATTGGACCATATCTACCTCATATGGACTTCAAATTGAATTATTCCAGTGTTTAAATATCCGCGACACACATAGCTATAATTCTTATGTTAATGATTTATTTTAATTCCTTATAGGTTGTTCCCAGAAATTAAAACACCGAAGCTAAAAATTCTACCACCCATAGCCATAACCATGCAGAACTATCTACACCAACCTAAGTATTCAAACATACATCACATGCAAGATCAATATGTAACATGATATAGCAACATCCATGACCAATCATCAAAGTTCTAAGATCAAAATCTCATATAAATATTATAAGTTTCAAAAGTTTTCTTCAAAAAGAAATATTGTTAAACTTACATGGAGCACTTAGTCCCCTAGACTTCTCCTTCCTCTTTCTTCCTTTCTTCCTCTCCTTTCCTCACTCTACCTTGCTTCTACTTTTCCTCTCCCTCACTTGGACGAAATTATAATGTTGTAAGGGTGGGTTTTCTTATATAGACCACCAAATAATTCACCTTTCATGATCATGGGTCTACCTTATCACAATTAGGATACACTTTGTTGAATTTTTGGAAAATAAACAACTTATGTTCTTGTCTTCCTCTTCCTTAGTCAAGATATGCATAGGAAAAAGGGGATTTTTATTTTGAAAATTATGATGATATGTTCTTAAGATAAGGGACACGGTCCCTTTGATTTAGGGATTCTTTTCCATTTTCTTTTGTCTTAAACAAGTATGATAGGTTTGCCTTTTTAGGTGGCAAATTTCTAGCCCTTGAATCTCCATTATTTGATTGAAATTATTTGTGTGGGATAGGAATGTGTTGTCCTAATGCCATGTATTATCATACCACTTGCTAGAATTATGAGTGTAGGATATAGATGTTTTTGTCCTAAAGCCTTGTATTATCATGTCATTTCCAAAATGATGGATGTAGAATCACACCACTTGCTAAATTTTTGTCTTAATGCCATGTAACCTAATCTTTATTATTACATTATTATATCATCACCTAATTTATTTTATTTTATTTTTCCTCTTGGATTTGGGCTTATTCCAACCCATTATAGGCTTATTTCTACCCATTTTCTTTTCTTTGTATAAAATTCTACCTTTCTTGGATGGCTTGGTCACATTTTCATAATTGTTTTGGCTATTGGTCCAATTACTATATCCTAGTCCAAGTCTATGTTTTATTTCTTGCTTAGGTTATCCAATGGCTTGCTAGAAACTTATGTGAAGTGGAAAAACTCTATATGTAGTGTCCATAGGTAAAAGCCCAATGTATGGGTAAAGATTTTAAACTTAGTAACTATAATTCTTGAATTAGGAAAAATTACCCTAATTCAATGTTCTTGAAATTTTAAGACCTTTACTTGTTTCTAAAAATTTATCTTCCTTATCCAAGAATTTTGCATCTCTTTAGTATGTTATTTCTAATTTCTTTCCTATTAGGTTTTCCCTCTTTATTTGTTCTCTTAATTTTAGAAACATTTTCTATGCATATACATAAGGTGAAGAATTTCTAAGGATTATATTTCCTTAGATATCTAAAATATTGTCTAATAAATTTTATTTCCTTAATTAAATTTTTATGTACTTTTATCAATAAAAGAAACAAAATTAGGGATGTTACAAGAGGATACTTGTTTTTGACAGTCACTTTATTTAGCTGTCTATAGTCTATGCATAATCTGAGGCTTCCGTCTTTCTTCTTAACAAACAATACAGGAGCTCCCCAAGGTGATACACTTGGTCTAACAAATTGCTTGTCTAATAGTTCCTCCAACTGTTTCTTGAGTTCCTGTAGTTCTTTCGAGGCCATTCTATAAGGTGCAATAGAGATAGGCCCTGTCCTAGGTAAGATATCAATAGAAAATTCTATCTCTCTCTTGGGAGGTAATCCTAGAATATCTGATGGAAATACTTCAGGAAACTCGTTGGCTATTGGAATTTCATCAAGCTTCACTTTAACTTCTAGATTTGATAAGTGCAAGAGAATGTATCCAAGTACTCCATTCTTCAACTCCCTATTAACTTAATTGGCATTAAGCATCAATAACTGCACCTCCTCTTTTGGAGTAGGAGGTAGAAATTTAACGATCTTGTTACAACAATTCAGCAAGACCCAATTTCTAGACATCCAGTCTAACCCTAGAATGACCTCAATACCTCTTAAAGGTAAACAGATGGGGTCTATAGAAAAGGTTTTCTCTTGGATGGTGACTTGATAGTCCTTACATACAGAGGAAGTTAATACCCTTTCCCCTATGGGGGTAACTACAGATAGCTCATAGGGAGTTTTAAAAATAGGAAACTGAAACTTCCTAATACATTCTTCTGATATAAATGAATGACTAGCACCAGAGTCAAACAACACCATAAGAGAAAATCCATATATATAGCATGTACCTTGAATTATTTCAGAAGATTGAGCTGCCTCTTGGCCGCTCAGGGTGAAAACCCTTCCTTTCACTTGAGGCTTCTGTTCTGGCTGGTTTCCCATATTTTGTGGGCAGCTCCTTGTAAAATGGCCCTTCTGTCTGCATTTAAAATAGACATCTAGTCCCATGTAGCATGGCCGGTTACCATGCATGCATCCGCACTTAGTGCACTTGACTGGAGCAAGGTCTTGTTGGAAGGGTTAAGGACTCACAGTCATTGGCCTCTTATTTTGTGGCCCGTTCTTCCTTTTCCAAAAGTTCCGTCTTTGTTTCTCATCCTCCACTGTCTTCAAACTCTTCTCCAAGAGTCTGCATTTATTTATCAGAGGTACAAACTCCCTGATCTCCATAGCTATAATAGCATTCTTTATCTCCGGGTTCAGTCCTGCTTCAAACTTAACAGCCTTCCATGCTTCATCTGGGTTAAATCGCAGGTAAAAGGAGAACTTAGACAACTCCTCAAATCTCACGATGTACTGGTCTATGGTCATGCTGCCTTTCCTGAGTTAGAGAAATTTGATCTCCTTCTTTGCCCGCACAGTACTTGGAAAGTACTTTTTCAAAAAGGTGTCTTTGAACACCTGCCAAGTGATCTGCCTTCCCTGGTGACCTAAAAGTTCCCTAGCTCCCAGCCACTAGTATTCTGCTTCATCTTTTAGCATATATGCAGCAAAGATTACTTGCTGCTCCTTAGTACAGCCCATCACTTCAAAGATTTTCTCTAACTCCCTTATCTATCTTTCAGCTACAATCGGGTCAAAGCTGCCTTGAAAACAAGGTGGCCTAGTCCTCAGGAACTCGAATATGCTGTTATCATTTCCAACCATCTGGTTGTTAGCACCATTCGAGTTATTAGCATTTTGGAGGTATTGTAAAATTTGGTTAGTGGTCAGGATTTGGTCTCGAATTGCTGTGGCCAGGTTGTGCAGGGTTTCCTCCACATTGTTTGTTGGATTCCTCCTTGGTGGTGCCATTTCCTACTATGGCAAAAACGAAGTTGTGTTGTTATTGAGGTGATCAAGCCCAATAGTTAGTTCAAAAATATTTAATAGCAATCATAACACCACCTCGGCATATAGATAGGAAACACTAGTAATTTCTTACTTATATGAATTCATTAATCCCCTACACAGAACAACCACAAACATACTCAAGACACTATAAGATCGATTCATATAACCATCCACCCACTGGCCATCTAGGATCGACCTGCTTTTATACCAATTACGTAACAACTTTTTTATTATTATTATACAATATAAAGTTCACATACACATCATTAATCAAAACGTACGTACAACATTTCAAACACATAAATATCTACATCTTATTTATTCTGGTTGACCAATTTCGGAGATTCGGGTGCGGGCGGTTGCAGCTTCACCGGGATCTATGCCAACTCGCCCACAAACATTTTATTTAGGATCCGCCCATCATAGAATGATCCAACGTGCACTAAAAGCTAGAGCTATAGAAAAATCTGCATAACTAATTTTTTGAACATGACATGAAAATATAGTGAGAATTAAATCCCAGTAAGTTCTACAATAAATCATTATCAATATAGTCATCATGTCATGTTCAGCTGTATAAACTACAGTAAATAACTTTGGTCACATGAATGCACTATATCTATGCACATGAGAATCGTACAGTAGTGACATGTATGACAGGATTGATTATTTTCAGAATATCATATGATGACTATCAATTTATTCTCATATCAAGCTACTCCAGTCAGGGTGAGTATTTTCTACTCTCCGGTACGGGCTTATCTCGCTCCGTATGACATGGCACACTTTCTCTTTCTTTTCTCATTAACATATTCATAACCGTTGGTAAGGCGTCCCCTACTGGTGCACCACACGGATTGCCATGTGACCGTGCTCATTTCTTTTTCTTTTCACAATAATAGCCAACAATATGCTTTCAATAACAAGTATGTTCATCAAAATAGAATTATTACCAAAAATCATTAGTAATCATGCCATGAACATAACCATTTCAAATATCACTTTATAAAATATTTCCATGTCAAAATTACATAATTAGAATGGTAAGAAGTTCATGCAATGGCAATGGCTATGGCATATATTAGTCATTTCTTATTTTCATTTATAAAATTCTTCTTATTTTTTAAATATTAACTTTATTTCTTTATTTTCTTGATGCAGGTTTTCATCCTATCTGACCTTTTCTTACTAATCAGAGCATAACTCCCTCAATTTAACTGCGATGTAGGTGCTCTTGGTGTCAATATCAAGATAAAACAATTATCTAAAACTATTATGTTTAACAGTTGAACTAAATATTAAGAAATCATGGTGATATTACTCCCTCAAAGTACATGTTATTTCTTCTCGGGTAGGTTTTGACCTCTGTCTACTAATCTATCCATATCTCCCCATAAAAATTTCAAATTAAGTGATTCTAGTTGCTACAAATCCGTGACACATATATCTATAATTCATATGTTAACCATTTATTTTAATTCCTTATAGAATGTTCTCAAAAATAGAAATTAATTCTTCCCTGATTAACCATTTTCTGACCTTTTTTTACTAATCGGACCATATCTACCTCATATGAACTCTAAATTAAATGATTCCAGTGGTTAAAAATCCGTGAGACATAAATCTACATTTGTTATGTTAACCATTTGTTTAAATGCCTTATAGAATATTCCCAGAAATTAAAACACAGAAGCTTAAAATTCTGCCACCCATAGCCATACCCATGCAGAACTATCTACACCAACCTAAGTATTCAAACATACATAATATGTAACATGATATAGCAACATCCATGAACAATCATTAAAGTTCTAAGATCAAAATCCTATATAAATATTATAAGTTTCAAAACGTTTCTTCAAAAATAATACTGTTAAACTTACCTGGAGCACTTAGTCCTCTAGACTTCTCCTTCCTCTTTCTTCCTTTCTTCCTCTCCTTTCCTCACTCTACCTTGCTTCTATTTTTTCTCTCCCTCACTTGGAGGAAATTCTAATGTTGAAAGGGTGGGTTTTCTTATATAGACCATCAAATAATTCACCTTTCATGATCATAGGTCTACCTTATCACAATTAGGTTACACTTGGTTGAATTTTTGGAAAACAAACAACTTATGTTCTTGTCTTCCTCTTCCTTAGTCAAGATATGCAAAGGAAAAGGAGATTTGTATTTTGAAAATTATGATAATATGTTCTTAATATATGGGACAAGGTCCCTTTGATTTAGGGATTCGTTTACTTTTTCTTTTGTCTTAATCAATTATGATAGGTTTGCCTTTTTAAGTAGCAAATTTCTAGCCCTTGAATCTCCATTATTTGGTTGAAATTATTTGTGTGGGATAGAAATGTTTTGTCCTAATGCTATGTATTATCATACCACTTGCTAAAATTATTAGTGTAGGATATAGATTTTTTGTCCTAAAGCCTTGTATTATCATACCACTTGCTAAAATTATGAATGTAAGATATCACACCACTTGCTAAATTTTTGTCTTAATGCCATTTCACCTAATCTTGATTACACCATTATCTTATCACTTTATTTTTTTCCTCTTGGATTTGGGCTCAATCTTATCCATTTTCTTTATTTTGGTTAAAATTCTACATTTCATAATGGGCTTGGTCACATTTTCATGATTTTTAGGCTTTCGGTCCAATTTCTATATCCTAGTCGAAGTCTATGTTTTATTTCTTACTCAGGTTATCCAATGGGCTTGCTAAAAAAATTATGTGAAGTTGGAAACCTCTATATGAATTGTCCCTAAGTGAAAGCCCAATTTATTGGTGGAGATACTAAACTTAGTAACTTTAACTCTTAAATTAGGAAAAAAAATCAACATAATCCAATCGTCTTGAAATTTTAAGACCTTTACTTACTTCACAAAAATTTATCTTCCTTATCCAAGAATTTCAACATTCTTTGGCATGTTTATTTCTTATATTTTCTCTTAGGTTTTCTCTCTTTACCTATTCCATTAATGTTAGAACATTTCTATGCATACACGTAAGTTGAAGAATTTCTAAGGATTATATTTCCTTAGGTATCTAAAAATTGTCTAATAAATTTTATTTCCTTAAATATTTATGTATGTTCATCCATAAAGGAAACAAAATTAGGGATGTTACTTTGAATACTTTTGTACTTTTATTAATACATAAAATGAAATTAGAGATGTTACAGTCATCATCATGATCTTGTAACTTGTAGGCTTTGTTGATAGAGCTTGGGTCGATTAGCACCTTGGTCTCCCTGACCCTGACGTAGTCCTTAGCATCTTTCAGGAAGTTAGCATAAAACCCCCTCACCAACAGAATAATGGCAGACTGGGGTTGTTTGGCAAATTCCTGCCATCCCCTCTACTTCACCACCGCAGCCACGTATATTGGCATACCCAGATCTTCAACCGTTGTAAATGTGAATCCTTTCGTTACGCAGAATGTCCTTTGGACTGTTTCATCGTCATGCCTTATCTAATTCTCCTCGAATGTAAATTTCTTCATCCTGCTTTCCTTCCTTGCCATTTTATTTACCCTCGGCATTGTTGATGTTGGAAGTTTTTTTGAGATAAAGGTCCAACCTTTACGACGAATTTCTCAGAATGTGAAGGTACAAGTGCTGGCTGATAGGGACAACGGGCTTTTAGAGTTTGCAGAAGGTAGATGGGCACACAGAAGTGGGTTAAGGGAGAATGGGGCGTCGTGACTTATAGGGTCCTTTAAGTTTTTCGGCCTCCCCCTTTTTTTTCTTTTCTTTTGGCCAGGCCTTAAGTGTTGGGCTCCCTCTCTTTCTTTTTTTCTTTTCAGGCATCTGGGTGCCCTCTCTTTTGTTTCTTTAATACAGCTTCTTCCTTCTTCTTTTTCAACCCTGCGTCGCAGTGCCATCTTCATACCAAGGGAAGACTCCTTGCTTCGGGGGTAGGCGCTCATGTTGTAGCATTTGTTGTGGCAAATTGTAAAAAACCTGAATTTCACTCTGATGCTTCCATAGGCCTGCGAAGTTAACACAGATGATATTAGAAATAGAATTCAAGCTACCTAAAAACTGTAAAATAAAATGAGAATGTATAAAAACATGGGTTTCTGGTGCGCACTGTAGCAGGTGCACCCAAATTAATACCTTACCTCAAAACTAACCTGTAGTAGTGGGAGTAAGGGTCGATCCCACAGAGACTGGAATTACCTTATGTGATTAAAAGGGGGAAATTGATAATCGTAAATTAAGTAAAGTAAATAATAATGAAAATAAATATGCGAAAGTGATTAATGATAAAGACGTTGGTTTCGGTTGGTATCCACCGTCAAGGGATTACATTGATCATCGACAACATACTCAATCTGCAAATGAACATCTATCATTGGGGTTTTAACCCTGTTTCTCCTTAAGCCTAGCAAATTAATGATAATCGCACTAATTAAACCCTAATCAACAAGCCATCTTTTAGCACATCGGTAAAATATAACTTGTTAACCGCATGAAGAAATAGAGAAACTGACAGAGCTAAACAAATATAAACACATCGGCTATATCTAATTTAGTCAATCATTCATCATAGGTTCAATGATTTATAATCCAAAACCCTCAAACCTATTTGCCTCATGAATCGCAGAATTAAAGACTTTGTTCAAAACACAATTCAGCGGTAGATTAAAACAGACGAAATACTAGTAGGCCTCCTAGCAAACATATGCATAATCATTAAGAACAAGAACAGATGAACAATCAATATTCAAAACAAATTGAAATAATAACATTAGATCCACATCTCACAATGTATAAAAATCCCTTGTGGTTTCAACTCACCTCAACCAACTAAAGAGAATTAGCCACGCAGGGCCATAAGATAAACAAAAGAAGAATTCAAGAATGTAGATGAAGAATTCGGTGAAAGATTGGATGCCTTCTCTGGTTGCTTTTCTCTCTTTTTATAGACTCCCTCCTCCTAATTGGTGTAGGAGAGTTTCTAGGTCAAATTTCGGCTTATTGGGCTTCAATTAGAGTTAAAAAACCTTAAAAATCGCGAACTCAGCGACCTGATGCGTTGGCGGGCGCCGCGGTGCTCTGGAAAGCTTTTGACGGGGTGCCGTGGCGCTTAGGCTAGCTCTGGTGAACTCTGAATTCTGACGCTTGGGCACCGCGGCGCCCGGTGCTCCTGGGCAACAAATGCCGCGACGCGCTAGGGAGCGCTGCGGCCCTCCGAACCTGCTATGACGCAGCGCCGCGGCGCTCTCTTGCCAGTGCCACGGCGCCTAGAAAATTCCCGAATTTTCCAAAGTGTAGAACATGAAAGTTATACCTCTATGTCTCTTCTTTCCATAGCCGCTGGAATCACCTTAAGCCAATATAAATTAAAGGAGATATACTAAAATTAGTGACCAAAGGTCAGAATTCACGCTGCTGCACTATGATTCTGATTTGCAAGCTTTGTAACGCTATGAAATCTCCCGAATGGGATCACGTGTTCAACATAAAAGTTGTAGAGGATTGTGTTATCGTTTCAGAGCCACTTGAATCACTTTGATTGGAGTTCATAAGAGGGAGATATGCTTAAAATAGTGCTGAAAGGTCTGGAATCGCTGCAATGTAGCATTTTTCCATGAATTTCTTATCTTTTTCTTCCATTTTCTTCTTCCTTTGTTCCTACAACACAAAATACAAAACTAAGCTAATTCCTAATTATATTTTACTTAAATCAAACAAAAGGTAAGCATAAAGGTATTAAAATCATGCTTAATTAAGATCACATCAGTTTCCTCCTATAAGCGCTTGTTTTATAGTAAACAGCCTGACTACTTCCCTTTTTATCCATCCTGTAATTGGATTGAGGTGTGTTGGCGTTCCACATTACCTCCCAGATAGTGCTTAATCCTCTGTCCATTAACCTTGAATGTTTTCCCTGATTTTTCTTCTTCTAATTCAATGGCTCCAAATGGAAAAACTTAGTTAATGCGGAAAGGCCCAGGCCAATGGGATTTCAGCTTTCCAAGGAACATGGTTAGCCTGGAATTGAACAACAAAACTTTCTATCCCGCTTTAAACTCCCGTGGCTGTATTTTCTTATCATGCCATTACTTTGTATTTTCCTTTTATAGTTGAGCATTCTCTTAAGCTTGGCTACAAAATTCATCCAACTCACTCAACTGTAGCATCTTTTTTTCACCAACAGCCTCCAAATTGAAGTTTAAATTCTTGACAACCTAATATGCTCGATGCTCTAGCTTTACTAGAAAATGACATGCTTTTCCAAATACTAACTTGTATGGATACATCCCCAAAGGTGTTTTATAAGCTGTTCAATAAGCCCATAGTACATCATCCAATCTTGAGGACTAGACTTTCTTGGTTGGGCCAATATTTTTTTCGAGGATCTTCTTGATCTCTCTATTTGAGATTTCAGCCTGCCCACTGGTTTGGGGATGGTATGGTGTTGTTACCTTATGTTTAACTCCATACTTGGCCAGCAATGCTCCAAACTGCCTGTTGCAAAAGTGAGTTCCTTCATCACTGATGATGGCTCTAGGAGTTCTAAATTTTGTGAAAATGTTCCTTTTAAGGAACCTGGTCACCACATTTGCAACATTGGTTGGAGAAGCACTTGCTTCTACCTATTTTGAAACATAATCAACAGCCACAAGTATATATTGATTGCCAAAACTCAACAGGAATGACCCTATGAAATCAATTCCCCATACATCAAATAATTCCACTTCCAAAATATTATTTAGAGGCATTTCATGTCTTCTGGATATATTCCCTACTCTCTGGCACCTATCGCATTGCAACACAAAAGAGTGGGAGTCTTTGAATAAAGAAGGCCAATAAAACCCTACCTGCAGCAACTTGCTTGCAGTCCTAATCCCTCCAAAATGGCCTCCGTAGGGGGAGGCATGGCATTGCTGTAGGATAGGCTCCATTTCTTCCTTTGGAATGCATCTCCTAATCATTTGGTCAACACACTACTTGAAGAGATATAGTTCATCCCAATGGTAAGAATTTACGTTATGTAGGAATTTCGTTTTCTGTTGCGAAGTTAAATTCGGTGGGAGCAATCCATTCACCAAGTAATTCACATAATCAGCATACCATGGCATACCAGCTTGGGATATGTGAAAAAGTTGCTCATCCAAAAATTTCTCATTAACTTCCTCTGTATTATGTCTATTTTGTTCAATTCTAAAAAGATGGTCAGCTACTTAGTTCTCGGTTCCCCTTCTATCCTTGATTTCCACATCAAATTCTTGCAGTAGGAGTACCCATCGAACGAGCCTAGGCTTGGAATCCTTCTTTTTCACTAGGTGCTTAATGACAGAGTGGTCAGTATATACAATCACTTTTGTGCCCACTAAGTAGGGTCTGAACTTTTCAGAAGTAAACACCACAGCTAGCAACTCCTTTTCTATTACGTTGTAGTTGAGTTGGGCTCCTTATAATGTCTTGCTAGTGTAGTATATGGAGTGAAACACCATATTCCTACGCTACCCGAGGACAACTCCCAGAGCTACATCACTTGCATCACACATGAGCTCGAATGGTGAAGCCCAATCAGGTGCCACAATAACAGGTGTTGTACTTAGTTTCTCTTTAAGATCACATAATGCTTTCATGCAGTCTTTGTCAAAGAAAAATATTGTATCGTTCTCGAGAGATTGCATAGGGGTTTAACAATCTTGGAAAAATCCTTGATAAATCTTCTATAAAATCCTACATGCCCAAGAAAACTTCTAATTCCTTTTATTGAAGTAGGAGGAGGTAGCTTCTCGATGATCTCTACCTTGGCCTTGTCTACCTCAAGCCCTTCTTGAGAAACTTTGTGTCCTAGCACAATTCCTTCTTTCACAATGAATTGGCACTTTTCCTAATTTAATACAAGGTTTGTCTCCTCACACCTTTGAAGAACTTTAGCTAGCTTTTCCAAGCACAAGTCGAAAGAGTTTCCAAAAATCAAAAAGTCATCCATAAAGATCTCCACAAATTGCTCTATCATTTTGGTGAAAATGGCCATCATACATCGTTGAAAAGTTGTTGGAGGATTGCATAACCCAAATGGCATTCTTCAGAATGCAAAAGTGCCATATGGGCATGTAAATGTGGTCTTATGCTAATCCTTGGGTGCTATAGCAATCTGATTGTACCCTGAATACCAATCCATGAAGTAGTAGTATTCTCTCCCAACAAGCCTATCCAACATTTGGTCAATGAATGGCAAGGGGAAATGGTCCTTTCTAGTGCTCTTGTTCAGCTTCCTATAGTCCATGCAAATTCTCCAACCAATCACAACCTTGATTAGGATGAGCTCATTATTTTCATTCTCAACCATAGTCATGCCCCTTTTTTTAGGAACACATTAGATTGGACTAACCTAGGAGCTATCTGATATAAGGTAAATAATGCTAACATCTAACCATTTTATGATTTCCTTCTTCACCACCTCCTTCATTATAGGATTAAGCCTTCTTTGAGCTTTAATGGACCCTTTTTCATTATTTTCTAATAGAATCTTATGCATACAGAATGAGGGACTGGTACCCTTAATATCAGCAAGAGTCTACCCAATAGCTCTTTTGAATTTCTTAAATATCATGACTAATTACCCTTCTTGCTCCTCTGTCAAAATTGATGAAATGATCACTAGTAGAGTAACTGTATCACCCAAGTACGCATATTTTAGATGTGTAGGTAATGGCTTTAGTTCCAAGGATGGTGGTTCATCTACTGATGCCTTTGGTAGCTTGAATTCTAGTGAGGGTATATCCAATGGTTCAATGATCAATCTCTTCTTTTTAACACCCTGCCTTGCTTCTATCCAAGCCCATTCTTCCTCATCTTCTCTTTCTGAATCTGAGCTATCCTGCCACACCATTTGTAATGGGTCCCTATAGCACTTTTCAAATTTATCAGATACTAAGGTATCTATCATAGATATAACTGAGCATTCTTTCACCTTGCTGGGGAACTTCATGGACTGAAACACATTAAATGTAATATGCTCATCATGTACTCTCATTGTCAACTCTAATTTTTGCACATCAATTAAAGTTTCACCAGTGGCTAGGAATGGCCTGCCCAGAATGATTGGCACCTCTGCATCTGCTTCATAATCCAGCACTATGAAATCCACTGAAAAAATGAATTTATCCACCTTGACCAATACATCCTCAATTTTTCCTTCTGGATATGCTATAGATATGTCCGCCAGTTGCAATGAAACTATGGTAGGCCTGGCTTCTCTAATCCCTAGTTTTTTGAAGATTGACATGGGCATGAGGTTAATGCTTGCACCCAAATAACAGAGAGCCTTGCTGAAGTACTAGTTTCCAATGGAGCATGGAATAGTGAAACTGCCTGGATCCTTGAGCTTAGGTGACAGTTTATTTTGCAATACAACACTACATTTTCTCGTTAGAGCCACAGTTTCAAATTCCCCAAATCTTCTTTTCTTAGTTAAAATTTCCTTCATGAATTTGACATAGTCATTTTCTCATATGCTTCCACCAATGGAATGTTAATGTGTAGCTGCTTGAGGACATCCAAAAACCTTCTAAACTAGTAGCCTTACTGCTATTTTTGGAATCTTTATGGGAATGGTGGGGGTGGCTTCGGTTGCTGCACTTTTTGCTATGGAAAAGTGACAACATTTGATCCAGAGTTTCCCTTTTCTTTACTTGTCTCCTCAACTTGTCCCTATTGGTTTTCTTCTTCCTCCAAGGGTGCAGTAGGATTTTTTTGCTCCTGTCTCTTGGCTTGGGGTGCTTCCACTACTTTTCCACTCTTGAGAGCTATGGCTTTACAGTGCTTCTTCCCAAATTCCTTAATCATGCAGCTTGACTTTGGATCACAGTATCATTTCTTGCCATGTATTCCTTAAGCAAGGACTCCAAAGAATTTGGAATCTCATTAGGTTGATGCTTTTGCTGTTGAAATCCTGGGGGAATTTGTGGTCTCGGTGGAGCAGAATTGTTTCCCTAGCCTGCACCATAGTTACTCCAAGAAAAATTAGGATGTTGTCTCCAACCCAGGTTATACGTATTTGAATGAGGGTTGTTGTTGCGATTCATGTTTCCCATGTAGTACACTGACTCCAATTTTAAAGGACATCTTTCAAAGAAATGAGGCCCATTGCACAGAGTGCAAGATACTTCAATTTCCTGAGCTACATTAGCTTCTTAAGGGCGATTTAGCAGTTGGTTTTTTAAAACATTTACTAATAAAGCTATTTGTACTGTGAGAGAAGTGACTTCACTCACTTCATGCATACTCGTAGGCATTTTTCCAGTTTAGACTCTATCCATAGGCCATTGATAATTGTTACTCGCCATCCTTTCAATCAACTCATAAGCTTCATTATATGTCTTGGACAAAAGTACCCCATGAAATGCTGTATCCATTATGATTCTGGTTTGTGCATTGAGACCATTATAGAAAGTCTCCATCTAGATGTATTACGAGATTTCGTGATGAGGGCATCTCCATAACAGCTCCTTGAACCTCTCTCAGGTGTCATACAGTGACTCTCCATGTAGTTGCTAGAAGGATGTGATGTCATTTCTCAACCTTGCATTCTTGGTAGGTGGGAAGTATTTCAGCAAGAACTTCTTTGCTAAATCGTTCTAGTTGGCGATTGAGTCAGGTGGCAGAGAATTCAGCCACGCTCTTGCTCGATCTCCTAAGGAATAAGGAAATAGTTTGAGCTTTAAAACTTTATATGTCACCTCATTCATTTTGAATGCATCTGTGACTTCTATAAACAACCTTAGGTGAAGGTGAGGGTCCTCTGTGGGCATTCCACTGAATTGCCCAGCAGTCTATAGTATCTAAAACATCACTAGCTTGAGCTTAAAATGAAGAGCTTCAATTTCTGGCCTTACTATACTTGGGTTTAACTCATTTAGATTTGGTTGAACATAAGCATTCAGGACTCTATCTCGGTCATACATGTTGTCTGCTCCTCTCTAGTTGGCCATCTCTACTACTGGAAGAAGTCCCAGCAGTTCTCTCCTTCTTCTTAGAAAAGTCCTCTCTATTTCAGGATCAAGTGGTAGTAGCTCCCTATCTGACTTGCTCATACACTAATTTTACATGCGCAAAACAACACCAGGATGCCTTAGGAATTAAAGTCCTCCACACAATCAAAATCTAATAGTAATTTTTTTATTTTTTAATTCCTCGAAAATTGTAACAACTCTATTTAAGTATCAAATTTTTTTAAAAAAAATACCATGAAGTTATTACCTCGTTACAACTTAACTCAATATAACATTTATTTAATTTATACAATACAGAGTTCACATACATGTCATTAATCAAAACATACGTACAACATATCAAACACATAAAAATCTACATCTTTATTATTCTAGTTGACCAATTCTGAAGATACAGGTGCGGGTGGTTGCACCTTCACCGGGATATAAGCCAACTCGACCACAAACATTTTATTTGCTTCTGGGATCTGCCCAACATAAAGTACTCGATCCAACGTGCACTAAAAGCCAGAGCTATAGAAAAATCTGCATAACTAATTTTCTGAACATGATATGGAAATATAGTAAGAATTAAATCCCAGTAAGTTCAACAATAAATCATCATCAATATAGCTCATCACATCATGTTCAGCTGTATAAACTATAGAAAATATCTTTGGTCACGTGAATGCATTATATCTACGCACATAAGAATCATACAATAATGATATGTATGACAGGATTAATTATTTTCAGAATAACATATGATGGCCATTAACTTATTCTCATTTCAAGCTACCCCGATCAGGGTGAGTATCTTCTACTCTCCGGTACGGGCTTTTCTCGCTCTGTCCAACATGACCCACTTTCTCTTTCTTTTCTCATTAACATGATCATAACCGTTGGTAGGGCGTCCGTTACTGGTGCACCACACGGATTGCCATGTGACCGTGCTCATTTCTTTTCTTTTCACAATGATAGCCAAAAATATGCTTTCAATAACAAGTATGTTCATCAAAATATAATTATTACCAAAAATAATTGGTAATCATGCCATGAACATAACCATTTCAAATATCACTTTATAAAATATTACCATGTCAAAATTTCACACTTAAGATGGTAAGAAGTTCATACAATAAAAATGGCTATGGCTATACTAGTCATTTATTAAGATTCATCTTCTTTTTTAAATACTAATTTTATTTCTTTATTTTCTTAATGTAGGTTTTCATCCTATCTAACCTTCTCTTACTAATCAGAGCATAACTCCCTCAATTTAACTCTAATGTTGGTGATCTTGGTGTCAATGTCAAGATAAAACAATTATCTAAAACTATTATGTTGAACATTGTAGCAAAATATTAATAAATCAAGGTGATATTACTCCATAAATGTATAGGTTATTTCTTCTTGGATAGGTTCTGACCTCTACCTACTAATCGGACCATATATACCTCATATGGACTCCAACTTGAGTGAATCTAGTGGCTAAAAATCTGTGACACACATATCTATAATTCTTATGTTAACCATTTATTTTAATTCCATACAGATAATTCCCAGAAATTAAAATACAGAAGCTGTCCTAACATATTCTTCCCTGATGAACCATTTTCTGACCTTTGACTACTAATCAGCTCATATCTTCCCCATATGGACTCCAACTTGAATGATTCCAGTGTCTAAAAATCCATGACGCACGTAGCTATAATTCTTATGTTAACCATTTATTTTAATTCTATACAGATAATTCCTGAAAATTAAGATGGTAAGAAGTTCATACAATGGCAATGGCTATGGCTATACTAGTCATTTATTAAGATTCATCTTCTTTTTTAAATACTAATTTGATTTCTTTATTTTCTTGATGTAGGTTTTCATCCTATCTAACCTTCTCTTACTAATCAGAGCATAACTCCCTCAATTTAACTCTGATGTAGGTGATCTTGGTGTCAATTTCAAGATAAAACAATTATCTAAAACTATTATGTTAAACATTGTAGCGAAATATTAAGAAATCAAGGTGATATTACTCCCTAAATGTATAGGTTATTTCTTCTCGGATAGGTTCTGACCTGTACCTACTAATCAGACCATATCTACCTCATATGGACTCCAACTTGAGTAATTCCAGGGGCTAAAAATTCGTGGCACACATATCTATAATTCTTATGTTAACAATTTATTTTAATTCCATACAGATAATTCCCAGAAATTAAAATACAGAAGCTGTCCTAACATATTCTTCCCTGATGAACCATTTTTTGACCTTTGACTACTAATTAGCTCATATCTTCCTCATATGGACTCCAACTTGAATGATTCCCGTGTCTAAAAGTCCATGACACACGTAGCTATAATTCTTATGTTAACCATTTATTTTAATTCTATACAAATAATTCCCAGAAATTAAGATGGTAAGAAGTTCATACAATGACAATGGCTGTGGCTATACTAGTCATTTATTAAGATTCATCTTCTTTTTTAAATACTAATTTTATTTCTTTATTTTCTTGATGCATGTTTTCATCCTATCTAACATTCTCTTACTAATCAGAGCATAACTCCCTCAACTTAACACTGATGTAGGTGATCTTGGCGTCAATTTCAAGATAAAACAATTATCTAAAACTATTATGTTGAACATTGTAGCGAAATATTAAGAAATCAAGGTGATATTACTCCCTAAATGTATAGTTTATTTCTTCTCAGATAGGTTCTGACCTGTACCTACTAATCAGACCATATCTACCTCATATGGACTCCAACTTGAGTTATTCCAGGGGCTAAACATTCGTGGCACACATATCTATAATTCTTATGTTAACCATTTATTTTAAATCCATACAGATAATTCTCAGAAATTAAAATACAGAAGCTGTCCTAACATATTCTTCCCTGATGAACCATTTTCTGACCTTTGACTACTAATCAGCTCATATCTTCCTCATATGGACTCCAACTTGAATGATTCCAGTCTCTAAATATCCATGTCACACGTAGCTATAATTCTTATGTTAACCATTTATTTTAATTCTATACAGATAATTCCCAGAAATTAAGATGGTAAGAAGTTCATACAATAAAAATGGCTATGGCTATACTAGTCATTTATTAAGATTCATCTTCTTTTTTAAATACTAATTTTATTTCTTTATTTTCTTGATGCAGGTTTTCATCCTATCTAACCTTCTCTTACTAATCAGAGTATAACTCCCTCAATTTAACTCTGATGTAGGTCATCTTGGTGTCAATTTCAAGATAAAACAATTATCTAAAACTATTATGTTGAACATTGTAGTGAAATATTAAAAAATCAAGGTGATATTACTCCCTAAATGTATAGGTTATTTCTTCTCGGATAGGTTCTGACCTCCACCTACTAATCGGAGCATATCTACCTCATATGGACTCCAACTTGAGTTATTCCAATGGATAAAACTCTGCGACACACATATCTATAATTCTTATGTTAACCATTTATTTTAATTCCATATAGATAATTCCCAAAAATTAAAATACAGAAGCTGTCCTAACATATTCTTCCCTGATGAACCATTTTTTGACCTTTGACTACTAATCTGACCATATCTACCTCATATGGACTCCAAATTGAATGATTCCAGTGGCTACAAATCCGTGACACATATATCTTTAATTCTTATGTTAACCATTTATTTTAATTCCCTACAAATAATTTCCATAAATTAAAACACCGAAGCTATCCTAACATATTCTTCCCTGATGGACCATTTTCTGACATTTCCTTACTAATCGGACCATATCTACCACATATGGACTCCAAATTGAATGATTCCAGTGGCTTAAAATCCATGACACACATAGTTATAATTCTTATATCGACCATTTATTTTAATGCCATATAGATAATTTTCAGAAATTAAAATACAGAAGCTGTCCTAACATATTCTTCCCTGATGAACCATTTTCAAACCTTTGCTTACTAATCGGACCATATCTACCACATATGGACTCCAAATTGAATGATTCCAGTGGATAAACATCCATGACACACATAGCTATAATTCTTATATTAACCATGTATTTTAATTCCATACAGATAATTCCCAGAAATTAAAATACAGAAGCTGTCCTAATATATTCTTCCCTGATGAACCATTTTCTGACCACTAATCAGACCATATCTACCTCATATGGACTCCAAATGGAATGATTCCAGTAGCTAAAAATCCATGACACATATATCTATAATTCATATGTTAACCATGTATTTTAATTCCTTATAAATTGTTCCCAGAAATTAAGACACCGAAGCTTAAAATTCTGCCACCCATAGCCATACCCATGCAGAACTATCTACACCAACCTAAGTATTCAAACATACATCACATGCAAGATCAATATGTAACATGATATAGCAACATCATGACCAATCATAAAAGTTCTAAGATCAAAATCTCATATAAATATTATAAGTTTCAAAATTATTCTTCAAAAAGAAATATTGTTAAACTTACCTGGAGCACTTAGTGCCCTAGACTTCTCCTTCCTCTTTCTTCCTTTCTTCCTCTCCTTTCCTCACTCTACCTTGCTTCTATTTTTCCTCTCCCTCACTTGGAAGAAATTCTAATGTTGTAAGGGTGGGTTTTCTTATATAAACCACCAAATAATTCACCTTTCATGATCATGGGTCTACCTTATCACAATTAGGATACACTTTGTTGAATTTTTGGAAAACAAACAACTTATGTTCTTGTCTTCCTCTTCCTTAGTCAAGATATGCATAGGAAAAGGAGATTTGTATTTTGAAAGTTATGATGATATGTTCTTAAGATAAGGGACAAGGTCCCTTTGATTTAGGGATTCTTTTCCATTTTCTTTTGTCTTAAACAAGTATGATAGGTTTGCCTTTTTAGGTGGCAAATTTCTAGCCCTTGAATCTCCATTATTTAGTTGATATTATTTGTGTGGGATAGGAATGTTTTGTCCTAATGCCATGTATTATCATGCCACTTGCTAGAATTATGAGTGTAGGATATAGATGTTTTTGTCCTAATGCCTTGTATTATCATGCCACTTGGCAAAATGATGGTTGTAGAATCACACCACTTGCTAAATTTTTGTCTTAATGCCATGTAACCTAATCTTTATTATTACATTATTATATCATCACCTAATTTATTTTATTTTATTTTTCCTCTGGGATTTGGGCTTATTCCTACCCATTTTCTTTGCTTTGGATAAAATTCTACCTTTCTTGGAGGGCTTGGTCACATTTTCATAATTTTTGGGCTATTGGTCCAATTACTATACCCTAGTCCAAGTCTATATTTTATTTCTTGCTTAGGTTATCCAATGGCTTGCTAGAAACTTATGTGAAGTGGAAAAACTCTATATGAAGTGTCCATAGGTAAAAGCCCAATGTATGGGTAAAGATTTTAAACTTAGTAACTCTAGTTCTTGAATTAGGAAAAATTACCCTAATTCAATGTTCTTGAAATTTTAAGACCTTTACTTGTTTCTAAAAATTTATCTTCCTTATCCAAGAATTTTGCATCTCTTTAGTATGTTATTTCTAATTTCTTTCCTGTTAGGTTTTCCCTCTTTATTTGTTCTCTTAATGTTAGAAACATTTTCTATGCATATACATAAGGTGAAGAATTTCTAAGGATTATATTTCCTTAGATATCTAAAATATTGTCTAATAAATTTTATTTCCTTAATTAAATTTTTATGTACTTTTATCTATAAAAGAAACAAAATTAGGGATATTACAAAAATAACGCCAAAAACTTGTTGGTTGCAAAGTATATATGCAATGTCCATACATAAGTGCACATATCGTGACCAAGTAATACAGTGATAAGTGAGTATCGTCCCACGAGGAAGTGTAACCAGAAATTACTATAGAAGTTTTGACTCGAGAATTGGTATAACAAAAATTGTTGATTACTCCAAGATAGATTGGATTCAAACTCAAGTAAGACTAGATTAAAACATAGTATTTTAAAATGAAAACTTAGGCATGCTAGGGTAACAGAAAATCAATAACAAATTCAACTAGGGTTGTTTCAGGATTGCTATGAACTCATGCACTCATTTTGCTCTAGCTTTTTCTATAGCAATTACTCTAGTACCCCGTTTTACTTTCTGTAAAGGTTTTTTCCAAACTACCATTTCATGCCCTTCTTGGGTTCATTTTCATTTATTCCTATATAAATCCAACCCCAAGAACTACACTTGAACTACACTTGACGCCCTGACTATTGGGTTTTATGGGACTACCAGACATTCCTATATTGGTTGTACATTGGTTTCTTCACCAACCCATAACATTCAAAAATCATTCTAGCTTCCATTTACCCTTCCAAGTTAAATGCCAGCTTCAACATTCTACTATTAAGGGCCATTTAACAGTAGAAATTTAAGAAATGTAGTAACAATTTGAATGTCAAGAGCAATGCTATAACAATATCATTAATTTACTGAAAATGTGCTAAGAGTTCACAACAACCCTAGCTGGAGGCTTAGCCCACCATCCTATCTAAACCAATTACAGCTATTCGAATTGAATTAGACATAATGTAGGGAAGAGATAAACAAAACAGCACAAAAAAATATAGCAAGGACGTAAAAGGGAAGAAGAGAGCTCCAGAGACAGATTCTCTGCTTCCTCATCTAGCGGCTCCTCTTGCTTCATTCAATGAAACAATATCCCCCCATTCTGTACATTCCCGTCAGAGGTTGGGGTTGCTCTGGGTGTTCTCTCTCCTTTTTCTCTATACCCGTGTATATCTCACTTTTCTCCTCCCAGCCTTTTATAGACTAGCATTGTGGTTCTAGTGAGGTGGCTCATTTTCAACTTTCTTTTCCTTTTCGTCCTACACCTCTACTAGCACCTTTTTCCTCCACATTTAGTAATGGAGACAATCTCTGCACCTTTGTGTCTCTACTTCTACTACGTCTCTGTTATGATAGTTGAGTGCTCTACTAAGATAGCTGAGTGCTCCTCCTTCCTCGTTGGGTAGTGGAGGCTACACATGCTGCAGCAGCCATGTATCAATTTCACTTACACCGTATCACATAAGAAACAGTTTCCAAACATGTGCACCATACCAATAGAGAAGAAACAACCAGTATGACTCGACTTACCACCTCTTTTTTCATGAATGCACACTAAATTTTACAATAAGCGTGATGGGTGCTCTTATATTCAGGAGATACAAAACATACTATTAAAATTGGGAGCATTAATACTAATGAACCACAATGCAGAGTAATAACCTAAGAAAAGCATGAAATAGTTCTAAGGAATTAGAGTTATCATCTACTAATGAGTTAATCTTATCCCTTATTGACAAATCTATCTAAAGCCCTTCTAAATTAATTTTTGCTTACTACCCCTAGTTGATGTTTAGCTTGAAGTTCCAAACCTTTTTTGCAATGGTCATTGTTGATTTTAAAGTCTAACTTCCTTGGCAATAGGGTTATACCCATTTCAAGAATTGCTATCTTGATCACTTTTTTGTTTCTTTTGACTTTCAATCTTCACTAGTTCCATTATTTCAATTAATCTAGCACAATCTATAGCAACTAAATAAATTAGAAACTACTTCATTTGTGGAGCGACCGATGTAAATAATGGGCATACTAGTCTTGTAATAAATCTTTTAATTCTTTCCCTTTTATAAAGGACCAAATATGGTGCATACCAAGATAATAATGTAAAGTTGACATCATATTTTGTGATTGTCATACTCGATGTCTGCCTCAACTCTTTAAATTCTCTAGCATACATACCTCTTGATACTTTTAGGTAAAAAAAATTCTCCATAAATGCTTTTAAATTCTTTTCACTCAATTGGTGGGAAAGTATATGCTCTTCTTTGTATTAGGGTGTCAAGCTAAATCTGAGACACATCTAATAGCTAAAATGATATTAACTCTACTAATCTTCTGCTAAGGGCTCTACGAACCTTTTCTACAGAATCAATAAATTATTAAGTTTCATGGCTATGAAACCTAGTGAATGTATGTGGCTTTAAGTTAAAGAACAGTGGTAATGTTTCTCTAATGGTAGCAGGTCTATTCTCTCATTTAGTTGGTCCTGCTTGTCTTTAAGCTATAGCAGTCTCTAGCTACTAGTGTTCCCTCATACCTTGTTCTACTATCAACTCAACTATGATTTCTATAATTCTTTGTAAATCCTTATATACTAGCAACAATATCAACCATAGTTCTATATTGTGACTGACGAGGAGGTACTAATCCTTTCTCAAGGGTATCAACATGAACATTGCCTCATACACTCTTTCTAAGGGCCCTCACACCTCAACCATGTCCCATAGCACAATTGCTAGATCAGCCTCTACCATGTCTTCTCAGAATCAAAATTGTAGACTGAGTGGATGCCTCAACTAATATCTCATGATCTGCAGTTCTCCTAACAAATCATGTTCTAAGGGCATCTTTATAAGATTCAAAACAAAACACAATTCAAAACATTTATTAACATTTATCTCACATTGAATCAAAAGAAACTAACTTTGAATATAAGGAATTCTAACACCTTATAGTACCTCTTGCAACACTTCGATTATAAATATGTATACCTGATACCATAACCAATATGTTACTAAATCATTCTTTGCTCCATTAACTATAGAAAAATCTAAGGCTCTGATACCACTTTGTCACAACCCCAAATTAGGAATACATAATCGATAAGAGAATTAAGAGTAATCATATTTCGTAAGCCATTAACCTAATATAAACATAATCATAATATATAATGTAACATGAAATTATATCATGTAGCAAAATCTATTTACAAATGTAGCTAGCACTAACCTGCTAGCTTGGGTTCCAAAGTGCATGAAGGCTAGCACCTTCTGCTATTAATTAACAATGTTTTTTTTATTAAGACTCCTCCTAATAGTAGAAAAAACATAAAAAGTAAATTTACACTTAAATAAGAGTAAGAAAAAGAAATTTATTTAAATCAATTCATCCATCAAACAAACTTATATTAAATTCATAACATAATTCTTCATATATCATTATATAGGCAATACCTTATGTTTGATCCAAATTCGTATTCTTGCCTATAGACATAGTATTTCACATTCCAATCAAACCATATTCTTCAAAGTTTCTCACTTTCAAATATAAAATTCAAAGTTTCTAATTCATATCAAGTAAATCATAAACTATAATATTTCAAAACATTTTTACAAACAATCAATAATAATGTATCACTCGCATCTCATATTCCAAAATCTTAATTATAATTCAAATTTTGTCCTTTGCAATTTTGATGAAAGGTTTGAATATGTGACTTGTCCTTTATACCTAAGTGTTTTAAAAAAAGGATATTTAAACAAATGTAGTGTTATCTAACTAAAATCAATACTAAATTTAGAAAAGTAAAAAAGTTTTAATAATTAATTCAATATAAATAACATATAATGTGTCAAATGAAATATAGAAATAAAGAAAACAATAAAATAAGTTATATCAGGTACTATTTACTTACAAAACATTGGGTTCAAAGTTATTTACCTCCTTAATGCTATTTTTCAAGAAAATTTTAACAAAATTGACTCAAAATTGAGTCTAGAGAGTCTATAAACCTAAGAAATGACTCTAAAATTAAAAAAATTAGACTCTGAGAGGTTAGTCAATGTTGGTCAATGAAACAGAGCACCGTTTCGCGCACTACACACGTTGAAAAAGGGTCTACGAGTGGACTTCACGCATTACCAAAAGTAATGGCGTGTGGGGTGACTGTTGTGCTCTTATGGCCATGAAATTTTGAATTTCAAAGTTTTTCCATATCTACACTTTATCTATGGTGTTAGTTTTTCATTTTGAACACTCAAAATAGGAGTTTCAAAACTTATCTTTTCTATAGTTTTTCTTCTCTAATTTCTAGCAAGTTTTTGGCTAGTTTGGGTGAAACTAATTGGCCAGACTTTTAGTTCTCTTAATTTTGATATGATGGTGCTAGTGGTATCACAAATGGAGGTCAAAAAGTGCTTGAACCAATATTTCTCTAAGTTTTTCTATCCCTTTTTTTTTATCAAATAATGACTTTTTAAAAAAATCTGAAGGACCAATTGGCAAAATACTAATTGTTGGAGCATACCCTTGAAAACTTGATTATTTAAGCTATAGCCATTAAAATTTTGGTTATTTACATTATGGCTCAAAATTCTTAAAATATTTTCATTTACAACCTTGAAACTTTTCAATTGCACCCCTACTTCTTTAATTCTCATATTATACCATGTAAATATTTATAATAACCATGTAGTAAATAAAACAAAATCTGTTAACTTAGTAAAATCCTTCTTTAAATTTAGGGTTATTAAAGGTAGCTCTTGATTTTTTTTTCAAAACAATTTATTCCCAGATGTTATAGTCATGAAATCATTTCCTTTACATGTTATTTTTCTTCCTTTACAAACTTCTCTTTTGAATTTGTTGCATGCTGATATTAGGGAAGAGGAGATTAAAAGCTTAATTTTTTATCATTGGACCCATCAAGGCTCTAGGTGGTCTGTATGCAATGTTTTTTGAAGTCAATTAGAGGTGGTTATAGATATTAATCAAATGCTTTTGGTTCTTATCTCGAAATTTTATATGCCTGAGAACTTGAAAAAATTTAGACCTATTCGCTCGGTATTGTGATTTTTAAAATTACCACAAAAATCATTAGTGTTAGATTAATGTAGTTTATGCCTTTATTAGTCTTTCTAGCATTGTAGTTTCATTCCTAGAAGACAAATTCATGATGACATCATTGTAGCATAGGAGGTAATCTATTTGCTAAGGATTAAAAAGGGCAACAAAGGATCTGTAGCTATCAAGGTGCACCTCAAAAGAGCCTATGACAAGCTTGGGTAGAGATACTTTTACTGACATTGGCCTACAATGTAATCTTGTTAACCTTATCTTGTGTTGTGTCTTTCTTTTTTTTTGTTCTATGAAAATTTTATGGAATGGGGAAGTTAAAGATAACTTCTCTCCAACTCAGGGTGTGGTGCATACTGTCGTAGGTACACCTAAATTGATACCTTACCTCAAAACTAACCTGTAGTAGTGGGAGTAAGAGTCGATCCCACAGAGACTGGAATTACCTTATGTGATTGAGAAAGGGGGGATTGATAATTGTAAATAAAACCAACTAAACAATAATGAAAGTAAATAAAAGAGAGTGATTAATGAGAAAGGCGTTGGTTTCGGTTGATATCCACTGTCAAGGGATTGCATTGATCACTGACAACATAATCAATCTGTAATTGAATATCTATCATTAGGTTTCTAACCCTGTTCCTCCTTAAGTCTAGTAAATTAATGACAATCGCACCAATTAAACCCTAATTAACAAGCAATCCTTTAGCATATCGGTAAAGCATAACTTATTAACTACAAGAAGAACTAGAGAAACTGACAGAGCTAAACAAATATAAACACATCGGTTATATCTAATTTAGTTAATTATTCATCATAGGTTCAATGATTTATAATCCAAAATCCTCAATCCTATTTGCCTCATGAATCACAGAATTAAAGACTTTGTTCAAAACATAATTCAGCGGTAGATTAAGACAGATAATATACTAGTAGGCCTCCTAGTAATCATATGAATAATCATTGAGAAGAAGAACAGATAAATAATCAATACTCAATTCAAATTGAAATAATAAAACCAAATCCACATCTTAGAATGCATGAAGATCCCTTGAGGTTTCAATCTACCTCAACCAACTAAAGAGAACTAGCCATGCAGGGCCATAAGAAAATCTAAAGAAGAATTGAAGAATGTAACTAAGAACTTGGATGAATGATTGAATCAATTCTCTGCTTGCTTTCCTCCCTTTTTATAGACTAACTCCTCCTAATCGAAGTATGAGTGTTTCTAGGTCAAATCCCGGCCCATCGGGCTCCAATTGGAGTCAAAAAGACCTAAAATTTGCGAATTTAGCAAACTGATACCGGAGTGGGCGCCACGGTGCTATGGAAAGCTTTTGACGTGGTGCTGCGACGCCTGAGCTAGCTCTGGTGCACTCTGGATTTTAACACTCGGGTGCCCCAACGCAGGGCATTGGGCGCCACTGTGCTTGGTGCTGCTGGGCAACAAATGCCGCGGCGTGTTGGGGAGCGCCGCGGCCCTCTGAATCTGTGATGACGCAGCACCACAGTGCTCAGAAAATGCCAGAATTTTCCAAAGTGCCGAACATGAAAGTTGTATCTCTATGTCTCTTCTTTCCCTAGCCACTAGAATCACCTTAATCTATTCTAAATTGAAAGAGATATGACAAAATTAGTGACCAAAGGTCAGAATTCATCCTGCTGCATTGTGATTCTGATTTACGAGCTCTATAACGCTATGAAATCTCCCGAATTTGATCAAGTGTTTAACATAAAAGTTGTTGATGATTGTGTTATCTTTTTCACATCCACTTGAATCACTTTGATTAGAGTTCATAAGATGGAGATATGCTCAAAAAAGTACTGAAAGGTCTAGAATCACTGCAATGTAGCATTTTTCCATGAATTTCTTATCTTTTTCTTCTCTTTTCTTCTTCCTTTGTTCCTACAACAAAAAACACAAAACTAAGCTAATTCCTAATTATATTTTACTTAAATTAAACAAAAATTAAGTTTAAAGGTATTAATATCATGCTTAATTAAGATCACATCAGGGTGTAAGATAAGAAGAACCTTTATCTCCCTATCTTTTTTATTTATGCATAAAATGGTTATCTCACATTATTGACTTAGCCGAGCAATAGGAAGATTGGAAGCCTATTAGACTGGGTAAGAAAGAATGGACCATTGATATCCCACCTCAAATGACCCTTTTTATTTTAATTTGCAGAAGCTTCTACGGATTAAGTTTATGTGATAAAAAATGCTTGTAAACTTTCAATGATAGTAGTGGACAATTAGTTAATGAGGACAAGACTCAGGTGTACTTTTTCGAGAATGTTAATCATGCTAGATTCTCACATATTAGCTCTAGCTTAGGATTTTCTTTCTCTTCAGATATATATGGGCAAATATTTGGGTATACCTGTACATCATAAGAAGGTAGCTAAGCAGGCTTATAGGCATGTGGTGGAGAAGGTCAAACAAAGGTTAAGTGGGTCGAAGTTGATCACTCCTAGTCTTGGTGGGGTTGTGTTTAGACTTAGAAAGATTAAACTATAATTTTATGTAGTGAGGAGATCATAAGAATAGGAAGTTTCGACTGGTTAAGTGGGATATTGTTTGCCCTACAAAACTTGGAGGATGCTTGGGCTTATGATTGGAGGTGTTTAGAAACAAGTCTAGACTAGGCAATGATGCTATTCCTTAGTTTCCTGCCAGTGGACTCGATTGTTCCAATTTATTTTCTAGGTTATGCAGGAATTAACAAAACATGTTAAATGGCATTATATGTAACATCCCTAATTTCGTTTCTTTTATTAATAAAGGTACATAAATATTTAATTAAGGAAATAAAAGTTATTAAATAATTTTTAGATATCTAAGGAAATATAAGCCTTAGAAATTCTTCACCTTATTTGTATGAACATGTTTCTAACATTAAGGGAATAGGTAAAGAGACAAAATCTAATAGAAAAAAATTAGAAATAACATACTAAAAAGAGGCGAAATTCATGGGTAAAGAAGATAAATTTTTGGAACGCAAAGGTCTTAAAATTTTAAGAAGATTGGATTAGGGTAATTTTTCCTAATTCAAGAGCTAGAGTTACTAAGTTTAACATCTCCACCCATACATTGGGCTTTCACCTATGGACTCTTCATATAGAGTTTTTCCACTTCACATGAGTTTTTACCAAGCTAATTGGATAGCCCAAGCAAGAGATATAACATAGATTTGGACTAGGATATAGAAGTTGGACCATAGCCCAAAAATCATGAAAATGTGACAAAGCCCTCTATGAAAGGTAGAATTTCAGCTAAAGCAAAGGAAATGGGTAAGAATGAGTCCAAATCCCAAGAGGGAAAAATAAGAACTATGTGAGGAAATAGTAGTGTAATAATAATTAAGATTAGGTCACAAGGCATTATGATAAAACATCTGTATCCTATATTCAAAATTTCAGCAAGTAGGTAATAATACATGACATTTGGACAAAACATCTATATCCTACATTCATAATTTCAGCAAATAGGTAATAATACAAGGCATTATGACAAAACATCCCTATCTTACACAACTAATTACAGCCAAGCAAGGAAGATTCAAAGGCTAAAAATTTGTCATTTAGAAAGGCAAACCTATCATACATGAGTGAGACAAAAGAAAAAGGAAATTAATCCCTAAATTAAAGGGGCCATGTCCCTTATCTTAAGAACATTTTATCATAATTTTCTTTTACTATGCATATATTGACTAAAGGGGAGGAAGACAAGAACATAAGTTGTCTTTCCCCAAAAAGCAACCAAGGGCATCCTAATTTTGATAAGGTAGACCCATGATTATGAAAGGTGAAGCACTTGATAGTTTATTTAAGCAAAACCCACCCTTATAACGTTATAATTTCTTCCAAGTGAGGGAGAAGAAAAAATAAAAGCAAGGTAAAGTGAGGAAATGAGAGAAAAAGAGGAGAAGTCCAGAGGACTAAGTACTCAAGGTAAGTTAACTTAATCTCCATTTGAATCCATCTTTTCTCTTCATCCTTGGGGTTAAAAACTCACCCTCCTTCTCTTATTTAGGCTACTATAAAAGCTAAGGGAAGGGAGGAATCTTACCACTTCCTTCAAGGGGAAACAAGAAAAAGAATTCACTAAGTGAGCTAGGGAGATCTTTAGGTAGGTTTAACAATATCTCTTTTTGAAGAAAAGCTTTGAAATTTGTAACATTTATATGAGATTTTGATCTTAGAAGTTTGATGAAATTTACAATATTTTATACTTTGATGATTGTTCATGTATGCTGCTATATCATGTTACATGTTATCTTACATATGATGGATGTTTTGAATATTTTAGTTGGGGTGAAAAGTTCTGCATATGTATGGCTATGGGTGGCAAAATCTTAAGATTTTTATGCTGCTATTTTGTATATTTGAATGTGGTGAAAAATTAATAGAATATGATTAGATTTAAATTTGGAAGAAAATAGAAGAGAACATAATAAAATGATGAACTAAAATCTTAGGAAAGGTTTCGTTAGGAAACTGAATTTCGTAGTAATTAGGGAAGCTTCTATTTTTGAAATTTTAGGAATAATCAATTAGGAATTAAAAGAAATGGTTAACATGAAAAATGTAGATATATCTCATGGATTTTTAACCACTGGATTCACTTAACTTGGAGTCCATATGAGGGAGATAATGTCCAATTAGTAAGTAGCGGTCAGATTAGTAAGTAGAGATCAGAACCTACTCGAGAAGAAATAACATTGAATTTGAGGGAGTAGTAACACCACGATTACTTAATATTTCACTAAAATGTTCAACATATGAGTTTTAAAAGATTGTCTTATCTTTAAATTGACACCAAGATCGCCCAATCTGATTTAAAATGAGGGTGTTATACTTTGATTAGTTAGAGAAGAAAATAATATTTAAGAAAGAAGAAGAATATTATAAATAAAAATAGTAAATGACTAGTGTATGCCCTAGCTATTGCCATTGCATAAACTCCTTACCATCTTAAGTGTGTAATTTTGACATAGAAATATTTTATAAAGTGGTAATTGAAAATGATTATGTTCATGGCAAGATTATATTTTACCATTGATTTTTGGTAATGATTATGCTTTGATGATAAATTATGGCATGTGAGTATAATAAACATACTCTTTATTGAAATCATATTTTTGGCTATTAATGTGAAAAGAAAAGAAAAGAAAAGAAAAGAAAAGGAAAGAGATGAGCCTGGTCACATGGCGGTCCGTGTAGTGCACAATTAAGGGACGCCCTACTCATGGCTATGATTATGCTAATGAGAAAAGAAAGAGAAAGTGTGTCATGTCAGACAAAGCGAGAAAAGCCTGTTCCAAATAGTAGAAAGTACTCACCTAACCGAGGTAGCTTGTTATGAAAATAAGTTGATAACCATCATATGATATTCTGAAAATAGTTATTCATGTCATACATGTCATTACTGTACGATTTTCATGTGCATAAATAAAGTGCATTCATGTGACCTAAAATTTTTGCTGTAACTTATATAGATGAACATGACGTGACGAGCATTATTGATGATGATTATGATTTATTGTTGAACCTAATGAGATTTAATTCTCACTATATTTCCATATCATGTTCAGAAAACTAGTTATGTAGATTTTTCTATGGCTCTGGCTTTTAGTGCACATTGGATCGAGTTACTCTATGTTGGGCAGATCCCAGAAATTAATAAGGTATTTGTGGTTGAGTTGGTCAAGATCCCGGTGAAGGTGCAACCAACTACACCCGTATCTCCAAAATTGGTCGACATGAATGAATAAGATATAGATATTTATGTGTTTAATTTTTGTACATACGTTTTGATTAATGATGTATATGTGAACTCAAAATTGTATAAGTGTTAATGGTAGACCTAAAACCTTGATTATGCTTGGTTAAATTAATTAAATGTTATTATGAGTTAAGTAATTAGAAGTAAATAAGTAATGACTTTCTAGGATTTTACAAATATATATGTATATATGTAAAAAAAATAGAGTTGTTCCATTCTATGGTTAGTTGGAAATGGTAGAGCCATTAGATTTTGTTTGGATACGTGGGTACCTAATTATCCGTATTTGAGTGATTTTGCTCTTGTTCTACCACTGATGAGTGTAACATCCCTAATTTTATTTCTTTTATTAATAAAGGTACATAAATATTTAATTAAGAAAATAAAATTTATTAGACAATTTTTAGATATCTAAGGAAATATAATCCTTAGAAATTCTTCACCTTATGTGTATGCATAGAAAATGTTTCTAATATTAAGGGAATAAGTAAAGAGAGAAAACCTAATAGGAAAAATTAGAAATAACATACTAAAGATAGGCGAAATTCATGGGTAAGCAAGATAAATTTTTGGAAAGTAAGTAAAGGTCTTAAAATTTCAAGAAGATTGGATTAGGGTAATTTTTCCTAATTCAATAGCTAGAGTTTCTAAGTTTAACATCTCCATCCATACATTGGGCTTTCACCAATGGACACTTCATATAGAGTTTTTCCACTTCACATGAGTTGCTAGCAAACCAATAGGATAGCCCAAGTAAGAAATGAAATATAGACTTGGACTAGGATATAGAAGTTGGACCGATAGCCAACAAACCATGAAAATGTGACCAAGCCCTGCATGAAAGGTATAATTTCAGCCAAGGCAAAGGAAATGGGTAAGAATGAGCCCAAACCAAGAGGAAAAAACAAGAATCATGTGAGAAAATTGTAGTGTAATAATAATCAAGACTAGGTCACATGGCATTAAGACAAAACATCTATATCCTACATTCATAATTTCAGCAAGTTGGTAATAATACATGGCATTAGGACAAAACATCTATATCCTACATTCATAATTTCAACAAGTAGGTAATAATACATGGCATTATGACAAAACATCCTTATCCTATACAAATAATTTCAGCCAAGCAAAGGAGACTCAAGGGCTGAAAATTTGCCGCCTAGAAAGGCAAACCTATCATACTTGAGTGAGGCAAAAGAAAAGGAAAACGAATCTCTAAATCAAAGGGGCCTTGTCCCTTGTCTTAAGAACATTTTATCATGATTTTCAAAATACAAATCTCCTTTTGCTATGCATATCTTGACTAAGGGAGAGGAAGACAAGAACATAAGTTGTCCTTCCCGAAAAAGCGACCAAGTGCATCATAATTGTGATAAGGTAGACCCATGATTATGAGATGTGAACAACTTAATAGTTTATTTAAGCAAAACTCATCCTTATAACATTATAATTCCGTCCAAGTGAGGGAGAGGAAAAATAGAAGCAAGGTAGAGTGAGGAAAGAAGAGAAAGAGGAGAAGAGAAGAAGGAAGAAGAAAGAGAAGTCTATAGGATTAAGTACTTAAAGAAAGTTAGTTTAATCTGCACTTGAATCCCTCTTTTCTCTTTATCCTTGGGGTTCAAAACTCACCCTCCTTCTCTTATTTAAGCTGCTAGAAAAGCTAAGGGAAGGGAGGAATCTTGCTACTTCCTTCAAGAGGAAACAAGAAAAAGAATTCATTAAATGACCTAAGAAGATCTTTAGGTAGGTTTAATAATATATTTTTTAAAAGAAAAGCATTAAAATTTGTAATATTTATATGGAATTTAATCTTAGAAATTTGATGAAATTTACAATATTTGCTATTTTCATGATTGGCCGTAGATGTTACTATATCATATTACATGTTGATCTTGCATATGATGGATGTTTTGAATACTTTGGTTGGTATTGAAAGTTCTGCATAAATATGGCTATGGGTGGCAACAATTTAGGGCTTTAATGCTAATGGTATGTATATTTGAATATGGTAAAAATGGACAGAAGATATTTAGGTTGGTAAATTAAGTATGGCCTTAAACACCTTGGGGAAAACCAAGAGAAATTTCTGTTAAGAAACACCCTTAGTAATGCATGATTTGATTTTTTTTCTTTTGAAGTGGATGATGGAATATGTTAAATTAAGTAAGAAATATAATTAAATATTGAGATGAGTAATACTATGGTTAAGTGGAAATTTGGAAGATGAATTAATAAAAGGATGAACTAGAACTTTAGGAAAGGCTAGGCTAAGAAAACTGGATTTCGGAGTAACCAAGGAAGCTTTTATTTTTGAACTTCTAGGAAGAATCGGTTAGGAATTAAAAGAAATGGTTAACATCAAAATTGTATATATATGTCTCACATATTTTTAGCCACTGGAATCACCCCATTTAAAGTTCAAATGAGGGAGATATGGTTCGATCAGTAAGTAGAGGTCAGAAAATGGTTAAACAAGGAAGAATCTATTAGGTAAGTTTCTGTGTTTGAACTTTTGGAAAAAATCTATAGGTAACTAAAATAAATAGTTAAAATGAAAAAAAAATATACATATCTCAAGAAGTTTTAGCCATTGTAATCATTCAATTCGGAAACCATATTAGGAGGATATGGTTAGATTAGTAAGTAGTTGTCAAAAACTAGCTAACCAGGAAAAAATCTATTAAGTATGCTTCTTTGTTTGAATTTCAAGGCACAATTTGTAGGAAATTAAAGAAATTGTTAACATAATAAATATCACAAATCTATAGGCTCTGAAATCACTTAATTTGGAGTCCATATAAGGGAGATACGGCTGATTAATGAGTAGAAGTCAGAATCAGTCTAGAATCAACGGTGGTAAATGTAAGCGTTTTTGTTTTCAATTTTTTGCGAATAATTTGTAAAAAATATGAAGACATGATAAACATAAAAGTTGTAGATAAGTATCTTAACGTTTAATAGGCTTTGGAATCAACTCAATTAGAGTTTTTATGTGGGAGATATGGTTGAATAAGTGAGGAAAGGTCACAGAACATGGCAAAGCCGTGTTCTGGGTTACTTTAGCACGGGTAGGCCGTGTTCAGAGCTATTTTTGAATATGTTTGATGTAACATCCTGTAATTTTTATTTTTAAATAATATTTTTCTATAAACAAATATATTTTTATTTGTTTAAAAATGATTATGTTCTGCTAAAAGTAAGTATATTTTTAATTAAAGTAATTATTGTTTTGCTTGAAATAATTATATTGGCCTTTAATAAATTTTTGTTGTATTTTTAGAAATATTCTTTCTTTTATTATATATAAAGATATTTATTTTGTGATTTATTTTATTAAGATTTTTATTAAGAAAAGTCATGATTTAAGAGTTCAACTAAATTTTTATGAGAATGTAAATTTTTATAAATTTTTGGAATATTTTAGAATGAAAAACGATATTTATATGAATATATATAAAATTAAATAAAAATAAATCTAAATATTAAATTATTAAATTATTATTATTATTATTATTATTATTATTATTATATAAAAAATAAAAGGGGGAAGGGGAAACAAAATGTAGAGGATGAAATAGAAGAGGAAAATGAATAGTGTGAATAGTGAATAGTACCTCCATATTTTCTCTCTAGATCTAGAGTGTCTACAGGCCTCTAATCTCAAAACTAATGGTACCAATGGATTCAGGACAGAGAGTATTACGATTTTGATTGAACAATTTCTTAAATCAGCCATTGAATTGCCGTAGATCGGAAGTAGAAAATCTTAGAAAAATATAAACTCTAAAACTCTTACTTAGAGACCTCAAATTGGAAATCTGACACCGTAGATGGATTCAGAAGCTAGATAAACCTTAAAATATGAAATTTTTCAGCTATCTGACAACTTTTTCTTCGTGGTGAATAGTATTTTCCGACGATGAATAGTAACCAAGTTCTTAGAGTCATTTCTTTAATTTTTGAACCCTCCGAACACGTTTTTGAAGTCTGTTTAGTCAAATGTGGATTGAAAATGTACAATTTGGGGCTATCCAATTTGGAGCCCTTACCTTGTGAGTAGATAATTCTTTCTATAACTTACCACATGCTCTTCTTGAACTATAAATGTATAATTGTTTCTATTTACAAATTATTTATGTTATTATAGGTTTATTAAATGTGTTAAAATATCTGTTATACTTACGAACTGGCACATAGTTCAAGAAGAGTATGGTTTTAGAAATAGATTTTGGAACTCATTGAATATATGGTTCTAAATGTATTTATCATTATTTGATAAAGTGAATATTATATGCACGATGTATTGATTTAAAAGCTATATACTTGTGAAAATGATACATGTCATATTATAATGAGATTGAATGGCAAGTGTAAAGCTTATGGCGAGTTGCTTGATAATTTTACATGTATTTATATGTATGGATGAATATCGACCGGTTGTATGGCTTGTGATAGTACCGAATAGGGGACGCCCTATTAGACTGAGTGAGCCAGGGTTGGTCTGCTCCAACTGGGTGAAAGTGGTAATGTGGGGGGGGGGCAGGAGGGTGATGTACTCACATTCCCTGTTCACTTATTGTAATTGTAGTCGAGGTCACTATACGTATAGAAAATGAGTTATGTTTTCATTGTATTGACCAGATTGCCGAGTGAGGCAGGTACATTAAAAGTGATGCTTTTATCTCCAAATCTTAATATTTTACTATAGCTTATATAGCTGAGCATAACAACATTTATTTAATGATCATACCATGCAGCATATAGTTTTAGATATCTTAATATCCTTTGATTTAAGAATATTTGAAATACGGGTCCCATATGAATGTACTTCTGAACTGTATTTTCTATGTGACACATTTTAAAATATAAGTACATCTATATGCTGACCTAAGAAGTTATAGGAGGAATTATTTGCTCATTGAGTGGTCAAACTCACTACACGATATTTTCACATTTTTCAGATGAGAATACAGAGTCTGATCCAGTAGATAGGTGATCAGTTAGGTGACATATTCTGTGGGTGAGTCTACATTGCTTCCAAGGCTCATGGTTTTTTGAATTATACTGTGTTTGTATTCTAGAGTGCTCTGAACGCTACAGGTAGGATCCCCATTTCTGTTGTACTTTGATGTTTATAGACTTGCTCTGTATAGTGTGTATACATGAGAGAAATGACAGAGAATTGAATTGTGCATCTTTATGGAGATTATCTGATTGTGGGAAAAAAATGTTTATTTTACATAACGTAAATTGGGGGCGTTTCATTTGAAGTATTTTTCAAGCATGGCTGTGTCCTGAAACATGACCAGGCTGTGTTGAGAGTTAGTAAAGCTTATTTTTAATATTTCTCTATCCTAAATGAACTCCATTAACTATAGGATAATTATAGAAACTAAATTGGAGAAGAATGCCCTATAAAATTTGTGAGAACATGTGTTGGAAATAATATAAGTAGAAGAAAAATAAATAGAGGCCAAGTGTAACATCCCGTAATTTTTAGATATTTTTCTTATAAATTATTCACCTTACATATATGCGTAGAAATGTTCTAATATTAATGGAATAGGTAAAGAAAGAAAACATAAGAGGAAATATTAGAAATAACATACTAAAGAGATGCAAAATTATTCATCTTTACCTATACATTGGGCTTTTACCTATGGACACTTCATATAGAGTTTTTCCACTTCACATAAGTTTCTAGCAAGCCCATGGGATAACCTAAGCAAGCAATAAAACATAGACTTGGACTAGGATATAGTAATTGGACCAATAGTCCAAAAATTATGAAAATGTGAATAAGCCCTCCAAGAAAGGTAGAATTTTATCCAAAGCAAAGAAAATGGGTAGGAATAAGCCCAAATCCAAGAGGAAAAATAAAATAAAATAAATTAGGTGATGATATAATAATGTAATAATAATAAAGATTAGGTTACATGGCATTAAGACAAAAATTTACCAAGTGGTGTGATTCTACATTCATCATTTTGGCAAGTGGCATGATAATACAAGGCTTTAGGACAAAAACATCTATATCCTACACTCATAATTTTAGAAAGTGGTATGATAATACATGGCATTAGGACAAAACATTCCTATCCCGCACAAATAATATCAACCAAATAATGGAGATTCAAGGGCTAGAAATTTGTCACCTAAAAAGGCAAACCTATCATACTTGTTTAAGACAAAAGAAAATGGAAAAGACTCCCTAAATCAAAGGGACCTTGTCCCTTATCTTAAGAACATATCATCATAATTTTCAAAATACAAATCTCCTTTTCCTATGCATATCTTGAGTAAGGAAGAGGAAGACAAGAACATAAGTTGTTTGTTTTCCAAAAATTCAACAAAGTGTATCCTAATTGTGATAAGGTAGACCCATGATTATGAAAGGTGAATTATTTGGCGGTCTATATAAGAAAACTCACCCTTACAACATTAGAATTTCGTCCAAGTGAGGGAGAGGAAAAATAGAAGCAAGGTAGAGTGAGGAAAGGAGAGGAAGAAAGGAAGAAAGAGGAAGAAGAAGTCTAGGGGACTAAGTGCTCCAGGTAAGTTTAACAATATTTCTTTTTGAAGAAAACTTTTGAAACTTATAATATTTATATGAGATTTTGATCTTAGAACTTTGATGATTGGTCATGGATGTTGCTATATCATGTTACATATTGATCTTGCATGTGATGTATGTTTGAATACTTAGGTTGGTGTAGATAGTTCTGCATGGGTATGGCTATGGTTGGCAGAATTTTAAGCTTCGGTGTTTTAATTTCTGGGAACAATCTATAAGGAATTAAAATAAATGGTTAACATAATAATTAAAGATATAAGTGTCACAGATTTTTAGCCATTGGAATCATTCAATTTGGAGTCCATATGAGGTAGATATGGTCTAATTAGTAGTCAAAGGTCAGAAAATAGTTCATCAGGGAAGAATATGTTAGGATAATTTCTGTATTTTAATTTCTGAGAATTATCTGTATGGAATTAAAATAAATGGTTAACTTAAGAATTATAGCTATGTGTATCACAGATTTTTAGCCACTTGAATCATTCAATTTAGAGTTCATATGAGGTAGATATGTTCCGATTAGTAAAAAAAGGTCAGAAAATGGTTAATCAGGGAAGAATATGTTAGGATAGCTTCGGTGTTTTAATTTTTGGGAACATTCTATAAGGAATTAAAATAAATGGTTAACATATGAATTATATATTTATGTTTAATGGATGTTTAGCCACTGGAATCACTTAATTTGGAATTCGTATGTGGGAGATATAGTCAGATTAGTAAGTAAAAGTTAGAACCTACCCAAGAAGAAATAATATTGAATTTAAGGGAGTAATAACACCACGATTTATTTCTATTTTTCTGATATGATTAACATAATAGTTTTATATAATTGTCTTATCTTTCCATAGACACCAAGATCACCTCAATCGGAGTTAAAATGAGGGAGTTATGCTCTGATTAGTGAGCAAAGGTCACAGAGCACGGTCAGTCCGTGTTCTGGGTGCTTCAAGCACGGGCTAGCCATGTTCCTGACTGTTTTTGAGTACATTTGAAGTATTTTTAAAGTATGGCCAGACCGTGTTCGAAGCTGGTGAAGCCTATTTTTAACATTTTTCTACCCCAGATGAACCTCTTTAACTATAGGGTAATAGTAGAAATCAAATTGGGGAACAATGCTCTATAAATTTGAAAGAACATGTGTTGGAAATGATATAAATAAGAAGAAAATTATTAAGCCCAAGCATAAAGAGAAGGTTAGATATGATGAAAACCTGCATCAAGAAAATAAAGAAATAAAATTAATATTTAAAAAAGAAGACGAATCTTATAAATGACTAGTATATGCCATAGCCATTGCCATTGTATGAACTTCTTACCATCTTAAGTGTGAAATTCTGACATGGAAATATTTTATAAAGTGATATTTGAAATGTTTATGTTCATGGCATGATTACCAATGATTTTTGGTAATAGTTATATTTTGATGAACATACTTGTTATTGAAAGCATATTTTTGGCTATCATTGTGAAAAGAAAAGAAATGAGCACAGTCACATGGCAATCCGTGTGGTGCACCAGTAGGGGACGACCTACCAACGGTTATGACCATGTTAATGAGAAAAGAAAGAGAAAGTGGTCCATGTCAGACTGAGCGAGAAAAGCCCGTACCGGAGAGTAGAGGATACTCACCCTGACCGGGGTAGCTTAAAATGAGAATAAGTTGATGGCCATCATATGATATTCTGAAAATAGTTAATCCTGTCATACATATAATTACTGTATGATTCTTATGTGCATAGATATAATGCATTCATGTGACCAAAGATATTTTCTGTAGTTTATATAGCTGAACATGACGTGATGAGCTATATTAATGATGATTTATTGTTGAACTTACTGGGATTTAATTCTCACTATATTTCCATATCATGTTCAGAAAATTAGTTATGCATATTTTTCTATGGCTCTGGCTTTTAGTGCACATTGAATCGAGTTACTTTATGTTGGGCAGATCTCATAATCAAATAAGATGTTTGTAGTCGAGTTGGCTCAAATCCCGGTGAAGGTGCAACCACCCGCACCTGTATTTCCGGAATTGGTCAACCAAAATAAACAAGATGTAAATATCTATGTGTTTGATATGTTGCATGTACGTTTTGATTAATGACGTGTATGTGAACTCAATATTGTATAATAATAAAGATAAAAAAAAGGTTGTTACACCAAGCATAAAGAAAATGAAAAGATGAAAATAATATTTAAAAAAGAAGAATAATCTTATAAATGGAAATAATAAATACTAGTGTAGCCCCTAGCCATTGTCATTGCATGAACTCCTTACCATCTTAAGTGTATAATTTTGACATGAAAATATTTTATAAAGTGATATTAAAAAATAGTTATGATCTTGACATGATTTATTTTTTCCAATGAATTTTGGTAGTGATTATGCTTTGATGATAAATTATGGCATGTGAGTATAATGAAAATACTTGTTATTGAAATCATATTTTTAGCTATTAACGTGAAAAAAAGAGAGACAAGCACAGTCACGTGGCGGTCCGTGTGGTGCACTAGTAGGGGACGTCCTACTAACAGCTATGATTATGTTAATGAGAAAAGAAAGAGAATGTGTGCCATGTCGGACGGAGCAAGAAAAGTCTGTATCGGAGAGTAGAAAGTACTCACCCTAACTAGTGTAGCTTGACATGAAAATAAGTTGATAGCTATCATATGATATTCTGAAAATAGTTATTCATGTCATATATGACATTACTGTATGATTTTCATGTTCATAGATAAAGTGCATTCATGTGACCTAAGAAATTTGCTGTAACTTATAGAGATGAACATGACATGATGAGCTATATTGATGATGATTATGATTTATTGTTGAACCTACTGAGATTTAATTCTCACTATATTTTTATATCATGGTCAGAAGACTAAATATGCATATATTCTCTATGACCAGCTTTTAGCGTACATTTAGTCGAGTTAGCTAAGATTCCGATGAAGGTGTAACCACCTGCACCCATATTCCTAGAACTTTTCAATATGGATGAATAAGATGTAGACATATATGTGTTTATTTTTGTACAGATGTTTTTAATTAATGATGTGTATGTGAACCACGAATTGTATCAGTGTTAATGGTATACCATAAACCTTAATTATGCTTGGTTAATTTAATTGAATGTTATTATGAGTTAAATAGTTAGAAATAAAGAGATAATGACTTCGTGGAATTTAATATATATATATATATATATATATATATATATATGAAAAAAAATAGAGTTATTATAATGAGGAGAAAATGTCCTCTGTTTGCAGCTTTAGTAATGTTGAAGGTGCATGGGACATCCAAAAATTACATGCATCGATCCCTTTCCATTTGATATAGAAAAATGTTGACTATCGTGCCTCACTCCCTAAGTATGGGCAAGGGTATGTACGAGAAATTCTCTCAAGACGAGACCATCTCTGTCAAAACAACTTATGCTAGTTCATTTATAGACTTTCACTTCCAACTATAAGATTCTAAGTTAAAATAGAGTTTGATTTTTGTTGGCCTCCATTCTCTTAAATAAATAAATAAAAAATTAAGTTTAACATAAAGTACATCACAAATACCTACATTTTAAGCACAGAGCATTAGTGTGAGGAGTGCGTTAAACATCATAATAAAAAGAAGCGATGAGGCGGTGTTTAATGGTAAGGTGATGCAAATTGTGGATTGTTTGTTTATTTGTCTGTGTAGGGCTAGAGAATGCAACTTGAATTTACCTAAACCAATTGAAGATGGTAAAAGGTTAGTAGAAAAATTCTTGTCAATTGGAAGTTCCTTTACAGTGATTGGGTTAAGGTTAACATTGACGAATTGTTGTGAGTGGTTCAGCTGCTTATGGGGGAGTTCTACTCGATGCCTCAAGGGTTTGTTTGCATGGTTTTGCAAGGAAACTTGGAAGTTGTAGGATCAAGAAGGTCGAGTTGTGGAGGATTTTTGCTAGACTCTGTTTGGCTTGTAAAAGGGGATTCAGAAGGGTAGAGATCGAAGTTGACCATGAAACAACTATCAAGATGGTTGTTCAAGGATGCAATTCCAAGCATCCTTACATTTGCATCCTTACGTTAATCTTGTCAATAGCATTAAGTAGATGAGGGAGCGTAGTTGGCTGGTGAAGTTTATGCATACAAACTTAGAGGGCAATCAAATTGCGAATTGGATGGCGAATTTTGCGCACTAGCTTGATGACGTGAGTATGGAGATGGGAAGCTCACCAATTTCGTGGTAGAATTATCATGGAGAATATGATGGGAGCTAATCTCCAACATTATATTTGCTGCTACTTTATCTTTTTTTTGTAATATCACGTAATTTTTATTTTTAAATAATAATTTTTTGTTGTAAACAAATATATTTTTATTTTTTTAAAATGATTATGTTTTGCTAAAGCCAAGTATACTTTTAATTAAAATAATTATTGTTTTGCTTAAAATAATTATATTGGTCTCTGATAAATTTTTGTTTTATTTTTAGAAATATTCTTTCTTTTATTATGCATAAAGATATTTATATTGTGATTTTTTTATTAAAATTTTATCAAGAAAAAATTATGATTTAAGAGTTCAACTAAAGTTTTATAAGAATGTAAACTTTTAGAAATTTTTGGGATATTTTAGGATGAAAAATAGTATTTATATGTATATAATAAAAATAAAAATAATAAATTTTAAATATTTAATTATTATAATAATAAAAAGAAAAGAAAGAAAAAGGGGGAGGGGGAGACAGAAGCGTGAAGAGAATCTGTAATTTTCATATATGAATAGTGTGAATAGTATTTTTCTCTCCTTCATATTCTCTCTCTAGATTTGGAGTGCCTACTGGCCTCTGATCTCAAAACTATGGGTACCACTAAATTCAGGATGGAGAGTACTACGATTTTGACCGAATAATTTTTCAAATTAGCTGTAGAATCGCTGCAGACGGGAAGTAGAAATTTTTTTAAAAAAGGTAAATTCTGAAACTTCTATTTAGAAATGGATTCAGGAGTTTGATAAACCTTAAGATATAAATTTTTTTAGCCATATGACACCATAAATGGATTCAAGAGTGTGATAAATCTTAAGATATGAAATTTTTCAGCCATCTGACAACTTTTTATGAGTTGTGAATAGTAAATCCAATGAGTATGAATAGTGATTTTCGGTGGTGAATAGTATTTTCTAAATGTAAATAGTATTCATCAGTTGACCAGTGTTGACCAAGCTCACAGAGGCCAAATTGAACAATTTTAGAGTCATTTCTTAGGTTTTTAGACCTTCCAGACTCGTTTTTGAGGTCAATTTGGTCAAATTGAGATTGGAAAAGTACATTTTAGGGTTGTCCAACCTGGAGCCTTACCCTGTGAGTAGATAATTATTTCTATAACTTATCACATTCTCTTATTGAATTATAAATGTATAATTGATTATGTTTACCAGTTATTTATATTTTTATATGTCTCTGAAATGGATTAAATTATTTAAATTGTTTACAATCTAGTATATAGTTCAAGAAGAGTATGGTTTTGAAAATAGATTTTTGAATTCATTGAATATGTGATTTTAAATGTATTTCTCATCATATAGTAAAGGAAATATATTGTTCACATCGCATTGATTTATAAATCTATATGATTGCCTTTAAAAAAAGGGCATGTATATGTGATAAACCCTGATTGAGAAATTTATGATAGATGAACTGTACTGGAATTAAAAGTCTGTATTATACTCAAAACTCTGTATTGGATGATATGGTATATGTGTAAATGATAATTTCTATGGAGGAATCCTATTGGAAATATTGTTTGCTAACAGTAGGTGATGTTAGCTTTGGTTCACCTTGATACCTCAGCTAGCAGGGATGGTGCTAGTATCGTGTGACGGCCAACACATAGGATATGATATGTCAAGGAGAGTGGAATGTCTTCTATATGATATGTGATTTGCCCTCCCTTACTATGTGCTTGGGAAATGCACATACTAAAGTCCCTTCGTGTGTCCTCTTGAATGGTTGTAAGGCAAACCTTGGTTAAGATGCTAAGTATAGGCAAATCCTACACCAACAAAGTACAGTAGGATTGAACTTTGATATGGCGGTTCTTATATAGGATCTTGCTAATATTTTCATGTGAAATATTTTGATGCATAACAACATTTGTTTAATAATCAACAGTACAGTATATAGTTTTGGATATCTGAATATCCTTTGATTTGAGAATATTTAAAATACGAGTCCCATATGGATGCACTTCTGAATTAATATTTTCTATGTGCTAAATTTAAATTTATGAGTACATCCATATGTTGACCTAAGAATTCAATGAGGTGTTATCTGCTCACTGAGTTGTCAAACTCACTACATGATACTTACATTTTTTTTCAAATAAAGATACATAGTTTGGTCCTGCAGCTACAGGATCAACTAGGTGTCATACTTTCTGGGTAAGCCTATGTTACTTCCGTGGCTCACAGTGTCACACCCCTAATTTTAGGGCACATGAAACACATACTTTACGATCATATATTTTTTATAACATGTATATTACTCTCATTTACATATATGTATTCCTATGTATACACAATATACATATAAAGTCTATAAACATCAAAGTACAGTAGAAGCAAGGATCATACTTGTGGCGTTTAGTGCATACTCTAGAATACAAGTACAAAATAATTAAAACACTGTGAGCCATGGAAGCAACGCAGGCTCACCCAGAAAGTATGACACCTAGTTGATCATGTAGCTGTAGGACCAAACTCTGTATCCATATTTAAAAAATAATGTAAGTATCGTGTAGTGATTTTGATAACTTAGTGAGCAGATAATACCTCATATGACCTCTTAGGTCTACATATGGATGTACTCATAAATTAAAATTTGTCACATAGGAAATACAGTTCGAAAGTACATCCATATGGGACTCGCATTTCAAATATTCTCAATTCAAATCACATTCAGATATCTGAAACTATATATGATACAGTATGATCATTAATCAAATATTGATATGCATCAAAACATTTCTCATGAAAACATTAGGAGGATCTCATATCAGAACTACCATATCAGAGTTTAGGCCCTTCCGTACTTTGGTGGTGTAGGATTTTCCTAAACTTAACATCCCGCTGAGGTTTTCCCTACCACCATTCAAGAGGACATGCGAAGGGACTCTAATATAGGTATTTCCCAAGCACACAGCAAGGGAGGTGTCATGCCCCAAATTTTAGGGCACGTGAAACACATATTTGACGATCTTATATTTACCATAATATGTATAATACGCTACTATCTGATAACTTTAATTTTATTTATTTGCAATCAATGTCATATTATGGCATATCAGGATAATATCATACGTTCGCAAGTTTTCAATATAACTAATTATACATGCCAAGTCTACATTTATCAGTTTTGCAATGGAAGCAAAGAATGTAAGTATCTTTTACTCTTAAATTAGGAAAAAATTACCCTAATCCAATCTTCTTAAAATTTTAAGACCTTTACTTCACAAAAATTTATCTTCCTTACCTAAGAATTTCACATTTCTTTAGCATTTTTATTTCTAATATTTCCTCTTAGGTTTTCTTTCTTTACCTATTCCATTAATATTAGAACATTTCTATGCATATATGTAAGCTGAAGAATTTATAAGGAAAATATCTAAAAATTACGGGATGTTACAAACCACGTGTAGTGAGTTTTCTATCTCAGTAAGTAGATAACACCTCCTATGACCTCTTAGGTCAACATATGAATGTACTCTTTATTTTAAAACTTGTCACATTGAAAATCACAATTCGAAAGTACATTCATATGGGACCCGCATTTCAAATAAACTCTATTCAAATTCATATGCATATTCAGTTTATAAGTAATGTTGTAAGAACGGTAATAAAATCATGTTATGCATCAACATAAATCTTATGAAAACATTTGGAGGATCCCATATCAGAACCACCATATTAGAGTCGATCTGTACTTTGGTGGTATAGGATTTTCCTAAACTCAACATCCCGCTAAGGTTTGCCCTACAACCATTCAAGAGGACACGTGAAGGGACTCTATATGGGTATTTCCCAAGCACACAGCAAGGGAAGGCAAATCATAACTCATATAACTGGCATCTCGCCCATATAGAAGGCATTCCGCTCTCCATCACATATCATCTCCCATGTGTTGGCCCTCACGTAAGGCTAGCACCATCCTCTGCTAGCTGAGGCAATCAAGGTGCACCAGGGCTAACATAACCTATTGTTAGCAGACAGTGTTTCCAATAGGATTTCTCCTTAAAATCCATAATCTCATTTATTACATATTAATCAAAATAGAGGTACTCTTTAATGCAGCATTTTCATTTTCAATATATTCCTCTGTCAAAACTTCCCAATCAAGGGAATCACATATACATGCCTATATCTGAGGCAAAAATTTCACTATATAAATCAATATCATATGCATAACATATTTCCTTTGCCATATCATGAAAAATACATGTAAAAATCACATGTTCAATGTATTTCAAAATTCATTTCAAAAGTCATACTCTTCTTGAACTAGATATCATATTACAACCATTTCAGATATCCTAAACCATTTCAAGAACATATGAAAGTATAAATAACTTGTAATCATGCTCATTTATCAATGTAAAGTTCAAGAAGAGTAAAAACAAGCCATAAAAAGAATCATCTACTCATAAAATTAAGGTACCAAGTTGGACAACCCCAAAATTCAGGTTGCTAGTCAAAATTTAGCAAAATAAATGCCAAAATTAAGTTTAGAACGTCCAAAAACCTTGAAAACGACTCCATATTTGTGAAATTTAGCGTTTGTGAGCTCGGTCAACGCAAGTCAACGCAACAGAGTCCGGTTACATGCGCTATACGCGCCACCAGGGAAGGTTGCATGTGGGCTTCACTCTCTGGGGAAGATTCGGCATGTGGGGGCGCGTGTAAGGGATTCTGGATCTAAAATTTGATATCCAAAGGTTTTGGTACCTTCTGGATCAATCTACTGTGTTAGTTTTTGCGTTTGAGACCCACAGGTAGGAGTTTCAGATATTACCTTTTTAGGCAAATTTTCCTTCAATTTTTTGGCAAATCTCCAGCCAATTTTCTAGAAACCAATTAGATGGATTTGTAGAACTCTTTGTTTTGAGCCCGTTGGTGGTGGTGGTGTCAAAATCCGAGATCTGGATGCTGAGAAATCTTAGATAGAAGTTAGAGGGTTTCAGGGGGAAAATTTCTAAAGAGAGATGGAAAAATCTGGAAATGATCAGCTTTTTGAGTGGCTAAGGCCCTTAAAATATCTCGGGGAACCTTTCTGCAAAAATTCACTTTTAGAAGGTGGTCCTTGCAAATTTTCTTTATTTACATTTTAACCCTGAAACTTTTAAGAAATTGTATTTTGACCCAAAAATGTAAATTCTCATATTCCTTTTGTAATTCTTTAATCCATGTAATAAATAACCTTAGTTTCACCAGTTCTTATCTCCATTTTCAAAAATCTCTCTTTTATTCCAAATTTGCTTTAATTAGAATTTCGTTAAATTTTACGGTTATTACATTCTTCCCCCCTTAAAGAAATTCGGTCCCCGAATTTCATCAGCATAATTGTAGATAAAAATTAACCTTATTGTTCAAACAAATGTGGATATCTGGTGCGTATATCCTCCTCTCTTTCCCAAGTAGCTTCCTCAAAAGAGTGATTTTTCTATATCCCTTTCACTGTAGGTATTTCCTTTGACCGCAACTTCTTACTAGTCTATCCACTATTGTCACTGGTTGTTCCTCATAGGTTAAATCTTCCTGTAACTGAATCTGTGGACACTGTATAACATGTGTAGGATCCGGTAAATATTTCTGTAGCATAGACACATGAAAAACTAGATGGACATTACCCAAATTAGGAGGTAAAGCTAAACGATTAGCTACCAGACCGATCCTATCAAGAATTTCAAATGGTCCTATATACCGTGGACTTAATTTTCCTTTCCTTCCAAATCTTACTACTCCCTTCATAGGAGATATTTTCAGAAAAACATGTTCACCTATAGCAAATTCCAATGGGTGATGTCTATTATCAACATAGGCATTCTGTCTACTCTGAGCTACTAACAACCTTTCCTTAATTATTTTTACCTTAACCAGTGCATCCTGTACCATATCAGGCCCTAAAACCTTTGCTTTGCCCATCTCAAACCATCCAATCGGGGAATGACAACGCCTGCCATATAAGGCCTCAAAAGGAGCCATTTGTATACTGGCTTGATAGCTATTGTTATAAGCAAATTCAGCTAAAGGTAGAAATCTTTCCCAACTACCCCAAAAATCTAAAACACAAGCCTAAAGCATGTCTTCCAATATTTGAATGGTTCGCTCAGATTGCCTATCTGTTTGAGGATGGAATGCAGTATTCAGATTCAACTTCATGCCCAAAGCTTCTTGGAAAGCTCTCCAAAAACAAACTATGAATTGTGGTCCTCGATCAGAAATAATTGATATTGGCACTCCATGAAGCCTCACTATTTCATTCAAATATAATCTTGCATACTGAATTACATTGCATGTGGTTTTCACTGGTAGAAAGTGTGCTTACTTAGTTAACCTATCAATGATCACCCATATTGAATCAAACCCTTTTGGGGTTCTTGGTAACCCCGTAACAAAATCCATAGTTATTCTTTCCCATTTCCATTCAGGTATCTCTATTTGCTGATGTAATCCTGTAGGCCTTTGATGTTCTACTTTCACCTGCTAACAAGTTAAACATCGAGACACGTAATCCACTATGTCTTTCTTCATACCTTCCCACCAATAAATGTCTTTTAGATCCTTATACATTTTAGTAATTCTAGGATGAATCGTATACATGGATCTATGGGCTTCCTCTAAAATTTCTTTCTTAAGTTCTTCTTTATCAGGTATACATATCCGCTTACCAAATCTCAGAATTCCTTCGGAGTCTACAGTAAATTCAACTTCACCATCATTCTTTACCTCTTTAATTTTCTTGCACAAATAGGCATCCTCTTTCTGTGCCTTTTTCACCTCCTTGATCAAAGATGATTGAAACTGTAGATGAGCTAATAATACTCCGGACTCTTTTACTTCCATTACTACCCCATCACGCTCCAGCTTATGCATCTCTTTAATCAACGGCTTTCTTACCATTGTGATATGAGCCAAACTACTCACAGACTTCCTACTTAATGCATCAGCCACAACATTGGCTTTACCTGGATGATATAGTATTGTAAAATCATAATCTTTAAGTAATTCCATCCATCTTCTTTGTCTCAAATTAAGATCTTTTTGATGAAAAATATACTTGAAACTTTTATGATATGTATAAATTTCGCATGTCTCACCATACAAATAATGCCTTCTAATTTTAAGAGCAAAAACTACTGCTGCCATTTCCAAATCATGAGTCAGATAGTTTTGCTCATGTGGTTTAAGTTGTCTGGATGCATGTGCAATGACTCGACCATTTTGCATCAACACACATCCTAATCCAATTCTCGATGCATCATAGTATACTGTATATCCTCCAGTACCTGAAGGAATAGCCAATACTAGCACCGTAGTTAGACATTCTTTGAGTTTCTGAAAACTTCTTTCACATTCATCTGACCAGTCAAACTTTATGCCCTTTCTTGTCAACCTTGTCAAAGGAGCAGCTATTTTTGAAAAATCTTTAACAAATCTACAATAATAGCCTGCTAAACTAAGGAAACTACGAATCTCTATAACTGTTATAGGGCGTGGCCATTTCTTCACCACTTCTATCTTTTTAGGATCAACTTGAATACCATCCTTAGTAACCACATGCCCTAAGAAAGTAACACTACTAAGCCAAAATTCACATTTTGAAAACTTAGCATACAGCTGGTGTTCCCTTAGGGTTTGTAATGCTATTCTTAAATGCCGATCATGCTCTTCTGAACTTCTTGAATATACCAAGATATCATCTATAAATACAATGACGAATTGATCTAGAAAAGGTTTGAACACCCTATTCATTAAATCCATAAATGCAGCTGGAGCATTTGTTAAACTAAAAGGCATTACTAGGAACTCGTAGTGCCCATACCGAGTTCTAAAAGCAGTTTTTAGAATATCCTCCTTCTTTATCCTTAATTGATGATACCCAGATCTCAGATCAATTTTTGAAAAACATTGGACACCTTGTAACTGGTCAAAAAAATCATATATTCTAGGTAAAGGATATTTGTTTCGTATAGTCACTTTGTTCAACTGTCTATAGTCAATACATAGGTGTAGGGATCCATTCTTTTTCTTCACAAAAAGAACAGGAGCACCCCAGGGAGATGTACTGGGTTGAATAAAACCTTTATCTAGTAAATCTTGCAGTTGCTCCTTTAATTCCTTAAGTTCTACAGGTGCCATCCTATAAGGAGGTATGAATATTGGTTGTGTTTCAGGGAGGAGGTCAATATCAAACTCAATCTCTCAGTCTGATGGTAATCCTGGCAATTCCTTAGGAAACACATCAGGAAATTCTCTAACCACTGGAACCTGCTCTACACTGGTATACTTCATATCAACATCATTGATTACTGCTAAATACCCCTGGCATCCTTTTTGTAACAGCTTATGAGCTATTAAAGCTGAAATTAAATTACTAGACTCCTTACTATGATCTCCTTGTATCATAAAGGAAGATTCTCTAGGGACATTAAACTTAATCACCATATGGTGACAGTCTAGAATGGCATGACATGATGACAACCAATCCATTCCTAGAATCACATCAAAGTCTACCATATCTAGAACTATCAAATCTACAATAGTCTCCTTGCCTTCTATCAAAATCTCACATGATTTATACACATCATTTACTAATAATAATTCTCCCATTGGAGTAGCAACCATGACAGAATAATGTAAACTAGCAGGATCTCTATCCAATTTCTTAGCAAAGCATGGTGATATATAAGAATGAGTAGAACCAGAATCGAACAGGACATATGCTCTATGGGAACATACTGATAATGTACTTGTCATAATTGCATTTGAACCTGAGCATCTTATCGTGTCAAAGCAAAAACTCGAGCTGGTTCTTGGCCTCGACTTCCTGATCCCCTACCAGTACCACCACTACTTACTTGAACTTAAGCTGCTATATTCGATCGTGCTGGCACAGATGCAGGAGGTGAAGCTGGTTGTACTGATACTTGACTAAAACCTTGTAGTTGTGGGCAATTCCTCATCAAATGACCCATTTGTCCACACTTAAAACATGCACCAGTTTCTCTGTGACACTGTCTAGTATGAAACCTGCCACAAATAAGACATGGTGGAATTTATCTTGAATCTTGTTGACTAATAGGTCTCATATCTCTTTGATTCATTCTTTGCTTGTTGATATTTATTGATGTCTGATTAGAGCTACCAGTTCCTGTTTGAGTGAAGCGCTGTGGATTTTGAAATCTTGATCCTCTGACATTAGGATTAGAACTTTTTTTAGCATTACTATCTCACTCTCTTTTTCTTCTTTTTAAACCTTCAATATCTACTTGCTCTCGTGTTTCCATCATTCTAGCACAGCCCATAGCTACTGAATAAGTTGTAAAATGATTCATCTGAGGGCCCATCGATTTAAACAACGGGCGTATCAATCCCGAGACAAACCTCTTAATTCTATCTTTTTCAGTAGGAACTAGATATAGTGCATATCTGGACAACCGGGTAAAACGAATGTCATATTCAGAAACTGTCATGTTCGGTGTCAGTCTTAATTCTTCAAATTCTCTAGCCCTCTTGTCTCTTTCACTCAATGGCAGAAAGCGGTTCATAAATGCTTCCTTAAACTCTTCCCACTCCATTGGTGTTAAAGTAACTGCCCGTCCTTGTACATGTGTCTCATACCATACTTGAGCCACATCAGATAGCTGAAAAGACAGCAGTTCAACAGATCTTCTACTAGAGCACCCCAAAGCTCTTAGGACTCGTTCCATAGCATCAATAAATATCTGTGGGTCTTCCTGAACATCTGACCCAGAAAAAGTCGGTGGTTTCAACTTAAGGAATTGCAGTAATGACACCTCAATCCCTGTAATCTTATCCTCTTGCTCAGCTGTTCTTCCTAATTCTTACACTTCAGGAGCATTTTCTGGTGGCTGGCCTTCCCTTCTGTCTTGTTCCACTATAAACTTAGCCAATGTCTTTAAACTCTTATGTATACCAGGAATCATCTCAGTGGTTCTATGTAACATCCCGTAATTTTTAGATATTTTCCTTATAAATTCTTCAACTTACATATATGCATAGAAATGTTCTAATATTAATGGAATAGGTAAAGAAAGAAAACATAAGAGGAAATATTAGAAATAACATACTAAAGCGATGCAAAATTCTTGGATAAGGAAGATAAATTTTTAGAAACAAGTAAAGGTCATAAAATTTCAAGAACATTGGATTAAGGTAATTTTTCCTAATTCAAGAACTAGAGTTACTAAGTTTAAAATCTTTACCTATAGATTGGTTTTTACCTATGGACACTTCATATAGAGTTTTTCCACTTCACATAAGTTTCTAGCAAGCCCATTGGATAACCTAAGCAAGAAATAAAACATAGACTTCGACTAGGATATAGTAATTGGACCAATAGCCCAAAAATTATGAAAATGTGACCAAGCCCTCCAAGAAAGGTAGAATTTTATCCAAAGCAAAGAAAATGGGTAAGAATAAGCCCATAATGGGTAGGACTAAGCCCAAATCGAAGAGGAAAAATAAATTAAAATAAATTAGGTGATGATATAATAATGTAATAATAATAAAGATTAGGTTACATGGCATTAAGACAAAAATTTAGCAAGTGGTGTGATTCTACATTCATCATTTTGGCAAGCGGCATAATAATACAAGGCTTTAGGAGAAAAACATCTATATCATACACTCATAATTTTAGCAAGTGGTATGATAATAAATGGCATTAGGACAAAACATTCCTATCCCACACAAATAATATCAACCAAATAATGGAGATTCAAGGGCTAGAAATTTGCCAAATAAAAAGGCAAACCTATCATACTTGTTTAAGACAAAAGAAAATGGAAATGAATCCCTAAATCAAAGGGACCTTGTCCCTTATCTTAAGAACATATCATCATAATTTTCAAAAAACAAATCTCATTTTCCTATGCATATCTTGACTAAGGAAGAGGAAGACAAGAACATAAGTTGTTTATTTTCCAAAAATTCAACAAAGTGTATCCTAATTGTGATAAGGTAGACCCATGATCATGAAAGGTGAATTATTTGGTGGTATATATAAGAAAACCCATCCTTACAACATTAGAATTTCGTCCAAGTAAGGGAGAGGAAAAATAGAAGCAAGGTAGAGTGAGGAAAGGAGAGGAAGAAAGGAATAAAGAGGAAGGAGAAGTCTAGGGGACTAAGTGCTCCAAGTAAGTTTAACAATATTTCTTTTTGAAGAAAACTTTTGAAACTTATAATATTCATATGAGATTTTGATCTTAGAACTTTTATGATTGGTCATGATGTTGCTATATCATGTTACATATTGATCTTGCATGTGATGTAAGTTTGAATACTTAGGTTGGTGTAGATAGTTCTGCATGGGTATGGATATGAGTGGCAGAATTTTAAGTTTCGGTGTTTTAATTTCTGGGAACAATCTATAAGGAATTAAAATAAATGGTTAACATAAGAATTAAATATATATGTGTCACGGATTTTAATCCACTAGAATCATTCAATTTGGAGTCCATATGTGGTAGATATGGTCTGATTAGTAGTCAAAGGTCAGAAAATGGTTCATCAGGGAAGAATATGTTAGGACACCTTCGGAATTATCTGTATGAAATTAAAATAAATGGTTAACATAAGAATTATAGCTATGTGTGTCATGGATTTTTAGCCACTGGAATCATTCAATTTGGAGTCCATATGTGGTAGATATGATCCGATTAGTAAGTAAAGGTTTGAAAATGGTTCATCAGGGAAGAATATGTTAGGATAGCTTCTGTGGTTTAATTTCTGGGAATTATCTGTAGGGAATTAAAATAAATGGTTAACATAAGAATTAAAGATATACGTGTTAGGGATTTGTAGCCACTGGAATCATTCAATTTGGAGTCCATATGAGGTAGATGTGGTCCGATTAGTAGTCAAATGTCAGAAAATGGTTCATCAGGGAAGAATATGTTAGGACAGCCTCTGTTTTTTAATTTTTGAAAATTATCTGTATGGAATTAAAATCAATGGTTAACATAAGAATTATAGCTATGTGTGTCATGGATTTTAAGCCACTTGAATCATTCAATTTGGAGTCCATATGAGGAATAGATGAGCTGATTAGTAGTCAAAGGTCAGAAAATGGTTCATCAGGGAAGAATATGTTAGGACAGTTTCTGTATTTTAATTTTGGGGAATTATATGTATGGAATTAAAATAAATGGTTAACATAAGAATTATAGCTATTTGTGTCAGGGATTTTAAGCCACTTGAATCATTCAATTTGGAGTCCATATAAGGAAGATATGAGCTAATTAGTAGTCAAAGGTCAGAAAATGGTTCATCAGGGAAGATTATGTTAGGATAGCTTCTGTATTTTAATTTCTGGGAATTATCTGTATGGAATCAAAATAAATGGTTAACATAAGAATTATATCTATGTGTGTCATGGATTTTTAACCACTGGAATCATTTAATTTGGAGTCCATATGAGGATGATATGAGCTTATTAGTAGTCATAGGTCAGAAAATGGTTCATCAGGGAAGAATATGTTAGGACAGCTTCTGTATTTTAATTTCTGGGAATTATCTGTATGGTATTAAAATAAATGGTTAACATAAGAATTATAGATATGTGTGTCACAGATTTTTAGCCACTGGAATCACTCAAGTTTGAGTCCATATGAGGTAGATATGGTCCGATTAGTAGGTAGAGGTCAGAACCTATCCGAGAAGAAATAACCTATACATTTAGGGAGTAATATCACCTTGCTTTCTTAATATTTCATACAATGTTCAACATAATAGTTTTAGATAATTGTTTTATCTTGAAATTGACACCAAGATCACCTACATCAGAGTTAAATTGAGGGAGTTATGCTCTGATTAGTAAGAGAAGGTTAGATAGGATGAAAACCTGCATCAAAAAAATAAAGAAATAAAATTAGTATTTAAAAAAGAAGATGAATCTTAATAAATGACTAGTATAGCCATAGCCATTGCCATTGTATGAACTTCTTACCATCTTAAGTGTGAAATTTTGACATGGAAATATTTTATAAAGTGATATTTGAAATGGTTATGTTCATGGCATGATTACCAATGTTTTTTGATAATAATTATATTTTGATGAACATACTTGTTATTGAAAGCATATTTTTGGCTATCATTGTGAAAAGAAAAGAAATGAACACGGTCACATGGCAATCCGTGTGGTGCACCAGTAGGGGACGCCCTACCAATGGTTATGATTATGATTATGAGAAAAGAAAGAGAAAGTGTGCCATGTCGGACGGAGCGAGAAAAGCCCGTACCGGAGAGTAAAGGATACTCACCCTGACCGGGGTAGCTTGAAATGAGAATAAGTTGTTGGCCATTATATGATATTATGAAAATAGTTAATCCTGTCATACATATCATTACCGTATGATTCTTATGTGCATAGATGTAATGCATTCATGTGACCAAAGATATTTTCTGTAGTTTATACAGCTGAACATGACGTGATGGGCTATATTGAGGATGATTTATTGTTGAACTTACTGAGATTTAATTCTCACTATATTTCCATATCATGTTCAGAAAAATTAGTTATGCAGATTTTTTATAGCTCTGGCTTTTAGTACACATTGGATCGAGTTACTTTATGTTGGGCAGATCTTAGAATCAAATAAGATGTTTGTGGTCGAATTGGCTCAGATCTCGGTGAAGGTGCAACCACCTGCACCTGTATCTCCAGAATTGGTCAACCAAAGTAAACAAGATGTAAATATTTATGTGTTTGATATGTTGCATGTACGTTTTGATTAATGATGTGTATGTGAACTCAATATTGTATAAGAATAAAGAAAAAAAAAGGTTGTTACATTATATCATGTGGCTCCTAAGGAGGTTCTACTCTTTCCTTAGGAACTTTATCATATACACGAGTCTGCTCATCTTGTCTTGGGGTTCTTAGACCCCGTGCACACCCTCTACCTCTACCTCTTCCTCTAGGTCAGCCTCTACCATGGCCTCTTTGCACTGAAATTGTAGATTATGCAGACTCTTTAGTAGAGGGTGCATGATCTACTGCTTCTTCTCTAGTGACCGCTCTAGTTCTTGGCGGCATCATTTACTATACAGAATAAAACACCTCTTTAAGATACTATAATATGTATTCAAACCTTACACTAGGAATTTAAGCACATTTGGAATAGGAAGGAAGTGAATATCCTATAAAATCCTTCAGCAGCACCTGAAGTATAAATATGTTCGGCTCATATCGATACTAAAGGTCCTACTAACGAATCCTTTGCTCTGATAGCCACAGGGAAACCTAATTCTCTGATACCAACTTGTCACATCCCAAATTTTAGAACACATGAAACACAAACTTTATGATCATATATTTACCATAACATGTATAATACGCTACTATCCAATAACTTTAACTTTATTTATTTGCAATCAACGTCATATTATGGCATATCAGGATAATATCATACATTCGCAAGTTTTCAATAGAACTAATTATACATGCCAAGTTTACATTTATCAGTTTTAGAACGAAAGCAAAGATCCTGCCTGTGACGTTCAGAGCAACTCTAGAGTACATTTATGTTACAATTTAAACACTGAGAGCCCAGAAACAATTTAGGCTCAACACAGAAGTACGACACCAAGTCGATCAAGAAGCCACAAGACCAAACTCTAGGTCTTTATTTGAAAAATATGTCAACCACGTGTAGTGAGTTTTACATCTCAGTGAGCAGATAACACCTCCTATGACCTCTTCGGTCAACATAATGTACTCTTTATTTTAAAACTTGTCACATTGAAAATCACAATTGGGAAGTACATTCATGTGGGACCCGCATTTTAAATAAACTCTGTTCAAATTCATATGCATATTCAGTTTATAAGTAATGCTGTAAGAACGGAAATAAAATCTTGTTATGCATCAACATAAATCTTATGAAAACATTTGGAGGATCCCATATCAGAACCACCATATTAGAGTTTAACCCCTTCCGTACTTTGGTGGTATAGGATTTGCCTAAACTCAGCATCCCGCTGAGGTTTGCCCTACTACCATTCAAGAGGACACGTGAAGGGACTCTATATGTGTATTTCCCAAGCACACAACAAGGGAAGGCAAATCATAACTCATATAACTGGCATCTCGCCCATATAGGAGGCATTTCGCTTTCCATCACATATCATCTCCCGTGTGTTGGCCCTCACACGAGGCTAACACCACCTTCTGCTAGCTGAGGCAATCAAGGTGCACCAGGGCTAACATAACCTGCCGTTAGCAGACAGTGTTTCCAATAGGATTCCTCCATAAAATCCATAATCTTATATATTACATATTAATCAAAATAGAGGTACTCTTTAATGCAGTATTTTCATTTTCAGTATATTCCTCTGTCAAAACTTCCTAATCAGGGGAATCACATATACATGCCTATATCCGAGGCAAAAGTTTCACTGTATAAATCAATATCATATGCATAACATATTTCCTTTGCCATATCATGAAAAATACATGTAAAAATCACATGTTCAATGTATTTCAAAATTCATTTCAAAAGTCATACTCTTCTTGAACTAGATATCATATTACAATCATTTCAGATATTCTAAACCATTTCAGGAACATATAAAAGTATAAATAATTTGTAATCATGCTCATTTATCAATGTAAAGTTCAAGAAGAGTAAAAACAAAATATAAAAAGAATCATCTACTCTTAAAATTAAGGTACCAAGTTGGATAACCCCAAAATTTACGTTTCTGATCCGAATTCAGCAAAATAAACCCCAAAATCAAGTTCAGAACATCTAAAAAACTTGAAAACGACTCCAGATTTGCGAAATTTGGCCTCCGTTAGCTCGGTCAATGTAAGTCAACGCAACAAGATCCGGTTACACGCGCTACACACGCCACCAGGGAAGGCTGCGCGTGGGCTTCACTCTATGGGGAAGATTTGGCACGTGGGGACGCGTACAAGGGATTCTGGATCTAAAATTTGAGATCCAAAGGTTTCAGTACCTTCTGGATCGATCTACGGTGTTAGTTTTTGCGTTTAAGACCCACATGTAGGAGTTTCAGAGATTACCTTTTTAGGCGATTTTTTCTTCAATTTTTTGGCAAATCTCCGACCAATTTTTCAGAAACCAATATGATGGATTTGTAGAACTCTTCATTCTGAGTCTGTTGGCGGCGGTGGTGTCGAAATCTGAGGTCCAGATGCGGAGAAATCTTAGAGAGAAGTTAGAGGGTTTTGAGAGGAAAATTTCTAAAGAGAAATGGAAAAATCTGGAAATGATCAGCTTTTTGAGTGGCTAAGCCCTTAAAATATCTCGGGGAACCTTTATGCAAAAATTCACTTTTAGAAGGAGGTCCTTGAAAATTTTATTTATTTACATTTTAACCCCGAAACTTTTAAGAAATTGCATTTTGACCCAAAAATGTAAATTCTCATATTCTTTTTGTAATTCTTTAATCCATGTAATAAATAACCTTAGTTTTACCAGTTCTTATCTCCATTTTTAAAATTCTCTCTTTTATTCCAAAATTGCTTTAATTGGAATTTCTTTAAATTTTACGGTTATTATAGGAGGCAAGTTACATATTATATAGTCGGCATCTCGCCCATATAGGAGGCAACCCGCTCTCCATCACATCTCATATCCTATGTGTTGGCCGTCACACGAGGCTAGCACCACCCTTGCTAAGAGAGGTATCAAGATGCACTTGGGTTAACATCACCTGTTGTTAGCAAACAATATTTCTAATAGGATTTCTCCACAAAACTTATCATTTACACATATACCATATCATCCAATACAAAGTTTTTTAGTATAATACTGACTTTCAGTCTTAGTATAGTTCATCTTTCATAAATTTCTCAATTAGGGTTTATCACATATACATGCCCTTTTTCAAGGCAATCATATAGCTTTATTAATCAATGCAACGTGCACAATATATTTTCTTTACCATATGATGAGAAATACATTTAAAATCATATATTCAATTAATTCAAAAATCTATTTTTAAAACCATACTCTTCTTGAACTATATACCAGATTGTAATCAATTCAGATAATTTAATCAATTTCAAAAGCATATAAAAATATAAATAACTTGTAAATATAATCAATTATACATTTTAAGTTCAAGAAGAGCATAGGGTAAGTCATAGAAATACTGTTCACATCAAGGGACAAATCACTATTCACGCGAAAATACTGTTCACATTTACTGTTCGGACACTGTTCACAGTTAATGTTCATCAAAGAAAAATTTATAAAATTAGAGCACCAAATCACGTTGTTTGACTGTGAAATTTATCGTACAATGAATACTTTATATCCTTAACAAAACTCCTAACTTGAAAGCTTGAAAAACCATCAAAAATCCAGCATTTTAGAAAAATTACCTATAAGGTTACTATTCACAATTCTTTGGCAAAATTTTGACGAACTTCCAATAAAATTGATGGGTGAGTTTTGAAGCTCTCGTCGCCATGAGTCCAACAGTACCTTCGGTATCTCAATTGGATGTCTAAGTTGGGAGATATCTTAGAAAGAAGTTTGAACCTAGAGAGAGAAACAAAAACCCCTACTTCAACCTCTCTGCTTTCGTGTGCTGCCTCCTGTATCTTTTCTCCTTTTTTTTAATTATTATTATTATTTAATAATTGAATAATGAAATTTATTCTTTAATTATATACATATAATTATTGTTTTTCATCCTAAAACATCCCAAAATTTTCTAAAAATTTATATTATTGCAAAACTTTAGTTGCACTCTTAAATCATGACTTTTTTTGATAAAAATTTTAATAAAACAAATCAAAAAATAAATATCTTTATGCATAATAAAAGAAAGAATATTTCTAAAAATAAAACAAAAATTTATTAGAGGCCAATATAATTATTTTAAGCCAAATAATAATTATTTTATTTAAAAGTATACTTGCTTTTAGAAAAACATAATCATTTTTTTAAAAAATAAAAATATATTTGTTTACAAAAAAAAATATTATTTAAGAATAAAAATTACGTGATATTACACACAGTGTTTATATTATTTTGTACTTGTATTCTAGAGTATGCTCTAAACGCCACAGGTAGGATCCCTACTTTTGTTGTACTTTGATGTTTATAGACTTGATCTGTATATTGTGTATATATGGGAATACCTATCTGTAAAGGAATGTACTGTACATGTTATGAAAAATATATGATCGTAAAGTATATGTTTCACGTTCCCTAAAATTAGGGGCGGGACAAGTTGGTATCAGAGCATTAGGTTTCTCTGTAGCTATCGAAGCAAAAGATTCTTTAGTAAGACCTTTAGTATGGATATGAGCCGAACATACCAATATGACGGTGTCTGAATGTTATATTCGTTTTACCCCGTTGTCTAGATATGGTAGACTTTGATGTGATACTAAGAATGAATTGGTTGGTATCAAAGCCATATCATTTTGGAATGTCACTTTAAGGTGATTAAATTCAATATTCTTGGAGAATTTTCTTTCTTAATACAAGAAGACCGTAGTGAAGTATGCAGTAATCTAATCTCTACTTTAGCAGTCCATAAGTTATTACAAAGTGGTGCCAAGGATATTTGGTAGTGGTCAAAGATATAGATATGAAATACACTAATAATGTAGATCAAGTTTGAGTGGTTAGAAAATTTCCTGATGTGTTCGCTGAGAAATTTTCAGGATTACCCCAAAACGATAAATAGAATTTGGTATTAATTTATTTCTTAAAATATAACCAATGTCTATATTCCCATATAGAATGGCATCCACTGAACTTAAGGAATTAAAAAAGAATTAGTTACAAGATGTGTTAGACAAGGGATTTAAATGCCCTAGTACTTTTTCTTGGAGTGCTCCAGTTCTATCTGTGAAAAAGAAAGATGAATTAGATTATAGAAAATTGAATAAGGTGGTAGTGTGTAATAAATACTCAATACCTCATATAGATTATCTGTTTGATTAGCTATAGGATGCTCAATATTTTTCAAAAGTTGATTTGAAATATGGATACTATCAATGAAGGATAATAGAAGAGAACATTCCAAAAATTGCTTTTAGGACTTGGTATGGACATTATAAGTTCTAATTGATGACATTTGGTTTGAAAAATGCACATCTACATTCATGGACTTGATAAATAAAGTATTGAAGCCATCCTTAGATCAATTTGTTATTATATTTATTGATGATATACTAGAATATTCCAAGAGTTTAGAGGATCATAAGTAACATTTAAAGATAATTTTATAAACTCTAAGGGAGTATCGTTGGCAAGGATGGTATCCAAATAGACTCTAAGAAAGTAAAAGTGATACATCAATGGTTACGTTCTACTACAGTTAAAGATGAAGATGCAAGTCTAATTTGTGCTTTCTGCTATTGCCTGTTGTTAAATCTATTTGAGCTTTAATTGGATCAGGTACATGAACATATACTTGTAAAGCATCAAGAAACTCCTCAGCATTTGAAGTTGAGATCGTAATTCGACGTGTTGAGTGTGAGATGAACCTTTGTTTTACAGTTTGATCAAGAAAAGACAACAAACCATTAAAGAAATGGTTAACATTTAACAAACCTATTGGTTTGTGATGCATATTCAGTTGTACCCAAGAGACTTTTTAGAACATCTCTTCTGAAGTACCAAAACCACTTGGTAAGGCAATGAAGGCATCAGCATTGCTATTATTCTAGCCATGCACTCATGCATGGAAGCTACCCTAAATTCTTCCCCAATTGTCTTCCCTATAATGTTAGATGCAGCTAGAGCTGTAGAAATAATACATAGAACTTGACATCCTCCTATATATGCAACTGTAGACACACACCCCATTAACCCATGGTTACCTCCACCATAGACTAAATGAATTTTTCTCCTGGCCAGTACCATACCCAGATTTTGTGCTACTTTTACATACTCTCCATCTTTTCTAGGACTGGTGTTGTTGTTTTTATTAAAACTCACAAGCGCACGAATCTATTGGAGTATAGATTTAGTGGTATGCAAAGTCGATCTCACGAGAATTGCCAATTGAGAAAATTTAATTCAGATCCAAAATAAATATTTCTAACCTAGTTCCCAGAATGTTTGTTTTGTAAGAATAGTATTGAATAAAGTTTGTAAAGAACTAAAATACTAAAATTAAATATGAATGTATTCAAAGTAAGAAACATGCTAAGGTTAAAGGATCCACTCTTGGTACATCAAATAATAATAAATTTTAACTCTTTTATTACTCAAATGGAATCCTCACATAAATGAAGTTCCATTAGGAAGATATGTTACATTAAACGCACTTTGGTTTACAGATGAAGTGTATTTGCCTTCTTTTATTGTATTACTAATAGTAAATAACTCTTGTAAAATGGATTTAAATATACATCATACCAATCATTATATTGTCTACAATCAATCAAGAATGATTCAAGTATTTATTGTGCCAAAGATTGTCTATAATGTATCAAGATTTACACTTTACAAATTTTAAAATTAAAAGATGTAAAAGGAAAAAAAAATATACAAACAAAGTCAATAATAATAAAATAAAGTAGGCGGTAAAACCAGCCATTGAGAAAGAAAATAACAAGAAAATAAATACCAAAAGTGCATAAAATAAATAACAGAGGGGCAATAAAGCCATCCTCTAAGAAAGTAAATAACAAGAAAGTAAATAATAAAAGTGCAGAAAATAAATAACAGAGGGGTAGTAAAGCCATAATCTAAGAAAGTAAATAATAAAAGTGCAGAAAATAAATAACAGAGGGGCAATAAAGCCATCCTCTAAGAAAGTAAATAATAAAAGTGCAGAAAATAAATAACAGAGGGGCAATGAAACCATTTTCTAAGAAAGTAAATAATAAAAGTACAGACAATAAATAACAGAGGGACAATAAAGCCATCCTCTAAGAAAGCAAAATAACAAGAAAATAAATAACAGAGAAGCGGCATAGCCGTCCACTCAGATGAAAAATAAAAAGAAAATAAATAAGAGAGGGGCAACAAAACTCCTCTAAGAAAGTAGGGAATAAGAAAATAAATAGGAAGATAAATACAACATCAAGTATAAACATTAAAATTAAGAGTTAGATAAATTATTATTTTTATACCAAGAGTTTCACCCTTTCACCTTAGCATTAGGAGATTAGTTCTTCATAATCGAGATAAGAAAAAAAAATGAAAGATGAAGAAGCATGATAAAACTTAAGAAATAAAGTAAAGATACAAAATGTATAACGAGAGAAAAATATTACAAACACTTAGAACTTCAACAAAGAGTTCCAAAGCTCACTCTTCAGCCTTTCTCCCTTCCCTCTAGCTCATAAAATGTCTCTATTTGTAGAAAAAACAAGGGAAGTAGGTGACAAAAATTGTGGGCAGCAAATTGCACTAAAGTTGACAAGTTGTGTTGCATTATGTGCCCCGAAAGTCATCATGATCTATTTCCTTGACAGCCATCGATTCTGTAACAACTCCATTTAAGTAACAATTTTTTTTTAAAATACCAAGAAGTTATTACCTCATTACAACTTAACTCAAAATAACATTTATTTAATTTATACAATATAGAGTTTACATACATATCATTAATCAATAACATTCGTACAAAAGTCTAATACATATAATTACATCTTATTCATCCCTGTTGACCAGTACCGGAGATACGGGTGCGGGTGGTTGCACCTTCACCGGGATTTTAGTCAACTCAACCATAGACACCATATATATTACTGGGATCAGCTCAACATAGAGTAACTCGATCCAACATACGCTAAAATTTAGTGCCATAGAGAAAATCTGCATAATTATTCTTCTGAACATGACATGGAAATATAGTGAGAATTAAATCCTAGTAAGTTCAACAATAAATCATCATCAATATAGCTCTTCACGTCATGTTCAGCTTATAAACTACAACAAATATCTTTGGTCACATGAATGCACTATATCTATGAACATGAGAATCGTACAATAATGACATGTATGATAGTATTAACTATTTTCAGAATATCATATGATGACTATCAATTTATTCTCATATCAAGCTACCCCGATCAGGGTGAGTCTCTGCTCTCCAGTACGGGGTTTTCTTGCTCCGTCTGACATGGCTCACTTTCTCTTTCTTTTCTCATTAACATGATCATAACCGTTGGTAGGGCGTCCCCTACTGGTGCACCACACGGATTGCCATGTGACCATGCTCATTTCTTTTCTTTTCATAATAATAGCCAAAAATATGATTTCAATAACAAGTATGTTCATCAAAATATAATTATTACCAAAAATCATTGGTAATAATGCCATGAACATAACAATTTCCAATATCACTTTATAAAATATTTCCATGTCAAAATTTCACACTTAAGATGGTAAGACTATTATGTTGAACAGGTTAGCGAAATATTAAGAAATAAAGGTGATATTACTCCCTCAAAGTACATGTTATTTCTTCTCGGGTAGGTTTTGACCTCTACCTACTAATCTGTCCATAACTCCCTCATGCAAATTCCAAAGTAAGTGATTCCAGTGGCTAAACATCTGTGACACATATAGAAATAATTTTTATGTTAATCATTTATTTTAATTCCCTGCAGAATGTCCCCAAACATTTAAAACAACGAAACTATCCTAAAATATTCTTTCCTGATTAACCAATTTTTGACCACTGCATACTAATCAGACCATATCTACCTCATATAGACTCCAAATTGAGTGATTCTAATGGGTAAAAATCTGTGACACATATATCTATAATTCTTATGTTAACCATTTATTTTAATTCCCTATAGAATGTTCCCAGAAATTAAATCACAGAAGCTATCACTATATATTCTTCCCTTATTAACCATTTTCTGACCACTGCTTACTAATCGGCCCATATCTACCTCATATAGACTCCAACTTGAGTGATTCCAGTGGTTAACTATCCGTGAGACATATATCTACGTTGTTTATGTTAACCATATCTTTAAATTCCTTACCGATACTTCCCAGAATTTTAAAAAATAAAAGCTTAAAATTTTGCCATCCATAGCCATACTTATGTAGAACTATCTACACCAGCTTAAGTATTCAAACATACATAATATGTAACATGATATATCAACATCCATAACCAATCATTAAAGTTCTAAGATCAAAATCCCATATAAATATTACAAGTTTCAAAAAATTTCTTCAAAAAGAAATATTGTTAAACTTACCTTGAGCACTTAGTCCTCTAGACTTTTCCTTCCTCTTTCTTCCTTTCTTCCTCTCCTTTCCTCACTCTATCTTGCTTCTATTTTTCCTCTCCCTCACTTGGACAAAAATTCTAATGTTCTAAGGGTGGGTTTTGCTTCAATAGACCACCAAATAATTCATCTTTCATGATCATGGGTCTACCTTATCACAATTAGGATACACTTGGTTGAATTTTTGGAAAACAAACAACTTATGTTCTTGTCTTCCTCTTCCTTAGTCAAGATATGCATAGAAAAAGGAGATTTGTATTTTGAAAATTATGATAATATGTTTCTAAGATAACGGACAAGGTCCCTTGATTTAGGGATTCATTTTTTTTTCTTTTGTCTTAATCAAGTATGATAGGTTTTCCTTTTTAGGTGACAAATTTCTAGCCCTTGAATCTCCATTATTTGGTTGAAATTATTTTTTGTGGGATAGGAATGTTTTGTCCTAATGCCATATATTATCATACCACTTGCTAATATTTTGAGTGTAGGATATAGATGTTTTGTCCTAAAACCTTGTATTATCATACCACTTGCTAAAATTATGAATGTAGGATATCACACCACTTGCTAAATTTTTGTCTTAATACCATGTCACCTAATCTTGATTACACCATTATTTCATCAATTTATTTTATTTTTATTTTTTCTCTTGGGCTTGGGCTCATTCTTCCCATTTTCTTTACTTTGGTTAGAATTCTACTTTTCATAGTGGGCTTAGTCACATTTTCATGATTTTTGAGCTACCGGTCCAATTTCTATATCCTAGTCTAAGTCTATGTTTTATTTTTTCCTTGGGCTATCCTATTGGCTTGCTAAAAATTCATGTGAAGTAGAAAAACTCTATATGAAGTGTCCATAGGTGAAAGCCCAATTTATGGGTGGAGATACTAAACTTAGTAACTTTACCTCTTAAATTATGAAAAATTACCCTAATCCAATTTTCTTGAAATTTTAATACATTTACTTACTTCACAAAAAATTTATCTTCCTTACCCAAGAATTTTACCTTTCTTTAGTATATTTATTTCTAATTTTTCCTCTTAGGTTTTTTCTCTTAACCTATTTCATTAATGTTAGATCATTTATATGCATACACGTAAGGTGAAGAATTTCTAAGGATTATATTTCCTTAGATATCAAAAAATTGTATAATAAATTGTATTTCTTTAATTAAATATTTATATACTTTTATCAATAAAGAAACAAACTTAAGGATGTTACTTTGAATACATGAAACGAAATTAGGGATGTTACATTTCTCTCCCCCTAAAAGAAATTTTGTCCTCAAAATTTCAGAAATTACTTAAGAATAATTTCGGATATTTCTTCCTCATGACTTCTTCTAGCTCCCAAGTTGCTTCTTCTGGAGTCAAACCTTCCCATAATACCTTAACTAGAGGAATAGTTTTGTTCCGCAATTGCTTCACATCAGTGTCCAATATAGACGCTGGTACTAGCTGGTATGTCATGTTCTCCTTTATTTGGATTTGTTCAACTCGTATCACATGTTAGAAGTCTGAAAGATACTTTCTTAGATGTGATACATGGAAAACATTATGCAAGTTGAAAAAATTAGGTGGGAGAGCCACTTGATATGCTGATGTCCCTACTTTGGACCCTCCAGATACATTTTTGAGGTCAATTTGATCAAATAAAGAATAAAAAAGTACATTTTAGGGCTATCCAATCTGGAGCCTTTACCCTGTGAGTAGATGATTCTTCCTATTGCTTGCCCTATACTCTTCTTGATATGTGAGCATGTATATGATTATGTTTATGAGATATTTACACTTTGATATGTGTCTGAAATGCATTAAAATGATCTGAATTGCTTACAATTTGAAATATGATTCAAGAAGAGTATTGTATTTGAAAATGAATTTCTGAACTCATGATGTATCTGATTTCACATGTATTTCTCATTAAATGATAAAGTGAATATTTATGCAAGTGGCATTATTTATAAAGCTATATGTTTGGCTCAGATATAAGCAAGTATACATGATTCCCATGAATGAGAAGTTTTGACAAATGAATATACAAAGACTGAAAGTCTGCATTATATTGAGAATGTTATACTGAATTATATGGCATATGTGCATATGATATTGATTTATACAGTGATATGTTTGCCTCGGATATGGGCATGTATACGTGATTCCCCTGATTTGAAAGTTTTGACAGAGAAATATACTGAGAATGAAAATGTTGTATTATAATAGTACGTTTGTTTTGATTAATACGAAATATATGAAATTATGGTTTTATGGAGGAATCCTATTGGAAACACTGTCTGCTAACAGCAGGTGATGTTAGCCCTGGTGCGCACCTTGATTGCCTCAACTAGCAAGGGGTGGTGCTAGCTTCGTGTGAGGGCCAACACACGGGAGATTATATGTGAAGGAGAGCAGAATGCCTCCTATATATAGACAAGATGCCAGTTATATGAGATGTTACTTTCCTTCCCTTGCTGTGTGCTTGGGAAATACCCATATAGAGTCTCTTCGCGTGTCCTCTTGAATGGTAGTAGGGAAAACCTCAGCGGAATGCTGAGTTTAGGAAAATCCTATACCACCAAAGTATGAAAGGGGTCAAACTTTGATATGGTGGTTCTAATATGAGATCCTCCAAATGTTTTCACAAGAATTATATTGATGCATACTATGATTTTATTATCATACTTACAACATTACTTATGAATTGAATATGAATATGAATTTGAACAGAGATGATTTTTGAAATGCGGGTCCCATATGGATGTACCTCTAATTTGTAATTTTCAATGTATAAAGTTTTAAAAAGAAGAGTACATCCACATGTTGACCTAAGAGGTCATAGGAGGTATTATCTGCTCACTGAGTTGTAAAACTCACTACACATGATTTATATGTTTTACAGATAAAGATTCAGAGTTTGGTCCTACATCTTCTTGATCGACTAGGTGTCGTACTTCTGTGGTGAGCCTAAATTGTTTCTTGGCTCTCAGTGGTTAAAAATGTAATATAATTGTACTCTAGAGTTGCTCTAAACGCCACGGGCAGGATCCCTACTTCTGCTGTACTCTGATGTATATGCACTTGATTTGTATATGGTATATGTATGAAAAAAGCCTATATGTATCTGTTTCCTTGATAAAGGATTGGAATATTCATATTTATGGAAAATATATGTTCATGATATACGTGTTTCACGTGCCCTAAAATTAGGGGCATGAGAAGTTGGTATCAGAGCTAGAGAGAAAGTTGAAGGTTACTATTCACTCACTATTCATTTTCTTGGTTTTTTTAAAAATTTGCCGATGAGTCTCCCCCTTCCCCCTTGTGTCTTTTTATTGGTTTTTTTATTTTTATAATTATTATTATTTAATAATTGAATAATATAATTTTATTTTTTATATATTCATATAAATTCCAATTTTCATCCTAAAATATCCCAAAAATTTCTAAAAATTTATATTCTCATAAACCTTTAGTTAAACTCTTAAATCATAATTTTTCTTGATAAAAATCGTAATAAAACAAATCTCAAAATAATATCTTTATACATATTAAAAGAAAGAATATTTCTAAAAATACAACAAAAATTCATTAGAGGCCAATATAATTATTTTAAGAAAATTGGATTAGGGTAATTTTTCCTAATTTAAGAGGTAAAGTTACTAAGTTTAGCATCTCCACCCATAAATTGGGCTTTCACCTATGGACACTTCATATAGAGTTTTTCTACTTCACAAAGGTAATGGCTTGTTTAGATGTCAAGAAAGTTTGAATTGGTTGTTTGATTTGTTTCTGTGAAACCATATGACGAATGGCTAATACAATATTAATAATGGGTTATGATGTAATCAAGGTTGTTAACTCTAAGATAACGGCTTGTAATAAAGTGAGTGTTTTGGAAATAGATATAAATATCTTTTTGAATGGATGAATTGGAACTTATGTATATAAATGGATTTGGAAAGCTGTGGGGTGGATTGAATTTGAGAGCAGAGAATCTATGAAGATAATTCAATGATAGATATTGTTGATATAAAGGAGTTGAAGACATTTTGGTTTTCAATAATATTATGTACAAGCATTATGAGAAATGAAGGTTTGCCCGTAGAAATTTAAAATTTGAGGTATGCAAAATGGGCAATTCATGTGAAGGACTCTTGGATAGACATAAATTCTTCATGATTGATTGTTAAGACATTGCATAAATATGTTAAAGAATAAAGTCAAAATGGGTTGAACTTGTTTAAGTGTTTTGAAGTGAATTATAGTTGATACAATATGAAAATATCATCAATAGCATAAAAGGTTAGTAAAGGAGTTGCAAATAGTGAACAATCATGAAAGCAAGTATCCAATAATTTAATTTTACCTTTAGCAGCCATAAGTTATTACAAAAAGGGTGCCAATGATATTTGGCAGTGGTGAGAGATGTTGATATATAGTATACCAGTGTAGATCAAGTCCCAGTGGTTAGAGAATTTTCTGATGTATTTTTTGAGGAATTGCCAAGATTATCTTGAAACGTAAAATAGAATTTGGTATGGATTTACTTCCTGGAATCCAACTAGTGTTTATACCCCCATATAGAATGACACTGACTGAACTCAAGGGATTTATACACCATAATACTCTCTTTGAGGTGCTTTAGTCCTATTTGTGAAAAAGAAGAATAGATCACTATAATTATGCATAGATTTCAGATAGTTGAATAAGGTGACAGTACGTAATAAGTATCCATTATCTCGTATAGATGATTTGTTTGATCAGCTACTAGGTGCTCAATGTTTTTTGGAAAATAATTTAAGATCTGGGTATCATCAATTGAGGATAAAGGAAGATAATATTCCAAAAAAAAATTGCTTTCAGGATTTGGTATGGGCACTATAAGTTCTTAGTAATGCCATTTGGTTTGACAAATGCCCCAGCTGCATTCATGGATTTGATGAATAGAATATATAAGTTGTTCCTGGATCAATTTATTATTATATTTAGTAAAGATATATTAGTATATTCCAAAAGTTTAGAGGATCATAAGCAACATTTGAGGACAGCTTTACAAACTATGAGGAAGTATTAATTATATGCTAAGTTCTTAAAATGTGAATTCTGACTTAGTAGTGTTACTTTCCTAGGACATGTGGTTACCAAATATGGTATTTAAGTTGATCCTAAAAATGATAGAAGCGGTGCAGCAATGGCCACGCCTTACCACAATTACAGAGAACTGTAGTTTTTTTTTGTTTAGCATGCTATTACCATATATTCAAAAAAAAATTTCAAAAATTGCTGCTCCTTTGACGGGATTGTCAAGAAAAGGAATAAAGTTTGACTGGTCAGATGAATGTGAGAGAAGTTTTTAGAAACTTAAGGAATGTTTGACTATGATGCCAATACTGTCTATTCCTTCAAGTACTGAAGGATACATAGCATATTATAATGCATCGAGAATTGGATTAGGGTGTGTGTTGATGCAACATGGTCTAGTAATTGCATGTGCATCTACATAGCTTAAACCACATGAGCAAAACTATCTAACTCATAATTTGAAAATGATAGCATTGGTTTTTTCTCTAAAAATTTGGAAGCATTATCTGTATGGTGAGACATTTGAAATTTATACAAATCATAAAAGTCTCAAATACATTTTCCAACAAAAAGATCTTAACTTGAAATAAAGAGGATGGATGAATTTACTTAAAGATTATGACTGTCCGATATTATATCATCCACGTAGACCAATGTAGTAGCTGATGCATTAAGCAGGAAGTCAATTAGTAGTTTGGCTCATATCACAATGGTAAGGAGGTCGTTGATTAAAGAAATGCATAAGTTAGAAAGTCATAGAGTAGTTTTGGAAGTAAAGCAGTCTAGGATACTATTGGCCCATATACAAATTCAATCATCTTTAGTTGAGCAAGTGAAAAAGGTACAGGAAGATTATGCCTATTTATGTAAGCAAATTTAAGAGGTGAAGAATGGCACTGATATTGAATTTACTATAGACTCTGAAGGAATTCTGAGATTGGACAAGCGGTTATGTGTATATAATAAAGAAGAGTTTAAGAAAGAGATTTTAGAGGAAGCCTATAGATCCATATATACCATTTATCCTAAGGTAACAAAAATGTATAAAAATCTAAAAGAAATTTATTGGTGGGATGGTATGAAGAATGATATAGTTGAATTTGCTTATAACATTAGCTACCAAGCCAGTATACAAATAACACCATTTGAGGTTTTACATGAAACATCGTAGGTTTCCTAATAGGTGAGTGAGTAAATGACATAAATTAGGGGGGCATGGAGGAAAAAAATTATAATTTATCTCTAAATTTATAAACTATATAATATGGTTATGTAATGTAAATTTATGAAAATTTTCATATTTCGAGATTGTGACTTGGGTGATGTTTGATATTTGGATAGTATGTCATTAAAATATATAAATGTGTGAGAAGTGAATTGAGATAGGTAGGTAGTAGACATAATATGAATGGTGAAAGTAAAATATGTTATGATTGTTTAAGAATTGGCTATTGATGGGGAAGTGTCATAAGAGAGAAATTTGAGCATATTGGGTTTACTTGAGGATAGGTAAGACAAAATTAGGAAATTTGTGATTTTAATTTGTTGGAAATGGTTAATGGAGGAAATTTTAGAGGAAATTGGGCATTAAACTTTTCAAAATTTAAATAGTGAGTTTGGATATTGAACTGTATAAAACTTTTTAGGTGAAAGGAATAGACGGATGATGGCCTTATGGTACTTTGATGAATGTAATCAAGTGAATTAGTGTTGTTGAAGTTCTTGAGGAATAAAATATGGGAAATATTATTCAAATTAATCTTTGAACTCTTAATTTGGAAATATGGAGAATATTTTGAGAATCATATCTGAAAATAATGCAAAGTGGTCAAGATATTTGTCTTAAGGGTTTATACTATGTTAAATTAGATATAGTATTTAGGATGTGAATTATATTGAGATTGAAAATTCATGTGAGAATAATTTTGACAAAAGTCTTCTTAGAACGAACGGGCTAGTTAAAAAGAATTGATAAGAACTAGAATGATAGATTAAGATGATGAGATTCATGGGAGGATGTTGACATGTGAGAATCAAAGATGACTTGATAGAAGTATGGAATAAGAAAATTTGGTTAGCCTATATGGATGTGTACGTATTCTTTTATGTATATGATTTCTAATTATATTGACTTATGGATATAAATATGCGAAATTGAGGATATTTCATATATTAGTGAATATGATATACAAAAGAGATGTCCCCAATAGGTTGAGTAGTGAGGTTAATAAGTGTATTTTATGTCTTAGCCTCATTCCCTACTTATGATAGGAGGGTTTGAAATTCGGGGACCGAATTTCCTAAGGGGGGAAGAATATAACATCCCGTAATTTTTATTTTTAAATAATAATGTTTTGCTATAAACAAATATATTTTTATTTGTTTAAAAATGATTATGTTCTGTTAAAAGTAAGTATACTTTTAATTAAAGTAAATATTGTTTTGCTTAAAATAATTATATTGGCCTTTAAAAAAAATTGTTTATATTTTTAGAAATATTCTTTCTTTTATTATACATAAAGATATTTAGTTTGTGCTTTGTTTCATTAAGATTTTTATCAAGAAAAATCATGATTTAAGAGTTTAACTAAAGGTTTATGAGAATATAAATTTTTAAAAAATTTTGGGATGTTTTAGGATGAAAAACGGTATTTATATGAATATATATATATATATATATATATATATATATATATAATAAAATAAAAATAATATTAAATATTTAATTATTAAATAATAATAAATAATAAATAAAATAATAATAAAAGGGAAGGGGGAGACAGATACTCGAAGAGAAATGCGAAATTCCGTAATAGTATGAATAGTGAGTGAATAGTAACTTTCGTTTTTCTCTCTAGTTCTGAAGTGCCTATTAGCTTCCAATCTCAAAACTGAGGGTACCACTAGATTCAGGACGAACGATACTACGGTTTTGACCGATCAATTTTTTAAATCAGCCGTTGAATCGTCGTAGATCTGAAGTAGAAAATAAAAGAAAAAGATAAATTCTGAAACTCTTACTTAAAAACCTCCAATTGAAATTCTGACAACGTAGATAGATTCAGGAGCTAGATAAACCTTAGGATATGAAAATTTTCAGCTATCTGACAACTTTTTGTTCTTGGTGAATAGTATTTTTTCGGCGGTAAATAGTGTTTTCCAGTGGTGAATAGTGTTTTCGGCGATGAATAGCGTTTTCCAGCTGTGAATAGTGACCTAGCTCCCGGAGTCATTTTCTAAGTCTTTGAACCCTCCGGACATGTTTTTGAGGTCTAATTAGTCAAATTCGGATTGAAAAAGTACATTTTAAGGCTGTCCCACCAGGAGCCCTACCCTGTGAGTAGATAATTCTTTCTATGACTTGCCCCATGTTCTTCTTGAACTATAAATGTATTATTGTTTCTGTTTATAAATTATTTATACTATTATAAGTTTCTAAAATGTGTTAAAATATTTGTTATACTTACGAATTGGCACATAGTTCAAGAAGAGTATGGTTTTAGAAATAAATTTTAGAACTCATTAAATATGTGGTTCTAAATGTATTTATCATTATTTGATAAAGTGAATATTATGTGCACGATGCATTGATTTGTAAAGCTATATACTTGTGAAAATAATGCATGTCATATTATAAATGAGATTGAATGGTAAGCGTAAAGCTCATGACGAGTTGCTTGATAAATATGACAAGCGTAAAGCTCATGGCGAGTTGCTTGATAATTTTACATGTATTTATATGTATGGATGAATATCGGCTGGTTGTATGGCTTGTGACGATACCGAATAAGGGACGCCCTATTAGCTTGAGTGAGCCGGGGGAGGGCCGCTCCAACCGGGTGACAGTGGTAATGTGGGGGGGCAGGAGGGTGATGTACTCACATTCCCTAATAACTTATTATGACTGTGATCGAGGTCACTATGCGTATAGCAAATAAGTTATATTTTCATTTCATTGACCAGATTCCGAGTGAGGCAGGTCATTTTACATTGAGTATGTGGGTTGATCAGATCGCCAAATGAGGCAGGTCATTTTTAAATTAAGTGTGCCAGATCGTCAAGTGAGGCAGGTGCATTAAAAGTGATGATTTTATCTCTAAATCATAATATTTTACTATAACTTATACAGCTGAGCATAACAACATTTGTTTAATGATCATACCATGGTGCATATGGTTTTGAATATCTGAATATCCTTTGATTTGAGAATATTTGTAATACGGGTCCCATATGAATGTACTTCTGAACTATATTTTCTATGTGACACATTTTAAAATATAAGTACATCCATATGCTGACTTAAGAGGTCATAGGAGAAATTATTTGCTCACTGAGTTGTCAAACTCACTACACAATATTTCCACATTTTTCAGATAAGAATATCAGAGTCTGATTCAACAAATAGGTGATATATTCTCTGGGTGAGTCTACGTTGCTTCCAAGACTCACGGTCTTTGAATTATACTGTGTTTGTATTTTACAATGCTCTAAACGCTATAGGCAGGATCCCCGTTTCTGCTGTACTTTGATGTTTATAGACTTGGTTTGTATATTGTGTATACATGAGAGATCTTATATATATCTATTACCATGATAAAGAATTGAATTATGTATATTTATGGAGATTATCTTACATTTAAAAAAAATGTTTATTATTATTTTTTTAAAATACGATGAAGTTATTACCTCGTTACAACTTAACTCAAAATAACATTTATTTAATTTATACAATACATAGTTTACATACATATCATTAATCAATAACATTCGTACAAAAGTCTAACACATATAATTACATCTTATTCATCCCTATTGACCAGTTCCGGAGATACGGGTGCGGGTGGTTACATCCTCACCAGGATCTTAGTGAACTTGACCATAGACACAATATATATTACTGGGATCAGCTCAACATAGAGTAACTCGATCCAACATACGCTAAAAGTCAGTGCCATAGAGAAAATCTGCATAATTATTCTTCTGAACATGACATGGAAATATAGTGAGAATTAAATCCCAGTAAGTTCAACAATAAATCATCATCAATATAGCTCTTCACGTCATGTTCAACTGTATAAATTACAACAAATATCTTTGGTCATATGAATGCACTATATCTATGCACATGAGAATCGTACAATAATGACATGTATGACAGAATTAACTGTTTTCATAATATCATATGATGACTATCAATTTATTCTTTTATCAAGCTACCCCGGTCAGGGTGAGTATTTTCTACTCTCCGGTACGAGCTTTTCTTGCTCCGTCCGACATGGCCCACTTTCTCTTTATTTTTTCATTAACGTGATCATAACTATTGGTAGGGCGTCCCCTACTGGTACACCACACGGATTGTCATGTGACCATACTCATTTCTTTTCTTTTCACAATAATAGCCAAAAATATGATTTTAATAACAAGTATGTTCATCAAAATATAATCATTACCAAAAATCATTGGTAATAATGCCATGAATATAACTATTTCCAATATCACTTTATAAAATATTTCCATGTCAAAATTTCATACTTAAGATGGTAAGAAGTTCATACAATGACAATGGCTATGGCATATACTAGTCATTTATTATTTTCATTTATAAGATTCTTCTTCATTTTTAAATATTAATTTTTATTTCTTTATTTTCTTAATGCAGGTTTTCATCCTATCTGACCTTCTTTTACTAATCAGAGCATAACTCCCTCAATTTAATTCTGATGTAGGTGAATGTAACTTCCTGTAATTTTTTTTTCAGTAATAATGTTTTGTTATAAACAAATTTATTTTTATTTGTTTAAAAAGGATTATGTTCTACTAAAAGCAAATTTATTTTAAATTAAAATAATTATATTGGCCTTTAATAAATTTTGCTGTATTTTTAGAAATATTCTTTCTTTTATTATGTATAATGTAATAACCATAAAATTTAATGAAAAGTTCAAATTAAAGAAATTTTGAATTAAAGAGATGATTTTTAAAATGGAGATAAAAATCGATGAAAATAAGTTTATTATTTACATGGATTAAAGAATTACAAAAGAAATATGAGAACTTATGTTTTGGCGCAAACTTTTTATTTTTAAAAAGTAGTATTTTGCTATAAGCAAATATATTTTTATTTGTTTAAAAATGATTATGATTTGCTAATTTTGCTTAAAATAATTATATTGGCCTCTAATGAATTTTTGTTGTATTTTTAGAAATATTCTTTCTTTTATTATGTATAAAGATATTTATTTTGTGATATGTTTTATTACTATTTTTATCAAGAAAAATCATGATTTACGAGTTTAACTAAAGGTTTATGAGAATGTAAATTTTTAGAAATTTTTGGGATATTTTAGGATGAAAAACGGAATTTATATGAATTTATATAAAAGAAAATCCTATTATTAAATAATAATAATTATTATTATTATTAAAAAAAAACAAACATTAAGAAGGGAAAGAGGAATCGAGAACAAGGAGACGGAGGCAGAATGTTGGAAAAACATTGAAACAGATGAATAGTAAATTAATAGTAAGTGAATAGTAACCTTCAACTTTTTCTCTCGATCTGGAATGCCTATTGGCATTCGATCTCAAAATTGAAGGTGTTACTGGATTCAGGATGAAGAATACTATAGTTTTGATCGATCAATTTTTCAAATCAGTCGTTGAATCGCCGTAGATCTGAAGTAGAAAATTTCAGAAAAAGGTAAATCTTGAAACTTTTACTTAGAGACCTCCAATTGAAATTCTGACACAGTAGATGGATTCAGGAGTTAGATAAACCTTAGGATAGGTATATTTTTTTGCCATTTAACAACCTTTTTATTCGTCGTGAATAGTGTTTTTTGGCAGTAAATAGTGACCAATTCCCGAAGTTGCTATCTTGATTGTTTGGACCCTCCGAATACGTTTTTGAGGTCCATTTGATCAAATAGAGATTGGAAAAATACATTTTAGGGCTGTCCAATCTGGAACCCTTACCTGTGAGTAGATGATTCTTCCTATGACTTGCCATATACTCTTCTTGATATTTGAGCATGTATATGATTATGTTTATGAGATATTTACACTTTGATATGTTTCTGCAATGCATTAAAATGATCTGAATTGCTTATAATTTGAAATATGATTCAAGAAGAGTATAGTATTTGAAAATGGATTTCTGAACTCATGATGTATCTGTTTTCACATGTATTTCTCATTAAATGATAAAGTGAATATTTATGCATGTGGCATTATTTATAAAGCTATATGTTTGCCTCAGATATAGGCATGTATACATGATTCCCCTGAATGGGAAGTTTTGACATATGAATATACAGAGACTGAAAGTCTACATTATATTGAGAATTTTATACTAGATTATATGGCATATGTGCATATGATATTGATTTATACAGTGATATGTTTGCCTCAGATGTGGGCATGTATACATGATTCCCCTGATTGGAAAGTTTTGACAGAGGAATATATGAGAATGAAAATGCTGTATTATAATAGTACATTTGTTTTGATTAATATGGAATATATGAAATTATTGTTTTATGGAGGAATCCTATTGGAAACATTGTCTGCTAACAGCAAGGGATGTTATCCCTGGTGCACAACTTGATTGCCTCAGCTAGCAGGGGAGGTGGTGCTAGCCTCGTGTGAGGGCCAACACACGGGAGATTCTATGTGAAGGAGAGTGGAATGCCTCCTATATATAGACGAGATGCCAGTTATATGAGATGTTACTTGCCTTCCCTTGCTGTGTGCTTGGGAAATACCCATATAGAGTCCCTTCGCGTGTCCTCTTGAATGATAGTAGGGAAAAGCTCAGCGGGATGCTGAGTTTAGGCAAATCGTATACCACCAAAGTATGAAAGGTGTCAAACTCTGATATGGTGGTTCTGATATGAGATCCTCCAAATGTTTTCACATGAATTATATTGATGCATACTATGATTTTATTATCGTACTTACAGCATTACTTATGAATTGAATAAGAATATGAATTTAAACAGAGATGATTGTGAAATGCGGGTCCCATATGGATGTAACTTTGATATGTGATTTTCAATGTATAAAATTTTAAAATAAAGAGTACATCCATATGTTGACCTAAGAGGTCATAGGAGGTATTATCTGCTCACTTAGTTGTAAAACTCACTACACGTGGTTTATATGTTTTACAGATAAAGACTTAAAGTTTGGTCCTACAACATCTTGATCAACTAGGTGTCGTACTTCTGTGGTGAGCCTAAATTGTTTCTGGGCTCTCAGTGTTTAATTTGTAATATACATGATTTCTAGAGTTGCTCTGAACGCCACAGGCAGGATCCCTGCTTTTGCTCTTACTCTGATGTGTATGGATTTGATTTGTATATGGTATATGTATGGAAGAATCTTGGTGTGTACTGTCGTAGATACACCCAAATTGATACCTTACCTCAAAACTAACCTATAGTAGTGGGAGTAAGGGTCGATCCCACAGAGACTGGTATTACCTTCTGTGATTAGAAAAATGGGGGATTGATAATCGCAAATTAAGTAAAGTAAACAATAATGAAAATAATTAAAAGAGTAATTAATGAGAAAGGCGTTGGTTTCGGTTGATATCCACCGTCAAGGGATTACATTGATCATTGACAACATAATCAATCTATAATTGAATATGTATCATTGGGTTTCTAACCCTGTTTCTCCTTAAGTCTAGTAAATTAATGACAATCGCACTAATTAAACCCTAATAAACAAGCAATCCTTTAGCAATCCTTTAGCTCAATGATTTATAATCCAAAATCCTCAAACCTATTTGCCTCATGAATCACAGAATTGAAGACTTTGTTCAAAACACAATTCAGCGGTAGATTAAGACAGACAATATACTAGTAGGCCTCCCTAGCAATCATATGAATAATCATTGAGAAGAAGAGCAGATGAATAATCAATACTCAATTCAAATTGAAATAATAAAATCAAGTCTACATCTCACAATGCATGAATATCCCTTGAGGTTTCAATCTACCTCAACCAACTAAAAAGAACTAGCCATACAGGGCCATAAGAAAATCTAAAGAAGAATTGAAGAACTTGGATGAAGGATTGGATGATTTCTCTGCTTGCTTTCCTCCGTTTTTATAGATTAACTCCTCCTAATCCAAGTAGGAGTGTACCTAGGTCAAATCCCAGCCCATTGGGCTTCCATTGGAGTCAAAAAACCCTAAAAATCATAAATTTCACGAGCTATATGGTGGCGGCACCGCGGCGCTATGGACCTGCATGACGTAGCGCCGCGACGCCCAGAAAACGGTAGAATTTGCTAAAGTTCCGAATAAGAAAGTTGTAGTTCTATGTCTCTTTTTCCATAGCCGCTGGCATCGCCTTAATCCAATCTAAATTGAAGGAGATATACTAAAATTAGTGACCAAAGGTCAGAATTCACCCTACTGCACTATGATTCTGATTTACGAAATCTGTAACGCTATGAAATCTCCCAAATTTGACCAAGTGTTCAACATAATAGTTTTAGAGGATTGCGTTATCGTTTCACAGCGACTTGAATCACTTTGCTTGGAGTTCATAAGAGGGAGATATGCTCAAAACAATGCTGAAAGGTCTGGAATTGCTGCAATGTAGCATTTTTCCACGAATTTCTTATCTTTTTCTTCTCTTTTCTTCTTCCTTTGTTCCTACAACACAAAACACAAAACTGAGCGAATTCCTAATTATATTTTACTTAAATCAAACAAAAAGTAAGTTTAAAGGTATTAATATCATGCTTAATTAAGATAACATCAAATCTATATATGTCTGTTTCCATGATAAATGATTGGAATAATCATGTTTATGGAAAATATATGATCATAAAGTATGTGTTTCACGTGCTCTAAAATTAGAGGTGTGACAAGTTGGTATCAGAGCATTAGGTTTCCCTGGGGCTATCAGAGTAAAGGATTCTTTAGTAGGACCTTTAGTATCGATATGAGCCGGACATATTTATACTTCAGGTGCTGCTAAGGGATTCTATAGGGTTTCAAATTCCTTTCTATTCCAAGTTGCTAAAGTTTATAGTATAAGAAAGATTGAATATTGTGACGTCTTAAGAAGTATCTATGGATCAATTATAGCTTGAAAGTGAAAGAGATATGCATCTTAAAGAATTTAAGGAATTGAGATATATACCAAATATGATGGTTTCTGAATGTGACATCCGTTGTACCAGTTGTCTAGATATGGTAGACTGTGATGTGATATTGAGAATGGATTAGTTGGCATTATGTCATGTCATTTTGAAATGTCACTTTAAGGTGATTAAATTTAATATTCTTGAAGAATTTTCTTTCTTGATACAAGGAGATCGTAGTGAGATACCCAGTAACCTAATCTCTACTTTAATATCCCATAAGTGATTACAAAAAGGTGCCAAAAATATTTGACAAGTGGTAAAAGATGTTGCTATAAAGTACACCAATGTAAATCAAGTTCTAGTGGTTAAAGAATTTTCTAATGTATTTCTTGAGAAATTTCCAAAATTACCCCAAAAATGATAAATAGAATTTGGTATTGATTTTTTTCCTGGAACTTAACTAGTGTTTATATTTTCATATAGAATGGCAACCACTAAACTTAAAGAACTGAAAAAAAATAGTTACAAGACATGTTAGACAAGGGATTTAAAAGCCCTAGTACTTTTATTTGGAGTGATCCAGTTCTATCTGTGAAAAAGAAATATGGATCACTATGACTATGCATAGATTATAGACAGTTGAATAAAGTGACAATGTGCAATAAATACTCATTACCTCGTATAGATGATCTATTTGACCAGTTAGAAAGTGCTCAACATTTTTCAAAAATTGACTTGATTTGATATCTGGATATCATCCATTAAGGATAAGAGAATAGGATATTACAAAAATTGCTTTCAAGAGTCGGCATAGACACTATGAGGTTTTAGTAATATCATTTGGATTGACAATTGCCCTAACTACTAATTAAGCCATCCCTGAATCAAGTTGTTATTATATTTATTGATGATATACTAGAATATTCCAAGAGTTTAGAGGATCATAAGCAATATTGAAAGATAGTTTAACACACTCCAAGGGAGTATCAGCTATATGCTACGTTCGCAACATACGAATTTTGACTTAGTAATATTACTTTCTAAAGGTATGTGCCTAGCAAGATGGTATCTAAGATAACCTTGAGAAATTAAAAGTGGTACAACAATGTCCACATTTTGCTACAGTTACAGATGAAGATCCAAATCCAATTTGCACTTTCTGCTGTTGTCTGTTGTAACATCCCTAATTTTGTTTCATGTATTAATAAAAGTATAAGAGTATTCAAAGTAACATCCCTAATTTCATTCCTTTTAACTTCTCTCGTATAGCCTTGCCATTGACTAAATTGACCAGGAAGGGAAGTCCTTTCAAATGGATTGATCAATGTGAAGCTAGTTTCCAGGAGCTTAAGACAAGACTGACCACTCCTCATGTTTTAATTATTCCAGACCCTACAGGACATTTTGAAGTGTATAGTGACGCTTCAAAGAAAGGGCTAGGATGTGTGTTGATGCAAGATAAGAGAGTAGTTGCTTACGCATCTAGGCAACTGAGACCCCACGAAGGAAACTATCCAACCCATGATCTTGAATTGGCGACATTAGTGTTTGCCTTAAAGATTTGGCGACACTATTTGTACGAGGCAACCTTTGAAGTATATTGTGATCATAAGAGTCTTAAATACCTCTTTGATCAGAAGGAGTTAAATATGAGGCAACGAAGATGGGTAGAAATCCTCAATGACTACAAGTTTGAGATAAAGTATCATCCAGGAAAGGCGAATGTTGTAGCAGACACCTTGAGTCAAAAATCTCTGCACATGGGTCAGATGATGGTGTATGAGATGCAGATGCTAGAGGAGTTTCGAAATTTGAAGCTTGCCACTACTCTTACTCCAAAGAAGCTAGTCATTAATGGTTTAAGTATAGGGTGTGACCTTAGAGCCTAGATCAAAGAGGCTCTAGCTCACGACCAATACTTACAGGATCATAAAGACCAAGGTAATTTTTCTATCATGGAAGATGGAGCAATCATGTATCAGGGAAGGATTTGTGTCCCTCAAGAACGAGAGTTGAGGACTAAGATCCTGCAGGAAGTGCATCAGAGTAAATACATAGTCCATCCTGGATGCACTAAAATGTACCAGGATTTAAAAAGAATGTATTAGTGGCCAAGGATGAAAAAGGACATTGCCTAGTTTGTGGTGAAATGTCTCATTTGTCAAAAGGTGAAGGTGGAGCATCAAAAGCCAGCGGGATTTCTACAACCTCTTGAGATCCCTAAATGGAAATGGAACAGTATCTCAATGGACTTTGTTATGGGATTACCTATGAATTCAGTGAGACATGACTCTATCTGGGTAATTATTGACAGATTAACTAAATCTGCTCACTGTCTGCCCATAAATATTAACTATTCACTGGACAAATTGGCCTAGTTGTACATCCAGGAAATAGTTAAACTTCATGGAATTCCCTTAAATATCGTTTTTGATAGAGATCCTAGGTTTACGTCGAGGTTTTGGAAGTTGTGTAGGAAACTTTTGGAACCCAGTTGTAGTTCAGTACTGCCTATCATCCTCAGACTAACGGACAAATAGAACGGACCATTCAAACTCTAAAAGATATGTTCAGGGCCTGTGTAATAGAGCAAGGTAAAGGATGGGATAAGTACCTACCTTTAGTAGAGTTTTCTTATAATAATAGTTATCACTCCAGTATTAAGATGGCCCCCCATGAAACTTTAAACGGTAGGAAGTTCCGATCTCCACTATGTTGGTTTGAGGTAGGAGAAAAGAACTTGATGGGTCCTGATTTAGTTCAACAGACCATTGAACAAATTAGGATGATACGAGACAAAATACTTACAGGTCAAAGTCAATAAAAGAGTTACTATGATAAGAGACATAAACCTCTAGAGTTTGGGGAAGGAGACCGTGTATTTCTGAAACTTTCCCCGACTACTGTAGTTGGTAGGTCTCTCAAAACTAGAAAGCTAAGTCCGCGATTTTTGGGACCCTATCAGATTTTGAAGAAAGTGGGGACGTCAGCATATCAAGTTGCCCTTCTACTGAATTTGTCCAACCTGCCCAATGTTTTCCATGTATCACAGCTACGGAAGTATCTTCCAGATTCTTCACATATAATACGGGATGAACCAATACAAATAAAGGAGAACATAACATACCAGCTAGTACCAGCATCTATAATGGACACTGACGTGAAGCAATTGCGGGACAAAACTATTTCCCTAGTTAAGGTGTTATAGGAAGGTTTGACTCCAGAAGAAGCAACTTGGGAACTAGAAGAAGTCATGAGGAAGAAATATCTGAAATTGTTCTTATTAGGTAATTTCTGAAATTGTTCTTATTAGGTAATTTTTGAAATTTTGAGGACAAAATTTCTTTTAGGGGGAGAGAAATGTAACATCCCTAATTTTGTTTCATGTATTAATAAAAGTTCAAGAGTATTCAAAGTAACATCCTTAATTTCATTCCTTTTATTGATAAAGGTACATAAATATTTAATTAAGAAAATAAAATTTATTAGACAATTTTTAGATATCTAAGGAAATATAATCCTTAGAAATTCTTCACCTTACGTGTATGCATAGAAATGTTCTAATATTAATGGAATAGGTAAAGAAAGAAAACCTAAGAGGAAATATTAGAAAGAAGTATGCTAAAGAAAGGTGAAATTCTTAGGCAAGGAAGATAAATTTTTGTGAAGTATGTAAAGGTCTTAAAATTTCAAGAAGATTGGATTAGGGTAATTTTTCTTAATTTGAGAGCAAAAGTTACTAAGTTTAGTATCTCCACCCATAAATTGGGCTTTCACCTATGGACACTTCATATATAGTTTTTCTACTTCACATGAATTTTTAGCAAGCCAATAGGATAGCCCAATGAAGAAATAAAACATAAACTTGGACTAGGATATAGGAATTGGACCAGTAGTCCAAAATTCATGAAAATGTGACCAAGTCCATTATAAAAGGTAGAATTTTAACCAAAGTAAAGAAAATGGGCAAGAATGAGCCCAAACCCAAGAGGAAAAATAAAAATAAAAATAAAAGTAAAGTGATGAAATAATGGTGTAATCAAGATTAGGTGACATGGCATTAAGACAAAAATTTAGCAAGTGGTGTGATATCCTACATTCATAATTTTAGCAAGTGGTATGATAATACATGGCATTAGGACAAAAAATTCCTATCCCACACAAATAATTTCAACCAAATAATGGAGATTCAAGGGTTAGAAATTTGACACCTAAAAAGGCAAACCTATCATACTTGATTAAGACAAAAAAGAAGAAGAAATGAATCCCTAAATCAAAGGGACCTTATCCTTTATCTTAGAAAATTGTTATCATAATTTTCAAAATAAAAATCTCCTTTTGCTATGCATATCTTGACTAAGGAAGAGGAAGACAAGAACATAAGTTGTTTGTTTTCCAAAAATTCAACTAAGTGTATTCTAATTGTGATAAGGTAGACCCATGATCATGAATGGTGAATTATTTGATGGTCTATTTAAGCAAAACCCACCCTTAAAACATTAAAATTTTCGTCCAAGTGAGGGAGAGGAAAAATAGAAGCAAGGTAGTGTGAGGAAAGAAGAGGAAGAAAGGAAGAAAGGAAGAAAGAGGAAGGAGAAGTCTAAAGGACTAAGTGCTCCAGGTAAGTTTAAAAATATTTTTTTTTGAAGAAAAGTTTTGAAACTTGTAATATTTATAGTAGATTTTGATCTTAGAACTTTAATTATTGGTCATGGATGTTGCTATATCATGTTACATATTATGTATGTTTGAATACCTAGGTTGGTGTAGATAGTTCTGCATAAGTATGGCTATGGGTGGCAAACTTTTATGCTTCAATTTTTAAAATTCTGGGAAGCATTGGTAAGGAATTAAAACAAATGGTTAACATGAAAAATGTAGATGTATGTCTCACAGATTTTTACCCATTGGAATCACTCAATTGGGAGTCCATATGAGATAGATATGTTCCAATTAGTATGCATTGGTCAGAAAATGGTAAATCAGGGAAGAATCTGTTAGGAAAGCTTCTGTTTTTGACTTTTTGGGAACATTATGTAGGGAATTCAAATAAATTGTTAACATCACAATTATAGATATATGTCTCACAGATTTTTAACAACTGGAATCACTCAATTTGGAGTCCATATGAGGTAGATATGGTCTGATTAGTAAGCAGTGTTCAGAAAATGGTTAATCAGGAAAGAACATGTTAGGAAAGCTTCTGTTTTTAAATTTCGGGGAACTTTCTATAGGGAATTAAAATAACTTGTTAACATAAGAATTATAGATATATGTATCACAGAATTTTAATCCACTAGAATGACTCCATTTGGAGTCCATATGAGGTAGATATGGTCCGATTAGTAAGCAATAGTCAGAAAATGGTTAATCAGGGAAGAATATGTTAGGATAGCTTCTGTGTTTTAATTTCTGGGAACATTCTGTAGGGAATTAAAATAAATGGTTAACATAAGAATTATATCTATATGTGTCACGAACTTGTATCCACTGGAATCACTTAATTTAGAATTATAATGAGGGAGATACGGATAGATTAGTAGGTAGAGGTCAAAACCTACTTGAGAAGAAATAACATGTTCTTTGAGGGAGTAATATCACCATGATTTCTTAATATTCCGTTCAACTGTTCAACATAAGAGTTTTAGATAATTGTGTTGTCTTTAAACTGATATCACGATCACCTAAATCAGAGTTAAATTGAGGGAGTTATGCTCTGATTAGTAAGAGAAGGTTAGATAGGATGAAAACCTGCATCAAGAAAATAAAGAAATAAAATTAATATTTAAAAAAGAAGAAGAATATTATAAATGAAAATAATAAATGACTAGTATATGACATAACCATTGCCATTGTATGAACTTCTTACCATCTTAAGTGTGAAATTTTGACATAGAAATATTTTATAAAGTGATATTTGAAATGGTTATGTTCATGGCATGATTACCAATGACTTTTGGTAATAGTTATATTTTGTTGGACATACTTGTTATTGAAAGCATATTTTTGGCTATCATTGTGAAAAGAAAAGAAATGAGCACGGTCACATAGAAATTCGTGTGGTGCACCAGTAGAGGACGCCCTACCAACGGTTATGATCGTGTTAATGAGAAAAAAAATAGAAAGTGGGCCATGTCGGACGAAGCGAGAAAAGCCTGTACCGGAGAGTAGATAATACTCACCCTGACCGGGGTAGCTTGATATGGGAATAAATTGATAGTCATCATATGATATTCTGAAAATAATTAATCCTGTCATACATGTCATTACTGTACGATTCTCATGTGCATAGATATAGTGCATTCATGTGACCAAAGATATTTGCTGTAGCTTATACAGTTGAACATGACGTTATGAGCTATATTGATGATGATTTATTGTTGAACTTACTGGGATTTAATTCTCACTATATTTCCATATCAAGTTCAGAAATTTAGTTATGCAGATTTTTCTATGGCTCTGGCTTTTAGTGCATGTTGGATCGAGTACTTTATGTTGGGCAGATGCCAGAAGAAAATAAGATGGTTTTGGTTGAGTTGGCTTAGATCCTGGTGAAGGTGCAACCACCCGCACCTGTATCTCCGGAATTGGTCAACCAGAATAAATAAGATGTAGATTTTTATGTGTTTGATATGTTGTACGTATGTTTTGATTAATGAAATGTATGTAAACTCTATATTGTATAATAATAATAAAAAAAAGTTATTACATCTGTTGTCCATTCTATTTGAGCTGTAATTGGATCAGGTACATGAACATATGCTTGTAAAGCATCAATTAACTCCTCAGCATTTGAAGCCGAGATGAGAATTCGTCATGCTGAATGTGGGATAAACCTTTGTTCCACAGCATGATCAAGAAAAGACAACAGACCATCAAAGAAGTGGTTAACATTTAACAAACCTATTGGTTTGTGATGCATATTTAGTTGTGTCCAAAAGACTATTTGGAAAATTTCCTCTAAAGTACCAAAACCCCCTGGTAAGGCAATGAAGGCATCAGCATTGCTCATTATTCTAACCATGCACTCATGCATGGAAGCAACCCTAAATTCTTCTCTAATTGTCTTTCCTATGATGTTGGATGCAGCTAGAGCTGTCAGAATAATATGTAGAACTTGACATCTTCCTACATGTACAGCTGTAAACACACATCCCATTAACCCACGATTACCTCCACCATAGACTAAATGAATTTTTCTCCTGGCAAGCACCATACCCAGGTTTTGTGCTGCTTTCACATATTCTCCATCTTTCCTAGGACTGGAACCACAAAAGACAAAAATATTTCGAAACTGACGGAATGCGATTCCCTCCATAGCTGTACACACTTTAACTTGAGCATGAAAGTAAAGATACTAACATGTGTATTTATAGAATTCAGAGAAGAACATACATATGATAGCTATGTGATAGGTCGGGCATAATTAGAACAACTATGTGAGTGATTGATGGATATCCGTTAAATTGAAGGTGAAATTTTCAAAAATAACGGTAAGCATGTATATGTACAGTAGTTGTGATAGTCGCTCATATTAGGCATATAAAGAGAATAAGGTTAAGATATCACCAGAAAATTTCCTTTTTCTTGTTGTCCTTGATGAAGGATTTATGTCTTGATTCTTGTAGAGGAGTTATAGATGATAGGCCTCATTGAAAAAGAAAAGAAGAAAAAAGTGAAGATGCAAACCAGATAATTATTAAAGAGGGACAATTAACTGATTTGTCTTGCTTTCTCAATGTTCTTGCCAGTCGACTATTGGTATTAATAAGTCGATTAACTATTTTGAGAAATTTTAATTTGGACTGGTTAGTTTATAGTTGATTGATTACATATATTTTGAAGCAATCAACTGTATCCTACCAGTTAACTACGTATTCTTTTATTTTCACAGATTTTTATAAGTTCAGAAATGTTTCTTTTTCCATGTGCTATCTTTCCACCGAATACCAACAGATTTAAAGTAGATTTTAAAACATATATTCAAAATTTGCAACCACCGATTTTAATTATTTCAATGCTTTGTCCAAATTTTTGACTTCCTATTTTGGCACCATGCTCTATTATGAATTCCACATTTTCTGCTGCATTGTCCTACATTAATGTTTGGCATTAAATGCAAAGTTCTTTTCCCTCATTACAAGAAAAGTTAATTTATTTTTTCTGAAACTCAGTTATTTTGGTGTCCAAGTGGTTAGTAGGTTAAAGTAATAAAAATTTTGTAAGGAATGGACGGATGATGGCCTTATGGTGTTTTGATGAATGTAATCAAAAGAATTAGTGGTGTTTAAGATCTTCTTGAAATGATTGGATGAATTAAACGGAATTGATATAAGCTAGAATGAGGTACTTTTAGATATGATAGAAGAAATGATTGAAATTTTTGAGAATGAGTTTAATGGTGTTAATAAGATGGTATTGAATTACTATGATGAGGTAAGTTGGAATTATTAGACATGTGTCTATGGTACATAAATGTTATAAAAGGTTTGGTGGATTTATTGCTACGTATGTTTAACATGTTGATTAAAGGATTTTAAGATAATAATAGATGATAGATTAAGGTGATGATATTCATGGGATGATGTTGACAAGTGAGAATTAAAGATGATTTGATAGAAGACTAGAATAAAAAAAGATAGTTACCCAATATGGGTGTAAAGATGTTATGTTATCTGTATATTTTCTAATATCGACTTATAGATATATGCATGCGAGCTTGAGGATATAAAGGAATGAGATACTCAATGGTTTAAGAGTTCCTTATATGTATATATAGAAGTTGTTGAGTACTTTGTATAAAGTGAAATTGATTAGAAAAGAAATACAAGCAACTCAATACTGATCAAAAGTCTATAAGGACCATGAATGGTGAGCACTATAAATTATCAGTTGGTTACCACATATTCTTGAAGAATTCACCAATGAAAGAGGTAATGAGATTTGAAAAGAAAGATAAGTTACACCCTCGGTATATAGGACCATTTGAAATTCTTGATAGGATCAGTTCAGTGGCTTATCATTTGGCTTTACCACCTAAATTGGGTAATGTCCATCCAGTTTTTCATGTGTCTATGTTACGAAAATATTTACTGGATCCGACACATGTTATACAGTGTCCACAGATTCAATTACAGGAAGATCTAACCTATGAGGAACAACCAGTAGCAATAGTGGACAGACAAGTAAAGAAATTGCGGTCAAAGAAAATACCTATGGTGAAAGTGATATGGAAAAATTACTCTTCTAAAGAAGTTACATGGGAAAGAGAGGAGGATATACGCACCAAATATCCGCATTTTTTTGAACAATGAGGTTAGTATTTATCTGTAACTGTGGTGATGAAATTCGGAGACCGAATTTCTTTAAAGGGGGAAGAATGTAATAACCGTAAAATTTAACGAAAAGTTAAAATTAAAGAAATTTTGAATTAAAGAGAGGATTTGTAAAATGGAGATAAGAATCGATGAAAATAAGTTTATTATTTACATGGATTAAAGAATTACAAAAGAAATATGAGAATTTATGTTTTGGCACGTACTTTTTATTTTTAAATGATTGTATTTTGCTATAAGCAAATATATTTTTATTTGTTTGAAAATGATTATGATTTGCTAATTTTGCTTAAAATAATTATATTGGCCTCTAATGAATTTTTCTTGTATTTTTAGAAATATTCTTTCTTTTATTATGTATAAATATATTTATTTTGTGATATGTTTTATTATGTTTTTTATCAAGAAAAATCGTGATCTACGAGTTTAACTAAAAGTTTATGAGAATGTAAATTTTTAGAAAATTTTGGGATATTTTAGGATGAAAAAAAGGAAATTATATGAATTTATATAAAAGAAAATCATATTATTAAATAATAATAATAATAATTATTATTATTATTAAAAAAAAATTAAGAAGGGAAAGAGGAATCGGGAACAAGGAGACGGAGGCAAAATTTCGAAAAACATTGAAATGGATAAATAGTAAATGAATAGTAAGTGAATAGTAATTTTCAACTTTTTCTCTCGATCTGGAGTGCCTATTGGCTTCCGTTGAAGGTGTTACTAGATTCAGGACGAAGAATACTACAGTTTTGACTGATCAATTTTTCAAATCAGCCGTTGAATCGCCATAGATCTGAAGTATAAAATCTCAGAAATAGGTAAATCCTGAAACTTTTACTTAGAGACCTCCAATTGAAATTCTGACACCGTAGATGGATTCAGGAGTTAGATAAACCTTAGAATAGGTATATTTTCGACCATCTAACAGCCTTTTTGTTCGTCGTGAATAGTGTTTTTCGGCGGTGAATAGTGACCAATTCCCGAAGTTTCTATCTTGATTGTTTGGACCCTCCGGATACGTTTTTAAGGTCCATTTGATCAAATAGAGATTGGAAAAATACATTTTAGGGCTGTCCAATCTGGAGCCCTTACCTGTGAGTAGATGATTCTTCCTACGACTTGCCCTATACTCTTCTTGATATTTGAGCATGTATATGATTATGTTTATGAGATATTTACACTTTGATATGTTTCTGCAATGCATTAAAATGATCTGAATTGCTTATAATTTGAAATATGATTCAAGAAGAGTATAGTATTTGAAAATGGATTTCTGAACTCATGATGTATCTGATTTCACATGTATTTCTCATTAAATGATAAAGTGAATATTTATGCATGTGGCATTATTTATAAAGCTATATGTTTGCCTCAGATATAGGAATGTATACATGATTCCCCTGAATGGGAAGTTTTGACATATGAATATACAGAGACTGAAAGTTTACATTATATTGAGAATTTTATACTAGATTATATAGCATATGCGCATATGATATTGATTTATACAGTGATATGTTTGCCTCAGATGTGGGCATGTATACGTGATTCCCCTGATTGAGAAGTTTTGACAGAGGAATATACTGATAATGAAAATGATATATTATAATAGTACATTTGTTTTGATTAATACGGAATATATGAAATTATTGTTTTATGGAGGAATCCTATTGGAAACACTGTTTACTAACAGTAGGTGATGTTAGCCCTGGTGCGCACCTTGATTGCCTAAGCTAGCAGGGGAGGTGGTGCTAGCCTCGTGTGAGGGCCAACACATGAGAGATTATATGTGAAGGAGAGCGGAATGCCTCCTATATATAGGGAGATGCCAGTTATATGAGATGTTACTTGCCTTCCCTTGCTGTGTGCTTGGGAAATACCCATATAAAGTCTCTTCGCGTGTCTTCTTGAATGGTAGTAGGGCAAACCTCAGTGGGATGCTGAGTTTAGGCAAATCCTATACCACCAAAGTATGAAAGGTGTCAAACTCTGATATGGTGGTTCTGATATGAGATCTTCCAAATATTTTCACATGAATTATATTGATGCATACTATGATTTTATTATCGTACTTACAACATTACTTATGAATTGAATATGAATATGAATTTAAACAGAGATTATTTTGAAATGCGGGTCCCATATGGATGCAACTTTGATATGTGATTTTCAATGTATAAAATTTTAAAATAAAGAGTACATCCATATGTTGACCTAAGAGGTCATAGGAGGTATTATCTGGTCACTGAGTTGTAAAACTCACTACACATGGTTTATATGTTTTATAGATAAATACTCAGAGTTTGGTCCTACAACATCTTGATCGACTAGGTGTCATACTTCTGTGGTGAGCCTAAATTGTTTCTGGGCTCTCACTATTTAACTTGTAATATACATGTTTTCTAGAGTTGCTCTGAACGCCACAGGCAGGATCTCTGCTTTTTCTTTTACTCTGATATGTATGGATTTGATTTGTATATGGTGTATGTATGGAAGAATCTATATGTATTTGTTTCCATGATAAATGATTGAAATAATCATGTTTATGGAAAATATATGATTGTAAAGTATGTGTTTCACGTGCTCTAAAATTAGGGTTGTGACATATAAAGATTTTTATTTTGTGATTTGTTTTATTGAGATTTTTTATCAAGAAAAATCATGATTTAAGAGTTTAATTAAAAGTTTATGAGAATGTAAATTTTTAGAAATTTTTGGGACATTTTAGGATGAAAAACGGTATTTATATGAATATATATAAAATAAAATAAAATAATATTAAATATTGAATTATTAAATAATAATAATAATTATTATTATTATAAAAAAAATAAAAGGAGAAATTGAAAGGGGGAGACGGAAATGCAAAAATGAGGAAGAGAGGAATAGTGAGTGAATAGTAACCTTCAACTTTCTCTCTAAATCTGGAGTGCCTATTTACTTCCGATCTCAAAACTGAAGGTGCTACTGGATTCAGGACGAAGACTACTATGGTTTTGACCGATTAATTTTTTAAATCGGTCGTTGAATCGTCATAGATCTGAAGTAGAAAATCTCAGAAAAAGGTAAATTCTGAAACTCTTACTTAGAGACTTCTAATTGAAATTCTGACACCGTAGATGGATTCAGGAGCTAGATAAACCTTAGGATATGAATATTTTCAATCATCTGACAGTTTTTTTTATTCGTCATGAATAGTGATTTCCGACGAGTGAATAATATTTTTCGATCGGTGAATAGTGTTTTTTGGCGGTGAACAGTGATCAGACTCTTGGAGTCATTTTTTAAATCTTTGAACCCTCTGAACATGTTTTTGAGGTCTAATTGGTCAAATTCAGCTTGGAAAAGTACATTTTAGGGCTGTCCAACCAGAAGCCCTACCTTGTGAGTAGATAATTCTTTCTATGACTTGCCCCATGCTCTTTTTGAACTTTAAATGTATTCTTTTTTCTGTTTATAAATTATTTATGCTATTATAAGTTTATTAAATGTGTTAAAATATCTGTTATACTTACGAACTGGCACATAGTTCAAGAACAGTATGGTTTTAGAAATGAATTTTGAAACTCATTGAATATGTGGTTCTAAAATGTATTTATCATTATTTGATAAAGTGAATATTATGTGCACGATGCATTGATTTGTAAAGCTATATATTTGTGAAAATGATTCATATTATATTATAAATGAGATTGAATGGCAAGCGTAAAGCTCATGGCGAGTTGCTTGATAATTTTACATGTATTTATATATATGGATGAACATCGGCTAATTGTATGGCTTGTGACGGTACCGAATAGGGGACACCCTATTAGCCTGAGTGAGTCGGGGGAGGGCCGCTCCAACTGGGTGACAGTGGTAATGTGGAGGGGCAGGAGGGTGATGTACTCACATTCCTTGTTCACTTATTGTGACTGTAGTCGAGGTCACTATGCGTATAGCAAATTGTATTGACCAGATGCTAAATGAGGCAAGTCATTTTTAAATTGAGTGTGTGGATTGACCAAATCGCCGAGTGAGGTAGGTAATTTTTAGATTAAGTGTGCCAGACCGCCGAGTGAGGCAGGTGCATTAAAATTGATGATTTTATCTCCAAATCATATTATTTTGCTATAACTTATACAGTTGAGCATAACAACATTTGTATAATGACCATACCATGGTGCATATGGTTTTGAATATCTGAATATCCTTTGATTTGAGAATATTTGAAATACGGGTCCTATATGAATGTACTTCTGAATTGTATTTTCTATGTGACACATTTTAAAATATAAGTACATTCATATGCTGACCTAAGAGGTCATAGGAGGAATTATTTGCTCATTGAGTTGTCAAACTCATTACACGATATTTCCACATTTTTTTTCAGATAAGAATATCAGAGTCTAATTTGGCAGATAGGTGACATATTCTCTGGGTAAGTCTACGTTGTTTCCAAGGCTCAGTTTTTGAATTATACCGTTGTTGTATTCTAGAGTGTGCTCTGAATGCTACAGGCAGGATCCCCGTTTTGCTGTAATATGATGTTTATAGACTTGGTCTATATATTGTGTATATATGAGAGATCCTATATGTATCTGTTCCCATGATAAAGAATTGAATTTTGCATCTTTATGGAGAATATCTGTATGCGGAAATAAATAAAAAATGTTTATTTTACGTAACGTAAATTGGGGGCGTTACAATGGAGTACTTGGATACATTCTCTTGTATTTATCAAACCTAGAAGTCGAATCAAAACTTGATGAAATCCCAATAGCCAATGAGTTTCCTGAAGTATTTTCATCAGATATTCTAGGCTTACCAACCAAGAGAGAGATAGAGTTCTCTATCGATCTCCTACCTGGGACAGGGCCTATCTCTATTGCACCATATAGAATGGCCTCGAAGGAACTATAGGAACTCAAGAAACTGTTGGAGGAACTATTAGACAACCAATTCATTAGACCGACCTTGGGGAGCTCTTGTATTATTTGTTAAGAAGAAAGGCGGGAGCTTGAGACTATGTATAGATTATAGATAGCTGAATAAGGTGACTATAAAAAACAAGTACCATCTCCCTAGGATAGATGACTTATTGGATGAACTGAAGGGAGCCTCCATCTTTTCTAAAATTGACTTGAGGTCAGGATACCATCAGATTAGGATCAAGGAGGAGGACGTACCAAAAACTGCCTTCAGGACTAGGTATGGGCACTGTGAGTTTCTCGTAATGCCCTTCGGGTTGACGAATGCACCTGCAATTTTCATGGATTACATGAATCGCATTTTTCGACCCTACCTAGATCAATTTGTTGTAGTGTTCATTGATGACATCTTGATATATTCTAAGAGTGAAAAAGAACATGGACAACATCTCCAAATCGTGCTGCAAGTGTGGCAAGAGAAAAAGTTATATGCCAAATTGGAGAAGTGTGAATTTTGGCTGTCAGAGGTGAAGTTTCTCGAACATGTCATTTCTAATAGAGGGGTAGTCGTAGATCCTAGCAAGACGGAAGCAGTAATTTAGTGGGAGAGACTAAAGACGGTTACGGAAGTCAGAAGTTTTCTAGGTTTGGTAGGATACTACAAGAGGTTTATACAAAACTTCTCTCGTATAGCCTTGCCATTGACTAAACTGACCTGGAAGGGAAGTTCTTTCAAATGGACTAATCAATGTGAAGCTAGTTTCCAGGAGTTTAAGAAAAGACTGACCACTCCTCCTGTTTTAATTATTCCAAACCCTACAAGACATTTTGAAGTGTATAGTGATGCTTCAAAGAAGGGCTAGGGTGTGTGTTGATGCAAGATAAGAGAGTAGTTACTTACGCCTCTAGGCAACTGAGACCCCACGAAGGAAACTATCCAACCCATGAACTTGAATTGGCGGCAATGGTGTTTGCTTTAAAGATTTGGCGACACTATTTGTACAGGGCAACCTTTGAAGTATATTGTGATCATAATAGTCTTAAATACATATTTGATCAGAAGGAGTTAAATATGAGGCAACGAAGATGGGTAGAATTTCTCAATGACTACAAGTTTAAGATAAAGTATCATCCAGGAAAGGCGAATGTTGTAGTAGATGCCTTGAGTCGAAAATCTCTGCACATGGGACAAATGATGGTGTATGAGATGCAGATGCTAGAGGAGTTTTGAAATTTGAAGTTAACCACTACTCTTACTCCAAAGAATCTAATCATCCATGGGTTAAGTATAGAGAGTGGCCTTAGAGCCCAGATTAAAGAGGTTCAAGGCCACGACCAATACTTACGAGATCATAATGATTAGGATGATTTTTCTGTTTTGGAAGATGGAGTATTCATGTACCAAGGAAGGGTCTGTGTTCCTCAAGACCGAGAGTTAAAGACTAAGATCCTACAGGAAGCGTATCAGAGTAAATACTCAGTCCATCTTGGATCCACTAAAATGTACCAGGACTTAAAGAGGATGTATTGGTGGCCAGGGATGAAAAAGGACATTGCTGAGTTCGTGGCGAAATGTTTAATTTGTCAGAAAGTGAAAGTGGAACATCAAAAGCCAGCAGGATTTCTACAACCTCTTAAGATTCCTGAATGGAAATGGGATAGTATTTCGATGGACTTTGTTGTGGGTTTACCTAAAACTTTAGTTAGACATGACTCTATCTAGGTAATAGTTGATAGATTAACCAAATCTGCTCACTTTCTGTCCATAAAGATTAACTATTCACTGGACAAATTGGCCCAGTTGTACGTTCAGGAAATACTTAGACTACATGGGATTCCCTTAAATATCATTTCAGATAGAGATCCGAGGTTCACGTCGAGGTTTTGGAAGGCGTTGCATGAAGATTTTGGCACTCAGTTGTAGTTCAGTACTACCTACCATCCTCAGACTGACGGGCAGATAGAACGAACCATTCAAACCCTAGAAGATATGTTGAGGGCCTGTGTGATAGAGCAAGGTAAAGGATGGGATAAATACCTACCTTTAGTGGAGTTTTCTTATAATAATAGCTATCACTCTAGTATTAAAATGGCCTTCTATGAAGCTTTATACGGTAGAAAGTGCCAATCTCTACTATGTTGGTTTGAGGTAGGAGAAAAGAACTTGTTAGTAGGGGTGATCATAACCCGAGCAACCCGATTAAACCCATTTGAATCCTATAAAAAAATAGTATTTTGGGTGAAGTAAATCGGGTTAACGGATTTAATCGGGTGAGATTTTTTTGAATTTTCGGGTTCATCGGTTCGGGTCGGTTTGAAGTTTTTGGACCCGAATTAACCCGACCCGACCGATGTATTAAGTAAAATATCTTTAAAACATGACTATGTAACAGTTGTTGTCTGTGTGGTGTGAGCGTTACACTTATCCTTAATAACATGGGTTCGAATCTAGTGGAGGTATCTTTGCTTCAGCCCCCTCTTTTTCACATTTTTTGTACATAAAAAGGAAAACGGCGTCGTTCTCCCCTAAGCATATAAGCTTGGCTCACAACCCACATCCTGAAAGTTTGAAACCCTACCTCCATCCTCGCCTCTCGCCTCTAGACTCTCATTCCAGCAGTCCACCGTCCGCATCAGCTTGTCACGTCGTCAAATTGTCGCCCAGTTTTAGACTTTTAGATCCAGAGATTAGAGAGTCAAAGGCGTTAGATCCTTGGTCTATCCCGTGACTTCGCGAGATGTGAGTGACTCCTCACAAACCATCAAACCTTCGGTCTCCACTGTGTCTGTGAAGAAGAAGCTGAGCCAGCCTTAACCTCATTCAAGAGCAACTGTTCGCAAATCCTCGAATCCTCGACCTCCACCGCAAAGCAGAAGGTAAGAAGTCATGCCTTGCAAATCCATAACTTCTAGATTTGGAGACTTTTCATAACAAATCTTTTGGCCTCCACTCCACATCGTTTTCGCGATTTCAAAATCAGATACGTGCACAATACATAGTTTGTTGTATATAAATTTAATTTACTGGGTTTATAGATTATGAATCAATAACAAATTTATCTTGTTAATTATTTTCGCTTGTGAATGATTCTGCATTTTGAAAATTTGTTCTTTATGCTTCGACAGATGCATTATTTGATAGCTTGTTCTTTTTGATTCTATGGATTGCTCGGGTGTGTGCCAACCCGACTGAGATGCTCTTGAACCGAGTGAATCCGACTTGATCGGTTCACCCACAGTCACGGTCGGATTCGGGTGGCTATTTTGCAACCCGACCATTGTATGATCGGATTAAAAATTTAACCATATCCGACCCTACCCGACCGATGAACACCCCTACTTGTTAAGTCCTAATCTAGCTCAACAAACCATTGAACAAATCAAGATTATACGAGACAAAATGCTCACAGATCAGAGTCGGCAAAAGAGTTACTATGATAAAAGACATAGACCTTTGGAGTTTGAGGAAGGGGACCATGTATTTTTAAAACTTTTCCCGACCACTGGAGTTGGTAGGTCTCTCAAGACCAAAAAGTTAAATCCGCAATTTTTGGGACCCTACCAAATTCTGAAGAAAGTAGGGACATTAGCATATCAAGTTGCTCTCCCACCTAATTTGTCCAACTTGCATAATGTTTTCCATGTATCACAGCTCAGAAAGTATCTTCCAGACTCCTCACATGTGATACGAGATGAACCAATCCAAATAAAGGAGAATATGACATACCAGCTAGTACCAGCGTCTATATTGGACACTGACGTGAAGCAATTGCGGAACAAAACTATTCCTCTAGTTAAGGTATTATGGGAAGGTTTGACTTCGGAAGAAGCAACTTGGGAGCTAGAAGAAGTCATGAGGAAGAAATATCCGAAATTATTCTTAGGTAATTGCTGAAATTTTGAGGACAAAATTTCTTTTAGAGGGAGAGAAATGTAACATCCCTAATTTTGTTTCATGTATTCAAAGTAACATCCTTAAGTTCGTTTCTTTATTGATAAAAGTACATAAATATTTAATTAAGAAAATAAAATTTATTAGACAATTTTTAGATATCTAAAGAAATATAATCCTTAGAAATTCTTCACCTTACGTGTATGCATATAAATGTTCTAACATTAATGAAATAGGTAAAGAGAGAAAACCTAAGAGGAAAAATTAGAAATAAATATACTAAAGAAAGGTAAAATTCTTGGGTAAGGAAGATAAATTTTTTGTGAAGTAAGTAAAGGTATTAAAATTTCAAGAAAATTGGATTAGGGTAACTTTTCCTAATTTAAGAGGTAAAGTTACTAAGTTTAGTATCTCCACCCATAAATTGGGCTTTCACCTATGGACACTTCATATAGAGTTTTTCTGCTTCACATGAATTTTTAGCAAGCCAATAGGATAGCTCAAGGAAAAAATAAAACATAGACTTGGACTAGGATATAGAAATTGGACCGGTAGCCCAAAAATCATTAAAATGTGACTAAGCCCATTATGAAAGGTAGAATTCTAACCAAAGTAAATAAAATGGGCAAGAATGAGCCTAAACCCAAGAGGAAAAATAAAAATGAATGGTTAACATAAGAATTATAGACATATATGTTACGGATTTTTACCCACTGGAATCACTCAATTTGGAGTCAATATGAGGTAGATATGGTCTGATTAGTATGCAGTGGTCAGAAATTGATTAATCAGGGAAGAATATTTTAGGATAGTTTTGGTGTTTTAAATTTCTGGGAACATTCTGTAGGGAATTAAAATAAATGATTAACATAAAAATTATTTCTGTATGTGTCACGGATTTTTAACCACTAGAATCACTTAATTTGGAATTTGTATGAGGGAGATATTGACAGATTAGTAGGTAGAGGTCAGAACCTACCCGAGAAGAAATAGCCTGTACTTTGAGGGAGAAATATCACCTTGATTTCTTAATCTTTCGCTAACCTGTTCAACATAATAGTTTTAGAAACTTATTTTATCTTTAAATTGACACCAAGATCACCTACATTAGAATTAAATTGAGGGAGTTATGCTCTGATTAGTAATAGAAGGTCAGATAGGATGAAAACCTGCATCAAAAAAATAAAGAAATAAAAATTAATATTTTAAAAAGAAGAAGTATCTTATAAATGAAAATAATAAATGACTAGTATATGCTATAGACATTGCCATTGTATGAACTTATTACCATATTAAGTGTGAAATTTTGACATGAAAATATTTTATAAAGTGATATTGGAAATGGTTATGTTCATGGCATTATTACCATTGACTTTTGGTAATAATTATATTTTGATGAACATACTTGTTTTTGAAGTGATATTTTTGGTTATTATTATGAAAAGAAAAGAAATGAGCACGGTCACATGGCAATCCGTGTGGTGCACCTGTAGGGGACGCCTTACCAACGGTTATGATCATGTTAATGAGAAAAAAAAGAGAAAGTGGGCCATGTCGGACGGAGCGAGAAAAGCCCGTACCGGAGAGTAGAAAATACTCACCTTGACTGGAATAGCTTGATATGAGAATAAATTGATAGTCATCATATGATATTCTAAAAATAGTTAATCCTGTCATACATGTCATTATTGTACGATTCTAATGTGCATTGATATAGTGCATTCATGTCACCAAAGATATTTGCTGTAGTTTATACAGCTGAATATGACTTGAAGAGCTATATTGCTGATGATTTAAATGTAACATCCCTAATTTCGTTTCATGTATTTAAAGTAACATCCTTAAGTTCGTATCTTTATTGATAAAAGTACATAAATATTTAATTAAGGAAATAAAATTTATTAGACAATTTTTAGATATCTAAGGAAATATAATCCTTAGAAATTATTCACGCCCCTAATTTTAGGGCATGTGAAACACGTATACCATGAACACATATTTTCCATAAACAAGAATATTCCAATCCTTTATCAAGGAAACAGATACATATAGGTTTTCCCATACATATACCATATACAAATCAAATCCATAAACATCAGAGTAACAGCAAAAGCATGGATGCTGCTTGTGGCGTTCAGAGCAACTCTAGAGTACATATATATTACAATTTAATCACTGAGAGCCCAGAAACAATTTAGGCTCACCGTGGAAATACGACACCTAGTCGATCAAGATGCTGTAGGACCAAACTCTGGGTCTTTATCTGTAAAACATATAAACCACGTGTAGTGGGTTTTACAACTCAATGAGCAGATAATACCTCCTATGACCTCTTAGGTCAACATATAGATGTACTCTTTATTTTTAAACTTATCACATTGAAAATCACAATTCCGAATTTCATCTATATGGGACCCGTAATTCAAAATCATCTCTGTTCAAATTCATATTCATAAGTAATGCTGTAAGTACGTTAATAAAATCATGGTATGTATCAATATAATTCATGTGAAAACATCTGGAGGATCCCATATCAGAACCACCATATCAGAGTTTGACCCCTTCCGTACTTTGGTGGTATATGATTTTCCTAAACTCAGCATCTCGCTGAGGTTTGCCCTACTACCATTCAAGAGGACACGCGAAGGGACTCTATATAGGTATTTCCCAAGCACACAGCGAGGGAAGGCAAATCACATCTCATATAATTGGCATCTCCCCCATATAGGATGCATTCTGCTCTCCATCACATATCATCTCCCGTGTGTTGGCCCTCACACGAGGCTAGCACCACCCCCTACTAACTTAGGCAATCAAGGTGCGCACTAGGGCTAACATCACCTGCTGTTAGCAGACAGTGTTTCCAATAGGATTCCTCCATAAAAATCATACTTTCATATATTCTGTATTAATCAAAACAAATATACTATTATAATACAGCATTTTCATTCTCAGTATATTACTTTGTCAAAACTTCCCAATCAGGGGAATCACGTATACATGCCCATATCCGAGGCAAACCTATCACTGTATAAATTAATATCATATTCACATATGCCATATAATCCAGTATAAAATTCTCAATATAATGCAGGCTTTCAGTCTCTGTATATTCATATGCAAAACTTTCCAATCAGGGGAATCATGTATACATGCCTTTATCTGAGGCAAACATATAGCTTTATAAATAATGCCACATGCATAAATATTAACTTTATCATTTAATGAGAAATACATGTGAAATAAGATACACCATGAGTTCAGAAATCTAGTTTTAAAACTATACTCTTCTTGGACTGTATTTCAAATTGTATGCAATTTAGATAATTTTAATGCATGTCAGTAACATATAAAAAATATCTCATAAACACTATTCACCCGCTGTAAAACACTATTCACGACGAACAAAAATGCTGTTATATGGCTAAAAATATACATATCGTTAGGTTTATCTAGCTCCTGAATCCATCCATAGTGTCAGAATTTCAATTAGAGGTCTATAAGTACAAGTTTCAGAATTTATCTTTTTCTGATATTTTCTACTTCAGATCTACGGCGATTCAACGGCTGATTTAAAAAATTGATCGGTCAAAACTGTAGTATTCTTCGTCTTGAATCCAATAACACCTTCAGTTTTGAGATCAGAAGCAAATAGGCACTCCAAATCTTGAGAAAAAGTTGAAGGTTACTATTCACTCACTATTCCCCTTTCTCGGCTTCCAGAAATCTGCAGACGGAGTCCCTTATACGTATGTTATCCTTTCCTTTTATCTTTTTTTTATATATTATTAATAATAATTATTTAATAATTAAATAATAGAATTTTCTTTTATATAAATTCATATAAATTTCTTTTTTCATCCTAAAATATCCCAAAAATTTCTAAAAATTTACATTCTCATAAACCTTTAGTTGAACTCTTAAAATCATGATTTTTTTCTTGATAAAAATCGTAATAAAACACATCTCAAAATAAATATCTTTATATATATTAAAAGAAAGCATATTTCTAAAAATACAACAAAAATTCATTAGAGGCTAATATAATTATTTTAAGCAAAAAAACACGTATTTTAATTAAAAGTATACTTACTTTTAGCAAAACATAACCTTTTTAAACAAATAAAAATATATTTTCTTATAGCAAAATACTATCATTTAAAAATAAAAATTACGCGCCAAAACGTAAATTCTCATATTTTCTTTGTACTTCTTTAACCCATGTAGTAAATATACATATTTTCTACGGTTCTTATCCCTATTTTCGAAATTCTCTCTTTTATTCCAAATTTTCTTTAATTGAATTTTTCGTTAAATGTCATGGTTATTACATTCTTCCCCCCTTAAAGAAATTCAGTCCCTGAATTTCATCACCATTCTACCACATGTAGAGAATGAAAATGAGACATAATTCGGAGTTACCCACCTTATTACTTAAATAATTGGGGATATCTCATCTGTATGTCATCTTGTACTTTTCAGGTGGCTTCCTCACTTGAGTGATTTTGTCATATAAATTTAACTATAGGGATTTCTTTCATCCATAAATTCTTCACTTATCAATCAACAATAATCATTGATTTTTTTTTCTCATAATTAAACCAAGTTTATGTTCAGTTGAATTCCTTGAAAGCCGATAACATGAGAAAAATCTGATAGGTACTTTCTTCTTTCCAAACCTCATTACCTCTTGCATTGGTGAGTCCTTTAAATATATGTGGTCACCAACTGATAATTTCTAGTGCTTAACATTCATGGTCCTTATAGACTTTTAACTTGTATTGAATTGTTTTTATCCCTTTTTCTAATCAATTTCACTTTATACAAAGTACTCAATAAATTACATATATACATAGAAGAAACTCTTAAACCATTGTATATATCATTCCTTTATATCCTCAAGCTTATATGCATATATCTATAAGTCGATATTAGAAAACATACACATAAAAGAACATCTTTACACCCATATTGGGTAACTATCTTTTCTTATTCTAGTATTCTATCAAGTCATCTTTAATTCTCACTTGTTAATATCATCACCTTAATTTATCATCAATTTTTATCCCGAAATTATTTAATCAACATGTTAAACATACGTAGCAATAAATCTACCAATCCTTTTTAATATTTATGTACCATTGGCAAATGTCTAACAATTCCAACTTACCTCATCACAATAACTCTATACCCTCTTATTAACACCAATAAATTCATTATCAATAATTTCAATCATTTCTTCTATCATATCCAAAACTACCTCATTCTAGCTTATATCAATCCCGTTTAATTTATCCAATCATTTCAAGAAGATCCTTCCCAACAATTACTCAAACATGAATTCTCAATTTCAACATAATTCACATCTTAGATACTAGATTCGATTTAGCATAATATAAACCTTTAACATAAATATCTTAATCACTTATATTATTTTCATACATGATTCTCAAAATATTATTCATATTTCTAAATTAAAAATTCAAAGATTAATTTAAATCCTAATTCTTATATTTTATTCTTCAAAACTTCAACACCACTAATTCCCTTGATTACATTCGTCAAAACACCATAAGACTATCATCATCCATTCCTTACAAGCTTTTTATTACTTTAACTTATTAACTACTTGGACACCATAATAACTGAGTTTCAGAAAAAATAAATTAACTTTTCTTGTAATGAGGGAAAAGAACTTTACATTTAATGCCAAATATTAACGTAGGACAATACAGTAGAAAATGTAGCATACATAATAGAGCATGGTGCCAAAATAGGAAGTCAAAAATTTGGACAAAGTATTGAAATAAAATTAAAATCGGTGGCCGTAATTCTTGAAAATCTGTAAACAAATTTTAGATGCTATTTCGAGAAAAATCGGTGGCCGCAAATTTTGAATATATGTGTCAGAATCTATTTTAAACTTGTTGGTATTCGGTGGGAAAATAGCACATGAAAAAGAAACATTTTTGAGCTTATATAAAAGTCTATGAAAATTAAAGAATACGTAGTTAACTAGTAGGTTGCAGTTGATTGCTTCAAAATATATATAATCAATAAACTATAAAATAACCAGTCCAAATTAAAATTTCTAAAAATAGCTATTCGACTTATTAATACCGATAGTCGACTAGTAAGAACATTGGGAAAACAAGAAAAAGCATTTAATTGTCCCTCTTCAATAATTATCTGCTTTGCATATTCACTTTTTTTTTACAATGACGCCCATCATCTACAATTTCCCTACAAGAATCAAGACATCAATCCTTCATCAAAGACAACAAGAAAAAGAAAATGTCCTAGTGATACCTTAACCTTATTCTCTTTATATGCCTAATATGAGCGACTATCACAACTACTGCACATATACATGCTTGCCGTCATTTTTGAAAATTTTCCTTCAATTTAGCTGATATCCATCAATCACTCACATAGTTATTCTAATTATGCCCAACCTATTCACATAGCTATCATATGTATGTCCTTCTCTCAATTCTATAAATACACACGTTAGTATCTTTACTTTCATATTCAAAGTTAAAGTGTGTACAGTTATAGAGGGAATCGTATTCCGTCAATTTCAAAATATTTGTGTCTTTTGTGGTTCCAGTCCTGGGAAAGATGAAGAATATGTGAAAGCAGCACAAAATCTAGGTATGGTGCTGGGTTGGAGAAAAATTCATTTAATCTATGGTGGAGGTAACCGTGGGTTAATGAGGTGTATGTCTACAGCTGTACATATAGGAGGATGTCAAGTTCTAGGTATTATTCCTACAGCTCTAGCTGCATCCAACATTAAAGGAAATACAATTAGGGAAGAATTTAGGGTTGCTTCCATGCATGAACGCATGGCTAGAATGATGAGCAATGCTGATGCCTTCATTGCCTTATCAGGGGGTTTTGGTACTTTAGAGGAGATTTTCCAAATAGTCTCTTGGGCACACTAAATATGCATCACAAACCGATAGGTTTGTTAAATGTTAACCACTTCTTTGATATCCTGTTGTCTTTTCTTGATCATGCTGTGGAACAAAAGTTCATCTCACACTCAGTACGACGAATTCTCATTTCAACTTCAAATGCTGAGGAGTTGATTGATGCTTTACAAGCATATGTTCATGTACCTGATCCAACTATGGCTCGAAAAATTGGATGATAGACAATCGTGGAAAGCGCAAGTTAGACTTAGATCTTCATCTATAACTGTAACAAGATGTGGACATTGTTGTACCACTTTTACTTTCTCAAGATGAACTTGGATACCGTCCACATACTATAAGGAAGTAACACTACTAAGTCAGAATTCATATTTTGAGAACTTAGCATATAACTGATACTTCCTTGGAGTTTGTAAAACTATCTTTAAATGTTACTTATGATCCTCTGAACTCTTAGAATATTCTAGTATATTATCAATAAATATTATAATAAATTGATCCAGGAATGGCTTCATTACTCTATTTATCAAGTCCATGAATGCAACTACGCATTTGTCAGACCAAATGACATCACTAAAACTCATAATGTCCATGCTGAATCCTAAAAGAAATTTTCTGATTATTCTCTTCCCTTGTCTACAATTGATGATATCCAGATATCAAATCAAGTCAATTTTTGAAAAATGTTGAGCACTTTGTAACTGGTCAAACAAATCATCTATACGAGGTAATGGGTATTTATTCCACATTGTCACTTTATTCAACTGTCGATAATCTATGCATAGTCATAGTGATCCATATTTTTTTTTCACAAATAGAACTGAAGCACTCCAAGTAAAAATACTAGGGCTTTTAAATCCCTTGTCTAACATGTCTTGTAACTATTTCTTTTTCAATTCTTCAAGTTCAGTGGGTGCCATTCTATATGGAAATATAGATATTGGTTAGGTTTCAGGAAATAAATCAATACCAAATTCTATTTATCATTTCAGGGTAATCTTGGAAATTTCTCAAGAAATATATTAGAAAATTCTCTAACCACAGGAACTTGATTTACACTAGTATACTTTATATCAACATCTCTAAACACTGCTAAATATTCTTGACACCTTTTATAATCAATATGGGATGTTAAAGCAGAGATTAGATTACTGGGTATCTCACTACGATCTCCTTATATCAAGAAAGAAAATTTCACCAAGAATATTGAATTTAATCACCTTAAAGTGACATTTCAAAATGGCATGGTATAATGCCAACTAATCTATTCTCAATATCACATCAAAGTCTACCATATCCAAACAACCGGGTACAACGGTTATCACATTCAGAAACAATCATATTTGGCATTTGTCTCAATTATTTAAATTCTTTAGACCACATATCCCTTTCACTTTCAAATTGTAATGTATCCATAAATATCTCTTAAGATGTCACAATATTCAATCTATCTTATACTATAAACTTTAGTAACTTGGAATAAAATGGAATTTGAAATCCTATAGAATCCCTCAGCAGCACCTGAAGTATAAATATGTCCAGCTCATATCGATACTAAAGGTCCTACTCAAGAATCCTTTGCTCTGATAGCCATAGGGAAACCTAATGCTCTGATGCCAACTTGTCACGCCCCTACTTTAGGAACGCGAATAACACTACTGTCCGATAACTTTATCTTTATTTATTTGCTATCAACTTCATATTATGACATAACAGGATAATATCATACATTTACAAACATAACTAATTATACATGCCAAGTCTTTGATAGTCACAAGGAAACCTAATTCTCTGATACCAACTTGTCACGCCCCTAATTTTAGGGCACGTGAAACACGTATACCATGAACATATATTTTCCATAATCATGAGTATTCCAATTCTTTATCAAATAAACAGATACATATAGGTTTTCCCATACATATACCATATACAAATCAAGTTCATAAACATCAGAGTAACAGCAAAAGCAGAGATCCTGCCTATGGCGTTCAAAGCAACTCTAGAGTACAAATATATTACAATTTTAAACACTGAGAGCCCAGAAACAATTTAGGCACACCACTAAAGTACGACACCTAGTCATTCAAGAAGCTGCAGGACCAAACTCTGGGTCTTTATTTGAAAAATATATAAACCACGTGTAGTGAGTTTTACAACTCAATGAGCAGATAATACCTCCTATGACCTCTTAGGTCAACATATGGATGTACTTTTTATTTTTTAAACTTATCACATTGAAATTCACAATTCAGAGATACATCCATATGGAACCCGCATTTCAAAATCATCTATGTTCAAATTAATATGTAATGCTATAAGTATGATAATAAAATCATGGTATGCATCAATATAATTCATGTGAAAGCATTTGAAGGATCCCATATCAGAACCACCATATCAGAGTTTGACCCCTTCCGTACTTTGGTGGTATAGGATTTTCCTAAACTCAGCATCCCACTGAGGTTTGCCCTTCTACCATTCAAGAGGACACGCGAAGGGACTCTATAAGGGTATTTCCCAAGCACACAACAAGGGAAGGCAAATGACATCTCATATAACTGGCATCTCGCCCATATAGGAGGCATTCCTCTCTCTATCACATATCATCTCCCGTGTGTTGGTCCTCACACGAGGCTAGCACCACCTCCTGCTAGCTGAGGCAATCAAGGTGCGCACCAAGGCTAACATCACCTGCTGTTAGCAGACAGTGTTTTCAATAGGATTCCTCCATAAAACCATAATTTCATATATTCTGTATTAATCAAAACAAATGTACTATTATAATACAACATTTTCATTCTCAGTATATTCCTCTGTCAAAACTTCCCAATCAGGGAATCACTTATACATGCCCATATCCGAGGCAAACATATCACTATATAAATCAATATCATATGCACATATGCCATATAATTCAATATAAAATGCTCAATATAATGTAGACTTTCAATCTCTGTATATTCATTTATCAAAACTTCCCATTCAGGTGAATCATGTATACATGCCTATATTTGAGGCAAACATATAGCTTTATAAATAATGCCACATGCATAAATATTCACTTTATCATTTAATAAGAAATACATGTGAAATCAGATACATCATGAGTTCAGAAATTTATTTTCAAATACTATACTCTTCTTGACTCATATTTCAAATTGTAAGCAATTCAGATCATTTTAATGCATTTCAGAAATATATCAAAGTGTAAATATCTCATAAACATAATCATATACATGCTCAAATATCAAGAAGAGTATAGGGCAAGCCATAAGAAGGATCATATACTCACAGGGTAAGGGCTCCAGATTGGATAGCCCTAAAATGTATTTTTTTCAATCTCTATTTGATCAAATTGACCTCAAAAATGTATCCGGAGGGTCCAAAAATTTAGAAAACAACTTTGGGAACTTGGTCACTATTCACCGCCGGAAAACTCTATTCATTCGCTGGAAAACACTATTCACGACTACCAAAAGGCTGTTAGATGGCCAAAATTATACATATCCTAAGGTTTATCTGGCTTTTGAATCCATCTACGGTGCCAGAATTTCAATTGGAGGTCTCTAAGTAAAAGTTTTAGAATTTACCTTTTTCTGAAATTTTCTACTTCAAATCTACGGCGATTCAACGATTGGTTTGAAAAATTGATTGGTCAAAATCGTAGTATCATTCGTCCTGAATTCAGTAACACCTTCAGTTTTGAGATCGGAAGCAAATAGGCACTCCAGATCTAGAGATAAAGTTGAAGGTTACTATTCACTCACTATTTCTTCTCACAGTTTTCAGAATTGCAGATGGATTCTACGTTCCCTTTCCCTTTAAATCTTTTTTTATAATAATAATTATTATTATTTAATAATTGAATAATAGGATTTTCTTTTATATAAATTCATATAAATTCCGTTTTTCATACTAAAATATCCCAAAAATTTCTAAAAAATTACATTCTCATAAACCTTTAATTAAACTATTAAATCATGATTTTTCTTGAAAAAAATCGCAATTAAACAAATCTCAAAATAAATATCTTTATTCATATTAAAAGAAAGAATATTCCTAAAAATACAACAAAAAATTCATTAGAGGTGAAGATAATTATTTTAAGCAAAACAATACTTATTTTAATTAAAAGTCTACTTACTTTTAGCAAATCATAATCATTTATAATCAAATAAAAATATTTTTGCTTATAGCAAAATACTATCATTTAAAAATAAAAATTACGCATCAAAACATAAATTCTCATATTTTCTTTGTACTACTTTAACCTATGTAGTAAATAGACATATTTTCTATGGTTCTTATCCCCATTTTCGAAATTCTCTCTTTTATTCCAAATTTTCTTTAATTGGAATTTTTGTTAAATTTTATGGTTATTACATTCTTCCCCCTTACAGAAATTCGGTCCCCGAATTTCATCACCATAGTTGTAGATAAATATTAACCTCATTGTTCAAATAAATGCAGATATCTGATGCGTATATCCTCCTCTCTTTCCCAAGTATCTTCCTCAAAAGAGTGATTTTTCCATATCACCGTCACTGTAGATATTTCTTTTGACCACAATTTCTTTACTTGTCTGTCCACTATTGCTACTGGTTGTTCCTCATAGGTTAAATCTTTCTATAACTAAAATTGTGGACACTGTATCACATGTGTAGGATCCGGTAAATATTTCCATAGCATAGACACATGAAAAACTAGATGAACATTACCCAATTCAGGTGGTAAAGCCAAACGATAAGCTACTAAATCGATCATATCAAGAATTTGAAATGGTCCTATATACCGAGGGTGTAACTTCCCTTTTCTTTCTAAATCTCATTACCTCTTTCATTAGTGAGTCCTTCAAGAATATGTGGTCACCAACTGATAATTTCTAGTGCTTAACATTCATAGTCCTTATAGACTTTTGGGCTGTATTGAATTATTTGTATTTCTTTTCTAATCAATTTCACTTTATACAAAGTACTCAACAGATTATATATATATATACATATAAGGAACTATTAAACCATTGAGTATCTCATTCCTTTATATCCTCAAGCTCACATGCATATATCTATAAGTCGATATTAAGAACCACACACATAAAGAAACATATTCACCTTCATATTGGGTAACTATCTTTTCTTATTCCAAACTTCTATCCAGTCATTTTTGGCTTTCAAATCTCAACATCATCCCATAAATATCATCATCTGAATCTATCATCTATTTTTATCCTAAAATCCTTTAATCAATATGTTAATCATACATAGCAATAAATCCACCAAACTTTTTATAACATTTATATACCATTGACATATGTCTAATAATTCTAACTTACCTCATCACAGTAATTCTATACCATCTTATTAACACCATTAAACTCATTGTCAAAAATTTCAATCATTCATTCTACATATCCAAAACCATCTCATTCTAACTTATATCAATCCCTTTTAATTCATCCAATTATTTCAAGAAGATCTTTCCCAACAATTACTCATACATGAATTCTCAATTTCAACATAATTCACATCCTAGATACTAGATTCGATTTAACATAATATAAACATTTAACACAAATATATTGATTACTTACATTATTTTCAGACATGATTCTCTAAATATGATTCATATTTCTAAATTAAAAGTTCAAAGATTAATCTAAATCCTTATTTTATTCTTCAAAACTTCAACACCACTAATTCCCTTGATTATATTCGTCAAAACACCATAAGGCCATCATTAGTCTATTTCTTTCAAAATTTTCATTGCTTTAACCTACTAACAACTTGGACACTATAATAATTGAGTTTCAAAGAAAATAAATTATCCCTCCTTGAAATAAGGAAAAGAACATTGCATTTAATGCCAATCATTAATCAAGGAGGATACAGTAGAACAGACAAAAAATATAATAGAAAATGGTGCCAAAATAGAAAGTCAAAAGTTTGGACAAAGCATTGGAGAGAATTAAAATCGATGACCGTAATTCTTGAAAATCTGTAAAGAAAAATTAGCTGTTATTTCGAAAAAAATTGGTGGCTGCAAATTTTGAATATATGTGTCAAAATCTACTTTAAATCTGTTGGTATTCGGTGGAAAGATAGCACATGGAAAAAGAAACATTTCTGAGCTTATAAAAGTCTGTGAAAATTAAAGAATACATAGTTAACTGGTAGGATGCAGTTGATTGCTTCAAAATATATGTAATCAATCAACTGTAAAATAACCAGTCCAAATTAAAATTTCTCAAAATAGTTAGTTGACTTATTAATACCAATAGTCGACTGGCAAGAACATTGGGAAAACAAGAAAATTCATTTAATTGTCCCTCTTCAATAATTATCTGGTTTGCATCATCTACAACTTCCCCACAAGAATCAAGACATTAATCCTTCATCAAGGACAACAAGAAAAAGGAAATTTTCTGGTGATATCTTAACCTTATTCTCTTTATATGCCTAATATGAGCGACTATCACAATTATTGTACATATACATGCTTGCCGTTATTTTTGAAAATTTAACCTTTAATTTAGCTGATATCCATCAATCACTCACATAGTTGTTCTAATTATGCCCGGCCTATTCACATAGCTATCATATGTATGTCCTTATATGAATTCTATAAATACATACGTTAGTATTTTTACTTTCATACTCAAAGTTAAAGTGTATACAACTATGGAGGGAATCGCATTCTATCAATTTCAAAATATTTGTATCTTTTGTGGTTCCAGTCCTGAGAAAGATGGAAAGTATGTGAAAGTTGTACAAAACCTGGGTATGGTGCTCGCCAGGAGAAAAATTCATTTAGTCTATGGTGGAGGTAACCGTGGGTTAATGGGGTGTGTGTCTACAACTGTACATGTAGGAGGATGTCAAGTTCTAGGTATTATTCCTACAACTCTAGCTACATCCAACATCATAAGAAAGACAATTGGGGAAGAATTTAGGGTTGCATATCCCTTTCACTTTCAAGCTATAATTGATTCATAGATACCTGTTAAGATGTCACAATATTCAATCTATCTTATACTATAAACTTTAGCAACTTGGAACAGAAAGGAATTTGAAACCCTATAGAATCCCTTAGCAGCACCTAAAGTATAAATAAGTCTGGCTCATATCAATACTAAAGGTCCTACTAAAGAATCCTTACATATATTTTACATAAACATGAATATTCCAATGATTTATCATGAAAACAGATACATATAGGTTTTTCCCATACATATACCATATACAAATCAAGTCCATAAACATCAGAGTAACAGCAAAAGTAGAGATCCTGTCTGTGGCATTCAGAGCAACTCTAGAGTACAATTATATTACAATTTTAAACACTGAGAGCCAAGAAACAATTTAGGCTCACCACAAAAGTATGACACCTAGTCGATTAAGAAACTACAGGACCAAACTCTGGGTCTTTATCTGAAAAATATATAAACCACGTGTAGTGAGTCTTACAACTCAGTGAGCAGATAATACCTCCTATGTCCTCTTAGGTCAACAAATGGATGTACTCTTTATATTTTAAAAATTCACATTGAAAATCACATTTCAGAATTTCATCCATATGGGACCCGCATTTCAAAATCATCTCTGTTCAAATTTATATTCATAAGTAATGTTATAAGTACATTAATAAAATCATGGTATGCATCAATATAATTCATGTGAAAACATTTGGAGGATCCCATATCAGAACAACTATATTAGATTTTGACCCCTTCCGTACTTTGATGGTATAGGATTTGCCTAAATTCAGCATCCTGCTGAGGTTTGCCCTACTACCATTTAAGAGGACACGCGAAGGGACTCTATATGGGTATTTCCTGAGCACATAACAAAGGAAGGCAAATCACATCACATATAAATGGCATATCGCCCATATAGGAGGCATTCCACTCTCCATCATATATCATCTCTTGTGTGTTGGCCATCACACGAGGCTAGCAACACCCCCTGCTAGCTAAGACAATCAAAGTGCGCACTAGGGCTAACATCACCTGCTGTTAGCAGACAGTGTTTCCAATAGGATTCCTCCATAAAACCATAATTTCATATATTTTGTATTAATCAAAACAAATGTACTTTTATAATACAACATTTTCATTCTCGGTATATTCCTCTGTCAAAACTTTCCAATCAGGGGAATCACGTATACATGCCCACATCTGAGGCAAACATATCACTGTATAAATCAATATCATATGCACATATGCCATATAATCCAGTATAAAATTCTCAATATAATGTAGACTTTCAATCTCTGTATATTCATATGTCAAAACTTCCCATTCAGGGGAATCATGTATACATGCCTATATCTGAGGCAAACATATAGCTTTATAAATAATGTCACGTGCATAAATATTCACTTTATCATTTAAGGAGAAATACATGTGGAATCAGATACATCATGAGTTCAGAAATTTATTTTAAAATACTATACTCTTCTTGAACCGTATTTCAAATTGCAAGTAATTCAGATCATTTTAATGCATTTTAAAAACATATCAAAGTGTAAATATCTCATAAACATAATCATATACATGCTTAAAGATCAAGAAGAGTATAGGGCAAGTCATAGGAAGAATCATCTACTCATAGGGTAAGAGCTCAAGATTGGACAGCCCTAAAATGTACTTTTTCAATCTCTATTTGATCAAATTGACCTCAAAAACATATCTGTAGGGTCCAAAAATCTAGAAATTAACTTCGGGAACTTGGTCACTATTTATCGCTGGAAAACACTATTCACTCGCCGGAAAATACTATTCACCCGATGGAAAACACTATTCACGAGGAACAAAAAGGAAGTTAGGGTGTATGCAGCTATGGAAGGAATTTCATTCTGTCAATTTTGAAATGTTTGTGTCTTTTGTGGTTCAAGTCTTGGAAAAGATGGAGAGTATGTGAAAGCTGTACAAAACCTGGGTATGGTACTAGCCAGGAGAAAAATTCATTTTGTCTATGGTGGTGGTAATCGTGGATTAATGAGGTGTGTGTCTACAGCTGCCTATGTAGCAGAATTCCAAGTTTTAGGTATTATTCCTACAGCTCTAGCTGCATCTAACATCGTAGCAAAGACAATTGGAGAAGAGTTTATGGTAGCTTCCATGCATGAGCGCATGGCTAGAATGATGAGTAATGCTGATGTCTTCATTGCCTTACCAGAGGGTTTTGGTACTTTAGAAGAGATTTTTCAAATAGTCTCTCGGGCACAACTAAATATGCATCACAAACCGAAAGGTTTCTTAAATGTTAACCACTTCTTTGATGGTCTGTTGTCTTTCCTTGATCATGCTGTGGAACAAAGGTTCATCTCACACTCAGCACGACGAATTCTCATCTCGGCTTCAAATGCTGAGGAGTTGATTGATTATTTACAAGCTTATGTTCATGTACCTGATCCAACTATGGCTCAAATAGAATGGATGACAGACAACCACAGGAAGCGCAAATTAAATTTGGATCTTCATCTTTAAATGTAGTAAAACATAACTATTATTGTACTACTTTTACTTTCTTAGAGTCTACTTGGATACCATCTTTACCAACCATGCTCCCTTAGAGTTGGTAAAACTATCTTTGAATATTGCTTATGATCCTCCAAACTTTTGAAATATTCTAGTATATCATCAATAAATGTAATGATTTAGGAATGACCTAATTACTATTCATTAAATCTATGAATGCAACTAGGATAGTTGTTAAGCTAAATAACATAACCAAGGACTCATAATGCCCATAATGAGTCCTAAAAGAAAATTTTTGTACATCCTCTTCTCTTATCCTCAATTAATGTTACTCATATCTCAAATCAATTTTTGAAAAACATTGAGCACCTTGTAATTGATCAAACATATCATCTATACGAGATAATGAATATTTATTCCACACTGTCACCTTATTCAACTGTTTATAATTTATGCATAGTCATAGTGATCCATCTTTATTTTTCACAGATAGAACTGGAGCACTTCAAATAAAAGTACTAGGGCATTTAAATCCCTTATCTAACAAGTCTTGTAACTATTTTTTTAAAATTCAATCGATATCGTTCTATATAGGGATATAGATACTAGTTGGGTTCCAAGAAGTAAATCAATATAAAATTCTATTTTTCGTTTCGGAGGTAATCTAGGCAATTCTTCTGAAAACACATCAAGAAATTTTCCAACTACTGGAACCTGATCTACAATAGTATACTTTATATCAACATCTCTCACCACTGCCAAATATCCTTAGCAGCCCATTTTTTTCTTGTAATAACTTATGGTCACTAAAGGTGAAATTAAATTACTGGGTACTTGCTTCCATGATTGCTCACTACTTGCAACTCCTTTACTAACATTTTCTGCTATTGATGACATATTCATACTGTATCAGCTAGATCGCACTTCAAAACACTTAAACAAATTCAACCTATTGTGACTCTATTCTTTAACATGCTTATGCAATATCTTAACAATCAATCATGGAAAACTTATGTCTATCCAAGAACCCTTCACATGAAATACCCATTTTGCATACCTTAAATTTTAAATTTCCATGGATAAACCTTCCTTTATCATAGTGTTTATACATAATATTATTGAAAACCAAACTGTCTTCGAATTCCTTATATCAACAAAATATATCATTGAAAATATTATCTTCATAGATTCTTCGCTTTCAAATTCAATCCAACCCACAACTTACCAAATTCATTTATATATAGATTCCAACTCATCCATCAAAAAGAGATTTAAATCTATTTTCAAAACACTCACTTTATTTCAAATCATTATCTTGGAGTTAACAATCTCGATCACATCATAACCCACTATAAATATTATATTATTCATTCGTCATATTGTTTCACAGAAGTAAATCAAACAATCAATTCAAGAAGAGTGACTTTTGAAATGAATTTTGAAACACATTGAACATGTGATTTTTAAATGTATTTCTCATTATATGGCAAAGGAAATATGTTATGCATATGATATTGTTTTATACAGAGATATGTTTGCCTCGGATATGGGCATGTATACATTATTCCCTTGATTGGGAAGTTTTGACATATGAATATACTGAGACTGAACGTCTGTATTATATTAAGAATTTTGATTATATGGCATTTGTACATATGATATTTTCTATGGAGGAATCCTGTTTGAAACACTGTCTGCTAACAGAAGGTCATTTTAGCCCTGGTGCACCTTGATTGCCTCAGCTAGTAGGGGGTGGTGCTAGCCTCTTGTGAGGGCCAACACACGGGAGATGATATGTGATGGAGAGCGAAATGCCTCCTATATGGGCGAGATGCCAGTTATACGAATTATGATTTGCCTTCCCTTGCTGTGTGCTTAGGAAATACCCATATAGAGTCCCTTCGCATGTCCTCTTGAATGGTAGTAGGGCAAACTTCAGTGGGATGCTGAGTTTAGGCAAATCCTATACTGTAACAACTCCATTTATGTAAATGTAAATTTTTTTTTTATATTTGTAAAATTCCATGAAGTTATTACTACTTTAATTCTAACCACTTAACTCGTAATAATAATCACTTTAACCAAGCATAATTGTTATTAATAGTGATACAATACTGAGTTTCCATACACACTATTATTTTACAAACTACACACCATTATTTTACAAACATTTGTACAAAGATACATATTAGTTCTAATCATCTATGTTGACTACTTTCAGGGACACTGGTGCGGGTGGCACGTCCACCGGAATCTCAGTCACATCTACGACAGATACATCTGAAATAACTGGAAGTTGCCCAAGGTAGGGCACCTCGATCCAACGTACAGAAATAACAAGTGTCATTGAGAAAATCTGCATATTTATTCTTCTGAACATGATATGGAAATATAGTGAGAATTAAATCTCAGTAAGTTCAACAATAAATCATCATCAATATAGCTCATCACATCATGTTCAGCTGTATAAACTACAGAAAATATCTTTGGTCACATGAATGCATTATATCTATGCACATAAGAATCATACAATAATAATATGTATGACAGGAGTAACTATTTTTAGAATATCATATGATGGCCAACAACTTATTCTCATTTCAAGCTACCCCGGTCAAGGTGAGTATACTCTACTCTCCGATACGAGCTTTTCTCGCTCCGTCCGACATGGCACACTTTCTCTTTCCTTTCTCATAATCTTAATCATAACCGTTGATAGGGCGTCCCCTACTGGTGTACCACACAGATTGCCATGTGATCGTGCTCATTTCTTTTCTTTTCACAATGATAGCCAAAAATATGCTTTCAATAACAAGTATGTTCATCAAAATATAACTATTACCATAAATCATTGGTAATCATGCCATAAACATAACCATTTCAAATATCACTTTATAAAATATTTCCATGTCAGAATTTCACACTTAAGATGGTAAGAAGTTCATACAATGGCAATGTCTATGGCATATACTAGTAATTTATTATTTTCATTTATAAGATTCGTCTTCTTTTTTAAATATTAATTTTATTTCTTTATTTTCTTGATGCAGGTTTTCATCATATCTAACCTTCTTTTTATGCTTGGCCTTTAGTAATTTTCTTCTTATTTATATCATTTCCAACACATGTTCTTTCAAATTTATAGAGCATTGTTCTCCAATTTGATTTCTACTATTACCCTAGAGTTAAAGAGGTTCATCTATAGTAGAAAAATATTGAAAATAGGCTTAACCAGCTTCCAACACGGTCTGGCCATGTTCTAGGACACGGCCATGCTTTAAAATTACTTCAAATGTACTCAAAAACATCCCCAAACACGGCTAGCCCGTACTTGAAGCACCCAGAACACGGCCTGGCCATGCTTTGTGACCTTTGCTCACTAATCAGAACATAAATCCTTCATTTTAACTCCGATTGAGGTGATCTTGGTGTCTTTGGAAAAATAAGAAAATTATCTAAATCTCTTATGTTAATCATATTAGCAAAATAGTAATAAATCGTGGTGTTACAACTCCATTAAATTAAATATTATTTCTTCTCGGATAGGTTCTAACCTTTACTTACTAATCTGACTATATCTCCCACATACGAATTCCAAATTAAGTGATTCCAGTGGTTAAAGATCCGTGACACAAAAATCTATATTCATATTTTAACCATTTATTTTAATTCCTTATAGAATTTTCCCAGAATTTAAAACACCGAAGCTATCCTAACATATTCTTCCCTGATTAACCATTTTCTGACCTTTGTTTACTAATTGGAACATATCTTCCTCATATGAACTCTAAATTGAATGATTCCAGTGGCTAAAAATCCATGACACATATATCTATAATTCATATGTTAACCATTTATTTTAATTCCTTATAGATTGTTCCCAGAAATTAAAACACCGAAGCTTATAATTCTGCCACCCATAGCCATACCCATGCAGAACTATCTACACCAACCTAAGTATTCAAACATACATCACATGCAAGATCAATATGTAACATGATATAGCAACATCATGACCAATCATAAAAGTTCTAAGATCAAAATCTCATATAAATATTATAAGTTTCAAAAGTTTTCCTCAAAAAGAAATATTGTTAAACTTACCTGGAGCACTTAGTCCCCAAGACTTCTCCTTCCTCTTTCTTCCTTTCTTCCTCTCCTTTCCTCACTCTACCTTGCTTCTATTTTTCCCCTCCCTTACTTGGACGAAATTATAATGTTGTAAGATTGGGTTTTCTTATATATACCACCAAATAATTCACCTTTCATGATCATGGGTCTACCTTATCACAATTCGGATACACTTTGTTGAATTTTTGGAAAACAAACAACTTATGTTCTTGTCTTCCTCTTCCTTAGTCAAGATATGCATAGGAAAAGGAGATTTGTATTTTGAAAATTATGATGATATGTTCTTAAGATAAGGGACAAGGTCCCTTTGATTTAGGGATTCTTTTCCATTTTCTTTTGTCTTAAACAAGTATGATAGATTTGCCTTTTTAGGTGGCAAATTTCTAGCCCTTGAATCTCCATTATTTGGTTGATATTATTTGTGTGGGATAGGAATGTTTTGTCCTAATGCCATGTATTATCATACCACTTGCTAGAATTATGAGTGTAGGATATAGATGTTTTTGTCCTAAAGCCTTGTATTATTATGCCACTTGCCAAAATGATGAATGTAGAATCACACCACTTGCTAAATTTTTGTCTTAATGCCATGTAACCTAATCTTTATTATTACATTATTATATCATCACCTAATTTATTTTATTTTATTTTTCCTCTTGGATTTGGGCATATTCCTACCCATCATGGGCTTATTCCTACCCATTTTCTTTGCTTTGGATAAAATTCTACCTTTCTTGGAGGGTTTGGTCACATTTTCATAATTTTTGGGCTATTGGTCCAATTACTATATCGTAGTCCAAGTCTATGTTTTATTTCTTGCTTAGGTTATCCAATGGCTTGCTAGAAACTTATGTGAAGTCGAAAAACTCTATATGAAGTGTCCATAGGTAAAAGCCCAATGTATGGGTAAAGATTTTAAATTTAGTAACTCTAGTTCTTGAATTAGGAAAAATTACCCTAATCAAATGTTCTTGAAATTTTAAGACCTTTACTTGTTTCTAAAAATTTATCGTCCTGATCCAAGAATTTTGCATCTCTTTAGTATGTTATTTCTAATTTTTTCCTATTAGGTTTTCCCTCTTTATTTGTTCTCTTAATGTTAGAAACATTTTTTATGCATATACATAAGGTGAAGAATTTCTAAGGATTATATTTCCTTAGATATCTAAAATATTGTCTAATAAATTTTATTTCCTTAATTAAATATTTATGTACTTTTATCAATAAAAGAAACGAAATTAGGGATATTACATATACCACAAAAGTACGGATGCCACCTAAAAAGGAAAACCTGTCATACTTGATTAAGACAAAAGAAAAAAATGAATCCCTAAATCAAAGGGACCTTGTCCCTTATCTTAGAAACATATTATCATAATTTTCAAAATACAAATCTCCTTTTGCTATGTATATCTTGACTAAGGAAGTGGAAGACAAGAACATAAGTTGTTTGTTTTTCAAAAATTCAACAAAGTGTATCCTAATTGTGATAAGGTAGACCAATTATCATGAAAGATGAATTATTTGGTGGTCTATTTAAGCAAAACCCACCCTTAGAACATTATAATTTTCGTCTAAGTGAGGGAGAGGAAAAATAGAAGCAAGATAGAGTGAGGAAAGGATAGGAAGAAAGGAAGAAAGAGGAAGGAGAAGTCTAGAGGACTAAGTGCTCAAGGTAAGTTTAACAATATTTCTTTTTGAAGAAATTTTTTAAGACTTGTAATATTTAAATGGGATTTTGATCTTAGAACTTTAATGATTGGTTATGGATGTTGATATATCATGTTACATATTATGTATGTTTGAATACTTAAGCTGGTGTAGATAGTTTTGCATAAGTATGGATATGGGTGTTAACCATTTATTTTAATTCCCTATAGAATGTTCCCAAAAATTAAAACACAGAAGCTATCCCTACATATTCTTCCCTGATTAACCATTTTCTGACCACTGCTTACTAATCTGACCATATCTGCCTCATATAGACTTCAAATTGAGTGATTCTAGTGGCTAAATATCCGTGAGACATATATCTACATTTTTTATGTTAACCATGTCTTTAAATTTCTTACCGATACTTCCTAGAATTTTAAAAATAGAAGCTTAAAATTTTGCCACCCATAGCCATACTTATGCAGAACTATCTACACCAGCTTAAGTATTCAAACATACATAATATGTAACATGATATATCAACATCCATGACCAATCATTAAAGTTCTAAGATGAAAATCCCATATAAATATTACAAGTTTCAAAAATTTTCTTCAAAAAGAAATATTGTTAAACTTACCTTGAGCACTTAGTCCTCTAGACTTCTCCTTCCTCTTTCTTCCTTTCTTCCTCTTCTTTCCTCACTCTATCTTGCTTCTATTTTTCCTCTCCCTCACTTGGACCAAACTTCTAATTTTCTAAGGGTGGGTTTTGCTTCAATAGACCACCAAATAATTCATCTTTCATGATTATGGGACTACCTTGTCACAATTAGGATACACTTGGTTGAATTTTTGGAAAACAAACAACTTATATTCTTGTCTTCCTCTTCCTTAGTCAAGATATGCATAGCAAAAGGAGATTTGTATTTTGAAAATTATGATAATATGTTTCTAAGATAAGGGACAAGGTCCCTTTGATTTAGGGATTCATTTTGTTTCTTTTGTCTTAATCAAGTATGATAGGTTTTCCGTTTTAGGTGGAAAATTTCTAGCCCTTGAATCTCCATTATTTGGTTGAAATTATTTGTGTGGGATAGGAATTTTTTGTCCTAATGCCATGTATTATCATACCACTTGCTAAAATTATGAGTGTAGGATATAGATGTTTTGTCCTAAAGCCTTGTATTATCATACCACTTGCTAAAATTATGAATGTAGGATATCACACCACTTACTAAATTTTTGTCTTAATACCATGTCACCTAATCTTGATTACACCATTATTTCATCACTTTATTTTATTTTTATTTTTATTTTTCCTCTTGGGTTTGGGCTCATTCTTGCCCATTTTCTTTACTTTGGTTAGAATTCTACCTTTCATAATGGGCTTAGTCACATTTTCATGATTTTTAGGCTACCGGTCCAACTTCTATATCCTAGTCCAAGTCTATGTTTTATTTTTTCTTTGGGCCATCCTATTGGCTTGCTAAAAATTCATGTGAAGTAGAAAAACTCTATATGAAGTGTCTATAGGTGAAAGCCCAATTTATGGTTGGAGATACTAAACTTAGTAACTTTACCTCTTAAATTAGGAAAAATTACGAAAATTATGATAATATGTTTCTAAGATAAGGGACAAGGTCCCTTCGATTTAGGGATTTTTTTTCTTTTGCCTTAATCAAGTATGAGAGGTTTTCCTTTTTAGGTTGCAAATTTGTAGCCCTTGAATCTCCATTATTTGGTTGAAATTATTTGCGTGGTCTATGTAAGCAAAACCCACCCTTCGAACATTATAATTTTCGTCCAAGTGAGGGAGAGGAAAAAATAGAAGTAAGATAGAGTGAGGAAAGGAGAGGAAGAAAGGAAGAAAGAGGAAGGAGAAGTCTAGAGGACTAAGTGCTCAAGGTAAGTTTAACAATATTTTTTTTTGATGAAATTTTTTGAGACTTGTAATATTTAAATGAGATTTTGATCTTAGAACTTTAATGATTGGTTATGGATGTTGATATATCATGTTACATATTATGTATGTTTGAATACTTAAGCTGGTGTAGATAGTTCTGCATAAGTATGGATATGGGTGTTAACCATTTATTTTAATTCCCTATAGAATGTTCTCAGAAATTAAAACATAGAAGCTATCCCTACATATTCTTCCCTGATTACTCATTTTCTGACCACTGCTTACTAATCTGACCATATCTGCCTCATATAGACTTCAAATTGAGTGATTCTAGTGGCTAAATATCCGTGAGACATATATCTACATTTTTTATGTTAACCATGTCTTTAAATGTCTTAGCGATACTTCCTAGAATTTTAAAAATAGAAGCTTAAAATTTTGCCACCCATAGCCATACTTATGCAGAACTATCTACACTAGCTTAAGTATTCAAACATACATAATATGTAATATGATATATCAACATCCATGACCAATCATTAAAGTTCTAAGATTAAAATCCCATATAAATATTACAAGTTTCAAAAAATTTCTTCAAAAAGAAATATTGTTAAACTTACCTTGAGCACTTAGTCCTCTAGACTTCTGCTTCCTCTTTCTTCCTTTCTTCCTCTTCTTTCCTCACTCTATCTTGCTTCTATTTTTCCTCTCCCACACATGGACCAAACTTCTAATTTTCTAAGGGTGGGTTTTGCTTCAATAGACCACCAAATAATTCATCTTTCATGATCATGGGACTACCTTGTCACAATTAGGATACACTTGGTTGAATTTTTGGAAAACAAACAACTTATGTTCTTGTCTTCCTCTTCCTTAGTCAAGATATACATAGTAAAAGGAGATTTGTATTTTGAAAATTATGATAATATGTTTCTAAGATAAGGGACAAGGTCCCTTTGATTTAGGGATTCATTTTTTTTCTTTTGTCTTAATCAAGTATGATAGGTTTTCCATTTTAGGTGGAAAATTTCTAGCCCTTGAATCTCCATTATTTGGTTGAAATTATTTGTGTGGGATAGGAATTTTTTGTACTAATGCCATGTATTATCATACCACTTGCTAAAATTATGAGTGTAGGATATAGATGTTTTGTCCTAAAGCCTTGTATTATCATACCACTTGCTAAAATTATGAATGTAGGATATCACACCACTTACTAAATTTTTGTCTTAATACCATGTCACCTAATCTTGATTACACCATTATTTCATCACTTATTTTATTTTTATTTTTATTTTTCCTCTTGGGTTTGGGCTCATTCTTGCCCATTTTCTTTACTTTGGTTAGAATTCTACCTTTCATAATGGGCTTAGTCACATTTTCATGATTTTTGGGCTACCGGTCCAATTTCTATATCTTAGTCCAAGTCTATGTTTTATTTTTTCTTTGGCCCATCCTATTGGCTTGCTAAAAATTCATGTGAAGTAGAAAAACTCTATATGAAGTGTCTATAGTTGAAAGCCCAATTTATGGGTGGAGATACTAAACTTAGTAACTTTACCTCTTAAATTAGGAAAAATTACAAAAATTATGATAATATGTTTCTAAGATAAGGGACAAGGTCCCTTCGATTTAGGGATTTTTTTTCTTTTGTCTTAATCAAGTATGAGAGATTTTCCTTTTTAGGTGGCAAATTTGTAGCCCTTGAATCTCCATTATTTGGTTGAAATTATTTGTGTGGTCTATGTAAGCAAAACCCATCCTTAGAACATTAGAACTTTCGTCCAAGTGAGGGAGAGGAAAAAATAGAAGTAAGATAGAGTGGGGAAAGGAGAGGAAGAAAGGAAGAAATAGGAAGGAGAAGTCTAGAGGACTAAGTGCTCAAGGTAAGTTTAACAATATTTCTTTTTGAAGAAAATTTTTGAAACTTGTAATATTTATATGGGATTTTAATCTTAAAACTTTAATGATTGGTCTTGGATGTTGATATATCATGTTACATATTATGTATGTTTGAATACTGAAGCTGGTGTAGATAGTTCTGCATAAGTAATGCTATTGGTGGCAAAACTTTAAGCTTTTGTTTTTTAAAATTCTGGGAAGAATTGGTAAGGAATTTAAGTACATGGTTAACATAAAAAATTGTAGATATATGTCTCACGGATATTTAGCCACTAGAATCACTCAATTTGGAGTCTATATGAGGTAGATATGGTCTGATTAGTAAGTAGTGGTCAGAAAATGGTTAATCAGGGAAGAATATGTAGGGATAGTTTATGTGTTTTAATTTTTAGGAATATTCTATAGGGAATTAAAATAAATAGTTAACATAATAATTATAGATATATGTGTCACGAATTTTTACCCACTGGAATCACTCAATTTGGAGTCTATATGAGGTCGATATGGTCTGATTAGTATACAGTGGTCAGAAATTGGTTAATCAGTGAAGAATATTTTAGGATAGCTTCGGTGTTTTAAATTTCTGGGAATATTCTGTAGGGAATCAATATAAATGATTAACATAAAAATTATTTTTATATGTGTCATGGATGTTTAGCCATTGGAATCAGTTAATTTGGAATTTTTATGAGGGAGATATGGACAGATTAGTAGGTAAAGGTCAGAACCTACCCAAGAAGAAATAACATGTACTTTGAGGGAGAAATATCACCTTGATTTCTTAATATTTTGCTAACCTGTTCAACATAATAGTTTTAGAAAATTGTTTTATCTTTAAATTGACACCAAGATCACCTACATAGAAATTCAATTGCGGGAATTATGCTTTGATTAGTAAGAAAAGGTTAGATATGATGAAAACCTGCATCACGAAAATAAAGAAATAAAAATTAATATTTAAAAAATAAGAAGAATCTTATAAATGAAAATAATAAATGACTAGTATATGCCATTGCCATTGCCATTGCCATTGCCATTGTATGAACTTCTTACCATCTTAAGTGTGAAATTTTGACATGGAAATATTTTATAAAGTGATATTGGAAATGATTATGTTCATGGCATTATTACCAATGATTTTTGGTAATAATTATATTTTGATGAACATACTTGTTATTGAAATCATATTTTTGGCTATTATTGTGAAAAGAAAAGAAATGAGCACGATCACATGGCAATCCGTGTGGTGCACCAGTAGGGGATGCTCTACCAACGATTATGATCATGTTAATGAGAAAAGAAAGAGAAAGTGGGCCATGTCGGACGTAGCAAGAAAAGCCCGTACCGGAGAGTAGAAAATATTCACCCTGACCAGGGTAGCTTGATATGAGAATAAATTGATAGTCATCATATGATATTATGAAAATAGTTAATCCTGTCATACATGTCGTTATTGTACGATTCTCATGTGCATAGATATAGTGCATTCATGTGACCAAAGATATTTGCTGTAGTTTATACAATTGAACATGACATGAAGAGCTATATTGATGATGATTTATTGTTGAACTTACTGGGATTTAATTTTCACTATATTTCCATGTCATGTTCAGAAGAATAATTATGTAGATTTTCTCTATGGCACTGGCTTTTAGCGTATGTTGGATCGAGTTACTCTATGTTGAGTTGATCCCAGTAATATATATGGTGTCTATGGTCGAGTTGACTAAGATCCCGGTGAAGGTGCAACCACCTGCACCCGTATCTCCAGAACTGGTCAACAGGGATGAATAAGATGTAATTATATGTGTTAGAATTTTGTACGAATGTTATTGATTAATGATATGTATGTAAACTCTGTATTGTATAAATTAAATAAATACCAACTTGTCACACCTCTAATTTTAGGGCACGTGAAACACGTATACCTTGAACACATATTTTCCATAAACATGAATATTCTAATCCTTTATCAAGGAAACATATACATATAGGTTTTCCCATACATATACCATATCTAGAACTATCAAATCTACAAGAGTCTCCTTGTCTTCTATCGAAATCTCACACAATTTATACACATCATTTACCGGTAAGAATTCCCCCTTTGGAGTAGCAACCATAAAAGAACAATGTAAACTAGCAGGATCTCTATCCAATTTCTTATCAAAGCATGGTGATATATAATAATGAGTAGAACTAGGATCAAACAGGACATATGCTTTATGGGAACATATTGATAATGTACCTGTCATAACTACATTTGAAGCCTGAGCATCCTATCGTGTCAAGGCAAAAACTAGAGCTGGTTCTCGGCCTCGACTTCCTAGTCTTCTACCAGTACCACCACTACTTGCTTGAACTAAAGCTGCTCTATTTGGTCGTGCAGGCATAGATGCAGGAGGTGAAGCTGGTTGTATCGATGCTTGACTAAAACTTCGTAGCTATGGGCAATTTCTCGTCAAATGACCCATTTGTCCACACGTAAAGCATGCACCAGTTTCTCTGCGACACTGTCCAGTATGAGGCCTACCACAATGAGGACATGGTGGAATTGATCTTGAATCTTGTTGACTAACAGGTCTTATCTCTTTGATTCATTCTTTGCTTGTTGATATTCACTAATGTTTGATTAGAACTACCAGTTCCTGTTTGAGTGAAGCGCTGTGGATTTTGAAATCTTGATCCTCTAACATTAGGATTATAACTTGTTTGAGCATTACTATCTTGCTCTCTCTTTCTTCTCTTTAAAATTTTAGTATCTGCTTGCTTCCGTGCATTCTAGCATAGTCTACAACTGCTGAATAATTTGAAAAATGATTCATCTGAGGGCCCACCGATTTAAATAATGGGCGTATCAACCCCGAAACAAACCTCTTAATTCTATCTTTTTTAGTAGGGACCAGATATGGTGCATATCTGGACAACCGAGTAAAACAGATGTCATATTCAGAAACTGTCATGTTCGATATCTGCCTTAATTCTTCAAATTCTCTGGCCCTCTTGTCTCTTTCACTCATTGGCAAAAAACGGTTCATAAATGCTTCCTTAAACTCTTCCCACTCCATTGGTGGTAAAGTAACCGCCCGTCCTTGTACATGTGTCTCAAACCATACTTGAGCCACATCAGATAGTTGAAAAGACACCAGTTCAACAGATCTTCGACTAGAGCACCCTAAGGCTCTGAAGACTCGTTCCACAACATCAAGAAATATTTTTGGGTCTTCCTAAACATCTGACCCAGAAAAATTCGATGGTTTCAACTTAAGGAATTGCGGTAATGACACCTCAATCCCTGTAAGCTTGTCCACTTGTTCAGCCATTCTTCCCAGTTCTTGCACTTCAGGAGCATTTTCTACTAGTTGGCCTTCTCTTCTACCCTATTACACTATAAATCCAGCCAATTTCTCTAAACTCCTATGTATACCAGCAATCGTATCAACGGTTCTATCATGTGGCTCCTGAGGGGTTCTACTCTTTCCTGAGGAATTCTATCAGATACTTGGACCTGTTCATCTTGTCTTGGGGTTCTCAGACCCCGTGCACGCTCTCTACCTCTACCTCTTCCTCTAAGTCAGCCTCTACCGCGACCTCTTTGCACTGGAATTGTAGATTGTGCAGACTCTTCAGTAGAGGGTGCACGATCTACAGCTTCTTCTCTAGTGACCGCTCTAGTTCTTAGCGGCATCATTTACTATACAGAATAAAATACCTCTTTAAGATACTATCATATGTATTCAAACCTTACACTAGGAATTTAAGCACACTTGGAATAGGAAGGAAATGAACATCCTATAAAAACTCAGCAGTACCTAAAGTATAAATATGTCCGGCTCATATAGATACTAAAGGTCCTACTAAAGAATCCTTTGCTCTGATAGCCACAGGGAAGCCTAATGCTCTAATACCAACTTGTCATGCCTCTACTTTAGGAACGCAAATAACACTACTGTCCGATAGCTTTATCTTTATTTATTTACAATCAACTTCATATTATATCATAACAGGATAATATCATAAATTGGCAACTTTCAACATAACTAATTATACATGCCAGGTCTACACTTTTCAGTTTTATAGCGGAAACAAAAATTCCAATTAAAGAAAATTTGGAATAAAAGAGAGAATTTTGAAAATGGAGATAAGAACAATAGAAAATATGTATACTTACTACATAGGTTAAAGAAGTACAAAGAAAATATGAGAATTTACGTTTTGGCATGTAAGCTTTATTTTTTAAATGATAGTATTTTACTATAAACAAATATATTTTTATTTGTTTAAAAATGATTATGTCTTGCTAAAAGTAAGTAGACTTTTAATTAAAATAATTATACCGGCCTCTAAGGCATTTTTGTTGTATTTTTAGAAATATTCTTTCTTTTATTATGTATAAAGATATTTATTGTAAGATTTGTTTTAATACGATTTTTATCAAGAAAAATCATGATTTAAGAGTTTAACTAAAGGTTTATGAGAATGAAATTTTTTAGAAATTTTTGAGACATTTTAGGATGAAAAACAGAATTTCTATGAATTTATTTAAAAGAAAATCTATTATTAAATTATTAAATAATTATTATTATAATAAAAAAAGGAAGAAAATAAAAAGGGGAAGGGGGGACAATACAACGGGGACGGAGACGGAGAAGTTTCTGAAAACTGGAATAGTGAGTGAATAGTGAGTAAATAGTAACCTTTAACTTTCTCTCTAAATTTGGAGTGCTTATTGGCTTCCGATCTCAAAACTAAAGGTGTTACTGGATTCAAGACGAAGAATACTACAGTTTTGACCAATCAATTTTTCAAATCAGTCGTTGAATAGCCGTAGATTTGAAGTAGAAAATCTCAGAAAAAGGTAAATTCTGAAACTTTTACTTAGAGACCTCCAATTGAGATTCTGACACCGTAGATAGATTTAAGAGCTAGATAAATCTTAGGATATGTATATTTTCGGCCATTTAACAGCCTTTTTGTTTGTTGTGAATAGTGTTTTTCGCGCGAGCGAATAGTATTTTTCGGTGGTGAATAGTGACCAAGTTCCCGAAGTTGCTTTGTTAATTTTTAGACCCTCCGGATACGTTTTTGAGGTCAATTTGATCAATTCGAGATTGGAAAAATATATTTTCGGGTTGTCGAATCTAAAGCCCTTACCTTGTGAGTAGATGATTCTTTTATGACTTGCCTTTACTCTTCTTCAACTTTAAATTGATAAATGAGTATGTTTACAAGTTATTGATACTTTTATATGTTCCTGAAATGATTTAGAATATCTGAAACGATTGAAATATGATATCTGGTTCAAGAAGAGTGACTTTTGAAATGAATTTTGAAACACATTGAACATGTGATTTTTAAATGTATTTCTCATTATATGATAAAGAATATATGTTATGCATATGATATTGATTCATATAGTAATATGTTTGCCACGGATATAGGCATGTATACATGATTCCCTTGAATGGAAAGTTTTGACAGATGTATATACAGATACTGAAAGTCTGTATTATATTGAGAATTTTATACTGGATTATATGGCATATGTGCATGTGATATTTTCTATGGAGGAATCCTATTGGAAACACTGTCTGCTAACAGCAGGTGATGTTAGCCCTAGTGCACACCTTGATTGCCTCAACTAACAAGAGGTGGTGCTAGCCTCGTGTGAGGGCCAACACATGGGAAATGATATGTGATGGAGAGAAGAATGCCTCCTATATGGGCGAGATGCCAATTATATGAGTTATGTTTTGCCTTCCCTTGCTGTGTGCTTGGGAAATACTCATATAGAGTCCCTTCGCGTGTCCTCTTGAATGGTAGTAGGGCAAAACTCAGCGGGATGCTGTGTTTAGGCAAATCTTATATCACCAAAGTACAGAAGGGATTAAACTCTGATATAATGGTTCTGATATGGGATCCTCCAAATGTTTTCATAAGACTTATGTTCATGCATAACATGTTTTTAATACCGTTCTTACAGCATTATTTATGAATTTAACATGCATATGAATTTGAACAGAGTTTATTTGAAATGCAGGTCCCATATGAATGTACTTCCGAATTGTGAACTTCAATGTGACAAGTTTTAAAATAAAGAGTACATTCATATGTTGACCTAAGAGGTCATAGGAGGTATTATTGACATGCTGTAATTTAAGCATGTTATTAGCATTATTTTAGTTAGTTTTTATTTAATTTAAGTAGAAAATAGATATGAATTAATTGAGTTTTGTGTTTTGTATTTTAGGAATAATAAAGAAGGAAAGAAGAGGAAAATAGAGAGTAAATTATGGAAAATGTTGATTTCTGACCCTTCGTCACTAATTAAAGCATATCTCACTCATTTGGACTCTGATTGAGGTGATTCTAGTGGATATGGAAAGAAGAGACATAGATCTACAACTTTCATGTTCGGCACTTTGGCAAAATTCAGAAGATTTAGGCGGCCGCGGTGCTCACAAATGAGCACTGTGGCGCCACATGAGGACATATCTGGAGCACCGAAGCGCTGAGCTACCCAGACTGGAGCGCTGCGGCGCCCAAGTACATCCAAAGATGAGTGCAACGGTACTGGACTAGGGCGCCGCAACATCCCGTTTATGAAAGTCTGCAACACTGCAGCCCCGTGTAGTGTGCTGCGGTGCCCACTGCCGCACCAGTCGCTAAGTTCACAATTTTTAGGGTTTTTCAACTCCAATTGAAGCTCGATTGGCTGGGATTTGACCTAGAAACACTCCTACTTCGATTAGGAGGAGTTAATCTATAAAAAGGGAGGAAAGCAAGCAGAGAATTTATTGAATCATTCATCCAAGTTCTTAGTTACATTCCTCAATTCTTCTTTTGATTTTCTTATGGCCCTGCGTGGCTAGTTCTTTTTAATTGGTTGAGGTAGATTGAAACCTCAAGGGATCTTCATGCATTGTGAGATATAGACTTGATTTTATTATTTTAATTTGAATTGAGTATTGATTATTCATCTGCTCTTCTTCTTAATGATTATTCATATGATTGCTAGGGAGGCCTACTAGTATATTGTATATCTTAATCTACCGTTGAATTATGTTTTGAACAAAGTCTTCAATTTTGTGATTTATGAGGCAAATAGGTTTGAGAATTTTGGATTATAAATCATTGAACCTATGATGAATAATTAACTAAATTAGATATAACCGATGTATTTATATTTGTTTAGCTCTGTCAGTTTCTCTAATTCTTCATGCGGTTAGTAAGCTATGCTTTACCGATCTACTAAAGGATTGCTTGTTAATTAGGGTTTAATTAGTGCGATTGTCATTAATTTACTAGACTTAAGGAGGAACAGGGTTAGAAACCCAATGATAGATATTCAATTACAGATTGATTATGTTGTCAATGATCAATGTAATCCCATGACGGTGGATATCAACCGAAACCAACGTTTTTATCATTAATCACTCTCTCTTAATTACTTTCGTTATTGTTCACTTAGTTTCATTTGCAAGTATCAATCCCCCCTTTCTCAATCACATAAGGTAATTTCAGTCTCTGTGGGATCGACCCTTACTCCCACTACTACTGTAACAACTCAATTTAAGTATGAAATTTTTTTTTTTAAATACCATGAAGTTATTACCTCATTACAACTTAACTCAATATATCATTTATTTAATTTATACAATACAGAGTTCACATACATGTCATTAATCAAAACATATGTACAACATATCAAACACATAAAAATCTACATCTTATTTATTCTGGTTGACCAATTCCGGAGATACAGGTGCAGGTGGTTGCACCTTCACCGGGATCTAAGCCAACTCGACCACAAACATTTTATTTGTTTCTGGAATTTGCTCAACATAAAGTACTCGATCCAACGTGCACTAAAAGCTAGAGCTATAAAAAAATCTGCATAACTAATTTTCTGAACATGATATGGAAATATAGTAAGAATTAAATCCCAGTAAGTTCAACAATAAATCATCATCAATATAGCTCATCACATCCTATTCAGCTGTATAAACTACAGAAAATATCTTTGGTCACATGAATGCATTATATCTATGCACATAAGAATCATACAGTAATAATATGTATGACAGGAGTAACTATTTTTAGAATATCATATGATGGCCAACAATTTATTCTCATTTCAAACTACCTCGATCATGGTGAGTATCCTCTACTCTCCGGTACGGGCTTTTCTCGCTTCGTCCGACATGGCACACTTTCTCTTTCTTTTCTCATAATCATAATCATAACCGTTGGTAGGGCGTCCCCTACTAGTGCACCACACGGATTGCCATCTGACCGTGCTCATTTCTTTTCTTTTCACAATGATAGCCAAAAATATGCTTTCAATAACAAGTATGTTCATCAAAATATAATTATTACCAAAAATCATTGGTAATCATGCCATGAACATAACCATTTCAAATATCACTTTATAAAATATTTCCATGTCAAAATTTAACACTTAAGATGGTAAAAAGTTCATACAATGGCAATGGCTATGGCTATACTAGTCATTTATTAAGATTCATCTTCTTTTTTAAATACTAATTTTATTTCTTTATTTTCTTGATACAGGTTTTCATCCTATCTAACCTTCTCTTACTAATCAGACCATAACTCCCTTAATTTAACTCTGATGTAGGTGATCTTGGTGTCAATTGCAAGATAAAACAATTATCTAAAACTATTATGTTGAACATTGTAGCGAAATATTAAGAAATCAAAGTGATATTACTCCCTAAATGTATAGGTTATTTCTTCTCGGATAGGTTCTGACCTCTACCTACTAATCAGACCATATCTACCTCTTATAGACTCCAACTTCAGTGATTCCAGTGGGTAAAAATCTGTGACACACATATCTATAATTCTTATGTTAACCATTTATTTTAATTCCATACAGATAATTCCCAGAAATTAAAATATAGAAGCTGTCCTAACATATTCTTCCTTGATGAACCATTTTCTGACCTTTGACTACTAATAAGCTCATATCTTCCTCATATGGACTCCAAATTGAATGCTTCCAGTGGTTAAAAATCCATGACAAACATAGATATAATTATTATGTTAACCATTTATTTTAATTCCATACAGATAATTCCCAGAAATTAAAATGCAGAAACTGTCCTAACATAATCTTCCCTGATGAACCATTTTCAAACCTTTGACTACTAATCTGCTCATATCTTCCTCATATGGACTCCAAATTGAATGATTCCAGTGGTTTAAAATCCATGTCACACATAGCTATAATTCTTATGTTAACCATTTATTTTAATTCCATATAGATAATTTCCAGAAATTAAAATACAGAAGATTCCCTAACATAATCTTCCCTGATGAACCATTTTCTGACCTTTGACTACTAATCAGCTCATATCTTCCTCATATAGAGTCCAAATTGAATGATTCCAATGGCTTAAAATCCATGACACACATAGCTATAATTCTTATGTTAACCATTTATTTTAATTCCATACAGATAATTCCCAGAAATTAAAATACAGAAGTTGTCCTAACATAATCTTCCCTGATGAACCATTTTCTGACCTTTGACTACTAATCGGACCGTATCTACCTCATATGGACTCCAAATTGAATGATTTCAGTGGCTACAAATCCGTGACACATAAATCTTTAATTCTTATGTTAACCATTTATTTGAATTCCCTACAAATAATTCTTATAAATTAAAAAATAGAACCTATCCTAACATATTCTTCCCTGATGAACCATTTTTTTTTGTCTTAAACAAGTATGATAGGTTTGCCTTTTTAGGTGGAAAATTTCTAGCCCTTGAATATCCATTATTTGGCTGATATTATTTGTGTGGGATAGAAATGTTTTGTCCTAATGTCATGTATTATCATACCACTTTCTAAAATTATGAGTGTAGGATATAGATGTTTTTGTCCTAAAGCCTTGTATTATCATGCCACTTGCCAAAATGATAAATGTGGAATCACACCACTTGCTAAATTTTTGTCTTAATGCCATGTAACATAATCTTTATTATTACATTATTATATCATCACCTATTTTATTTTATTTTATTTTTCCTCTTGGATTTGGGCTTATTCCTACCCATTATGGGCTTATTCCTACCCATTTTCTTTGCTTTGGATAAAATTCTACCTTTCTTGGAGGGTTTGGTCACATTTTCATATTTTTTGGGTTATTGGTCCAATTACTATATCCTAGTCCAAGTCTATGTTTTATTTCTTGATTAGGTTATCCAATGGCTTGCTAGAAACTTATGTGAAGTGGAAAAAAAACTCTATTTGAAGTTTCCATAGGTAAAAGCCCAATGTATGGGTAAAGATTTTAAACTTAGTAACTCTAGTTCTTGAATTAGGAAAAATTACCATAATTCAATGTTCTTGAAATTTTAAGACCTTTACTTGTTTCTAAAAATTTATCTTCTTTATCCAAGAACTTTGCATCTCTTTAGTATGTTATTTCTAATTTCTTTCCTATTAAGTTTTTCCTCTTTATTTGTTCTCTTAATGTTAGAAACATTTTCTATGCATATACATAAGGTAAAGAATTTCTAACGATTATATTTCCTTAGATATTTAAAATATTGTCTAATAAATTTTATTTCCTTAATTAAATTTTTATGTACTTTTATCAATAAAAGAAACGAAATTAGGGATGTTACAACTACATGTTAGTTTTGGGGTAAGGTATCAATTTGGGTGTGCCTACGACAGTACGCACCAAATTTTGGCGTCGTTGCCGGGGACTGCGTCTATTACTTTTTGTGATCTTATTTAGATTTATGCCTGTGACTCGTTCTTCTAATTCTCAAAATTTAAAGTTCAATCCATATATTGGAAAATCTGTATACAGGCACAGAAGAGGACTTCAAGAGGACATTAATCAAGAAAAGGAGGAAGTAATCATGGTGAAGCACCCTACTTTGAAGGAGCTTACAGCTCCAGATTTGCATCAGCAACCCTTATGCATTACTTTTCCTAATATTGATGACAATGTTAATTTTGAGTTAAAATCTAGATTAATTCATCTCTTACCTAATTTTCATGGTCTTGCTGTTGAAGACCCGCATAAACATTTGAAGGAATTTCATGTGGTATGTACCAGTATGAAGCCACCTAGAGTAACTGAGGAACAAATAAAACTCAGGGCTTTTCCTTTTTCATTAAGAGATTCAGCCAAAGATTGGTTGTATTATTTACCCTCTAGTACTATCACTACCTGGAATGAGATGAAGAGAATGTTTTTAGAACGTTATTTTCCTGCATCTAGAGCCACTACTATCAGGAAAGAAATATGCGGCATTAGGCAATTGCATGGAAAAACACTTTATGAATATTGGGAGAGGTTTAAAAAGCTTTGTGCTAGCTGCCCACATCATCAGATTAGTGAGCAGCTACTAATCCAATATTTCTATGAAGGTCTTTTGCAAGGAGATAGGAGCATGATAGATGAAGCCAGTGGAGGAGCACTAGTAGATAAGACTCTTGAAGCAGCCATAATCCTGATATCAAATATGGCTGCCAATTCTCAACAATTTGGCATTAGGCATGATCCTCCTATTAGGCATGCCCATGAGGTAAGTACTACTCTTCATAATCAAATATCTGAACTTACTTCTCTTGTGCGCCAAATGGCTACAGGTACACTACAGCAAGTTAGAGTATGTGGAATATGTTCCACCACAGGGCACCTAACTGACATGTGTCCTACACTTCAAGAAGAATCCACAGAATAAGCTAATACTGTAGGAGGTTTTTCTGGCCAGCCAAAGAGGTATGATCCTTATGCTAATACTTATAATCCTGGATGGAAGGATCATCCCAATTTTAGATATAAGAATGCACAAAATAGTCCTACAGAACAAAATTTTCAACAAAATTAGCAAGCCTATTATCCTAGACAGAATGCATCCCAAGATCACCAGGTAAGTAATCCATTAGAAGATATTGTGAAAAATCTTGTACATAATTCTCATCAATTTCAACAAGAGATAAGAGCCAAAATTCAGAACCTGACAACTCAAGTATGTCAGTTAGCAACTACAGTGAGTCGATTGGATGCTCAAAACTCAGGTAAGTTACCTTCTCAAACTGTGGTAAATCCTAGAAAAAATGTCAGTGCAATTATTTCAATGAATGGTAAGGAAGCTAAAGGTCTACCATCCGTTTCTTCTCCTAAAAAGCAAGAGAAATTAAACAAGAAGAAAGAAGCATCTATAGGTAAGTCTCTATTTACTCCGAATTATGAAGTAGTGCCTACTTTTCCAGAAGCTCTTAAAGAGAATAGATTACATGAGAAAACTTCTGACTTGTATGAAACCTTTAGAAAATGTGAAGTTAATATTCCCCTTCTAGATGCTATTAAACAGGTGCCAAGATATGCAAAGTTCTTAAAAGAACTATGTACTTAAAAGAGAAGACAAAAATTGAAGGGATTTAAAAAGATTTAGACGAGTTAGAATGTATCTGCCATGATACAAACAAAACTTCCCACTAAATGCAAGGATCCAGGTATGTTTACTATTCCATGCAAAATTGGGAACATTCGTGTTGAACAAGCTATGTTAGATTTAGGAGCTTCTATAAATGTCATGCCATATTCTGTATATACTTCTTTGAAATTGGGACCCTTAAACTCAACAAATTTGATAATTCAACTAGCAGACAGGTCCAATACATATCCTAAAGGAGTAATTGAGGATGTCTTGGTACAGGTAGATGATTTGGTTTTCCCTGCATATTTTTATGTGATTGACATGGAAAATGGAGATCCTACTTCTCCAATATTATTAGGGAGACCATTTTTGAAAACCTGTCAAACTAAAATAGATGTTCATAATGGCACGCTCACTATGGAATTTGATGGTGCAGTAATAAATTTTAATATGTATGAGACCATGAAACACCCAAGTGATGATATTCCTGTTTATTCTATCAATGTCATTAGTTCGTTGACACATGAAGTAGATGGAAAGGATAAAATGGAAGTGGTTGTGAGCAAATCCATAGAGAAAGATAATGGTGAGATAGAGCAGGATATAGAAACAAAAGAGGACTCAGCTGCAGGTAAGGTTGCTTACATAGAATCACCATTTACTGATACTACTCTTTTACCTTTTGTTGTGTAGGTTCCTACTCCTGAATTAAAGCCTCTTCCTGATCCTCTCCAATATGTGTTTTTGGGAAAAGTAGAAATACCCCCTGATAAAATTTCCAGCAAGCTAGAATCTAATCAGGAGGAGAAATCAATTCAAAAATACAAATCTGCAATAGGATGGAATGGGCATATGCTCAAACTTTACTATGAAGGATTTCAACAAGAGGAATCACAATGGACAACTCTTCAAGACCCTCCTTGATTTTTTTAGTTTATGTCAAGCCAATGACGTAAAACAAAGGCGCTGGTTGGGAGGCAACCCAACAACCATTCTTCTTCTTCATATTTTTCTATTCATAGTTTAATTTTTCTTTATTTTTGAAAAAAATAATTGGCAGAACTACGGACACACAAACACCGTGGCGCTCTGAACCCAGGTCGGGTAGCGCTGCGGTGCTCAAGAACAGAGCCGCGGCGCTCAAGAACAGAGTCACGGCGCTCGGAACCCAGATGGGCTAGCGCCACGGCGCCCGACGTTTTAGCAAAGAGTGCCACGTCTCCCTCTTCACACCCTACCCACGATTTTTTTCATTATCCCTCACCCCAAATCCCAGTTTCTTACAGCCAATCAACCATCTAAACCTCCCATTACATTTATTTGATTGAATTGAGTAGTTTTTCATCTTCTTTTGTAGGATTAAACAATTCTTTCAGCTTTTGGGTTGGATTCAATGGCAATTTTCTAGGGTTCTAAAGCAATTTTGATCTTGCACTTTCCAGCCACAAATCAAGCTGAATTAGGTACGATTTGATTTGTTTATCATGTTGAAGTTTATCTACATACTTCATTGCTACTGGTTTTCACTGCATTGGCACTTCAAGCTACGAATCTACCATCCATTCTCCCAATTTTTCAAGAGCGTACACCAAGTGTTTGATAAAACGCCCCAGTGAATTTGCCAAGTGCAATGGCTCCAAAAACTTCAAAATTAGGCCTCTCAAAGAGGAAGAACAAAGAGGAGGACCCTCCAGCATTTGATAGCACGACATTTATGAGTGAAGAAGTCTATCAACATCATAGTAAGGTAGTGGTTCATAAATCAATCGTTCCTGAGAGGGGTTTCATTGTCACCATTGGATTTCCTCATAGAGACAATATCTTCCACAGGCATTGGGAGATTTTCTGTAAGAGCCCCGAACCAGGAGTCATTCCCATGGTACAGGAGTTTTACTCCAATGCTACAGTTCATGAACACCACAAAGAACAGATTAGAGCAAGATGGTGAATTTTAATCCTCATGCTATCAACGAATTCTACTCTCTGCTTGACATTGAAGATGTTGAGTACTCTGCCTTCATCCAATCAGACATCGACTTTGAAGAGATTATCTCCACTCTTTGCTTCAGAAGGGATTCCTGGAAGTTAGATAGCAATGGACAACCACTATATTTTGCCAGGGCCGACATGAATAAAGTGGCTAAAGCTTGGTACTATTTCGTGGTAGCATGATTCATGCCTAGTTTGAATATGAGTCAGGTCAAGAGGGATAGAGCCATTCTGCTTTTTGCTATACTTAAATGTTTTTCCATTAACGTGGGAAAACTCATCCACAGACAAATACTTGGCTGCATTCATTCTAGAAACGGATCCCTCTTTGCCTCTAGTTTAATCATTGATTTATGTGGGAATGTTGGAGTCAGCTGGGATTCTATTGAGGCTTTCATTCAACCAATGAAACCTATTTCTTATGCAGACATTTAGAAATATAAGGGACATAAGGAAGCAGTAGAACATGAGTTAGGCATTCAGCCTATAATTACAGAGGAACTTGGTAGTAGTTCAGCTCCACCACCAGTCCAGCATACTATTGACGATCTATGGGAGCGAACAGAGGTCCTCACTCATCAGATGAATGACTTAGCTCTCTACAAATACTCCATAGTGCAACACAACACTGCTTGCTTCAGCCAGCTGGCCCATGCCCTGAACCTTCCTATAACATTCCCGGCACCTCCTGAGCCGCCCTTTAGGCCTGCACCTGATCAGGATGAGATGGATGATGATAACTAATCAGGGAAGTTTCACTGGACCCTCCTCTTTTTTATTACTTGCCTCTCTTATTTTATGCTTTTCTATTCTACATTGAGGACAATGTAAAATCTTAAGTGTGGGGGGGTCACTTTCTGATTCAGTTGGATGACTGTATAATAACTAATATTTATGCACTATTTACTTTATTGTGTACTACAGTAAGCTTCTATGATCTTTACACTTTTATTCTAGTTATTAAACATGGTGAGCATGTGAACTTTATCTCAATCTATGAGTTTGTGTTAGCTGAACCAATAGCCAATGATATAACTATTTAAATTTCTTATAGCTCTTGAGAGACGTAGGAAAGTCATAATTATGTGTAATTTTGATTTCTTTTCAATTTATTATTACCTATTTTCTAAAAATCCTAAAATTCTTTTGCACTATAATTTTGGATATTTAATTTGTCTTTTACTTAGAAAAAGATTATATAACTCAAAAATATTTTTCAATCTCATTAAAATTTCTAGAACTTATTTAAATGCTACTTGAGGCAAAATCCTAGGCTACTACTAACAATTAGGAGATGATTTATGCATTATTTTGATGAGATTGAGCCTTTCAAGCTTAACCCAAGCAAGTAAATATCCTTAGAACCTCTATTTTGTGATTAATATCTTTATTTATTTTACCTGATTCACTCACTCCATGATTAATTTCTGAATGCTTGTTTTGTAGATCAACATTAATAAAAGGGTGGAAGGGTGGAGCAAGGACAAAAGAAAAAAAATAAAAAAAAAGTCTCAAAAGACTAATGAAAGTCTATTCAGTGATTGAAAGAGAAGAAATAGAGAATCAAGAAAAAGTAGAAAGTAGTAAAGCAAGGAAATAAGTGTGGAGGAAAATTCCCAATCTTGAGAATTAGCTCAAATAGATTAAAGTTAATCATGTGGTGTTGAGTGATTATTTTCAAACTATATCTTATATCTCACCCCATAACCTAGCCACATTACAAGCTGAATTTAGTCCTTTTGATCCTAAAAAGTAGTGTTAGCCTACATTAGTGGAGAGTAGCATGAAAAATAAGCCTATGAAAATCTTAAATAGAGATCCATGCTCTAATTCTTGAGATATATAAACTCATTTAGGTAAAAGAAAATTAAATCATTCAAAGACACACACACACTAAGGATTTTAGAGAATAAAATCATAAATTGCATTTGAATTAAATTTTGAACATGATCATTTTCTGAAATTTCTTTAAGAGCATACAATTTTTACTATGAGGCAGCACATTGGTAAGCCATTTACTTGTATCATATTTTGAATATTGTTCACATGAATCAATGTTTGCTTGAGGATAAGCAAAATAGTAAGTGTGGGGGTATTTGACATACTGTAATTTAAGCATGTTATTAGCATTATTTTAGTTATTTTTTATTTAATTTAAGTAGAAAATAGATATGAATTAATTGAGTTTTGTATTTTGTATTTTAGGAATAATAAAGAAGGAAAGAAGAGGAAAATAGAGAGTAAATTATGGAAAAATACTGATTTCTGACCCTCTGTCACTAATTACGCATATCTCACTCATTTGGACTCCGATTGAGGTGATTCTAGTGGCTATAGAAAGAAGAGAAATAGAGCTACAACTTTCATGTTTAGTACTTCAGCAAAATCCAAAAAATTTTGGGCGCCGTAGGGCTCACAAGAGAGCACCACGGCACCACGTGAGGATATATCCGGTGCGTCGTGGCGCTGAGCTACCTAGACTAGAGCGTCGCAGTGCTTAACCAGTGCGCCGCAGTGCCCGAGTACATTCGAAGGTGAGCACTATGGCATTGGACTAGGGCGCTGTGGCGTCCCGTTTACGAAATTCTGCAACGCTGCGACGCCCGCCGCCACACCAGTCGCTAAGTAAACGATTTTTAGGGTTTTTCAACTCTGATTGAAGCCCGATTGGCTTGGATTTGACCTTAAAACATTCCTACTTCAATTAGGAGGAGTTAATCTATAAAAAGGGAGGAAAGCAAGCAGAGAATTCATTGAATCCTTCATCCAAGTTCTTAGTTACATTCTTCAATTCTTCTTTTGATTTTCTTATGGCCATGCGTGGCTAGTTCCTTTTAGTTGGTTGAGGTAGATTGAAACCTCAAGGGATCTTCATGCATTGTGAGATGTAGACTTGATTTTATTATTTCAATTTGAATTGAGTATTGATTATTCATCTGCTCTTCTTCTTAATGATTATTCATATGATTGCTAGGGAGGCCTACTAGTATATTGTATGTCTTAATCTACCGCTGAATTATGTTTTGAACAAAGTCTTCAATTTTGTGATTCATGAGGCAAATAGGTTTGAGGATTTTAGATTATAAATCATTGAACCTATGATGAATAATTAACTAAATTAGATATAACCGATGTGTTTATATTTGTTTAGCTCTATGAATTTCTCTAGTTCTTCATGCAGTTAGTAAGCTATGCTTTACCGATGTACTATTGGATTGCTTATTAATTAGGGTTTAATTAGTGCAATTGTCATTAATTTACTAGACTTAAGGAGGAACAAGGTTAGAAACCCAATGATAGATATTCAATTATAGATTGATTATGTTGTCAATGATCAATGTAATCCCTTGACGGTGGATATCAACCGAAACCAACGTTTTTATCATTAATCACTCTCTCTTAATTACTTTTGTTATTGTTCACTTAGTTTCATTTGCAATTATCAATCCCCCCTTTCTCAATCACATAAGGTAATTTCAGTCTCTGTGGGATCGACCCTTACTCCCACTACTACAGGTTAGTTTTGAGGTAAGGTATCAATTTAGGTGTGCCTGCAACAGTACACACTAGTTATCTACTCACTGAGTTGTAAAACTCATTACACGTGGTTTATATATTTTTAGATAAAAACCTAGAGTTTGGTTCTGCGGCTTCTTGAACAACTAAGTGTCGTACTTCAGTGGTGATCCTAAATTGTTTATGGGCTCTCATTGTGTAAAATTGTAATATATTTGTACTCTAGAGTTACTTAGAACGCCACAGCAGGATCTTTGCTTCCGTTGTAAAACTGAAAAAGTGTAGCCCTAGTATGTATAATTAATTATGTTGAGATTTGCCAAACGTATGATATTATCCTGTTATGACATATTATGTAGTCGATGGTAAATAAATAAAGATAAAGTTATCGGATAGTAGTGTTATTCGCGTTCCTAAAGTAGGGGTGTGACAAGTTGGTATCAGAGGATTAGGTTTCCTTGTGGCTATCAGAGCAAAGGATTCTTTAGTAGGACCTTTAGTATCGATATGAGTCGGACATATTAATACTTCAAGTGCTGCTGAGGGATTCTATAGGGTTTCAAATTCCTTTCTATTCCAAGTTGCTAAAATTTATAGTATAAGATAGATTGAATATTGTGACATCTTAAGAGGTATCTATGGATCAATTATAGCTTGAAAGTGAAAGGGATATGCATCCTAAAGAATTTAAGGAATTGAGACAGATACCAAATATGATAGTTTCTAAATGTAACATCCATTGTACCCGGTTGTCTAGATATGATAGACTTTGATGTGATATTGAGAATGGATTAGTTGGCATTATGTCATGTCATTTTGAAATGTCACTTTAAGGTGATTAAATTCAATATTCTTGGAGAATTTTCTTTCTTGATACAAGGAGATTGTAGTGAGATACCCAGTAACCTAATCACTGCTTTAATATCCCATAAGTGATTACAAAATGGTGCCAAAAATATTTGGCAAGTGGTAAAAGATGTTGATATAAAGTATACCAGTGTAAATCAAGTTCTAGTGGTTAGAGAATTTTCTAATGTATTTCTTGTGGAATTTTCAAAATTACCCCAAAATGATAAATAGAATTTGGTATTGATTTATTTCCTAGAACTTAACCAGTGTCTATATTTTCATATAGAATGGCACCCACTGAACTTAAAGAACTGAAAAAGAAATAGTTACAAGACATGTTAGACAAGGGATTTAAAACCCCTAGTACTTTTATTTGAAGTGCTCCAGTTCTATCTGTGAGAAAGAAAGATGGATCACTATGACTATGCATATATTATTGACAGTTGAATAAAGTGACAATGTGGAATAAATACCCATTACCTCATATAGATGATATGTTTGACCGGTTACAAAGTGCTCAACATTTTTCAAAAATTGACTTGATTTGATATCTGGATATCATCAATTAAGGACAAGAGAAGAGGATATTGTAAAAATTGCTTTTCGGATTCAGCATAGACACTATGAGTTTTTAGTTATGTCATTTGGATTGCCAAATGCCCCAGCTACATTCATAGATTTAATGAATAAGTAATTAAGCCATCCCTAAATTAAGTTGTTATTATATTTATTGATGATATACTAGAATATTCCAAGAGTTCAGAGGATCATAAGCGACATTTAAAGATAGTTTTACAAACTCCAAGGGAGTATCAGCTATATGCTAAGTTCTCAAAATATGAATTCTAACTTAGTAATATTACTTTCTTAAGGTATGTGGCTAGCAAGATAGTATCCAAGATAACCCTAAGAAAGTAAAAGTGGTACAACAATATCCACATCTTGCTATAGTTACAGATGAAGATTCAAGTCCAATTTGTGCTTTCTAATGTTGTCTGTTGTCCATTCTATTTGAGCTGTAATTGGATCAGGTACATGAACATATGCTTGTAAAGCATCAATCAACTCCTCAGCATTTGAAGCTGAGAGGAGAATTCGTCGTGCTGAGTGTGAGATGAACTTTTGTTCTATAGCATGATCAAGAAAAGACAATAGACCATCAAAGAAGTAGTTAACATTTAACAAATTTATCGGTTTGTGATGCATATTTAGTTGTGCCCAAGAGACTATTTGGAAAATCTCCTCTAAACTATCAAAACCCCTGGTAAGGCAATGAAGGCATCAGTATTGCTCATCATTCTAGCCATGCGCTCATGCATAAAAACAACCCTAAATTCTTCTCCAATTGTCTTTCCTATGATGTTGGATGTAGCTAGAGCTGTAGAAATAATACCTAGAACTTGACATCCTCCTACATGTACAGCTGTAGACACACATCCCATTAACCCACGGTTACCTCCACCATAGAATAAATGAATTTTTCTCCTGGCCAGCACCATACGTAGGTTTTGTGCTGCTTTCACATATTCTTTATCTTTCCCAGGACTAGAACCACAAAAGACACAAAGATTTCAAAACTGACGAAATGCGATTTCCTCTATAGTTGTACACACTTTAACTGTGAGTATGAAAGTAAAGATACTAAAGTGTGTATTTATAGAATTCAGAAAAGGACATACATATGATAGCTATGTGAATAGGCCAGACATAATTAGAACAACTATGTGAGTGATTGATGGATATCCATTAAATTGAAGGTGAAATTTTCAAAAATGACAGCAAGAATGTATATGTACAGTAGTTGTAATAGCCGTTTATATTAGGCATATAAAGAGAATAAGATTAAGGTATCACCAGAACATTTCCTTTTTCTTGTTGTCCTTGATGAAGGATTGATGTCTTGATTCTTGTAGGGAAGTTGTAGATGATAGGCGTCATTGTAAACAAAAAAAAGTGAAGATGCAAACCAAATAATTATTGAAGAGGGATAATTAAATTATTTTTCTTGTTTTCTCAATGTTCTTGCCAATCGACTATCGGTAGTATTAAATCGACTAGCTATTCTGAAATTTTTTAATTTGGACTGTTTATTTTACAATTGATTGATTATATTTATTTTGAAGCAATCAACTGCATCCTACCAGTTAACTACGTATTCTTTGATTTTCATAAACTTTTATAAGCTCAGAAATGCTTCTTTTCCATGCGATATTATTCCACCGAATGACAGTAGCTTTGAACTAAATTTTGGCATATATATATTCAAAATTTGCGGCCACCAATTTTTGTCGAAATAGCAACTAGATTTGTTTACAAATTTTCAAGAATTACGCCACTGATTTTAATTTTATTTCAATACTTTGTCCAAATTTCTAACTTCCTATTTTGGCACCATGCTTTATTAAGTATTCCACATTTTTTGCTGCATTGTCCTACATTAATATTTGGCATTAAATACAAGATTCTTTTTCCATATTATAAGGAATGTTAATTTCTTTTCATTGAAACTCAGTTATTATGGTGTCCAATTGGTTAGTAGGTTAAAGTAATAGAGATTTTGAAAGGAGTGGACGGATGATGACCTTATGGTGTTTTGACGAATGTAATCAAGAGAATTAGTGGTGTTGAAGTTCTTGAGTAATAAAACATGGGAAATAGGTTTTAAATTAATCTTTGAAATCTTAATTTGGAAATATGGAGAATACTATGAGAATCATGTCCAAAAGTAATGTAAGTGATTAAGATATTTGTGATAAAGGTTTATATTATGCTAAATTGAGTCTAGTATCTAGGGTGTGAATTATGTTGAAATTGAGAATTCATGTATGAGTAATTGTTAGGAAAAAATCTTCTTGATATGATTGGGTGAATTAAACGCGATTGATATAAGTTAGAATGAGGTGCCTTTAGATATGATAGAGGAAAGGTTTGATATTTTTTATAATGAATTTATTGGTGTTAATAAAAGGGTATAGAGTTACTGTGATGAGGTAAGTTAGAATTGTTAGACATGTGCCAATGGTACATAAACGTTAAAAAAGATTTATGGATTTATTGCTACGTATGTTTAGCATATTGATTAATGAATTTTAGGATAAAAATATATGATAGATTCAGATGATGCTATTCATGGGATGATGTTGACATGTGAGAATCAAAGATGACTTGATAGAAGTTTAGAATAAGAAAAGATAGTTACCCCAATATAGATGTGAATATGTTCTTTTATGGGTGTGTTTTTCTAATATTGACCCATAGATATATCCATGTGGGCTGAAGGATATAAAGTGAAATTGAGTAGAAAAGGAATACAAATAATTCAATACAGGCCAAAAGTCTAAAAGAATCATGCATGTTAAGCACTAGAACTTATCAGTTGGTGACCACATATTTTTTAAGGAATCACCAATGAAAGAGGTAATGAGGTTTGGAAAGAAGTACATATTAGATTCTTCTTATGTTATCTAATTTGAAAAAAAAAATCAATTGGACAAAAATTTGGCTTAACTATGAGTACAATTGATGTTTATTGTTGATTGACAAGTGAAGAACTTATGGATGAAAGAAATCCCTATGGTTAAGGTATATGGCAAAATGACTCAAGTGAAGAGACATGTTAAAAAGTAAAGATGTTATACAAAAAAAAAGATATCCCCAATTATTTGAGTAATAAGGTTGGTAACTCCGAATTATGCATTGATTTCATTCCCTACATGTGGTAGGATGAGCTGAAATTCGGGGACCGAATTTCTTAAGGGGGGAAGAATGTAACATCCTGTAATTTTTGTTTTTCAATAATAATGTTTTGTTATAAACAAATATATTTTTATTTGTTTAAAACTAATTATGTTCTGCTAAAAGTAAGTCTATTTTTAATTAAAATAATTATTGTTTTGCTTGAAATAATTATATTGGCCTTTAATAAATTTTGTTGTATTTTTAGAAATATTCTTTCTTTTATTATGTATAAAGATATTTATTTTGTGATTTGTTTTATTGAGATTTTTATGAAGAAAAATTATGATTTAAGAGTTCAACTAAAGGTTTATAAGAATGAGAAGTTTTAGGAATTTTTGGGAGGTTTTAGGATGAAAAACGGTATTTATATGACTTTATATGAAATAAAATGAAAATAAATCTAAATATTTAATTATTAAATAATAATTATTATTATTAAAAAAAACTAAAGAAGAGGGGGAGGGGGAGACGGCGAAACCAAATGTAGAATTCTGAAAAAAAAAATTAGATAAATAGTGAGTGAATAGTAACCTTCAACTTTCTCTCTAAATCTGGAGTGCCTATTGGCGTCCAATCTCAAAACTGAAGGTGTTACTGGATTCAGGACGAAGAGTACTACGGTTTTGACTGATCAATTTTTCAAATCAACCGTTGAATCGCCGTATATCTGAAGTAGAAAATCTCATAAAAAGGTAAATTCTGAAACTCTTACTTAGAGACCTCTAATTGAAATTCTAACATCGTAGATGGATTCAGGAGCTAGATAAACCTTAGGATATGAATATTTTCGACCATCTCACAACTTTTTGTTTGTTATAAATAGTGATTTTCGGCGAGTGAATAGTGTTTTCTAGTGGTAAATAGTGACCATGCTCCCGGAGTCATTTTTTAAGTCTTTGGACCCTCCGGACATGTTTTTGAGGTCTAATTGGTCAAATTCAACTTGGGAAAGTACAATTTAGGGCTGTCCAATTAGGAGCCCTACCCTGTGAGTAGATAATTCTTTCAATGACTTACCTCGTGCTCTTCTTGAACTATAAATATATAATTGTTTCTGTTTACAATTATTTATGTTATTATAAATTTCTGAAATGTGTTAAAATGTTTATTTTGCTTACGAACTGGCACATAGTTCAAGAAGAGTATGGTTTTAGAAATGGATTTGGAACTCATTGAATATGTGAATCTAAATGTATTTATCATTATTTGATAAAGTGAATATTATGTGCACGATGCATTGATTTGAAACCTATATACTTGTGAAAATGATGTATGTCATATTATAATGAGATTGAATGGCAAGCGTAAAGCTCATGGCGAGTTGCTTGATGATTTTATATGTATTTATATGTATGGATGAATATCGACTGGTTGTATGGCTTGTGATGGTACCGAATAGGGGACGCCCTAGTAGCCTGAGTAAGCCGGAGGAGGGCCACTCCAACTGGATGACAGTGGTAATGTGGGGGGGCAGGAGGGTAATGTTTACCTACCTTTAGTGGAGTTTACTTATAATAATAGCTATCACTCTAGTATTTAAATGGCCCCCTACGAAGCTTTATACGGTAGAAAGTGCTGATCTCCACTATGTTGGTTTAAGGTAGGAGAAAAGAACTTGTTAGGCCTTGATCTAGTTTAACAAACCACTGAACAAATCAGGATTATACGAGACAAAATGCTCACAGCTCAGAGTCGATAAAAGAGTTACTATGATAAGATACATAGACCTCTGGAGTTTGAGGAAGGGGACCATGTATTTCTAAAACTTTCCCCAACCATTGGAGTTGGTAGGTCTCTCAAGACCAAAAAGTTAAATCCGCAATTTTTAGGACCTTACCAAATTCTGAAGAAAGTAGGGATATCAGCATATCAAGTTGCTCTCCCACCTAATTTGTCCAACTTGCATAATGTTTTCCATGTATCACAGCTCAGAAAATATCTTCCAGACTCCTCACATGTGATACGAGATGAACCAATCCAAATAAAGGAGAACATGACATACCAGCTAGTACCAGCGTCTATATTGGACACTGACGTGAAGCAATTTCAGAACAAAACTATTCCTCAAGTTAAGGTATTATGGGAAGGTTTGACTCCGGAAGAAGCAACTTGGGAGTTAGAAGAAGTCATGAGGAAGAAATATTTGAAATTATTCTTAGGTAATTTCTGAAATTTTGAGGACAAAATTTCTTTTAGGGGGAGAGAAATGTAACATCCCTAATTTCGTTTCATGTATTCAAAGTAACATCCTTAAGTTCGTTTCTTTATTGATAAAAGTACATAAATATTTAATTAAGGAAATAAAATTTATTAGGCAATTTTTAGATATCTAAAGAAATATAATCCTTAGAAATTCTTCACCTTACGTATATGCATATAAATGTTCTAACATTAATGAAATAGGTAAAGAGAGAAAATCTAAGAAAAAAAATTAGAAATAAATATACTAAAGAAAGGTAAAATTCTTGGGTAAGGAAGATAATTTTTTTGTGAAGTAAGTAAAGGTATTAAAATTGCAAGAAAATTGGATTAAGGTAATTTTTCCTAATTTAAGAGGTAAAGTTACTAAGTTTAATATCTCCACCCATAAATTGGGCTTTCACCTATGGACACTTCATATAGAGTTTTTCTACTTCACAAGAATTTTTAGCAAGCCAATAGGATAGCCCAAGGAAAAAATAAAACATAGACTTGGATTAGGATATGGAAATTGGACCGGTAGCCCAAAAATCATGAAAATGTGACTAAGCCCATTATGAAAGGTAGAATTCTAACCAAAGTAAAGAAAATGGACAAGAATGAGCCCAAACCCAAGAGGAAAAATAAAAATAAAAATAAAATAAAGTGATGAAATAATGGTGTAATCAAGATTAGGTGACATGGTATTAAGACAAAAATTTAGCAAGTGGTGTGATATCCTACATTCATAATTTTAGCAAGTGGTATGATAATACAAGGCTTTAGGACAAAACATATATATCCTACACTCATAATTTTAGCAAGTGGTATGATAATAGATGGCATAAGGACAAAACATTCCTATCCCACACAAATAATTTCAACCAAATAATGTAGATTCAAGGGCTAGAAATTTGCCACCTAAAAAGGAAAACCTATCATACTTGATTAAGACAAAAGAAAAAAAATGAATCCCTAAATCAAAGGGACCTTGTCCTTTATCTTAGAAACATATTATCATAATTTTCAAAATACAAATCTCCTTTTGCTATGCATATCTTGACTAAGGAAGAGGAAGACAAGAACATAAGTTGTTTGTTTTCCAAAAATTCAACCAAGTGTATCCTAATTGTAATAAGGTAGACCCATGATCATGAAAGATGAATTATTTGGTGGTCTATTTAAGCAAAACCCACCCTTAGAACATTAGAATTTTTGTCCAAGTGAGGGAGAGGAAAAATAGAAGTAAGATAGAGTGAGGAAATGAGAGGAAGAAAGGAAGAAAGAGGAAGGAGAAGTCTAGAGGACTAAATGCTCAAGGTAAGTTTAACAATATTTCTTTTTGAAGAAATTTTTTGAAACTTGTAATATTTATATGGGATTTTGATCTTAGAACTTTAATGATTGGTCATGGATGTTGATATATCATGTTACAGATTATGTATGTTTGAATACTTAAGCTGGTGTAGATAGTTCTGCATAAGTATGACTATGGGTGGCAAAATTTTAAGCTTATGTTTTTTAAAATTCTGCGAAGCATCAGTAAGGAATTTAAAGACATAGTTAACATAAAAAATGTAGATATATGTCTCACGGATATTTAGCCACTGAAATCACTCAATTTGGTGTCTATATGAGGTAGATATGTTTCGATTAGTAAGCAGTGGTCAGAAAATGGTTAATCAGGGAAGAATATGTAGGGATAGCTTCTGTGTTTTAATTTCTAGGAACATTCTATAGGGAATTAAAATAAATGGTTAACATAATAATTATAGATATATGTGTCACAGATTTTTATCCACTGGAATCACTCAATTTGGAGTCTATATGAGGTAGATATGGTCTTATTAGTATGCAGTGGTCAAAAATTGGTTAATCAGGGAAGAATATTTTAGGATAACTTCGTTGTTTTAAATTTCTGGGAACATTCTGTAGGAAATTAAAATAAATAATTAACAAAAAATTTAATTCTATATGTGTCATGGATTTTTAGCCACTGGCATCATTTAATTTGGAATTTGTATGAGAGAGATATGGACAGATTAATATGTAGAGATCAGAACCTACCTCAGAAGAAATAACATGTACTTTGAGGGAGTAATATCACCTTGATTTCTTAATATTTCACTAACCTGTTCAACATAATAGTTTAAAAAAATTATTTTATCTTTAAATTGACACCAAGATCACCTACATTGGAATTAAATTGAGGGAGTTATGCTCTGATTAGTAAGAGAATGTTAGATATGATGAAAACCTGCATCACGAAAATAAAAAAATAAAAATTAATATTTAAAAGAGAAGAAGAATCTTATAAATAAAAATAATAAATGACGAGTATATACCATAGCCATTGCCATTGTATGAACTTCTTACCATCTTAACTGTGAAATTTTGACATGAAAATATTTTATAAAGTGATATTGTACTTTTCGAATTTATGGGTGGAGATATTAAACTTAGTAACTTTACCTCTGAAATTAGGAAAAATTACCTTAATCCAATTTTTTTTGAAATTTTAATACCTTTACTTACTTCACCAAAAAATTATCTTCCTTACCCAAGAATTTTACCTTTCTTTAGTATATTTATTTCTAATTTTTCCTCTGAGGTTTTCTCTCTTTACCTATTTCATTAATGTTAGAAAATTTATATGCATACATGTAAGGTGAAGCATTTCTAAGGATTATATTTCCTTAGATATCTAAAAATTGTCTAATAAATTTTATTTTCTTAATTAAAAATTTATGTACTTTTATCAATAAAGAAACGAACTTAAGGATGTTACTTTGAATAGATGAAATGAAATTAGGGATGTTACAGAATCTGCTAATCCTATCAACATAAAAATTGTAGATATTTTCATTATCTTTCTCTCCATATATGGTAGAGAAACATTGGCCACGTATATTGTGATTTATGGCCAAAACACTATAGTAAGGTCAGGCTGGACTGCAACAGTAAACATGATCACTTCTAGCCTAATTTTACCCCTTTTAATGTCTGAATTTGCTGACCACTTGAACATAAAAGTCGTATAAAATTATATTTTCTATTTACCTACCAAATTTTGTACCCATTGAATATGTATTTGCTGAAATATGGCTCAAATACTACAGTAAGGTTAGGTTGGACTGCAACAGTAAACTTGTTCTGTTCTAGCTCAAATTTGGCCCATTGCATGTCTGAATTTGCTAATCCCTTCAACATGACAATTGTATGAAATTATGTCAGCTATTCATCTACCAAATTTCGTACATGATATATGTAACAAATTTTTTATTATTATTATTATACAATATAGAGTTTATATACATGTCATTAATCAAAACATACGTACAATGTAACATCCCGTAAGAAAATAAATTTATTAGACAATTTTTAGATATCTAAGGAAATATAATCCTTAAAAACAAATTTCACCTTACATGTATGCATAGAAATATTCTAACATTAATGATATAGGTAAAGAGAGAAAATCTAAAAGAAAAAATTAGAAATAAATATACTAAAGAAAGGTGAAATTCTTAGGTAAGGAAAATAAATTTTTGTGAAGTAAGATTAGTAGGTAGAAGTCAGAACCTACTCGAGAAGAAATAACATGTTCTTTGAGGGAGTAATATCACCATGATTTCTTAATATTTCGTTCAACTGTTCAACATAAGACTTTTAGATAATTGTTTTGTCTTTAAATTGATATCAAGATCACCTAAATCAGAGTTAAATTGAGGGAGTTATTCTCTAATTAGTAAGAGAAGGTCAGATAGGATGAAAACCTGCATCAAGAAAATAAAGAAATAAAATTAATATTTTTTAAAAAAAAAAGAAGAATCTTATAAATGAAAATAATAAATGACTAGTATATGCCATAGCCATTGCCATTGCATGAACTTCTTACCATCTTAAGTGTAAAATTTTGACATGGAAATATTTTATAAAGTGATATTTGAAATGGTTATGTTCATGGCATGATTACCAATGATTTTTGGTAATAGTTATATTTTGTTAAACAAACTTGTTATTAAAAGCATATTTTTGGCTATCATTGTGAAAAGAAAAGAAATGAGCACGGTCACATGGCAATCCGTGTGGTGCACCAGTAGGGGACGCCCTACCAACGGTTATGAATATGTTAATGAGAAAAGAAAGAGAAAGTGTGCCATGTTAGACGGAGCGAGAAAAGCCCGTATCGAAGAGTAGAAAATACTCATCCTGACCAGGGTAGCTTGATATGATAATAAATTGATAGTTATCATATGATATTCTAAAAATAATTAATCATGTCATACATGTCATTATTGTACGATTCTCATGTGCATATCTCCCTCATAATAATTCCAAATTGAGTGATTCCAGTGGCTAAAACTCTGTGACACATATAGCTATAATTCTTATGTTAACCATTTATTTTAGTTCCCTACAGAATATTCCCAAAAATTAAAACACAGAAGCTATCCTAACATATTCTTCCCTGATTAACCATTTTCTGATCTTTGCTTACTAATCGGACCATATATACCTCATATGGACTCCAAATGGAGTGATTCCAGTGGCTAAAACTCTGTGACACATATAGCTATAATTTTTATGTTAGCCATTTATTTTAATTCCCTATAGAATGTTCTTAGAGATTAAAACACAGAAGCTATCCTAACATATTCTTCCCTGATTAACCATTTTCTGACCATTGCTTACTAATCGGACTATATCTACCTCGTATGGACTCCAAGTTGAGTGATTCTAGTGGTTAAAAATCTGTCACACATATCGATATAATTCTTATGTTAACCATTTATTTTAATTCCCTACAAAATGTTCCCAAAAATTAAAACACAGAAGGTATCCTAACATACTATTCCCTGATTAACCATTTTCTGACCTTTGCTTACTAATCGGACCATGTCTACCTCATATGGACTCCAAGTTGAGTGATTCTAGTGGCTAAAAATCTATCACACATATCGATATAATTCTTATGTTAACCATTTATTTTAATTCCCTACAAAATTTTCCCAAAAATTAAAACACAGAAGCTATCCTAACATATTATTCCCAGATTAACCATTTTCTGACCTTTGCTTACTATTCGGACCATATCTACCTCATATGGACTCCAAATTGAGTGATTCTAGTGGGTAAAAATCCGTGATACATACATCTACATTTTTAATGTTAACCATTTGTTTTAATTCCTTACCAATTCTTTCCAGTTTAAAAATAGAATCATAAAAGTTTGCCATACCTATGCAGAACTATCTACACCAACCTAAGTATTCAAACATACATAATATGTAACATGATATAGCAACATCCATGACCAATCATTAAAGTTCTAAGATCAAAATCTAATATAAATATTACAAGTTTCAAAAATTTTCTTCAAAAAAAAATATTGTTAAACTTACCTTAAGTATTTAGTCCTCTAGACTTCTCCTTCCTCTTTCTTCCTTTCTTCCTCCCCTTTCCTCACTCTACCTTGCTTCTATTTTTCCTTTCCCTCACTTGGACGAAAAATTCTAATGTTATAGGGGTGGCTTTTGCTTAAATAGACCACCAAATAATTCATCTTTCATTATCATGGGTCTACCTTATCACAATTAGGATACACTTGGTTGAATTTTTGGAAAACAAACAACTTATGTTCTTGTCTTCCTCTTCCTTAGTCAAGATATGCATAACAAAAGGAGATTTGTATCTTGTCTTCCTCTTCCTTAGTCAAGATAAGAGACAAGGTCCCTTTGATTTAGGGATTCATTTCTTTTTCTTTTGCCTTAATCAATTATGATAGGTTTGCCTTTTTAGGTGGCAAATTTCCAACCGTTAAATCTTCCTTGCTTAACTAAAATTATTTGTGTAGAATAATGATGTTTTGTCATAATGCTATGTATTATTACCCACTTGCTAAAATTATGAGTGTAGGATATAGATTTTTTGTCCTAATGCCATGTATTATCATACCACTTGCTAAAATTATGAATGTAGGATATCACACCACTTGCTAAATTTTTGTCTTAATGTCATGTCACCTAATCTTGATTACACCATTATTTCATCACTTTATTTTATTTTTGTTTTTATTTTTTCTCTTGGGTTTGGGCTCATTCTTGCCCATTTTCTTTACTTTGGATAAAATTCTACCTTTCATAATGGGCTTAGTCACATTTTCATGATTTTTGGACTACTAGTCTAATTTCTATATCCTAGTCCAAGTCTATGTTTTATTTCTTCCTTGGGCTATCCTATTGGCTTGCTAAAAATTCATGTGAAGTAGAAAAACTCTATATGAAGTGTCCATAGGTGAAAGCCCAATTTATGGTTGAAGATACTAAACTTAGTAACTTTAACTCTTAAATTAGGAAAAATTACCCTAATCCAATCTTCTTGAAATTTTAATACCTCTATTTACTTCACAAAAATTTATCTTCCGTACCTAAGAATTTCACCTTTCTTTAGTTTATTTATTTCTAATTTTTTTCACTTAGGTTTTCTCTCTTTACCTATTTTATTAATGTTAGAATATTTTCATGCATACACGTAAGGTGAAGAATTTTTTAAGGATTATATTTCCTTAGATATCTAAAAATTGTCTAATAAATTTTATTTTCTTACCGGATGTTACATTCTTCCCCACTTAAGAAATTCGGTCCCCGAATTTCAACCCATCCTACCACATGTAGGGAATGAAATTAAAGCACAATTCAGAGTGACCAACTTTATTACCCAAATAATTAGGGATATCTTTTATGTATATCATCTTTAGTTTTTAATATATCTATTCACTTGAGTGATTTTGCCATATAACTTAACCATAAGGATTTCTTTCATCCATAAGTTCTTCACTTTATATCCTCTAGCTCGCATGGATATATCTATGGGTTGATATTATAAAACACGCACATAAAGGAACATATTCACCTTCATATTGGGTAACTATCTTTTCTTATTCTAAACTTCTATCAAGTCATGTTTTTTGTTTTCATATATCAAGATCATCCCATGAATATCATCATCTTATGTCTATCATCTATTTTTATCCTAAAATCATTTAATCAATATGTTAAACATACGTAACAATAAATCCAACAAACCTTTTATAACATTTATGTACCATTGACACATGTCTAATAATTCCAACTTACCTCATCATAGTAATTATATACCATCTTATTAACACCATTAAACTCATTGTCAAAATTTTTAATTATTTCTTCTATCATATCCAAAAGCACCTCATTCTAACTTATGTCAATACCATTTAATTCACCCAATCATTTCAAGAAGATTTTTCCTAACAATTACTCATACATGAATTCTCAATTCCAACATAATTCACATCCTAGATACTAGACTCAATTTAACATGATATAAACCTTTAACACAAATATCTTGATCATTTACATTATTTTTGGACATGGTTCTCAGAATATTCTCCATATTTCCAAATGAAGAGTTTAAAGATTAATTTAAATCCTACTTCCCATATTTTATTCCTCAAGAACTTTAACACCACTTTCTCACTATATTTACATATCATGTTCAGAAAATTAGTTATGCAGATTTTTCTATAGCTCAGGCTTTTAGTGTACGTTGGATCGAGTTACTTTATGTTGGGCAGATCCCAGAATCAAATAATATGTTTGTGGTCGAGTTGGTTTAGATCTTGGTGAAGGTGCAACCACCCGCACCTATATCTCCGGAATTGGTCAACCAAAATAAATAAGATGTAGTTATTTATGTGTTTGATTTTGTTGTACATACATTTTGATTAATGACATGTATGTGAACTCTATATTGTATAATAATAAAAAATAAGGTTGTTACATACAACATATCAAACACATAAAAATTTACATCTTATTTATTCTAGTTGACCAATTCCGGAGATACAGGTGCGGGTGGTTGCACCTTCATCGAGATCTAAGCCAACTCGACCACAAACATTTTATTTGCTTCTGGGATCTACCCAACATAAAGTACTCGATCCAACGTGCACTAAAAGCCAGAGCCATAGAAAAATCTGCATAACTAATTTTCTGAACATGATATGGAAATATAGTGAGAATTAAATCCCAGTAAGTTCAACAATAAATCATCATCAATATAGCTCATCACGTCATGTTCATCTGTATAAACTACATCAAATATCTTTGGTCACATGAATGCACTATATCTATGCACATGAGAATCGTATAGTAATGACATGTATGACAGGATTAACTATTTTCAGAATATCATATAATGAATATTAATTTATTATCATATCAAGCTACCCCGGTCAGGGTGAGTATTTTCTACTCTCCGATACGGGCTTTTCTCGCTCCATCTGACATGGCACACTTTCTCTTTCTTTTCTTATTAACATAATCATAACCGTTGGTAGGGCGTCCCCTACTGGTGCACCACACGGATTTGCCATGTGACCGTGTTCATTTCTTTTCTTTTCACAATAATAGCCAAAAATATGCTTTCAATAACAAGAATGTTCATTAAAGTAAAATTATTACCAAAAATCATGGGTAATCATGCCATGAACATAACCATTTCAAATATCACTTTATAAAATATTTTCATGTCAAAATTTCACACTTAAGATGGTAAGAAGTACATGTAATGGCAATGGCTATAGCATATACTAGTCATTTATTATTTTCATTTATAAGATTCTTCTTCTTTTTAAAATATTAATTTTATTTTTTTATTTTCTTGATGCAAGTTTTCATCCTATCTGACCTTCTCTTACTAATCAAAGCATAACTCCCTCACTCTAACTCCAATTTAGGTGATCTTGATATCAATTTAAAGATACAACAACGTTGTTGTGTATTTCACTAGTTACCGCAAGCGCACGGTGTAGCTGTAGCTAATCCGGTGAGTACAGGTCGTATTCCACATAGAACAATATCAATTACTAGAATTTTGTAAAATGTGCTATCTAGATCGATACAATTTGATGAGAAAGTGATGATATTAAATAGATTAAAATAACCAATTAAGCAAAGCCTAGGGTTAGGGTTCACCATACTTGTGATACTCAACAACAAGTACGTACCTCTATTTGCAATTATCTAGATTAGTTAGGGGATGGTTTAACCTTAATTGACTAGAAAACTCTTTCAAGCATTACTAATCATACCTAGATTAATCCAATTACCTACTTTCGTGGTGCTTAGTTTAACCTAGGTTCATTAAGCTTTATGCCAACCATGGAATACAAATAATAGGTGTTCTCGTGCCTACTAATTGATTCAATCCTAGAGAATCTTAAACTACTTTCGCGATTAAGATATCTCTAATTAACTATTAGGTTTAGGTTTTAATCTTCACCTTTCAGATCATCAATTAAATACCCTAGACATGATAGATTGGTGATCAGGCATTCTACCAACTCATTCATGCATATAATAGTTAATCCTAATCCATCTAGAGAAATTACAATTAGGGTTCCAACATTCAATCAAAGTATCATCATATCACAAGTGGGTTTCCCAAAACCCTAGATAAAAACTACTCACACATCATATAGTCAAAAACTAAACTCATAATCATTAAATAAACCATAATAGTTCGATACAAACTCAAGAGAATGAATGGAGGTAGAAGTAGAGATAAAGAACTAAAGCAGAAAGATATAACCTGGTGAGCAAAAAAGTAAAAACTAAAATACAATCTTCCAATGCTAATAAATCCTATCCTAGAACATCCAATCCACAATGATTCAAGTTAAAATCTAACCTAAGAGTGTTTTCTAAGCCTAAAAATCGAGTCTAAAGTGTCTCCTCCGGAATGAATGTGTGTCTCTGCATTTTCCCCCACTTATGTATATATTTGGTAGCCAAAAACCCTAATTTTAACGTGTAGTACGGACCTGAAGCACGACCGTGTTCCAGGACACGACCTGGCCGTGCTTCGGGCTGGTTTCTAGGAAAATGTTGTAACTTCTGCCTAGGGCACGGCTTGGCCGTGCTTCGTGCCACCAAGCACGGCCTGGACGTGCTGCATGCTGCCAAAGTGCTTTCTTCATGATTTTTGGTGTGTAGCCTCCTTGCTTCTTCCTTAGCATATCCCAAATCCTTTTGGCTCTTTCCATGATTGTTTTCCCTTGCTTCTTGGCCTCTTTTGCTCTCCTGCAACCATAAAACAAACCACAGCAGTACCCAGAACAAAGTATAACCAAAAGTAAACAAATAACCCCAAGTTACTATGAATTAGGGGAAAAAATATAGCCATTAAGCACTCCAAATTCCCCTTTATCAACTCCATGATGCTTAAACTTTTGTTTGTCCTCAAGCAAATAACATATCATATCAGAAGAAAAAGGGGAAGATACAATCAAAATTCTAAAAGATAGAAAAATGCAATGCAGGTAACTTTTTACTCAATCAATGCGCACACCATAGGTATATGAATAGACATTTATTAAATAGTCTCTTATTCTTCTAAAACCAAACCCAAAATTCTTCTATTCTATATCTACTTCTACTGTTACCATTGGTTGTATGCACCAGACTGATTTTCAGACACTCAAGTAGGCCACCTCATCCTTTAGATCTCCCTATTTTTCCTTACCCTTATTTATATTTTCTCACTCTTTTTTCTCACTCGTACTCTTTTATTTCACTCTCATTTGTTTCCTTTTCTTTTCTCTTTTCTCTATTTCATTTATTATCATTTTTTTTAGAAATATGTAGTGAGTGCATTTATGCTCCATCTCACTACGGTAAAAACATCTAGGTACTCATACTAAGGCTTTTTTGGTGCCTTGAAGGGGTACTCAGAGTGAAAACTTTTTGGGTGTCACATACCCTCAATTTTCACCTCTCCCTACCTTCACACTCTCATAGTGTAAAACCAGCCATAACATACAATTCATAGCACACTAGAGAGATATTTTTCAAAAACATTTAGAGGTTTAATGCTAGAATTGAGAGACTAGAATAATAACTACCTATTTCATATCCTATTGTGCATCACATGTTCATGAGCTAAAATTAGCCTACACTACACCAATCTATCATAGAAACAGTAACTATATGATTATGCAACAGTACAAAGGGAATGTGATATGTACAATGTATGCGAGGAACAACTAAAGCAACAAATAAAAGTGGCCAAAGAACAACTAAATCAGCAAATAAAAGTGTCCAGTGTGGCAGCAAAAATCAAATACGTAAGTCCACTCCCCCATGCTTAAATCAGACAGTGTCCTCAATGTCAGAAATAACAGAAAATATAAGTAAAGGGAATAAGGAACGTATGTACTCACTGGTCATCTGGTGGTGGTGGAGGGGGGTGCTAACCCAGGTGCCTGGCATACCAAGCCTGCATCATACCCTGCATGCTTTGGATGGAGTCGTGCATTGCATGCAGGGTTGTTCTTTGAGATTGTTGCTCTACCTCCATGGCATGCAGGAGGGCTCTTTGTGAAAGTTGCTCGGCCTCAATGCGGCTGAGCCTAGAAGAGATGGAGGCCTGATCCTTCGGTGGAGCAGATGATGGTCCTGCATGGTTAGTAAAATAGGAGGGGGTAGGGGTGGAAGAGCCAAAAGTGGCTCAAGGGGATAGTCATCTCCTGCAGGGGGAATCTCCTCATCATCCTTATCCTCCTCTAAAAGGTATATCCAATTTGCCCTATTTTTTATTACTGTCCTAAAGCTGACCTGGCCCTCATGGACATTCGGACCCTTAAACAATACTATATGAATAGAACTGAGAAACTCTAAGGTGGGTCTAGGGTAGGTGGGGTATTGGTGGGTGAGAAAGGTGTTCCACCCAATCCGGTCAACTAGGTAGTGGACGTCAGGTAAAAGGCCTAACCATTCTAGACATTCCTCATATAGATACTGGGTACTCAACATTCCCTGTCTAACTAGGGTATCGTATTGGGTTCGTTGACTATCATCAACGAACACAATACCATACTCATTAATCTGATGAGGAAGTTGGGGCGGTGGTTGATTACGTCCTCTACGTGTTTAGTGTGATTGGGTGGAGGTTGCCCTGTTCGGGCTCTTTTGGGACCCATTTATATAAAAAAAAATGCAATGAAAAACAGAGGGGGTACCAAATGCACTTCAAATTTTCAAATGTGGAAGGAAATAGAAAGCATGTGATATCAATGCCAAAAGTGCAAATCTCAGTCAATGGAAGTTAGTCAAATGCTGTGCAAATCAATGGATGAAAGTATGAATTATGCAGAGACAACTAGTAAATTTAGACCATCCCAAGTAGGACACAGAAAACTAATGCATCGAAACAATAAAGGCCAGAATTTCAAGGTAAAATAGAGCAATGGATGGCTCAATAGAGACATAGCAGAATAGAGAAAGTTCAATGCAAATTACTAATCCAAATCAGAATCAAACTAATGAAATACTAGCAAGTGGTACAGATAATCATCATGCATCTAGTATGTTCAAGCTGCTAGGTAACTAATAACAGAAAACTAGAACTATTCCGAATCAGAGCCAGAAATGAGTCCAAACAGCAAGCAGGATTTTATTTATGCATAAAATTAAAATAGAGTGAGAGATAGAGGATTACCTGATTCACACGCTACAATGGGAAGGCAAGAACGCAGCTATGGGTATGGGGAAAAATGCAACCATGGGGCGAATGGGAGAGGTTAAATGGTGGTGGGTCTTGATGGGGGGAAAAAATTTCGGAAGTTATGGGAGATGAGGAACCGAGTGGGTTGGCAAGAAAACCAATGGGGGTGGAAGAATGGTGAAGTAAAAAGGGATGGGTGTTACGGGTATGGGGAAGACGAAGGGAGTGAAAGAAAACCAAAGCAGGGAAGGGGGGAATGAATCGAAACAAAGGGGAGTGGGAAGATGAAACGAAGAGGGAGAGCGAAGAAAATGAAGCAATGAGGGGTGGGGGAATGAAGGGTTAGGGCACGGGTGTGGGGAGGGAGTTGAATTGGAATTAGAGGGAAGAGGGCACGAGATTAGTAGGTGAGCACGGGAGAAGGAAAAGAGTGGAAAGGGGGGGTTGCCCGAAGCACGGCCGTGCTTCGGACGGGTTGGTGTAGTAGTTTCTTTTTTTTTTGGAACCTGGTTCTGGAACACTGGTTGGAGGTAGGGCCATGCTTATCAGCACGACCCACCCATGCTGTAGGCTAGAAACCTATAGATTTTTAGGTTGCATGGGGCACAGCCGTGTCCTGGGACACGGCTTGCCCGTGCTTCTCGCGGGTTGGCACCATTTTTGCATCTTTTTGGCTATGCTTGCAGCACGGCAGTGATGAGTGACACGGCTTGCCCATGTTACTAGCTGGAAGCTGCAAATCCTCGGATTTTGCTCGACTTTTGATTCTCCTTGACTCCCCTCAATTTTTTTAGCCTTTTATATCATCTTGGGCACATGGGAATGGACCTGAAATTCAAGAGAAAACACTCATCAAGCTCCTAACCTAAAAAAAATTAGCTAATGTAAAGATAAAAACTAAATCTTAAAGCAAGAAATCAAATAAAAAGAAACTTAGAAATTAAAATGTGGGTTGCCTCTCACAAAGCGCTTGTTTTAAGTCATTAGCTCAACTCCCTTTCACTTCATTGGATTGAGGGGGGCTCTAAAAGAGCTTGGGTGACTCTCTTTTCAACCGGTTGCCCCGTGACAAAGTGTTGGAGGCGTTGACCATTAACCTTAAAGGATCTGATAGCTTCACTCCTAACTTCCACTACCCTATATGGAAAAACTTGGGTTACTTGGAATGGACCGGACCATTGGGAATGAAGCTATTCGGGAAAAAGCTTCAGCCTTGAATTAAACAGTAGGACCCATTCTCCTACTTGAAATTTACACCTCAGAATGTGCTTATCATGCCACCTTTTTGTTCTTTCTTTGTAAAACTTGGCACTATCATAGGCATCGAGCCTCAGCTCAACAAGTTCATTCAATTGTAGGCATCTTCTTTTTCCAACAGCTGTTAGGTCAAAATTGATTGTCTTGATTGCCCAATATGCCTTATGCTCAAGATCAACTGGCAAGTGACAAGGTTTTCCATATATTAACCGAAAGGGTGGGGTGCCTATCAGTGTCTTATATGCAGTTCTATAAGCCCATAGTGCATCGTCAAGCTTGAGGGACCAATCTTTTCTTGCCTTCGATACGGTCTTCTCTAGGATTGCTTTGATTTCTCTATTTGATATTTCCACTTATCCACTTGTTTGAGGGTGATAGGCTAGAGCCATTTTGTGAGTGACTCAATATTTCTTCAAGAGATTCTGAAATTGTTGCTCAATGAAGTGGGAACCTCCATCACTTATCACAACTTGAGGTACTCTAAATCTTAGAAAAATCACCCTCTTGAAGAGCTTGGCAACCACTCTAGCATCATTAGTGGAAGATGCCACTGCTTCTACCCACTTAGACACATAGTCCACAGCTACTAAGTTATACTTGTTCCTGCATGAGGATGGGAAGGGACACATAAAGTCAATACCCCAAACGTCAAATATTTCTACTTCCAAAATACTATTCAAGGGCATCTCATTCCTTCTTGATATGTTTCCAACTCGTTGACACCGATCACATGCCTTTACAAGGGTGTGCACATGTTTGAAAAGTGTTGGCCAATAGAAACCAGCCTGGAGGATTTTAGCTGTAGTCTTAGAAGTACTGGTATGGCCTCTACAAGGTGAATTGTGGCAATGGAATATAACACTATATACTTCTTCCTCCGGAATACACCTTCGGAAGATACCATCTGCACACCACTTGTATAAGCATGGATTATCCCAATAGTAAGACTTGATATTAGAGAAAAACTTCTTTCTCTGATGGTAGCTTAACCCTTCAAGCAATATTTTGCATGCAAGATAATTCACAAAGTCTACATACCAAGGGGCATCTATATAAGTGACTGCAAGGAGTTGGTCATCGGGGAAAGAATCGTCTATAGGCAGCTCATCTCTATCATTCCTCATTAAATCTTGTCTAAGTCTTGAAAGATGGTCTACAACCACATTCTCCATTCCTTTCTTATCCCAAATCATAAGGTCAAACTCCTGCAGCAAGAGGATCCATCTAATCAGTCTTGGCTTGGCATCCTTCTTACTCAGTAAGTACTTGATTGCAGCATGATCCGTGAATATTACGACTTCTGATCCCAGCAGATATTGTCAGAATTTATCAATCGCAAACACTATTGCCAAGAGTTCCTTTTCAGTGGTGGAGTAGTGACTTGGGCTTCATCCAAGGTGTTGCTAGCATAGTAGATGACATAGGGTTTCTTATCTCTCCTTTGCCCAAGTACAGCTCCCACAGCATAGTCACTTGCATCACACATGATCTCGAAGGGAAGGCTCCAATCAAGAGGTTGGATGATCGGTGCAGATATTAATGCCTCCTTCAACCTACAAAAAGCACGTAAGCAGTCATTATCAAATAAGAATGGGATATCTTTAATGAGAAAATTAGTTAAGGGTTTAGAAATCTTGGAAAAGTCTTGAATGAATCTTTTGTAGAAGTCTGCATGCCCAAGAAAACTCCTCATTTCCTTAACATTTGATGATGGTGGCATCGTCTAGATTGCCTCAATTTTTGCTTTATCCACCTCTATCCCTCTTTCAGACACCAAGTGTCTGAGTACTATTCCTTCCCTTACCATGAAGTGGCATTTTTCCCAGTTTAGTACTAGGTTGACTTCCTCACATCTCTTAAGTACCTGTGTTAAGTTACTAAAACAATTGTCAAATGAAGTGCCATAGACAGAGAAATCATCCATAAATACTTCCATTATATCCTCAATAAAGTCAGAGAAAATAGCCATCATACATCTTTGGAAAGTGGCTAGAGCGTTGCACAATCCGAATGGCATCCTTCTATATGCAAAGGTTCCATAGGGACATGTGAACGTTGTCTTTTCTTGGTAGTCTGATGGATAGGGATCTGAAAGAACCCTGAGTATCCATCTAGATAACAAAAATGTGAATGTTTAGCCAACCTTTCCAATAATTGATCAATAAAGGGCAAAGGGAAGTGATCCTTACGGGTGGCCTTATTTAATTTTCTGTAATCAATACACATGTGCCAACTCGTAATAGCTCTAGTAGGGATTAATTCATCATTATCATTTTTTACCACAGTCATACCCCCTTCTTAGGAATCATATGCACAGGGCTTACCCACTCACTATCAGAAATATGATATATAATACCTACATCTAGCAATTTAAGCACTTCCTTCTTAACTACCACTTTCATGTTCAGATTTAGTCTCCTTTGGTGCTCCCTAGAAGGTTTAAGATTATTATCAACTATAATACGATGCATGCACACAGATGGACTAATCCTGTTAATGTCATCAATACTATATCCAATTACTTTCTTAAATTCTCTAAGAACATCCAACAACTTACTAGTTTCTTCAGCATTCACAATGACTGGATATGAAAAATTAAAGTCCAGAAATTCATACCTCAAGTTGGATGGAAGAGGTTTCAGTTCTACCTTAAGTGCCTTGGTTTCCTCAATGGTTGCTGAATTTTCATTGTCCGATTCCAGCTTTTCAACTTTTACTTTTGAGGATAGCATGGGACATTCATCAAGCATCTGAGCATTTGCATCAGCTTCTACCTGTTCAGCACAAGAAACAGAACTTTCCACAAGGCAAAGTTCAAGTGGGTCAGTAGAACAAAAGCTTACTACATTTTCAACAATATTTTGCTCAATAATATCAACCATGCAACAAGTATCACCTAAAGATGGGCACTTCATTGTCTTATTAAGATTGAACTCAATCTTTTCATCCCCTATATTCAAGGAAAGCTTTCCGTCTTTCACATTTATAATAGCACCCGCAATAGCTAGAAAAGGCCTTCCAAGAATGATAGGGATTTGGCTATCTTCCTCCATCTCTAAGACAACAAAGTCAATAGGTATGAAAAACTTCCCTACCTTTAGAGGCATGTCCTCTAGTATACCTACCAGATGAGTAACGGATCAGTTCGCTAACTAGAGGAATATAGTAGTAGGTTTTAGATCACCCATCTGGAGCTTCTTGCATATGGATAATGGCATAAGACTCACTCTTGCTCTAAGATCACATAAGGCTTTAGTGATTTGTACATCTCCAATGAAGCAAGGTATTGAGAAGCTTCCAAGATCCTTGAGCTTAGGAGGCAATTTGTTCTGGATCAAAGCACTGCACTCCTCAATTAATGCTATAGTGGCATACTCCTCAATCTTCCTCTTGTTAGAGATGATTTCCTTCAGAAATTTAGCATAGGAGGGCATTTGAGAGACAGCTTCCAAGAATGGAATATTGATATGCAACTTTTTCAATACATGAAGGAATTTCCCATACTGCTTTTCTAACTCGGCTTTAGCTACTCTCTGAGGGAAAGGAACTGGTGGCTTGTATAGTTCAAGAGCCACGTATTTAGGGTCTTCATCCTCTTTCCTTTCACTAACTTGCTCCTCCTCTTTAGTTGTTCTTTCAGGCTCATCACTCTTCTCTTCCTCCTTATCTTCCTCATTTTCCCTTGACTCACCCAATTGCTTACCACTTCTCAAAGTGATAGCTTTGTAGTGTTCCCTTGGATTCTCAGGCTGGCCAAGGAATTTACCAAAATTTCTATTTGAAGAACTTGCTTGATGTGCTATTTGAGTCTCTAACATCTTATTATGTGTAGCAAGTGAATCCACTTTAGAAGCTAAGTCCTTTAGGGCTTCATTCATTGAATGATTCTGGGCTCTAAACTCCTCATTCTGTCTACTCTGTGTGGAGATGAAGTTTTCCATTAGAGCCTCCAAATTGGACTTTGGTTGAGGTGGAGGAGGATTGAATGGCCTTTGATTCTGAAAGCGTGGAGGTTACCTGAAATTGTTTTGAGGCTGCTGATTAGCATTAGGCTTGTAAGAAAGGTTCGGGTGGTTTCTCCAGCCTGGGTTATAGGTATTGCTGTAGGGATTGTTCCTTTGGTTATTCGCTAAGTTTGCCTACTCACAATCTTGAGGTGCAGAGTTCCCAAGCTGACATTCATTGGCCACATGACCAACACCTCCACAAATCTTACAAGATGAAGATGAAGAGGAAGAGGTCCCAACAGCATTGATGCTCAACTTGTCTAATTTCTGAAATAAGACATCAACCTTAGAAGTCAGATGGTTAAAGGCATCGACTTTATACATACCTGAGGGTTTCCTTGGTTGCCTTTCACTAGACCATGAATATTGATTTTGGGCCATATCCTCTATCAGCTCATATGCCTCATCAACTGTCTTGTTCATAATTGTTCCTCCAGCTGCAGCATCCACAGACATACGGGTGATGTAAATTAGTCCATTATAGAATGTATGGACTATCAGCCACTTCTCCAACCCATGGTGTGGGCATACTCTAAGGAGCTCTTTGAATCTTTCCTAGGCCTCATATAATGACTCCTCATCCTTCTGAGCAAAAGTAGTGATCTGATTCCTAAGATGGGCCGTCTTGCTCGGTGGGAAGTACTTGGCCAGGAAAGCTTGAGAAAGCTGTTGCCAAGTGGTAATGGATCCTGATGGAAGAGAATGCAACCATGCAAGGGCCTTGCCCCTCAAAGAGAAAGGGAACAGTCTTAATCTAATGGCATCTGAGGATACCCCATTCAGCTTTAGGGTGTCACAGTACTCCAAAAAGACTGACAAGTGGAGATTAGGGTCTTTAGTAGGTGACCCTCCAAACTGATTCTGCTGAACCATCTGCAACAGAGAAGGCTTCAACTCAAATTTGTTGGCCTCAACAACAGGTCTTACAATGCTGGGATTCAGGCCATGACTATTTGGGGTGGTAAAATCCTCAAGAGATCGGTTATCTCTTTCTGCCATGATAGATGCAGAGTTTTCTTGCTGCTGTCTTTTTCTTATCCTTCGTAGGGTGCGTTTAATTTCCGGGTCAAATTCAGCAATGAACCCACAGTTTCTTCGCATAAAAGAGAAACACACCTATAAGGGAAGAAAATAGGTAAAAATCAGCAAGATAAAGTAATGCAGAGAAATTAAAAGAAAGTGATCTAGTCTAGCTATTTCATAATCTATCTAATATTGACAATTGTTCCCCGGCAACGGAGCCAAAAACTTGTTGTTGTGTATTTCACTAGTTACCGCAAGCGCACGGTGTAGCTGTAGCTAATTCAGCGAGTACAGGTCGTATTCCACAGACAACAATGTCAATTACTAGAATTTTATAAAATGTGCTATCTAGATCGATACAATTTGATGAGAAAGTGATGATATTAAATAGATTAAAATAACCAATTAAGCAAAACCTAGGGTTAGGGTTCACCACACTTGTAATACTCAACAAGTACGTACCTCTATTTGCAATTATCTAGATTAGTTAGGGGATGGTTTAACCTTAATTAACTAGCAAACTCTTTCAAGCATTACTAATCATACCTAGATTAATCCAATTGTCTACTTTTGTGGTGCTTAGTTTAACCGAGGTTCATTAAGCTATATGCCAACCATGGAATACAAATAATAGGTGTTCTCGTGCCTACTAATTGATTCAATCCTAGAGAATCTTAAACTACTTTCGCGATTAAGATATCTCTAATTAACTATTAGGTTTAGGTTTTAATCTTCACCTTTCATTTCATCAAATAAATACCTTAGACATGATAGATTGGTGATCAGACATTTTACCAACTCATTCATTCATATAATAGTTAATCCTAATCCATCTAGAGCAATTACAATTAGGGTTCCAACATTCAATCAAAGTATCATCATATCACAAGTGGGTTTACCAAAACCCTAGATAAAAACTACTCACACATCATATAGTCAGAGACCAAACTCATAATCATTAAATAAACCATAATAGTTCGATACAAACTCAAGAGAATGAATGGAGGTAAAAGTACAGATAAAAAACTAAAGCAGAAAGAAATAACCTAGTGAGCAGAAAAGTAAAAACTAAAATACAATCTTCCAATTCTTATACATCATATCCTAAAACATCCAATCCACAATGATTCAAGTTAAAATCTAACCTAGGAGTGTTTTCTGAGCCTAAAAATCGAGTCTAAAGTGTCTCCTCCAGAATGAATGTGTGTCTCTGCGTTTTCCCCCGCTTATGTATAGATTTGGCAACCAAAAACTCTAATTTTAATGTGCAGTACGGACCTGAAACACGGCGGTGTTCCAGGACACGGCCTAGCTGTGCTTCGAGCTGGTTTCTGAGAGAATGCTGCAACTTCTGCCTAGGGCACGGCCTGGACGTGCTGCATGCTGGCGAAGTGCTTTCTTCATGATTCTTGGTGTGTAGCCTCCTTGCTTCTTCCTTAACATATCCTAAATCCTTTTGGCTCTTTCCATGATTGTTTTCCCTTGCTTCTTGGCCTCTTTTGCTCTCCTGCAACCATAAAACAAACCACAGCAGTACCTAGAACAAAGTATAACCAAAAGCATACAAATAACCACAGGTTACTATGAATTAGGGGATAAAATATAGCCTTAAGCACTCAAAATTCCCCTTTATCAAACAATTATCTAAAAATCTTATGTTGAACAGTTGAACGAAATATTAAGAAATAATGGTGATATTACTCCCTCAAAGAACATGTTATTTCTTCTCGGGTATTTTCTGACATCTACCTACTAATTTGTCCATATCTCCCTCATAATAATTCCAAATTAAGTGATTCCAGTGGCTAAATATCCGTGATACATATAGCTATAATTATTATGTTAACCATTTATTTTAATTCCCTATATAATATTTTCAGAAATTAAAACACAGAAGCTATCCTAACATATTCTTCCCTTATTAACCATTTTCTGACCATTGCTTACTAATCGGACCATATCTACCTCATATGAACTTCAAATTGAGTGATTCCAGTGGCTACAAATCCGTGACACATATAGATATAATTCTTATGTTAACTATTTATTTTAATTCCCTACAAAATCTTCCCAAAAATTAAAATACAGAAGCTATCCTAACATATTCTTCCCTGATTAACCATTTTCTGACCATTGCTTACTAATCGAACATATCTACCTCATATGGACTCCAAATTGAGTGGTTCCAGTGGGTAAAAATCCGTTAGACATATATCTACATTTTTTATGTTAACCATTTGTTTTAATTCTTTACCAATTCTTCCCAGAAATTTTAAAAAATAGAAGCTTAAAAGTTTGCCGCCCATAGCCATACCTATGCTGAACTATCTACACCAACCTAAGTATTTAAACATACATAATATGTAACATGATATAGCAACATCCATGACCAATCATTAAAGTTTTAAGATCAAAATCCCATATAAATATTACATGTTTCAAAAATTTTCTTCAAAAAGAAATATTGTTAAACTTACTTGGAGTACTTAGTCTTCTAGACTTCTCCTTCCTCTTTCTTCCTCTCTTTTCCTCACTCTACCTTGCTTATATTTTTTCCTCTCCCTCACTTGGACAAAAGTTATAATGTTATAGGGGTGGGTTTTGCTTAAATAGACCACCAAATAATTCGCCTTTCATGATCATGGGTCTACCTTATCACAATTAGGAGACACTTGGTTGAATTTTTAGAAAACAAACAACTCATGTTCTTGTCTTCCTCTTCCTTAGTCAAGATATGCATACAAAAAGGAGATTTGTATTTTGAAAATTATGATAATATGTTCTTAAGATAAGTGACAAGGTCCCTTTGATTTAGGGATTCATTTCCTTTTTCTTTTATCTTAATCAATTATGATAGGTTTCCTTTTTTAGGTGGCAAATTTCTAGCCCTTAAATCTCCATTATTTGGTTGAAATTAGTTGTGTGGGATAAGAATGTTTTGTCCTAATGCCAAGTATTATCATACCACTTGCTAAAATTATGAGTGTAGGATATAGATGTTTTGTCCTAAAGCCTTGTATTATCATACCACTTGCTAAATTTTTGTCTTAATGCCATGTCACCTAATCTTGATTACACCATTATTTCATCACTTTACTTTTATTTTTATTTTATTTTTTCTCTTGGGTTTGGGCTCATTTTTGCACTTTTTTTTTTACTTTGGTTAAAATTCTACATTTCATAATGGGCTTGGTCACATTTTCATGATTTTTTGGGCTACCGGTCCAATTTCTATATCCTAGTCGAAGTCTATGTTTTATTTCTTGCTTAGGTTATCCAATGGGCTTGCTAGAAACTTATGTGAAGTGGAAAAACTCTATATGAAGTGTCCATAGGTGAAAGCCCAATTTATTTGTGGAGATACTAAACTTAGTAACTTTAACTCTTAAATTAGAAAAAATTACCCTAATCCCATCTTCTTGAAATTTTAATACATTTACTTACTTCACAAAAATTTATCTTCCTTACCCTAGAATTTCACCTTTCTTTAGTATATTTATTTCTAATATTTCCTCTTAAGTTTTCTCTCTTTACCTATTCCATTAATGTTAGAACATTTCTATGCATACACGTAAGGTGAAGAATTTCTAAGGATTATATTTTCTTTGATATCTAAAAATTGTCTAATAAATTTTATTAAATATTTATGTACCTTTGTCAATAAAAGAAACAAAATTAGGGATGTTACTTTGAATACTTTTGTACTTTTATTAATACATAAAACGAAATTAGGGATGTTACAATATATACGTATTTTTTGAGATATGACGAAAATACTATAGTAAGATCAAGTTGAAAAGCAAGCAGCAAATAAATTTTTAACATTGGGTGTTTTGCCTTGAATCTTTATATTTCACTTCCTTTAGAAATGTGGTCATAAATCAAGATTGAATTGATGCATATATCCATTAGGATGTATCTCAAGAGACAAAAAGATAATGCTCCTTACTTAGCCTTCCTTAATGAATTTATTTTGTCAGCTTGATTTATAGACATCATTTTCAAAGAATTACAATTTAACTTTGATTCCTCCAATTGAGTCAATTTCCTATTCTTCTCTTCATCTATAAAAGTACACAAAACTAAAGACAAATAAGGGAGATAAATGCTTAATTAAGGGAAAAAGATAAGATAAAAATATTTAATTTATGAGCACAAAACTCATTCATCAACTGGAACCACAAAAGACACAAATATTTCAAAACTAACAGAATGCAATTCCCTCCATAACTGCACTCACCCTAACTTTGAGTATGAAAGTAAAAATACCAAAGTGTGCATTTGTAGAACTCAGAGAACGGCATACTTATGATAGTTATGCGAATAGGCCGGGCATAATTAGAACAACTATGTGAGTAATTGTGGATATCAGCTAAATTGAAGGTGACATTTTCAAAAAATGACGGCACATATGCATATGTACAGTCGTTGTGATTGTGACTTATATTAAGCATATAAAGAGAATAATGTTAAGATATCACTAGAAATTTGTCATTTCCTTGTTGTCCTTGATAAAGCATTGATGTCTTGATTCTTGTAGAAAAGTTGTAGATGATAGGCGTAATTGTAAAAGAAAAGAGTGAAAATACAAACAAGTTAATTGTTGAAGAGGGGCAATCAAATAGTTTATTTTGTTTTCCCAATGTTCTTGCCAATCGACTATCGGTATTATTAAGTTGATTAGCTATTTTGAGAATTTTTAATTTGAACTGCTTTATTTTACAATGATTGATTACATCTATTTTGAAGCAATCAACTACATCCTACCAGTTAACTACGTGCTCTTTGTTCTTCACAAACCTTTATAAGTTCAGAAATAATTTTTTTTTTCACGTACTATTTTTCCACTAAATACTAACAGCTTTAAAGTATATTTTGGCACATATATTCAAAACTTATGGCCACCGATTTTTGTCAAAATAACAGCTAGGTTTTGTTGACAGATTTTCAATAATTACAGCCACCGATTTTAATTTTCTTTCAATATTTTGTCCAAACTTCTGACTTTTAATTTTGGCACCATGCTCTATTAAGTATTCCTCTTTTTCTGCTGCATCATCTTTAATTAAAGATTGGCATTAAATGTAAGGTTTTTTTCCTTATTACAATGAGAGTCAATTTTTTTTAAACTCAGTTATTATGATGTTTAAGTGGTTAATAGATTAAAGTAATAAAAAGTTTGAAAGGAATAGACGGATGATGGCCTTATGGTATTTTGATGAATGTAATCAAAAGAATTAGTGTTGATAAAGTTCTTGAGGAATAAAATATGGGAAGTAGGATTTAAATTAATTTTTGAACTCTTAATTTGAAAATGTGGAGAATATTTTGAGAATCATCTTTGAAAATAATGTAAGTGATTAAGATATTTGTGTTAAGGGTTTATACCATGCTAAATTGAGTCTAGTATCTAGGATTGTATCTAGGATGTGAATTATGTTAAGAAAGAAGCTTTTAGAGGAAGTAATAGATTTTGAATATTGATGGGATATACTAAGATTTGAAATAATTGTATTAGTATAATGGTAAAAAAAAGATACAAGCGATATATTTTTTGTTGATTAGTGAGTCAACAAGTAAGAATGAATATATTGCTTTAGAAGAGCTATTTTGGAAGTCTTAGGATCTTAGTTAGATTATAATATAGCTGATAGTAAATTTAAATGATGTGTTATGTATTAGAAGTTATGCCTCAGGTATCTTTATATAATTTTGGTAAAAGTTGGGAGAAGTTATTTGTCTTTAGTTGAATTTGCCATATCAGTAGTTATCGGGCCAATATATAAATGGAACCATTTGAGGTTTTATATGAAACATTGTAGGTTTCCTAATAGGTGAGTGAGTTGAGTAAAGTTAAGCTTTTGAAATCTAGTTTGGAATAACATGCAATAGATAAAATATGACTAACCTAAATTGATGATACTAGTTTGGAAAGCATGCTTTAAGCATATGTTTTCGAATTTGGTGGGAGATCCCTTAGCCAAATTTTTCTATAATAAAATGATATTGGATGACTTAAAGCCTTATGTTAGAAGTGTTATAAACTTTTTGTTAAATGACTCAGTGGAATCAAACTTATTGTAAGATATCGTTGATAAAGTGAAATTGATTAGAAAAATAATACAAAAGAACTCAATACATGCCAAAAGTATGTAAGGGCCAGGAATGTTGAGCACTAAAAATTATTAACTAGTGACCAAATATTCTTGAAGGACTCACCCATGAAAGAGGTAATGAGGTTTAGAAAGAAGAAAAAAGTTAAGCTCTAGTATATAGGCTTTTTTGAAATCTCGGACAAAGTATGCATAGTATAAATTGCTTAGCTTTACCATCAGGATTAAGTGATGTTGGTACAGTCTTTTTTTTACATCAATGCTAAAGAAGTACCTATTAGATTCTTCTTATGTTATCTAATTCTAAGAAATTCAATTGGACAAGAATTTTGCTTAATTATAGGAAAAAAAATCTGATGTTTATTGTTGATTTATAAGTGAAGATCTTATGGCTGAAAGAAATCTTTATGGTTAAGGTTCTCAAGTGAATAAACTTTTTAGAAAGTAAAGATTATATACAAAAGAGATATCGCCAATTGCTTGAATAGTAAGGTTAATAACTATAAGTTATGCCTTGATTTCATTCATTACTTGTGATAGGATGGTTTGAAATTCGGGGACCAAATTTCTTAAGGGGGAAAGAATGTAATATCCCATAATTTTTATTTTTAAATAATAATATTTTTCTAAAAAAAAATATATTTTTATTTATTTAAATGATTATGTTTTGCTAAAAGCAAGTATACTTTTAATTAAAATAATTATTGTTTTACTTAAAATAATTATATTGGCCTATAATAAATTTTTGTTTTATTTTTAGAAATATTCTTTCTTTTATTAAGCATAAAGATATTTATATTGTGCTTTTTTTATTAAAATTTTATCAAGAAAAAAATCATGATTTAAGAGTTCAACTAAAATTTTATAAAAATAAAAAAATTTAGAAATTTTTGGGATATTTTAGGATGAAAAATAGTATTTATATGTAGATAATAAAAATAAAAATAATAAATTTTAAATATTTAATTATTATAATAATAAAAAGAAAAGAAAGAAAAAGGAGGAAGGGATGACAAAAGCGTGAAGAAAATCAGAAACCATCGTATATGAATAGTATTTTCTCTCCTTCATGTTCTCTCTCTAGATCTAGAGTACCTACTAGCCTCTAATTACAAAACTAAGGGTACTATTGGATTCAGAACGGTGAGTATTACAATTTTTACGAAACGATTTTTCAAATCAGTTGTAGAATCGCCGCAGATCGAAAGTAGAAAATCTTATAAAAAAGTAAGTTCTGAAACTTCTATTTAGAGACCTCAAATTGAAAATCTAACACCGTAGATAGATTTAGGAGCTAGATAAACCTTAGGATATGAAAAAATTTGGATATTTGACAACTTTTTGTACGTCGTGAATAGTAAATTCGACAGGCATGAATAGTAATTTTCAGCGGTGAATAGTATTTTTCGATTGTGAATAATAACCATCAATTGACTACTATTGACCAAGCTCACGAACGTCAAATTGCACGATTTCATAGTCATTTCTTAGGTTGTTGGACCGTCCAGACTCATTTTTTAGGTCCATTTGGTCAAATTGAGATTGGAAAAGTACATTTTAGGGCTCTCTAACCTTGAGCCTTACCTTGTGAGTATATAATTCTTTCTATGACTTATCACATGCCCTTCTTGAATTATAAATGTATAATTGATTATGTTTATCAGTTATTTATACTTTTATATGTCTTTAAATAGATTAAATTATCTAAATTGTTTACAATCTGGTATATAGTTCAAGAAGAGTATAGTTTTGAAACTAGATTTTTGAATTCTTTGAATATGTGATTTTAAATGTATTTCTCATTATATGGTAAAGGAAATAGATTGTTCACGTCGCATTGATTTATAAAGCTATATGATTTACTTGAAAAACATGCATGTATATGTGATAAACCCTAATTAAGAAATTTATGATAGATGAACTGTACTAAGATTAAAAGTCTGTATTATACTGAAAACTCTATATTGGATGATATGGTATATGTGTAAATAATAATTTTTGTGGAGGAATCCTATTGGAAACACTGTTTGCTAAGAGCAGATGATGTTAGCTCTGGTGCACCTTGATACTTCAACTAGTAGGGGTGGTGGTAGCCTCGTGTGATAGCCAACACACGAGATATGATATGTGAAGGAGAGTGGAATGCCTCTTATATGGACGAGATGCCGATTATATGATATGTGATTTGCCTTCCCTTGTTGTGTGCTTGGGAAATGTCCATATTAGAGTCCCTTCGCATGTCCTCTTGAATGGTTGTAGGGAAAATTTTGGCTGAGATGCTAAGTATAGGCAAATCTTACACCAACAAAGTACGGAAAGGATTGAACTCTAATATGATGATTCTTATATGGGATCCTTATAATATTTTCATGTAAAATATCTTGATTCATAACAACATTTGTTTAATGATTACATAGTACAGTATATGGTTTTGAATATCTAAATATCCTTTTATTTGAGAATATTTAAAATGCGAGTCCCATATGGATGCACTTCCGAATTAATATTTTCTATGTGATAAGTTGTAATTTATGAGTGCATCCATATGTTGACCTAAGAATTCATAGGAGGTATTATCTGCTCACTGAGTTGTCAAACTCACTACACAATACTTACATTTTTTTTAGATAAGGATACAGAGTTTGGTCCTACAATTACGTGATCAACTAGGTGTCATACTTTCTGGGTGAGCCTACGTTGCTTCCATGACTCATAGTGTTTAAATTATTTTGTACTTATATTCTAGAGTATGCTCTGAACGCTACAGGCAGAATCCCTACTTCTGCTGTACTTTGATGTTTATAGACTTGATCTATATATATTATATATATATATATAGAAATACCTATCTATAAAGGAATGTTATATACATGTTAAGAAAAATATATTATCATAAAATATATGTTTCACATGCCTTAAAATTAGGGGCATGACAATTTTCCTGTTTTCCTAAGAAACAAAAAGAATATTTGATTTGAGGTTCACAGATACTATATTCATATATGTGATTACTTTATTTTCCTACGTTTTTAACCGTGTTTCCAAATGATAATGAAGAGTGAAATAAAATTTTGTACAACAGCATTTTAAAATATGATACTTCTAAACACTAAAAAATAATTAATTCAAAGTAAATTTCTTATATTTGAAAATTAAATGAACTAATGGTTTGATATACAATAACTGGAATGTTAATTCATCCTTTTCATTTTATTTTATATTTATTTAGAAATTAGGTAATTTATAATTTAAAATTTAAAATTATTATTTAATAATTAGAATTTATATATTTTTTAAAATAGTGCATAGGTTTAAAATAATTACCATAACTATCCATTATTACTTACTAAAAAAATTTCTTTTTTAGACAGACATCACTAAAATTTAAATCTCTAGTTACTACTATTTACCAAATAATATAATACTCCTACAAAAAGAAAATTGATATTTTCTAAACTGCTATAGCAAGATACCATAAAGGCCGATCATAAATGGGTTAATATTTTTAACTCACAGCCACAATGTGGCTTGATGAGCTAAGCCAATCCTCTAGTTTGGCCTATTTTATTTATTTTTTAATATTTTAAAAAAGAAAAATGGGTTGAACAGTTACAATAATTCATGTTAAAACAAAAGAGAGATATATACACAAACATCTGTTTATGTATTAACTAACTAATATCATAACATAAAAAAAAATTGAATTTTTGGATTAAATGATTGTTTAGCTCCTTTTTTTATTTCATTTTTTATATTCTTCACATATTGGATTGAACTTGACTAATTTGGTCAATGGACTAAATAGCTTGACCTATTAAATATTTAAATAAATTTAATTTCAAATGTCCAAAATTATCCAATAAATGAGTTAAATGGAATTACTTTGTTATACTAAACTTGTTTTGGCAATACTAATAACTTGATATGTACATTTTTTACATGTCATTTAAATAAATAAATTAAATGAAGCTTGAAAAGATTTTAAAAAAATTTATATATCTTTCAATAAGAAACATGACTCAATTGGTATGATTGAATTGTATTCTCTAAAACATCATAGTTTAATTTTTGTTAATAATTTTTTATTGATAGGTATCTAATAATTATTTGTCTTAAATTTCAAACTTTCACGCCCCTACTTTTAAGGACACGTGAAACACATACTTTACGAATAGATCTTTGCTATAATAGGTATAATAAAAGTGTTCATTATAGAAATAGATACAAATAGATTCTCTGATGTAAACACAATATACAGACCAAATTTATGAAAATTAGAATAAAAACAAAAGTAACGATCCTGCCTGTGGCGTTTAGAGTATACTCTAGAGTACAAGTACAATATAAATAAAAATCTACGCGTCTTAAAAACAAAATAGGTTCACCAGAGAATATGCCGCCTAGTTGACCACCTATTTGAAGGGAAATGACCAAAATCTGTATTATTATCTAAAAAAAGTGAAAATATCATGTAGTGAGTTTGACAACTCAGTGAGCAGATAATACCTCCTATGACCTTATAGGTCAATATTTGGATGTACTCATATTTTAAAATTTATCACATAGAAAATATAATTGGAAAGTACATTCATATGGGACTCGTATTTTAAATATTCTCAGTTCATATCACATTGAAATATTCAAAACCATATGCAATACGGTATTGATCATTAATCAATTATTTTTATGCATCAAAATATTTCTCATGAAAATATTAAAAAGATCCTATATCAGAATCACCATATTAGAGTTTAAGCCCTTCTGTATTTTGGTGGTGTAGGATTTACCTAAACTTAACATCTCAGCTAAGGTTTGTCCTACCACCATTCAAGAAGACACGCGAAGGGACTTTAATATAGGTATTTCCCAAGTATACAGTAAGGGAGGGAAAATCACATATCATATAGTCATCATCTCACCCAAATAGTAGGCATCCCGCTCTCCTTCACATATTATATCCTGTGTGTTGGTCGTCACACGAGGCTAGCACCACCCCTACTAGCTGAGATGTCAAGGTGCACCAAGGCTAACATCACCTATTGTTAGTAAACAATGTTTTCAATAGCATTCCTCCACAAAAATCATTATTTACACATATGCCATATCATTCAAAATAGAGTTTTTAGTATAAATTTATAATTTTCAGCTTCAGTATAATTCTTTTGTTAGAAATTTCCCAATCAGGGTAATCACATATATATGCCATTTTTCAAGGCAATCTTATAGCTTTACATATCAATGCCACATGCACAATATATTTTATTTACCATATGATGAGAAATACATTTAAGATCACATATTTAATGAGTTCAAAAATCCATTTTCAAAACCATACTCTTCTTGAACTATATGCCATATTGTAAACAAATCAGATAACTTAATCCTTTTCATATACATATAAAAGTATTAGGAAATGACTCCAAAATCGCAAAATTTAACCTCTGGGAGCTTAGTCAACACTAGTCAACGATGGGTACTATTCATAGTCAGAAATACTATTCACAGTTAGAATTACTATTCATGCCGGCGGATTTATTGTTCACGATGAACAAAAAGTTGTCAAATGGTTGAAAAATTTTATATCCTAAGATTTTTCCACCTCTTGAATCCATTTACGATGTCAGATTTTCAATTTGAGGTTTCTAAATAGGAGTTTCAAAACTTACCATTTTTTGAGATTTTTTACTTCTGATCTGCGGTCAATTTAAAAAATTATTCGACCAATATCGTAGTACTCTTCGTCTTGAATCTAGTGGTACCTTTAGTTTTTAGATCGGAAGCTCGAAAGTACTCCATATCTAGAGAGAGAAAAAATAAGGAGAGAGAAAGCACTATTCATACTATTTATTCGCCTCATTTACGGAAATTTTTTTTATATTGATGGAGGGAACATTCTGAAAATATTAAATTTTTGAGGGAGGTCCTTGCAAATTTCATTATTTATATTTTAACCCCTAAACTTTTAAGAAATTACAATTTGACCCCAAAAATATTAGTAAGTTTTCATTTTCACCCCTAAAATCTTTCAATTACATCCCTACCCTTTTATTTCTTTTAATAATCTATACATAAATGAAAATTACTAAATCTTAGGGGTATTACATTCCTCCGCTCTTAAGAAATTCGGTCCCCGAATTTCAAACCATCTTATCACAAGTAGGGAATAAAGTCAAGGCATAAATTACAGTTATTAACTTCATTACTTAAGCTATTGGGGATATCTCTTTTGTATATGATCTTGACTTTCTAAGAAGTCTCTTTACTTGAGTGATTTTTTTATATAACCTTAACCATATGGATTTCTTTCAACCATAAGTTTTTCACTTCTTGATTAACAATAAACATCGTTTTTTTCTTATAATTAAGTTAAATTCTTGTCCAATTAAATTTCTTAGAATTAGATAACATGAGAAGAATCTGTTAAGTACTTCCTTAGTATTGATGCAAGAAAGACTGTATCAACATCACTTAATTCTGATGGCAACACTAGGCATATACTACTATGCCTACTTTGTTCAAGATTTCAAAAGAGCTCATATACTAGAGCTTAACATTTTCTTTTTTTCCAAACCTCGTTACCTCTTTCATGGGTGAGTCCTTCAAGAATATTTAGTCACCATCTGATAATTTCTAGTGCTCAACATTCATGGTCTTTATAGTCTGAGCCCACTGAATCATTTAATAGAAAATTAGTAACATCTCTTACATAAAGTTTTAAGTAATCCAATATCACTTTATTATAGGAGAATTATGTTAAGAGATCTCTTACCAAACTCGAAAACATATGCTTGAAGCATGCTCTCCAAACTAGCATAATTAATTTAGGTTAGTCATATTCTATCTACTGTATATTATTCCAAATTAGATTCCAAAAGCTTAACTTCACTCAACTCACTCACTTATTAGGAGACCTACAATGTTCGTGTAAAACCTTAAATGGCGTCGTTGGTATATTGGCCTGATTATTACTGATATGGACAAATTCAACTAAAGACAAATAATTCCTCTTAACTTTCACCAAAATTATATAAAGAACCTAAAGCATAACTTCTAATGCGTAAAAACATAATTTAGAGTTACTATCAGTTATAATATAATCTAACTAAGATCCTAAAGGTTCCTGAATAGCTCTCCTGAAATAATATATTCAATTTTTTTTACTTGCTAACATACCAAACAACGAAAAATATTTCACTTTTATCTTCTTTACAGCATGATGCTAATACAATTCTTTCATATCTTAGTATATCCTTATTACCTTGAGGTTATCTATATTCACAATCTATGACTTCTTCTAAAATCTCCTTTCTCAACCATTATTTACATCCTCTATACTAGACTCAACTTAGCATGGTATAAACTCTTAACACAAATACCTTGATCTCTTTAAAAAAATTTGGACATGGTTCTCAAAATATTCTCCATTACTTTAACCTACTAACTATTTGGACACCATAATAATTGAGTTTCAAAGAAAAAAAATTAATTTTCCTTGTAATAAGGGAAAATAACCTTGCATTTAATGCCAAATATTAATGAGGTGGGATGCTGTGAACAGAAAAAAACCATAATAGAGAACGATGCCAAAATAGAAAGTTAAAAGTTTGTACAAAGCATTGAAGAGAATTAAAATCAGTGACTACAAATTTTGAATATATGTGCGAAAATCTAATTCAAAGCTATTGTTATTCAGTGGAAGAATATCACATGGAAAATAAGCATTTCTAAGCTTATAAAAGTTTTTGAAAAATAAAGAGCACGTAGTTAACTAGTAGGATACAGTTGATTCCTTCAAAACAGATGTAATCTATCAACTGTAAAATAAACCAATTCAAATTAAAAATTTCTAAAATAACTTGTCGATTTAATAATACAAATAGTTGACTGGTAAGAACATTGAGAAAAATAAGATAAATCATTTGATTGTCCCTTTTCAACAACTAACTGGTTTGTATTTTCACTCTTTTTTTACAATGATGCCTATCACTTACAACTTCTCTACAATAATCATGGCATCAATGCTTTATTAATTACTATAAGGAAAATGAAAATTTCTAATGATACCTTAATTTTATTCTCTTTATGTGCTTAATATGAGTCACAATCATAACTACTATACATATGCATGTGTACTGTCATTTTTTAAATTCACCTTCAATTTAGCTGATATCTACCAACCACTCACATAGCTATTGTAATTATACCCAGCCTATTTGTATAGTTATTATAAGTATACCTTTCTCTGAGTTCTATAAATACATACATTAGTATCTTTACCTTCATATTCAAAGTTAGGGTGAGTGTAGTTATGAAGAGAACTGTATTCTGTCAGTTTCGAAATATTTGTGTCTTTTGTGGTTCCAGTCCTGAAAAAGATGGAGAGTATGTGAAAGCAACATAAAATCTAGGTATGGTTCTTGCCAGGAAAAAAATTCTTTTGGTCTTTGGTGGAGGTAACTGTGGGTTAATGGGGTGCGTGTCTATAGCTACACATGTAGGAGGATGTCAAGTTCTAGGTATTATTCCTATAGCTCTAGCAACATTAAATATCATAAGAAAGACAATTGGGGAAGAATTTAGAGTAGCTTCCATGCATAAGCGCATGGCTAGAATGATGAGCAATGCTGATGTCTTCATTACCTTACCAAGTGGTTTTGTTACTTTAGAAGAGATTTTCCAAATAGTCTCTTGGGCACAACTAAATATGCATCACAAATCAATAGGTTTGTTAAATGTTAGCCATTTCTTTGATGGTTTGTTGTATTTTCTTGATTAAGCTATGAAACAAAGGCTTATCTCACATTCAGCACAACGAACTCTCATCTCGGCTTCCAATGATGATGAGTTGATTTATGCTTTACAAGTGTTTGTTCATGTACCTGATCCAACTACAGCTCAAATAGATTGGACGGCAAACAACCAAAGGAAGCGCAAATTAGATTTAGATCTTCATCTGTAACTGTAGTAGGACTTAGCCATTACTGTACCGCTTCTACTTTCTTAGGATCTACTGCTTCTACAGCTCAAATAGACAGGATGGCAGACAACCGCAGAAAGCGCAAATTGGATTTAGATCTTCATCTGTAACTGTAGTAGGACTTGGCCATTACTGTACTGCTTCTATTTTTTCAAGACCTACTTGAATATTATCCTTGTTAACCACATGCCCTAAGAAAGTAACACAAGTAAACCAGAATTCACATTTTGAATGCTTAGCATATATCTAATGTTCCCTTTGAGTTTGTAAAACTATTTATAAATGTTGCTTATGATCCTTTGAACTTGAAATATACTAGTATATAACAACAACAACTAAGCTTTTTTTCACTAGGTGGGGTCGGCTACATAGATCAAATGGCGCCACAATGGCCTATCATGACTGAGATAAATAGATAGATTATTAACTATTAAATCATTCTTAATAGTTTCACCTATTATTTATCAAGTCCATGAATGTAGCTGGAGCATTTATCAAAGCAAATGACATAATTAAGAACTCAGTGCTTATACCGAGTCTTGAAAGTTGTTTTCAGAATATCCTCATCCTTTATCCTTAATTGATGATATCCATATCTCAAATTAATTTTCGAAAAATATTGAGCACACTATAGTTGGTCAAACAAATAATCTATACAAGGTAATTAATATTTATTACTCATTGTCACTTTATGCAATTATCTATAATCTATGCATAACTGCAGTAATCCATCCTTCTTTTTCAAAAATAAGATTGGAGCACCTCAAGAAGAGTACTAGGGCATATAAATTCCTTGTCTAATAAGTCTTGTAACAATTTTTCTTTTTGTTCTTTAAGTTCAGTCGATATCATTCTATATAGGGATATAGATACTAGTTAAGTTCCAGGAAGTAAATCAATATCAAATTATATTTCTTGTTTTGGGAGTAATCTAGACAATTCTTTTAGGAACACATCAAGAAATTCACTAATCACTGCAACCTTATTTACATTGGTATACTTTATATCAATATTTCTCACCATTGCTAAATATCCTTGGCACCCTTTTTTTTGTAATAACTTATGGGCTACTAAAGCTAAAATTAAATTATTAGGTACATGCTTCCACTAATTGTTCACTACTTACAACTCATTTACTAACCTTTTATTCTATTGATGACATATTCATACTATATCATCTAGAACGCACTTCAGAACACTTAAACAAGGTCAACCTATTTTAACTTTATTCTTCAACATGCTTATGCAATGTCTTAACAATCAATCATGAAAAGCTTATGTCTACCCAAGAGTCCTTCATATGAATTATCCATTTTGCATTCCTCAAATTTTAAATTTCTATGGGCAAAACTTCCTTTCTTATAATGCTTGTACATAATATTATTGAAAACCAAATTGTCTTCGAATCCTTTATATCAACAAAATCTATCATTGAAAATCATTATCTTCATAGATTCCCTACTCTCAAATTCAATCCACCACACAACTTGTAAATTCCAATTATATGTGCAAGTTTCAACTCACACATAAAAGAAAATTTACAACCATTTCCAAAACACATACACTTTATTATAAACCATTATCTTGAAGTTAACAACCTCGATCATATCATAACCCACTATCAATATTATATTAGCCATACGTCATATTGTTTCACATAAGAAAATCAAACAACCAATTCAAACCTTCTTGACATCCAAACAAGCCATTACCTTTGTGTTCAAATAGAGTCCTTTTATTTTCAACTAATTCCTTTTCTTTGTACCGAAGAGGGTTCTCTTTATCACTGTTCATCAAATTGAGTTCAAAAGTTGAATTGGTAGTCCATACTCAAAAGGCATCGTCTAGGACATACGCATCAATTTTTAAACATCGCATACTTTAAGATAAGAATCTAAAGCAAGAAGAGGATGACACTCTATATAATTCCACAACATCACCGTGAGTATAAATATGTCTACATTTACATACCCATACTCAAAGTTCTACTACATAATCTTTTGCTCCGATAGCCACAGGGAAACTTAATGCTTTGATACCAACTTGTCACGCCCCTACTTTTAAGGGCATGTAAAATACATACTTTATAGACATATCTTTACTATAATAGGTATAATACAAGCTTTCATTATAGAAATAGATATAGATAGGTTCTCTCATGTAAACACAATATACAGACCAAGTTTATAAATATCAGAGTAACAACAGAAGCAAGGATCCTACCTGTGGCCTTTAGAGTATACTCTACAGTAAAAGTACAATATAAATTAAAATCCAGCCCTAGAAACAAAATAGGATCACCAGAGAATATGTCTCCTAGCCGATCACCTATTTGAAGGGAAATAACCAAACTCCGTATTCTTATATGAAAAATGTAAAAATATCATGTAGTGAGTTTGACAATTCAATGAGCAGATAATACCTCCTATAACCTCTTAGGTCAGCATATGGATGTACTTATATTTTAAAATTTATCACAGAAAATATAATTCAGAAGTACATTCATATGGGACATGTATTTCAAATATTATCAATTCATATCACATTCAAATATCCAAAACTATATGCAATATGGTATGATCATTAATCAAATATTGTTATTCATCAAAATATTTGTCATAAAAACATTAGGAGGATCCTATATCAGAACCACCATATAAGAGTTCAAGCCCTTTCGTATTTTAGTGGTGTAGAATTTGCCTAAACTTAGCATCTCAGCTAAGGTTTGCGCTACCACCATTCAAGAAGACACGAAAAAGGACTCTAATTTGCGCATTTCCTAAGCACGCAGTAAGGGAGGGCAAATCACATATCATATAGTCAGCGTCTTGCCTAAATATGAGGCATCTCACTCTCCTTCACATATCATATCCCGTGTGTTGGCCGTCACACAAGGCTAGCACCACCCCTGCTAGCTGAGGTGTCAAGGTGCACTAAGGTTAACATCACCTGCTGTTAGCAAACAGTATTTCCAATAGGATTTCTCAACACAAATCATTATTTACACATATTCCATATCGTTTAAAACAGAAGTTTTAGTATAAATTTAAAATTTTCAATCTTAGTACAATTCCTCTATCAGAAATTTCCCAATCAGGGTAATCACGTATACATGCCATTTTCCAAGGCAATTTTATAGCTTTACATATCAATACCATGTGCACAATGTCACTCCCCTACTTTTAAAGGCACGTGAAACATATACTTTACGGACGTATCTTTACTATAATAGGTATAGTACAAGCGTTCATTATGGAAACACACACACACACACACACACACACACATATATATATATATATATATATACATATATAGGTTCTCTCATGTAAACACAATATGCAAACCAAGTTTATAAAATCAGAGTAAGAACAGAAGCAAAGATCATGCCTGTGGTGTTCAGAGCATACTCTAGAGTACAAGAACAATATAAATTAAAATCTACGAGCCCTGGAAACAAAATAGGCTCACCAGAGAACATGTCACCTACCTGATCACCTATCTGAATGGAAATGACCAAACTCTGTATTCTTATCTGAAAAATGTAGAAATATCGTGTAGTGAGTTTGACAACTCAGTGAGCAGATAATACCTCTTATGACCTTTTAAGTCAACATATGGATGTACTCATATTTTAAAATTTATCACGTAGAAAATTACAGGTCAGAAGTACATTCATATAAAACTCGCATTTCAAATATTCTCAATTCAAATCACATTCCGATTTCCAAAACTATATGCAATATGGTATGATCATTAATCAAATATTGTTATGCATAAAAATATTTCTCATGAAAACATTAGGAGGATCCCATATCAAAACCATCATATCAGAGTTCAAGCTCTTCCGTACTTTAGTGGTGTAGGATTTTCCTAAACTCAACATCTCAACTAAGGTTTATCCTACCACCATTCAAGAGAACACGCGAAGTGACTCTAATATGGGTAATTTCCCAAGCACACAGCAAGGGAGGGCAAATCACATATCATATAGTCGGCATCTCGCCCAGATAGGAGGCATCCCACTCTCCTTCACATATCATATCTCATGTGTTGGTCGTCACATGAGACTAGCACACCCCTGCTATCTGAGGTGTCAAGGTGCACCAGGACTAACATTACCTGCTATTAACAAATAGTATTTTCAATAGGACTCCTCCACATAAATCATATTTTCATATATGCCATATCGTTTAAAACAGAAGTTTCAGTATAATATAGAATTATCAGTCATAGTATAATTCCTTTCTTAGAAACTTTCTTATCAGAGTTATCACATATACATGCCCTTTTCTAAGGCAATCTTATAACTTTACATATCAATGCCACGTGCACAATAAATTTCTTTTATCATATGATGAGAAATACATTTAAAATCATATATTCAATGAGTTTAAAAATCTATTTTCAAAACCATACTCTTCTTGAATTGTATGCCAGATGATAAACAAATTAGGTAATTTAATTCATTTCAAAGACATATAAAAGTATAAATAACTTGTAAACAGAATCAATAATACATTTAAAGTTCAAGAAGAGCATAGATAAGCCATAGAAAGAATTATCTACTCACAGGGTAAGGCTTCAGGTTAGACAACCTTAAAATACACTTTTCCAATCCAAATTTGACCAAATAGACCTCAAAATCGAGTCCGGAGGGTCAAAAACTTAGGGAATGACTCCGAAATTGTGAAATTTGGCATTCGAGAGTTTGGTCAACATTGATCAATTGATCGGTACTATTCACTGTCAGAAATACTATTCACTCTTGGAATCACTATTTATACCATTAGATTTTACTGTTCACGACACATAAAAAGTTGTTGAATGGCTAAAAAATTTCATATCCTAAGGTTTATTTATCTCCTGAATCCATCTACAGTGTCAGATTTTCAATTTGAGGACTCTAAATAAGAGTTTTAGAACTTACCTTTTTCTAAGATATTTTACTTCCGATCTGTGGCAGATTTGAAAAATTATTTGGCCAATATCGTAGTACTCTTCGTCCTGAATCCAGTGGTACCCTTAGTTTTGAGATCGGATGCTTAAAAGTTCTCCAAATCTAAAGAGAGAAAATGGAGGAGAAATTCACTATTCACTTACGAAGGTTACGAGGAAAAATATTTTCTTCTTTTTTTCTTTAAATAATAATGGAGGGACCAATTAGCAATTTGCTAATTGTTAGAGGAAGTCCTGACAAATTTCATTATTTGCATTTTGACCCCTAAAATTTTAGGAAATTAAAATTTGATCCCAAAAGTATCAAAAAGTTTTTATTTTTATTCTTAAAATCTTTCAATTACATCCATACTCCTTTATTTATTTTAATAATCCATACATAAATAAAAATTACTAAATTTTAGGGTTGTTACATTCTTCCCCCTTAAGAAATTTGGTCCTCGAATTTTAAACCATTCTGTCGCAAGTAAGGAATGAATTCAAGGCATAAATTATAGTTATTAACTTTACTACTTAAGTTATTGAGGATATCTCTTTTGTATATCATCTTCACTAATATATGAACTATCCTCAAATTCGCATATTTATATCCATATAGGATAACCAACTTTTCTTATTCCATACTTCTATCAAGTCATCTTTGATTCTCACATGTCAACATCCTCCCATGAATCTCATCGTCTTAATCTATCATCTCTTTTTATCTTAAAATCCATTAATCAATATGTTAAACATACGTAGCAATAAATCCACTAAACATTTTATAACGTTTAAGCACCAATGACACATGTCTAACAATTCTAACTTACCTCATCACAGTAACTCTATACCCTCTTATTAACACTAATAAATTCATTATCAAAAATTTCAAGCCTTTCTTCTATCATATCTAAAAGCACCTCATTCTAGCTCATATCAATTCTGTTTAATTTACCCAATCATTTTAAGAAGATTTGTCCTAACAATTACTCATACATAAATTTCCAAGTTAATAGGACAAAGATTAATTTAAATTCTACTTCCTATATTTTTATTCTTCAAGAAACTTCGACGCCACTAACTCACTTGATTACACTTCTTAGAACACCGTAAGGCATTCAGCAATTAGTTATTCTCACGTGAACTTTTTTATGCATTACGATACCCAAACTCACTACCTTATATTATGAAAAGTTAAATGCCCAATTTTCTCTAAGATTTCCTCTATTAATCACTTCCAACAAATTGAAATTGCAAATTTCCTAGTTTTTTCTTACCCATCCTCAAGTAAACCCAATATGCTCAAATCTTCATCTTATGACACTTTCCCATCATTAGCTAATCCTTAAGCAATCCTAACATATCTCACTTTCACCATTCCTAATATGTCTACTACCTACCCATCTAAATTCATTTCTCACACATTCATATATTTTAGTAACATACTATCCAAATCTCAAACATTACCTAAGTCACAATCTCGACATACGAAAATAGTCATAAATTTACATTACATAACCATATTATACAATTTATAAATTTAGAGACAAATTATAATTCTTTTCTCCTTGCCATAATTTATGTGTTTTACTTAACTATTAGGAAACTTACGATGTTTTATGTAAAACCTCAAATGGTGCCATTTGTATATTGGCTTGGTAGCTAGTGTTATAAGCAAATTTAGCTAGGGGCAAGAATCTTTCTCAACTACCTTGAAAATCAAACAAACAAGCCTAAAGCATGTCTTCGAATATTTGGATAGTTCGCTCAGACTGTCCATCTGTTTGAGGATGGAAAGCAATACTAAAATTTAGCTTCGTGCCCAAAGCTTCTTAGAAGACTCTCCAAAAAATAAGCTGTGAACTGTGGTCCTTGATTAGAAATAATCAATATCGGTACCTCATGAAGTCTCACTATCTTATTTAAATAGAGATTTGCATACTTGAGCTACGTTATATGTGGATTTCACTGATAGAAAATGTGTTGATTTAGTCAACCTATCAATGATCACCCATATTGAGTCAAACCCTTTTTGGTGTCTGCAGTAGCCCTGTAACAAAATCCATAGTTATTCTCTCACATTTCTATTCAGGGGTTGATGTAACCCTGCAGACCTTTAATGTTTTGCCTTTACTTGTTGACATGTTAAACACTGAGAAACATAATTATCTATATCTTTTTTTATACCATCCAACCAATAAATTTCTTTTAAATCTTAATACATTTTAGTTAATCCAGGATGAATAGTATATGTAGATTGATAGACTTCTCTTAGAATCTCTTTCTTGAGTTCTTCTTTATTAGGTATACACAACCGCTTGCCCAATCTCAGAATTCCTTCAAAGTTTACAATAAATTCAACATCACTGCCATTCTTCACCTCTTCAATTTTCTTGCATAAATAGGCATCATCTTCCTGTGCCTTTTTCATCTGCTTAACCAAAGATAACTAAAACTATATATGGCTAATAGTATCCCAGGTTCCTTTACTTCCAATACTACCCTATTATTTTCCAACTTATGCATTTCTTTAATCAACCGCCTCTTTACCATTGTGATATGAGCCAAACTACTCATGGACTTCCTACTTAATGCATCAGTCACTACATTGGCCTTACTTGGATGATATAATATTGTACAGTCATAATCTTTAAGTAATTCCATCCATCGTCTTTGTATCAAGTTAAGATATTTTTGTTGAAAAATGTATTTGAGACTTGTATAATCTGTATGGATTTCACATGTCTCACCATACAGATATTGCCTCCAAATTTTGAGAGCAAAAACCACTGCTGTCATTTCTAAATCATGAGTTGGATAATTACCCATTTTGCATGCCTCAAATTTTAAATTTCCATAGGCAAGCCTTCCTTTCTCGTAATGCTTGTACATAATATTATTGAAAACCAAACTGTCTTTGAATTTTTTATCAAAAAAATCTATCATTGAAAGCAGTATCTTCATAGATTCTTTGCTCTTAAATTCAATCCACTCCATAGCTTGCCAAATCCGTTTATATACATAGGTTCCAACTTATACATTTAAAAAGAGATTTACATCTATTTCCAAAACACTCAATTTATTACAAACTATTATCTTGGAGTTAACAACCTCGACCACATTATAACCCACTATCAATATTGTATTAGCTATTCGTCATATTGTTTAACATAAGCAAATCAAACAACTAATTCAAACCTTCTTGACATCCAAACAAGCCATTACCTTTGTGTTTGGATGAAATCTTCTAATTTTTAGCTAATTCTTTTTGTTTGTACATCAGAGGGTTCTCTTTATCATTGTTCATCAGAACGAGTTCAAAACCTGAACTGGTAGTCCACACACAAGACACATCATCTAGGATATACGCATCGACACTTATACATTGCATACCTAAGAATAAGATTCAGAAAGAAGAAAAGGATGACACCCTATATAATTCCACAACAGCACCGTGAGTATAAATATGTCCACGATTACATACCCATACTCAAAATCCTACTACAGAATCCTTTGCTTCGATAGTCACACAGAAACTTAATGCTCTGATACAAACTTGTCACGACCCTACTTTTAGGGGCACGTGAGACATATACTTTACGGACAGATCTTTACTATAATAGGTATAATACAAGCGTTCATTATGGAAATAAATACATATAGATTCTCTCATGTAAACACAATATACAGACTAAGTTTATAAATATCAGAGTAACAACAGAAGCAAAGATCCTACTTGTGGCGTTCAGAGTATAGTCTAGAGTACAAGAACAATATAAATTAAAATCTATGAGCCCTAGAAATAAAATAGGCTCACCAGAGAATATGTCACCTACTTGATCAACTATCTGAAGGAAAATGACCAAACTCTGTATTATTATCTAAAAAATGTAGAAATATCGTGTAGTGAGTTTGACAACTCAGTGAGCAGATAATACCTTTTATGACCTCTTAGGTCAACATATGGATGTGTCATATTTTAAATTTTATCACATAGAAAATTACAACTCAAAAGTACATCCATATGGGACCCATATTTCAAATATTCTCAGCTTAAATCACATTTATATATCGAAAACCATATGCAATATTGTATGATCATTAATCATATATTGTTATGCATCAAAATATTTCTCATGAAAACATTAGGAGGATCCTATATTAGAACCACCATATCAGAGTTCAAGCCCTTCCGTACTTTGGTGGTGTAGGATTTGCCTAAACTCAACATCTCAGCTAAGGTTTACCCTACCACCATTCAAAAGGACACGCGAAGAGACTCTAATATGGGCAATTTCTCAAGCACACAGTAAGGGAGGGCAAATCACATATCCTATAGTTGGCATCTTGCTCAGATAAAAGGCATCCCATTTTCCTTTACATATTATATCCTATATGTTGGCCGTCACACTAGGCTAACACCACCCCTACTAGTTGAGATGTCAAAGTGCACCAAGGCTAACATTACCTACTGTTAGCAAACTGTAACATCCTTAAAATTTAGTAATTCTCATTTATGTATGGATTATTAAAAGAAATAAAGAAGAAGGGATGTAATTGAAAGGTTTTAATGATGAAATTGAAAACTTGTTAATTTTTTTGGGGTTAAATTGTAATTTCCTAAAAGTTTAAGGGTCAAAATGTAAATAATGAAATTTGCAAGGACTTCCTCCAACAATTGCCAAATTGCTAATTGATCCTCCATCATTTATTAAAAAAAAGAGACAGAAAGATTTACGGGATGAATGAATAGTATAAATAATAACTTTCTCTCTCTAGATTTAGAGTACTTTAGAACATCCGATCTCAAAACTAAGGGTACCACTGGATTCAGGTTGAAGAGTACTACAATATTGGTCAAACAATTTTTCAAATTAGTCGAAGAATTGACACAAATTGAAAGTAGAAAATCTTAGAAAAATGTAAACTCTGAAACTTCTATTTAAAGACTTCAAATTGAAAATCTGACACTGTAAATTGATTCAGGAGATAAATAAACTATAAGATATGAAGTTTCACATTCATATGACAATTTTTGGTGTCATGAACAATAACTCCGACCGGCGTGAATAGTCATTCTAACTAATGTGAATAGTAAATTTGCTAACATGAATAGTAATTTCGGCTGTGAATAGCATTTTTCGATTATAAATAGTACCCATCAGTTGACCAGTGTTGACCAAGCTCCTAGAGGTCAAATTTTGTAATATCCCGTAATTTTTAAATAATAATATTTTGCTATAAACAAATATATTTTTATTGTAAATGATTATATTTTGCTAAAAGTAAATACGCTTTTAATTAAAATAATTTTTATTTTTCTTAAAATAATTATATTTGGCTTTAAATAATTTTTGTTTTATTTTTATAAATTTTTTTCTTTTAATATACATGAAGATATTTTATATTGTGATTTGTTTTATTAAAATTTTATAAGAAAAGTCATGATTTGATATTGTAACTAAAGTTTTGCAACGATATAAACTTTTAGAAATTTTTGGGATATTTTAGGATGAAAAATAATATTTATATGTATATAATCAAAGAATAAATTTTAAATATTTAATTATTAAATAATAATAAGTAAAAAAAAAAAAGGGGGGAGGGGGGAGATGAAACCGAGATGAAAAATCAAAAACTTTTATATATGAATAGTGATGAATAGTATTTTCTCTCTTTCATTTTTCTCTTTAAAAGGATTTGAAATGCCTACTGGCCTCTGATCTCAAAACTAAGAGTACCACTGAATTCAAGACGAAGAGTTCTACGATATTGGCTGAATAATTTTTTAAATCAACAGTAGAATTGCCATAGATCGGAAGTAGAAAATCTTAGAAAAAGATAAGTTCTGAAACTTCTATTTAGAGACCTCAAATTGACAATCTAACATCGTAGATGGATTCATAAGCTAAATAAATTATCAAGAGGAAATTTAAGTGTTTAATTATTATATTTTATCCCCTAATTCAAATTAAACTTGTGATTATTCCTCTATTTTTTGTTATGCTTTGCTCTGGATACTGCTTTAGTTTGTTTTATACTTGTAGGTGAGCAAAAGAGGCCAAGAAACAAGGGAAAACACTCATGAGAGGAGCCATATGGACTTGGAATATGCTGAGGAGGAAGCAAGGAGGCAATCCTGAAGAAATTGGCAAATTCTAAGCCTGGTAGCTTGAAGAACGGCCTGGCCGTGCTTGGTGTGCATTAAGCATGGCCAGGCCCTGCTCCATGCGAAAGATGGAGAAAATTCTCAAAATCCAGCCTGAAGCACGGCCAACCTGTGTCATGAAGCACGGTCATGCTTTGTGTCCGTACACCACGTGATTTTTAGGGTTTTGAGCAGCCAAGTGGTTATAAATACATGGGGAAGCACAACCAAGAGCATTCAGACTCATTCATATTCACTTTTACTTATTTTTAGGCTTAGGAAACACCATAAGATTAGATTTAGAGTAGAATTAGTGTTTACTTTCATGTTCTTAGGTTAGATTTGAGATTTATTGAGCATTGTATCTCTACTACATTCTACAAACCAGGTTATATCTTTTTATTCTGCACTTATCTCTTCTTCTACTCCTTCTTTTAGTTTGTATTGAACATTGATGATTACAATAATGAATTTGATTATGTTTTCTCTTTCAATTATACTTGAGTAGATTTGATCTAGGGTTTTGGTAAATCCACTTATGATGTAATGAAACACTGTGCAAATTGAATCATTGGAACCCTAATTGTATTATCCATGGTTAATTAGGATTGACTATTATGCATTGATCATATGAGTTGATGAATGTCTGGCTAACTTTTTATCACGTCTTAGGATATTAATTGATGAACTAAAAGTTAAAAATTAATACCGAAACCTAATAGTTAATTAGGGATATCTTAATCACGAAAGTAGTTTAAGGTTCTCTAGGAATGAATCAATTAGTGGGCAAGAGAAAATCGATTAATTGTATTCCATGGTTGGCATAGAACTTAATAGACCTAGGTTAAACTAAGAACCACGAAAGTAGGCAATTGGATTAACCTAGGTATGAATAGTAATGCTTGAAAGAGGTTGCTAGTTAATTAAGGCTAAACCATCCCCAATTATCCAGATAATTACAATTAGAGGCACATGTTGAATGTTGAATATCATAAGTGTGGTGAACCCTAACCTTAGGCTTTTATTAATTGAATTACTTATTAGTTTAATTGTCATAAATTTCTATCGCATTACATCGATTTAGATAGCATATTTCGTATAGTTCTAGTAGTTGACATTGTTCTTTGTGGGATATGACCTGTACTCGTTAGACTAGCTATAACTATGTCGTGTGCTTGCAGTTAATTATAAAACAGACATAACAAGTTTTTGGTGCCGTTGCCGGGGAGCAATTGTCAACATTAGATATATTGCGAAATAGCTAGACTAGATCACTCTTTTAAAAGAACTTGAGTTCGTCGCTGAATTTGATTCGAAAATTGAAAGCATACTACAAAGGAGAAGAAGAAGACAGTAGCAAGAACATTCTGCACCTACCTTGGCGAAGAGAGATAACCGTTCTCTTAAGGATTTCACTGCCCCGAATACTCATGGCCTGAATCCTAGTATTGTCAAACCAGTTGTTGAGGCCAACAACTTTGAGCTGAAGCCTTCTCTTTTGTAGATGGTTCAGCAGAATCAATTTGGAAGGTCACCTACTGAAGACTAATCTCCACCTGTCAATATTTCTAGAGTACCATGACACATTGAAGATGAATGGAGTATCTTCTGATGCCATTAGATTGAGACTGTTCCCATTCTTTCTAAAGGACAAGGCCCGGGCATGGTTGCATTCTCTTCCATCGGGGTCAATAACTACATGGTAGTAGCTTTCTCAAGGTTTCTTGGCCAAATACTTCCCACCAAGTAAGAAAACTCACCTTAGGAAGAAAATCACTACCTTTGCTCAAAAAGATTGTGAGTCTTTGTATGAAGCTTGGGAGAGATTTAAAGAGCTCCTCAGAATATGCCCACACCATGGGTTGGAGAAGTGTCTCATAGTCCATACATCCTACAATGGACTAATTTACAGCACCAGTATCTCTGTGGATGCTGTAGTTGGAAGGGCCATTATGAACAAAATAATGGATGAGGCCTATGAGTTAATTGAAGATATAGCTCAAAATCACTACTCCTGGTCTAGTGAGAGGCAGCCATTAAGAAAACCATCAGGTATGTATGAAGTTGATGCATTTAATCATCTAACTTCTAAAGTTGATGCCTTGTTTCAGAAATTAGATAAGTTAAGCATCAATGTTGTTGGTTCCCCTTCTCCATCTTTTGCATGTGAGATTTGTGGAGGTGTTGGTCATGTGGCCAATGAATGCCAACTTGGAAACTCTGCACCTTAGGATTGTGAGCAGGTAAGTTTTGTGAATAACCAAAGAAACAATTCCTACAGCAACACGTACAATCCAGGCTGGAGAAATCACCCAAATCTTTCATACAAGACAAATATAAATCAGCCTCAGAGTAATTTTAGGCAACCTCCTAGGTTTCAAAATCAGAGGCCCTTCAATCTTTCCCCTCTGCCAAAGTCAAATCTAGAGGCTCTGATGGAGAATTTCATCACTACACAGAGTAAACAAAATGATGAATTCAGAACCCAACATCACTCAATGAATGAGGCCATAAAAGATTTAGACTCTAAGATTGACTCGCTTGCTACCCATAGTAAGATGTTGGAAACTCAGATAGCAATGCAAGCAAGTCTATCTAACAAGAACTTTGGCAAACTTCCAGGTCAAACTGAGAACCTTAGGGAGCACTGTAATGCCATTACCCTGAGAAGTGGTAAATAATTGGCTGAATCAAAGGGAAGAGGAGAGGAACTAAAAGAAGAGGAAAAGAAGGAAGAAGAGCCCAAATATATGGCTTCTGCACCTTACAAGCCACCAATTCATTTTCCTCAAAGATTGGTTAAGGCTAAGTTAGAAAAGCATTTTGGGAGGTTTCTGGATGTTTTGAAAAAGTTAAATATCAATATCCCATTCTTAGAAGCCATCTCCCAAATGCCTTCCTATGCGAAGTTTCTGAGGGAAATCCTCTCAAACAAGAGGAAAATTGAAGAGCATGTTGTTGTGGCATTGACAGAGGGATCCAATGCTTTAATTCAAAATAAGTTGCCATCAAAGCTTAAGGATCCCAAAAGCTTCTCAATTCCTTGCTCTATAGGAGACATGAAGATTGACAAAGCCCTATGTGACCTTAGAGCAAGTGTGAGCCTCATGCCTCTTTCGGTTTATAAGAAGCTTCAAATGGGTCACTTGAAGTCTACCACTCTTTCTCTTCATTTGGCTGACCGATCCATCAAGCATCCAGTAGGTATATTAGAGGATGTTCCTCTAAAGGTGGGTAAGTTTTATATACTTGTTGATTTTGTGATTTTAGAGATAGAGGAAGATGACAAAATCTCCATCATTCTTAGAAGGCCTTTCCTAGCTACAGCTGGTGCAAATATCAATGTAAAAGATGGAAAGCTTTATTTAAATGTAGGGGATGAAAAAGTAGAATTCAATTTAAATGATACAATGAACCCTCCTTCTCTAAATGAATCCTGCTGTATGATTAGCTTACTTGAACCTAAAATGAATAATAATTCCATGAATTTTTCTCCTACTAACCCACTTGAGTTATACTTTGTGGAAAGTTCTTTTGTTTATGATAAATAGTGGAAAGAAAAGCAGGCTATTGAGAACATAATCCAAGCTCCAAAAGTAGAACCTAAGCCACCTCCTCTTAACCTCAATGGAGCTAAGGAAGAAAGGAATGAGCTAAAAGGAACTTTAAAGGCCATTGGACAAAGCCTCAAGCATCATACTAAGAGCCAATGGATACCAAAGAGGATTATTCAAACTCTCTTCAAGCCTCCTTGAGTGGAAAGCATGAAAAGGAGTCAAGCTAATGACTTAAAACGAGCGCTTTGTGGGAGGCAACCCAAATTTTAATTTTTAAGTTTCTTTTTACTTAGTTTCATCATCTTTAGTTCTGTTTTTATCTTTACTTTTAGTTGATTTCTTAGGTTAGGAGTTTAAGAGTGTTTTTGGGTGTTTTGTAGGTCATAACTTGCATGTCTAAGAGTGAAGAAAGCAAGAATTTTGAGGAAAAATTATAGCAGAGAAAAAACTTAGGCGAATTTCAAAGAAAAGTGAGTGCCAGCACCAAATAAGGGTCGCCTATGTCACACAGCCAAAAATGGAGAAAAAGGAGCCACCCGCAGCTAACATGGGTTAGCCGTGTCACAGGACACAGTTGTGCCCCAAGCCCAGCACTAGCACTCATTCCCCATGTTGTGCAACACGAGCCAATTCTAGGAAAAAAAATGGAAATCCAGCGCCAGGCATGGCCTACCCGTGTCTCCTGACACAGTCGTGCCTCAGTCCCCCATCTAGCACACCCATCTCGTGTTCCTCAACACGAGCCTAATCCATAAGGGATTGGCATTCTAGCTCGAAGCACGGGTGTACCATGCTTCAGGCCCAGGTTGGTTTTTATTTTGGTTTTTCTCCCTCTTTTCATCCCATGTTTAGCATCTTCTCTCCCCGCGTTCCTCTTTTCTCCCTCTTTCCCTCCATTTACCCAGGCAATCTCTACTTCAAATTTCTTCTCCCATCCTCTCCAAAACCTTCATCACCCTCATTCCCAAATCGTGCCCTAGCCAAGAGAAACTCGAAGCCCTCCATCCCTTCTACTACCCGTGCCCAAACCAAAAATTTCCCCTCCCTCTCAGTCTCCCCACACTTACCCATTCCCGTAAAACTTCCTTTGCACCCAAGCCATTCTCTCGTGAACTCCATCCCCTTCTCACATTCCTTTCACCAATCTCCCAATTAGCCCATGCCCTAGCCAAGCAAGACACCCGAAATCATCCTCCCATTACCCAGCTCCCCTGAACACCAGCAACCCATGGCTAACTCCCTCACCTAACCTTTCCACTTCGTTGCACACCCAAAACCCAAGCCTCCTCACCATTCCCCTCAACCCAGATTCCTGTGACCCAGCCCCACACCATTGTTCCTCTGCTCCCTATTCATCCTGCTTTACTAATTGCTAGTTGCTCGTTGATGCATTCTCTATCATGCTTCCATCCAGGTAACTCTAAACTCTTAACTAGTGGTTTATTATCTAAATTGGAATTACCTGCTTGTTGGACTTTTTGGTTTGAACATTATGTACTTGGTAATTGATTCTGAATTAGGTTGGTTTTTACTTTCTGCAATTGGCCTCAATTAGATGGTTTACTGCCTTAAATATTATGAACTTGCTTGACTTGCTGCATCCCAATTTCCTTCCCATTATTTAGACTTGCTGGATGGTTTATTTGCATGGGACTCATTGATTAATTTTGGCTAAAATACTACATCATTTGGAAAACTTAATCCCTCACTTTGCTAGTTAATTGGTTGGCTACATTACTTCACTAGTTGCCTGCATTCTGATTTTGGATAATCATCTTAATTTTGGATTTTGGATGCTTGGTTTAATCTGCACTATAACTAGTTTATTGCACATGTAGATGATTGCTTGAAGTTTTAATTACATGATAACCAACTGATATTGAAATCACCTTGCTAAAATTTCCTAGTTTGAATCCTGAACATCTCTGCTTTGCATTAGCAATTGCCAAGTATTCACTAGATAATTATATTGGTAAAAAAGTTCTTTTCTCCCGGTTAATGTTGTTTGCTCAACCTATGATTCACTGAATTACCTTAGTACTTTCTGGAAAACACAGATAGCATTGGGAATATTTGAGTGCAACACTTTTCTGAAATTGCATTACTCTATACTTCTTTGATTCTCAACTCTCCAGAGTGCACTAAAAACTGCTTTGCATAATCTACCTGGTTTAGTCTACATTTGGTTTAGCTGAAATTTTCATTTATTGGTTATTGTAACTTGATTTTTCTTGGTATTTTCTGGCTGAACCTACATTGGATATTAGAATAAAACCTCCTATTAAAAGTTGTACTTCCATTTGCACTAGAGCATTATTTGGAATTTTTGAATATCTGCTACAATACTGACAGCTTGCACCATCTGGGATTTGGAATTGGACTTGAATTTGTTGAGTTATTATCTGAATTTGGATTAATTGTCAATAGTTGCTTCTGTTCTTGAACTTGAGATTACTCTGAATTCTCTACATTAATTTTTGTTCTTGCTCATCCCACCTCCCTTTTTGAGTTATATTTGCATATCTTTATACATGGGTCCCAAACGAGCCAGAATTGGCCAATCTTCCTTCCAATCCCAGCAATTACGTAGAGGATGAATTCAAATACCGTCCTAACCCCCTCACCAAATAAACGAGTATGGTATTGTATTTGTTGATGATAGTCAACGGACACGATACGATACTCTGGTTAAATAGGGAATGCTGAGTACCCGGTACATGGATAAAGAATTTTTGGATAGGTTAGGTCTTTTAACTGACGTCCGCTACCTGGTTGATTGGATTGGGTGGACTACATTCATTGGCCTACGCTACCCGGCTTATGCTAGGACCACCTTAGATTTTTTTAGTTCAGTTAATGTGGTCCTGTTTCGAGGTCCTGACGTCGACTAAGGCCGCATTAACTTTAGATTATTTGACCGTTATTTTACTTTATCATTGGCTAGATTTAATGAATTATTCAGATTGCCTCCCAGGGGAGATAGATCAGTCCCCTCAAGTTTTCTTGCTCAACATTTTTGGAACTCTATCTTTGTTAGGGGGAAATATGATGCATCGAGTTCAAAAGCCTCTTTTATTTATAATCCCACTTTTAGATATTTACAGCGTTTGATGGCTCATACCGTTTTTAGTAAAGCTAAAAGTGACGAGGTTGCAAATAAAAAATAGCTTTGTTTTCTTTGGGCCATGATACATAGTTATAAGGTGGATACTGGCGCCTTTATGGTCCAACAGATGGCTAAGGTAGGTAATGCCATCAATGGAAAAGTGGTCATTGGGGGACTAGTGACTGCAATAGCTAGAAGGCTAGGATTTGAGGCAAATCTCTAGGGTTTGCAACCAATAGTTGGCAGTAGCAGGATTGATTTAGAATCATGTTTACATATGAAATTAATTGTGAAAAAAAATGTTGACTATTGGTTGCATCTCATAGGCCATAATATCTTTCACATCCCTAACCCCATTAGGATTATAGTTACTAGTGAGGAGAACTGGATCTATCCTCTAGAAGGGGGTAGAGAGGGTGATGATGATTCAGAGGGGGATAACTTCCTCCATGAGCCACTTTTGGCTCTACCACCCCCACCCCCTTCCCATTTTACTGACCATGTAGGTCCATCATGTGCTCCCCCAGAGGATTAGGAATCCATTTCTTCACAGCTCAGCCGAATGGAGGTAGAGCAACTATTGCAGAGAGATACCTTGCATGCAATACAAGAATTAATACATATCATGTAGGGAATGATGAATGGCTGGTACCACTAACACCTGAGCAAGAATCCTCCACCTCCTCCTCCAAACGACCATTGAACAAGTAAGTCATTTAGCCCTTTACCTGTTCTTTCATTATTATTTACATTGGGGACAATGTCAAGTTTAAGCATGGGGGAGTAGACTTTAGCTTTTGATTTTCACTGGTTGAGTATATGGTTTACATTAGATGAACTTCTGATTTGCACGGGCTATTTTCACTGGCTGATTTAGTTGTCTTTTGCATGTATATACTGTATATATCACATCTCTCTTGTTTCATAACATAATCATATAGTTTGCTATTATAAAGATGGATTAATGTAATATAGGTTAATTTTAGCTCATGAACATGTGATGTATAATAGATATGAAATAGGTAGTTTAAATTTTAGTCTCTCTCTTCTAGAATTAAACCTTTAATTTTTTTAAAAATATCTCTCCTATTGTGCTGTGAATTGTATGTCTTTATTGATTTGTAACACTATGAGAGTGTGAAGGTTGGGAAAGGTGAAAAATGAGGGAATATAAAACCTAAAAAATTTTCACTCTGAATACCCCTTCAAGGCACCAAAAAGGCCCTAGTATGAGTACCTAGCTTCCTTTACCCTAGTGAGATGGAGCATAAAATGCACTCACTGCATATTTCTATAAAAGAAAAAAAATGATGAACGAAATAGACAAAAGAAAAAAAATTGATGCGAAATAAAAGAAATTGAATGAGAAAAATAGAAATAAGGGTAAGGTAACATATGGAGATCTAAAGGATGAGGTGGCCTACTTGAGTATCTGAAAATCAATTAGATGCATACATTCAATGGTACCAATAGAAGTAGATATATGATAGGATAATTTGGTTTAGTTTTAGAAGAACAAAGACTATCTGATAAATGTCTATTCATATATCTATTGTGTGCACATTGATTGAGTGAAGAATTTCTCGTATTGCATTTATCTGTTATCTGAAATTTGTATGCATACTCTTCCTTTTGATATGACATGTTATTTGCTTGAGGACAAGCAAAGGTTTAAGCATGGGGGAGTTGATAAAGGAGAAATTTGAGTGTTTAATGATTATATTTTATCCCATAATTTAAAGTAAACTTGTGATTATTCCCCTAATTTTGGTTATGCTTTGCTCTAGGTACTACTTTGGTTTTTTTTATGCTTGTAGGTAAGCAAAAGAGGTCAAGAAGTAAGGGAACACTCATGAGAGGAGCCATATGGACTTGTAACATGCTAAAAAGGAAGCAAGGAGGCAAACCTGAAGCAATTGGCAAATTTTGGGCCTGGCAGCTTGAAGCACGGCCAGGCCGTGCTCTGTGCGAAAGATGGAGAAAATTCCCAAAATCCACCCTGAAGCACAGCCAGCCCGTGTCATGAAGCACGACCATGCTTCGTGTTCGTACACCACATGATTTTTAGGGTTTTGAACAGCCAAGTGATTATAAATACATGGGGAAGTACAGCCAAGAGCATCCAAACTCATTCATATTCACTTTTACTCAATTTTAGGCTTAGGAAACACCATTAGATTAGGTTTAGAGTAGAATTAGTGTTTACTTTCATGTTCTTAGGTTAGATTTGAGATTTATTGAGCATTGTATCTCTACTACATTCTACAAAATAGGTTATATCTTTTTATTCTGCACTTATCTCTTCTTCTACTCTTTCTTTTAGTTTGTATTGAACATTGATGATTACATTAATGAATTTGATTATGTTTTATCTTTCAATTAGGCTTGAGTAGATTTGATCTAGGGTTTTGGTAAACCCACTTATGATGTAATGATATACTGTGCAAATTGAATCATTGGAACCCTAATTGTATTATCCATGGTTAATTATGATTTACTATTATGCATTGATCATATGAGTTGATGAATGTCTGGCCAATATTTTATCACGTCTTAGGATATTAATTGATGAACTGAAAGGTGAAAATTAATACCGAAACCTAATAGTTAATTAGGGATATCTTAATCATGAAAGTAGTTTAAGGTTCTCTAGGAATGAATCAATTAGTGGGCAAGAGAAAACCGATTAATTGTATTCCATGGTTGGCATAGAACTTAATGGAGCTAGGTTAAACTAAAAACTACAAAAGTAGGCAATTGGATTAACCTAGGTACGATTAGTAACGCTTGAAAGAGGTTTCTAGTTAATTAAGGCTAAACCATCCCCAATTATCTTGATAATTGTAATTAGAGGTACATGTTGAATGTTGAATATCGTAAGTGTGGTTAACCATAATGACATGCTATAAAATAAGCATGTCTTTGGCATATTTTAAGTTTCTTTTATTTAATTTTAGTAGAAAATAGATATGAATTAATTGAGTTTTGTGTTTTGTGTTTTAGGAATAATAAAGAAGAAAAGAAGAGGAAACTAGAGAGAAAATCATAGAAAAATGTTGATTTCTAACCCTTGATCACTAATTAAGGCATATCTCACTCATTTGGACTCTGATTAATGTGATTACAACGGATATGAAAAGAAGAGACATAGAGCTACAACTTTCTTGTTTGGCACTTTGGCAAAATCCAAAAGATTCTGGGCACCGCGGTGCCGCATGTGGACGTATCCAGAGTGCCATGGCTCTCCCCAGCGCGCCGCGTCGCTAAGCAGCCCAGTAATGAGCGCCACGATGCCCCGTCTTTGAAAGTCTGCAGTGCCGCGGTGCCCGAGAAAAGTTCTGCGGCGCTTGCCGCCGCATCAATTTGCCGAATTCGCGAATTTTAGGTCTTTTTTACTCCAATTGAAGCACGATGGACTGGGATTTGACCTAGATACACTCCTACTTTGATTAGGAGGAGTTAATCTATAAAAGGGGTGGAAAGCAAGCAGAGAAGGATAAAATCATTCATCCAAGTTCTTAGTTACATTCTTCAATTCTTCTTTTGATTTTCTTATGGCCCTACGTGGCTAGTTCTTTTTAGTTAGTTGAGGTAAATTGAAATCTCAAGGGTTCTTCATGCATTGTTAGATGTGGATTTGATTTTATTAGTTCAATTTGAATTGAGTATTGATTATTTATCTGTTCTTGTTCTCAATAATTATTCATATGATTGCTAGGAGGCCTACTAGTATATTATCTGTCTTAATCTACTGCTGAATTACGTTTTGAACAAAGTCTTCAATTTTTTGATTCATGAGGCAAATAGGTTTAAGGATTTTGGATTATAAATCATTGAACCTATGATGAATAATTAACTAAATTAGATATAACCGATGTGTTTATATTTGTTTAGCTCTTTCAGTTTCTCTAGTTTTTCATGCGGTTAATAAGCTATGCTTTACCAATGTGCTAAATGATTGCTTGTTAATTAGGGTTTAATTGGTGCGATTGTCATTAATTTTCTAGACTTAAGGAGGAACAGGGTTAGAAACCCAATGATAGATATTCAATTACAAATTAATTATGTTGTCAATGATCAATGCAATCCCTTGACGGTGGATATCAACCGAAACCAACGTCTTTATCATTAATCACTCTCTCTTAACTACTTTCGTTATTGTTTACTTGATTTTATTTGCAACTATCAATCCCCCCTTTCTCAATCACATAAGGTAATATCAGTCTCTGTGGGATCGACCCTTACTCCCACTACTACAAGTTAGTTTTGAGGTAAGGTATCAATTTTGGTGTACCTGCGGCAGTATGCACCACCTAACCCTAGGCTTTTATTAATTGAATTACTTATTAGTTTAATTGTGACAAACTTTCTATCGCATTACATCGATTTAGATAGCATATTTTGTATAATTCTAGTAGTTGACATTGTTCTCTGTGGGATACGACTTGTACTTGCCAGACTATCTACAGCTACACCCTGCGCTTGCGGTTAATTATAAAACAGACACAACAATAAACCTTAGAATATGAAATTTTTTAGCCATATAACTTTTTGTGCATCGTGAACAATTAATCCGGCCGGAATGAATAGTTATTTTTGGCGGTGAATAGTAATGTCGACTATGAATAGTATCCATCAATTGACCAATGTTGACCAAGCTCCTAGAGGCCAAATTTCGTGATTCTCGAGTCATTTCCTAGGTTTTTAGACCCTCTAGACTCAATTTTAAGGTCTATTTGGTCAAATTTAGATTGCAAAAGTGCATTTTAGGACTATCCAACCTAAAGCTTTACCTTATGAGTAGATAATTGTTTCTATGACTTACCTTATGCTCTTCTTGAACTTTAAATGGATAATTAATTATGTTACAAGTTATTTATACTTTTTATGTGTCTTTGAAATTTATTAAATTATCTAAATTGTTTACAATCTGGTATATAGTTCAAGAAGAGTATGGTTTTGAAAATAGATTTTTGAACTCATTGAATATGTGATTTTAAATGCATTTCTCATTATATGGTAAAGGAAATATATTGTGCATGTGGCATTAATTTGAGATCTAGGTATCATCAATTGAGCATAAGGAAGGAGGACATTTCGAAAATTGCTTTCAAGACTCGGTATGGGCATTATGAGTTCTTAGTAATGCCATTTGGTTTAACAAATGCTCCAGCTGCATTCATGGATTTGATGAATAGAGTATTTAAACTCTTCTTGGATCAGTTTGTTATTGTATTCATAGAAGATAGATATCCTGGTATATTCGAGTTTAGAGCAGCATGAACGACATTTAAGGATATCTTTGCAAACCCTAAGAGAACACCAGTTGTATGCTAAGTTTTCAAAATGTGAATTTTGGCTTAGTAGTGTTACTTTCTGAGGGCATGTGATTACCAAGAATGGTGGTATTCAAGTTGACCCTAAAACGGTAGAAGCGGTGCAGCAATGGTCACACCCTACCACAATTACAGAGATTCATAGTTTTCTTAGTTTAACAGGTTATAACCACAGATTCATTAAAGATTTTTCAAGAATAGCTTCTCCTTTGACGAGGTTGACAAGGAAGGGAATAAGGTTTGACTAGTCAGATGAATGTGAAAGAAGTTTTTAAAAACTCAAAGAATGTTTGACTACAGTGGCAGTACTGTTTATTCCTTCGGGTATTGGAGGATACACGGTATATTATGATGCATCGAGAATTAGGTTAGGGTGTGTATTGATGCAACATGGTCGAGTCATTGCATATGCATCCAAACAACTTAAGCCACATGATTAAAATTATTTTACTCATGACTTGAAAATGGCAGTAGTAGTTTTTGCTCTCAAAATTTGGAGGCATTATCTATATGGTGAAACATGCAAAATCTATACAGATCATAAAAGCCTCAAGTATATTTTTCAACAAAAAGATCTTAATTTGAGATAAAGACAATGAATGGAATTACTTAAATATTATGACTGCACAATACTATATCATCCAAGTAAGGGTAATGTAGTGGCTGATGCATTAAGTAAGAAGTCTATGAGTAGTTTGGCTCATATCACAGTGGTCAGGAGGCCGTTGGTTAAAGAAATGCATAAGTTGGAAAGTCATGGGATAGTATTAGAAGTAAAGGAGCCTGAGATACTATTGGCCCATATACATTTTCAATCATCTTTGATTGAGATGATGAAAAAGGCACAAGAAGAGGATTCCTATTTATGCAAAAAAATTGAAGAGGTAAAAAATAGCAGTGATGTTGAATTTACTGTAGACTCTAAAGGAATTCTGAGATTGGGCAAGGGATTGTGTGTATCTAATAAAGAGGAACTTAAGAAAGAGATTTTAGAGGAAACCCATAGATCCATATATACCATTCATCCTAGAGTAACAAAAATGTATAAAGATCTAAAAGAAATTTATTGGTGGGATGGTATGAAGAAAGATATAGTTGATTATGTCTCTCGATGTTTAAATTGCTAACAGGTAAAAGCAGAACATCAAAGGCCTGTAGGATTACATCAGCAGATAAAGATACCTGAATGGAAATGGGAAAGAATAACTATGGATTTTGTTACAGGGCTACCATTGACACCAAAAGGGTTTGATTTAATATGGGTGATCATTGATAAGTTAACTAAATCAACACATTTTCTACCTGTGAAAACCACATACAACGTAGCTTAATATACAAATATGTATTTGAATGAAATAGTGAGGCTTCATAGAGTGCCAATATCGATTATTTCTGATTGAGAACCACAGTTCACAGCTCATTTTTGGAGAGCCTTCCAAGAAGCGTTGGGCACGAAGTTAAATCTCAATAATACTTTCCATCCTCAAACATATGGACAGTTTGAGCGAACTATCCAAATATTGGAAGACAAGTTTTGGGCATGTCTACTAGATTTTCATGGTAGCTGGGAAAGATTCTTGTCCCTAGCTAAATTTGCTTATAATAATAGCTATCAAGCTAGTATACAAATGGCCCATTTTGAGGCATTCTATGGTAGACGTTGCCGTTCTCCGATCGGATGGTTTAAGATGGGCGAAACTATGATTTTAGGGCCTGATATGGTACAAGATGCACTTGTCAAGGTAAAATTAATTAAGGAAAGGTTATTAGCAGCTCAGAGTAGACAAAAAGTCTATATTGATAATAAATGTCGACCATTGAAATTTGCTATAGGTGAACATGTCTTCTTGAAGATATCTCCTATAAAATAAGTAGTAAGATTTAGGAAGAGAGGGAAGTTAAGTCCACAGTACATAGGTTTTATTTAAAATTCTTGATAGGACCAGTCCAGTAACTTATCGTTTGGTTTTGCACCTGAATTAGATAATGTTCATCTAGTCTTTCACGTGTCTATGCTATAAAAGTACTTATCAGATCCTACACATGATATACAATGCCCACATATTCAGTTACTAGAAGACTTAACTTATAAAGAATAACCAGTAACGATAGTGGATAGACAAGTAAAGAAATTGTATTCAAAAGAAATACCTACAGTGAAAGTGATATGAAAAAACCACTCTTCTGAGGAGGCTACTTGGGAAAGAGATGATGACATGCGTGCTAAATACCTACATCTTTTTGAATCATGAGGTTAGTTTTTATTGTAAACATTGAGATGAAATTCGGGGACCGAATTTCTTAAGGGGAGGAGAATGTAATATCCCATAATTTTAAAAAAATAATGTTTTGCTATAAACAAATATATTTTTATTGTAAATAATTATCTTTTTCTAAAAGTAAATACACTTTTAATTAAAATAATTTTTGTTTTGCTTAAAATAATTATATTTGGCTTCAAATAATTTGTTTTATTTTTATAAAAAAAAAGTTCTTTTAATATACATGAAGATATTTTATATTGTGATTTTTTTATTAAAATTTTATAAAGAAAAGTCATGATTTGATATTGCAACTAAAGTTTTGCAAGGATATAAATTTTTAGAAATTTTTGGGATATTTTAGGAAGAAAAATAATATTTATATGTATATAATCAAATAATAAATAATAAATATTTAATTATTAAATAATAATAAGTAAAAAAAAGAAAGAAAAAGGGTGAGGGGGAGACGGAACCGAGATGAAGAATCAGAAACTTTCATATATGAATAGTGATGAATAGTATTTTCTCTCTCTATTTTTTTCTCTAGAGTGCCTACTAGCCTCTGATCTCAAAACTAAAAGTACCACTGGATTCAGGACAAAGAGTACTACGATATTGGCTAAATAATTTTTCAAATCAGCCATAGAATTGTCACAGATCGGAAGTAGAAAATCTTAGAAAAAGATAAGTTCTAAAACTTCTATTTAGAGACCTCAAATTGAAAATCTGACATCGTAGATAGATTCAAGAGTCAATAAACCTTGTGATAGAAAAGTTTTTAGCCATCTGACAAATTTTTGTTCATCATGAACAATAAATCTGACCAGTATGAATAGTGATTTCCAGCGGTAGATAATAATTCTAACCATAAATAGTACCCATCAGTTAACCAAGTTTCTATAGGCCAAATTTTGCGATTCTTGAGTCATTTCCTAGGTTTTTGGACCCTCCAGACTCAATTTCAAGGTCTATTTAGTCAAATTTAAATTGCAAAAGTATTTTAGGGCTAACCAACCTGAAGCCTTACCCTGTGAGTAGATAATTCTTTCTATGACTTATCATATACTTTTCTTAAACTTTAAATGGATAATTGATTATGTTACAAATTATTTATACTTTTATATGTCTCTAAAATTGATTAAATTATCTGAATTTTTTATAATCTAGTATATAGTTCAAGAAGAATATGTTTTGAAAATAGATTTTTGAACTCATTGAATATGTGATTTTAAATGCATTTCTCATTATATGGTAAAGGAAATATATTTTGCATGTGGCATTGATATGCAAAGCTATAAGATTGCCTTGGAAACGAGATTGTATATGTGATTACCCTTATTGGAAAGTTTCTGACAGAGGAATTGAATTGAGATTGAAAATTCTAAATTTATACTGAAACCTCTATTTTGAAAGATACAGCATATATGTAAATATGATTTTTATGGAGGAATCCTTTTGAAAACACTATTTGCTAATAGCAGACAATGTTAGTCCTGGTGCACCTTGATATCTCAACTAGTAGGGGTGGTGCTAGCTTCGTGTGATGGCTAACATACAAGATATGATATGTAAAGGAGAGCGGGATGCCTTCTATCTGAGCGAGATGCTGACTTAATGATATGTGATTTGCCCTCCCTTGTTGTGTGCTTGGAAAATTGCCCATATTAGAGTCCCTTCGCGTGTCCTCTTTAATGTTGGTAGGACAAAGTTTAGTTGGGATGTTAAGTATAGGCAAATCCTACACCACCAAAATATGAAAGGACTTAAACTTTGATATTGTAGTTTTGATATAAGATCCTCCTAATGTTATCATGTGAAATATTTTGATGCATAACAACATTTGTTAAATGATTATACAATATAGTATATGGTTTTGGATATATGAATATCCTTTGTTTAAGAATATTTGTAATGCGTGTCCCATATGGACATAATTTTGAATTATATTTTTTATGTCACAAATTTTAAAATATGAGTACATCCATATGTTGACTTAAGAGGTCATAGGAGGTATTATCTGCTCATTGAGTTGTTAAACTTACTACATGATGCTTACATTTTTTTTAGATAAGGATACAAAGTTTGGTCCTGTAGCTTCGTGATCTACTAGGAGTCATACTATCTGGGTGAGCCTATGTTGCTTCTAAGACTCACAGTGTTTAAATTATTTTGTACTTATATTCTAGAGTATGCTCTAAACTCCACAGGCAGAATCCCTGCTTCTGCTGTACTTTGATGTTTATAGACTTGGTATGTATTTTGTGTATACATGGGAATACCTATTTGTAAAGGAGTGTATTATACATGTTATGGAAAATATATGTTCGGAAAATATGTGTTTCATGTGCCCTAAAATTAGGGGTGTAACATAAAATATATGTTTTGCTTACAAACTGGCACATAGTTCAAGAAAAGTATGGTTTTGTAAATAGATTTTAAAACTCATTGAATATGTGGTTCTAAATGTATTTATCATTATTTGATAAGTGAATATTATGTGCATGAGGTATTGATTTGTAAAGCTATAAAGTTGTTAATTATGATTGAAAGGCAAGCGTAAAGCTCATGATGAGTTGCTTGATAATTATTCATTGTATTTGATGAATATGCACTTATATATATATATATATATATATATATATATATATATATATATATATATATATATATATATATATATATGTATATGTATATGTATATGTATGTATGGATGAATATCGACAGGTTGTATGGCAAATGAGTGAATTGAGTGTATTGAGAGCTGTAACAAGCTTGAGCATTATGTAAAAAGAGTGGATTTTCAGTGCATATATAGTATGTTAATTATGCATTAACAAAAGTTATGATTTTATCTTAAAAGCTTAATATTTTACTATAGCTTATACAACTGAACATAACGTCATCCCTTGCTGTGTACTTGGGAATATTTGATGGTTCTGATATGAAATCCTCCTAATATTTTCATGTGAAATATTTTAATGCATAATAACATTTATTTAATGATCATACCGTGTTGAATATGATTTGAATATCTGAATATCCTTTGATTTGAGAATATTTAAAGTACGGGTCCCATACGAATGTACTTCCGAACTATAATTTTCTATGTAATAAATTTTAAAATATGAGTATATCCATATGTTGACCTAAAAGGTCATAGGAGGTATTATCTACTCACTAAGTTTTCAAACTCACTACACGATATTTCTACATTTTTTAGATAAAAATACAAAGTCTGATCCTACAGATAGTTGATCACTTAGGTGACATATTCTCTGGGTGAGTCTACGTTGCTTCCAAGGCTCACAGTTTTTGAATTATACTGTGTTTGTATTTTAGAGTGTATTCTGAACACCTGACATGCTATAATTTAAACATGTTGTTAGCATTATTTTAGTTAGTTTTTATTTAATTTAAGTAGAAAATAGATATGAATTAATTGAGTTTTGCGTTTTATGTTTTAGGAATAATGAAGAAGGAAAGAAGAGGGAAATAGAGAGAAAGTTATAGAAAAATGATAATTTCTGACCCTTCGTCACTAATTGAGGCATATCTCACTCATTTGGACTCTGATTGAGGTGATTCCAATAGCATTGGAAAGAAGAGATATAGAGCTGCAACTTTTGTGTTCAACACTTCGGCAAAATCTAGAAGATTCTGGGCGCCGTGGCGCTTGCAAGAGAGCATTGCAGCATCGCGTGAGGATGTATCCGGAGCGCCGCGGCGCTAAGTTGCCCAGACAGGAGCGTCGCGGCGCCAGCCGCCGCACCAGGTCACTAAATTCACGATTTTTAGTGTTTTTCAACTCTAATTGAACCCCGATGGGTTGGGATTTGACCTATATACATTCCTACTTCGATTAGGAGGAGTTAATTTATAAAAGGGGAGGAAAGCAAGCAGAGAATTCATTCAATCATTCATCCAAGTTCTTAGTTACATTCTTTAATTCTTCTTTAGATTTTCTTATGGCCCTGCGTGGCTAGTTCTTTTTAGTTGGTTGAGGTAGATTGAAACCTCAAGGAATTTTCATGCATTGTGATATGTGGATTTGATTTTATTATTTCAATTTGAATTGAGTATTGATTATTCATCTACTCTTCTTCTCAATGATTATTCATATGATTGCTAGGAGGCCTACTAGTATATTGTCTGTCTTAATATACCGCTGAATTATGTTTTGAACAAAGTCTTTAATTCTGTGATTCATGAGGCCAATAGGTTTGAGGATTTTGGATTATAAATCATTGAACCTATGATGAATAATTAACTATATTAGATATAACCAATATGTTTATATTTGTTTAGCTCTATCAGTTTCTCTAGTTCTTCATGCGGTTAATAAGCTATGCTTTACCAATGTGCTAAAGGATTGCTTGTTAATTAGGGTTTAATTGGTGCGATTGTCATTAATTTTCTAGACTTAAGGAGGAACAAGGTTAGAAACCCAATGATAAATATTCAATTACAAATTGATTATGTTGTCAATGATCAATGCAATCCCTTGACGGTGGATATCAACCGAAACCAACGTCTTTATCATTAATCACTCTCTCTTAACTACTTTCGTTATTGTTTACTTGATTTTATTTGCAACTATCAATCCCCCATTTCTCAATCACATAAGGTAATACCAGTCTCTGTGGGATCGACCCTTATTCCCACTACTACAAGTTAGTTTTGAAGTAAAGTATCAATTTGGGTGTACCTACAACAGTACGCACCAAATTTTGGCGCCGTTGCTAGGGAACTACTTCTATTACTTTTTGTGATTTTATTTTGATTTATGCCTGTGACTCGTTCTTCTAATTCTCAAAATTTAAAGCTCAATCCAGATATTGGAAAATCTGTATACATGCACAGAAGAGAACTTCAAGAGGACATTGATCAAGAAAAGGAGGAAGTAACCATGGCAAGGCACCCACTCTGAAGGAGCTTGCAGCTCCAAATTTGCACCAGCAACCCTTATGCATTACTTTTCCTAATCTTGATGACAATGTTAATTTTGAGTTGAAATCTAGATTAATTCATCTCTTACCTAATTTTCATGATCTTGTAGGTGAAGACCCACATAAACATTTGAAGGAATTTCATGTGGTATATACTAGTATGAAACCCCCTGTAGTAATTGAGGAACAAATGAAACTCAGGGCTTTTTTTTCATTAAGAGATTCAGCCAAAGATTGGTTGTATTATTTGCCCTCTGGTACTATCACCACTTAGAATGAGATGAAGAGAATGTTTTTAGAACGTTATTTTCCTACATCTAGAGCCGCTACTATCAGGAAAGAAATATGCGGCATTAGGCAATTGCATGGAGAAACACTTTATGAATATTGGGAGAGGTTTAAAAAGCTTTGTACAAGCTGCACACATCATCAGATTAGTGAGCAGCTACTAATCCAATATTTCTATGAAGGTCTTTTGCAGAGAGATAGAAGTATGATAGATGCAGCTAGTAGAGGAGCACTAGTAGATAAGACTCCTGAAGCAGCCAGAATCCTGATATCAAATATGGCTGTCAATTCTCAACAATTTGGCATAAGGTATGATCCTCCTATTAGACATGCCCATGAGGTAAGTACTACTTCTCTTCAGAATCAAATATCTAAACTTACCTCTCTTGTACACCAAATGGCTACAGGTACACTACAACAAGTTAAAGTCTATGGAATATGTTCAGTAACAAAGCACTCCACTGATATGTGCCCTACACTTCAATAGGAATTCACAGAACAAGAAAATATTGTAGGAGGTTTTCCTAGCCAACCAAAGAGGTATGATCCTTATGCTAATACATATAATCCTGGATGGAAGGATCAGCCTAATTTCTGATATGGGAATGCACAAAATAGGCCTGCAGGACAAAATTTTCAGCAAAATCAGTAAGCCTATTATCCTAGACAAAATACATCTCAAGATCACCAAGTAAGTAATTCCTTGGAAGATGTTGTCAAATCTCTTGTACATAATTCTCATCCATTTCAACAAGAGACAAGAGCCAGCATTCAGAACCTGACAACTCAAGTAGGTCAGTTAGCAACCACAATGAGTTGATTGGATGCTCAAAACTCAGGTAAATTACCTTCTCAAACTATGGTAAATCCTAGAGAAAATGTTAGTGTAATTATTTCAATGAATGGTAAGGAAATTGAAGGTTTACCATCCCTTTCTTCTCCTAAAATGCATGAGAAATTAAATAAGGAGAAAGAAGAATCTACAGGTAAGTCTCTATCTACTCCAAATTATGAAGTAATGCCTCCTTTTCCAAAAGCTCTTAAAGAGAATAGGCTAAATGAGAAAACTTTTGAATTGTATGACATCTTTAGAAAATGTGAAGTTAATCTCCCTTTTCTAGATACCATTAAACAGGTGCCAAGATATGCAAAGTTCTTAAAAGAACTATGTACTAAAAAAGAAGGGAAAAAATTAAAGGATTTTGAAAAGGTTCATATGAGTCAGAATGTATCTGCTATGATACAAACAAAACTCCCTACTAAATGCAAGGATCCAGGTATGTTTACTATTCCATGCAAAATTGGGGGAACTCGCATTGAAAAGGCTATGTTAGATTTAGGATCTTCTATCAATGTTATGCCATATTCTGTATATATATCTTTGAACTTGGGACCATTGAACTCTGCAAATTTGATAATTCAACTAGTAGACAGGTCCACTACATATCTTAAGGGAATAATTGAGGATGTCTTGGTGCAGGTTGATGATTTGGTGTTCCCTGCAGATTTTTATGTGCTTGACATGGACAATGGGGATTTTACTTCTCCAATATTATTAGGGAGACTATTCTTGAAAACCTCTAAAACCATGATAGATGTTCACAATGGTACACTCACTATGGAATTTGATGGTGAAATAATAAAATTCAATATGTATGAAGCCATGAAACACCCAGGTGATGATACTCCTGTTTATTCCAATAATGTCATTAATTCTTTGACACATGAAGTAGATGGAAAGGATGAATTGGATGTAATTGTGAGAAAATCCATAGAGGAAGATAATGGTGAGATAGAACAGGATATAGAAACAAAAGAGGACTCAACTGCACTAAATAAGTTATCAGCAGAACCACTAACAGGTAAGGCTGCTTACATAGAATTACCACTTACTGATACTACTCTTTTACCTTTTGTTGTGCAGGTTCCTACCCCTGAATTGAAGCCTCTTCCTGATCCTCTCCAATATGTATTTTTGGGGAAAGTAGAAATACCTCCCGATAAAATTTCTAGCAAGCTTAAAACTAATCAGGAGGAAAAATCAATTCAAAAGTACAAATCTGCAATAGGATGGAATGGGCATAGGCTTAAACCATATTATGAAGGATTTCAGCAAGAAGAATCACAATGGACAACTCTTCAAGACCCTCCTTGATTTTTTTTAGTTTATATCGAGCCAACGACGTAAAACAAAGGTGCTGGTTGGGAGGTAACCCTACAATCATTCTTCTTCTTCTTATTTTTCTGTTCATAGTTTAATTTCTCTTTATTTTCGAAAAAAAAAATTGGCAGAACTACGGATGCATAAGCACCGCGGCGCCCATCGCCCAGATTAGGTGAGCGCCGTGGCGCTCTGAACCCAGGTCAGGTAGTGCCGTGGCACTAGGAACCCAAATTGGGCGAGTGCCGCGGCGTCTTGCATTTCAGCATAGAGCGTCGCGACGCTCTCTATAAGAGGCCCGTAGCCTCTTCATACCCTACCCACATTTTTTTCACTATCCCTCACCCCAAATCCCAGTTTTTTACAGCCAATCATTCATGCAAAGATGAATGCAGTGTCCAAACGCAAGTGCACGTGTCGTGACCAAGTAATAAAGTGATGAGTGAGTATCGTCCCACGAGGAGTGAACTAAAACTATTATAGAGACTTTTGTTGTGTGAAATGTTGAAGCAAGAATAAGATGGCTCACAAGATAAAATAGAGGTAGATCAATTAAATACAACTATAACTAAGATGAGGAGTACTAGGGTGTAAAAGAAAATGATAATAGGTAATCTAGGGTTGCTCTGGGTTGCCATGAACTACAACACTTGTATTTGCTCTAGGGATTGCTGCAGCAATTGCTCTAAGTGCCAAGTTTAGTCTTGAATGGAGTCTTCCCAGACTTCCATTCCTTGCAATTCTGAGGTTCAGACATGCATTCCCGCATCAGTCCTCACCCTCGAATTGTGCATGAAGCTCCACTATTGGGGTAACGAGGGAACCATATATTCCTATATTGGCTTAATCACATATATTCAACTATTTTTCCAGCCTCCATTCCCCTCCCAGGTGAATTTTGGCCTAAGTCTTCCTCCACTAAACTTCTGTTATCAGGGGAAATTAAAATATAAACACAGTTGAATGTTAAAACGATGCTGCAGCAAAATGTGTTGTTACTAAAAATGTGCTCAAGTTCATTACAACCCTTATGTAACCCTAGCTGGAACTAGCCAAGCCTCATGGTTACAAATATCCCAAAATCACTGGCATGCATCCCAAGTGATATAAAAATACAAGTGCAATTTCTTGATAAAAATAGAAGAAAAAAAACACAACAGGGATTAATAGAAATTTGGAATTGTAAACTATCCCGTGCTCTAATGCTTCTATGCAGTCCATGGCTGTTCTTCTTCCTCCCTTCCAGTCTATCTCCCTGGTGGCTCTACTTTCTGCCCTTTTTATAATAAGGCCTTGTGGTCCCAGTAAAGTGTCCTGGTTTGCTAACATTTTCCCTGCTCTGTAGCCAGCATCTCTGTGTGCAGCTTTTTCCTCTCCACTTTCAGTAATGGAGGCAATTCTGTACCAACCCAACCAGCAGCCTGCAGTGGCAGCTTGCTGCTTTCTCCTGCTAGGTGGTGGCTGCACCTGCTGCACAGCTCTGCTCCCCTGCCACCTGCACCATATCAAACAGAATCAGTGCCTTGCAGGAAAAAGGGACCAGCTTTACTCAATATCACTTGGTTCGCTGCCAAGATTGCCACATATGCACACTACATTGCTACAGCACATAGGGTGGATGATATTGCATCTAAGGGAGTCATCACATTCAGTTATATCCGGGAATAAGAGTGCTTAATAATCAAAACAGCACAATAAACACACTCGAAAAGCATATAAACATTGCAGCAACTTGAAGTTATCAAATCCCCCCAAACTTAAAGGATTGCTTGTCCCCAAGCAATCTGCTCTGCTCACCACACCCCTACCAAATAATTCCAGCCCTTTCTCTTGCACGATTCTGTATAGTTCTGCTGATAGCTCTCAACTCTCAGGATTGCTTCCATATAAGGGACACCACAAGCCTTTCTCCTACTCACAACCAAGACCTTCTTTGAAGTTGTGTGTGTGACATGGACAGTTTCCCAAAGAGCTACTTGGGTCAAAATCAGCTAGAGTTCTTGAGATGTTCATGCTAATATATCGAGCTTCCTTCTTAGGACAAGTTGGCATGCCTTATAGGCGCAGCCAGGGCAACAGATATGGGGGGTAGCTCACTGATTTCCTTTCTTTCTTTATTTTTATATATATATTTCTTCTTTTTTTGTATTATTCTAGTAGAGGTCATTAGTTCCTTTTGACGCGAATGCCAACATGTACGATGTAGGCATCCGGTTACTCAGCCTTATCACCCTTAAGCAGCATTCCACTCATACTCTATGTCCCTGTTTTACGTAAGGGTACACATGGGGCTCATGCATACCCTTGGTTACTAAGGAACTACAGAGGCATTCGAGTGTCCAAATTTTTCTCTACTTTTCCTACTTCCCCCCCCCCCCAAAACTTAGGCCTTTCTGACCATACGCGTATACCTCTTTTATAATTCTGTAGAAAAATCTCAATATTAGCTCTAAAACTTAGGTCCCATTTCTAAAAAATCACCAAATTTCTTTTGGCAAACTGCCCGTGATCTTGTGCTTATTAGAAGAAGGTTCTGTGTGTGGTTGGGTAGGTGTGCAAGTCTCCTATTCTAGTTTTTTAGTGAAATTCCCAATCCTCATCTTGGAGTATCACAGAGCTTACAACAGGCTATGCAATGTGCAAACTCATCTCTTTCTACATTTCTCTCTTCTCTTTTTTTCTTTTTTCCTTTTTTTTCTATATATATATATATATATATACATCGAAAAAAGACAGTAAGACAGGCAACAACAAGTAATAATGCAGTCTTATCCAATATAGTCAGGTAGAAACACAAATAAACAGCAACACAGATAAATAGAACACAAATAAACAAGTCCAAGCCTAACATATGCTTCAGCAAACACTACAGCAATACTAAAACAACACTAAGTAAATTCTCACGCAGATGCCACAGCAAACATTATACGGCCAACATTATATCACACCCCCCCCCCAAACTCAATGATGAGCAGTGTCCTCACTGCTGATTAAATTGCCAAAAACACAAAAAAACACTAATCAAAAACAGAAGCAGAGCCAAAGAAATTCTAAATGCAGCAGCGAAGGAATAGGGGATAAGGAAACTTCCTGAGGGTGCTTGTAGGGATGCTATAGCACCCTAGGGGCATTGACCCCCAGAAGACCTTGAAGATCTTCGAAGCCCACTCCTTCGCTGTGTTGATTGTTGTGGGGCCTTTCTTTTGCGCATCACTACTGCCCGTTTTGCAATGGGTTCATCATCATCTGAGGACTCAGTGCCCACTGGAGTCTGCCGGGGTTCTGGTTGTGGCTTTTTGTTGTTTGATGAGTCTTAAAACTTCTTGTTCTCTTCTGCCCGCGGCTTTGGTGCTTGGCCTTCCTCCTCAAAGGTAGCATGGAGTAAGTCGGTGGGGAACTCCAGAAATGGAAAAAATTGTTTGTAATTCTGCTCAAGGGTGGTGTAGAGGGCGAAGTCCTTTTTCTGCTCATAGCACCAAAACGTTTACTGAAGTTACAAAAGCTTTGCTTGCTGTCTGAGGATGGTAACTTGTTGTTGGAGGATGAGCTGAAGGGTTTTGTCGGCTGGCTGGTGGGCAGAGGTAGAAACAGAGGGTCCAGCAGATTGTAGAGGACCTCGGGAGGCAGCTGGTGGGTTTAGGGTAGCTTTTTCTTGGATAATCTTGGCAATGGTGATTACGGTGATGGGGCTGGTTTCCTTTAATGTTTCTTCATCAATGGAGACTGGGACTCCACGATTCTTGCATAGAAGAGTGATGAGCGAAGGAAAGAGTAAGCTTCCCTTTCTCCGGTTGGCGCAGATTTCGATTTGGCCACTAATGATTCGGCCAACATTGAGTGGTCTGCTTGAGATGAGTGCGTCAACCATCGCTACCCTATCATGGCTCACTGTCTGCCCATAAGTGGAAGGTAGCAAGCGGGTCTTGAGAAAGTGGTACCACACCTTTGCTACCGGTACCAGAGAGACTCGATTGATTGTGGTGGAACCTTGTGGGGATTTGTCCCAGGTGGTGCCTGGAAGGCATACCCGGGTAAGCATTCTGTCCCAATCTGGGTTCATCAGAGCCTGTAGATATTCCTCGTATTTATCTTCCTCATCCGGTAGATTATAAGCCTTCTTAATGGAGGCTTGATTAAACTGAACCCTAGTCTCCCTGACTATCACCCACTTGTCATTGCTCTACGAATAGTTGGCGTAGAACTCCCATACCAGAGGGATAAAGGCAGTTTGCGGGTGTCTGGCAAAGGCTTCCCAACCCCTCTACTTGACCATAATGGCAACGTACATGGCGGTGAAAGTGAAACCCTTCTCAGCACAAAAGCTTCGCAGCAGGATCTCCTCATCGTGTCTTTCCTTGCTCTCCTCGGTGGTGAACTTCTTCACCTTGCTCGCCTTCCTTGCCACTGTCTTGATCCTCGGCATGGTTGGTTACAGGGGTTTGGAAATGAAGGTCTCCAGTACGAAGGTGGCTCTGGGTTCTGGTAATGTCGAGGGTTGAGAGAACGAGAGGAATCTGGGTAGATGAAGGGGTTGAGGGAGTTACAGAGGTGTAATGAGGGTGGTTAGGGATGTGGGTTTGCAACTTATGGGATTCTACCAGTTTTCCCGCCCTCTTTTGCTTTTGTCAAAATTAACTTTTGTTTTTAGGAACTTCTTTACTTAGGGCTGAACGCATTTGTTGCAGCAACTTTTGCAGCAAAAACTGGCTTGCATAGGATTTTGCTGCAGCAGAGGTGGCTTGCCCAAAATCTTACTTCAGCAGAGTAAAGACTAACTTCCACCTAGTTTTGCTGCAGCAAAGCAAGAATTGTCCTGCAGACTACTATGTTTCCCCACCTATGTAACAAACACAAATGAGATTAAATTCACGAATTAAACTATCTAAAAACTGCTAAATTAACCAACAACAGATTTAAACGTGGGTTGCCTCCCATAAGCGCTTGTTTTAGAGTCATCAGCCCGACTTTCTTCCTGTTCATTCCTCTTGCAGATGGATGGAGGTATGTTGTCTATCCACATCACCTCCCAGATAGTGCTTGACTCTTTATCCATTAACCCTGAATGTCATCCCTTCCTTTTCTTCTTCCAATTCAACAGTTCCAAAAAGGAAGACCTTGCTTATGTGAAAAGGACCAGACTAACGAGATTTCAATTTCCTAGGAAACAAGGTCAGCCTAAAGTTGTACAGTAGTACTCTCTGTCCCACTTCGAAGTTCCTTGGTTGTATATTCTTGTCATGCCATTGCTTTTCTTTCTCCTTGTATAGTTTGGCATTCTCATAAGCTTGACCACGGAATTCATCTAGCTCATTTAGCTACAGCATCCTTTGCTCACCAGCAGCTTCCAGATTCAAGTTTAGCTTTTTCACTACCCAATATGCTCGATGCTCTAACTCTACTAGTAGATGACAAGCCTTCTCAAACACCAACTTATATGGTGACATGCCCAATAGTGTCTTGTAGGCTGTTCTATAGGCCCATAATGCATCATCCAACCTCGAGGACCAATCATTCCTCATGGGGCCTAATGTTTTCTCCAAAATTCTCTTGATCTCTCTGTTGAAAACTTCAGCCTGCCCACTCGTTTGTGGGTGATAGGGTGTTGCCATCTTGTGCCTTACTCCATATTTAGTTAGTAGTGCTTTGAACTGCCGATTGCAGAAATGGGTCCCTCCATCGCTTATGATGGCTCTGGGGGTTCCAAATCTTGTAAAGATGTTTCTCTTTAGAAATCTGGTCACCACCCTTGCCTCATTAGTTTGAGATGCACTTTCTTCCATCCACTTTGAGACAGTCTACGGCTACTAGGATGTATTGATTCCCAAAACTCGAAGGGAATGGGCCCATAAAATCTATTCCCCACACATCAAATAATTCGACCTCTAGGATGTTGTTCAGTGGCATTTCATGTCTGCAAGATATATTCCCTATCCTCTGACACCGGTCGCATTGCTTTGCGAAAGAGTGAGAATCCTTGAATAGAGAGGGCCAGTAGAACTCGGCCTATAGTACCTTGTTTGCAGTTCTAACTCCTCCAAAATGACCTCCATAAAGGGAAGCATGGCATTGCTACAAGATTTGCTCCATCTCTTCGATGGGTATGCATCTCCTTATCATCTAATCAGCACATTGCTTGTAAAGGTATGGTTCATCCCAGTAATATGAGTTCACCTAATGCAGAAATTTTTTCTTCTATTGTAACAGCAAGTCTGGTGGGATCATTCCACTCACAAGGTAATTTATATAATCAGCATACCATGACACACTATCTTGGGACAGGAGGTAGAGTTGTTCATATGGGAATCTCTCGTTAATTTCATTTTCTCCTGAGCTGTCCCCTTCCAGTCTGGAGAGATGGTCTGCCACTTGATTTTCAGTTCCCTTTCTATCCTTGATCTCCAGGTCGAATTCTTGAAGCAAAAGCACCCATCGAATGAGTCTGGGCTTGGAATCCTTTTTCTTAACCAGGTGTTTGATGGTAGAATGGTTTGTGTGCACTATAACTTTTGCTCCTACCAGATATGCTCTGAATTTTTCAAAGGTGAAAACTACTGCAAGCAATTCCTTCTCTATCACTGTGTAGTTCAGTTGGGCACCCTGTAGTGTTTTTCTTGCATAATATATGGAGTGAAAAAGCTTGTTCCTATGCTGCCCGAGGACAGCTCCCATTGCTGCTTCACTAGCATCACACATTAGCTCGAATGGAGAGGTCCAGTCTGGTGCCACGATAACTGGGGCTATACTCAATTTCTTCTTGAGGTCACAAATGCTGTCATACAACTTTCATCAAAACGTAAAGTTATGTCCTTCTCTAGCAAACTGCATAAAGGTTTGGCAACCTTAGAAAAGTCTTTAATGAACCTCCTATAAAATCCTGCATGACCCAAGAAGCTTCGGATGCCCTTGATAGAGGTGGGAGAAGGTAGCTTCTCTATGATTTCCACCTTGGCCTTCTCAACTTCAAGTCCTCTTTGAGAAACTTTATGTCCCAGCACAATCCCCTCTTTTACCATAAACTGACACTTCTCCTAGTTCAGCACTAAGTTTGTTTCCTCACACCGTTGTAAGGCTTTAGCAAGATTTTCTAAACATAGGTCAAAGGAGTCCCCGAAGACTGAGAATTCATCCATGAAACTTTCCATAAATTGTTCAGCCATTTCTATAAAAATTGCCATCATGCATCGCTGAAACGTTGCTGGAGCATTGCAAAGCCCGAATGGCATTCTTCGAAATGCAAAGGTACCATAAGGGGGGTAAGCTCATTGTTTTCGTTTTCCACCACAGTCATACCCCCTTTCTTAGGGACACTTTAGACCGGACTCACCCAAGAGCTGTCTGATATGGGGTAGATAATTCCAGCATCTAGCCACTTAATAATTTACTTCTTAACCACCTCCTTCATTACCGGGTTGAGCCTCCGTTGGGGTTCTATGGACCCTCTTTCATTGCTTTCCAAGAGGATTTTATGCATGCAAAATGAGGGGCTAATTCCCTTAATATCAGCAAGTGTCCAACTAATGGCCCTTCTGAATTTCTTCAATGTCAGGACCAATTTCTCCTCTTGTTCCTTTGTCAAAAATGCTGAGATAACCATAGGAAGAATGGTTGTTTCTCCTAAATACGCAGAGGTGTGCTGGCAGAGGCTTTATTTCCAAGACTGGTGGTTCTTCCACTGATGCTTTCAGCAGCCTTGATTCTGGTGGGGTCATGTATAATGGCTCATTTATTGGCTCCTGGTTCCTAATGCCATGATTGACATCAATCCAGGCCCATTCCTTCTCGTCTTCACCTTCTGAATCTGAGTTATCTGTCCATGCTACTGGTGGTGGGCCCTTGCAGCATTTTTCTAACTGCTCTGATGCTAATGTGTCTATCATAGACACAACTACACATTCCTCTTCTTCACTAGCAAACTTCATGTTTTGGAGTACATTGAATGTAACCTGCTCATCCTGGACTCTCATGGTTAATTCCCCTTTCTGAACATCAATTAATGTCCTCCCGGTTGCTAGGAATGGTCTGCCCAAAATAATTGGTACCTCTGCATCAGCTTCATAGTCTAGTATTATAAAGTCTACTGGGAAGATGAACTTGTCTACCTTAACCAGGACATCCTCGATTTTTCCTTTTGGATGAGCTATGGATCTGTCTACAAGTTGCAGTGAGACTGTGGTAGGCCTTGCTTCTCCAATTCCTAGCTTTTTAAATATGGCCATTGGCATGAGGTTGATGCTTGCTCCCAAATCACAAAGTGCCTTGCCAAAATACTGGTTCTTGATAGAACAAGGTATGGTGAAACTGCCTGGATCCTTAAGTTTCGGTGGCAGCTTATTCTGCAGCACAACACTGCATTCTCTTGTGAGAGCAACAGTCTCAAACTCGCCAAATCTTCTCTTCTTGGTCAGGATGTCCTTCATGAACTTTACATAATTAGGCATCTACTCTAGTGCTTCCACCAGAGGAATGTTAATGTGCAGCTGTTTCAGGACATCTAGAAATCTTCTAAACTACTGGTCATTCTGCTGTTTCTGGAATCTTTGAGGGAAGGGGGGAGGTAACTTAGTTTGCTGCATGCCTTGCTGTAGAAAAGTTGCCGAATTTTGCTGTGGCATAGCTGCAGCATTTTCTCCAGAGATGGTTGCTTCCTCGCTCACCTCCTCCTCCTGCTTTTGCTTGTCTTTCTTCTTCTCCAGGTGTACAGTGGAGTCTTTCTAGTCCTGTCCTCTTGCTTTTGGTGCCTTCACCATCTTCCCACTTCTCAAAGCTATAACCTTGTAGTGTGCTCTTTCCCTTCTCTCCTAGGGACTTCGATATTGCTTGGAAGTGTCCCTAGAGGTCTGTTTTTTAGTTCATTGGCAAGCTGTCCCACTTAAGTTTCCAAATTCCATAATAAGGCTGCTTGACTCTGGATTAGAGCATCATTCCTTGCCATATATTCCTTCATCAGGGATTCTAGTGAAGTGGGGGTTTCCTGAGGCTGCTGTCTTTGCTGATGGAAACCAGAGGGGCCTGTGGTCTTTATGGAGCAAAATTGCTCCCTTGTCCCGTACCATAGTTACTCCAGGAAAAATTGGGGTGTTGCCTCCATCCTGGGTTATATATGTTGGAATAAGGATTGTTATTGTGATTCATATTTCCCACGTAGCACACTGATTCTGGGTTTGAGGGACAAGTTTCAAATAGATGTGGTCCATTGCACAATACACAAGATGGTTCAGTCTCCTGGACTGCATTGGCTGCTTGAGGGCGGATCAATTGCTGGATTTTTAAGACATTAACTAATAAAGCTAGCTGGGCTGTGAGGGAAGTAACTTCACTTACTTCATGCATGCCCGCTGCTTTCTTTCCCGTTGAAACTCTGTCCATTGGCTATTGGTAGTTGTTATTGGCCATCCTTTCAAGCAGCTCGTGCGCTTCATTATATGTTTTGGACAATAGTGCCCCATTAGCTGCGGCATCCACTATGGTGCGGGTTTGAGCATTAAGGCCATTGTAAAAGGTCTCCATCTGAATACAGTAAGGGATTCCGTGATGGGGGCATCTCCGTAATAGCTCTTTATACCTCTCCCAGGTCTCATACAATGATTCAACTTCCAATTGCTGGAAAGAGGTGATGTCATTTCTCAATCTGGCATTCTTGGTGGGCGGAAAGTATTTTAGCAAAAATTTCTCAGCCAAATCGCTCCAGTTAGCGATAGAGTCGGGTGGTAGAGAGTTCAACCACGCTCTTGCTCGATCTCTTAATGAGTAAGGGAACAGCTTTAGCCTGAGCACTTCTTTTGTTACCCCATTCATTTTGAAAGCATCCGTGACTTCCATGAATACTCTGAGGTGAAGGTGAGGGTCCTCTGTAGGCATTCCACTGAACTGGCCTGCAGTCTGCAGCATCTGGAACATTACTGGCTTGAGCTCAAAATGAAGAGCCTTGATTTTTGGTCTCACAATGCTCGGATTCAACCCATTCAGGTTTGGTTGAACATAAGCATTTAAGACCCTATCTCTATCATCCATGTTGTCTGCACCATTTTGATTGGCCATTCCTGCCTGCTGATGAGGTCCTAACTGTCCTCTTTTTCTTCTCAAAAGCGTTCTTTCTATCTCTGGATCTAGTGGCAGAAGTTCTCTATCAGTCCAGCTCATGCACTGTGTTACCAGTTCAACAAGACACCAGAGTGAATAATAGATGTAACTAAAAACACTTCACACAGTCAAGTAACTAAGAATAATTTTTAAGTTGACACTCCCTGGCAATAGCGCCAAAAACTTGTTGATTTCATGGAAAGATGAATGCAGTGTCCGAACGCAAGTACACATGTCATGACCAAGTAATATAGTGATGAGTGAGTATCGTCCCACGAGGAGTGAACTAAAACTATTATAGAGACTTTTGCCGTGTGAAATGTTGTAGCAAGAATAAGATGGCTCACAAGATAAAATAGAGGTAGATTAATTAAATGCAACTATAACTAAGATGAGGGGTACTAGGGTGTAAAAGAAAATGATAATAGGTGATCTAGGGTTGCCATGAACTACAACACTCATATTTGCTCTAGGGATTGCTGCAGCAATTGCTCTAAGTGCCAAGTTCAGTCTTGAATGGAGTCTTCCCAGACTTCCATTCCTTGCAATTCTGAGGTTCAGACATGCATTCCTACATCAGTCCTCACCCCCGAATTGTGCATGAAGCTCCACTATTGGGGTAACAGGGGAACCATATATTCCTATATTGGCTTAATCCTATATATTCAACTATTTTTCCAGCCTCCATTCCCCTCCCAGGTAAATTTTGGCCTAAGTCTTCCTCCACTAAACTTCCGTTATCAGGGGAAATTAAAATATAAACACAGTTGAATGTTAAAACGATGCTGCAGCAAAATGCGTTGTTACTAAAAATGTGCTCAAGTTCATTATAGCCCTTATGTAAACCTAGCTGGAACTAGCCAAGCCTCATGGTTACACTGGTTACAAATATCCCAAAATCACTGGCATGCGTCCCAAGTGATATAAAAATACAAGTGCAGTTTCTTGATAAAAACAGAAGAAAAAGAAAAACACAACAGGGATTAATGGAAATCTGGAATTACAAACTATCCCGTGCTCTAATGCTTCTATGAAGTCTGTGGCTGTTCTTCTTCCTCCCCTCCGGTCTATCTCCCTGGTGGCTCTACTTTCTGCCCTTTTTATAATCAGGCCTTGTGGTCCCAGTAAAGTGTCCTGGTTTGCTAACATTTTCCCTGCTCTGTAGCCAGCATCTCTGCGTGCAGCTTTTTCCTCTCCACTTTTATTAGTGGAGGTAGTTCTGTACTAACCCAACCAGCAGCCTGCAGTGTCAGCTTGCTGCTTTCTCCTACTAGGTGGTGGTTGCACCTGCTGCGCAGCTCTGCTCCCCTGCCACTTGCGCCATATCAAACAGAATCAATGCCTTGTAGGAAAAAGGGACCAGCTTTACTCAATATCACTTGGTTCGTTTCCAAGATTGCCACATATGCACACTACATTGCTACAGAACATAAGGTGGATGATATTGCATCTAAGGGAGTCATCACATTCAGTTATATCTGGGAATAAGAGTGCTTAATAATCAAAACAACACAATAAACACACTCGGAAAGCATATAAACATTGTAGTAACTTGAAGTTATCAATCAACCATCTAAACCTCCCATTACTTCATTTGATTGAATTGAGTTGTTTTTCATCTTCTTTTGCAGGATTAAACAATTCTTTCAGCTTTTGGGTTGGATTCAATGGCAATTTTCTAGGGTTCTAAAGCAATTTTGATCTTGCACTTTCCAACCACCAATCAAGCTAAATTGGGTACGGTTTGCTTTGTTTATCCTATTGAAGTTGATCTCCATACTTCTTTGCTACTGGTTTTCACTGTATTAGGACTTCAAGCTAAGAATCCAACATCCATTCTCCCAATTTTTTAAGAGCGCACACCAGGTGTTTGATAAAATGCCCCAGTGAATTTGCCAAGTGTAATGGCTCCAAAAACTTCAAAATTAGGCCTCTCAAAGAGGAAGACCAGAGCAGAGAACCCTCTAGCATTTGATGGCACAACATTTGTGAGTGAAGAAGTCTATCAACACTATAGTTAGGTGGTGGTTCATAAATCAATCATTCCTGATAGGGGTTTCATTGTCACCATTGGGTTTCCTCATAGAGACAATATCCTCCACAGACATTGAGAGATTTTCTGCAATAGCCCCGAACCAGGAGTCATTCCCATGGTACAGGAGTTTTACTCCAATGCTATAGTCCATGAACACCACAAAGCACGGGTTAAAGGCAAGATGGTGAATTTTAATCCTCATGCTATCAATGAATTTTACTCTCTTCCTAACATTGAAGATGATGAGTAATCTTCCTTCATCCAATTAGACATAGACTTTAAAGAGATTATATCCACTATTTGCTAAAGAGGGGCTTCCTAGAAGTTGGATAGCAATGGGCAGCCACTGTATTTTGCCAAGGCAGACATGAATAAAGTGGCTAAAGCTTGGTACTATTTCGTGGCAGCACGATTCATGCCCAGTTTGAATATGAGTCAGGTCAGGAGGGATAGAGCCATTCTGATTTTTGCTATACTTAAAGGTTTTTCCAATGACGTGGGAAAACTCATCCACAGACAGATACTTGGCTGTATTCATTCTAGAAGCGAATATCTCTTTGCCCCCAGTTTAATCACTGGTCTATGTGGGAAGGCTGGAGTCAACTGGGATTCTATTGAGGCTCTCATTCAACCAATGAAACCTATTTTCTACGCAGACATTCAGAAATATAAGGGACATGAGGAAGCAGCAGAAGAAGAGTTAGGCATTCAGCCTATAATTACAAAGGAACCTGGTAGCAGTTCAGCTCCACCACCAGCCCAGCACACTATTGAAGATCTATGGGAGCGAACAGAGGTCCTCACTCATCAAATGAATGACTTAGCTCTCTACCAATACTCCATAGCGCAGCACAACAATGCTTGCTTCAGCCAGCTAGCCCATGCCCTGTACCTTCCTATAGCATTCCCGACACCTCCTGAGCCGCCCTTTAAGCCTGCACTTAAGCAGGATAAGATGATAACTAATCAGGGAGATTTAACTGGACCCTCCTCTTTTTATTACTTGCCTCTCTTATTTTATGCTTTTCTATTCTACATTAAGGACAATGTAAAATCTTAAGTGTGGGGGGGTCACTTTATGATTCAGTTGGATGACTGTATAATAACTAATATTTGTGCACTATTTACTTTGCTGTGTACTATAGTAAGCTTCTATGATCTTTGCACTTTTATTCTAGTTATTAAACAGGGTGAGCATGTGAACTTTATCTCAATCTATGAGTTTGTGTTAGCTGAACCAATAGCCAATGATATAACTGTTTAAATTGCTTATAGCTCTTGAGAGACATAGGAAAGTCATAATTATGTGTGATTTTTAATTTCTTTTCAATTTATTATTACCTATTTTCTAAAAATCCTGAAATTATTTTGCACAGTAATTTTGGATATTTAATTTGTCTTTTACTTAAAAGAAGATTATATAAATCAAAAATATTTTATGATCTCATTAAAATTTCTAGAACTTATTTAAATGCTACTTGAAGCAAAATCCTAGGCTGATACTAATAATTAGGATATGATTTAGGCATTTTTTTATGAGATTGAGCCTTTCAAGCTTAACCCAAGCAAATAAATATCCTTAGAACCTCTATTTTGAGCTTAATTAACATTTTATTCTATACCCACAAAACAGCCAAGACCAAATTTTGTGATTAATATCTTTATTTTTTTTTACCTGATTCACTCACTCCATGATTAATTTCTGAATGTTTGTTTTGTAGATGAACATTAATAAAAGGGTGGAAGGGTGGAGCAAGGACAAAAGAAAATAAAAAATCAAAAGAAAAGAAAAAGTTTCAAAAGACTAATGAAAGTCTATTTAGTGATTGAAAGAGAAGAAATAGATAATCAAGGAAAAGTAGAATGCAGTAAAGCAAGGAAATAAGTGTGGGGGAAAAATTCCCCAATCTTGAGAATTAGCTCAAATAGATTAAAGTTAATCATGTGGTGTTGGGTGATTGAGCTTCAAACTATATCTTATATCTCACCCCATAACCTAGCCACATTACAAGCTGAATTTAGTCCTTTTGATCCTAAGAAGTAGTTTTAGCCTACATTAGTGGAGAGTAACATGAAAAATAAGCCTATAGAAATCTTAAATAGAGATCCATGCTCTAATTCTTGATATATATAAACTCATTTAGGTAAAATAAAATTAAATCATTCAAAGACACACACACACACTAAGGATTTTAGAGAATAAAATCATAAATTGCATTTGAATTAAATTTTGCACATGATCATTTTTTGAAATTTCTTTAAGAGCATACAATTTTTACTATGAGGCAGCGCATTGGTAAGCCATTCACTCGTATCATATTTTGAATATTGTTCACATGAATCAATGTTTGCTTGAGGACAAGCAAAAGAGTAAGTGTGGGGGTATTTGACATGCTGTAATTTAAGCATGTTGTTAGCATTATTTTAGTTATTTTTTATTTAATTTAAGTAGAAAATAGATATGAATTAATTGAGTTTTGTGTTTTATGTTTTAGGAATAAGAAGAAGGAAAGAAGAGGAAAATAGAGAGAAAATTATAGAAAAATGCTGATTTCTAACCCTTTGTCACTAATTGAGGCATATCTTACTCATTTGAACTCCGATTGAGGTTATTCCAGTGGCTATGGAAAGAAGAGACATAGAGCTACAACTTTCATGTTTGGTACTTTGGCAAAATCCAGAAGATTCTCAACACCGCGGCGCTCAAAAGAGAGCATCACAGCGCTGCATGAGGATGTATCTGGAGTGCCGTGGCGCTGAGCTGCCCAGACAGGAGCGCTACCGTGCTTACCCCAGCATGCCAGGGCACTCGAGTAGAGTGCCGTGGCGCCTGTCGCCACACCAGGTCACTAAATTCACGATTTTTAGGATTTTTCAACTCCAATTGAAGCCCGATGGGCTGAGATTTGACTAGATACATTCCTACTTCGATTAGGAGGAGTTAATTTATAAAAGGGGAGGAAAGCAAGCAGAGAATTCATTCAATCATTCATCCAAGTTCTTAGTTACATTCTTCAATTCTTCTTTATATTTTCTTATGGCCCTGTGTGGCTAGTTCTTTTTAGTTAGTTGAGGTAGATTGAAACCTCAAAGGATCTTCATGCATTGTAAGATGTGGATTTGATTTTATTATTTCAATTTAAATTGAGTATTGATTATTCATCTGCTCTTCTTCTCAATGATTATTCATATGATTGCTATGAGGCCTATTAGTATATTGTCTGTCTTAATCTACTACTAAATTATGTTTTGAACAAAGTCTTTAATTCTGTGATTCATGAGGCAAATAGGTTTGAGGATTTTGGATTATAAATCATGGCACCTATGATGAATAATTAACTAAATTAGATATAACCGATGTGTTTATATTTGTTTAGCTCTGTCAGTTTCTCTAGTTCTTCATGCGGTTAATAAGTTATGCTTTACCGATGTGCTAAAGGATTACTTGTTAATTAGGGTTTAATTAGTGCGATTGTCATTAATTTGCTAGACTTAAGGAGGAACAGGGTTAAAAACCCAATGATAGATATTCAATTATAGATTGATTGTGTTGTCAATGATCAATGCAATCCCTTGACGGTGGATATCAACCGAAACTAACGTCTTTCTCATTAATTACTCTCTTAATTATTTTCATTATTTACTTTACTTAATTTGCGATTATCAATCCCCCCCTTTTTCTAATCACATAAGGTAATACCAGTCTCTGTGGGATCAACTCTTACTCTCACTACTACAAGTTAGTTTTGAGGTAAGGTATCAATTTGGGTGTACTTGCGACAGTACGCACCAACACCACAGGCAAGATTCCTGCTTCTATTATTACTTTGATATTTATAACTTGGTCTGTATAATGTGTATACATGAGAGAACCTATATGTATCTATTTTCATACAAAGAATAGTTTTATGCATGTTATGGAAAATATCTGATTGTGAAAAAAAAATGTTTGTTTCACGTGCCCGTAAATTGGGGGTGTTACACAAACAATGTTGCCAATAGGATTCCTTCATAGAAATCATATTTGCACATATGCCATATTGTTTAAAACAAAGGTTTCAGTATAATACAGAATTATTCCTTGCCATATGATGAGAAATACATTTAAAATCACATATTCAATAAGTTCAAAAATCTATTTTCAAAACCATACTCTTCTTGAACTATATGCCAGATTGTAAACAAATCAGATAATTTAATCCATTTCAGAGACATATAATGATGTGAGGGTAAGCCACAAACTCTCGATCTAGACATGAAACCTTAACACGACTCAAACAAGAAGGCAACAATGGAGGTTAGATCTAAAAATGGAAGAAAACAGAAACAAAAGCGATAGAAAGTAGAACCAATTCAAACAATGGAACAACCCTTCTTCTATGAATCAAGAACTGAACCAAATGATGAAGAAACCCCACCAGTTACAATCTTACACAATGGCCATGGCAGCCAAGCACAAGAAGGAGGCTTATGGAGGCTTGAGAACACCAATCTTTAGGGAGTTTGACACACTCAAGAAAAATTAAGCAAGATCAATCAACAATGCACTCTTCTCTCAAAAGCTCTTTTTGATAGAAGGAAAAATTAGTTTCTGAATTCACAAAATGTCTAATCCGCTCAAAAACATGCTAAGGAGGGCTTTTATAGTCCTAGAGCCTGGCCCCCATTTCTAATAAAAGAAAAACTGAAATTTAAATAAGGAAATTTTCTTAAAAACACACAAGACTAACATGGTCACCATAGACTTGATGGCCAGATCCTTGATAGATGGCTTGGAGAAGGCTGCTAACATGGAAGGCTCCTTGGACAAGAAGAAGGTCATCACCTTGTCCAATTCTTGTTGGATCTCCTTAGCCCTTGCCCTAGTGATAGGTCCTTCAAATGCAGGAACTTGAGGTGTAGGTGATCCCTCATCATCCTCCCCTTCTTGAAAAGGATTCGACCCCGAATCATCCAGCTCTTCATCATGTCCCTCATAAATTGTAAGGTCTCCAACATTGAAGGTTGCACTCACGCCATATTCCCCGAGTAGCTCCAGCACATAAGCATTATCTCCAACTCTTTTCAGAACCTTAAATGGACCATCTCCTCTTGGTGAAAGCTTGGACTTACGTTTGTCAGAGAAATGCTCCTTCCTCAAATGAACCCAAACAAGATCCCCCGGTTTGAAGATCACTATCCTTCTTCCTTGGTTTTCCTTGGTTGCATTGTACTCTCCCTTTTGTTGCAGCTTTGCCCTAGTCCTTTCATGCAGCTCCCTAATGAACTCCACCTGTTTTCCTGCATTGAAATCTGCTCGCTCCTTCATAGGCAACGGCGTAAGATCAAGTGGGGTTAAGGGATTCAAACCATAGACACACTCAAAAGAACTCAGAGAAGTAGAAGAATGAACAGCCATATTATATGCAAATTCTACATGAGGTAATGCATCTTTCCAAGCCTTTAGATTATTTCTAATGATAGCCCTTAAGATGGTCGTGAGAGTCCTATTGGTCACTTCAGTTTGACCATCAATTTATGGATAACTAGAAGTAGAAAATAACAATCTAGTTCCTAATTTTCCCCAAAGAGTTTTCCAAAAATAACTAAGGAACTTCACATCCCTATCACTCACAATAGTCCTAGGCACCCCATGTAACCTAACTATTTCCCTAAAGAACAAGTTAGCTACATTGGAAAGATCATCAGTCTTATGGAAAGCAATAAAATGGGCCATCTTAGAGAACCTATCAACAACCACAAATATAGAATCTCTCCCCTTCTTAGTCCTAGGCAACCCTACAATGAAATCTATACTAATATCTTCCCAAGGGGCTATAGGAATAGGTAAAGGAGTATACAAACTATGTGGCTTAACTCTAGACTTGGCCTTTAGGCACTCTAAACATCTCTTCACTAAGTGTTCTACATCCCTAAGCATGTGTGGCCAAAAGAAGTGTGTATGTAGCATATGATATGTCTTATCCTTACCAAAGTGTCCCATTAAGCCTCCCTTATGGGCTTCTTCTACGAGTAACATCCTCAAGGAACACCTAGGAATGCACACCTTATCAATTCTGAACAAAAATCCCTCAAACAAGTAAAACTTATCTAAAGAACCTTTCTACACACAATGCTTATAAGCAACACCAAAATCAATGTCATCCTCATATAACTCTTTAATGTAAGTGAATCCTAACACCTTAGAGTCTAATGTGGTCAACAAAACATGTCTCCTAGAAAGGGCATCAGCAACAACATTATCTTTTCCCTTTTTATACTTAATGACATATGGAAATGTTTCAATGAATTCCATCCATCTACCATGCCTCCTATCAAGTTTATCTTGACTCCTAAAATGCTTTAAGGACTCATGATTAGTATGCAAAATAAACTCTCTAGGCCATAAGTAATGCTACCAAGTCTTAAGCACTCTATATAAAGCATACAACTCTTTGTCATAAGTAGAGTAGCTAATACATGCACCTTTCAATTTTTTAGAGAAGAAGGCAATAGGCTTGCCTTCTTGCATGAGTACACCTCCAACGCCAATCCCAGAAGCGTCACACTCTACTTCAAATGGCCGAGTGAAATTTGGGAGCACTAAGAGTGGCGCCTTGGTGAGCCTCTACTTTAGATTGTTGAAGGCCCTCTCTTGTGACTCTCCCCACATGAATGGAGCATGTTGCTTGGTGATCTTAGTCAAGGGTGAAACAATGGTGCTAAAATCCTTGACAAAGCACCTATAGAAGCTGGCTAGTCCATGGAAGCTCCTCACTTGTCCAATTGAAGTTGGAGTTGGCTAATCTTGAATGGCTCTTATCTTTTCTTTATCCACTTGCAGCCCTTGTGTAGTCACTACAAAACCAAGAAATGTGACTTTATTAGTGCAGAAATCACACTTTTTCAAATTGGCATACAAGTGCTCTACTCTAAGGATAGAAAGAACTTCCCTTAAGTGTCCTTTATGCTCCTTTAGGGACCTGTTATAGATAAGTATGTCACCAAAGTATACTACAACAAATTTCCCTATAAAGTTCCTCAAAACATAATTCATCAATCTCATAAAAGTAGAAGGGGCATTTGTTAAACCAAATGGCATTACAAGCCATTCATAGAGACCAAACTTGGTCTTGAATTCAGTCTTCCATTCGTCTCCTTCTTTCATCCTAATATGATGATATCCACTCCTTAGATCAATCTTTGTGAAAGTGGTGTCACCATAGAGCTCGTCCAACATGTCGTCCAACCTTGGAATTGGATGGTAGTACTTGATGGTGATGTTGTTGATGGCTCTGCAGTCAACACACATCCTCCATGTGTTGTCCTTCTTTGGTACAAGTAGGACTGACACGGCACAAAGGGATAGGCTCTCTCTCACATAACCCTTGTCTATGAGCTCTTGCACTTGGGTCTGGATTTCTTGGCTCTCCTTAGGGTTCATTCTATAAGCTGGCCTATTTGATAAGGTGTCTCCGGGAATAAGATCTATTTGGTGCTCTATGCCTCTCAAAAGGGGTAGGCCAGGGGGTATCTCATCTGGGAATACATCCTTAAACTCTTCTAAAAGGGCTTGGATAGGAGGGGATAGGGCAGCCTTAGTTTCTTCACTTAGCATGGCCAGTTTCTTGCACAAAAGCATGAGGGTGGTGTCTAGGGGTAGATACTCATCTTGGAGCTCACTTTTGGATGCTAATAAGACACTAGAAGGCTGGATTGCTAAGGCTTGGCTTGGCTTTGAGGGGGTGCCTACTTGCTGCCGAGTTGTGCTCTTGCCTTGCTTTTTCTCCTCTCCTTGCTCCTTGTCCTTTTCCTTCTTCTTTTCATAGGCCTCAGCAATCTGCATAAGAGACATAGGTTTTAAGACAACATTCTTGCCATTAAATGTAAATGAATGCCTATTAGTGTGACTATCATGCATGACTCTTCTATCATATTGCCATGGTCTACCTAACAAGATGTGACAAGCTTGCATAGAAATAACATCACACAGAATTGTATCCTCATAGTGACCTAATGTGATAGTAACTTTAGCTTACTTATTCACTTTCAATTCTCCACAATCATTCATCCAATGCAGTTTGTAAGGCCTAGGGTGATAAAATGTAGTAATTTGCAATTTAGAAATCAATTCAATACTAGCAATATTGCAACAATTACCTCCATCAATTATCATGTTACACACATTTCCCTTAACTAAGCATCTAGTATGAAACAAGTTTTCTCTTTGATTATCCTCACAAGGGGCAGGTTGTATACATGCAATGTTCTCTTACAAATTAAGGACTATCCACGCTCATACTTAATCTCATCCTCATTATCAAAACCAGATTCATGCTCATTCACCTCATTAACACACTCTTCATTATCTTTTTTATCACTTTCAGATTCATATTGCCCTAAGTGGTTAATCATGAGCATTTTTTTTATTCGGACAGTCCTTCATCATATGACATCTTCCTCTACATTTAAAGCATTTAATGTCCCTAGTTCTAAGAGTAGGATTAGAGGCACTCCCTTTGGGTCCATTAGAGGGACCAACTGTGGCTCGTTGAGGTAGGGTGTGGCACTAGGTGGTGCACTTCTTTTCTGTTCGACTTGCTCCAAGTGTGGCTCTCTTTGTGAAGACTCCCGGCCATAGGATTGAGAGCTACGTCCTTGCTGGTTTCTCCAAGTGTTGGATGTTCCACTTGACCTCTTGTTTCCTTGGTTCCTAGCCCTTGTCTTTCTTTCCACTTTAATTGCTAAGTGTAGCAATTTTGTCATAGAGCTATATGGATACAAGTCGACTTCATTAGCCAAAAATGAATTGAGAATTCTAAGATACCTTACCATGGTTGTCTCTTCATCTTCAGTCACATTGGCTTTCACCATTGCCACTTGCATGGTATTGTAGGTCTCTTCTGCACTCATTGACCCTTGTCTCAAATTCTCCAATCTTTGCCTTAGGTCCCTTGTATGATGTTGAGGCACAAATCTAGCCCTCATCAAAGCTTTCATTTGCTCCCATGTGGCCACGTCTGGATCAAGTACTCTTCTTCTTTCCTTGACCAAGTTGTCCCACCATATGAGGGCATAGCCATTGAACTCTAATGCAGCTAACTGGACCTTTTTATGCTCGAAAAAGTTGTGACATGACTAGATTTGTTCTATCTTGGTCTCCCACTCCATGTATACATCTGGATCACACTTGCCTTCAAAACTTGGGATCTTTACTTTAATCTTCCCAATGCCATCTTGCTCTGGTTCACGTCCTCTTCTAGCTTGGTAGCCCCTAGGTGGTTCAGCTTGCCAACCTTCATCCTCCATCTCCTCAACTTGATAACCCTAAAATGCATTAAAACGATTAGGTACATAATGATTTTGTCTATGTAAAGGAGAGTTAGGGATAGAGAGTTACTCATTGTGAGCATGGACTAGAGTGCCATAGTGAGGCGCGGCGCCTTATGATCTTCCAAGGTGGGGTGCAACACTTAGTGGGACTTGATGGTGTGTGCCTCGAGCGGCGTCATAGGCACTCCTTTGATCTGGTAAGGGCGTTCTTGGGGCCACATTGGAAGGGCCTCCAGCCTCAGCATTGGTGCCTAGAGGGATGGGAGCTGGTGGTACTAACCTTGACTCCAAAACAGTCATCCGAGCGATCAAGCTAGCTAAGTTGTCCGACATGGCCTTGAACATGTTGAACATCTCATGTGGTATTGGTGAGGGACTCCTTGAGTGTGGAGGACTTGGTGACCTAGACATGTTCAAAAGAAAACTAACACTTAAACAAATTAGATTAGAGAAATCAAAATCACCTCACTAGTGTTTCACTCTTGTGTTTGATCTCTCTCTCCCAATTGTTGTTGATGCAAGCTTTCTTGATGGGTTGTCTTGTATAGACCAAATAACCCACGTGAGCAGAGTGTTCTAAGCCAACAATTGCCAAGAAATGGTGAGTTATAGAAAGGATAAGCTCGGCAGAGGCTTAAACAAGCAAATGAATCAATAAAAGAAAGAAAACAAGACTCAAGAAGACAATTGCAAGAATGTAATGCAATTAGACAATGTATACTCAATTAATCTGAACTTAAGAAAGAAGAATTGTACCTTACTTGTCTCAACCTGTGCCAATTGAGATTGGAAGGGTGAGGTTCGAGATCTAGCTAAGTGTGGGACAGTGGCTAGGGTACGGTTGAGACTTGTAGGACTCCTTGATGTCTCCGAGGGCTCTTGGCAATCCCTTTGATCTTCACTTGAGAATTGACTAAGTACAAACTACTTCTATGAAATGATTACAACTTAGGATAGTATGAAATACAAATGAAATACTGAAATGAGACTTGAATTTCTTTTCTTTTCTTTTCTTTTCATTTTTTTGTCTCAAAAATAAATAAAATACAGAAATGAAACTTGGAATATTAGAAATAAGAAATTAACACCTGGAATTTCAATTTTAAATTTTGAAATGACTTCTGATAACAGATTGGACTTAGTCTTTATTGTTGCCTGATTTTTAGGAGCAGTTAATGCCTGATTTGTTGCAAACTGGTGCCTGATGCTGGGAATGGGTGTGGGACATGCCTAATTTGTAGGGAGTAGTTAATGCTCAGCCTTGGAAGTCAAGCCTGGTTGTTACAGTAAGGAAATGGTGCCTGATTTGTAGGAACCAAAGGTTACTCCCTTGTTTGTCATGCCTAGGCAGTTGTAAGGGATGAAGATGATCGTTCTTCTGGATGGTGAAGGCTAGGAATAGTGGTTGGTGATTAAACAAGGCTGGGGCAAGTGTTTGATGGTGGTTCAAGATGATGTAGGTGAGGGAGTGTGTTCCAATCTCCAAAATCACAAGTAATCCAAACAAAGCACAACAATGGACGACCTGAAATGACTCAAAAAAAAAAACAAAGATGATTCGATGCAAACAACAAAAAAGACTCAAAATTGAAATGGCAAAGACTCCAGATGAACAAAGCAAACCACGGCGGCGCTTTGGTGGTATATGGTGGTGGTAAGGTGTTAACCAGGCTCTAATACCAATTTGATGTGGGGGTAATCCACAAACTCTTGATCTAGACACCAAACCTTGACACGACTCAAACAAGAAGGCAACAATGGAGGTTAGATCTAAAAATGGAAGAAAATAGAAACAAAAGGGATAGAAAGTAGAACCAATTCAAACAATGGAACAACTCTTATTCTATGAATCAAGAACTTACCCAAATGATGAAGAAACCCTATCGGTTACAATCTTACACAATGGCCATGGTAGCCAAGCACAAGAAGGAGGCTTATGGAGGCTTGAGAACAACAATCTCTAGGGAGTTTGACACACTCGAGAACAACTAAGCAAGATCAATCAACAATGCACTCTTTTCTCAAAAGCTCTCTTTTGATAGAAGGGAAAATCAGTTTCTGAATTCACAAAATGTCTAATCCACTCAAAAACATGCTAAGGAGGGCTTTTATAGTCCTAGAGCCTGGCCCCCTTTTCTAATAAAATAAAAACTGAAATTTAAATAAGGAAATTGTCTTAAAAACACACAAGACTAATAGCAATTCATCTAATCACTTCATGGGGTCTTCTCTTCACTCCTAGGGTCTTCACGAGCTGCAATGGTCACTATAGACTTGATGGACAGATCCTTGATAGATGGCTCAAAGAAGGTTGCTAACATGGAAGGCTCCTTGGACAAGAAAAAGGTCATCACCTTGTTTAATACTTGTTAGATCTCCTTAGCCCTTACCCTAGTGATAGGACCTTCAAATGCAGGAACTTGAGGTGTAGGTGATCCCTCATCATATAAAAGTATAAATAACTTGTAAACAGAATGAATTATACATTTAAAGTTCAAGAAGAACATATATAAGTCATAGAAAGAATTATCTACTCACATGGTAAGGCTTTAGGTTAGACAGCTTTAAAATATATTTTTTTCAATCTAAATTTAATTAAATAGATCTCAAAATCAAGTCAAGAGGATTCAAAAATCTAGAAAATGACTCCAAAATCGCGAAATTTGACCTTCGAGAGCTTGGTTAACACTGGTCAACTGATTAGAACTATTCACAATCGAAATACTATTCACCGCCGGAATAACTATTCATACCCACTAGATTTACTGTTACGAAGCACAAAAAGTTGTCAGATTGCTAAAAAAATTTCATATGCAAAGGTTTATTGGTGCGCACTGTCGCAGGCACGCCCAAATTAAAACCTTACCTCAACACTAACCTGTAGTAGTGGGAGTAAGGGTCGATCCCACAGAGACTATAATTACCTTATGTGATTCAGAAAGGGGGGAATTGAGAGTCGCAATTTAAAATTAAGTAAACAATAGCAAAAATAATTGAGAGAAAGTGATTAATGAGAAAAGCGTTGGTTTCGGTCGATATTCACCATCAAGGGATTGCATTGATCATTGACAAAATTATCAATCTTAAACCAAATATCTATCATTGGGATTCTATCCCAGTTCCTCCTTAAGCCTAGTAAATTAATGACAATCGCACTAATTATACTCTAATTAACGAGCAATCCTTTAGCACATCGGTAAAGCATAACTTATTAACCGCATGAAGAACAAGAGCTAAACGAATACAAGCACATCGGTTATATTCAATTTAGTTGATATTCATCATAGGGTTAACGATTTATAATCCAAAATCCTTAATCCTATTTGCTTCACGAATCAAGTAATAAAAGCTTTGTTCAAAACCTAATTCAGCAGCTACACATACAATATACTAGTAGGCCTCCTAGCAATCACATGCATAATATTAAGAAAACAAGAACAGATGAATAAACAATACCCGGTTAAGATTGAATGCAATGAAATCAAATTCGTATCTCACAATGACATTAAATCCCTTGAGGTTTCAATCTCCCTCAACCAACTAAAGAAAATTAGCCGCGCAGGGCCATAGAAAACTAAACAAGAAGTAAAGAAAAGAGTTGAGAACTTGAATGAATTCTTTGCTGAATCAATCCATCCCTTCTCTGCTTACTTTCCTTCCTTTTTATAGATTAAACCCTCCTAGTCGAAGTAGGAAAGTTTTTAGGTCAAATCTCCATCAATTAGGCTTCAAATCAGGCGAAAAAAACTCTAAAATCGCGACTTCCGGAGCAGCGGCGCCGCGGCGCATAAGTTCAGCGCCGCGGCGCTGTGAAGCTTCATCCACGGGGTGCCGCGGCGCACCCATGCAGCGCCGCGGCGCTCGTGGTTCTGGGGCAAGGGCGCCGCGGCGCCAATAACTAGAGCCGCGGCGCTACGAGACATCCATGACGGGCCGCCGCGGCGCTGTGTTGTAAGCGCCGCGGCGCCTAGAAAACGCCGGATTTTGCCAAAGTACCGAACACAAAAGTTGTAGCTCTATGTTTCTTCTTTCCATAGCCGCTGGAATCAGCTCAATCGGAGTTCAAATGAGTGAGATATGCTTCCATTAGTGACGAAAGGTCAGAAATCAGCATTTTTCATGATTTTCTTCTATTTTTCTCTTCTTTTCTTCTTTATTTGTTCCTACAACACAAAACACAAAACTAAGCTAATTCCTAATTATATTTTACTTAAATCAAACAAAAGGTAAGCATAAAGGTATTAAAATCATGCTTAATTAAGATCACATCATTTATCTATCTCCTGAATCCATCTATGGTATTAGATTTTCAATTTAAGGACTCTAAATAAGAGTTTCAAGACTTACCATTTTCTAAAATTTTTTACTTTTGATCTGCGGTGTTTTTGCGACCGATTTGAAAAATTATTCGGCCAATATTATAGTACTATTCATCCTGAATCCAGTGGTACCCTTAGTTTTAAGATCGGATACTTGAAAGTACTCCAGATCTAGAGAGAGAATAAATATAAGAGAAATTCACTATTCACTTATGAAGGTTATGGGAAAAAATATTTTCTTCCCTTTTTCTTTTTCTTTTTTTAAATAATAATGGAATGACCAATTCTCAATTTTCTAATTGTTAGAAGAAGTCTTTGCAAATTTTATTATTTATATTTTGACCCTCTAAATTTTTAGAAAATTACAATTTGACCCCAAAAATATTAAAAAAATTTCATTTTCATCCTTAAAATCTTTAAATTACATCCTTACTCCTTTATTGCTTTTAATAATCCATACATAAATAAAAATTACTAAATTTTAAGATTGTTACACGTAATATATTTCCTTTACCATATAATGAGAAATACATTTAAATCACATATTTAATGAGTTCAAAAATTTATTTTCAAAACCATACTCTTCTTGAACTATATACCATATTGTAAATAAATCAAATAAATTAATATAAAAGTATAAATAACTTGTAAATTATAGAAAGAATTATTTACTAACAGTGTAAGGTTTTAGGTTGGACAGCCCTAAAATGTACTTTTTAATTCAAATTTGACTAAATAGATCTCAAAATCTAGTTTGAAAAGTCCAAAAACTTAGACAATGACTCCGAAATCACACCTCTAGGAGTTTGGTCAACACTAGTCAACTGATGGATACTATTTACAGACAGAGTTACTATTTACCGCCCAAATCACTATTCATGCTAGTTGGATATACTGTTCACGATACAAAAAAAGTTGTTAGATGGCTAAAAAAATTTCATATCCTAATGTTTTTCTACTTCTTGAATCCATTTACCGTGTCAGATTTTCAATTTGAGATCTCTAAATAGGAGTTTCATAACTTACTTTTTTTAAAATTTTCTACTTTTGATCTACAGTGATTCTACAATCAATTTAAAAAATTATTTAACAAATATCGTAATACTCTTCGTTTTGAATCCAGTAGTACTCTTAGTTTTTAGATCGAAAACTCGAAAGTACTCTAAATCTAGAAAAAAAAAATAAGGACAAAGAAACCACTATTTATACTATTTATTCGTCTCATTTACAAAAAAAAAATTTATATTGATGGAGGGACCTTTCTGAAAATATTTAATTTTTGAGGGAGGTCCTTGCAAATATTATTATTTATATTTTAACCCCTAAAATTTTAAGAAATTACAATTTAATCTCAAAAATATTAATAAATTTTTATTTTCACCTTTAAAATTTTTTAATTACATTCATACTCTTTTATTTCTTTTAATAATTTATACATAAATAAAAATTAGTAAATTTTAGGGGTGTTACACAAACAATATATCTAACTCTTAAAATTTATTTTTTATAAAAAATAATTGAAAAAATAATTAATAAATACTCACTTTTCTTAATAGTTAAATTTATGTACAAAAAAAGACATTAAATGACCTTGAAGGCAAATATTTACAACAAACCCTTGCAACAACACGTTAAATTTTTTAGACGTACCGCGCGTGTAAAACAGGAATGTAACCGTGGCCCCAAACCCTTGCAACGGCTACTAATTATAAAACGGCTAGTTTCCCTTCGAAATTTCTTTCAGCTTTCTCCATTTTCCTTCACTTTCTTTCATTGCCGCACTCATTGCTGTTTCTCTCTTCTTTTTTCTCTCGCTTAAATGCTCTCTCTTTCTTGCCTTTCCCAGAAGTTACCTTTCTCTCTTTTACACAATTCTGGGTTCAGTTGATGAAAAGGGTCTGAACATTTTCCCTGAAAATTTCTGTTGAATTTCTTTTTTACAAATGACATTTGACAGAACCTCTCCGACGAGGTGCTTCTTGACACCACCTCCAACATGGAAGTCAAGGCCACTGCAATCTACGTCAACACCGCTTTCAGAGAGAAAGAGATTATCCCCTGCAAATGATGGTGATCTTTTCCATGTTGTTCACAAGGTGCCTGCTGGGGACTCACCCTATGTTAAGGCCAAGCAAGTTCAGGTAAGATCAGCCTTCCTTATCTTTCTTTTTGAACGTTTTACTATTTCCTGGGAGTTTTAAGAAGGTAATTTTCTTTGGGGTCTGTCAATCTTGCTGGAATTTTTTCTTAATTTCTTGGTCTTGTATTTTCTTTTGGAGGCAAACGAAGAAATTTTCAACAGAAGTACATTATTCTGTGATGGGGATTTTTATTAATTAATCTTGTGTTGAGCTAACAGGTAAACATGTGATAGATTTTAAGGAAATGAAGTATGAAGCTCACTGTTTTGCAATGAAAATGGTAGCTATTATGAGTTTTATAAAATTCAACTGTCATTTTTCTCTCTAGAATTTCCCAATTTTATAATGATTTTACCATTTTATCTTCTTTCATGGGTTTTATCATGTATGTCATAGTTGTGATTCTCAATTTTTTCTATTACAGTTGGTTGATAAGGATCCAGGTAGGGCAATTTCCATGTTCTGGGGTGCTATCAATGCTGGGGATCGTGTTGAAAGTGCCTTGAAGGACATGGCCTTAGTTATGAAACAACTGAATCGATCTGATGAGGCAATTGAAGCGATCAAATCTTTCCGTCATCTGTGCCCTTCTGATTCTCAGGAATCTCTGGATAACATCTTAGTTGAACTCTACAAGGTAAACAGGACGCTCTTCCTTTTCCTTAGCCCTTTGTCGTCATAGACTGTCCTAGTATTCTAATGTTGAGCAGTGACCTTTTGGTATCTATCTATGAGAAAATAGCTCACCCATGATCAGCTTGGAAAATATGTAATTTTAAACTAAAAATGAAATTGATTAAGAAATATCAACAAAAAAAATGGAAGTTGAGTGCTTCCATCGAAATAGTTGGTTATTCGTATTTATTGAAAGAAACTCTACACACACTTTTTGCACCTTTGACGATAGGGTTTCACTGAAATGGGCGCGTGGCAGTGTGTTCTGCCAATTGACATCCCCATTGTGTTGAGTTTTATTGGCTCCTTACACCTAACTTTTTTGAGGACAAAAAGAGATCCCAGGCATTTTTCATTTTCTAATGCATAGAAAGCATAAGTGAAGTCACTATATTGGTTTAACTGAATGAAGAGGTAAGGCTCTATCAGATGAATATTTTTATTCAGTAACTGGTTATCAACATCCTTCTGCTATTCCAGAGATCCGGAAGGATTGATGAAGAGATTGCCATGCTTCAGCACAAATTGAAGCAAATTGAAGATGGTGTTGCTTTTGTTGGAAGGAGGACAAAACAAGCAAGATCTCAAGGGAAGAAGATTCACATAACCGTTGAGCAGGAGATATCAAGGTTGATTGTTTGTAAATGGTGTTTCTTCATTTTATATTTTGATCATAGCCCTTGCACACAACATTACTTTGAACCTCTCAATCAATGCAGGATACTGGGGAACCTAGCCTGGGCTTACTTGCAAAAAGGTGAATATAAAAGTGCCGAAGAACATTATCGGTGAGATTTCAGATTAACTTCAAACGGAACGTAGTATTTCATCTTTCTTTACAAAGGACACCAACAATTTTCATTTTTTTTTTTCATCTTTTTTCTTCCTCAGAAAAGCACTGTCTTTTGAGCCTGATAGGAACAAGCAGTGCAACTTGGCAATCTGTTTGATGCAAATGAACAATATTACAGAAGCAAAGTTTCTTCTTCAGGCAGTAAGCGCTGCCTACAAATATAGAAAGATTGATGATTCTTTCGCCAAGTCTTTTGAACGCGCTTCTCAGATTCTGAGTGAGATAGAGTCACATTCAGAGATAGATCCAATGAAAAAGAAAGAGGAAAACTGCAAGGAAACTCAAAGATCTGATAGCATAGGTCAACATCATACTGGGGGTCTATCTAGATATTGGGACGATGAATGCAATGAAGCAAAACAGCTAATGGACAAAGAGTGTAGAGAATCTTTTGGTCAAAGCTCGATTGTTGAACAGAAGAAAGTTTCATATGGTGAAAAATCATTTGGAAAGAGGTCTAGTTTTTTTAAGAGTAGGACAGAAAAACGGTCCGCGACATCTGAAGTGGAATTATCTTACACAAGACAGAGAACCTCCGAGTCTCCAAATCCTGAAAGAAGGGATCTGAAAGTTCCTTGCACAGAACCTAAAAAATGTTCTTGGGGCTTCAACAACGAATATCAAAGAAGAGAAACTTGGGGAGATGCGAATTCAGATCATAAACCTTCATTTGGAAGGCCTCTTAGTCAGAAGTATGAAACTGATTTGCCTTCACCTGCAAATGGGAAGTGGAGATTGAGGATACCTGGAGATCATGCTACAGTGAAGTATGAAGACACAGCACTTCTGAAGGCTGACTCAATTATGAAGTTTCCAGAAAAGGACAAATCTTCTGCAGATGACAATAACAACTTGAGGTCTAAACCATTAGAATCACCACTCCTGGTTCTTGATGATGCAAAAGAATTTGCAAGTTCCATTGACACACAGCAGAATCAGAGTTCTGGTTTGTGTGTTGCAGATTTTTCTGTGGACAAATCTTTTGGCAGTAATAGGAGCTCTGAAAATTTTTCTGCAAGAAAAAGAAAGTCACCAGTAAAGAAGAGTTGGGCAGATATGGTGGAAGAAGATGAAGAAGAAGAATTTTTTGGTGGAAGATGCACAAGTTTTGGTGGTCAGGATAGTGAACAAGTGTTCAATGATGAAAATTGGAACTCAAACATAATATATCAAAGTCCTTGTCCGCGGAGCCAGACTGAATGTTTAAGCCAAAAGATAGAAAAAATTGACCTGAAAGATGGAAGTAATACATCCGGGAATGCCATTTCGTCCAGGAATCCAACAGTAAGGCGTTCTTTGTGTTTTAATCAGCAGCTGACACCAGAATCAACATATTTCTTTTGCTCAAAAGCATCGCCGAAGAAGGCTTCAAACTCAGAGGGCTGCAGAGTGCTAACAAAGGAAAGAGATTCTATGTTTGAGGAGAAAAAACTTGTAAGGAGAAACAGGTTGCAGGTTTTTCAGGACATTACTCTTCACCCTGGAACCCCATGAGGTTGAACTATGATTCATGTGTCCTTATGGAAGAAGTATCTTCTTTCAACATGCATTGGTTAAAGTATTATGCTGATTGGTTTAGCTTATTGTTTCACTTGTATAAGAATGCTCTGTTGTGTCAACCCTCATAAATTCATGTTCATAGATCGCTATAGTGAAATATAGATTCAGTTATGATGAATATGAAAGAGTGCCAATTTCTGTTACACTCACAAATTTGCCTTCAATTTCTTCATAAAAAATAGCTCGGAAGTTGCTGCTACAGCCTTTAGAACTGTGGGTGCGAGCTTGTTGATAATTATTTAGAAGAATATGGCAACGCAGATAGCAGAGCTAAGAGAATATTACAACAACGGATGGACAAGTTTGATCTTCGGTTTTGTTTTCCTTTTTTGTTTTTTTGTTTTGTTTTTGTTTTTGTTTTTTTCTAGAGAATTGGCTTAGAGGACAATGTCACAAACTCATATTGGGTTCAGTAAATGTCTCCAAGGCAAAATTTTGGTAACTTTGATAATAACTGGAATCTGTTAGATTTATGAGCTCTCAAACGTACAAAAAATCTGGAACTAAATGGCTACTGCTGCCATTTCGTAAGATGCAACACCAATTAAGTATTTTTTTCACTAGGTGAAGTCAGCTACATCGAATGACGCTACGTCTGCCTATCATGAATGAGATCAATAGATATATTATTAACTATTAAATCATTCTTAATAGTTTTACCTATTGTTTTCTTTGACCTCTCTCTATCTCTAACTATCGAACTATTTTTCATCTGATCTACTCTTCTCATTAGGGTTTTAGCAAGTCTTCTCTACACATGATCAAATCACCTTAAGCGAGATTCTACCATCTTCTCCACAATAGGTGCTACCACAACCTTCTCTCTAATGCACTTGTTTCTAATCATATTTTTTCTAATGTGCCCACACATACAGCGTAATATTCTTATCTCTGCAACATTGAGTTTATCTTCAAGTTGTCTTTTGACCGCCCAACATTTAGTACTATACAATATAACAGGTCTTATGTAAGGTAGAATTTTTCTTTAACTTTCAGCGTCACTTTTTTATCACAAATGACATTAGAAACTTTTCTCTATTTCATCCATCCTGCTTGAATCCTATGGTTTACGTTCTCCTTTACTTTGCCGTCATTTTATATAATAGACCTAAAGTATTTAAAGCTTATAACTTGTTTTAATATATGGTCTCCAAGTTTTACATCTAAATTCGTATTTGTTCGTCTTTTACTAAAAAAATTCTATATATTATATTTTATTTCTATTTATACGAAAATCATGTGTTTCTAAAACTTGTCTCCATGACTCTAACTTCATATTTATTTCCTCTTTCGATTCACCAACTAAAATTATATTATCTGCAAAAGTCATACATTGAGGTCCCAAATCTTATATATGTTCAGTAATTGCATCTAAAATCAAGTTAAAAAGATACGGACTCAGAGAAGACCCTTGATGTAGTCCAATAGTTGTGAAAAAATCTTGTGTCCCTATTTTGTATTTTCACGCAAGTCGTGATCCTGTCGTACATGTCTTTAATTGCTCGAATATACGCAATACGTACTCCTTTCGTAAGAGAAAACTTTTTAAATATATATTGGTATTAGTGAACTTTAACAGCGAGTAGATATGTAATGCCCTCAACTTACGAACACATAAAACAAATATATTTTTTCAACAATCAGATCTTTACCATAACATGCATAGCACTATTCTTTGTCATAGAAATATATACATATAGGTTCTCTCATGTATACACATTATACAGACCAAGTTATAAATGTCAAAGTAACAACAGAAGTAAAGATCCTGCTTATAGCGTTCAGAGCACACTCTAGAATACAAACACAATATAATTAAAAAATTGAATCTTGAAAGCAATGTAGACTCACTCAGAGAATATGTCACCTAACTGATCACCTATCTGTAGAATCAGACTCTGTATTATAATCTGAAAAATGTAAAAATATCGTGTAGTGAGTTTGACAACTTAATGAGCAGATAACACCTCATATGACCTTTTAGGTCAACATATGGATGTATTGATATTTTAAAATTTGTTACATAGAAAATACAGTTCGGAAGTATATCTATATGGGACCTGTATTTTAAATATTCTCAAAATAAAGGATATTTAGATATCCAAAACCATATACTATACTGTATGATCATTAAATAAATGTTGTTATGCATCAAAATATTTCACATGAAAATATTAGGAGGAACCCGTATCAGAACCATCAAATATTTTCAAGCAAACAGCAAGGGATGATGTTATGTTCAGTTGTATAAGTTACAGTAAAATATTAAGTTTTTGAGATAAAGTCATAACTTTCGTTGATGCATAATTAACATACTATATATGTTTTGAAAATCCACTCTTTTTACATAATGCTCAAACATATTACAATTCTCAATACACTCAATTCACTAATTTGCTATACGCATAGTGGTCGATCGACTACAATCACAATAAATGATCAGGGAATATGAGTTCATCACACATCTGCCTCCTTATATTACCACGGTCACCCAGTTGGAGTGGCCCTCCCTTGGCTCACTTAGGTTCATAGGACATTCCCTACTCGGTACCGTCTCAAGCCATATAACCAGTCGATATTCATTCATATATATATATATATATATATATATATATATATATATATATATATATATAATTATCAAGCAACTCGCTGTGAGTTTTACGCTTGTCATTCAATCATAATCAGTAACTTTATAATTTTACAGATCAATTCTTTATGCACATAATATTCACTTTATCAAATAATAATAAATACATTTTAGAACTACATATTCAATGAGTTTCAAAATATATTTGCAAAATCATACTATTCTTGAACTATGTGTCAGTTTATAAACAAAACAAATATTTTAACACATTTTAGAAACTTATGATAGCATAAATAATTTATAAACAGAATCAATTATACATTTTAAGTTTAAAAAGAGGATGAGGTAAGTCATAGAAAGAATTATCTATTCACAGAATAAAATTCCAGTTTAAACATCCCTAAAATGTATTTTTTTTAATTCAAATTTGATCAAACAGACTTCAAAATCGATTCCGGAGGGTCCAAAAATTTAAGAAATAACTCCGGGAACCTGGTCAACTAATGGGTACTGTTTACGGCCGAAAAAAACTATTTATTCTGGAAATACTGTTTCACACACTGTTCGGACACTATTTACCGAAGAATAATTTGCAAAATTAAAACACCAAATCACGTTGTTTGACCGTGAAATTTATCATATAACTAATACTCTATATCCTTAACAAAATCCCTAACTTGAATACATGAAAACTTGAAAAACCATAAAAAAAATCTAATATTTTAGAAAAATTACCTATAAGTACTATTCACAATTTTTCGACGAAATTCTGGTGAACTTTTGGTGAAATTGATTAGTGGGTTTTGAAACTCTTGTCGCTACGAGTCCAACGGTACTTTCGGTATTTCAATTGGATACATATATTAGAAGATATCTTAGAGAGAAATTGAGAAACATAGAGAGAGAAAATGAAAGAAAAAAATAATAGAGGGATGCCGAGCTTTTGCTCTCCGTTTGCCTTCGTCCCCTCTTTTTTTAATTATTATTATTATTATTATTATTTAATAATTGAATAATGATATTTAATTATATATATATACATATAAATATTATTGTTCATCTTAAAATATCTAAAAAAATTTTAAAAATTATATTATTGTAAAACTTTAGTTACACTCTTAAATCATAACTTTTTTTGATAAAAAATTTAATAAAAAAATTACATAATAAATATCTTTATGCATAATAAAAGGAAGAATATTTTTAAAAATAAAACAAAAATTTATTCGAGACCAATATAATTATTTTAAGTAAAACAAAAATTAATTTAAATAAAAAAAATATTTTTTTTGTAGACAAACTATGAGATATTACAAGATAAATAGGAAAATATCCACACACAAATTAAATCATGTAAACGATATTAGGCCGGATAGTATCCCCCAATGGCTCGACTTAGTCTGGACAAAAGGTTGCAAAATACATAACGAACAAAATTCACATAGGAGAGTAATTACCAGACTTAGTTTTACTATGAGATTCTTTAATAAGAAAATAATATATGAACATGTTTTACATGTTAACATTATAACTTTTTTACTCCATAAAAATTCTTTCTAATATGATAATTATATTAAAGAATTTGATAATAAACACTTAAAGTGCGCAACAAAGTAAATTACTAAATCTTTCACTATTAAGTCATACTATAATTGTCAAATTGCAATTTGAATTATGAATTAAATGGTTTATTTTTAAATCATAAATTATTATTTGTATTAAATCATTCTATTCAAAAATTAATTTAAAATATAAAGTATAAAATATGTATAAGTTAATACTATGAATAAAATAATCAAAATAATATATTAATTCCGATGCTCTATGGGAAATAGGATTTAGGAATTGTGTTTACTATTCAAACTTCTAAAAAAATTATTTGGGCAAGAAGCATTTGTTATGGAGGATAATTTGTAACTTGCAAGTAAATTTGAAGACTAAAACTTGTAATAAGATTAAAATATTATTATGAGACAGAAGTTGTGTTTTGTAGAGCTTGCCTATTTTTATTTTATTTAAAAAATTAAAATAAAGAGTAAACTAGAATATAAGTTGCACGAGTCATCAACAATTCAAATTGTGCGGTTAATATGTGAATTATCATTGTCATGTGTTAAACTTACGGAGTTATTGTTCTTTTATTTTATTTTATTACGATTAAGATTTAAATTTTAGTATTTCATTAGAATTAAAATTTATTATTTTAGTTGCTTATATATAGCTTTAATATATAGATTCAATTATTTCAAACAGTTGACTAAGTCTTTTCTTTTTTGATCTTGTTATTATCACTAGAAAGTTGAACTTGTGTTGTCATGTCAAATTTCACCAACTAAAAAAATTTGATTAGAATTCTGATAGCATCACTAAAATTTTTTTTAATGCGTTCACCTGAGATACAATTTTAATTTTAATCACACAAAGGTAATTAGTGGGTCATTCCTGCAAAGTTTTAGCTTCACGCATTGCTTTGCACAAGTAAAATTTTGACGTGTGACATTGTGTCCCCTACTTACATCATGTTGAGCTATTAGTGTCTGTTTAATTGAATAAAATAAATTTTAGTAAAAAAAAAAATGAAAATTTATTATTTTATTTGATACATAATAAAAAAAATTGATATAATATAATATTCTATTATTTGATATGATAAAAAATTAAATAAATGAAAAGACAGTATAGGTGAAAAAATTAAATTATTTTTAAACTTTAAATTATAAATTTTTTTATCTTAATATATATTATAAAATAAATAATTTTTTTATCAATTTAATTTAATCAATAAAATAATAAATTATATAAATTTTCAAAATTAAGAAAAAAAATTTGCATCATTAATTACTCAAAGAATATCTACTCTTCATTTCACATTTTTAAATGTTTACTCTCAAAAGAAGAGTTTCTATGTTATCCTTTTCATTTCACCATCTCATCCCCCTCTTCCATAAAACAATACCTTCACGAAAATTTAAGATTATATTTATATTCAGAATAAAATTTAACTCTTTTGTTGCATTTTTTGTTATTTGAAATAATTTTTTTATATATATATATATAAACAAATCTACACTCCAATAAATCCTATATGAGTTATAGTTCAAATGATAGTAAAATTTTATTGGTGCAGAAGCCTCTTCCTATGTTCAAATTCAATTGAGGCTCTTTTGGCAAAAAGACCCAGCAACAACAGTAAAGTGCCTTAATAGGCAGCAATTGCTCTAGTTCAAAGGCAAACCGATATCTGGTTAACCACAAAACCATCCAATTTCAACTCCAAATTTGTGCACCCTAACCTGAGAAATAACTTAGCTGGTTCACTTCGGTCTACTTTTTTCAACTAAGCTTATAACTAGAAAACTACAACTTAATTGACATCCTATCACATAGGATTGATCCATCATGTAAGTTCCTTCTCTATCTTTTGGCATTCTAAGAGCAAAACAAGTTGTCCTTCCCCATTGTGTAGACATAAACCATACCAATCCATGGTCAAATTAAAGGCTACAATATTGCAAAACAACAACAGAAAGTGGGAGTAAGAATGTGTCAGCCTCATTAAAGAAGAGATATAGTTGCATAATCGAATCATGAGGAAGCATCGCAAGGCTAGGCAGAAAAGAGAAATCTATGAAATGAAATAAAATTGTCAAAAGTAAGATAAACAAAACTAAAAAAAAAATATGGGTACATCGGCTTCCATCTATCGTAGGTATAAGCATAAGGGCAGCAAGATCAAACAAATTGTAACATCCCTAATTTTGTTTCATGAATTAATAAAAATACAAAAGTATTCAAAGTAACATCCCTAATTTCGATACATAAATATTTAATTAAGAAAATAAAATTTATTAGACAATTTTTTAGATATTTAAGGAAATATAATCCTTAGAAATTCTTCACGTTACGTGTACACATAAAAATGTTCTAACATTAATGGAATAGGTAAAGAGAGAAAACCTAAGAGGAAAAATTAGAAATAATATACTAAAGAAAGGTGAAATTCTTGGGTAAGGAAGATAAATTTTTGGAAACAAGTAAAGGTCTTAAAATTTCAAGAAAACATTGGATTAGGGTAATTTTTCTTAATTCAAGAACTAGAGTTACTAAGTTTAACATATTCACCCATACATTGAGATTTCACATATGAACACTTCATATAGAGTTTTTCCACTTCACATAAGTTTCTAGTAAGCCCATTGGATAACTTAAACAAAAAATAAAACATAGACTTGGACTAGGATATAGAAATTGGACCGGTAGCCCAAAAATCATGAAAATGTGTCCAAACCCTCCAAGAAAGATAGAATTTTATCCAAAGAAAAGGAAATAAGTAGGAATAAGCTCAAATCCAAGAAGAAAAATAAAATAAAATAAATCATGTGATAATATTATAAAGATTAGGTTACATGGCTTTAAGACAAAAATTTAACAAGTGGTATGATAATACAAGATTTTAGGACAAAACATCTATATCCTACACTCATAATTTTAGCAAGTGGTATGATAATACATGATATTAGCACTAAATATTCCTATCCCACATAAATAATTTCAACCAAATAATGGAGATTCAAGAGTTAGAAATTTGCCACCTAAAAAGACAAACCTATCATAATTGATTAAGACAAAAGAAAAAGGAAATGAATCCTTAAATCAAAGGAACTTTGTCCATTATCTTAAGAACATATTATCATAATTTTCAAAATACAAATCTTCTTTTCCTATGCATATCTTGACTAAGGAAGAGGAAGACAAGAACATGAATTGTTTGTTTTCCAAAAAATTCAACCAATTGTATCCTAATTGTGATAAGGTAGATCCATGATCATGAAAGGTGAATTATTTGGTGGTGTATTTAAGCAAAACCCACCCCTATAACATTAGAATTGTCTTCCAAGTGAGGGAGAGGAAAAATAGAAGCAAGGTAGAGTGAGGAAAGGAGAGGAAGAAAGGAAGAAAGAGGAAGGAGAAGTCTAGAGGACTAAGTGCTCCAGATAAGTTTAACAATATTTTTTTTTGACAAAAATGTTTTGAAACTTGTAATATTTATATTAGATTTTGATCTTAGAACTTTAATGATTGGTCATGGATGTTGCTATATTATGTTACATATTATGTATGTTTGAATACTTAGGCTAGTGTAGATAGTTCTGAATAGGTATGGCTTTGGGTGACAAAATTTTAAGCTTTTATTTTTCAACTTATGAGAAGAATTGGTAAGGAATTTAAAGAAATGGTTAACATGAAAAATGTAGCTCTATGTCTCACGGATATGTAGCCACTAGAATAATTCAATTTGGAGTCCGTATGAGGTAGATATGGTTTGATTAGTAAATAGTTGTCAGAAAATGGTTAATCAGGGAAGAATATGTAGGGATAGCTTCTGTGTTTTAATTTCTGGGAATATTTTATAGGGAATTAAAATAGATGGTTAATATAAAAATTATATATATATGTCTCATGAATTTTTAGACACTGGAATCACTCAATTTGGAGTCCGCATGAGGTAGATATGGTCTGATTAGTAAGAAGTGGTCAGAAAATGGTTAATCAGGAAATAATATGTAGGGATAGCTTATGTGTTTTAATTTATGGGAACATTATATAGGGAATTAAAATAAATGGTTAACATAAGAATTATAAATATATGTGTCATGGATTTTTACCCACTGGAATCACTCAATTTAGAGTCCGTATGAGGTAGATATGGTCCCATTAGTATGCAGTGGTCAGAAATTGGTTAATCAGGGAAGAATATTTTAGGATAGTTTCTGTGTTTTAATTTTTGAGAACATTCTATAGGGAATTTAAATACATTATTAACATAAAAATTATTTCTATATGTGTCACGGATTGTTAGCCACTGAAATTACTTAATTCGGAATTCTTATGAGGGAGATATGGACAGATTAGTAGGTAGAGATCAGAACCTACTCGAGAAGAAATAACTTGTACTTTGAGGAATAATATCACCTTGATTTTTTAATATTTTGCTAAACTGTTCAACATAATAATTTTACATAATTGTTTTATATTTAAATTGACACTAAGATCACCTACATCGGAGTTAAATTGAGGGAGTTATGCTCTGATTAGTAAGAGAAGGTCAGATAGGATGAAAACTTGCATCAAGAAAATAAAGAAATAAAATTAATATTTAAAAAATAAGAAGAATCTTATAAATGAAAATAATAAATGACTAGTATTTGCCATAGCCATTGCCATTGCATGAACTTCTTACCATCTTAAGTGTGAAATTTTGACATGGAAATATTTTATAAAGTGATATTTGAAATGATTATGTTCATGGCATGATTACCAATGATTTTTGGTAATAATTTTATTTTGATGAATATACTTGTTATTGAAATCATATTTTTGGCTATTACTGTGAAAAGAAAAGAAATGAGCACGGTCACATGGAAATCCGTGTGGTGCACCAGTAGAGGACACCCTACCAACGATTATGATCATGTTAATGAGAAAAAAAAAGAGAAAGTGGGCCATGTCGGACGGAGCGAAAAAAGTCCGTACTAGAGAGTAGAAAATACTCATCCAGATCGGGGTAACTTGATATGAGAATAAATTGATAGTCATCATATGATAGTTAATCCTGTCATACATGTCATTATTGTACGATTCTTATGTGCATATATATAGTACATTCATGTGACCAAAGATATTTGCTATAGTTTATACAGATGAATATGACGTGATGAGCTATATTGATGATGATTTATTGTTGAACTTACTGAGATTTAATTCTCACTATATTTTTATGTCATGTTCAGAAGAATAATTATGCAGATTTTTTCTATAGCACTAGTTTTTAGCGTATGTTGGATTGAGTTACTCTATTTTGAGCTGATCCCAGTAATATATATGGTGTCTAAGGTCGAGTTGACTAAGATCCTAGTGAAGGTGCAACCACCCGCATCCGTATCTCCAGAACTGGTCAACAAGGATGAATAAGATGTAATTATATATGTGTTAGACTTTTGTACAGATGTTATTTATTAATGATATGTATGTAAACTCTGTATTATATAAATTAAATAAATGTTATTTTGAGTTAAGTTGTAACAAAGTAATAACTTTATGGTATTTAAAAAAAAATTGTTACTTAAATGGAGTTATTACACAAATCATGCCCACACTCAACTAAACTGTAAGGCACAATGACAATGGCAGAGTGTAGTGATGGTGGCTTTGCTTTGCGAAGCAGAAAATCTCATATGCGCATCAAATGTGAGGAAAACCAGATTCGCACTAGGGGTGGATGGCACGTAGAATAAGGGCACGAAGCCGTGGAATGCCGTGGAACGTAAAAGCCATGGAACGCTGAAGGACGCGAAGCAAACATTTGTGCAACAAAAGGGTGGAGCTTTGCAAGAAAGGGCTTCTAAGAATGTTAAAAGGGGTAAATTTGTGTTTTATAGAAGGAATACTGGATTCTAGAGCTCCTGCGATGGATGGAATGACTTTTCTCTTGGTTAATGGAATAGAACATTCCATAAAATGATCTATTCCACTTATTCTATCCATACAAACGATGGATTTCAAATTGCATATGTCATTCTTTTTTTTATTCCACTAAACCAAGCAGCACATTAATGTACTGATTTTATAGTTTATCATTCAAACCATCATCATCATTATTACTAGGGCTATAAAATATATAATGAGTATAGAAGACATAGAATATGATCAAAGAAGTTATTCTTATGCAATAAAAAAAATTAATTTGAGTTATAATCAACCACAATCACAAAATTTTCACAATAACTATGCCATTTTAATATATATAAAGAAATTAAAGAAGATACGTAAATATATGGAAAAGATTTTTAGAAAGATTCAATATATCGAGAAAAATAATGAGCATATACTAATATAATTTGTAGAAATTGATAAAAGAAATTGAATATGAAGAGTTAAACTATATCAAAGTTGAAATTATTGAAAAGGATAATAATATTAAAGTTATTTTCATAACTTTTATATGAAAGACTTGATATTTGATAAGTAGTTCACGCACAGCCCACATCGGCTGTGTCTTTAGACAGTTCAATATTTATTTATTGGATTCCCATCGCCTTTTATCGCCGTGCTTGGTGGCGCAAGTCTGTCACCCAAGTGGGGGCATTAAGGTGATTGGTGGATATAAAAGGCACCTCTCTAACATTAGTGCGCTATACGAAACACTTCAGGCTTGAGGGAAAAAGGTGCGCTATACGAAACACTTCAGGCTTGAGGGAAAAATTATCCGCAGGCAGAATGATCGAATCCATATCGTAATGGAGTTGAAGCAGACATTGACACGGGCAATGAAGGAACGTTGCCTCTGGCTTGTCAGAGCAGCGCCAGAGTGCTCCATGGGCACTAGGTGGTGTGCTTGCCATCTTTGATGGTATGTGTTCAGGTAGAGTGGTGGACATGTAGAGGGGACCCGAGTCCCCATTCTACGAAGTTTGGTGCCCATAGTGAAAAATACAGCTTCTCCCGTTGAGCACAAAAATGATTATCCCATAATCAGCTTTTGCAATGAGGTTTGGGGTTCTTCAGTTAATCAATGGACACATTATTAAAGTATTGGATAAGATTTCCTTTTTCTTTTTAAACTTCTATGTTATATGGTATAATACAATGCAAAACAATACATGACATACAATTAGTTTGTGCTTGTCAAGTGCCTTTTTTTTCCAATATATTTTTTCAAACAACTATTTTTTGCTTGTAAAACATGTACGAACCAATAAATTCTTCGATATAATTATTAATAAATTTATTTATTTATATATTATTTTATCATTTAATATGTTTATGATTTATTTTATATTTTTTATATGATTATATTATTAAATTTATTTTTTATATGAAGGAACGTTGCCTCTGGCATATCAGAGCAGTGTCGGAGTGCTCCATGGGCACTAGGTGGTGTGCTTGCCATCTTTGATGGTATGTGTTCGGGTAGAGTGGTGGATGTAATATCTTGTAATTTTTAAATAATAATATTTTACTATAAACAAGTATTATTATTTTTAAATGATTATGCATGTTTTGCTGAAAACAAATATACCTTTAATTAAAATAATTTTTGTTTTATTTTTAAAAATATTCTTTTTTATTATGCATAAAGATATTTTATTTTGTGATTTGTTTTATTAAAATTTTTATCAAAAAAAGTCATGATTTAAGAGTGCAACTAAAGTTTTGGAATAATATAAATTTTAAAAAAAATTTGAAATGTTTTAGGATGAAAAAAATAATTATATGTATATAATTAAAATAATAAATTTTAAATATTCAATTATTAAATAAATATTAAAAAAATGGCAGAAGCAAAACGTGAGAGCAAAAGGCTCGGACATACCCTCCATTTTTTTCTCTTCATTTTCTCTCTCTAAGTTTTATCTTCTCTCTAAGATATCTCCAATTCTAGACATTCAATTGAGATACCGGAGGTATCGTTGGATTTGTGGAGACAAGAACTTCAAAACCTACCGATCAATTTTGCAAAAAACTTGCCGGATGTTCATTGAAAAATCGTGAATAGTAACGCATAAGTAATGTTTCTAAAATGCTGAATTTTTTTCAAACTTTCAAGTTAGGGGTTTTGTTAAAAATATAGAGTATTAGTTGTATAATAAATTTTACGGTCAAACAATGTGGTTTGGTGCTCTAATTTTATAAATTATTCTTCGGTGAACAATAACTGTAAACAGTATTTTTACTTGCGTGAACAGTGTTTTAGCTGGTGTGAATAGTGATTCCGACTGATGTGAATAGTTTTTTCATGCCATGAACAGTCTCAATCAGTTGACCAGCATTGATTAAGCTTCTAGAGTCATTTCTTAGGTTTTTGGACTCTCCGAACACGTTTTTGAGGTCTATTTGGTCAAATTTGGATTGAAAAAGTACATTTTCGGGCTGTCCAACCTGAAGCTCTTACCTTGTGAGTAGATAATTATTTTTATGAATTACCTATACTCTTCTTGAAATTGACATGTATAATTGATTCTATTTACAAGTTATTTATACTTTTATGTCTATGAATGGATTAAATTACCTAATTTGTTTATAATCTGGCATATAGTTCCAGAAGAGTATGGTTTTGAAAATGGATTTTTGAATTCATTAAATATGTGATTTTGAATGTATTTCTCATCATATGGTAAAGGAAATATATTGTGCACGTGCCATTAATATGTAAAGCTATAAGATTATTTTGGAAAAAGACATGTATATGTTATTATCCTGATTGAGAAGTTTCTGATAGAAAAATTATACTGAGACTGAATTCTGAATTTATACTGAAACTTCTATTTTGAACAATATGGCATATGTGTAAATAGAGATTTCTGTGGAGGCATCCTATTGGAAACATTGTTCGCTAATAGCAGGTTATGTTAGCCTTGGTGTACCTTGACACCTCAGCTAGCAACGCTGGTGCTAGCCTCGTGTGATGGTCAACACATGGGATATGATATGTGATTGATGCCTCCTATCTGGGTGAAATGCCGACTATATGATATGTGATTTGTCCTCCCTTGCTGTGTGCTAGGAAAATGCCTATATTAGAATCCCTTCACATGTCCTCTTGAATGGTGGTAGACCAAACTTTAGCTGAGATGCTGAGTTTAGACAAATCTTACATCACCAAAGTACGAAAGGATTTAAATTCTAATATGGTGGTTCTGATATAGGATTCTTCTAATATTTTTATGAGAAATATTTTGATGTATAAAAATATTTGAATAATGATCATACAGTATTGCATATGATTTTGGATATCTGAATGTGATTTTTACTAAAAATATTTGAAATGCAAGTCTTATGTGGATGTACTTCTGAACTGTAATTTTCTGTGTGATAAAATTTAATATATGAGTCCATATGTTGACCTAAGAGGTCATAGGAGGTATTATCTGCTCATTGAGTTGTTAAACTCACTACATGATATCTACATTTCTTTTCAGATAAGAATACAGAGTTTGATTTTTCCCCTTCAGATAGCTGATCAGTTAGACGGCATAATCTCTGGGTGAGCCTACTTTGTTTCTAGGGCTCGTAGAATTTGGTTATATTGTACTTGTACTCTAGAGTATACTTTAAATGCTACAGAAAAAATCCCTACTTCTGCTGTACTTTGATGTTTATAGATTTGATCTGTATATTGTGTATACATGGGAATACCTATCTGTAAAAAAGTGTATTATACATGTTATGAAAAATATATGTTCGTAAAGTATGTGTTTCACGTGCCCTAAAATTAGGAGCATGACAGTGGACATGTAGAGGGTACCTGAGTCCCCATTCTATGAAGTTTAGTGCCTATAGTGAAAAATATAGCTGCTCCCGTTGAGCAGAAAAATGATTATCCCACAATCAGCTTTTGCAATGAAGTTTGGGGTTCTTAAGTTAATCAATGGAAACATTATTAAAGTATTGGATGAGATTTCCTTTTTCTTTTTAAACTTCTATGCTATATGGTATAATACAATGCAAAACAATACATGACATACAACCTGCTTGTCAAGTGCCTTTTTTTCCCCAATATATTTGTTCAAACTACTATTTTTTTGCTTGTAAAACATGTATGAACCAATAAATTCTTCGATATAATTATTAATTAATTAATTAATTTATATATTATTTTATCATTTAATATTTTTATGATTTATTTTATATTTTTTATATGATTATATTATTAAATTTATTTTCATATTTAATATTTAATTTTATTAATTTTATACATATTATTTATTTTATTTTTAATTTTTTTGGTATATATATTTTATATTTCCTATTATTTTTTATCATTTAACTATATTTTATTATTTATTATTTAGTATAATTTATTTATTACTTTTGGAAGTATATTAGGGTAAAGGTAGGTAAAATAATCTTTTAACGCTATTAGAACATTTCCTTCACCTTGAATCTTTCCTCGATCAGAAAAAAGAAACATTCCCTGACAGGAATCCACGTATTCTCCCATGAAAATGGAAATAAGGAGCTTTGTGGGAGAGTAATTAATTTTGAGTAAGGATGTTAGTTTTTTCAACAAATGTGTAGTATCAATTTTTAGAACAACAAATTATAATTTCATGACCAAAAAACCAATCCAAAATTCAATATTGTGATCAATTATATTAGTCACAAATCTCATTTTTGACAAAAAAAAAACAATTTGTGACCGAACTTCTTTGATCTATCTATTGTTTGTGACTAATAAAAAAAATGTAATTAAACAGCACAGCTATTTATATATTATTTCAATATTCAAATTGTGATTGCTCTGCAATCACGAATTGAATTTTACTTTTTTGAAAATATTTTTGTATTCAGTTTGTGACTACCTCACAAACATAAGTTTTTTATGAGAGCACAAATGGGGAATGTAAATAGAATGCAAACCCAGCTAACGAATGAAAATGTAATGTAGACTTGTTTTAAGTTCTAGTTAGACCTATTACAAAAACTCAAGTTAAAATATTCAAAAAATCACTCAATTTTTAATTTGAGAAGTTCAACGAAGAGAAAAATGTGTCACTATTAAAGGTGAGAAAGGAGTAGCCTATATCATCAAAAGCCAATATGAATATAAACCAAGACTAAGAGACATAGTTGACTAAAGTCAAGATGGCATAAATACAATAGTTTCCTTGTTCAATTAGAAATATTTCCTATTATTTAGTTTTCTTGTCTAACTAGGAGAGTTTTCTGTTTTTAGTTTTACTTATATAAGTAAGAGTTTCTTATTTAGCTTTTCTTATTTGTTTAAGAAATTCACCTATAAATAGGCATTAATGTTCAATAGACAAAGACAGATTATTATTAAAAAAAGTAAGTATTTTCTCTTTGATTCTTTGAAGAACTATTCAAATTTATTAGAATTTTCTTTAGCGTTCACCCTAACTTATCAATTAATTCTTCCATTACCAATTGTGATGTCTTCCTTATACCAAGGTTTCTACTTCTATATAAGCAACAGATTACGATTTTCAGACAACCTTGATTGTAGACTGATCTTGGGTGCCTTCTTAGATCACGAGTTTTGTCAGTTCTTAGCAGAATTCGTACAATTTAGTATCAGAGTACGATTCTAGTCTCACATTTGCATATTCTCTATTTATTTTTTCCTACTCTTAGAGTCTGAATTCAGCCAAAAAAACTTGAATTAAAAAAAATTAAAATTATGAATTGTCCTATTTGTGTTCTTCTTTCTTCTTTGGTTTTCCTTTGTTTCTAGTTCTACTATTTATATAAAAGAAAAGTGAGACAAATAATTTCAAAAAAGAAGAAGGAAAGAGACATAATTTAGAAAAAGACAAAGAGTTTTGAAAAAGAAAAGGATATATAGAAAATTTCAAAAAAAGAGTAGAGAATTTCCAAAAATAAAAGAAAAAAAGAGATAGTGTGTGAATTTTGAGAAAAAAGAGAGGAAATGTGAATTAAAAAAAGATAAATTGTTCATTTAAGCTATTTAGTAGTTATTGTGTTATCGAAAGTATAAATCTAAGTTTCTTTGAGTAAGTTCTTGGTGGATTGTTGCTAGAGATTTTGATTCTTATTTGCTTAGTTTCAAAAGAATTAAGAGAGAAACAAAGTGAAAAAAGGCAAGAGAGTGTGAGATCATAAGAGTATTAAAGCCAAATTTGAGTAAACACAAGTGTGAGTGGCATTAATCTTAAGAGAAACTCGTGAGGGAGTGGTGAGATTTTTTTTCTAACATTGTTTTGCAAGAAATCATGTCACACAACAAGGAGAAAAATACATTTTGAGATGTGTCAAAAATGGAAAATGGTTATGACTATAGTGCCCAAGGAAAATTGTTGATTGTGCAAATAGCTCTAAATATATAGGTAAAAGAAGATGACGAAGTGCAGCAAGAAAACATCTTTCATACTGGGTGCCATATGCAAGACAAGGTATGTAGTATGATTATTGATGGAGGTAGTTTTATTAATGTTGCTAGTACTACAATGGTAGAGAAATTATGGCTGCCAACCATTAAGCATCCTTGGCCTTACAAGTTGTAATGACTTAATGATAGTTGTAAGGTTATGGTGAACAAATAGGTATTTGGTTTCCTTTTGCATCAGAAGATATAAAGATGAAGTTTTGTGCAATGTTGTTGTGATGAATCTAGACACTTGTTATTAGGTTGACCATGGTAATTTGATTGACGTGTTATACATGATGGATACACCAAAAAACAATCATTTGTTTTGAATCAAAGGTAAATCACCCTAGTTCCTTTGACACCAATAGAGGTTTAAGAAGATCAGGTAAGGTTACAAAAGAAAGAGAGTGAAGAAAGGAAAATGAGAGAAAAAGATAGAGAAGCTAAAAAAATAAAGAAAGGGCAAGATAAATTAAAACATAAAAAAAGAGTAGATTCAGCCATTGAGAGAAGAGCAAAGAAAAGACAAATGAAGTTATATGTAAGAGAGAGTGATATCAAAATATCTTTGTTTTCAAATCAATCTTTAATTGCACTTTTGTAAAGTGAGGCTTGTTTAAGTAGTAATAATTTAACTCTTCTTTACCTAGTGTTATTGTTCCTATTTTACAGGAGTTTGATTATGTCTTTTTCAAAGATATTCCATATGAGTTATCACATATACAAGGGATTGAACGTTAAATTAATTTCATGCTCAGTGTTGGCATTCCAAACTAACCAACCTATTTGAGAATCACAAGGAGATGGGTTATCGAATTAATGGAAAAGCTACATGAGATTGAGCATAAGTCTGTGCACTGTTCTTGTAATTTTGGTTCCTAAAAAGGATGGGACATGGAGAACGTGCATTCATTACTGAGCAATCAATAATATCATAGTAAAATATTGTCATCCTATTCCTTGCTTAAATGATATGTTAGATGAGCTTCTTAGTGCTTATTTATTTTATAAGATTGATTTAAAGAATGTGTATCATCAAATGAGTATGAAAGAGGGTAACAAAAGGAAAATTGCTTTTAAAATGAAATATGGTTTATATGAGTACCTAGTTATTTTGTTTGGATTAACTAATGGATTGAGTACTTTCATAAGATTGATGAACCAAGTTTTGCATGCATTTATAGGTAAATTCATTGTTATTTACTTTGGTGATATTCTTATTCATAGCAAAAGCTTGAATGATCATGTTGTGCATTTAAACTCAGTTTTATATGTGCTTAGAAAAGATAAGTTATTTGCTAACTTAAAGAAATGCAACTTTTGCACTAATAAGTTTGTGTTTCTTGGTTTTGTTGTTAGTGCATAAGGAATATATGTTGATGAAGAAAAGATATGTGCAATTCAAGAGTGGTCAAGTCCAACAAAAGTCGGTAATGCACAGAGTTTTCATGGACTTACCAGTTTTTATAGAAGGTTTATGAAAAACTTCTAGTAGCATTGCTACATCACTTACCAAAGTCCTAAAAAAGAACTTTGGATTCAAATAGGGTGAAGAACAAGAAAAGGTGTTTTAGGTCATTAAGGAAAAATTAACCTATGCTCTTTTACTTGCTTTGCCTGATTTTACTAAAATGTTTGAAATTGAATGTGATACATTAGGTATAGGTATAGGTGCAGTTCTTATGTAAGAAGAAAGAACAATTGCATATTTTACCAAAACATTAAGTGGGACAACCTTAAACTACCTTACTTATAATAAAGAATTGTATGCGTTGGTTCGAGTCTTAAAAACATAGCAATACTATTTGTTGCCTAAGGAATTATAATTTGTACATATCAAAATCCTTGAAACATCTTAGGGGCCAACATAATTTGAACAAGAGGCATGCACCATAGGTTGAATTCATTAAGACCTTTCCTTATGTCATTCGATATAAGCAAGGTAAGGAAAACATTATTGTATATGCACTCTTTCGAAGATACATTTTAATTTCTACTCTTGATACTAAGTTGCTTGATTTTGAATGTGTTAAAGAATTATATTTTGTAGACCATGACTTTAGTGAAGAGTGTCAAACATGTGAGAAAATTGCCAATGGTAAGTACTTTAGGTATAAAGGATTCTTGTTTCACGAGAATAAGTTGGCTGTATCAAGTTATACTATGCGAGATTTTTTGGTAAGGCAATCCAATGGAAAAGGTTTGATGAGGCACTGTGAGGTAGTTAAAACACTAACTGTTTTACAAGAACACTTCTATTGGTCACACATGAAAAAGGATGTTGACAAAATTTGTGATAGATGTGTCACATGTAGGCAAGCAGAATCTCGAGTGTAACCCTATAGGTTATACAAGCCATTGCCCATTCTTAGTAAGCCTTGGATTGGTATTTTAATGGAATTTGTATTAGGTTTACATAGGTTTAAATATGGTAAAGATTCAATTTTTATGGTTATGGATAGATTTCTAGGATAACATATTCTATTCCATATCACAAAACTGATGATGCCTCATATATTGTTGATTTATTCTTTGAAGAGATTGCAAGATTACATGGTATGCCTAGTTATGGAGTTACTTTAGAAAGGCTTTGTGGTATAAGTTAGGAACAAAGTTTTTGGTTTCTACTACTTGTCACCCATAAATCGATGGTCAAACCAAAGTAGTGAATAAAACTTTATCTACTTTGTTAAGAGCTATTAGTAAAGAGAACATCAAAACATGATAAGAATATTTACTACACGTTGAGTTTGCTTATGTTAGAAAAGGCAACCAACACCCAATTCCAAATTTTTGAATTGTGTGTTTTAAGAAATCATAGATAATTTTGAAAACCCAATTCCAAAACACTTTTGATAGAAGTTATTTTGATGGAAGATTGAGAAAATCAATAATTACAAGTATCATTTAGTTTGTTAAGTGCATCATCTTAATGAATTTATAAACAAAAGTAGAGCATTTCACAAGTATGTCAAAGTTCATGCAAAAACTTAATCCCAAGTAAATTATAACAACCTTAAAATATGTTCAACAATTATCTATGGAAGCAAGAATAAAACATAGTGAATATAATAGCTTGAAATGTAAAGAGTTAAGAGAAGTGATAAACAAACTCCAAGATTTATCGTAGTTCTACTTCAACCTAAGGCTACATCCAGTCCCCAAGTCACAACTTGAGATTTTTTACTATATTTATAGGTTTACAATGGGCATTTGTGAGCCACTACACTTCCTTAACTCAAAGTGTTGGTATCATCTTACCCTTACAAGAATTTTTTCAATCCTAAACTTCAAGGAACACTTCCCTTAAATTCTCAATCAATAAGAATAAGGATGAAGATTTAGAAATAAGAAAAACTCTCTCACAATAGTGTATATACAATTAAAGAGCAACCGAAGAAGGATATAGAATCAAATGATTTTAAAAATCATTTTCAGAAATTTTTAGAAATTTTATCTTGTTACTATTAGCTTAATGAACCTTTGTATTTATAAATTTTTGGTAAATATAGTTGTAGGGGATCATTTGCAGGTGACTGGGGTATGAAACTAGCCATTAGAAATGCTGATTTCATCTTCCTATATAGGCAATAATCGATTTTTGGCTGCTTAAGAGGTTTAAAGTTGAAATTCCATAAGTGAATAGTTGACTGATGACTAAAACAATCGACTGTTGCCTCTTAAGTCACCTTTCTAGCTAATAGTCGCCTATTTTGACTAATAATCAACTGTTGGCTTCTATTACAAGAAAGCTAATTTCACATTTTAAATTTCTTTTAACCATATAACTTATCAATACAAAGGTTATTAAGTCTAGCTTTCAATGAAATAAGGTTCAATTCAAAATGATTTGTATTATGTAAGATATATATAGAATAGTGACCAAAGGTCAAAAAGAGAGTTTAGTTAAAAACCATATCTTACTACTTAAAAATGCCTATTTACTACATCTTCTATTTAACTCCATTTTGGGTGAATAACCTATCATTGAAAATATATGGGAGTATATTTTCTAATGTAGTAAGTTGCAGCTCAAAAGGGTTTCTAGTTTGCAAGATATGAATAAAAAATTGAACAAATGTAAAAATCAAAGTTTAGTTAAAATTCATATCTTACAATCTTGTTTTTTCTATTTATTACATCTTCTTTTTAACTCTATTTTGGTTGAATGATATATCATTAAAATGACCTTGGAGTCTAGTTTTCAATATAGGAATTTTTGGTCCAAATATCTTTTTACTTTAGGAGATATAGATAAAAGAGTGACCAAAGATCAAAAATAGATTTTAGTAAAAATCCATATCTCACTATCTTTTCATTCATGTAATCTTTAAAATAAGTTCTAAGATAGATTTTTGTTCTCAAGAGTTTCTAAGTCCTTTTATACATGATTCTAAGTCTAATATGCCTAAGAATGTATTTACCATGACATCTTAAGGTTCCTTGACTTCATGTGTTTTGCTGATACAACTAAACTTGTATATCTTCAATCATTTTTCTTCGATTCTTAGAACATCTTTCTTTGAATTAAGCTTGAGATGATAGTCTATACTCTTTGTTGTAGTGTTAACTCATCTAGCTTTCGACCAACCTAAAAAAATATTTAATCTTGTGACCAAGTAGTCAAACCAAAGAACAATATGCATGATTCAATGATGTTCTATAATGTAAAATTTTTTCTCATGCATATGAAATGCCTAGAAGCATATATCTAATATATAAGATACATAACACTTTGCAAGACTTATTGGATATATATTACAAGCAACTATATATCATATTTAGCACATAATACATGATTAAGTATAAAATATTATACAGTAATGTTTACAATCATACATAGCACATACTAATCAAATAAGCACATTTACTAAGATACTTACTAAACAATTTTTATCACATTTATCATCATCAAAACTTATGACATAGAACTCTATGTCTAACAATCTCCCTATTTACGATGATGACAAATCACCATAGAAAAATATACCTTATTTAAGTTTAAAAATTTCCTTTTCTAGCATTTGACATATTTTTCTATCATTCTTCTCTCCCTATTTGAAATCAACAAAAAAGTGTAGGTAAGGTGATATCCTTCTTCTCCCACCAACCATATGATGTCATTTTAGCATAAGGCTTCTCATCAAAACTTATAGTTGAATTATGCATGTATTCCAATGATGAGTAAACAAAAAATAGTCAAACACTATAAATCAATCTTATCATTTCTCATATAAGCTCAATCAAAATTCATTTAGTCATACCATTCTTAAGATATTTCATATAGCATATTGCGACAATAATCATGTATAGATTAAACATTTTTTTAGCATATAGTTCTTGCAAATGCATGATGACTTCTTATCAAATAAGCACATTCTTAATTATATGATCAAACAAATATTTCAATCTAGGAAAGGAGAGTAAGAGCTAAAAGGCATTATAACTAACAAAGTTTTTACCCCCCTTCAAATCATGCATACCATTAAATTCAACATAAGTATCCTTTTAGAAGCAAGATTGATTACATTATGCACACATGTCCTTTTTCAAAAGATGAAAGAAACAAAGATTATAATAAGACCATAAATTGTCTCCCCCACAAATTTTGCACAATTTTTTCTACTAAAAACTCATAAAGCAAGGTATTATAAAGTTAAGTTCAAGAACACATACATGCTTTAAGTTAGGAAATACCAAGCAACTTTGGTGCTTAAAGAAACATAGCATATGGCAACTCTATTGTGTCAAATTAAGCACATAAATTCTATCATGCAATACATGACTAGTGCACCAAAGTTCTCACACACACACACACACACACACATATATATATATATGTATACATATATATATATATATACATATATATATATATATATACATATATATATATATATACATATATATATATATATATACATATATATATATATATACATATATATATATATATACATATATATATATATATATATACATATATATATATATATGTATATATATATATATATATGTATATATATATATATATATATATATAACATGTTCAAGAGCTATCCAAGATATAATTATCACATAAATGATGCTAATCAAGAAATACCAGTCATGATCAAGAGAATTATGTTTGGTAGAAAAACACTATATATTCAAAGTAAGGCATAGGTATCAACATAATATCTCATTTTCACTTTATTAAAGGGATTTCAAGTATCACAAAAAAAAAATTGAAATTTCTTTCTCACTAAAATTTTTTTTAATGATAAGTTTCATTTTCAAAAATTTTTAAGAGGAAAGTAAAAGGATTAAAAGAAAATATATAAAAATTTCTCTCATAGATTCATAAGCTCCCCCTAAGAATGAGCATTCTTTTCATAAGAAGATTCAAGTGACCAAAAATAAGTACATAGCTCAAACAATGATATAGAATGCAGTAGGAAGCAAACAATATATTTAGTCTATCATTCCTACTGAATCAATGACAATATCAAGAATTGAATCATTCCTACTAAATTCAATTAATCAATATGTCATTTATAAGCATATGATTCATGATAATTTCACATTATTGCCATCACAGATAATGAAGTGGAATATCATTCAATTCATATAAAATAAGACATTATAAATTATAAAGTGATAAGGGATAGAGATACTCATGGATTATAGTAATATGTGATGTATCTTGATTTTGTTGTCATCTTCTTGGAATTGAATCATTTCCTATCCACTCTATGATGACTCCCAAGGTGATGACTTTGAATTGAGCTTCTTGCGTACCATGCTTCGTTGCTTAGGAAAAAATTTAATTTTATGACACACAATAATATCATTTAAAACATTTTTTATTTTTGAAAAAAAATGATGTAATCTATGGCGAAAGAAATGAAGGCATTAAAACAACCAATCCATAGGCATACCAAATTTTCCAACAATATTCCAAAGCATTTTGAGAAAACAAAGTTCAAGAGAGCACATAGCATGAGTAGCAAGTTTAGAAAAGCTGGAAATTCATCTCTAGAATTTTATAGAGTTGTCAAACTTGTTTTCCATCATTTTCTCCTAATATTTCCATTTTACTTTGACGGAGCATATAGTTGGCTTCCTTTTAGATTCACTTGTTCTACCATAGTATGAAAGAAATGTTATTTATGAAGCACATGATTTTTTTCTAACTTTTTCATGGTGAGCATATTTTGTTTCATTTATATTCACTCGTAATTTCATCTTTCTACTGCATAGTTAAGCCAATTCATGATTTCTATAGATCAAGATAACGACCAAGTAAACTTCTTTATGAATAATCATGAGCCAAATATCTTCATTTGAAAAAAATTTTACAAGAAATTTTATAAGAACTAATTTTAAAGATGAACACAAAGTCAAAAAAAAATTTGACTTGTGAAAGTACATTTCCCAATATAAGGCATAATGAGAATAACTTGATCCATTTTAAACCTTAAGCCCTCTATGTTTAAACATTCAAACTCTTTATAGCATAGATCTTTAAGAAATAGACATTAAGGCACATTATAGAGACTTTGCTATCACAAAGATCATTTCACATATTTTATCTGTCTTAGAAAGGGTCTAAAACAAAAGGCTTTTAAAAGTTTAAACACTCCTTATCTACTTTCATGGTCAAAGACATTTTCATAAAGCATGGTGTCAAAACTAAATTTCAAGATAAAGATTGAAAATAATTTTTTAATTTGAAAAACTTGTTTTTAAATTTCATGTTCAAATCTCATAGTATGCCTTCATAAAACTAACTCATATATAATACTATAATGGCACAAGTTAAAGCATAATATGCATGATACATATCCTAGCATATATATGACTCAATAAATCTATTTTTCTACCAAGCATAATATGAGAATTTTATTTTGAAGCATATAATTTGAAGATCATCACTTAGATTATATAAAAAATCAATCAATATCTAATTACCCATATATCATGATAAAGCATATAAAGAGGATAACATATAGATATCACCATTGATGTGAACCCCTGATATAAATCTCACAGAAAGTAGTGAGACCCAAAATCAATATGAGATCTGATGTGAATGATCATGTTCTAATTCAAATTTATAACAAAAATGAAATCAAATCAAATGACATTGGTCAATTATCTATAAATAGATAAGAACCAAAGGTATAAGAAAATATTGCAGACACCACACTCAAGGAAAAAGACTATGAGTGATAAGTCTTGGTTGAATACCACAAGAAAATCTTGATAAATTCATAATAGTTCTTTGAAGAACTAAAGAGAAAGAACTCTCAATATTATTATTAATAATCTAAATTGTTCAAGAAAAAACTTGCCTATTTATAGGCCAATTACCTAAACAAATAATGAAAACTAAATAGGAAACTCCTACATAGTAAGAAAAATTAAAAAGAAAAAATTGTTCTAGTCAGATAAGGAAATCATCAAACAAGAAACTTTCCTAATAAAAAAACTATAAATAAAAATAAATAAATGTGAAAAACGTAGCCCACGTTAGGCTATTAAATAACTTCTTGATTTTGGGCCTATATTTAGTTTTTAGCCATCAGTCTTGTATTTTAGGTCTATATTTAGATTGGTTAGTCTTTGCCCATATTTTTAATGTCATGGCTAATCTTGACCCATATTTTTAATGACATGGAACAATCTTGGCTCTCTTTTAATTGTGATTCATTTTTCTCCTTGATGGGCCTCTAGAATTAAGTCATTAAATGCTTCTTTGAATTTTTTAGCTTATGATAGGTCCAACTAGGACTTAAAGCAGGTTTGCATTACATTTTCATTCACTAGCCATGCAATATCAACCATAGATTTTTATTTTATGTCCTTTAGTGATTTGTTTGGCATTGGTGAAGTTTTTTATATTCTACTTTAAATTTGTGACACCAATGTCCAAGCTCTAAGTACTCTTAAAAGAGAGTATCATCAAGAATAATTGCTTCTCTTTGACTAATGTTGTGCTCTTGGGGCAACGTCTTCTTTCACATTGATTTAACATACCCTCAAGATCCATTTTCTTCTATTCACATTGCAAGCTTAAGGTTTAGGTCTTCTTTCTCTCTTGGCCTTAGTGTTCAGAGGATACCAATTTATCACCCATTTCTTCTCCTTGTAAGTTGTAAATTTTGTTTATTGAAAATGCTTTCTTTGATGGTTCTCCTTTAACTTGACTAAGTTATCCATCCTTATGAGACTTTTTATACAAAATAGAAGCACTAAGAGGACCCTTTGGTGCCCATCTCAATGGGTCTTGGAGAATTAGAGGTTCTTATGGCACTTTTAGGTACCCAATTTTTGTTATTATTTATAAAATTTCTATTAATGGGACATAAGTGAGGGATATGTCCTTTTTTACCACAATAATTGCAAATAAAAGCTTGAGAAATAATTTTCTTTTGGTTGGGATAATATTTCAAATGATTTCTTGTAAAATTATTTCTTGACTTCCTATGAAATACATTTGAAAGAGACTCTGAAGATATACTAGTTGATATTTCAAAAGGTTTATTATTCTTAAGATTAGAAATACAAATAGTGCATTTTAAGGATATATCAACATATGAATCTTCAAATGCACAATTTTCACGAGAAGAACTATTAGATTCAGAAATGTATATCTCTAGGTCTCCTTGAGCCAAAAAGCATGAATCTTCCAAATGTAGCTCGAATTGTTCTTTTTTGAAATTGCTTTCTTTTGTAGCGCTCATAATAGACATCATTACATATGACTTTATTGTTAACAAGATATATCAACATAAGATTTTCATTGCTATAATATTCGAAACAAACAATTTCGTATCACAATCATTCCAACATTTTCTTGGTTTAGGGATACAACCATCTTCTATTTTATCTCATAAATCTAAATCAAGATATTGTAGATAAGATTCCATTATGCCTTTCCAATGTATAAAACATTTAAAATCAGGGAAAAATACATTAAGGAAGGGTGGTTTGTCAATTCAGAACCTTTCATCATTGAAAAATTTTCAATGGTTACCATAAGAACTCTTGAGATGATAAAGTGTTTAAGTGTCAAACTTTAATACCACTTGTTAGACAAGGAAACCAACACCGAAGACGTAAGAGCCATTCTTTTTTTTACTCTTGGACTTTGTATGGAAAATATACTATAATTAAAACTTCAAATAACACACATGAGTAAAGCATCACATATCTCATTATCATTATATCAAAAAGGGTTACATAAGTGAATAATATTTGTACATGAGTAACACTGGGTACCACTCATGGCATCAAAACAACGGAGTACCAGGGGTTGCTCCCTCAAAAAGGGGTACACTGAGTTACATAGCTATGTAATATACATTCTACTAGTAAGCTCTGGCCTAGCACTTCACCTTTAAGGTGCATAGGGTGGAGGAGGAGGTGCTGACACTGGAATCTCCACTACATTTACTACTAATATGTCTTGTAGGATGGTGAATTGACCTAAGTAAGGTATTTCCACCACCTAAATCTCCAAGACCAGAGTTAGAAGAACTGCCAACATCTTAATCGCTTTTATCTGAACATATCACCAATATTAATGACAACGAAGTCTCAATAAATTCAACATTAAACATATCATATGATAAGTAGAAAACATAGTGTTATGTTCAGCTGTATAAACTACAGAAAATATCATTCTTTAATGACAAGGCATAATGATCACATATAGCATGAATAACTATGTTATGCATAATTCATTAATAAACACAGTTACAGTATAATTAACATAATGCATAATGGTTGTTTATCCATCATCCGTCTATGCCTTAGTAAAAGATTAATATGAGCCATTCACCAATTTGCTACTTATATACCATTGCCACCTAGTCGAAGTGGCTATACTCTCCCTTTACTCACTCAAGGCTAATAAGGTCTCCCCTATTCGATATTGTCTTAAGCCATATGACCCCGTCAGGTTACAATGGTCATCATAAAGATTCTGTCTCATCAACATATCAAGTATGCATGAAATAGTTCACCATTAATAGTATACTTATCATCATAATCTCAATGAGATTGCACATAAACCATAATCATCAATACTTCATTTAACAAATATGTATTAATACTTCTAACATCAACTATACATCATATAACACAAGCATGGACATCATCGCATCATGTGTGCATCATATATTTCATCAAGTTACTATCATCTTCATCACCTAATTGAATCATCACATGGTAGTACTCAATGCAAATTATGTTGTACTAAGTGAAGAAATAAGAATGTAGTGTTATTAGCAATCATCTTTGAAGGTATTCTTCCTTGATTTGATTTTTATAATTACCATCTAATTACTTGGGCTCATTTAAGGCGAAATGCAGACTGAACTACACAAAACCAATTCCTAACACAGCCTGCCCATGTTTTAGAACAAGACCATGCCTTGTGTTTCACACAATTAACACCCGTGCATAACACGGCTATGCTCGGTGCACACCCATTTTCCCCTTGATTTTCTCACTTCCATACAAATACACAAACACCAAAACAGCCACCAATGAAGATATACACAATTATTTAAGCATTTAATCAGATATATACATATACAAAAGAGATTGTTTAACATCAAGACCCCATTAAAAGTTTCTCTCAAGCATAATCTATCATATATAACCTTATTCATATGGTTAAACCTTAAAACCACCTCTAAACTCCATCAAATAATTTCAAGAAGCACTCACATATACAAATACATATATATATATATATATATATATATATATATATCATTTGCTAAGAACTAAGATTTCAAGAGGAGTTAATATTAAACCTACCCAAAATGTCTACTTCTCTTTCCTACTACCCAAAACCCTATTAGATCTCTTTTTCTTGATCAACTTCCACCTCTTCTTTCTCACAATTTTTTGCATTAATCACCATAGAAAAGAGTTTAAGAGACTTAGGGTGATAAAGAGAAAATATTTAGGGGTCTAGAAGTACAAGAAATCACCTTGCTTCCTTCTTTATCCCTTCCCCTCTCTTCTTTCTCTTTCCTCCTTTTCATCTTCTTTCTCTTTTTTCCACTGGTCGTTGGTTTTCTGTTTTCCCCTCAATGAAGTCACCAAGAAAAAAATAAAAAATAAACCTTCTAAAAGCTCACTATCCCTTTTCCAACTATATCCCCCAACCGAAACTTATATACAATTGTGCCATTCTATTACATTCCAACCATTCCTCAACTAGGGCCATGTTTGACTTTTCCAAAAAAAATTTCTAAATCCATTAATCTTCTCTTAAGGGAAACATTAGTGGACTTTAAAAGCACATTCACCACATATCTCTAGTCCATTTCCCATTACCCGATCTTACCTTAAGGGTTTAGAAAAATATAGTTTTACTCCTTCTAGTTTTCTTCAAACAAGAAGATTATTCTCTTTCTTACCCTTTAAACTTATAATTGTATGTTATTTAATGGAAATAAATAGGGGAATGTTACAATTATACCCCTAAAAAGGATTTTTGTCCTAAAAAATTCAGGGTTTACCTATTTTCAAAGAGTTATGGATACTTCTGTCTCATGTTGTCTTCCCTTTCCCACATAGGTTCTTCTTCATTTACACCCTTCTAAGCTATCTTCACCAAAAGAATAGTTTTGTTCCGCAGTTGTTTTACATCTCTATCTAGCACTGCAATGGTTTTGGCTGGTAAGTTAAATTCTCATCCACAATTATTAAGTCTTCTTGTATTGAGTGTGCCGGATCCAGAAGGTATTTATAGAGTTGTGAAATGTTAAACACATCATGAAGGTTTGATAGATGTGGAGGAAGTGCAATCTGATAGGTGTATGGTCTCACTCTTTCGAGAATTTGATAGGGACCTAAATATCATTGACTCAACTTATTAACTTTCATTGCCCGCCCAATACCTGTAGTAGGAGAAATTTTTAGGAACACATGTTCCCCTTCTTGAAATTGCAACGACTTCCTTCTTTTATCAAAATAACTCTTTTGCCGACTTTGGGTCGTTCATATATTTTCTTAGACCATTTATATATGCTCAATGGTGTGTTGCACTAATTCTAGACCCAATAAATTTCTTTCCCTCATTTCATACCAACATAGAAGGGATTTGCATTTCCAGCCATACAAAGCTTCATAAGGTGCCATCATGATGCTGGAGAGATAACTATTATTATAAGAAAATTTTGCTAGTGGTAAATATTTGTCCTAGCCTTTTCCTTATTCTAGAGTTTGAGAGTACAAGCTCTGAGCATATCTTCTAAGGTTTGTATGGTTCTTTCAGTTTGGCCATAAGTCGGAGGATGGTATGCCGTACTAAAATGCATTATGGTGCCAAAAGGTTCTTATAAAGCTCTTTAAAACCTAGAAGTAAATCTGAGATCTTTATATGAAATAATGCTATTAGGGACTCCATGTAACCGAACAATTTCTTTTACATACAACTAAGCTAGCTTTTCAAGCGAAGAACTGATCTTAATGGGCAAGAAATGTGCATATTTCATTAATCTATCCACTATTACCCATATTGTGTCATGACCGATTTGGGTCTTAGGTAACCCTACAACAAAGTACATGAAAATACTATCCCACTTCAATTTAGGTATTTCTAAGGGTTGTAGCATTATATAGGGTTTTTATGCTCTATTTTCACCTTCTGACAAGTGAGACACTTGGTAACAAACTTCACTATATCTCTCTTTATTCTTGGCCACCAATACATCTTCTTCAAATGTTGATACATCTTAGTAGATACTGGATGGATAGTATACTTGTTCTAATAAGCTTCTTCTAAAATATTAGTCTTCAAAGTCCCTTCTTGTGGTATACATGTTAGTCCTTAATACTTGAGAATTCTATTCTTTGATATTGTAAAGTCAGGCTGCCCCTTTTGGTCTTGTAAAGATTTATCCTGCAATTGTGCTTCCTTGATTTGTGTTTTTAAGTCACATTCAACTCACAGTTTGCTAATAATTAAACCTCCAGGGATAACTATAACTGATAAACTTAAATTTCTAAATTCCTCTATTAACTTCATCTTCTTTATCAACATTTGGCTTACGTGCAATGACTTTCGGCTTAGCGCATCGGCTACTACATTTGCCTTTCCAGGGTGGTACTTCAATTCAAACTTATAATCATCAATGAATTCCATCCATCTCTATTGTCTCATATTTAATTTATTTTAATCACAAAGATATTTTAAGCTTTTGTAGTCACTATATATCTTGAACACAGCTCCATACAAGTAGTGCCTCTAAATGTTTATAGCAAAGACTTTCACAGCCAGCTCTAAGTCATGTGTGGGGTAATTCTCCTCATGTGGTCTTAATTACCGAGAAGCATAAGCAACTACTCTATATTCTTACATTAAAACACAGCCTATACCTTTCTTAGAAGCGTCAGTATAAGCCTTAAAATGTCCTGAAGGGTCAGAAATGACTAGAACAAGAGGGGAAGTTAATCTAAAACTCTTGGAAGCTATCTTTACATTCTTGAGTCCATTTAAAAAGACTCCCCTTTTTGGTTAACTTGGTTAGGGGTAAGGCTACTTGGGAAAATCCTTGTATAAATCTTTTGTAGTATCCTGCTAGATCCAGGAAACTTCTAATTTTAATCACGGTTTTGGGCCTCTCCCACTTTAACACTACTTCTGTTTTACTAGGTTTTACAGATACACCATCTTGGGAAATAACATGGCCTAAGAACTTTAGCTCTTTAAACTAAAATTCACATTTTTCTAGCTTATCAAAGAGTTTCTTCTCCTTTAAAACTTGGAGTACTAGCCAGAGATACTGACTATGCTCTTCTTCACCCTTATAATATATCAAAATATCATCTAAAAAGACCACTACAAACTGATCAAAAAATGGTTTATATAATCCATAAAAACCATAGGTCCATTTGTGACCCCAAAAGACATCACCAAAAATTCGTATGTATCTAGTTCTGAAAGTTGTCTTCAGAATATCTTCTTCTTTAACTCTGATATGATGATACCTCCTGATGCGTATTTTCGCAAGTGTACGAATTGTTCAAGTAATAAAGTGTACAAAAGTACGGATATCGAACCCACAAGGAATGGTGTTACTAAGTACCGAAATTGACTAATCCTAATTTTATCTGAAAACCAAATTGTTGATTGTGTAAAAGACAAATTAACTTACAAATAAATGCAAAGAACACAATTGAATGTTTGTTCACAAATGATTAAAACGCTAAGGCATTTGATTTCGCTGAATCAATTCACTCCAATTTCATGGCATGTTATATGAGGATCAAAGCTACAATTGATGGTTGAAAAACCCAAACTTATCTAATACTCTCTCTCAAGTTATATTAGAATTACTTGTCCATGCTAATCAACTATATTTCTATGAAGATTAATCACAAACAAGCACATTATGATCTATGGAATTTCCAGGATAACAACATACATCATGCATTAGTTCTCACACTCGCATTCAACATATGGTACTTATCACAAGAAGCATTCATTACACATCTCCTCTCGGTCTCAATATAATGCAACTAATCATCTAAATTTTGGCCAGAAATTCAGAAGCATTAAGCATGGAAATAAATACTCAACTGAAAACAATGAACTCATATACCCATAACCACAAAAATCAGAGTTTCATGATTCAACTACATCATAGCCTTAGCAAAAATGAATTAGCTCATAATTAAAATAAGAACAACAACTATCTCAACAGAATACATAACTATAAAAACGAAATGAATTGCAGAAAAACAGAGCTAAGGAAAAGAGATGAAGAACTCTTGAGATGAAGACTTGGCAACAAAAATGGTGATGATCATTCAAGATTATCCAAGCTTTCAATCCAAAATGGCTTCTTCTCCTCCAAAAACGCCTATTATAGGTCTATCTCGCCGTCCACTCTCTTTGTACCTTATGGTATTTATAGATCCAGGGTTTTGGGGACAAATTTGGAACAAAAAGTCTGGAAAACGCGTTTGGCCGCCGAAACTCGCCGCCGGCGGGAATATTCTCGCCGCGGCGGGAGTCCTTTTTCGCCGGCGGCGAGACACATTTCGCCGCCGGCTAACTCATTTGGCCGGCGGCGAAAATGATCTCGCCGGCGGCCAGATTCAAATCCAAAATTGCGCTCTCGGGAAAATTTGCTGCAGCATTCTCGCCGCGGCCAAAATATTCTCGCCGCGGCCAGATTTCCAAACCTTGAAATCTTGCTTTTCTTGATTCTAACTCAATCCCGGTCATTGGCATATGTCCCAAACTTCTCCAAACTTATGATTTTACCTGAAATTTGCACTTTAAACACGAAATACCCGTGAAATGACATTTGTGGATTAAATAGTCAAAAAAACACAATTTTCACACAAATATCAATCTTTAAATCATAACAAAAGTGCAATAATATGACTCTTATCAACAACCCCCAACCAGCTTCTTGCTAGTCTCTAGCAAGAAAAGCGATCTATGAATAAAATCTAGGAGACATTAAGAGAAAAATTCAAAGACAATTTTTTGTCTTTACAAAATTGTATTAAGCATATGCCATAAACCTTTAAACCCCTAGGTGGCCCTAGTAGGACGAGTGGTAGTCTCGTGAGGGCTTCCAGTGATGATACCCACAAACATCTTACCCTAAATTATACTAACTCAAAATACTCAAATTACACACAATTAATTTGCAGAAATGTTTCAAAAATTGTAAATATCACATAACACATAGAATAACTAAATGTCACCTAAGCTTTAAGAAATCTCAAATGCCAATGTCACTTTTGTTATTGACTCTTAAACATCCATCATACCACAAACCAATAGCCATAATGCTTAGATAATATTATGCACAACATCCACAAACACAAAGGTGAAATCTCAAACTCCATATGCTTATTTTTCAAACCTCTCTCCACTAATAAAAGAAAAATACACCATTTTGGATCAATAGGACTTAATATGCTTGTAATGTTAGGCTTAGGTATTTGGTTAAGAAAAATGGGAAGTGTCAAAATACAAATAAGAGAACTTATTAGATTAAACACAACCAATTAAGCAAAAATAAAACCATTAAACCCACATTGTTTCTTCTGATCATATCCCATTTTTCCAAGGATAAACAAAATTCTTTCTCAATTATTCACTTCGGTATAACCATTACTAACACTCTTTTATTTACTATAATGTGAAAGCCCTCTTCTTTCTTTCTTTCTCTTTTTTTTTTTACAATAGATAACCCCCAACCAAATTCTTTCAATATATGTGGAAAATAGCATTCCAATTGCTCTTTACAAGTTTGTGTTCAAAATTAAGTGCTCTTAACAAATAAGGTAGGAATTATATATATATTGTGGCTAAATAAAAGGTAGATTATAGAAAGGAAAAAGAAAGAAAAATAAGGCTAACAATGTATATAAATAGGCTCAAAGAGGTAACTAGTGATATAAGAATAACAAGGTAAGCTTAAAAATGGCACAATCGATCCAAAAACGGCCTATATCATATCCTAAACAGTGCAATTCCAAATTATTTCGCCTCAAGAGGTTTTCAAATGAGTTCTAGAGTTTGTTGAGATCACAAAAATATCCATGAAAAATTCGCACATAAGATTTCTCTAAGCATTTAAACTAATCAACCAAGTCATATCTCATACCAAAAGAGTCGCCAACTAAGTAAAATCAACATATGAAATTATCTTTAAACCGAAGCAAAATTTAATGTCTTCTAAAAGCTACGTGTTATCACAATCACATTATTATCATCAACGTGCAAATTAAATAAAATGCAAATGAAATCGAAATGCAAACACACAAACAAAATTACTAAAAATGAAATAACACAATTAAACACACAAACAAAACAACACAATTAAAACACAAACAAAATGACTAAAAATGAAACTAAGTACACAAAACGACTAAAAATAAAATTAAGTAAAATGTACCGTTTATCGTACCCCCAACCAAAACCTTACATTGTCCTCAATGTAAGAAAGGAAAACAACGGGTTTTTATTTTAACCCTAGATGGGAATGGTAGTGGATTTAGCTCAATCTGGTTGGCTTCCTTCTTGACCACTGAGGTTGGAGTTTCATTTGTTCCCAAGTCCTTGAATGTTTGATCACTAAACAAATATGCATCATGTTCTGCCAGTAATTCTAAACATTGTCTCACTCCCTCATCTTTCTCCTCAATTGTTGCAGATTTCAAAAGGCAAGCTTCTAGTGGTAGCAATGGAGGTCTCTGTCCAAAAGTTTCCGGGAGTAACCTGTCAAGGGTGTTAATTTGAAAACAAGAATATACCTCACTTGGAGATTTCATTGCTTCAAAAACATCGAAAGTTACTTGTTCATCTTGCACCCTTAGAATGAGTTTTCCTTGCTGAACATCAATCAATGTTCTTCCAGTTGCAAGGAATGGTCTCCCCAATATCAATGGTATCTCTCTATCTTCCTCCATGTCAAGCACCACAAAATCTGCAGGAAAAATGAATTTGTCAATTTTAATTAAAACATCCTCAATTACCCCTCGAGGATATTTCACCGATCTATCCGCTAATTGTAGAGAAATTGAAGTAGGTTTTACTTCTCCTAGGCCTAGTTTCCTGAAAACAGAAAGTGGCATCAAATTAATACTTGATCCTAAATCACATAGGACTTTATATCAAAATTGCAACTTCCTATAGTACAAGGTATAGTAAAACTCCCTGGGTCTTTCACTTTCTGTGGCAGTTTTCTTTGAAGAACTGCACTGCACTCCTCATTTAGCATGACAGTTTCATAATCTCCCAGCTTCCTCTTCTTTGATAGAATTTCCTTCATGAATTTTGCATACTTGGGCATTTGTTCCAACATCTCTGCAAAAGGAATGTTAATATGCAATTTTTTAAAAATTTCCAGAAATTTACCAAATTGATTATCAAGCTTTTTCTTCTGCAATCTTTGAGGACATGGGATAGGAGGCTCATATTTTGCATATGGGGAAGGTTGAACATCTTGGGATGTTGATGGCTTTTCTTTAGCTTCCTCCATCTTTTGCTTTGATTTCTTCTGCCATTCAAGTTCTTTACCACTTCTCAATGTGATAGCCTTTACATGCTCTGTAGGATTTATTGTGTCACTTGGCAATGATCCTTGAGGCCTTTCTGCAATCTGCTTTGAAAGCTTCCCCAGTTGGTTTTGGATGTCCCTGTTGATTGCCTCTTGATTTCTGAAATTTGTTCTTGACTCCTCAATGAACTTCCCCAAAATTTCTTCCAAATCTGTTTGTTTCTTCTCTTAGGGTTGGTAGGAAGATGACGGTTTGAATCCCCCTTGATTATTTGCCCATGACAAATTCGGATGATTCCTCCAACCTGGATTGTAGGTATTCGAATATGGGTTATGTGGAGGTCTTTGAAAATTTGAGACATAGTTGGCTTGTTCAGCATTTGGTGAAGCAAATGGATTTCCAACTTGGCACTCAATACTAGCATGATTTCCACCACATAAATTACATTCTGCAGTTCGTTTGGATTCAAACTTGGATGACAAAGAATCCACCTTTCTTGAAAGAGCAGCAACTTGAACCGACAAAGCATTCACGGAATCAATTTCATGCACTCCTGCTGGTCTTTTTACAGTTACCCGCTCTGAATGCCACTGATTGTTGTTTTCTGCCATGATCTCTAACAACTCATGAGCATCCTCTGGTGTTTTTCCCATTAAAGACCCTCCAGATGCAGCATCAATCATTGCCCGATAGTTTGAAACCAACCCATTATAAAATGTAGAGACTTGCAGCCAAATTGGTATACCATGATGTGGGCACTTCCGCAACATTTCTTTGAATCTCTCCCAAGCTTCATACAATGATTCTTGATCATATTGTGTGAAAGATGTGATTTCATTCCGCAATTTTGCTGTCTTAGCAGGAGGAAAGAACTTTGACAAGAACTTCTGAACCAACTCATTCCATGTTGTAATTGATCCCGGTGGTAATGAGTTTAGCCACTCCTTGGCTCTATCCCGAAGTGAAAAAGGAAAAACCCTTAATCTTATGGCATCTTCAGAAACACCATTTATCTTGTAAAGATCACACACCTCCAGAAAGTAAGCAATATGTGCATTAGGATCATCCTTTGACATTCCCCCAAACTGATTTGATTGAACCATTTGGATAAAGGATGGCTTTATCTCAAAGTTATTGGCTTGAACAGTTGGCCTCCTTATACCCGAAGTGGTTCCAGCAACATTAGGCGCAGCATAATCCCTCATAGCTCTACGATTTCCACCTCCCTCAACAAATTGTGGATCCATGGCTGATTGTCTATTAGGAGCGGAGGTTGAACGCCTTCTCTCTCGGTTTAGACGCCTATATGTTCGATCAATTTCTGGATCAAAAGGAAGAAGGTTAAGGCTTCGTGCACGTCGCATACAAAAGTCCTACAATCTGAAAAATCAACCAGCACTCACACAACACAAAGTTACCCTTTTTTTTTCTTTTATGATAAACAAAATAAAAGAGCAAAGTAAACAACTGAAAAATGTGCAAGAAATGACTAAAATGAATAATGCAAACAAGCAGCAACAACTCTAAATGAACAAATGTTCAACACAACTCACAAACTCAATTTAGAATAAAAATAAAACTGAAACAATGATAAAGCAAATTAACTTCAAATTAAAACTAAGATTAGGTAGTATCGATATTAATAATCAAACCATTCCCCGGCAACGGCGCCAAAAACTTGATGCGTATTTTCGCAAGTGTACGAATCGTTCAAGTAATAAAGTGTACAAAAGTACGGATATCGAACCCACAAGGAATGGTGTTACTAAGTACCGAAATTGACTAATCCTAATTTTATCTGAAAACCAAATTGTTGATTGTGTAAAAGACAAATTAACTTACAAATAAATGCAAAGAACACAATTGAATGTTTGTTCACAAATGATTAAAACGCTAAGGCATTTGATTTCGCTGAATCAATTCACTCCAATTTCATGGCATGTTATATGAGGATCAAAGCTACAATTGATGGTTGAAAAACCCAAACTTATCTAATACTCTCTCTCAAGTTATATTAGAATTACTTGTCCATGCTAATCAACTATATTTCTATGAAGATTAATCACAAACAAGCACATTATGATCTATGGAATTTCCAGGATAACCACATACATCATGCATTAGTTCTCACACTCGCATTCAACATATGGTACTTATCACAAGAAGCATTCATTACACATCTCCTCTCGGTCTCAATATAATGCAACTAATCATCTAAATTTTGGCCAGAAATTCAGAAGCATTAAGCATGGAAATAAATACTCAACTAAAAACAATGAACTCATATACCCATAACCACAAAAATCAGAGTTTCATGATTCAACTACATCATAGCCTTAGCGAAAATGAATTAGCTCATAATTAAAATAAGAACAACAACTATCTCAACAGAATACATAACTATAAAAACGAAATGAACTGCAGAAAAACAGAGCTAAGGAAAAGAGATGAAGAACTCTTGAGATGAAGACTTGGCAGCAAAAATGGTGATGATCATTCAAGATTATCCAAGCTTTCAATCCAAAATGGCTTCTTCTCCTCCAAAAACGCCTATTATAGGTCTATCTCGCCGTCCACTCTCTCTGTACCTTATGGTATTTATAGATCCAGGGTTTTGGGGACAAATTTGGAACAAAAAGTCTGGAAAACACGTTTGGCCGCCGAAACTCGCCGCCGGTGAAGTGAAACTCGCCGCCGGTGAAGTAATTCTCGCCGCGGCGAGTTTCTGGAAAATCACCTCACCGCGGCGGGAATATTCTCGCCGCGGCGAGAGTCCTTTTTCGCCGGCGGCGAGACACATTTCGCCGCCGGCTAACTCATTTGGCCGGCGGCGAAAATGATCTCGCCGGCGGCCAGATTCAAATCCAAAATTGCGCTCTCGGGAAAATTTGCTGCAGCATTCTCGCCGCGGCCAGATTTCCAAACCTTGAAATCTTGCTTTTCTTGATTCTAACTCAATCCCGGTCATTGGCATTTGTCCCAAACTTATCCAAACTTATGATTTTACCTGAAATTTGCACTTTAAACACGAAATACCCGTGAAATGACATTTGTGGATTAAATAGTCAAATAAACACAATTTTCACACAAATATCAATCTTTAAATCATAACAAAAGTGCAATAATATGACTCTTATCACCTCCAACTCAATTTTATTTTTAAGAAAATAGTGCCTCATTTTAATTGATCCAATAAATCATCTATTGAAGGCAATGGACACTTGTTCTTAATAGTATCTTTATTGAGTTGTCTGTAATCAATACATAATTGCAAGCTGCCATATTTCTTTTTTGCAAACAATACAACTGCTCCCCAAGGTGACACACTAGGTCGAATAAAGCTCTTCTCCAATAATTATTTAATCTTCTTCTTAAGCTCTTATAACTCCACTGGAGACATTCTATATGGTGTAATAGAAATAGGCCTCGTCTCTAGTGCTAGATCAATGAAAAATTCTACCTCTCTCTTAGGTGGTATGTAAGATCTGGTTTATTTATTTATTTATTTCACATTTCGCATGTTAAATATGCCATATATATAAACACAATATATATGTATATATATATTACAAACCTAACACATCTAATAATTATACAACATAACATTATAGTACACCAATAAGAGTCCCTATACAGCACTCCACTTTTGAAATACAAAGGGTGAAAAGGTAGTACTGACATTGAGATCTCCATTAATAATGCCATCCCCTATTGCATCTCATTTCTTTTTATCTGAACATAACACCACAATAATAGTGAGAACAAAGGTTCCCAGTAGACTAACATAAAAATAATAATGAGAAAAATAGGAGTTATGTTCAGTTGTATAAGTTAGAGAAACATATCAAGTTGTTGAGATAAAATCATAACTTTTATTGATGCATAATTAACATACTATATATGCACTGAAAATACACTATTTTTACATAATAATTAGAAATGTCATAGCTCTCAGTATTCTCAATTCACTCATTTACTATACGCACAGTGACCAATCGACTATAGTCATAATAAGTGATAAGGGAATGTGAGTTCATCACTCATCTACATCCTTACATTATCACTGTTATCCGGTTGGAGTGGTCCTTCCCTTGGCTCGCTCAGGATAATAGGGCATTCCTTACTCGATACCTTCTTAAGTCATACAACCCATCGATATTCATCCATACACACACACACACACACACACATACACACATATATATATAAATGAATATTCATCAAATGCAATGTATAATTATCAAGCAACTTGCTATGAGCTTTTCTCTTGCTATTCAATCACACTCATTATATGACATGTATCATTTTCATGCCCAATAAGTATTAATCATTCATCACATACCAATATCTAATATGATTCATTTTGAATCAAATAAAGAAAAGGGTGTTTTATGATACAAAAATCATCATTTTATAAGCATTTTTCTTGGATATATATTTCCTAAAAATATCTCAATAAACAATATTATTTTTAGGTAGAAAATAGTGAAAAATATGATAATCCAGCAATCAACACGGCCTGGCCATGTCCAAAACATGGCCATGCTTGAAAAATACTTCAGACGTACTCAAAAATAGCCTTCAACACGGCTTACCCATCCTGAAACAACCCAGAACACGGCCTGGCCGTATTCTGTGATCTTTCTTTACTTATTCAACCATATCTCCCTCATACGAACTCCAATTGAGGTGATTCTAAATCCTATAAACAATTAGGACAATTATCTATAACGTTTATGTTTATAATTTCTTTAGGTTCCTAAAGAATTATTCCTAAAAATTGGAAACCAAAAACACTTATATTTATCATCCTTGATTCTAGAATAATTTTGACCTCTGTTCATTAATAAGCCATATCTCTCTCATATGGACTCCAAATTAAGTTATTTCAAAGGCTATAGATCCGCGAGACATATATCTACAATTCATTTGTTGACCATTTCTTTAAAAGCCTTGCCAAATTTTCCCCAAATTCTAGAAATATAAGCTTCCCAAGTTACTCTAAAATTCAATTTAGTCTAACTTCTCCTTAGGTTCTACTTTCCTTTGTTTTTCTTTTATGTGGTCCCATGCACCCATATGCATGTCCAAACAACCAAAATAGATTTTCATATAAATATATAGTCCACATGTTACCCAAAATCACATCTAGAAGTATATATATAATTTTGTACAAAATTCATGAGTTGATGTTAAGCTTACCTTAAACAAATCCTTAAACTTGTGTGCTTAATTCCCACCACACAAAAATTCTACATACATATCATGAATTAGGAAATTCCTCAAGAAAAGATGATGAAATTAGAGAGATGACCAAGAAACTTACCTTGATTTCCCTTTCCTTTTCTTTCTCTCTTTTTTTTTCCTCTTCCTTCTTCTTCTTCTTCCTCTTTCTCTTCTTCTTCTTCCTCTTTCTTTTCTTTCTCTTTCTTGCCGACACTTCCTCTCCCACATAATTATCAAGATTCCTTCATACCTACCTCCTCTTATTTACAACATTTCCATCCTCCATTATTTACAAAAATTCTATCCTAGAGTATTTACAAAACTGGCATCTCAAAGAATTTACATAAATATCATCTCAAGAAATTTACAATAATGCCATTCCAATGAAATTACATAAATGCCATTTTAGCCATCCTAATATCTTGTTTGACTTGAGTAGAATTGTAAAATAATTTAATCCTCCCTTGAGTTCCAAAATGATTTCTTTTCCTTGAAAAAAATTCCAATTAGTAACATAAGGAAAAATTGGGGATGTTACAGTTCTCCCCCCTAAAAAGAAGTTTTTCCTCAAAATTTAAGGTATACCTATCTTCAAACAGTTGTGGATATTTCTGTCTTATGTCATCTTCTCTTTCCCATATGGCTTCTTCCATTATTAAACCTTCCCAACCTACCTTCACAATAGAATGGTTTTATTTCTCAATTGTTTCACGTCTTTATCCAGAATTGCAATCGGCTTCGGTCGGTAGGTTAGATTCTTATCTATAACCATTATCTCTTCTTGAATCGTGTGCAACAGATTTGGTAAATACTTCTGACGTTGAGAAACATGAAACACATTATGCAGATTTAACAAATGTAGAGGAAGTGTAATTTGATATGCCAATGATCCTATCCTTTTCAGAATTTGATAAGGTCCTAAATATCGTAGGCTCAGTTTCTTAACATTCATTGCTCGGCCAATTCTGGTAGTAGGAGAAATTTTCAAGAATACATGCTCCCCTTCTTGGAATTGTATTGGTTTCCTTCTCCTATCAAAATAGCTTTTTTGTCGACTCTGAGCTATTCGTATTTTATCCCAAATTATCTGTATTTGCTCAGAAGTATGTTGCACTAACTTGGGCCCCAATAACCTTTTCTCCCCAACTTTATTCCAACATAAAGGTGATTTACATCTCCTACCATAAAAAGCTTCATAGGGTGCCATTCCAATACTGGAATGATAGCTATTATTATATGAAAACTCAACCAGTGACAGATATTCATCCCATCCTTTTCCTTGCTCTAGCGCACACGCTCTTAGCATATCCTCTAGAGTCTATATGGTTCTTTCCATTTGACTATCTATTTAAGGATGATATGTAGTACTAAAACACAAACAAGTCCAAGAGCTTCTTGTAGCGCTATCCAAAATCTAGAAGTAAATCGAGAATCTCGATCCGAAATAATACTATTAGGAATTTCATGTAAATGTATAACTTTCTTCATATAAAACTAAGCCAACTTATTCAACGAGTAGTTTTTCTTAATGGGTAGAAAGTGTACAAATTTCATTAGTCTATCTGATGTTACCCATATTGCATCATAGCATGTCTGAGTCTTAGGTAATCCGACAATAAAATCTATAGATATACTATCCCACTTCCACTTAGGGATTTCTAAGAGTTGTAACATCCCAGAAGGTTTTTGGTGTTCTATCTTCAACTTTTGACAAACTAGACACTTAGACACATATTTAGAATGTCTCTCTTCATTCCTGACCACCAATACAATCTTTTCAAATCTTAATACATTTTTGTAGATCCTGGATGAATTGTATACTTACTTTGATGAGTTTCTTCCAAAATCTTAGCCTTCAAATTCTCTCCTTATGGTATACATGTTTTGCTTTGGTACATAATAATTTTATCATCTAACATTGCAAAGTCAGGCTTATTTCTTCGATATTGTAAAAATTGATCATGTGTCTGTGCTTTCTTAATCTGAGTCTTCAAGTCACTTTCAATTCTTAACTCACTAACAATAAGAGTTCCAAAGATAGTCATAACTGATAATATCAAATTTCTAAATTCCTCAATTAGTTCCATTTCTTTTATCAATATTTAACTTACATGCAACGACTTCCGGCTCAACACATCAACTACTACATTTTCCATCCCTGGGTGATACTTTAATTCAAATTTGTAATCATTGACGAATTCTATCCACCTTCTTTGCCTTCATATTCAATTACTTTTGGTTAAAGAGATACTTTAAACTCTTGTGGTCACTATATATTTCAAATGCAACTTCATACAAGTAGTGTCTCCACATTTTGAGGGCAAAAACTATTACAACCAACTCTAAATCATGAGTGGGATAGTTCTCCTCATATGGTCTCAATTGTCGAGATGCATATGCAACTACGCTAATTTCTTGCATCCAAACACAACCTAAACTGTTTTTGGAAGCATCTGTATAGACTACAAAGCATCTAGAAGGATTAGGAATAACTAGAATAGGAAGAGAAGTCAATTTGACTTTAAGCTCTTGAAAACTATTCTCACATTCTTTAGTCCAATTAAAAGGAGTTCCCTTTTTGGTTAATCGAGTCAAAGGCAAAGCTATTTGAGAAAATCCCTGTATAAACCTTCTGTAATATCCTGCTAAACCTAGGAAACTTCTAATCTCAGTCATAATTTTCAGCCTCTTCCATTTCAACACTGCTTCGATTTTACTAGGATCCATCGACACACCTTCTTTAGAAATTATATCACCCAAGAACTTCACCTCTTATAGCCAAAATTCACATTTTTCTAACTTAGCAAAAATTTTCTTTTCCTTCAAGACCTGAAGTACTAATCAGAGATGATGGTTGTGTTCTTCCTCACTCTTAGAGTAGATTAAAATATCATCTATGAATATTACTATGACTTGATCCAAGTAGGGTCTAAAAATGCAATTCATATAGTCCATGAACACTACAGGTGCATACGGGACCCCAAAAGGCATTACTAAAAATTTGTAGTGCACATACTGAATTCTGAAAGTTGTTTTAAAAATATCTTCTTCTTTAACTCTGATATGATGATATACTGACCTCAAGTCTATCTTAGAGAAAATAATAGCTCCCTTTAATTAATCTAATAAATCATCTATTCTAGGCAACGGATACTTATTCTTAATGGTCGCCTTATTCAATTGCTTGTAATTAATGCACAGTCTCAAACTGCCATCTTCTTTACAAATAATACAGGTGCTTCCCAAAGTAACACACTAGGTTTGATAAATTTCTTTTCTAACAACTTTTCGATCTGCTTCTAAGCTCTTGCAGTTCCACAGGAGACATTCTATAAAGAGTAATAGAAATAGACCTCACCTCTGGTGCTAAATCAATGGAAAATTCTACTTCTTTCTTTGGTGGAGGTTCAAAAATCTCAGAGGGAAAAACCTCTAGAAATTCAAGGATTATCGAAATCTCAAGCAATTCATGTTTCATACTCGGGTTAGTAGTATATAAGAAAACACATCTTATGTCCCCATTCCTTATCTCCTTATAGAGTCGGTGAGCACTGATAATGTCTATACTTTTGGTTCTCCAGAGGGATTGAGAGAAACTTAAAAGTCTTATTGCAATAATCTAGAAAGACTCGGTTCTGACTTAACCAATCCATACCCAAGATGACATCTATACTGTCTAGAGGTAGATAGATTAGATACACTACAAAGGATCTATCACTCAATACAACAAGACAATTCAAACACACTAAAGGGTAATTATTTTTCCTCTAATAGGTGTCACCACCGCTAACTCGTATGGTAACTCCGCAATAGGGTGTCGTAACTTCACCATACATTCTATTGCTCTGAAAGAATGACTTGCACTAAAATCAAACAATACAATCAAAGATAGATTGTTGATACAGCACGTACCTTGCATTAAATCAGGAACTGATTTTGCTTCAGAATCGCTCAAAGTGAAAACTCTTCCTGTCGTTTGTTGAGTTCGTACAGTACGTTTTTCATTTCCTAGTGGACAATGTCGTGCCATGTGCCTCTTCTGTCCACATTAGAAGCAAGTAACTGGGCCAAATTAACATGGTTTATCCCCATGGAATTTCCTGCATTTCCTACACTAACCCATTGCTGGCTTTTTCAGAAAAGGTCTGGGTTCCACAGTTGTTGGTTGTTTACCTCTCATGATATTTTTTCCTCTAGTATTTCTATCCATAACTGGGAACTCTCTCTTCTGCTTCCACTGAGTCTGCCTCTCCCTTTCTTCCTTTGTTGCTTTTAGACTTGTCTCCAGCATCCGAAATTTATTTACCAATGGGGCATATTCCCGAATCTCTAATGCCACCACAACATTCCTAAGCTCCAGGTTCAGTCCTAATTTGAACTTCACTGCCTTCCAAGCTTTATTCGGATTATTCCTCAGAGTACTTGAGAACTTAGACAGTTCCTCAAACTTGGTACTATAGTGCTTAATGGTCTTATTTCCTTGTCTAAGCTGAAGAAATTCAATCTCTTTCCCTATATGGGTTCCTAGTATACTTAACATAAACACAATATAATGAGAAAAATAGGAGTTATGTTTAGTTGTATAAGCTACAGAAAAATATCAAGCTATTAAGATAAAATCATAACTTTTGTTGATGCATAATTAACATACTATATATATGTAACGACCGATTTTTTTTATGTGGAATTACTTATCAGAGATTAATATTTATACATCAGTGACACTGAGTCACATAACTACATTAACTTAACATTAGACCCTATACGACACATCACCCTTGTGTATAAAGGGTGGAGGAAGTAGTGTTGGCATTAGGATCTGTATAAGGCATCTCCATCTACTAGATCTCTAGGATCAAGTGCACGAAAGCAACTAACATATCGTTTGCTCTTATATGAACATAACACCAACAATAATGAGAACAGAAGTTCCTAATAGGTTTAACATTAAAAAAATCATACAGTAAATAAGAAAATCACAGTGTTATTTTCAACAATATAAACTATAGAAAATCTTTTCTCTTTGTCTATGATAAAATAATAAGAATGTATAGCATGCTTTCATATTCGATAGACAAGCTATACATCAATATCAGGCATGTATAATAACCAGGTTATACTTCAATATTATGTTTGTATATATATATATATATATATATATATATATATATATATATATATATATATATATATATATATCATTGCAGTGCTTCTATGCATGGTGACTGATCGTTTGTAGCCACAAGTTCAACAAATAATGACTAATCGTCTGTAGCCACGAGTTCAACAAACAGTGACTAATCGCCTATAGCCACATCTCCACACTCAATGACTAATGGTCTGTAGCCATGAGTTCATTAACATGTTATAACCATGTATACATCAAAAAATCACCTTCATTATCATGCTTACCATCCACAATCAATTTCGTCTCTTCATATAACCACTATGTAATAACCCCTTTATCGTCATTTAATAATATACACATAATATTCTTTAATCATCATGACCATCACAATAGGATTATGCATTAACCAAGTACATTGCTGATATCATGCATAATATCATCACCACATCATTTAACAAATATGTATTAATACACTTACTATCTTGTAACAATTCATACATTATATCATCTAATCATTATGCATTAATACAATAATATGGCAATACCTCATCATCTTCATCATTTAACATATATGCATTATTACACAATATATATCAATTTTGTTATCACAAGGAATAGTAAAAACTAACATTACATCACCAAGATTATAGGTCATTCTTCTTCAATTTAGTTTCCATAATTATCATCTAGCTAATGTGATTCATTTTATGCCATTTGTAGTTAAAACAGGGCAAAAAATAGCTCCAAACACAACCTGGCCATGCTCTGTAACACGTCCATGCTTTAGAATGTGCAAAATTTTTTGCAACCTTAAAAGCAACTGAAGCATGGCCTTGCTGTGTCCTGGAACACAGTTGTGCTTCGGGTTTTCCTACGCTCTAGATTTTCCTCTAGCCTGACTTTCTCTCACTAAAAAAGACCTTAACTCCCTCATTTTAACTTCAATTAAGGTGATTTTGGTGTCTATGCAAAGATAAGACAATTATCTATAACTTTTATGTTTAACACTTTAGCAAATTAGAAACACAAACAGGTGAAAATCGATTTTGACCCTTTTCAAGCTAGTTTCAACAAAACATGTATGATCTATGCATCCAAACTCTCACTCTACATGGCTAAGCACAAATATCCATCATGCATCATCAAAATAGAATATTTGAAACAATTTTAGATCTTTCAAAATACATAAAATTCCATGGAAAGATTAATGTTAAACCTACCAAAAACTAGAGATCCTTTCTATTCTCAAACCCTCCTTGGATTTCCTTCTCTTTTGATCACTTCTCTCTCTTCCTTTCCCTACAAAATCCTACACTTTCACCATAGGAAATCAGCTCTTAAAGCATCCAATATGAAGAGAAGAATGGATTTAAACTTGGACATGCAAAACTCACCTCAAAATTCTCCATGGTGCCTTTCTCTCTCTTCTCTCTCTCTCTCTTATATTCCTTCTCCTTCTCCTCTCGGTTCCTCTCTTTTCTCTTTTCCCTTGGTCGTAGCCCTTCCTTCTCTTTGTGCTTGGTTGACTTCCTCTCCAAGTCAAGGCAAAAAGCTTATTTTAATAGCCAACTTCTAGAAGCTTGCTCCTTCTTATCCTTTGCAACTCATTTCCCTAATTATTATAAGAATTCTACTCCATTACATTCCAACTAGATCCTTGACTAAGGCCTTGTTTGGCTTCCTCTAATTCTCCAAATGTTTTATTTCTTCTTTTAAGAAGATACTAATAGGCTTTAGAGTCACATCTAAAACTTATCTTTAGCTCACTTCTTGATGTTTGGTTATAACCCTAAAAGAATTAGAATATTACACTTTCTCCCCTTCTAGTTTTCCTTTTTGTCATTTAGTCACTTTATCATTTTTCTAAGGTTTTTTCGATGTTCCATTTCATTCTCTTTCATTCCCTTCACCATTGAGAATTATTTTCCATTTATTAAAACTGGGGATGTTATAATATGCACTAAAAATTCACTCTTTCTACATAATGTTCAGATATGTCACAGCTCTCAATATTCTCAATTCACTCATTTGCTATATGCATAGTGACTGATAGACTACAGTCACAATAAGTGATCAAAGAATGTAAGTTCATAACCCATCTACCTCCTCACATTACCATTTTCACCCGGTTGGATCACCCGGTTGGAATGGCCTTCCCATTGGCTCACTCAAGCTAATAGGTGTCCCCTACTCGATACTATCTCAAGTTGTACAACCCGTCGATATTCATTCATTCATACATACATACATACATACATACATACATACATACATACATACATATATATATATATATATATATATATATATATATATATATATATATATATAGGCATATTCATCAAATGCAATGTATAATTATCAAGCAACTTGCCATAAGCTTTATACTTGCTATTCAATCACATTCATAATATGGCATGCATCATTTTCATGCCCAATGAGTAATAACCATTCATCACATACCAATATCCAATATGATTCATTTTGAATCAAATAAATAAAAGGGTGTTTTGTGAAACAAAAATCATCATTTTATAAGCATTTTTCTTAGATATATATTTCCTAAAAATCTTTCAATAAACAAGACTATTTTTAGGTAAAAAACAGTAAAAAAAAATATGATAATTCAGCACCCAACACATCCTAGCCATGTTCCAAGATACGACTAAGCTTGAAAAATACTTCAGACATACTCAAAAATAGCCCTAAACACGACCTACCAGTGCTGAAACAACCTAGAACACGGCCTGGCCATGTTCTGTGCCCTTTCTTCACTTATTCAACTATATATCTCTCATACAAACTCCAAATAAGATTATTACAAAGCCTATAAAAAATACAATTATCTACAAATTTCATATTTATCATTTCTTCAGATTCCTTATGAATTATTTCCAAAAAATCAAAACCAAAAATGCTTATATTTACCATCTTGGATTCTAGACTTATTCTGACCTCTGCTCATTAATCATCCATATCTCCCTCATATAAATTCCAAATTAAGTGGTTTTAGAGGCTATAGATTCGTGAGACATATATCTACAATTAGACCATTTCTTTAAAATCCGTGCCAACTTTTCCCAAAATTCTAAAAATAGAAGCTTCCCAAGTTACTCTAAAATTCAGCTTAGTCTAACTTTTCCTCAGGTTCTACTTTCCTTTATTTTTCTTTTATGTGATCCCATGCACCCATATGCATGTCCAAACAACCAAAACAGATTTCTATATAAATATACAGACCACATGTTACCCAAAATCACATCTAAAAGTATATATATAATTTTGTACAAAATTCATGAGTAGATGTTAAGCCTAACTTAAACAAATCGTTAAACTCGTGTGCTTGATTCCTACCACACAAAAATCTCACATCCATACTGTGAATTAGAAAATTTCTCAAGAAAAATATGATGAAATTAAAGAGATGACTAAGAAACTTACCTTAATTTTCCTCTCCTCTTCTTTCCTCTTCCTTCTCCATCTTCTTCCTCTTTCTCTTCTTCTTCCTCTTTCTTTTCTTTCTCTTTCTTTCCGACACTTCCTTTCCCACATAATTATCAAGATTCCTTCTTACCTACCTCCTCTTATTTACAATATTGCCATCCTCCATTATTTACAAAAAGGCATCCTAGAGTATTTACAAAACTGTCATCTCAAAGAATTTACATAAATGCCATTTCAAGGAATTTAAAATAATGTTATTCCAATGAAATTACATAAATGCAATTTTAGCCGTCCTCATATCTTGTTTGACTTGAGTAAAATTGTAAAATAATTTAATCCTCCCTTAAGATCCAAAACACTTTCTCTTGCCTGGAGAAAATTCTAATTAGTAACATAAGGAAATATCAGGGATGTTACATGGTAGCTTTGAGATTTCTAAGGAAAAAACCTCTGGAAATTCACAGACTATGAGAATTTCACGCAATTCCTGGCTTGACTCTAGGTTGATAGCATATAAGAGAATGCAACCCAAATCCATACCCTTTGATTCCTTACAAAAATTATGAGGATCAACATTGCTGCACTTTTGTTCCTTAAGAGAATTAGGAAGAAACTCAAGAGTTTTATAGCAACAATTTAAAACTACTCAGTTTTGACTTAACCAATTCATGGCTAGAATGACATCTATACCATCTAGGGGTAAACAAATCATATTCAATATAAATGATCTTTCATACACCAAAATGAAGCAATTTGAACACACCGAGGAGGAAATTATTTTTCCCCCCGTAGGTGTCATCACAGCTAATTCATATGGTAGATAAGAGATAGGATGCTATAACATTTCCAAACACTCTACTGCTAAAAAAGAATGGGCGGTGCCCAAACCAAAAAGTACAATCAGGGGAAAATTATTGACATAACACGTACCTTGAATTAAGTCGAGGTTTTGTTTAGCTTTGTAACCACTTAGAGTAAAGACCCTCTCTGTGTTTGTTGAATCCGTTCAGTCCCTTTTTCACTTCCCAATGGGCATCTTCGTGACAGGTGCCCCTTCTGCCCACAACAAAAATAAGTAGCTTGAGTAAAATAACATGGTTTATCACTATGGGGTCGCCCACATCTTACACACTTATTGATTGTAGGTTTTTTTGGAAAAGGTCTGGGTCCTATAGCCAAAGGTTGTTTACTTCCCACATTATTCCTTCCTCTAATATCTTTACATAAGTGGAAATCTCTATTTTCCTCTTCCATGAACCACGTCGCTCCTTCTCTTCCCCTACTGTCTTCAAACTTTTCTCCAGTAGTCTACATTTGTTGATTAAAGAAGCAAAATCTTAAACTTCCAAAGCAGCCACAACACTTCTTAATTTTGAATTTATTCACAAATCAAATCTTATCAATTTCCATGCTTCATCATTACAATTAAGTGGAAAATTTGGACTATTCCTCAAATTTAGCAGCATACTAGTCAATGGTCTAGCTGCCCTATCTAAGTTGAAGATTTTCAACTTCCTTCTCAGCTCTCACATTGTTAGGAAAATACTAATCTAAAAATGTATCCCAAAACACTAGCCAGGTAATTGGTCTACCTTGGTGGATTAGCAGGTCACCGGCTCCCCTCCACCAATATTTTGCTTCTTCTTTGAGCATATACAAAGCGAAAGTGACCTTCTATTCATCAAGGTAATTTAAAACCTCAAAGATCTTTTCTAGCTCTACTAATCACCTCTCAGCTACAATTGGGTGATATCCACCCACAAACGAAGGAGGTCGAATCCTCATGAATTCTGCCCATATGTTCTCTTTTCCTATATTCTACTAGTTGCCTCCCACTTCACCATGATGATTATTATTTTGCATGTGTTACATGTAACAACTCCATTTAAGTATCAATTTTTTTATTTAAATACCATGAAGTTATTATCTCGTTAAAACTTAACTCAAAATAACATTTATTTAATTTATACAATACAGAGTTTACATACATGTCACTAATCAAAACATACGTACAACATATCAAACATGTAACATCCCTAATTTCATTTCTTTTATTGATAAAAGTACATAAATATTTAATTAAGAAAATAAAATTTATTAGACAATATTTTAAATATCTAAGGAAATATAATCCTAAGAAATTCTTCACCTTATGTATATGCATAGAAAATATTTCTAACATTAAGAGAACAAATAAAGAGGGAAAACCTAATAGGAAAAAAAATTAGAAATAACATACTAAAGAGATGCAAAATTCTTGGATAAGGAAGATAAATTTTTAGAAATAAGTAAAGGTCTTAAAATTTCAAGAACATTGGATTAGGGTAATTTTTCATAATTCAAGAACTAGAGTTACTAAGTTTAACATCTTTACCCATACATTGGGCTTTTACCTATGGACACTTCATATAGAGTTTTTCCACTTCACATAAGTTTCTAGCAAGCCCATTGGATAACCTAGGCAAGAAATAAAACATAGACTTGGACTAGGATATAGAAATTGGATCGATAGCCCAAAAATTATGAAAATGTGACCAAGCCCTCCAAGAAAGGTAGAATTTTATCCAAAGCAAAGAAAATGGGATTAAGACAAGGTAGAAATAAGCCCAAATCCAAGAGGAAAAATAAAATAAAATAAATTAGGTGATGATATAATAATGTAATCATAATAAAGATTAGGTTACATGGCATTAAGACAAAAATTTAACAAGTGGTGTGATTCTACATTCATAATTTTGGCAAGTGGCATGATAATACAAGGCTTTAAGACAAAAACATCTATATCCTACACTCATAATTTTAGCAAGTGGTATGATAATACATGGCATTAGGACAAAACATTCCTATCCCACACAAATAATATCAACCAAATAATGGAGATTCAAGGGCTAGAAATTTGCCACCTAAAAAGGCAAACCTATCATACTTGTTTAAGACAAAAGAAAATGGAAAGGAATCCCTAAATCAAAGGGACCTTGTCCCTTATCTTAAGAACATATCATCATAATTTTCAAAACACAAATCTCCTTTTCCTATGCATATCTTGACTAAGGAAGAGGAAGACAAGAACATAAGTTGTTTGTTTTCCAAAAAAATTCAACAAAGTGTATCCTAATTGTGATAAGGTAGACCCATGATCATGAAAGGTATATTATTTAGTGGTCTATTTAAGCAAAACCCACCCCTACAACATTTTAATTTCGTCCAAGTGAGGAAGAGAGAGAAATAGAAGCAAGGTAGAGTGAGGAAAGGAGAGAAAGAGAGGAGAAGAAAGGAAGGAAGAAGAAGTAGAAGTTTAGAAGGCTAAGTACTCAAGGTAAATTACCTTAATCTCCACTTGAATCCATTTTTCTTCTTCATCCTTGAGGTTCAAAAACTCACCCTCCTTCTCTTACCTAAGTTGCTAGAAAAGCTAAAGGAAGGGAGGAATCTTGCTACTTCTTTCAAGAGGAAACAAGAAAACCAATTCACTAAGTGAGCTAGGGAGATTCTTAGGTAAGTTTAACAATATTTCTTTTTGAAGAAAACTTTTGAAACTTATAATATTTATATAAGATTTTGATCTTAGAACTTTGATAATTGGTCATGATGTTGCTATATCATGTTACATATTGATCTTGCATGTGATGTATGTTTGAATACTTAGACTGGTATAGAAAGTTCTGCATAGGTATGGCTATGGGTGGCAAAATTTTTAGCTTCTGTGTTTTAATTTATGGGAATTATCTGTAGGTAATTAAAATAAATGGTTAACATAATAATTAAAGATATATGTGTCACAGATTTTTAGCCATTGGAATCATTCAATTTGGAGTCCATATGAGGTAGATATGGTCTGATTAGTAATCAAAGGTCAGAAAATGGTTCATCAGGGAAGAATATGTTAGGATAGCTTCTGTATTTTATTTTTTGGGAATTATCTGTATGGAATTAAAATAAATGGTTAACATACGAATTATAGATATGTGTGTCACGGATTTTTAACCACTGAAATCACTCAAGTTGGAGTCCATATGAGGTAGATATGGTCCAATTTGTAGGTAGAGGTCAGAACCTATCCGAGAAGAAATAACCTGTACATTTAGGGAGTAATATCACCTTGATTTCTTAATATTTCGCTATACTGTTCAACATAATAGTTTTAGATAATTGTTGTATATTGAAATTGACACCAAGATCACCTACATCAGAGTTTAATTGAGGGCGTTATGCTCTGATTAGTAAGAGAATGTTAGATATGATGGAAACCTGCATCAATAAAATAAAAAAATAAAATTAATATTTAAAAAAGAAGACGAATCTTATAAATGACTAGTATATGCCATAGCCATTACCATTGTATGAACTTCTTACCATCTTAAGTGTAAAATTCTGATGTGGAAATATTTTATAAAGTGATATTTGAAATGGTTATGTTCATGGCATGATTAATAATCATTTGTGGTAATAGTTATATTTTGATGAACATACTTGTTATTGAAAGAATATTTTTGGCTATTATTGTGAAAAGAAAAAAAATGAGCACGGTCACATGACAATCCGTGTGGTGCACCAGTAGGGGATGCCCTGCCAACGGTTATGATTATGATTATGAGAAAAGAAAGAGAAAGTATGCCATGTCGGATGAAGCAAGAAAAGCCCGTACCGGAGAGTAGAGGATACTCACCCTGACCGGGGTAGCTTGAAATGAGAATAAGTTGATGACCATCATATGATATTCTGAAAATAGTTAATCCTGTCATACATATCATTACTGTATGTTTCTTATGTGCATAGATATAATGCATTCATGTGACCAAAGATATTTTCTGTAGTTTATACAGCTGAACATGACATGATGAATTATATTTATGGTAAATTATGATTTATTGTTGAACCTAAGATTTAATTCTCACTATATTTCCATATCATGTTTAGAAGAATAATGCAGATTTTCTCAATGACACTTATTATTTCCGTACGTTGGATCAAGGTGCCCTACCTTGGGCAACTACCAGTTATATCAGATGTATCTATAGTAGATGTGACTGAGATTCCGGTGGAGGTACCACCCGCACCAGTGTCCCCAGAAGTAGTCGACATAGATGATTAGAACTAATATGTATCTTTGTACAAATGTTTGTAAAATAATGGTGTGTATGGAAAATCAGTATTGTATCACTGTTAATAACAATTATACTTGGTTAAAGTGATTATTATTACGAGTTAAGTGGTTAGAATTAAAGTAGTAATAACGTCATGGAATTTTACAAATATAAAAAAAAATTTGTTACATTTACATAATTGGAGTTGTTACATAATTGGTATCAAAGGCAAGTCGATCCTAGATGGCCAGTGGTTGGATGGTTATCTAAATCAATCTTATAGTGTCTTGAATATGTTGTGGTTGTGCTGTGTAGGGGATCAATGATTCATATAGGTAAGAAATTACTAGTGTTTCCTATCTATATGCCGAGGTCGTGTTATGACTGCTATTAAATATTTTTGAACTAACTATTGGGCTTGATCACCTCAATAGCAGCATAACTTTATTTTTACCACAATAGGAAATGGCACCACCAAGGATGAATCCAGCAACCAATGCAGAGGAAACCCTGCACAACCTTGCCACGGCAATTCGAGACCAAGTCATGACCACCAACTAAATTTTACAATATCTCCAAAATGCTAATAACCTAAATGGTGAGAATGGTGCTAACAACCGGATGGCTGGAAAAGATAATGGCATATCTGAGTTCCTGAGGACTAGACCACCTTGTTTCCAAGGTGGCTATGACCCAACGGTAGCCGAAAGGTGAATAAGGGAATTAGAGAACATCTTTGAAGTGATGGGCTGTACTGAAGAGCAGCAAGTTATTTTTGCTGCATATATGTTAAAGGATGAAGCAGAATAATGGTGGCGTGGAGCTAGAGAACTTTTAGCTCATCAGGGAAGACAGATCACCTGGCAAGTGTTCAAGGACATTTTTTTTTGAAAAGTACTTTCCAAGTACTATACGGGCAGAGAAAGAGATCGAATTTCTCCAACTTAGGCAAGGCAGCATGACCGTGGACCAGTATATTGCAAGGTTCGAGGAGCTATCTAAGTTCTCCTCTTATATGCGATATAACCCAGTGAAGCGTGGAAGGCGGTTAAGTTCGAAGCAGTTCTAAACCCATAGATAAAGAATGCTGTTATAGCTATAGAGATCAGAGAGTTTGTACCTCTGATAAATAAATGCAGACTCCTAGAAAAGAGTTTAAGGGTAGTGGAGGACAAGAAGCAAAGGCGAAACCTATGGAAGAGGAAGAAAAATTTTCCCAACCCTGGAAAGAACGTGAGAAGAAGTGGATATGGAGCTGGTAAGAGGCCATTGATTGTGGATCCTAGACCTTTTCAACAAGACCTTGCCCCAGTCAAGTGCGCTAAGTGCGGACGCATGCATGGTAATCGGCCATGCTACATAGGACAAGATGTCTGCTTCAATTGTGGACAAAAGGGACATTTTGTGAGAAATTGCCCACAGAATGTGGGGAAGCAGCCAGAATAGAGGCCTCAGGTGAAAGGAAGGGTTTTCACCCTGAGCGGCCAAGAGGCAGCTCAATCTTCTGAAATGATTCAAGGTACATGCTATATCTATGGATTTGCTCTTATGGTGTTATTTGACTCTGGTGCTAGTCATTCATTTATATCGGAAGAATGTATTAGGAAGTTTCAATTTCCTATTTCTAAAACTCCCTATGAGCTATCCGTAGTAACCCCTACAAGGGAATAGGTATTAACTTCCTCTGTATGTAAGGACTGTCAAGTCACCATCCAGGAGAAAAATTTTAATGTAGACCTCATTTGTTTACCTTTAAGAGGTATTGGGGTCATTCTAGGGTTAGACTGGATGTCTAGAAATCGAGTCTTGCTGAATTGTTGTAACAAGATTGTTGAATTTCTACCTCTTACTCTGAAAGAGGAGATCTAGTTATTGATGCTAAATGCCAATCAAGTTAATAAGGATTTGAAGAATGGAGTACTTGGATACATTCTCTTGTATTTATCAAACCTAGAAGTCGAATCGAAGCTTGATGAAATTCCAATAGCCAATGAGTTTCCTGAAGTATTTCCATCAGATATTCCAGGCTTACCTCCCAAGAGAGAGATAGAGTTCTCTATTGATCTCCTACCTGGGACATGGCCTATCTCTATTGCACCATAAAGAATGGCCTCAAAGGAACTACAGGAACTCAAGAAGCAGTTGAAGGAACTATTAGACAAGCAATTCATTAGACCGAGTGTATCACCTTGGGGAGCTCCTGTATTGTTTGTTAAGAAGAAAGACGGGAGCTTAAGACTATGCATATATTACAGACAGCTGAATAAGGTGACTATAAAAAACAAGTACCCTCTCCCTAGGATAGATGACTTATTGGATCAATTGAAGGGAGCCTCCATCTTTTCTAAAATTGACTTGAGGTCAGGATATCATCATATTAGGATCAAGGAGGAGGACGTACCAAAAACTGCATTCAGGACTAGGTATGGGCACTATGAGTTTCTCGTAATACCCTTCGGGTTGTCGGGTTGACGAATGCACCTACAATTTTCATGGATTACATGAATCGCATTTTTCGACCCTACCTAGATCAATTTGTTGTAGTGTTCATTGATGACATCTTGATATATTCTAAAAGTGAGAAAGAACATGAACAACATCTCTGAATCGTGCTGCAAGCGTTGAAAGAGAAAAATTTATATGCCAAATTGGAGAAGTGTGAATTTTGGCTATCAGAGGTGAAGTTTCTCAGACATGTCATCTCTAATAGAGGGGTAGCCGTAGATCCTAGCAAGACGGAAGCAGTGATTCAGTGGGAGAGACCAAAGACGATTACGGAAGTAAGAAGTTTCCTGGGTTTGGCAGGATACTACAGGAGGTTTATACAAAACTTCTCTCATATAGCCTTGCCATTGACTAAATTGACCAGGAAGGGAAGTACTTTCAAATGGACTGATCAATGTGAAGCTAGTTTTCAGGAGCTGAAGACAAGACTGACCACTCCTCCTATTTTAATTATTCTAGACCCCATAGGACATTTTGAAGTGTATAGTGACGCTTCAAAGAAAGGGCTAGGATGTGTGCTGATGCAAGATAAGAGAGTAGTTGCTTACACCTCTAAGCAACTGAGACCCCACGAAGGAAACTATCCAACCCATGATCTTGAATTGGTGGCAGTGGTGTTTACCTTAAAGATTTGGTGACACTATTTGTACGGGGCAACCTTTGAAGTATATTATGATCATAAGAGTCTTAAATACCTCTTTGATCAGAAGGAGTTAAATATGAGGCAACGAAGATGGGTAGAATTCCTCAATGACTACAAGTTTGAGATAAAGTATCATCCCAAAAAGGCAAATGTTGTAACTGATGCCTTGAGTCAAAAATCTCTGCACATGGGTCAGATGATGGTGTATGAGATGCAAATGCTAGAGGAGTTTCAAAATTTGAAGCTAGCCACTACTCTTACTCTAAAGAATCTAGTCATTAATGGTTTAAGTATAGGGTGTGACCTTAGAGCCCAGATCAAAGAGGCTTAAGCTCACGACCAATACTTACAGGATAATAAAGACCAAGGTAATTTTTCTGTCATGGAAGATGGAGCAATCATGTATCAGGGAAGGATTTGTGTCCCTCAAGAATGAGAGTTGAGGATTAAGATCCTGCAAGAAGCACATCAGAGTAAATACACAGTCCATCCTGGATGCACTAAAATGTACCAAGATATAAAAAAGATGTATTGGTGGCCAGGGATGAAAAAGGACATTATTGAGTTTGTGGCGAAATGTCTCATTTGTCAAAAGTTGAAGGTGGAGCATCAAAAGCCAGCAGATTTCTACAACCTCTTGAGATCCTTAAATGGAAATGGGACAGTATCTCAATGGATTTTGTTATGGGATTACCTAAGACTTCAGTGGGACATGACTCTATCTGGGTAATAATTGACAGATTAACCAAATCTGCTCACTTTTTGCCCATAAAAATTAACTATTCACTGGATAAATTAGCCCAATTGTATGTCCAGAAAATAGTTAGACTGCATGGAATTCCCTTAAATATCGTTTCTGATAGAGATCCGAGGTTCACATCGAGGTTTTGGAAGGCATTGCAGGAAGCTTTTGGTACTCAGTTGCAGTTCAGTACTGCCTACCATCATCAGACTAACGGGCAGACAGAATGAACCATTCAAACCCTAGAAGATATGTTGAGGGCCTGTGTGATAGAGCAAGGTAAAGGATGGGATAAGTACCTACCTTTAGTAGAGTTTGCTTATAATAATAGCTATCACTCTAGTATTAAGATGGCCCCTTATGAAGCTTTATACGGTAAAAAGTGCCGATCTCCACTATGTTGATTTGAGGTAGGAGAAAAGAACTTGTTAAGTCCTGATCTAGTTCAACAAACCACTGAACAAATCAGGATGATACGAGACAAAATACTTACAGCTCAAAGTCGGCAAAAGAGTTACTACGATAAGAGACATAGACCTCTAGAGATTGAGGAAGGAGACCATGTATTTCTGAAACTTTCCCCGACTACTGGAGTTGGTAGGTCTCTCAAAACAAGAAAGCTAAGTCCGCGATTTTTGGGACCTTACCAAATTCTGAAGAAAGTAGGGACATCAGCATATCAAGTTGCTCTCCCACCTAATTTTTCCAACCTGCATAATGTTTTCCACGTATCACAGCTGCAAAAGTATCTTCCAGATTCAACACATATAATACAGGATGAATTAATCCAAATAAAGGAGAACATGACATACCAGCAAGTACCTGCATCCATATTTGACACTGACGTGATGCAACTAAGAAATAAAATCATTCCCCTTGTTAAGGTGTTATGGGAAGGTTTGACTCTGGAAGAAGCAACTTGGGAGCTAGAAGAAGTCATGAGGAAGAAATATCCGCAATTGTTCTTATTAGGTAATTTCTGAAATTTTGAGGACAAAATTTCTTTTAGGGGGAGAGAAATATAACATCCCTAATTTCGTTTCTTTTATTGATAAAAGTACATAAATATTTAATTAAGGAAATAAAATTTATTAGACAATATTTTAAATATCTAAGGAAATATAATCCTAAGAAATTCTTCACCTTATGTATATGCATAGAAAATGTTTCTAACATTAAGAGAACAAATAAAGAGGGAAAACCTAATAGGAAAAAAAAATTAGAAATAACATACTAAAGAGATGCAAAATTCTTGGATAAGGAAGATAAATTTTTAGAAATAAGTAAAGGTCTTAAAATTTCAAGAACATTGGATTAGGGTAATTTTTCATAATTCAAGAACTAGAGTTACTAAATTTAACATCTTTAACCGTACATTGGGCTTTTACCTATGGACACTTCATATAGAGTTTTTCCACTTCACATAAGTTTCTAGCAAGCCCATTGGATAACCTAGGCAAGAAATAAAACATAGACTTGGATTAGGATATAGTAATTGGATCAATAACCCAAAAATTATGAAAATGTGACCAAGCACTCCAAGAAAGGTAGAATTTTATCCAAATCAAAGAAAATGGGTAGGAATAAGCCCAAATCCAAGAGGAAAAATAAAATAAAATAAAATAAATTAGGTGATGATATAATAATGTAATAATAATAAAGATTAGGTTACATGGCATTAAGACAAAAATTTAACAAGTGGTGTGATTCTACATTCATAATTTTGGCAAGTGGCATGATAATATAAGGCTTTAGGACAAAAACATCTATGTCCTACACTCATAATTTTAGCAAGTGGTATGATAATACATGGCATTAGGACAAAACATTCCTATCCCACACAAATAATATCAACCAAATAATGGAGATTCAAGGGCTAGAAATTTGCCACCTAAAAAGGCAAACCTATCATACTTGTTTAAGACAAAAGAAAATGGAAAGGAATCCCTAAATCAAAGGAACCTTGTACCTTATCTTAAGAACATATCATCATAATTTTCAAAACACAAATCTCCTTTTCCTATGCATATCTTGACAAAGGAAGAGGAAGACAAGAACATAAGTAGTTTGTTTTCCAAAAAAATTCAACAAAGTGTATCCTAATTGTGATAAGGTAGACCCATGATCATGAAAGGTGTATTATTTAGTGGTCTATTTAAGCAAAACCCACCCCTACAACATTTTAATTTCGTCCAAGTGAGGAAGAGAGAGAAACAGAAGCAAGGTAGAGTGAGGAAAGGAGAGAAAGAGAGGAGAAAAAAGGAAGGAAGAATAAGGAGAAGTTTAGAAGGTTAAGTACTCAAGCTAAGTTACCTTAATCTCCACTTGAATCCATTTTTCTTCTTCATCCTTGAGGTTAAAAAACTCACCCTCCTTCTCTTACCTGAGCTGCTAGAAAAGCTAAGGGAAGGAAGGAATCTTGCTACTTCTTTCAAGAGGAAACAAGAAAACCAATTCACTAAGTGAGCTAGGGAGATTCTTAGGTAAGTTTAACAATATTTCTTTTTGAAGAAATCTTTTGAAACTTATAATATTTATATGAGATTTTGATCTTAGAACTTTGATGATTGGTCATGATGTTGCTATATCATGTTACATATTGATCTTGCATGTGATGTATGTTTGAATACTTAGACTGGTATAGAAAGTTCTGCATAGGTATGGCTATGGGTGGCAAAATTTTTAGCTTCTGTGTTTTAATTTTTGGGAATTATCTATAGGGCATTAAAATAAATAGTTAACATAAGAATTAAATATATATGTGTCACGGATTTTTAACCACTGGAATCATTCAATTTGGAGTCCATATGAGGTAGATATGGTCCGATTAGTAACCAAAGGTCAGAAAATGGTTCATCAGGGAAGAATATGTTAGGATAGCTTCTGTATTTTATTTTTTGGGAATTATCTGTATGGAATTAAAATAAATGGTTAACATAAGAATTATAGATATGTGCCATGGATTTTTAGCCACTGAAATCACTCAAGTTGGTGTCCTTATGAGGTAGATATGGTCCGATTTTAGGTAGAGGTCAGAACATATCCGAGAAAAACTAACTTGTACAATTAGGGAGTAATATCACCTTGATTTCTTAATATTTCGCTACATTGTTCAACATAATAGTTTTAGATAATTGTTTTATCTTGAAATTGACACCAAGATCACCTACATCAGAGTTCAATTGAGGGAGTTATGCTCTGATTAGTAAGAGAAGGTTAGATACGATGAAAACCTGCATCAAGAAAATAAAGAAATAAAAATATTTAAAAAAGAAGACGAATCTTATAAATGACTAGTATATGCCATAGCCATTTTCATTGTATGAACTTCTTACCATCTTAAGTGTAAAATTCTGATGTGGAAATATTTTATAAAGTGATATTTCAAATGGTTATATTCATGGCATGCTTACCAATCATTTGTGGTAATAGTTATATTTTGATGAACATACTTGTTATTGAAAGCATAATTTTGGCTATCGTTGTCAAAAGAAAAAAAATGAGCATGGTCACATGGCAATCCGTGTGGTGCACCAGTAGGGGACGCCCTACCAACGGTTATGATTATGATTATGAGAAAAGAAAGAGAAAGTGTGCCATGTCGGAGGGAGCGAGAAAAGCCCATACCGGAGAGTAGAGGATACTCACCCTGACCGAGGTAGCTTGAAATGAGAATAAGTTGATGGCCATCATATGATATTCTGAAAATAGTTAATCCTGTCATACATATCATTACTGTATGATTCTTATGTGCATAGATATAATGCATTCAGGTGACCAAAGATATTTTTTGTAGTTTATACAGCTGAACATGACATGATGAACTATATTGATGGTAAATTATGATTTATTGTTGAACCTACTGGGATTTAATTCTCACTATATTTCCATATCATGTTCATAAGAATAATGCAGATTTTCTCAATGACACTTATTATTTTCGTACGTTGGATCGAGGTGCCCTACATTGGGCAATTACCAGTTATATCAGATGTATCTGTTGTAGATGTGACTGAGATTCCGTTGGAGGTGCCACCCGCATCAGTGTCCCCGGAAGTAGTCGACATAGATGATTAGAACTAATATGTATCTTTGTACAAATGTTTGTAAAATAATGGTGTGTATGGAAACTCAGTATTGTATCACTGTTAATAACAATTATGCTTGGCTAAAGTGATTATTATTACGAGTTAAGTGGTTAGAATTAAAGTAGTAATAACTTCATGGAATTTTACAAATATAAAAAAAAATTTGTTACATTTACATAAATGGAGTTGTTACAAAACATATAAAAATCTACATCTTATTTATTCTGGTTGACAAATTTTGAAGATACAGGTGCTGGTGGTTGCACCTTCACCGGGATCTTAGCCAACTCAACCACAAACATTTTATTTGCTTCTAGGATCAGCCCAACATAAAGTACTTGATCCAACGTGCACTAAAAGCCAGAGCCATAGAAAAATCTGCATAACTAATTTTTTGAACATGATATGGAAATATAGTGAGAATTAAATCCCAGTAAGTTCAACAATAAATCATCATCAATATAGCTCATCACGTCATGTTCAGCTGTATAAACTACAGTAAATATCCTTGGTCACATGAATGCCTTATATCTATGCACATGAGAATTATACAATAATGACATGTATGACAGGATTAACTATTTTCAGAATATCATATGATGACTATCAATTTATTCTCATATCAAGCTACCCCGGTTAGGGTGAGTATTTTCTACTCTCTGGTACGGGCTTTTCTCGTTCCGTCCGACATGGCACACTTTCTCTTTCTTTTCTCATTAACATGATCATAACCGTTGGTAGGGCATCCCCTACTGGTGCACCACACGGATTGCCATGTGACCGTGCTAATTTCTTTTCTTTTCACAATGATAGCCAAAAATATGTTTTCAATAACAAGTATATTCATCAAAATATAACTATTACCAAAAATAATTGGTAATCATGCCATGAACATAACCATTTCAAATATCACTTTATAAAATATTTCCATGTCAAAATTTCACACTTAAGATGGAAAGAAGTTCATATAATGGCAATGGCTATGGCATATACTAGTCATTTATTATTTTTATTTATAAGATTCTTCTTCTTTTTTAAATATTAATTTTATTTCTTTATTTTCTTGATGCAGGTTTTCATCCTATCTAACATTCTCTTACTAATCAGAGCATAACTCCCTCTCTTTAACTCCGATGTAGGTGATCTTGGTGTCAATTTCAAGATAAAACAATTATCTAAAACTATTATGTTGAATAGTGTAGCGAAATATTAAGAAATCAAGGTGATATTACTCCATCAATGTATAGGTTATTTCTTCTCGGATAGGTTCTAACCTCTGCCTACTAATCGGTCTATATATCCCTCATAAAAATTCTAAATTAAGTGATTCCAGTGGTTAAACATCCGTGACACATATAGCTATAATTCTTATGTTAACCATTAATTTTAATTTCCTAAAGAATATTCCCAGAAATTAAAATACAGAAGCTATCCTAACATATTCCTCCCTAATTAACCATTTTCTTACATTTACTTACAAATCAGACCATATCTACCTCATATGAATTTTAAATTGAATGATTCCAGTGGTTAAAAATCTATTAGACATAGATATACATTTGTTATGTTAACCATTTGTTTAGATTCCCTATATAATGTTCCCAGAAATTAAAACACAGAAGCTATCCTAATATATTCTTCCCTAATTAACCAGTTTCTGACCTTTTCTTATTAATCAGACCGTATCTATCTCATATAAACTCCAAATTAAGTGATTTCAGTGGCTAAAAATCCGACATAGATATACATTTTTTATGTTAACTATTTCTTTCAATTCTTTACTGATTCTTCCTAGAATTTTAAAAACAGTAGCTTAAAATTCTGCCACCTATAGCCATACCCATACAAAACTATCTACACCAACTTAAGTATTCAAACATACATGATACGTAACATGATATAGCAACATCCATAACCAATCATTAATGTTATAAGATCAAAATCCCATATAAATATTACAAGTTTCAAAACTTTTCTTCAAAAATAAATATTGTTAAACTTACCTGAAGTATTTAGTCCTTTAGACTTCTCCTTCCTCTTTCTTCCTTTCTTCCTCTCCTCCTCTCCTTTCCTCACTCTACCTTGCTTCTATTTTTTTTCTCTCCCTCACTTGGACGAAATTCTCATGCTATAAGGGTGGGTTTTGCTTATATAGACTATCAAATAATTCACCTTTCATGATCATGGGTCTACCTTATCACAATTAGGTTACACTTGGTTAAATTTTTGGAAAACAAACAACTTATGTTTTTGTCTTCCTCTTCCTTAGTCAACATATGCATAGGAAAAAGAGATTTGTTTTTTGAAAATTATGATAATTTGTTCTTAAGATATGGGACAAGGTCCCTTTGATTTAGGGATTCATTTCCTTTTTCTTTTGTCTTAATCAAGTATGATAAGTTTGCCTTTTTAGGTGGCAAATTTCTAACCCTTGAATCTCCATTATTTGGTTGAAATTATTTGTGTGGGATAGGAATGTTTTGTCCTAATGCCATGTATTATCATACCACTTGCTAAAATTATGAGTGTAGGATATAGATGTTTTGTCCTAAAGCCTTGTATTATCATACCACTTGCTAAAATTTTGTATGTAGGATATCACACCACTTGCTAAATTTTTGTCTTAATGCCATGTCACCTAATCTTGATTACACCATTATTTCATCACTTTAATTTTATTTTTATTTTTATTTTTCCTTTTGGGTTTGGGCTCATTCTTGCCCATTTTCTTTACTTTGGTTAAAATTCTACCTTTCATAATGGGCTTGGTCACATTTTCATGATTTTTGGGCTACCGGTCCAATTTCTATATCTTAGTCCAAGTCTATGTTTTATTTCTTCATTGGGCTATCCTATTGGCTTACTAAAAATTTATGTGAAGTAGAAAAACTCTATATGAAGTGTCCATAGGTGAAAGCCCAATTTATGGGTGGAGATACTAAACTTAGTAACTTTTGCTCTTAAATTAAGAAAAATTACCTTAATATGATCTTCTTGAAATTTTAAGACCTTTACTTACTTCACAAAAATTTATCTTCCTTACCTAAGAATTTCACCTTTCTTTAGCATGTTTATTTCTAATATTTCCTCTTAGGTTTTCTTTCTTTACCTATTCCATTAATATTAGAACATTTCTATACATACACGTAAGATGAAGAATTTCTAAGGATTATATTTCCTTAGATATTTAAAAAATGTCTAATAAATTTTATTTCCTTAATTAAATTTTTATGTACCTTTATCAATAGAAGAAATGAAATTATGGATGTTACTTTGAATACTTTTGTACTTTTATTAATACATGAAACGAAATTAAGGATGTTACATTACAAGATTTGATTTATGGCAATCATTTAGCCTCAAATAGTCATGGCTAAATTATGTAGGATAGCTTTAGCACTACTTATTATATTTTGACTTGGTGATGCCATCATCTACTGCATTAATAAAGAAAATAATAAGGCTCTTTTGAGGTGATCAAGTTCAACAGCGAATTAAAAATTTACGGTAGTCATTACACCACCAAGCATACAGATAGGAAACAATAGTCATTTCTTAGTCAGTATTACATGCGACCCCACATAATAAAATGGCAAGCTTATTCAAGTCCTACATAAGTTGATATAGATGACCACCCTCCCTTCATGGTCGCCTAAGACTGACATGCTCTTATACCAACTTTGTAAGAGCCATTCATTTTTTTTACTTTTAGATTATGTATGGAAAATATAGTATAATTAAAACATCAATAACACACATGAGTAAAGCATCACATATCTCATTATCATTATATCAAAAGGGTTTACTCAGTGATTAATGTTTGTACAGAAGTAATATTAGGTACTACTCATGGCATCATAACAAAGAAGTACCAAGGATTGCTCCCTCAAAAAGGGGTATACTGTCACCCTCCTACCCCCCCTCATATTACCACTGTCAACCGGTTGGAGCGGAGCGGCCCTCCCTCGGCTCACTCAGGCTAATAGGGCATCCCCTATTTGGTATCGTCACAAGCCATACAACCCGTCGATATTCATCCATACATATAAATACATGTAAAATTATCAAGCAACTCGCCATGAGCTTTACGCTTGCCATTCAATCTCATTTATAATATGATATGCATCATTTTCACAAGTATATAGCTTTACAAATCAATGCATCATGAACATAATATTCACTTTATCAAATAATGATAAATACATTTAGAACCACATATTCAATGAGTTTCAAAATCCATTTCTAAAATCATACTCTTCTTGAACTATGTGCCAGTTCGTAAGCAAAATAAATATTTTAACACATTTCAAAAATTTATGATAGTATAAACAATTGTAAACAGAAACAATTATGCATTTATAATTCAAGAAAAGCATGGGGTAAGTTACAGAAAAAATTATCTACTCACAAGGTAAGGGTTTCAGATTGAACAACCCCAAAGTGCACTTTTCCAATCCACATTTGACTAAAAGAACTTCAAAAATGTGTTTGGATGGTCCGAAAATCAATAAAATGACTCCGAGAACTTGGTCACTATTCACTGCGCGAAAAATACTATTCATCGCCGGAAAACACTTTTCACCAAGAACAAAAAGTTGTCAGATAGTTGAAAATTTTCATATCCTAAGATTTATCTAGCTCCTGAATCCATCTACAGTGTTAAATTTCCAATTTAAGGTCTCTAAGTAAGAGTTTCAGAATTTACCTTTTTTTGAGATTTTCTACTTTCGATCTATGGCGATTCTACGGCTAATTTGAGAAATTGGTCGATCAAAATCGTAGTATTCTCCATCCTGAATCCATTGGTATCATTAGTTTTGAGATCGGAGGCCTGTAGACACTCTAGATTTAGAGAGAAAATACGGAGTTACTATTTACACTATTTACTATTCATTGGATTCTTACAACTCGATTTTCTACCATCTTTCTCCGTTCTCCTTTTGTTTTTATTTTATTATAATAATTATTATTATTATTTAATAATTAAATATTTAAATTTATTTCATATATATTCATATAAATACCGTTTTACATCCTAAAAATTTCTAAAATTTTACATTATCATAAAACTTTAGTTGAACTCTTAAATCATGATTTTTCTTGATAAAAATCTTAATAAAACAAATAACAAAATAAATATTTTTATACATAATAAAAGAAATAATATTTCTAAAATAAAACAAAAATTTATTAAAGGCCAATATAATTATTAAGCAAAACAATAATTACTTTAATTAAAAGTATACTTGCTTTTAGCAGAACATCATCATTTTTAAACAAATAAAAATATATTTGTTTATAACAAAAAATTATTATTTAAGAACAAAAATTATAGGATGTCACACTTAGCACTTCACCCCTAAGGCTTATAGGGTGGAGAAGGTGGTGCTGGCGCTGGAATTTCCACTATATTTACTACTAATATGTCTTGTAGGATGGTGAATTGACCCAAGTAGGGTATTTCCACCACCTGAATCTCCAATACCAGAGTCAAAAGAACTGCTGGCATCTTAACTGCTTTTAGCTGAACATATCACCAACATTAATAAGAACAAAGTCTCAATAGGTTCAACATTAAACATATCATATGATAAGTAGAAAACACAGTGTTATGCTCAGCTATATAAACTACAAAAATAGGCATAATGATCACAAATATCATAAATAACTATATTACGCATAAGTCATTAATAAACACAATTACATTATAATTAACATAATGCATAATGGTTGTTTATACGTCATTTGTCTATGTCTTAGTAACAAAGTAATATGAGCCATTCACCCATCTGCTACTCATATATCACTGCCACTTGGTCGAAGTGACCATACTCCTCCTCATCTTACTCAAGGCTAATAAAACGCCCCATGTAATATCCTTAATTTCATTTCTTTTATTAATAAAGGTATATAAATATTTAATTAAGAAAATAAAACTTATTAAACAATTTTTCGATATATAAGAAAAAAAATATTAGCCTTAGAAATTCTTCACCTTCGGTGTATGCATAGAAAATGTTTCTAACTGATGTGATCTTAATTAAGCATAATATTAATACCTTTAAACTTACTTTTTGTTTGATTTAAGTAAAATATAATTAGGAATTAGCTTAATTTTTTGTTTTTTGTTGTAGGAACAAAGAAAGAAGAAAAGAGAAGAAAAATATAAGAAATTCATGGAAAAATGCTACATTGCAGGGATTCCAGAACTTTTAGCACTGTTTTGAGCGTATCTCCCTCTTATGAACTCCAATCAAAGTGATTCAAGTGGCTGTGAAAATATAACACAATTATTTACAACTTTTATGTTGAACACTTGGTCAAATTCAGGAGATTTAATAGCATTACAGAGCTTCTAAATCAGAATCACAGTGCAGCAGGAAGAATTCTGACCTTTGGTCACTAAATTTAGCATATCTCCTTCAATGTACATTGGATTAAGTTGATTCCAGCGGCTATAGAAAGAAGAGATACAACGTTTGTGTTCTGAACTTTGGAAAATTCTGGAAGTTTCGGGACATCGCGGCACTTGCAAGAGAGCGTCGCAGCGCTGCATTATTGCAGGTTCGGAGGGACACGACACTCTGTAGCGCACAGCGGCATTTGTTGCCCAAAAGCACCGGGCGCCATGGTGCTCGAGCGTCAAAATCCAAAGTGCGCCAGAGCTAGCCTAGGCACCACGGCACCCCGTCAGAAGCTTTCTGTAGTGCCGCGGTGCTCACCGCCGCATGAGTTTGCTGAATTCGCAAATTTTAGGTCTTTTTTACTCCAATTGAAGCCCGATGGGCTGGGATTTGACCTAAAAACACTCCTACTTCGATTAGGAGGAGTAAATCTATAAAAGGGAGGAAATCAAGCAGAGAATTGATTCAATCATTCATCCAAGTTCTTAGTTACATTCTTAAATTCTTCTTTAAATTTTCTTATGACCTTGCGTGGCTAGTTCTTTTTAGTTAGTTGAGGTAGGTTGAAATCTCAAGGGATCTTCATGCATTGTGAGATGTGGATTTGATTTTATTATTTCAATTTGAATTGAGTATTGATTATTCATCTGTTCTTCTTCTCAATGATTATTCATATGATTACTAAGAGGCCTACTAGTATATCGTCTGTCTTAATCTACCACTGAATTATGTTTTGAACAAAGTTTTCAATTCTGTGATTCATGAGGCAAATAGGTTTGAGGATTTTGGATTATAAATCATTGAACCTATGATGAGTAATTAACTAAATTAGATATAGCCGATGTGTTTATATTTGCTTAGCTCTGTCAGTTTCTCTAGTTCTTCATGCAATTAATAAGTTATGCTTTACCGATGTGCTAAAGGATTGCTTGTTAATTAAGGTTTAATTGATGTGATTGTCATTAATTTACTAGACTTAAGGAGGAACAGGGTTAAAAACCCAATGATAGATATTCAATTACAGATTGATTATGTTGTCGATGATCAATGCAATTCCTTGACGGTGGATATCAACCGAAACCAACATCTTTATCATTAATCACTCTCTCTTAATTACTTTCGTTATTAGTTACTTTATTTTAATTGCAACTATCAATCCCCCCTTTCTCAATCACATAAGGTAATTCCAGTCTTTTGTGGGATCGACCCTTACTCCCACTACTACAGGTTAATTTTGAGATAAGGTATTAATTTGAGTGTACCTGCGATAGTACGCACCACTAACATTAAGGGAATAGGTAAACAGAGAAAATCTAATAGGAAAAATTAGAAATAACATCCTAAAGAGAAGTGAAATTCTTGGGTAACAAAGATAAATTTTTGGAAGTAAGTAAAGGTCTTAAAATTTCAAGAAGATTGGATTAGGGTAATTTTTCCTAATTCAAGAGGTAGAGTTACTAAGTTTAACATCTCCGCCCATACATTAGGCCTTCACCTATGGACACTTCATAGAGTTTGTTTTTTTTACTTCAAATAAGTTTCTAGCAAGCCAATTGGATAGACCAAACAAGAAATATAACATAGACTTGGACTAAGATATAGAAGTTGGACTGATAGCCCAAAAATATTAAAATTCCCTCCATGAGATGTAGAATTTTAGCCAAAGCAATGGAAATGGGCAAGAATGAGCCCAAATCTAAGAGAGAAAAAAATAAGAACCGTGTGATGAAATAGTAGTATAATAATAATCAAGATTAGGTCACATAGCATTAGGACTGTAACACTTACTTACTAGCATCTTATTTCATACATCCAGATCATAGAATATTCTCCTTGAACCTTTTAGTATTATATATATATATATATATATATATATATATATATATATATATATATATATATATATTCTTATCTGTAAATTTCTAGCAATGACTATTTAACCTATAAATTTACCTATTCACTTATATTGTTAGTTATCTTTCTTAGATAAGGATACAAATGCTTCAAGCTATTCCAAGCATTTTCAAATTTCGTTTCCTTATAGGCAACTAACTAGGCATGATATGCTTTAGTTACAACAAAAAAGGCTCTCACGCTATAAAAAAAGTGTACAATCCATAAGTTATTTTGCATCATATTATGAGCTGTCTAAAAGGGACTTGGCACTCAACTAAGTCATCCCACATATATTACACAACCAAAAAAAATATACAATCCATATCCTTACTCAGATGAGTCACCCTTGGACCCATGTTGCTCACTTCTTGCTAGAGTACTTGGAATGTGATTATGTGGACATAAAAAGATGAGATGACAATCTCAACAGCTAGCACATTTTTTAGAAAAATAGTATACATTCCATTCCTTAAAACATCTCAATTTATTTCACTGAAATATAAGCACTAACCATACATAAATACATCATCTCGGTCACACTAGGGACCCATAACATTTTGGTCTACTTACCCAATGCAATTTCATACCTACAAAAAGGTTATGCATCTCCTATTATTGGCCAATACGTGGGGGAAATGAGGCTTACTTGGCACACCTTGGGTACCCCTAAATTTCTAAGAATGCATACATAACATATCTTTACACCATCATTCATCGTAGCATAAAATTCAGGCAACCAGTGAAATTGATAAATTCAAGTTGATAAACATAAAGAGTGTTTTAATGAAAAACTAGCTACCTCAATTCCATCACAATCACTTCCTTTCCAAGGTTACCAATGTTACAACCAGCTACTTAAACTAAAACATATAAGATCTTTTGGTTAATGCATGCATAATAGCACTTAAAATCATAAGTCTGTAGTTTAAGACATTTTGCTCTCCAAAATAAAATTGTGATTCTGTTCAAATTTGGGATTATTATTAAATATGACAAAAGTCCTCTAAATATTCTAAAATTTTCCATGGAAGTTCCTCTACATGTCTATTTTATTTTGTGGATTTCTCAGCCCTTAACTATTCCATTCACCCTAAGACGTACCTCCATAACCCAGAATATTGTAAATTGGTTTCAGTTCCATTTCTATTCTATTTTCCATTCCTTTGGATGGGTAAAATTTCTTACAAATTCGTGATATTTGCTATGGAGTATCCTAGGAATGTTATATAATCACCATAAAAAATTCAAGTAAAAACTAATTTATTTGTCCCCTCAAATAACACACTTTTTATAGTTGTCCCTAGTTCTTGTATGTTCTGACTCATTTCTTGTCCCACAGAATTTCTATATTTTATTATATGCTTTAAATTGCTAATAATTCTCTCAAATTTGGTGGGTTTATTAATTGGATCCCTGTAACTTTTCATAAAATGTTCATACAAAAATTCAACATCTAACCTCGTCAATGTTTAGTATATCCATCAACCACCTAAGCTATCCAGCAGATTTTTCTCAACACTATTTTGATTCCCAATGGCCTATTTGTAGGTTCTCAAAAACCACAAAAAATTTTAGGATTCATTATCAATATTTCAAGACTTTTCTCACCAAATATTAGAGAATTTAAAGGCCATTTACCTAATCAAACAGTCCAAGAACACAGGGCCTAAAACTTTTAGGTGTAGGAACAATAACTTCCTTGTGCATAATGTGTGGTGCTTCAGCATGTTTGTTACTTAGATGGCCAAGATTGTTCCCTACCACTAGAGTTCCATGTTTTTAACTTTAATCTCTTGTATCTCATGCTCAAGAATTACCCATGCAGAACTCAAAATGAGCTTGACACACTACAAACCAACTTTCCTCGAGAGGGGAAACTCATCTTGTGCAGAAATACTCCTATGGCTATCAAATTTTAGCTTGCTTCTCCTCTTGGTTTCCCTTGCAAAATGAGCTATGTTTTTTTTAGTTGCTCTACCCCTTTGGCTCTAAATTTTTTGGCTGCCTTCTCCCCCCTCTTGGGTGCTGATTGTATGAGGAATAAGTGGTTTGACTTTGTTGCCCCATTATCCAAAATAATGCCTAGACATCATGATGCTGGCCATTGGTTTCCACCGCTCAAGAGGAAAAGGAATGCTATGTTTTACAAAGATTCCCTTGTGTTTTCTGTAGGGAGGCGTGAGATGCTGCTAGAACAAAATATCTATATCTTACACTAATAATTTCAGCAAGTCATGTGATGATATGGTAGGTAATAATACATGGTATTAGGACAAAACATCTATATCTTAGACTAATAATTTTAGCAAGCCATGTGATGATATAATAATACATGGAATTATGACAAAACATCCTTATCCTACACAAATACTTTCAGCCAAGTAAGGGAGACTCAAGGGCTGAAAATTTACCACCAATAAAGGAAAACCTATCATACTTGAGTGAGACAAAAGAAAAGAGAAATGAATCCCTAAATCAAAGGGACCTTGTCCCTTGTCTTAAGAACATTTTATCATAATTTTCAAAATACAAATCTCCTTTTATTATGCATATCTTGACTAAGAGAGAAAGAACATGAGTTGCATTCCCCTAAAAAAACAACCAACTGTATCATAATTGTGATAAAGTAGACCCATAATTATGAGAGATGAACCACTTGATAGTTTATTTAAGCAAAATCCACCATTATAATATTATAATTTCATCCAAGTGAGGAAGAGAAAAAACAGAAGCAAAGTAGAGTGAGGAAAGAAGAGAAAAAGAAGAGAAGAGAGGAAGGGAAGGAGAAGTCTAAAGGACTAAGTACTCAAGGTAAGTTAACTTAATCTCTACTTGAATCCATCTTTTCTCTTCATCCTTGGAGTTCAAAACTCACATTCCTTCTCTTATTTAAGCCACTAGAAAAGCTAAGGGAAGCGAGGAATCTTTCTACTTCCTTCAAGAGGAAACAAGAAAAAGAATTCACTAAGTGAGCTAGGGGGATCTTTAGGTAGGTTTAACAATATCTCTTTTTGAAGAAAAGCTTTGAAATTTGTAACATTTATATGGGATTTTGATCTTAGAACTTTGATGAAATTTACAATATTTGCTACTTTGATGATTAGCCATGGATGTTGCTATATTATGTTACATGTTGATCTTGCATGTGATGGATGTTGTGAATACTTCGGTTGGTATGGAAAGTTCTTAATAGATATGGCTTTGGGTGGCAAAGGTTTAGGGCTTTTATGCTGCTGTTATGTATATTTGAATATGGTAAAAATGGATGAAAGATGATTAGGTTGGTAAATTAAGTATGGCCTTAAACACTTAGGGGAAAACCAGGAGAAATTTTTGTTGAGAAACACCCTTAGTGATGCATGATTTGATTCTATTTTTCTTTTGAAGTGGATGATGGAATATGTTAAATTAAGTAAGAAATATAATTAAATGTTGAGATGAGTAATTCTATGGTTAGTTGAAAATTTGGAAGATGAATTAATAAAAGGATGAACTAGAACTTTAGGAAAGGGTAGGCTAAGAAAACTAGATTTTGGAGTTACTAAGGAAGCTTCAATTTTTGAAATTCTAGGAAGAATCCGTTAGGAATTAAAAGAAATGGTTAACATGAAAAATATAAATATATGTCTTACAAACTTTTACCCATTGAAATCACTTAATTTGGAGTCTATATGAGAGAGATATAGTCCAATTAGTAAACAGTGGTCAGAAAAATGGTTAACCAGGGAAGAATATGTTAGATAAGCTTGTGTGTCTGAATTTATGGGAAAAATATATAGAGAACTAAAATAAATAGTTGACATGAAATATATATATGTTTTAAGAATTTTTAGCCACTAGAATCATTCAATTTGAAATCCATATTAGGAAGATATGGTCAGATTAGTAAGCAATGGTCAAAAAATAGCTAACCAAGGAAGAATCTGTTAAGTATGCTTCTGTGTTTGAATTTTTGGCCAAAATATTTAGGGAATTAAAGGATATTTTTAACATAATAAATAAAGATATATGTCTCGCGGATCTATAAGCTCTGAAATCACTTAATTTGGAGTCCATATGAGGGAGATATGGCTGATTAATGAGTAGATGTCAGAATGAGTCTAGAATCCAGGGTGGTAAATGTAAGCATTTCTTTCAATTTTTTGGAAATAATTCCTAAGGAATTTGAAGAAATGATAAATATAAAATTTGTCGATAATTTTCTTAACTTTTTGAGCACGAGTAGGCCGTGTTCAAGGTAATTTTTGAGTAAGTTTCAAGTATTTTTCAAGTATGACTGTGTCCTGAAATATGGCCAGGCTGTGTTGGGAGCTGGTAAAGCTTACTTTTAACATTTTTCTACCCTAAATGAACCTCATTAACTATAGGGTAATAATAGAAACCAAATTGAAGAAGAATTCCCTATAAACTTTATGAGAACATATGTCAGAAATAATATAAGTAGAAGAAAAGTAAGTAGAGGCTAAGCATAAAAAAATGAAAAGATGAAAATAATATTTAAAAAAGAAGAAAAATCTTATAAATAAAAATAATAAATAACTATTGTATGTCCTAGCCATGGCCATTGCATGAACTCCTTACCATCTTAAGTGTGTAATTTTGACATGGAAATATTTTACAAAGTGATATTCAAAAATGGTTATGATCATGACATGATTGCATTTTACCAATGATTTTTGGTAGTGATTATACTTTGATGATAAATTATGGCATATGAGTATAATGAACATACTTGTTATTGGAATCATATTTTTGGCTATTAACATGAAAGGAAAAGAAAAGAAAATAGACGAGCAAGATCACATTGTTGTCTGTGTGGTGTACTAGTAGGGGACGCCCTACTAATGACTATGATTATTCTAATGAGAAAAGAAAGAGAAAGTGTGCTATGTAGGACGGAGCGAGAAAAGCCTGTACCAAATATAACATCCCTAATTTCGTTTCATGTATTAATAAAAGTACAAAAGTATTCAAAGTAACATCCATAATTTCATTTCTTTTATTGATAAAGGTACATAAATATTTAATTAAGGAAATAAAATTTATTAGACAATTTTTAGATATCTAAATAAATATAATCCTTAGAAATTCTTCACCTTACGTGTATGTATAGAAATGTTCTAATATTAATGGAATAGGTAAAGAAAGAAAACCTAAGAGGAAATATTATAAATAAACATGCTAAAGAAAGGTAGAATTTTAACCAAAGTAAAGAAAATGGGCAAGAATGAGCCCAAACCCAAGAGGAAAAATAAAAATAAAAGTAAAGTGATAAAATAATGGCGTAATCAAGATTAGGTGACATGACATTAAGACAAAAGTTTAGCAAGTGGTGTGATATCCTACATTCATAATTTTAGCAAGTGGTATGATAATACAAGGCTTTAGGACAAAACATCTATATCCTACACTCATAATTTTAGCAAGTGGTATGATAATACATGGCATTAGGACAAAACATTCATATCCCACACAAATAATTTCAACCAAATAATGGAGATTCAAGGGCTAAAAATTTGCCACCTAGAAAGGCAAACCTATCATACTTGATTAAGACAAAAGAAAAAGGAAATGAATCCCTAAATCAAAGGGACCTTGTACCTTATCTTAGAAAGATATTATCATAATTTTCAAAATACAAATCTCCTTTTGCTATGCATATCTTGACTAAGGAAGAGGAAGACAAGAACATAAGTTATTTGTTTTCTAAAAATTCAACCAAGTGTATCCTAATTGTGATAAGGTAGACCCATGATCATGAAAGGTGAATTATTTGATGGTCTATTTAAGCAAAACCCACCCTTACAACATTAGAATTTTTGTCCAAGTGAGGGAGAGGAAAAATAGAAGCAAGGTAGCGTGAGGAAAGGAGAGGAAGAAAGAAAGAAAGAGGAAGGCGAAGTCTAAAGGACTAAGTGCTCCAGGTAAGTTTAACAATATTTCTTTTTGAAGATAACTTTTGAAACTTATAATATTTATATGAGATTTTGATCTTAGAACTTTGATGATTGGTCATGGATGTTTCTATATCATGTTACATATTATGTATGTTTGAATACTTAGACTGGTGTAGATAGTTCTGCATAGGTATGACTATGGGTGGTAAAACAATTTTTAGCTTCTCTTTTTAAATTTCTGAGAAGCATCAGTAAGGAATTTAAAAAAACGGTTAACATGAAAAATGTAGATCTATGTCTCAAGGATTTTTAACCACTGGAATCACTCAATTTGGAGTCCATATGAGGTAGATATGGTCTGATTAGTAAGTAGTGTTCAGAAAATGGTTAATCAGGGAAGAACATGTTAGGATAGCTTTTGTGTTTTAATTTCTGGGAACATTCTATAGGGAATTCAAATAAATGGTTAACATAAGAATTATATATATATGTGTCACAGAATTTTAGCCAGTGGAATTATTCCATTTGGAGTCCATATGAGGTAGATATGGTCTTATTAGTAAGCAGTGGTCAGAAATGGTTAATCAGGGAAGAATATGTTAGGATAGCTTCTGTGTTTTAATTTATGGGAACATTCTATAGGGAATTAAAATACATAGTTAACATACGAATTATAGATATATGTTTCACAAATTTTTAGCCACTGGAATAACTTAATTTTGAATTTGTATGAGGGAAATATGGACCGATTAGTAGACAGAGATCAGAACCTATCAGAGAAGAAATAACATGTACGTTGAGGGAGTACTATCACCTTGATTTCTTAATATTTCCCTAAACTGTTCAACATAATAGTTTTAGATAATTGTTTTATCTTGAAATTAACACCAAGATCACCTACATCGGAGTTAAATTGAGGGAGTTATGCTCTAATTAGTAAGAGAAGGTTAGATAGGATGAAAACCTGCATCAAGAAAATAAAGAAATAAAATTAATATTTAAAAAAGAAGAATCTTATAAATGAAAATAATAAATTACTAGTATATGCCACAGCCATTACCATACAATATGAACTTCTTACCATCTTAAGTGTGAAATTTTGATATGAAAATATTTTATAAAGTGATATTTGAAATTGTTATGTTCATGGCATGATTACCAATGATTTTTTAGGTAATAGTTATATTTTAATGAACACACTTGTTATTGAAAGCATATTTTTGGCTATCATTGTGAAAAGAAAATAAATGAGCATGGTCACATGGCAATCCGCGTGGTGCACCAGTAGGGGACACCCTACCAACGGTTATGATCATGTTAATGAGAAAAGAAAGAGAAAGTGGGCCATGTCGGACGGAGCGAGAAAAGCCCGTACCGGAGAGTAGAAAATACTCACCCTGACCGGGGTAGGTTGATATGAGAATAAATTGATAGTCATCATATGATATTCTAAAAATAGTTAATCCTGTCATACATGTCATTATTGTACGATTCTCATGTGCATAGATATATTGCATTCATGTGACCAAAGATATTTGCTGTGGTTTATATAGCTGAACATGACATGATGAGCTATATTAATGATGATGATGATTTATTGTTGAACTTACTGGGATTTAATTCACATTATATTTCCATATCATGTTCAGAAAATTAGTTATGCAGATTTTTCTATGGCTCTGGCTTTCAGTGCACGTTGGATCGAGTATTTTATGTTGGGCAGATCCCAGAAGCAAAAAAAATGTTTGTGGTCGAGTTGGCTTAAATCTCGGTGAAGGTGCAACCACCTGCACCTGTATATCCGGAATTGGTCAACCTAAATAAATAAGATGTAGATTTTTATGTGTTTGATATGTTGTACGTATGTTTCGATTAATGACATGTATGTAAACTCTATATTGTATAATGATAATAATAAAAAATAAAAAAAAATGTTACACCAAAGAGTAGAAAATACTCACCCTGATCGGGGTAGCATGATATGAATATAAATTGATAGCCATCATATGATATTCTGAAAATAGTTATTCATGACATACATGTCATTATTGTACAATTTTCATGTGCATAGATAAAGTGCATTCATGTGACCTAAGGTATTTGTTGTAGCTTATATAGATGAACATGACATGATGAGTTATATTGATGATGATTATGATTTATTATTGAACCTACTAGGATTTAATTCTCACTATATTTTCATATCATGTTCAGAAAACTAGTTATGTAGAATTTTCTATGGCTCTGGCTTTTAGTGTATGTTGGATCAAGTTACTCTATGTTGGGTAGATCCTAGAAATTAATAAGGTGTTTGTGGTCGAGTTTGCTAAGATCCTAGTGAAGGTGCAACCACCTACACCTGTATCCCTAAAACTAGTCAATATGGATGAATAAAATGTAAACATATATGTATTTGATTTTTGTACGAACGTTTTTAATTAGTGATGTGTATGTGAATCTAGAATTGTATTAGAGTTAATGATATACCATAATCTTTAATTATGCTTGGTGAATTTAATTGAATGTTATTATGAGTTAAATAGTTAGAAGTAAAGAGAAAATAACTTCATGGGATTTTAAATATATATATATATATATATATATATGTGTGTGTGTGTGTGTGTGTGTGTGTATAAATGTAAAAAAATGGAGTTGTTAAATCCCTTATTCAGTACTATCTCAAGCCATATGACCCTGTCAGGTCAACTTACTATTGCAAGGGTCATCCTAAAGATTTTTTCTGATTTTGTGTCATCAACATATCAAGTATGCATGAAATAGTTCACCATTTATATCATACTTATCATCATCATCTCAATGAGATTGCACATCAACCATAATCGTTAATACTTCTTTTGACAAATATATATTAATACTTCTAATATCAAGTATACATCATATAACACAAGCATGAACATCATCACATCATGTGTGCATCATATATTTCATCAACTTATTATCATCTTCATCACCTAATTGAATCATCACATGGTAGTACTCAATGAAAATTATATGTATTAAGTGATGAAATAAGAATTTAGTGTTATTAGTAATCATTTTTAAAGCTATTCTTCCGTGATTTGAGTTATATAATTACCATCTAATTACTTAAGCTCATTTAAGGTGAAATACATACTAAATTGCACAAAACCAGAACTCAACACAGCTTGCCCGTATGATGTGTTTCCTTAAGCCAAGAAACAGAGTGTTTAGCGGAAGCAAGGTTGTCTTGAAAATTCAATGGATGTTTTAATCACCACGAGTTGTCTCGATAATATCAAATTTAGTTCTTTGCCCAAGAACCTAGGTAGGCTCTCACTTTAGGAGAAAACTCAATTATCATTCATCATAATCTCTTATTTACAAGAAGATAAAGAACCCTTATATAGTCAAATAATTCTAAAACTATTAGAAAACCCTAAAACTCCTAATTGGACTTTGAAAAGAATATGGCCCAAACAACCCTAGGTATTTGGCCTAACTAAACTAACAAAAATAAATCCATAATTAAACTTATATTTGGACAGCATAAAGAATAAGCCCAAATACTAATAATATCCAAAAGAAAGCATATAACATAAAGCCCATAATACATCTTTAGTCCATACAGATTTAGGCTAGTTGTCTTCAAGATCCAACAAACTCTATTTGGCCTCTAAACTGCCCTCTTTAATGCCATCTTCAAGGCTTCAAAGTGTGACCCACTTGATGTCTTGGCTTGCCCAACAACTTCCTTTTTAGCCTGCACATCCAAGATCAAACCCAATAAAACTTCTTTGGCCCGCTTTGCCCTACTCCTAGTCATTGGACCACCTATCCCTTTCAAAAGATTTGGGGAATGATTTGAAATAGGTTTAACAACACCTTGATCTCCATCACCGTGTCCTAGAACAATATGTGTCCTGTGATGCTCTTTTCTACTACCCAAAACCCTCTTGAAGCTCTTTTGCTTGATTAACTTCGACCTCTTCTTTCTAACAAGTTTTTGTATTAATCACCATAGAAGATTTTAAGAGACTTAGTGTGATGAATAAAGAAGATTTAAGAGTCTAAAACTATAAGAAATTAAATTGGTTCCTTCTCTAGCCCTTTCTCTCTCCTTTTTTTTCTTCTTCTTTCTCCTTTTCCCTTTGGTCTCTAGTTTTCTATTTCCACCCTCCCTTGGTCGACTTCCTAATGAAGTCACCAAGAGAAACAATAAAAAAAACTTCTAGAAGCTCACCATCCCCCTTCTAACTATATCCCCAAATCAAAACTTATTTATAGTTGTGCCATTCTATTACATTCCAACCATTCCTCAACTAGGTCTAGGTTTGGCTTTTCCAAAAAAAAATTCAAATCTATTAATCTTCTCTTAAGGGAAACATTAGTGGACTTTAGAAGCACATTCACCACATATCTCTAGTCCATTTCCCAATACCCGATCTTACCCTAAGGGGGTAGAAAAAAATGGTTTTACTCCTAGTTTTCTTCAAACAAGAAGATTATTCTCTTTCCTACCCTTCAAATTTAGTATTGTATGTTATTTAATGGAAATAAGTAGGGGAATTTTATAGAATAAGTGGGTGAATTTGGTGTTATAAGAAATCATATATAATTTTCAAATTACAAGTCCAAAACACTTTTGATAAAATTTATTTTGATGGAAGATTGAAAAAAATCAACAATTACAAGTATCGAAGAATACATAATATGTTAAGTGCATCATCTTAATGAATTTATAAACAAAAGCAAAGCATTTCATAAGTATATCAAGGTTCATGCAAAAACTTAATCCCAAGAAAATTATAACCACCTTAAAATATGTTCAAAAATTATCTATTTTGAGATTGTTACAAAAAGATGTACTAAGTATCCAATAGTCAAGATATATATTAAACTATGGAAGCGATAACAAAACAGATTATCAAGAATATAATAGTTTAACATGTAAAGAGTTAAGGGAAAATAAGGATAAACTCTAAGATTTATCCTAATTCTTCTTCAACCAAGCCTACATCTAGTCCCTAATCCACAACTCAACATTTTCCACTATATCCTTAAGTTTACGCTGGACATTTTTTAGCCACTACAATTCCTCAAATCAAAGTGCTGGTATCAAGGATGTCTCTCACCCTTACAAGGATTTTCCCAATCTTAAACTTCAAGGAACCTTTCCCTTGAATTCTTAATCAACAAGAATGATGATGAAGGTTTATAAATAAGATAAACTCTCTCACAAGAGTAAATATACAATTGAAAAGTAACCTAAGAATGATATAGAATCAAATGAGCTCAAAAATCATTTTTAGAAGTTTTAGAGTTGTTATCTTGTTACTAGTAGCTTAATGAACCCTTTTATTTTTTATATTTTTGGCAAATATAAATGTTGGAGATCATTTACAAGTGATTGATTATGAAAGTAGCCATTAGAAATGTTGATTTCATCTTCCTATATAGGTAATAGTCGACTATAGTGTAACCAATTATTGGCTGTTTAAAAGGCTAAATTTTGAAATTTCAAATGTGAATAGTTGATTAATGACTAAAATAATCAACTGTTAACCTCTTAAGTAACCTTTCTTTGAGATTCCAGTGGCTAACAATAACCTGTTGTGACCAACAGTTGATTGTTAGCTCCTATCAACAATCAATTTTAAATAGTCATATCTTTCTCGTTTTAAATCTATCTTGGTCATATAACCTATCAATACAAAGATTATTGAGTCTAGTTTTGAATGAAATAGCTTTCAATCTAAAATAATTTGTATTTTGTAAGATATATATAGAATAGTGACAAAATCTTAAAAATAAAGTTTAGTTAAAAACCATATCTTACTACCTTGCAATGCCTATTTACTGCATCTTCTATTTAACTCCATTTTGGGTGAATAACCTATCATTCAAAATATCTAGGAGTTATTTTTTCTAATGTAGTAAGCTACTGCTCAAAAGGATTCTAGTTTGCAAGATATAAATAAAAAAATGAGCAAAATTCAAAAATAGAGTTTATTTAAAATAAATATCTTATAATCTTGTTTTTTCTATTTACTGCATCTTCTTTTTAACTCTATTTTGAGTGAATGATATATCATTAAAAATATCTTTGAGTCTAATTTTCAATGCAGTAAGTTTTGGTCTAAAGCTCTTTTTATTTTAAAAGCTATAAATAAAAGAGTGACCAAAGGTCAAAAATAGGTTTTAGTATAAATATATATCTCACTATCTTTTCATTCATATGATCTTTAAAATATGTTCCAAGATATATTTTTGAGCTCAAGAGTTTCCGAGTCCTTTCATACATGATTCTAAGTCTAGGATACCTAAGAATGTATTTACCAAAGACATATTAAGGTTCCTTGACTTCGTCTGCTTTGTTGATGTAACCAAACTTGTGTATCTTCAATCATTTTTTTTTATTCTTGGAGCATCCATATTTGAATTAAGCATGATGACATTCCATGTTCTTTGTTGCAATGTTAACTTATCTTACTTTAGACCAACCTACAAAAATAATTAATCTTGTGACCAAGTAGTTAGTCCAAAGAATGATATGCATAATTCAATCATGTTCTATAATGTAAATAATATTCTCATGCATATAAAATGCCTAAAGCATATATTCAATATGTAAGATATATAACACCTTGCAACTCAGTGGATACATATTACAAGCTAGTATATCTCATAGTTAGTGTATAAAGCATGTTTATGTATAAGATATTATACATTAATTATTAGAATCATGCATAACACATATTAATCAAATAAGGACATTTACTAAGATACTTACTACGCAATTGTCATCATATTTGTCATCATCATAACCCATGACATAGAAATCTATGTCTAATAGCTTTTAATTGCACTGCTCTTTCTGCCACTAAGTATTCACATTTGAAATTTTTTATGATTTTAATCGCTTGACTCCATTGGATTTAAGTCCATTACCTTTGTCTAAACATGCTAACTTAGATAGAAAGAAAAATGAAAAATTTGTTGAACAGCTACATGAGAAAGAAAGCCTCAACATTGAGCAAAGAATGGAATAATATGCAAAATACACCAACAAACTAGTATTTAAACCCAGTGGTTAGGTTTGGTTGCACATATGGAAAGAAAGATTTTTAGCACAAACACATTCTAAGTTGCTTCTAAGAGGAGATGGTCTTTTTCAAGTCCTTGAGCACATCTATGACAATGCATACAAGCTGGATTTGCCTAGTGATTACAATATTAATGCCACTTTTAATGTTACTAATTTAATAAGTCCTTTTGGTGTAGGTGAAAACTTGAAGACAAATCCTTTTAAAGAGGAGGGAAATGATGAGGGAACAACTAAGGAATGAAAATGGAATAGACCCGGCTAAGGAATGGAAATGGAATGCAAACCTACTTTAAGTTCCAATTGGACTCATCACAAGAGCTAAGACTAAAAGGTTCCAAAAAACACTTAATGGTTTAATCAAAGAAGTCCAACAAAGAGAGAAATGGGCCACTATTAAAGGTGAGCAAGTAATAGTCTACATCATCAAAGTCAATCCAAATATAGATAAAGACCAAGAGACATGGTTGACTAAAGTCAAGATGGCATAAATATAATAGTTTTCTATTTTCTTTAGTGTCCTTGTTTGACTAGAAATGTTTTTCTATTTTCTTAGTTTCCTTGTTTAATTAGGAGAGTTTCTTTTTTTTTCTTGTTTAAATAGGAGTTTACTATTTATTTTTCCTCGTTTGTTTAGGAAATTGGCCTATAAATAGGCATGAATGTTCAATAAACATAACCAGATTATTATTAATAAAGGCAAGTATTTTTTTCTTTGGTTCTTTGAAAAACTATTCAAACTTATCAGAATTTTCTGTGGCATTCACTTGACTTATCAATTGGTTCTTCCATCACTAATTGTAGCGTCTTCCTTATACCAAGTTTCTTGCTTCTATATAAGCAACGAGTTGCTGTTTCAATACAAACTTGATTGTAGAACAATCTTGGAGCCTTCTTAGATCATGAAGTTTGTCAATTCTTGGAGGGATTCTTTTTAGTTTTTGTTACAAAAATTACCAAGTAGTTGACTTCTAGGCAATCGCAAATTGAATTATATTAAAAAAATATGTTAGTGGTCACAACATAAGTTTATTTCTTTTAAGAAAAAAGAAACCAGAAGTGCAACCAAAAAGAACCCAAATACAAGCAAAAGTGAAAATTCCCAAACCTAGAAAGCCATACACAAATCCTAAAAGGTCACTTACTTGCTACACCTTTAGAGCCCTTAGGCACTCAAAAAAATAAAGAAAAAAAATGAAAAAAATTTAACAAGGTACTATTAACTATAGCTTAAAATGTTAAAAATTAAAATTAAAAAAAAAACAAGAGAAAGGGGAGAAAACTTGGGTTGTCTTTTAAAAAGTGCCCAATTTATAGTCATTCGGTTGACTTCTTTCATGCTCATTTTGGATTGAACTCAATGTAGTTTGCATAGTCAGCAAACCATGGAAGATTCTATTAATCAACAATGAAGAGTCATTCATTAAGGAATGTCTCATTAATCAAGGTTGTATCTCGAATTGGTGCTTCATTCTCCAATATTCATAGATGATTTGCCACTTGATTTTTTAATTCCTTTCCAAATCAAACTATTTAGCCAACCTATCCATTTGATTAGGAATGGCTTAACATCCTTCTCATGAATCAAGTGCTCGATGGCATACTAGTCTGTAACATGCCATAATTTTTATTTTTAAATAATAATGTTTTGTTATAAACAAATATATTTTTATTTGTTTAAAAATGATTATGTTTTACTGAAAGGAAGTATATTTTTAATTGAAATGATTTATGTTTTGGTTAAAACAATTATATTGGCCTTTAATAAATTTTGTTGTATTTTTAGAAATATTCTTTCTTTTAATATGAATAAAGATATTTATTTTAAGATTTTTTTTATTGCGATTTTTATAAAGAAAAATTATGATTTAAGAGTTTAACTAAAGGTTTATGAGAATGGAAATTTTTAGAAATTTTTGGGATATTTTAGGATGAAAAACAGAATTTATATGAAATAAAATAAGAATAATACTAAATATTTAATTATTAAATAATAATAATTAATATAAAAAAAATAATGAAAGGGGGAAGGAGAATCGGGAAAAGGGATGGAGGCCAAATTCGAGAAAAAAAAATGGAGAAAGTGCATAGTGAGTAAATAGTAACCTTCAACTTTTTCTCTAGATTTGAAGTACCTATTGGCTTCCAATCTCAAAACTGAAGGTGTTATTGGATTCAGGACGAAGAGTACTACGGTTTTGACCGATCAGTTTTTTAAATCAACCGTTGAATCGCCGTAGATCTGAAGTAGAAATTTCGGTAAAATGTAAGTTCTGAAACTCTTACTTAGCGACTTCAAATTAGAAATCTGACTCCGTAGATGGATTCAGAAGTTAGATAAATATTAAGATATGAATTCATTTCGGTCATTTGGTAACTTTTTATGTGGCGGTGAATAGTGATTTCTGACGTAAATAGTGGCAGTGAATAGTATTTTTCGGCGATAAATAGTACCAAGCTCCCTGAGTCATTTTCTAAATCTTTGGACCCTCCGAACATATTTTTGAAGTCTAATTGGTCAAATTCAACTTGGAAAAGTACACTTTAGGGCTGTCCAATCTAGAGCCCTACCCAAGTGAGTAGATATTTCTTTCTATGACTTGTCCCATGCTCTTCTTAAATTATAAATGTATTATTTTTTTCTGTTTATAAATTATTTATTTTATTATAAGTTTATTAAATGTGTTAAAATATCTGTTATATTTACGAACTGGCACATAGTTCAAGAAGAGTATGGTTTTATAAATGTATTTTAGAACTCATTGAATATGTGGTTCTAAATGTATTTATCATTATTTGATAAAGTGAATATTACGTACACGATGCATTGATTTGTAAAGCGATATACTTGTGAAAATTATGCATGTTATATTATAAATGAGATTGAATGGCAAGCGTAAAGCTCATGGCGAGTTGCTTGATATTTTACATGTATATATATGTATTGATGTATATCGGCTGGTTGTATGGCTTGTGACGGTACCGAATAGGGGACACCCTATTAGCCTGAGTGAGCCGGGGGAGGGCCGCTCCAATCGGGTGACAATGGTAATGTGAGGAGGCAGTTGGGTGATGTACTCACATTCCCTGATCACTTATTATGACTAGGGTCAAGGTCACTATGCGTATAGCATATTTTCATCTGGGTGACAGTGGTAATGTGAGGAGGCAGTTAGGTGATGTACTCACATTCCCTGATCACTTATTGTGACTAAGAGGTCACATATGCGTATAGCAAATGAGTTATATTTTTAATGCATTGATCAGATTGCCAAGTGAGGCAGGTCCATTAAATATTTTCATTGCATTGACCAGATTGCCGAGTGAGGCAGGTGCATTAAAAGTGAAGATTTTATCCTCAAATCATAATATTTTACTATAGCTTATGTAACAAATTTTAAAATATAAGTACATCCATATGCTGACCTAAGAGATCATAGGAGGAATTATTTGCTCACTGAGTTGTCAAACTCACTACACGATATTTTCACATTTTTCAGATAAGAATATCAAAGTCTGATTCGGCAGATAGGTGATATATTCTCTGGGTGAGTCTACGTTGCTTTCAAAACTCACAGTCTTTGAATTATACTGTGTTTGTATTCTAGAGTGCTCTGAACACTACAAGCAGGATCTTCGTTTCCTATATGTATTCGTTTCCTTGATAAAGAATTGAATTATGTATCTTTCTGAGAAATATTTGATTGCAAAAATAATTGTAGGAAGGAAAAAAAATGTTTATTTTACGTAACGTAAATTGGGGGCGTTACATAGTCCGTGTGAATGAAGACTTTATTGCCAACAACATAATAGCATAAGTTTCTCCATAGAGAACACCATGACAAGTATCTCCCTTTTAGTGGTAGCCATTTTGTCTAAGATGTTCATAGTATCCTTTTTATTCCTTCCAAAATTACTAAAATTTCTAGCTTAATATGTCTATGATTGAAAGGATGTTCCATTGAGGTAGCTTTCAATTTCATATTCAACTTATCACAAAAAAATTTAAAGGTCTCACTGGTGAATTGGCTTCCATCGTCAATGATGATGGCATGGAGTTTATTAAACTTGCATATGATGTAATTCTAAATAAAGTTCTTACTATCTTTCACTTTTATTTGGATAAGTTATGGAACAAAAGGGGGAAAATCTATTGCCCTTAATACACTGGTGGATTGTCTCTAATCATTATACTTTAATTCTGGTGATATAGATTTATTTTGATCATCGGTAGAAGAGATGTTTTGATTTTAGTGTTCCTTTAGTAGGTTACCTTTTCTAATGATTTTAGCTTTCGATCAATGTATATAGTGTCTTCTTTGACTTTCCACCTCTCCATGTTGGCTCATCCCCTTATTTTTGCTTACTTTGATAAGCTTTATAGCTTAATTTGGGTTGTCGACTTTGATCTCCTTTAACTCCTTTCTTCAACAAGATTCTCACGACACTCATGGCCCTCTTCAATTCACCAAACTTCTCATGCAAATGATGGAGCTTTCTCAAGGTCACTCTTATTTCCCTAGACTTAGTTGTGTTTTCCACCATCCAATTTAGTGAACTCCCATGAGTCTTGCTTTGTCACTAAGCAATGAACTCCCTAAGATCTTTCCTTTAGTCATCTTCTATATTCCTATAACTGTTGCCATGTGGTAGTAGTAGATCTTATGGCTCTACTTATAATCCTTCATTGATTAAGAATCAATTTAATTAGTAAAAATTAAAAGAAAATTATCTCATATCCAAAAATATTTGAACTTTTACTGATTAAAAAGTGAATTTCCCATAAGAGGTGGCAAATAGTAATTTGTCTCTTAGTGGTTGCACATAGTAAGGAAACTAAGAAATGGTGGTCTTATAAGCATTATGCCTTGGTGGGGGCTTGGTGGATACTGTCATGGATATACCAAATATAATAAATAGCTTATCTCACAACTAACCTATAGTAGTGGGAGTAAGGGTCGATCCCACAGAGATTGGTATTACTTTTTGTGAAATAGAAAATGGAGTTTGAATGCTGAAAGTAAATTAATAATAAAAAGAGAATGATCGCAAATAATATCAAAGTGATTAATGATGAAATAATTGGTTTAGGTTGAAATCCACCATCAAGGAATTATATTGATCATTGACAATATAATCAATCTTTAGCACATCAGTAAAGTATAACTTATTAACCGCATGAAAAATTAGAAAAACTGATAGAGTTAAAACAACATAGACACGTTAACTATATTTAATTTAGTCAATCATTCACCATAGAATTAATAATTCATAATCATACAATTATTAACCCTATTTGCCTCTTAAATCATAATGACGAAAACTTTGTTCAATATATGATTTAGCATTAGATTGAAACAATGAAATCACAAATGTGCACTCTAGATATCAATTAAAACAATCATGGAAATAAGAATAGATGAATAATCAATACTCAATTAAAATTGATATAATAAATTCAAATCTAAATCTCACAATGCGTAAAAGATCCTTGAGATTTCAATCTTCCTCAACCAACAAAATAGAAATTAGCCGCACATGGCCATTAGAGAATCTAGATAAGAAGAGAAGATAATTGAAAATTTGATTATTTGATCCTTGGAACATTGGATAATCCTTTCATGCTTGTTTTTTCTCTGATTTATAGGTTGAGAGAGTCCTAAATGAAGCAATATTGCTTCTAGGTCAGTTCCCAGGCTTTTGGGCTTCAATTGGACTCAAAAGGGCCTAAAATCGTACTTCAATTTTATGCAACAAATGGAGAGCGTCGTGATGCTCTATAGCAGTGCTGCAGTGTGCTGTTGTTAAAAATACATAGTTTTGCGACACTCACTTAGGCACCACGACCCTACTTGCTGGGAGCGCTAACACCGTGGCATTATGATTTTTTCATAATTTGGAAAAGTGGTCAACATTAAAGTTGTAGACCTATCTCTTAACTTTTCATAGCTCTTAAAATCACCTTAATCGAAGTTAATATGAGAGAAATATACCCCAATTAGTTATGAAAGGTCATGATTCTAAATTTTGAGGTCTGTAACGCTCTAAATTCTCCTAAATTTGCCAAAGTGCTCAACATAAAAATTATAGATTATTGTATTAACTTTTCTCAAGCACTTGAATCACTTCGATTGGAGTTCATATGTGGGATATATGGTCTAATTAGTTTTGAAATTTTTGAAATCACTGTAATTCAGTATTTTTTTTCATTAATTTCTTCTCTTTTTGTCCTCTTTTCTTTTTCCTTTGCTCTTAAAACACAAAATTAAGCTAATTCCTAATCATATTTTACTTAAATAAAAAAAAAGTAAGTTTAAAGTTATTAAAATCATATTTAATTATGAACACATTAGGGCTCCATCATGAACTCTAATAGTTAAGTCAGCAAAGAAAGTTATCAAGAGAATACCAAAGGATAAGTAATAAATCTAATGTAGGCGTTAGAAGTTAATAAAAAGAAGGCTAGAAGATCATGCTTATAGGGTTAGTTGGGTAATGCACCTTTGGAGGGTATTCTAGTCTTTTTTTCTGAGTGTGTGGATGATATTTGTAGTGTGGAAGTACTTATGTTAACATGGCATGGTATCTAATCAAATATCTACCTGATATGCATACTATTGATTTTCTCTAAACAAAGTTGTTGCATCCATGAGTGTATTTTTTGGATGATATTGTTAGCCTTCAAACGTAATACAATTATGCAAGTGCACGTATAATAGACAATACTTTATATGAATAGAAGATCATTTCTCACAGGGAATTAAATATAATCCTAATTAAGTACTAAAGTTCAACCTCTAAACTTTATACAAACAACCAAATAATTAACTAATATGCAAAGTAAAATAAGCTAAAGCTTACTATTATGAAAATCGACCAACTACTAATGAATGATGGACTAGGAATTTCAATTTCACTTATAACCTTATTTAACTCTTATCCCTTTCTCATTGTTTATTTTAACATCTAGAATTGCCAACCTAGACACTAATTTATTTATAAAACCCTTTCAGGATAGATAAAAATAATTATTTCCAAGATAGACTCTCAAAAATGGTTAGTAATTGAGATATAATTTAGAGAATAAGAAAAAGCTCACAAAGGCTATGCAAGGCATGCATGTATATTACTATCCTACATATAAATTAACTCTTTCAAATTTAGGCTACCAGAGATTAATATTGCATTATTCAATTCAATGGTCAAATCAATTAATTACCTCTATCAATAATGACCAATTGAATCCTAATTATTTAATTAGTTGCAAGGCAAATAAAAGTACTAAAAAGGGAATTGAATAATCAACACATATGATATCAAATTAAAACCAAAAATGAAAAAGGTATCCAAATCAAATTACATGAAAACATCTATTGAATCTCTAGAAAACTAATCCAAAACATAACTAAACTAAAATAAAATTACAAGAGAAAGAACACATGAACATAGCAAGAAGAAAGAAGATAAAGTATTGGGACTCCCTTAAGCATCCAATTTGGGTCTCTATAATCCTTTGATTCTTAAATCATTGTGTTTCTCCCTTTCCTTGATGTTGTTCTAACCTCTTTGAGGCCAAAAAAGTTTGTCTATAAGTTGCCCTAGGTCTCCTATTTATATTGGGGTCAAAAGGAGAAACTTTAAGGACTAGGTTTTTCATATAATTCTATCATAGGGCACCAAAATACCCTTTTGCAACACTTTTTTGTTGTTGCAATGGCCAAAATTGGTACCTCATTTTGAAATGTCCATAACTTTTATCTCAAGTGGAGTTACAAGGCCTATAATATACTTTTGAAAAGCTATTTTCATGCCCTTTGTAACCATACAAAATATTATACAGTTAGGGTCATTTTCATGCTCAAATATTCTCAATTGTCAATCACCATTCTACAAACATCTATTAATTATCAAAACCAATCAAAAGCTCACTTAATTATTCACTTTATTCAAGAACAAACATTAAATTAAGATATAAATCAAGATAAAATAATTCTCCTTTTTTTTTACAATAATAAATTTCTTATAGAGAATTATCAGGCTTACGTGTGTGTTTTGCTGGGCTAGGCCTTTTAGGTCATGTCCATGGGCTCAAAAGGCCTAATTATGGTATGATCACATTGATATATATATATATATATATATATATATATATATATATATATATATATATATATATATATATATATATATATATATATATATATATATTAATTAAGGGTTAAATTAGAAAAATGTAACAAAAATTTGAAAAAATAAAGGCTCACTCAAAGGATTTTCCAAATTATCTATACTATTATGTATGCTCTCAACATAAAAATATAATAACTATCATAACACATAAAAAATTAAATTCTTAAGTGACAAGATAAATAAGAATTCTGTTATTGGGTGATAAAATATTGTTACGTAATTGTCATAGTTTCTTAATTACTTTAAATATTAAATATAAATAGATTAAACAGTGAATTCACATTTATATTAGTGCATTTCAAAACACTAATAGATACCATGCGCTTCTATAACAGCCACATATAATAAAAAAATAACCCTTAATATAATTTTTAGAGCCATATAATATTTTTATAGAAAACACAATTAAAACTCAACTTAGGTGATAAGTAAGTTTAAACTCAGTGATTGAAAGAACTCAATAATATCAAGAATTTGAATCCACAAAAAAAATATTTGAGAGAATAAGCAACTTTAATATCTCAAGCGAGATTAATCACGTATTCAAAGAGTATAAAATGCTCGTATCGTATGAACCAAAAATGAAAAAATCACAATTAACTTTATAATAACTATAAGGGTGTATTTGGAACCCCTTAAAATTAGAAATTCAATTGAATTGATTTCTTAATTTTGTTTAATTTGAGTTGTTTCGAATCTAAGTAAAGTGAAATTTAATTTTTTTTAAAAAGAAAATTTTGGATTCTATTATGATTTTCAATCCCACCTAGATTGATAGCATTTCACTCTCAATAATACATTTGATAACTAAAGACTTCTTTATCCTTTAAATTTTCTTTGATATAACATTAAAAAAGTATATTAGTATACAATTAACAATCGAATTGAGCTCTATCACTTTAGTTTATAATCTAAGTTACTAAGTTCAATTGTATTCTTGATAAATTTTGTTCCAAACATAAAGTTTCTATAACAATAAACAAGCTTAGGGTAATAAAGAAAAAAAAAATAAAGAACGTCTTCATAATTTGATCATACTTCAGAATAGATTTTTGTGATTTTGCATTTATTTATATCTACTCCCTTCCTCAATTTAGTTGGGTTGAGTGTTGAAAGTATTGAATGACAAAAGGTACATAAATTTATTTTCCTTTTATAAGAAAAAAAAAGGTACATAAAATTGAAAAAAGAATGCCCTTCATCGCATAATCCAATGCTGTATTTGTACACTTATGTCATGCTGATTCTGCAAAATTCAAACTGATTAACTTGTTTACATTATTTGAAATTGGCAAAAAATTTATATTATAGATCTTAAAAAAAATTTCAATTGATTAATTAATTAATCCCATGTTCAGTTGAAGTTCATTATATGATATCCTAAAAAAAATAAGTACAAAAAATTATCAATGAGATGGATAAAATATTTTTACAATTATTATATGATGAGTATTTAAAACATCTACATTTGTAGAGTTCAATTAAATTGAATTTTTATTGTTTTAAATGTAGTTGTTTGGAATAAAATTGAAAGTTAGGTATTAAAGTTAGAAAGAAAATAGAGAGTAAAGTTATGAACCGTAGTAACTTTAAGAGTCGAGCTTCTTTGTAAGATATTTGTATCAAACATGATTCAAAACTTCAAATCATACATTAGCATTTTATATATTTATATTACAATAGATTTATATGTATCATATATCATATTTGTATTAATACCTATATTTCTTAACATGTAAGTCTCAAGTATTACTCCACCTTGTTTTTATCATGCAGTGAAGAAAAACTCTGACGTTAAGCCTAAACCGTTGAATCTTCTTTAATGGGAGAAACTACCTGGCTTGTCCCTTGTAAGATCTTTAATCCCTATTCTCTTATTCTACTTGTAGCATCTCTTTTTAAGGTTTTGGCAAGGGGATGATTATGTAAGCCATAAATTTTGTATAAATTGTAAAAACATAAAAGCAGAATTTAAACATACATTCAGTTATAGTAATCAGATTCTTTAAAAGCTAATTCACCAAATTATAAACTAGAACAATAAAAACCTTGTCTGGTCTATATAAAATATCAATCTGCGTATTTTATAAAAATCACATGCTTTCTTGTTAAACTAGAAACTCTATATCAAAAAATATATTTCTATATATTTCTTTCTTTCTATAGCCATCTTCCCATCAAAGAAGGGGATATTATATTTTAATTGATAGGTGATTACCATAATCTCCCTATACCTTATCATCACATAGAAAAATTATTACCATATATTTAAATTTTAAATAAATTAATAAAATTGGCCACATTTTAAAATATAACTAACATTCTCTCACTTGACTCATAAAACACTTAATATGTACCAATTCAATATTGATACATACTTAAAATCCCTCATAAATGTAATATCCTTATTCCTAAATACAAGTGTCTAAATTGCATAACTCATAGTGGAAATTTATTTAGAACAAGTATTATATTCTATGTATTACAATACAACTAAATTCTCTTGAATGGCAACCATATGTGGTACATAATTTTATGAATGAACTTCCAAATGCTCATTCAGGGTAATTAAAGGATGAATTGTCATTCTCTTAAAGTTTATGTATATAAATAAATAAGAGAAGACAAATGTAAAATTAATGGATTCTTTCAAATCAATAAAATGCAATACAAACATATAAGAATATATCAATCATATAAGGATTATGATGTGTTTATAATGAATCATGATTTTAATACCTGTAAGTTTATTTTTTTTATAAATAAAATATGATTAAGAATTAGCTTTGTTTTGTGTTTTGTATTGTAGGAGCAAAGGAAGAAGAAAAAGATAAGAAATTCATCGAAAAATGCTGAATTGCAGCGATTCCAGACCTTTAACCACTAATTAGACTATATCTCCCACATATGAACTCCAATCAAAATGATTCAAGTGGCTATGAAACTAAAATAATTATCTATAACTTTTATGTTGAGCACGTTGTCCAATTCAAAAGATTTCACAGTGTTACAGAGTTTGAAATTTAGAATCACAGTGTAGTAAGATGAATCCTGATCATTGGTCAATAATTTAGGTATATCTCCCTTATATTAGCTCTAATCAAGGTGATTCCAACTGCTATAGAAATTCAAAATACAGAGATACAATTGTCATGTTTAACACTTTTGCAAATTCTAGAAAAATCACAGTGTCGCGGCATTATGTACTTGCCTATTGGGATTTGTCTATACAGCTGCGGCGCTCGTTGTTGCAGCACCACTTTTAATGCAAATTTTAGGGTTTTTTTACCCCAATTGAAGCCCAAAACCCCAAGAACCAACCTAGAATCAATTATACTTCATTTAGGACTCTTCCAACTTATAAATAAGAGAAAAAGCAAGCATGAATAAGGCATCAAATCCATCCAAGGATTCAAGGATCAATTTCTCAAATTTATTCTTTTTCTTCTTCTCTAGGTTTTCTTATGACTCTACGTGGCTAGTTTCCTTTTAGTTGGTAGAGGAAGATTAAAACTTTAAGGATCTTTTATGCATTGTGAGATTTAGATTTGATTTTATTAGTTCAATCTTAATTGAATATTGATTATTCATCTGCTCTTCTCTTTTCAAGGATTATTCATATAACTGCTAAGGAGGCTTATTAGTATATTATCTATCTTAATCTACTTCTAAAGTATATTTTCAACAAAGTTTTCATTATTGTAATTCATGAGTCAAATAGGCTTAAGGATTTTGGATTATAAATCATTAAACCTATTATGAATAATTAATTAAATTAAATATAGCTTATGTGTCTATATTTTTTTAACTCTATTAGTTTCTCTAGTTCTTCATGCAATTAATAAGTTATGCTTTACTAATGTGCTAAATGATTTATTGTTAATTAGGGTTAATTGAGACAATTGTCATTAATTACTAGACATAAGGAGGAACAGGGTTAGAACCTCAATGATAGATATTCAAATTAAGATTGATTATATTGTCAATGATCAATGCAATCCTTTGATAGTGGATATCAACCGAAACCAACACTTTTATTCTTAAATACTCTCTTTTTAATTAATCTCATTCTCATTTACTTTGTTTTACTTACAATTATCAAACCTCCTTGTTTGATTTCACATAAGGTAATTTTAGTCTATGTCGGATCAACCCTTACTCTCACTACTACAGGTTAGTTTTGAGGTAAGGAATTATATTTGGTGTACCTGCGACAGTACGCACCAAATTTTGGCGTTGTTACCGAAGACCGTGTCTATTTACCTTTTATAATTTTCTTTTCTTTTCTTTTTTTTCTTCAATAAAAATATGGCAGCCAATTTTTAACAATTTTGCACTAGGTTATGCTCTCTTTTAAGACATGTTGGTGAGGTATATGGCTCTTCCCTTGAATAGTAACTTGCAAATTTAACTTATCTTGTTCGTCAAGATATAGAAAATATGAAAAGAGAGAATTTGTAACAACTCCATTTAAGTAACAATTTTTTTTTAAATACGATGAAGTTATTACCTCGTTACAACTTAACTCAAAATAACATTTATTTAATTTATACAATACATAGTTTACATATATATCATTAATCAATAACATCTGTATAAAAGTTTAACACATATATAATTACATCTTATTCATCCCTGTTGACCAGTTCCGGAGATACAGGTGTGGGTGGTTGCACCTTCACCTAGATCTTAGTCAACTCGATCATAGACACCATATATATTATTGGGATCAGCTCAAAATAGAGTAACTCGATCCAACATACGCTAAAATTCAGTGCCATAGAGAAAATCTGCATAATTATTCTTCTGAACATAACATGGAAATATAATGAGAATTAAATCCCAGTAAGTTCAACAATAAATCATCATCAATATAGCTCATCACGTCATGTTCATTTGTATAAACTACAAAAAAATATCTTTGGTCACATGAATGCACTATATCTATGCACATGAGAATTGTATAATAATGATATGTATGACAGGAATATCTATTTTCAGAATATCATATGATGACTATCAATTTATTCTCATATCAAGCTACCTCGGTCAATGTGAGTATTTTCTACTCTCCGGTACAGGTTTTTCTCGCTCCTTCTGACATGGCACACTTTCTCTTTCTTTTCTCATTAGCATAATCACAACCGTTGGTAGGGCGTCCCCTACTAGTGTACCACACGAATCGCCATGTGACCGTACTTATTTCTTTTCTTTTTACATTAATAGCCAAAAATATGATTTCAATAACAAGTATGTTCATTATACTCACATACCATAATGTTTCATCAAAATATTTCCATGTCAAAAATTACACACTTAGAATGATAAGAAGTTCATGCGTTGGCAATGGCTATAGCATCTTCTTTTCATTTATTATTTTCATTTATAAGATTCTTCTTCTTTTTTAAATATAATTTTATTCCTTTATTTTCTGGATGTAGGTTTTCATCCTATCGGACATTCTCTTACTAATCAGAGCATAACTCCCTCAATTTAACTTTGATTTAGATGCTCTTAGTATCAATTTAAAGATACAACAATTATCTAAAATTATTATGTTGAGTAGTTGAGAGAAAAATTAAAAAATCATGGTGATATTACTCCCTCGAAATACAGGTTATTTCTTCTCGGGTAAGTTCTGACCTCTACCTACTAATTTGTCCATATCTCCCTCATGAGAATTCCAAATTGAGTGATTCCAGTGGCTAAAATTCTATGACACATACAGCTATAATTGTTATGTTAACAATTTATTTTAATTCCATATAGAATGTTCCCAAAAATTAAAACACAGAAGCTATCCTAACATATTCTTCCCTGATTATCCATTTTATGACCTTTGCCTACTAATCGGACCATATCTACCTCATATGGACTCTAAATGGAATGATTCAAGTGGCTCAAAATCCGTGAGAAATAGATTTACATTTGTTATGTTAACTATTTGTTTTAATTCCTTACTGATTCTTCCCAGAATTTTAAAAATAGAAGCTTAAAAGTTTGCCACCCATAGGCATACCTATGCAGAACCATCTACACCAGCCTAAGTATTCAAACATACATAATATGTAACCTGATATAGCAACATCCATGACCAATTATTAAAAGTTCTAAAATCAAAATCTCATATAAATATTACAAGTTTCAAATCTTTTCTTTAAAAATAAATATTGTTAAACTTACCTGGAGCACTTAGTCCTCTAGACTTCTCCTTCATCTTTCTTCCTTTCTTCCTCTCCTTTCTTCACTCTACCTTGCTTCTATTTTTCCTCTCCCTCACTTGGACGAAAATTCTAATGTTATAAGGGTGGGTTTTGCTTAAATAGACTACCAAATAATTCACCTTTCATGATCATGGGTCTACCTTATCACAATTAGGATACACTTGGTTGAATTTTTGGAAAACAAACAATTCATGTTCTTGTCTTCCTCTTCCTTAGTCAAGATAGGCATATGAAAAGGAGATTTGTATTTTGAAAATTATGATAATATGTTCTTAAGATAAGGGACAAGATCCCTTTGATTTAGGGATTCATTTCATTTTTCTTTTGTCTTAATCAATTATGATAGGTTTGCCTTTTTAGGTGGCAAATTTCTAGCCCTTAAATCTCCATTATTTGGTTGAAATTATTTGTGTGAGATAGGAATATTTTGTTCTAATGTCATGTATTATCATACCACTTGCTAAAATTATGAGTGTACGATATAGATGTTTTGTCTTAAAGCCTAATGATGAGTGTAGGATATAGATGTTTTGTCCTAAAGCCTTGTATTATCATACCACTTGCTAAATTTTTGTCTTAAAGCCATGTAACCTAATCTTTATTATATTATCACATGATTTATTTTATTTTATTTTTTCTCTTGAATTTGGGCTAATTCCTACCCATTTCCTTTGCTTTGGATAAAATTCTACCTTTCTTGGAGGGCTTGGACACATTTTCATAATTTTTGGGCTATCGGTCCAATTTCTATATCCTAGTCCAAGTCTATGTTTTATTTCTTGTTTAGGTTATCCAATGGGCTTACTAGAAACTTATGTGAAGTGGAAAAACTCTATATGAAGTGTCCATAGGTGAAAGCCCAATGTATGGGTGAATATGTTAAACTTAGTAACTCTAGTTCTTGAATTATGAAAAATTACTCTAATCAAATGTTTTCTTGAAATTAAGACCTTTACTTGTTTCCAAAAATTTATCTTCCTTATCCAAGAATTTCACCTTTCTTTAATATATTATTTCTAATTTTTCCTCATAGGTTTTCTTTCTTTACCTAGTCCATTAATGTTAGAACATTTCTATGCATACATGTAAGGTGAAGAATTTCTAAGGATTATATTTCCTTAGATATCTAAAAGTTGTCTAAGAAATTTTATTTCCTTAATTAAATATTTATGTACCTGAAAAAGAAATGAAATTAGGGATGTTACTTTGAATACTTTTGTATTTTTATTAATTCATGAAACAAAATTAGGGATGTTACAGAATTGCTATGGAAATCATTCAGCCATAGGGAATCATAATATTTGGTACCCAACATTCTATGAAAAATCATTTGAGCAGGTAAATATAGTTAGTAGTTTCCCTGTACCACCACAAGTGAGATATGATTCATATTCAAACATGTAAATCCTAGATGAAGGGAATAATCATACCATAACTATGAAACTCCATAAGCATATCAGGTTCAAAACTATCCCTATCACCAGTAACATGAGCAGTTATACCTCCTGTGTAACTTTCTTTTTTTATTATTATTATTATACAATATTGAGTTCACATACACGTCATTAATCAAACGTACATGCAACATATCAAAGACATAGATATTTACATCTTGTTTATTTTGGTTGATCAATTCCGGAGATACAAGTGCGGGTGGTTGCACCTTCACCGGGATCTGTGCCAACTCGCTCACAAACATTTTATTTAGGATCTTCCCATCATAGAATAACTTGATCCAACGTCCACTAAAAGCTAGAGCTATAGAAAATCTACATAACTAATTTTCTGAACATGATATGGAAATATAGTGAGAATTAAATCCCAGTAAGTTCAACAATAAATCATCATCAATAAAGCTCATCACGTCATGTTCAGCTGTATAAACTACAGAAAATATCTTTGGTCACATGAATGCATTATATCTACGCACATAAGAATCATACTGTAATGATATGTATGACAGGATTAACTATTTTCAAAATATCATATGATGGCCATCAACTTATTCTTATTTCAAGCTACCCTAGTCAAGGTGAGTATCCTCTACTCTCCGGTACGGGTTTTTCTCGCTCCGTCCGACATGGCCCACTTTCTCTTTCTTTTCTCATTATCATGATCATAACCGTTGGTAGGGCGTCCCCTACTGGTGCACCACACGGATTGCCATGTGACCGTGCTTATTTCTTTTCTTTTCACAATGATAGCCAAAAATATGCTTTCAATAACAAGTATGTTCATCAAAATATAACTATTACCATAAATCATTGGTAATCATACCATGAACATAACCATTTCAAATATCAATTTATAAAATATTTTCATGTCAGAATTTCACACTTAAGATGGTAAGAAGTTCATACAATGGCAATGGCTATGGCTATACTAGTCATTTATTATTTTCATTTATAACATTCATCTTCTTTTTTTTAAATATTAATTTTATTCCTTTATTTTCTTGATGCAGGTTTTCATCACATCTAACCTTCTCTTACTAATCAGAGCATAACTCCCTCAATTGAACTCCGATGTAGGTGATCTTGTTGTCCATTTCAAGATAAAAAAATTATCTAAAACTATTATGTTGAATATTTTAGCGAAAAATTAAGAAATCAAGGTGATATTACTCCCTCAAAGTACAGGATAGTTCCTCTCGGATAGGTTCTGACCTTTAGCAACTAATCTGTTTATATCTCCCTCATATGAATTAAAAATTAAGTGATTCCAGTGGGTAAAAATCCGTAACACATCTATCTATAATTCATATGTTAACCATTTATTTTAATTCCTTATAGAGTGTTCCCAGAAATTAAAATACCGAAGCTATCCTAACATATTCTTCCCTGATGAACCATTTTCTGACCTTTGCTTACTAATCGGACCATATATACCTCATATGGACTCTAAATTGAATGATTCTAGTGGCTACAAATCCGCGCCACATATATCTTGAATTCTTATGTTAACCATTTATTTTAATTCCCTACAGATAATTTCCAGAAATTAAAATACCGAAGCTATTCTAACATATTCTTCCCTGATGACCCATTTTCTGACCTTTGACTACTAATCGGCTCATATATTCGTCATATGGACTCCAAATTGAATGATTCCAGTGGCTAACAATCTATGACAGACATATGTTTAATTATTAGGTTAAACATTTATTTTAATTCCCTACAGATAATTCCCAGAAATTAAAATACCGAAGCTTTCCTAACATATTCTTCCCTGATGACCCATTTTCTGACCTTTGACTACTAATCAGACCATAGCTACCTCATATGGACTCCAAATTGAATGATTCCAGTGGGTACAAATCCATGACACACATATATTTAATTATTATGTTAACCATTTATTTTAATTCCTTACAGATAATTCCCAGAAATTAAAATACCAAAGCCTTCCTGACATATTCTTCTCTGATGACCCATTTTCTGACCTTTGACTACTAATCAGACCATAGCTACCTCATATGGACTCCAAATTGCATGATTCCAGTGGGTGAAAATCCATGACACCTATATATTTAATTTTTATATTAACCATTTATTTTAATTCCTTATAGATTGTTCCCATAAATTAAAATACCGAAGCTAAAAATTCTGCCAACCATAGCCATACCCATGCAGAACTATCTACACCAACCTAAGTATTCAAGCATACATCACATGCAAGATCAATATGTAACATGATATAGCAACATCCATGACCAATCATCAAAGTTCTAAGATCAAAATCTCATATAAATATTATGAGTTTCAAAAGTTTTCTTCAAAAAGAAATATTGTTAAACTTACCTGGAGCACTTAGTCTCCTAGACTTCTACTTCCTGTTTCTTCCTTTCTTCCTCTCCTTTCCTCACTCTACCTTGCTTCTATTTTTTCCTCTCCCTCACTTGGGCGAAATTCTAATATTGTAAGGGTGGGTTTTCTTATATAGGCCACCAAATAATTCACCTTTCCTGATCATGGGTCTACCTTATCACAATTAGGATACACTTTGTTGAATTTTTGGAAAACAAACAACTTATGTTCTTGTCTTCCTCTTCCTTAGTCAAGATATGCATAGGAAAATGAGATTTGCAGTTTGAAAATTATGATGATATGTTCTTAAGATAAGGGACAAGGTCTCTTTGATTTAGGGATTCATTTCCATTTTTTTTGTCTTAAACAAGTATGATAGGTTTGCCTTTTTAGGTGGCAAATTTCTAGCCCTTGAATCTCCATTATTTGGTTTATATTATTTGTGTGGGATAGGAATGTTTTGTCCTAATACCATGTATTATCATACCACTTGCTAAAATTATGAGTGTAGGATATAGATGTTTTTGTCCTAAAGCCTTGTATTATTATGCCACTTGCCAAAATGATGAATGTAGAATCACACCACTTGCTAAATTTTTGTCTTAATGTCATGTAACCTAATCTTTATTATTATTACATTATTATATCATCACCTAATTTATTTTATTTTATTTTTCCTCTTGGATTTGGGCTTATTCCTACCCATTTTCTTTTCTTTGGATAAAATTCTACCTTTCTTGGAAGGCTTGGTCATATTTTCATAATTTTTGGGCTATTGGTCCAATTACTATATCCTAGTCCATGTCTATGTTTTATTTCTTGCTTAGGTTATTCAATGGGCTTGTTAGAAACTTATATGAAGTGGAAAAACTCTACATGATGTGTCCATAGGTAAAAGCCCAATGTATGGGTAAATGTTTTAAACTTAGTAACTCTAGTTCTTGAATTAGGAAAAATTATCCTAATCCAATGTTCTTGAAATTTTAAGACCTTTACTTGTTTCTAAAAATTTATCTTCCTCATCCAAGAATTTTGCATCTCTTTAGTATGTTATTTCTAATTTATGTTTTTCCTATTAGGTTTTCCCTCTTTATTTGTTCTCTTAATGGTAGAAACATTTTCTATGCATATATGTAAGGTGAAGAATTTCTAAGGAAAATATCTAAAAATTACGGGATGTTATATTCTTCCCCTCTTAAGAAATTCGGTCCCCGAATTTCAATCCATCCTACCACATGTAGGGAATAAAATTAAGGCATTATTTAGAGTTACCAAGCTTATTACCTAAATAATTAGGGATATCTTTTCTGTATAATATCTTTACGTTTTAATATGTCTATTCACTTGAGTGATTTTACCATATAACCTAACCATAAGGATTTTTTTCACTCATAAGTTCTTCAATTGATATCCTCTAGCCCGCATGGATATATCTATGGGTCGATATAAGAAAACACACACATAAAGGAACATATTCACCTTCATATTGGGTAACTATCTTTTCTTATTCTAAACTTCTATCAAGTCATTTTTTTTTCCATTTATCAATATCATCCCCTGAATATCATCGTCTTAATCTATCATCTATTTTTATCCTCAAATCCTTTAATCAATATGTTAAACATACGTTGCACTAAATCCTTCAAACCTTTAATAACATTTATGTACCATTGATACATGTCTAATAATTCCAACTTACCTCATCACAGTAATTCTATACCAACTTATTTACACCATTAAACTCATTGTCAAAAATTTCAATTATTTCTTTTATCATTCCAAAAGCACCTCATTCTAACTTATGTCAATCCCATTTAATTCGCCCAATCATTTCAAGAAGATTTTTCCTAACAATTACTCATACATGAATTCTCAATTCCAACATAATTTAAATCCTCGATACTAGACTCAATTTAGCATGATATAATCCTTTAACACAAATATCTTGATCACTTACATTATTTTCAGACATGGTTCTCAGAATATTCTCTATATTTCCAAATTAAGAGTTCAAAGACTAATTTAAATCCTACTTCCTATATTTTATTCCTCAAGAACTTCAACGCCACTAATTCTCTTGATTACATTCGTTAAAATACCATAAGACCATCATCCGTCCATTCTTTTCAAACTTTTCATTACTTTAACCAACTAACAACTTACACACCATAATAACCGAGTTTCAAAGAAAAGAAATTATCTTTCATTGTAATGAGGGAAAATAACCTTACATTTAATGCCAACCATTAATGAGTGAAACAGACGAAAAGCATACTAGAGAATGGTGCCAAAAGCGAAAGTCAAAAATTTCGACAAAGCATTGAAAAATATTAAAATTGGTGGCCGTAATTCTTGAAAATCTGTAAACAAAATCTATCTATGATTTCAGCAAAAATCGGTGGCCGCAAATTTTGAATATATGTGTCAGAATCTACTTTAAATCTATTAGTATTTGGTGGAAAGATATCACATGGAAAAAGAAACATTTTTGAGCTTATAAAAGTCTGTGAAAATCAAAGAATATGTAGTTAACTGGTAGGATGCAGTTGATTGCTTCAAAATAGATGTAATCAATCAACTGTAAAATAACCAGTCCAAATTAAAATTTCTCAAAATAGCTAGTCGATTTAATAATACTGATAGTTAACTGGCAAAAACATTGAGAATACAAAATAAATCATTTGATTGCATTTTTTTTTTCAATGACGGCTATCACCTACAACTTTTCTACAAGAATCAAGACATCAATGCTTCATCAAAGACAACAAGATAAAGACAGATTTCTAGTGATATCTTATCTTATGCTCTTTATGTGCTTAATATGGGTCATAGTCATACTATTGTACATATACATGCTTGTCGTCATTTTTGAAATTTTTTTTTATTTACCTTTAATTTAGCTTATATCCACCAATCACTCACATAGTTATTCTAATAATACCCGGCCTATTCGCATAGCTATTATAAATATTCCCTTCTCTGAGTTTTATAAATACTTACATTAGTATCTTTGTCTATACTCAAAGTTAAGGTGATAGAAATTATGGAGGGTGTAACAACCTCTCTCTTTTTTCCTTTATTATTATACAATATTGAGTTCATCCTTTATTATTATACAATATTGAGTTCACATACATGTCATTAATCAAAACATACGTACAACATATCAAACACATAGATATTTACATCTTGTTTATTTTGGTTGACCAATTCCGGAGATACAGGTGCGGGTGGTTGCACCTTCACCGAGATCTGAGCCAACTCGACCACAAACATCTTATTTGATTCTGAAATCTGCCCAACATAAAGTAACTCGATCCAATGTGCACTAAAAGCCAGAGACATAGAAACAAAAGCTGCATAAATAATTTTCTGAACATGATATGGAAATATAGTGAGAATTAAATCCCAGTAAGTTCAACAATAAATCATCATCAATATAGCTCATCACATCATGTTCAGCTGTATAAACTATAGAAAATATCTTTTGTCACATGAATGCATTATATCTATGCACATAAAAATCATACTGTAATGATATGTATGACAGGATTAACTATTTTCAAAATATCATACGATGGCCATCAACTTATTCTCATTTCAAGCTACCCCGGTCAGGGTGAGTATCCTCTATTCTCCGGTACGGGCTTTTCTCGCTCCGTCCGACATGGCCCACTTTCTCTTTCTTTTCTCATTATCATGATCATAACCGTTGGTAGGGCGTCCCCTACTGGTGCACCCCACGGATTGCCATGTGACCGTGCTCATTTCGTTTCTTTTCACAACGATAACCAAAAATATGATTTCAATAACAAGTATGTTCATCAAAATATAACTATTACCAAAAATCATTAGTAATCATGCCATGAACATAACCATTTCAAATATCACTTTATAAAATATTTCCATGTCAAAATTTCACACTTAAGATGGTAAGAAGTTCATACAATGGCAATGGCTATGGCTATACTAGTCATTTATTATTTTCATTTATAACATTCATCTTCTTTCTTAAATATTAATTTTATTACTTTATTTTCTTGATGCAGGTTTTCATCACATCTAACCTTCTCTTACTAATCAGAGCATAACTCCATCAATTGAACTCTGCTGTAGGTGATCTTGTTGTCCATTTCAAGATAAAACAATTATCTAAAACTATTATGTTGAACATTTTAGCGAAATATTAAGAAATCAAGGTGATATTACTCCCTCAAAGTACAGGATAGTTCCTCTCGGATAGGTTCTGACCTTTAGCTACTAATCTGTACATATCTCCCACATATGAATTCCAAATTAAGTGATTCCAATGGCTAAAAATCCGTGACACAGCTAACTATAATTCATATGTTAACCATTTATTTTAATTCCTTATAGAGTGTTCGCAGAAATTAAAATACCGAAGCTATCCTAACATATTCTTCCCTGATGAACCATTTTATGACCTTTGCTTACTAATCGGACCATTTATACCTCATATGGACTCTAAATTAAATGATTCCAGTGGCTACAAACCCGTGACACATATATCATGAATTCTTATGTTAACCATTTATTTTAATTCCCTACAGAGAATTCCCAAAAATTAAAATACCGAAGCTATCCTAACATATTCTTCCCTGATGACCCATTTTCTGACCTTTCACTACTAATCGGCTCATATATTCCTCATATGGACTTCAAATTGAATGCTTCTAGTGGCTAAAAATTCGTGACACACATATCTTTAATTCTTATGTTAACTATGTATTTTAATTCCTTATAGATTATTCCCAGAAATTAAAATACCGAAGCTTAAAATTCAGCCAACCATAGCCATACCCATGCAGAACTATCTACACCAACCTAAGTATTCAAACATACATCACATGCAAGATCAATATGTAACATGATATAGCAACATCCATGACCAATCATCAAAGTTCTAAGATGAAAATCTCATATAAATATTATAAGTTTCAAAAGTTTTCTTCAAAAAGAAATATTATTAAACTTACTTGGAGCACTTAGTCTTCTAGACTTCTCCTTCCTCTTTCTTCCTTTCTTCCTCTCCTTTCCTCACTCTACCTTGCTTCTATTTTTCCTCTCCCTCACTTGGACGAAATTCTAATGTTGTAAGGTTGAATTTTCTTATATAGACCACCAAATAATTCACCTTTCATGATCATGGGTCTACCTTATCACAATTAGGATACACTTTGTTGAATTTTTGGAAAACAAACAACTTATGTTCTTGTCTTCCTCTTCCTTAGTCAAGATATGCATAGGAAAAGGAGATTTGTATTTTGAAAATATGATAATATGTTCTTAAGATAAGGGACAAGGTCCCTTTGATTTAGGGTTTCATTTACTTTTTCTTTTATCTTAAACAATTATGATAGGTTGCCTTTTTAAGTGGCAAATTTCTAGCCCTTCAATCTCCATTATTTGGTTGAAATTATTTATGTAGGATAGAGATGTATTGTCCTAATGCTATTTCTTATCATACCACTTGCTAAAATTATGAGTGTAGGATATAGATGTTTTTGTCCTAAAGCCTTGTATTATTATGCCACTTGCCAAAATGATGAATGTAGAATCACACCACTTGCTAAATTTTTGTCTTAATGCCATGTCACCTAATCTTGATTACACCATTATTTCATCGCTTTAATTTTATTTTTATTTTATTTTTCCTCTTGGGTTTGGGCTCATTCTTGCCCATTTTCTTTACTTTGGTTAAAATTCTACCTTTCATAATGGGCTTGATCACATTTTCATGATTTTTGGGCTATCAGTCCAATTTCTATATCCTAGTCCAAGTCTATGTTTTATTTCATCCTTGGGCTATCCTATTGGCTTGCTAAAAATTCATGTGAAGTAGAAAAACTCTATATGAAGTGTCCATAGGTTAAAGCCCAATTACGGGTGGAGATACTAAACTTAGTAACTTTTGCTCTTAAATTAAGAAAAATTACCCTAATCCGATCTTCTTGAAATTTTAAAACCTTTACTTACTTCATAAAAATTTATCTTTCCTTACCTAAGAATTTCACCTTTCTTTAGCATGTTTATTTCTAATATTTCCTCTTAGGTTTTCTTTCTTTACCTATTCCATTAATATTAGAACATTTCTATGCATATATGTAAGGCGAAGAATTTCTAAGGAAAATATCTAAAAATTACGGGATGTTACAGAGGGAACCACATTCCGTCAATTTCGAAATATCTGTGTCTTTTGTGGTTCCAATGCTGGAAAAGATGAGGAGTATGTTAAAGCAGCACAAAATCTGGTTATGGTGTTGGCTAAGAGAAAAATTCATTTAGTGTATAGTGGAGGTAACTGTGGATTAATGGGGTGTGTGGCTACAGCTGGACATGTAGGATGATGCCAAGTTCTAGGTATTATTCCTACAGCTCTAGCTACATCCAGCAACATAGGGAAGACAATTGGGGAAGAATATAGGGTAGCTTCCATGCATGAACGCATGGCTAGAATGATGAGCAATGCTGACGCCTTCATTGCCTTACCAGGTTGTTTTGGTACTCTAGAGGAGATTTTTCAAATAGTCTCTTGGGCACAACTGAATATGCTTCACAAACCGATAGGTTTGTTAAATGTTAATAACTTCTTTGATGGTTTGTTATCTTTTCTAGATCAAGCTGTGGAACAGAGGTTTATCTCACACTCAGCACGATGAATTCTCATCTCAACTTCAAATGCTGAAGAGTTGATTGATGCTTTACAAGCCTATGTTCATGTACCTGACCCAACTATTACTCAAATAGAATGGACGGCAGATAACCGCAGGAAGCGTAAATTGGATTTGGATCTTCATCTTTAAATGTAGTAAAATGTAGCTATTTTTTGTACTACTTTTACTTTCTTAGAGTCTACTTGGATACCATATTTACCAACCATACTCCTTTAGAGTTGGTAAAACTATCTTTGAATGTTGCTTATGATCCTCTGAACTTTTGAAATATTCTAGTATATCATCCATATATATAATAACAAATTGTTCCTAATTACTATTCATTAAATCTATGAATGCAGCTAAAGATTTATCAATTTAAATGCATCACCAAGAACTCATAATGCCCATAATAAGTCCTACATCCTCTTCTCTTATCCTTAATTAATGTTACTCATATCCCAAATCTATTTGTGGAAAAATATTGAACACTTTATAACTGGTCAAACAGGTAATCTATACGAGCTAATGAGTTTTTATTCTACATTGTCACCTTATTCAACTGTCTATAATCTATGCATAGTCATAGTGATCTATCTTTCTTTTTCATAGATAGAACTGGAGCACTCCGAATAAAAGTACTGGGGTATTTAAATACCTTGTCTAACAAGTCTTGTAACTAAATTTTTTTTAATTCGATCGATATCATTCTATATAGAGATATAGATACTAGTTGGGTTCTAAGGAGTAAATCAATACCAAATTCTCAAATTGCTGTGGCAAGGTTGTGCAATATTTCCTCCGCATTGTTTGCCGGATTCCGCCTTGGTGGTGTCATTTCCTACTGTGGGAAAAAATGAATTTATGCTGCTATTGAGGTGATCAAGCCCAATAGTTAGTTTCAAAAAATATTTAACAGCAGTCATAACACCACCTCGGCATATAGATAAGAAACACTAGTAATTTCTTACCTATATGAGTCACTGATACCCTACACAGCACAACCACAACATACTCAAGACACTATAAGATCGATTCAGATAACCATCCACCCAATGGCGATATAGGATAGACCTACTCTGATACCAATTATGCAACATTCTTTTTTTTTATTATTATTATACAATATTGAGTTCACATACACGTCATTACTCAAAACGTACATGCAACATATCAAAGACATAGATATTTACATCTTGTTTATTTTGGTTGACCAATTTCGGAGATACAGGTGCGGGTGGTTGCACCTTCACCGGGATCTGTGCCAACTCGCTCACAAACATTTTATTTAGGATCTGCCCATCATAGAATAACTCGATCCAACGTGCACTAAAAGTTAGAGCTATAGAAAATCTGCATAACTAATTTTCTGAACATGATATGGAAATATAGTGAGAATTAAATCCCAGTAAGTTCAACAATAAATCATCATCAATAAAGCTCATCACGTCATGTTCAGCTGTATAAACTACAGAAAATATCTTTGGTCACATGAATGCATTATATCTACGCACATAAGAATCATATTGTAATGATATGTATGACAGGATTAACTATTTTCAAAATATCATATGATGGCCATCAACTTATTCTCATTTCAAACTACCCCGGTCAGGGTGAGTATCCTCTACTCTCTGGTACGGGCTTTTCTTGCTCCATCCGACATGGCCCACTTTCTCTTTCTTTTCTCATTATCATGATCATAATCGTTGGTAGGGCGTTCCCTACTGGTGCACCACATGGATTGCCATGTGACCGTGCTTATTTCTTTTCTTTTCACAATGATAGCCAAAAATATGCTTTCAATAACAAGTATGTTCATCAAAATATAACTATTACCATAAATTATTGGTAATCATGCCATGAACATAACCATTTCAAATATCACTTTATAAAATATTTCCATGTCAGAATTTCACACTTAAGATAGTAAGAAGTTCATACAATGGCAATGGCTATGGCTATACTAGTCATTTATTATTTTCATTTATAAGACTCATCTTCTTCTTTTTAAATATTAATTTTATTCCTTTATTTTCTTGATGCAGGTTTTCATCACATCTAACCTTCTCTTACTAATCAGAGCATAACTCCCTCAATTAAACTCCGATATAGGTGATCGTGTTGTCCATTTCAAGATAAAACAATTATCTAAAACTATTATGTTGAATAGTTTAGCGAAATATTAAGAAATCAAGGTGATATTACTCCCACAAAGTACAGGATAGTTCCTCTTGGATAGGTTCTGACCTTTAGCAACTAATCTGTCTATATCTCCCTCATATGAATTAAAAATTAAGTGATTCCAGTGGATAAAAATCCGTAACACATCTATCTATAATTCATATGTTAACCATTTATTTTAATTCCTTATAGAGTGTTCCCAGAAATTAAAATACCGAAGCTATCCTAACATATTCTTCCCTGATGAACCATTTTCTGACCTTTGCTTACTAATTGGACCATATATACCTCATATGGACTCTAAATTGAATGATTCTAGTGGCTAAAAATCCGTGACACATATATCTTGAATTCTTATTTTAACCATTTATTTTAATTCCCTACAGATAATTCCTAGAAATTAAAATACCGAAGCTATTCTAACATATTCTTCCCCGATGACCCATTTTCTGACCTTTGACTACTAATCGGCTCATATATTCGTCATATGGACTCCAAATTGAATGCTTCCAGTGGCTAAAAATCCATGACACACATATATTTAATTATTATGTTAACCATTTATTTTAATTTCCTATAGATAATTCCCAGAATTTAAAATACCGAAGCTTTCCTAACATATTCTTCCCTGATGACCCATTTTCTGACTTTTGACTACTAATTAGACCATAGCTACCTCATATGGACTCCAAATTGAATGATTCCAGTGGGTAAAAATCCATGACACACATATCTTTAATTATTATGTTAACCATTTATTTTAATTTCCTACAGATAATTTCCAGAAATTAAAATACCGAAGCTTTTCTAACATATTCTTCCCTGATGACCCATTTTCTGACCTTTGACTACTAATCAGACCATAGCTACCTCATATAGACTCCAAATTGAATGATTCCAGTGGGTAAAAATCTGTGACACATATATATTTAATTCTTATGTTAACCATTTATTTTAAATCCTTATAGATTGTTCCCAGAAATTAAAATACCGAAGCTAAAAATTCTGCCAACCATAGCCATAGCCATTCAGAACTATCTACACCAACCTAAGTATTCAAGCATACATCGCATGCAAGATCAATATGTAACATGATATAGCAACATCCATGACCAATCATCAAAGTTCTAAGATCAAAATCTCATATAAATATTATAAGTTTCAAAAGTTTTCTTCAAAAAGAAATATTGTTAAACTTACCTGGAGCACTTAGTCTCCTAGACTTCTACTTCCTGTTTCTTCCTTTCTTCCTCTCCTTTCCTCACTCTACCTTGCTTCTATTTTTCCTCTCCCTCACTTGGACGAAATTCTAATGTTGTAAGGGTGAGTTTTCTTATATAGGTCACCAAATAATTCACCTTTCATGATCATGGGTCTACCTTATCACAATTAGGATACACTTTGTTGAATTTTTGGAAAACAAACAACTTATGTTCTTGTCTTCCTCTTCCTTAGTCAAGATATGCATAGGAAAAGAGATTTGCATTTTGAAAATTATGATGATATGTTCTTAAGATAAGGGAAAAGGTTCCTTTGATTTAGGGATTCATTTCCATTTTCTTTTGTCTTAAACAAGTATGATAGGTTTTCCTTTTTAGGTGGCAAATTTCTAGCCCTTGAATCTCCATTATCATGTTGATATTATTTGTGTGGGATAGGAATGTTTTGTCCTAATACCATGTATTATCATACCACTTGCTAAAATTATGAGTGTAGGATATAGATGTTTTTGTCCTAAAGCCTTGTATTATTATGCCATTTGTCAAAATGATGAATGTAGAATCACACCACTTGCTAAATTTTTGTCTTAATGTCATGTAACCTAATCTTTATTATTATTACATTATTATATCATCACCTAATTTATTTTATTTTATTTTTCCTCTTGGATTTGGGCTTATTCCTACCCATTTTCTTTGCTTTGGATAAAATTTTACCTTTCTTGGAGGGCTTGGTCATATTTTCATAATTTTTGGGCTATTGGTCCAATTACTATATCCTAGTCCAAGTCTATGTTTTATTTCTTGCTTAGGTTATTCAATGGGCTTGCTAGAAACTTATATGAAGTGAAAAAACTCTACATGATGTGTCCATAGGTAAAAGCCCAATGTATGGGTAAATGTTTTAAACTTAGTAACTCTAGTTCTTGAATTAGAAAAAATTACCCTAATCCAATGTTCTTGAAATTTTAAGACCTTTACTTGTTTCTAAAAATTTATCTTCCTTATCCAAGAATTTTGCTTCTCTTTAGTATGTTATTTCTAATTTATGTTTTTCCTATTAGGTTTTCCCTCTTTATTTGTTCTCTTAATGGTAGAAACATTTTCTATGCATATATGTAAGGTGAAGAATTTCTAAGGAAAATATCTAAAAATTACGGGATGTTACATCTTGAACCAACAATCAACCCAAGATCCTAATTCAAGTATGTCATTAAATGATTTGGATAAAATTAGGACTAATATTTTGCTAATTCTACAGGAGAGGCAACAATTTCAACAAAAGGGAAAGGCCAGCATTTAAAACTTAACAAATTAAATTGGCCAATTCGAAACAACAATAAGCAAGCTAGAGGCTTAGAATTTAAAAATTGAAAGTTTAGCCCCAGCACCATCAATGCAAAAAGAGAAAAATTCTGCACTTAATGAAAAGGATGACTTGGAAGTTGACACTAGTAAGCCTACTAAGAAAGAGGCTATGGAATCTACCCTAAAATTTAAATTCTATGAAAAAATTATAGCAGTAGAGAAAGCTCCAAAAGTGTAGCAAACAGGTAAGGATTATCCTATTTTGTTACCAATTTCTAATAAGATATCTGTACTTTCAATTTTGTAGTATCCTAGCCCTAGCCACTTAAAGGGCATATATACTGTGGAGAACCACCTCCAGTAATAACCATAAATAAATATGCCCTACTCAAAGCATCTTACTATAGCCAAAATTCAAAAAATGAAGTTAAATTAGATACCAAAAGCTACTCAAGACATCGGTTATTCCCAAGTAAATTGAGTTCTTATTTAATTAAACCATGGATTAATGTTGACTTTCCCCCTCATGATGCATCTAAACTTCAAAATTCTGAAAATTCAAAGGCAAGTTAATTCATAGTGGACATCAAGGATCCACTTTAAATGACATAAGAAGCTTTGAATTGAGCCAACGACATTAAACAAAGGCACTTATTGGGAGGCAACCCAACATAGTAATTTCAAAAAGAAAAATAGGTGGAAATTAGAAATATTTAGGGTTTAGTAATGCAACGCTCTCATCCTACTCCAAACAAATTTAGGGAAGTTCACTTAATTTAAATCTCTTCATATATTCTTCCTTATTCTTATCTTTCTTTTACATTGAGGACAATGTAAAGTTTGAGTGTGAGGGTGAAAGTATATTTGTCTGAATATTTGTGACTCTATTTTGAGCATCAATTTTCTGATTTTTACTGTCAATGCATATTTATTGCATTTAGCAAGTTGAGTGACTATGTGAGTATTTCAATTTATATTTTATTAGCCACAACTAATAGCCAATGATATGACTATTCAAAAATTTTCAACTATTAAAAAATGTAGAAAATTTATGATTGTGTATAAAATTTTAACTCTTTTGCAATTTATTTTTGATGTTAGAATCTTGAAACGTTTGTGCACAATAACTTTGGGCATTTAATTTTTATTTTACTTAGAGAATGTTTATAAAAATATTTTATGATCTCAATAGGATTTTATAACTTATTTGAATTCTACTTGAAATGAAATCCTAGGCTAATACTATTATTTAGGAGATGATTTAGGCATTATTTGATACATTGAGCTTTTCAAACCTAACCCAAGCAATGAAATATCCTTAATTCCTTTATTTGAGGTTAATTAACATTTTATTTTATACCCACTATAAAGCCAAAACCAAATTTTATGATTTATACCTTTGTTTGTTCACCCAATTCACTCACTCCATGATTAATTTCTGAATACTTGTTTTGTAGAGATACATTAATAAAATGGTAGAAGGGAGGAGCAAGGATAAAAGAAAGGAAAATCAAAAGGAAAGAAAAAATTCAAAAATACTAATAAAAGTCTAGGCAATGGGTGAAAGAAAAAAATAGAGACCTAAGGAAAGAAGGAAGTAAATTCAATTGAAACAAGAAAATGAGTGTAAGGAAAAATCTCCCTAAATTTGAAAAAGCTCAACAAATCAGATTTAATCATGTGGTGTTGGATAATTGAGCATAAACTTATATTTTTTATCATACCTTATACCCTAGCCACATTATAAGCTAAATAAAGCCCTATTAATCCTAAAGGTAGTTTTGGCCTACATTAGTGAAGAGTGGCATGAAAAATAAGTCTATAAAAATCTTAAACTAATTAGAGATCCGCACCCAAAATTTTGGGATATATAAACTCATTCGGGTAAAGGAAATTCATTGACCCAAAAATGCACATACACTTATGGTTCAAGAGAAAAAAATAATGAATTACATTTGAGTTAATTTTGTGCATGGTTATGACCTTTCAAAAATTTTCTTGAGTATATTTTCATGTTATGAGGCAAAAGCTTGGTAAGCCTAACACTCACTACATATATTGATTTTTGTTTTTGTCATTAGGGATTATTTTGCTTGAGGGCAAACAAAATGTTAAGTGTGGGGATATTTGATATGTTCATAATTAAGTATAATTTTAATACTTTTAAACTTAATTTTTGTTTTATTTAAGTAAAATATGATTAAGAATTAGCTTAATTTTTTGTTTTCTGTTGTAGGAGCAATGGAAGAAAAAAAGAGGAGAAAAAGATAAGAAATTCATGAAAAAATGTTAAATTGTAGTTATTCCAGCCCTTTCGATACTAATTTGACCATATCTCCCACATATAAATTTCAATCAAAGTGGTTCAAGTGGCTAAGAAAATTTAAGATGATTATATACAACTTTTATGTTGAGCATTTTGTCCAATTCTGGAGATTTTAGAGTGTTACAGAGTTTGAAATTTAAAATTACAGTGCGACAAGATGAATCCTGATCTTTGATCACTAATTTGAGTATAGTTCCCTCATATTATCTCTGATTAAGATGATTTCAACAGCTATTGAAAGTCTATATACAGGGTTACAACTGTCATGTTTATCACTTTTGCAAATTATGAAAAAATTACAACACCGTGGCACCCGTAAGTGAGTTTCGCAGCATTATGTACCTACCTGCTAGGATCTGTCCATACTGCCATGGCACTCCAAGAGAGGGCTACGGCGCTCGCTGTCATAGCACTATTTTTAATGCAATTTTTAGGATTTTTTACCTCAACTGAAGCACAAAAGCCTAGGAACCAACATAGAATCAATCATACTTCATTTAGGACTCTTCCAACCTATAAATAAAAAGGAAAGCAACCATGAATGAGGCATCGAATCCATCCAAGGATTCAAAGATCAATTTCTTAAGTTTCTTCTTCTTCTTCTTTAGGTTTTCTTATGGTCATGTGAGGCTAGTTTCCTTTTATTTGGTAGAAGAAGATTGAAACCTGAAGGATCTTTTATGCATTGTGAGATTTAGATTTGATTTTATTAGTTTAATCTTAATTGAGTATTGATTATTCATCTACTCTTCTCTTTTCAATGATTATTCATATAATTGTTAAGGAGGCCTACTAGTATATTATCCATTTTAATCTACTGCTGAATTATGTTTTGAACAAAGTTTTCATTACTGTGATTCATGATGCAAATAGACTTAATGATTTTAGATTATAAATCATTAAACCTATGATGAATAATGAACTAAATTAGATATAGCCAATGTATCTATATTTGTTTAACTCTATCAGTTTCTCTAGTTCTTCATGCAGTTAATAAGTTATGTTTTATCGATGTGCTAAAGGATTACTTGTTAATTGAGACGATCGTCATTAATTTCTAGACTTAAAGAGGAACATGATTAGAATCCTAATGATAGATATTCAAATTAAGATTAATTATATTATCAATGATCAATGCAATCCCTTGACGGTGGATATCAACTAAAATCAATGCCTTTATTATTAAATACTATCTTTTAATTACTCTCATTCTTGTTTACTTTGTTTTACTTGCAATTATTAAACCTCCTTGTTTGATTTCACAAAAGGTAATTCCAGTCTCTGTAGGATCGACCCTTACTCTCACTACTACAAGTTAGTTTTGAGGTAATGAATTATATTTGGTGTACCCACAATAGTACGCACCAGATTACATAATAAAATTGAGTCTCATATGCTCAATATGTTCTTTGTAAGCAAAAGTTGGTAAACCTTTTGTCAAGGGATCTACAATTATTAGTCTAGTTCTTGTGTGTTCTATAACTAACTTGTTTACTTTGACATGTTCTACAATATCTAGATACTTAATGTCAATATATTTACTACGAATTTTGCTCTTATTGTTCTTGGCTAAAACATTATCACAAAATTATCATTGTAAATCTTCAATGGCTTGGCAATTGGGTCAACAATTGCAAGTCTAAAAAAAATTCATTTGTTATTTTACTTCAAAGCATGATACAAACTCTACTTTAGTGGTAAAAGTAGTAATCAAAGAATGTTTTGCACTTATCTAATAAGTGCTCCTTCTAACTAATAAAAAAACATATCCTAACATTGAATTTCTTAGGTTAAGGTAGCTAACAAAGTTATAGTCTAAATATTTAACCACTTCTAAATATTCAGATTGTCTATATGTAACTTGTAGTCGTTAGTTCTTTGAAAGTATTGCGTTACTTTCTTTACAACTCTCTAATGGTCTAAACCAAGGTCACTTTGATATCTACCAAATATTTCAATTGTATATATAATGTCAAGTCTTGTGCAAATTTGAATATACATTAAACTCTCAATTGCAAAAACTTAATGAATGTTTTTCATTTATTCTCTCTCTAAAATATTTCTTGGGTTTTGTTCAAAATTGAATTTGTCACCTTTGACAATAGGTGTAACACTTGATGAACAATATTTCATATGAAATCTCTCTAAAAATTTATTGATATAAACATTTTAAGACAATCTTGATGCCCGTCGAGATCTATCTTTCTCAATCTTTATCCCTATGATATAAGAGGTTTCGCCCATATCTTTCATGTCAAATTATTGAAAAAAATTGCTTAATTTTATGAAGTTCAAATCACTTGAAGCAAGTAAATTATCATCTATATATAGAACCAAGGAAATTATTTTACTCCTACTAATCCTCTGGTATATATATTAATCCATAATATTTTATGTAAAATTGAATAAAAAAATAACATTATGGAATTTTAAATATTATTGATGGAAAGTTTGTTTTAGTCTATACATAGATTTCTTATATTTGCAAATTAAGTGAGCATTGTCTTTTGAAATAAATCTTTGTTGTTGTTTCATGTAAACATTTTCTCAATATTTCCATTGAGGAATGTCATTTTCATATCTATTTGATGTAGCCCCATGTCAAAATAAACTACTAATATTATGATTATCCTAAATGAATTCTTCCTTGAAATATGAGAGAATTTATCATGATAATCAATTATTTTTTATTGAGTGAATCATTTGACTACAAATCTTACTTTATATCTTTTTTTTGTCATGAAAGAATTGGGAGATTAACTCCCTACCTAAGGATCAAACCCCTGCCACTTGGCATTTATGGCCAAGGGAAGTACCACTTGCGTTACTAAGGCACTAGCTCAGTATCACCTACTTTATATATTTTAATATTATCTAATAAATCTCTTTTGGATTTAAAAGCTCATTTATAGTCAATAAAATTTTCCCTTTTAGGCAATTCAACAAAATTCTACACTTGATTATTAGCAATTCAATTCAATTCGTCCTTCATGACATCATATCACAATGTGGATTTATTTTCACTTGTAGCATGTAAAATCGTAATAGGATCATCTTTAATACTAATGTCCATGTCAAATTTTTGTATATACATAATATGAAAAAATTGTATGTTTCTTAACACTTGAACATCTTCTTAATGTTTTGGTTATCTCAATATCTTTAACTTGAGAATACCGAGTAACTAAATCTACAAATATCCTAGTGACAAAGTGGTTCTTCAATAATTGATTGTTTTTTAGTAATCAAATAATGATGATTATTATGAAAACAACAAATTTATGTGAAGATGTGGGAATGTATTTAAGTCAACCATGCTCTTCAAAATCTAAGTTTCAAGGTTGGTCACTCCCATTAATCTCATTATTCTTATGAAATAGAATTCACAATTCTTGTTATACGAGATGAAAAGTAAAAATTATATCTTTTAGACTTTTTTACATAATTGATGAAATATTTATTGACTTTTCTTGAATCTAATTTTGTCTTATATGGACTGCAGATCTTAACTTTAACTATATATCCTTAAACATGTACATGCCATAAACTATGAGAAAATAAAACCATATAATTCATGTGGTAGAGAAATTATTCGCGGGTCTTTTCTAACCGTATGAGTTTTTGGGATAAACCAACGTTTAATATAATGTTAAATATTATCTATTATTTTAATTAAATTAATTTCGTCACAAAATATAATCAACATGCACATTGTTCACCTAATGGAAGTTAAATAGAAGAAAATTATATAATTTAGTCTCTTAAAAATAAAAGTACTTACAATATTATTTCTCAATTGATCCTTTGACCAAAATTTGACACAAGAATTAAATCATTGTTGAAATTATACTTTTTTGTCATATTTATCTTACTTGATATATAAATTGACACTCATTTGATACTAAATTGACACTCTCATAGTATTTAGTCAATACAAAATGATTGTTAATTTAAATATCAAATTAGATAAATGTGTCAAAAACCTTCAATTTCATCAATAAGTTAAATATATTATTAAATATGAAACGATAGTTTATCCGAGACATAACATTACAAACACACAAAAATTGAAAAAAATAATAATTTATAAAGATATTTTTGAATTGTCAGTTACCAAAATATGATTTTTCTAAAATTAAAGTTATTTTTGAATTGTTTATAACAAAATATTCAAGAGGCTAAGTCAAGGCATGAGTCATTATTTCCATTTCTTCTATTTTACGGACAAATGAATAATTATCATCTCGAATTAAACATAAAAAACTAGAGGCATTGTTTAGTGAAAATTTTCCATTAACTACAGCAATGGAGGGCATAAACACCAACGACGTGAAGTGCAGAAGCCAAGTTTGCCTAACCCCAATGCAACAATCAACTAAAAGCAAACATTGTCAATATAGCAAAGGAGCATTGCAGCTATATGCTAGGCTGAGAAAAAAGGGAAGGGGTAAAGGAAAAAAACAATGTCTAAACCCAACAGTATATGCAATGATAATTGGTGCCTACCAACAAGGAGCATTAGCAAGAACCAAACCCAAGATATTTTAATTCACGCAAATCAATCTTGTCAACTGAGCCAATCTCAAGGATTCAATCAATAGGCCTTCAATTGAAACTGAATAAAAATCTAAAAGCCAACGCCTAGACCATTTTAATATGTTCAGAGAACCAAAGAAACAACAAAAGAAAAACTAAAAGCAGACCCGAAGAGGAGACCGCGGAGTAGAGACAAGGGCAGATTAAAACTTGTGATAAAACACCATACCACTATAATGACTGACAACATTGTCAATTTGCTATAGTTCCCGCTGTTTATTGGCTCTCTTAGCCTAAACAAAACTGTACAAAGAAAGGAAAAATTAAAGACACGTTTACAACAGGTTACAGGAAGCCATCCTATTACAGATTAATTGTAGCTTCTTAAAGAATAAGGAGCAAAATACCACAGGGAAACAAGGCAAACATGTGTAATTAGCACCTCAGACTTCAGATAGCACCTATAAATAATTGCCACGGGTCCAAGCTGAAAGTATTTTACAATGAAAAAAGCACTGATCATTCATGCTTGTGCCTCAATTTTCTACACATGCTATCCAGCAGCTGCAACAGTTGATTCTTCACACGGACTAGGCAAAATATGTTCCATCGCCATGCAATGTCCTTATCCTATATCCTAAGCAAGGCCTCGCATTGACATGCCTATAATATGACTCTAATTGGTGCTTCAATACAGGTCATAATTCAACAGGTTGGTGTGCTCCACCATTTTGCAGTAATTGATTAATTGCATTCTTGAAAGAAAATACTAAAGTGACAGGAAGCGAGAAATGTTCACTAGTTAATGCTCCAAGTTATTAAAGGAACCAAAACTGGAGATAACATAAATAGGCCAAGAATTCAACAATTCAAACTATTCTCAAAGATATTGCGCATGTGGTTGCACAAAATTGAAAATTTTCATGGAGCAACAAATTACTGTTGTACCCTTAGCATCTTGGGTAATGCATATTTAAGTATTAGCTAGCTAAGTAGTCTAAAACACTTGCTAATATATTCCCTCTTGATTTCATCTCAATTTCAGTACATTCTGAGGCAGACGAAATGCATCCTAATAAATATATCAGGATATCTATTAGTCCATACGAGAAATGAATAACTCACTATTCAAGGAAATGAAACAAAACACTAGATCTGTTATCAGCTACTACTGAACCAGTAACAGAAACAAACAAACAAAATTTAATAGATGGAATAATTCTCACTAGACCCAGGCCAGAAGTTTTTATAGATAGCCTTGGCAATTGGAAGAATAGCAAGAAGGGCAATCTGAAGTTGGTCTGAGCTACTTGTTCTCACAGTGATCTGTCCACTGAGCTTGTTGTTCAATCCAGCACGAACAGCCATCTTATAACTTCGTCCAATAGAAAATTGGGACTGAAAATTGGCCCCTAAAGCCAAGTCCCCTTTCCACTTCACCAGAGAAAGACCTAACGAAGACTGGTCCTGGCCAATTGGAAAATCTGCCTCTCTGAGTTGCACTTCTATGTTGGCACCATAAGCAGAATCACCCTGACACCGCACCGTCCCAGTGCTGCCAACTATTACCATGCGTTTTCCCAGTGCTATCTGATCCTCAACTTTCAGCCCAGTGGACACATTTTCCCCCAAAAATGTCACAGAAAACCCAGCAGCAGTTTTGTTCTTTTTGAAATTTTTTAATTTTGTCTCTCCTCTTAAGATGTATGCTAGCTGCTTTCCAATGTTCTGTACGTCAAAGCCTGCCATGGTTGATGCATTCTCTCCATGCTTTGCGGCAACCGAGGAATCCAAATGGATACTAAAATCTTTCTTATCCTTTGTGACCTGAACAGTGACTGCTGCTGGGAATTGATTGATAATGGCTAGACTGTGTTCAATGTTTACACCATCATATCCACAATCATGGTCCCAACCATGGGTGTCTAACACAGGCCTTGCCAGGAACTGGGAAGTCGGCTCTAAGAACCGGTATCTGTAAGCTGGATTATCACTGTCAAAAGATTGTGGCAGAACCATATCAGGCAATGGAACAGATATAGAAGTTGGACTTCCATTCTCCTGATCATCTTCCTCTATGTAATTGTAATAATCATTTATATTAGTTTTACCTTTCTTCTTCATCTCTCTCATCCTTTTCAATTCTTCTCTCCACTGCTTCTTCTGGAGAAGTTTCACTCGATAATCATACTCCTCAAAGTATGCCTTCTGCTGCTCTCTACTAAGCTTAGCAATCTGAGATTTCCTGAGAGGCTTAAATGGTGGGAGCTGGTCGTATTCATCTTCTTCTAAATCAGAATCAGACAAATCAGCCAACTCAACATCAGAATCGCCATTGTCACCACCTTGATCAGCAGGGAGTTTTGGATGGGTACGTGACTGCAATAGCCATGACAACAGGTACGGAAGAGGAGGGGAGCGGACACGAAAACCAAAAAGCCTCTGGTGGTCAAAGGGATCTTGAGTTTTTGAAAGATTACCGACTTCTGAGAGAATCTTCATTGAGTAGCATAACAGCAACAGCTGGGGTCTCCAACTTTGACCATTAGGAAGCACCTTCTGTCCATCTCTATTTTTTCGACAAGAAGGATGGTTTTCGACAAGAGAAACCGGATTCATTAAACTTGGATTCATGAGGCGCAGGTCACCAAGAGCTTGGCCTATGATTTGTTGAACTATATGAGATCGTTGTGCAACAAATACATCATAACTCAGAGGGGAACCTGATGGTCCATCTGGGGGAGCAGAGGCAGCATGGGTCAAAGCAACTATGGCATTACGCCAGATTGAAGGACCAAGGGCACTAGTGATTGATCTTAATAATGGAAGATCATTGAGATCCCTAGTTTGAGCGTCCAAACGATCCACGTAGAGGACAATGTCAGGGGGGGTATTTTTTGTGAACTTCTTCACCATAGATAAGATTTTTCTATTGAAACTTTGCTCCACGGCCGAAGATTTCAGACCTGGTGTGTCAAAAGCTCTAATTTTCACCCCATCAACTGTTCCAATAATTTCTCTCACAGCAGTTGTGGCAGGACCATATGCATCAATGGTAGTCTTCCTTTCACTGAAAATGGAATTTAAGGTAGCACTCTTTCCCACACCTGTTTTCCCAAGAACTAGTATATTCAAGGAGAAATTTAAATCATCTCTTCCCTCTGTTTCAAGCTGGGAAGCACTCCTCTTTGCTGCATCTAGGTTTAATTGTTGACTAGATCGCCTCCCTGCAACAAGCGTCATGCGGTACAGGACTTGAGTTGCTATTGATTCCTCTGGAGTAAAACCTAGTCTCTGAACAAGTCTTAGGAATTTTATCCTGATTTGCTGCAATTTCTCCAGTTTTTTTTCCTCTTCTTCACTCAAGTTACTCTCAGAATCAGCACTTTCTCTTAGATTGGAAGGAGTGAAATGATTAGCTCGATTAGGCCGTGAAGCAGGTTTGATGGACTGGAGTGATGGTCCCAAACCAGCAGGGCGCTCAACAGAGAAAAGCCTTGATCCATCTTGAGAGGTTATTGTGATACTACCACCATCTTGTCCAGCACCTGTTGCTGCTTTCAAAAGAGCAGCCAAGGCAGCCGGATCAAATAGCTCCTTCCTCTCTCCTTCCTCGTCAGTGTCAACTTCATCTGAGTTAGTTGCAATCTGACCATCAATTCTCTGAGAAGGATCTTGTGAACTCTCAGCACCAGAGCGGGACCCAGAACTTGAATGCATTTCCATCTCCTTTGAGTACCGCTGCAGAGTCCCAGAGCTTCCAAAGGTCATATTTTTGGCCTCCCCATCTGACACAGAACCATCTCCTTGAACACGATGATCCTTTTCCGCATGATTCTCATCTGACCCCGTTACTAGGCTGCTGGAAGAATTGGGATCAACACATTTGGATGTAAGAGATTCACCAGAGGCCTCAAGGTTGCCATTTTCCTCCACATTAACATGAGCCTCTATGTTTATGTCACATTGCTTATCCTTGACCTCCATACCAACATCGTGACTTTCAAATTCCAAATTCTCATCCTTCTCCTGAGAGGCAATATCAAGCTTTTGCCGATTCAGCTCCTTCTCTGCATGTTCAATATCATCATCAGCTACAGCATCAACAATTTGATTGGACTTAGCATCCCCGGTATCAGAGTTATCAAAAGGTTCTTCAGCATCATGTACAATTGGATTAAACCCATTATCCAGGTTCACACTACGAGCTGGAGCCTCCATCCCCTTGATTTCCGTCTCCTTGATTTCCTCTTTGTCCCCATCTACAGCTGCTCCAGACCCCAACAAATTGACGTGTAGAGTGTCAACAACCAAGTCTCCTGTACTTGTAAATTTGATATCATCATTTTCAATAGGCTTATCATATGCTGATTCTACAGTCAAAAAATCTGCATGACCAGTGTTTGAGATATCAGTTCCAACAGTCATGGTGTTATCTCCAATGTTTACTTCAGCACCACCAGCAGCTGCCAGCTGCCTATCATGTAAATTGTCACTGTTCTGCTGTTTCACATCCTGCTCATCCTTCAAGTTGTATAATTCCGTCCTGTTGTCCTCAGCGGTCATCCCTCCTTCATACACAGTGTGCATGCTCCCCTTTAATTTTCCACTCTCAAACCCCTTATCACCACCACCGGAAGCCTCACCAAATTCCTCGCGGCCATCAGTAAAACCACTCTCCTTCACCACTTCACTAAAATTTAAATACTCCGTAGACTCCATTTGCACCAAATCTTCCTTATATTCCAAGTTTGCTGCTCCAATCCCCAATTTCTCCACCGAACCCTCCGTGGCTATGTCCAAATTACCATCACCTCCTTGCTCCAGTTTCGTGCCTATTAAAATGTCAACCTCTGAATCTCCAACGCCGTACTCGTCCTCAAGGTCAGCACCCACCCAAACATTCGCAATTGGTCTCTCAGACTTGGGCGTGAAAAATTCTGAAGCATTCACAAAAGGGGTATGAACAACATCCTCTTCGGCAGATTTCTCATCCGGGTATTTCCGAATTGGCCTTTCCGGCGCCGTCTGAAACTCTTCATCACCACTCACAAACCCTTCATTCTCAGAACCGCCATTAACACTAGAACTAGTATTGTTGTTATGGTCAACCCCCGCAATATCCATGACATGCTTTTCTGTGGAGAATTCTATATCAGAATTTTCAGGAGAAGAAGAAGAAGGAATAGAACCTGATTGGTTAGAAACATGGAACGTAGTTTCTGGAGCAGATGGGTCCGAGTCCATGGATGCAAAAGTCGCTATACTTGTTCAGCGACAACGAAGAAAACCAAGGAAGAGAGGGAAGACAGGCTGAAGAGATAAGGTTTTAAGAAAACCTCTCTCGGCCGCACAGGTGGTTTAGAGCTATGAGAATGGGTCTGAGGCTCGGGGGATTTTCAATGGGATCAAATGATGGCTAGCCCTTTCAAGCTGCAGATTACGGGTCCATGATTCCTATTTTATTTTTTCCTCCTTCTTTCTCTATTGCTTTTAATTTCCAATAAAACATCACTATTACTGTATGAAAATTAATATTATTTATATTATTTTTCCCAAATTTCAAAAATAATTATATAATAATGCAGACTTATTCTTGCTCCTATTAGACCATTTGTATCTATATACATTAGGATCCCAATTCATAGATTTCTCCGAAAAATAAAAAAAAGAGGATTGAACTATTTTTTTGAGTCTTTTTTAAATTTAATAAATGTTGGTTGATCATATATTTTATTATAGTTCTATGATTTAAAGTATCATTTCTTATTTAATACTTTCAAATTTTATATTCGAAGTTTTATTAAAAAGAATTGATTCAATATATTTATTATGTATTTATAAGTATTATACTAGATTTGAATCAAATTTCGGATCAATCTATATTGATTGATTGCTTCTATTATGTTGTTGCTAGCAAATCCATTAACTATATACAATTAGTCAAGTATATGCAATTTAATTTTAGACTAAAGTATTGTTTTGATACCTGAAATTTCACTCGTATTTCAAAAAAATATTTTAGCCCAAAAACTTTTGAAATAAATTGAATTTTAAGCAAAACTTCATCTACAAAATAGGTGTTTTAGCTTACTTATACAACAAAAAAGTAAACGGAAACAATAACCGTCTTTGTTTAGAATTTTTTTTATTTTATTCCAAAATAATTTTAAAATTTTTGGATGAGTTTGGTGGTTGTATTTTTTATGTAAACTGTGCATATAAATCTGTATTAAAGACTATAAATAAAAGTATTCAAGAGTTTTTATTTAATAATTTAAACTTTGTAGTTGAAATTATCTTTGGTAACTATTAAATAATTCATGGAGAGAAATTTTTCCCTTCAAAATTATGTAAAAGTCTCTCATATTTGTTATCCTTGGTTGCAATTGTAGAAAAAAAATTCTTTTGAATTTACCCTACGCTTCAAAGATAAATTTCAGAGACCAATTTTTGCCAAAATTTTTTAAAAAAATAAATCGTATTTTAGGCGAAACTTCATGTACGGTAAAGGTATTTTAACTTACTTATACAAGAAAAAAGTAAACTGAAACAATGGTATGCGTTCATTTAGAAAAAAAAAATTATTTTATTACAAAAGAATTTTTACATTTTTGAATGAGTTTAGTGGTTGTATTTTTTATGTAAACTAAGCATATTAATCTGTATTAGAAATTATAAATAAAAATATTCATAAATTTTTATTTAACAGTTTAAACTTTGTAATTGAAATTATCTTTGATAAATACTCTATGAAGAAAAAATTTTCACTTCAAAATTATTCAAATGTCTCTCAAAGAGAAGGCCGCAACCGATACCGTTGTTGACGAAACAATTAATAGTCGATATAAAAAATTACATAACAATTCAGTCAAAGCCTATTTGGTTATGTTTTTAATATCTGGTTATGTTTTTACATCAAAGAAATACATTGTCTCCTTCTCCAAATTGCAATTGTAGAAAAAAATTCTTTTGAATTTACCCTACGCTTCAAAGATAAATTTCAGAGACCAATTTTTGCCAAATTTTTTTAAAAAAATAAATCGTATTTTAGGCGAAACTTCATGTACGGTAAAGGTATTTTAACTTACTTATACAAGAAAAAAGTGAACTGAAACAATGGTATGCGTTCATTTAGAAAAAAAAAATTATTTTATTACAAAAGAATTTTTACATTTTTGAATGAGTTTAGTGGTTGTATTTTTTATGTAAACTAAGCATATTAATCTGTATTAGAAATTATAAATAAAAATATTCATAAATTTTTATTTAATAGTTTAAACTTTGTAATTGAAATTATCTTTGATAAATACTCTAGGAAGAAAAAATTTTCACTTCAAAATTATTCAAATGTCTCTCAAAGAGAAGGCCGCAACCGATACCGTTGTTGACGAAACAATTAATAGTCGATATAAAAAATTACATAACAATTCAGTCAAAGCCTATTTGGTTATGTTTTTAATATCTGTTTCTTTTAAAATTATTTTTTAATACAGTTTCAGAAAAAAAAATTACTATTACAAATAAACAAATAATATTTGACCAAATCAACTCATAAACTATTTTATCAATATTACTAGTGTTTTACCAATCTCATATAAAATCATTTTTGTTAAACTACTAAAAATAACATGTTTAAAAACTTTTTTTAAAGTAACATTAGCACTCAAATAATTTAACATAAACGAGTTAGGGGGATCTGACTTACTTATTAAATGAGTTCAAAAACATTCATCTATATTTGTCCAAACTATTTATGTAGCGGTCTAACTTTTATTTATTTATTTATTTTTGGTTAACAAAATATTTTTAAGTTCAATAAACTAAAATTTTCATTAAAAAAGGGATAAATATAATACTATATATGTGTATTAATTAAGTAATCTTATAATAACATAATGTATCATGATAATATATATAGTAAAAAATATTAAATTTTTAGGTTAAATGTGTCATAAATGAGTCAGCTGACAAACTTGTCTATGTAGTCCTTTCTATTTTCTTTGTTAAAATTTTGCAAGTTGGTCTTTCCAAATTCATTTTAACCTGCAACTTAAATGGGCTAGCTGTAATAACTCTATTGTTTTTACATATATACATATATATAATTTTTTTTTAGAGTGGCATAAAGTCATTACCTTTATTTAACTCATAATAACATTCAATTAATTTAACCAAATATAATTAAGATTTACACATCATTAATTAACAACATCCGTACGCAAATCAAATACATATATGTCTACATCTTATCCATCCCTATTGACCAGTTCTAGAGATACGGGTGCGGGTGGTTGCACCTTCACCGAGATTTTAACTAACTCGACCATAAACACCTTATGAATTTTTTGAGATATGCCCAATATAGAATAACTCGATCCAATGTACACTAAGAGTCAAAGTCAAAAAAAATTTGCAAAATTAGTTTTATGAACATGATATGAAAATATAGTGAGAATTAAATCTCAGTAGATTTAACAATAAATCATAATTATTATCAATATACCTCATCATGTCATGTTCATTTGTATAAGCTATAGCAATTACCTTAAGTCATATGAATGTACTTTATCTATCCACATAAAAATCGTACAGTAATGACATGGATGGCATGAATAACTATTTTTAAAATATCATATGATGGCTATCAACTAATTTTCATGTCAAGCTACTTCGGTCAGAGTGAATACTTTTTATTCTCCGGTATGGGCTTTTTTTACTCCGTCCGACATGGCACAATTTCCTTTCTCATTAACATAATCATAGTCGTTGGTAGGGCGTCCCCTACTAGTGCACCACACGGATTGCCATGTGACCATGGTCATTTCTTTTCTTTTCTTTTCATATTAATAGCCATAAATATGATTTCAATAACAAATATGTTCATTATACTCACATGCCATAATTTTCATCAAAATATAATCATTACCAAAAACCATTAGTCATCATGCCATAAATATAATCGTTTCAAATATCACTTTATAAAATATTTCTATGTCAAAATTATATACTTAAAATGGTAAGGAGTTCATGCAATGGCAATAGCTATGTCATACACTAGTCATTTATTATTTTATTTATAAGATTTTTTTTCTTTTTTAAATATTATTTTTATCTTTTCATTTTCTTTATACTTGGCCTTTAGTCACTTTCCTTATATCATTTTTCATCACATGTTCTCACAAATTTAGTACGGCATTCTTCTTCAATTTGATTTCTATTATTATCTTACAGTTAATGAGGTTCATTTAAGGTAGAAAAATGTTAAAAATATGTTTTACCAGCTTCCAACACGGCCTAAACGTATCTTGTAACACAGCTTGGCCATTTTTTGTAAAACAGTCATGCTTTAGGCTTCAAAATATCGTTTCCAGCACCGAACACAGCCTTACTTTGCCTTGAAACACGGTCATGCTCTATATTGTGTTATTCCTTGATGCAGATTTTTGTCTTGCCTGACCTTCTATCACTAATCAGAGCATAACTCTTTCAACTCCGAATTAGGTGATCTTAGTGTTTATTTAAAGATAAAACAATTATCTAAAACTATTATGTTGAATATTTTAACAAAATCTTAAGGAATCTTGGCGATATTATTCTATCAAGTTAAACGTTATTTCTTTTCGGTTAGATTCTAACATTTACTTACTAATATGACTATATCTCCCTCATATGAACTCCAACTTGAGTGATTCTAGTGGCTAACTTTCCATGAGACATATATCTATATTTGTTATGTTAAACAGTTATTTTAATTCCCTACATAATTTTCACAGAAATTCAAAAATAGAAGCTTTTTTAATAGATTCTTCCCTGATTAACCATTTTTTGACCACTGCTCACTAATTTGACCATATCTACCTTATATGACCTCCAAATTGAGTGCTTCCAGTGGCTAAAACTCCGTGAGATATATATCTATATTGTTTATGTTAATCATTTCTTTTCATTCCTAACCAATTCTTTTCAGAATTTGAAAAATAGAAGTTTTCCTAGTTACTCTGAAATCCAGTTTCCTAACCAAACCTTTCTTAAGGTTTTAGTTCATCATTATAATACATCATCTTCCATTTTTTTACATTTAATCATATTCCATCAAATGTTTACCACATTCAAATATACAAAATAACATCATAACAATCGTAAAATTTTACCACCCATAGCCATACCTATGCAAAACTTTTCACACCAACTGAAATGTTTAAAACATTCATCATATGCAAAATAACATGTAACATGGTATAGCAACATCCATGACCAATTATCAAAGTAGCAAATATTGTAAATTTCATCAAAAGTTCTAAGATCAAAATCTCATATAAATATTACAAATTTTAAAACTTTTCTTCAAAGTGAGATATTGTTAAACCTACCTAAAGATCTCCCTAACTCACTTAGTAAATTCTTTTTCTTGTATCCTCTTAAAGGAAGTAGCAAGATTCCTCCCTTCCCTTAGCTTTTCTAACATCTTAAATAAGAGAAGGAGGGTGAATTTTTGAACCCCAAGGATGAAAATAAAATATGGATTCAAGTGGAGATTAAGCTAACTTACCTTAAATACTTAGTTTTCTAAACTTCTCTTTCTTATTCCTTCCTCTCTTTTCCTCTCTTTCTCTCATTTCCTCACTCTACCTTGCTTCTATTTTTCCTCTCCCTCACTTAGATGAAATTCTAATGTCATAGGGGTGGTTCTTGCTTAAATAAACCATCAAGTGGTCCTTCTTTCATAATCATGGTTCTACCTTATCACAATTATGATGTACTTGGTTGCTTTTTGAGGAAAGACAACTCATGTTCTTGTCTTCCTCTCCCTTAGTCAAGATATGCATAGCAAAAGAAGATTTGTATTTTGAAAATCATGATAAAATGTTCTTAAGATAAGGGACAAGGTCCATTTGATTTAGGAATTCTTTTTCTTTTGTCTCACACAAGTATGATAGGTTTGCCTTTCTAAGTGGTAAGTTTCTAGCCCTTAAATCTCCCTTGTTTAACTGAAATTATTTGTGTAGGATAGGAATGTTTTGTCCTAATACCATGTATTATTATACCACTTTCTAAAATTATGAGTGTAGGATATAGATGTTTTGTCCTAATGTCATGTATTATCATATCACTTGTTAAATTTATGAATGTAAGATATAGATATTATCACACCATTTGCTGAATTTTTGTCTTAATACCATGTGACCTAATCTTTATTATTATTATATTATTATTTCATCACATGATTTATTTTATTTTACTTTATTTTTCCTCTTGGATTTGGGCTCATTCTCACCCATTTCCTTTGCTTTGAATAAAATTATACCTTTCTTGGAAGGCTGTCATATTTTCATAATTTTTGGGCTATCGATCCAACTTCTATATGTTAGTCTAAGTCTATGTTTTATTTCTTGCTTGGGCTATCTATTGGGCTTGCTAGAAACTTATATGAAGTGAAAAAACTCCATATGAAGTGTCCATAGGTGAAAGCCTAATTTATGGGTAGAAATGTTAAATTTAGAAATTTCTAACTCTTGAATTAGGAAAATTACCCTAATCTAATCTTCTTAAAATTTTAAGACCTTTACTTACTTCACAAAAAAATTTATCTTCCTTACTAAAGAATTTCACCTCTCTTTAGTATGTTATTTCTAATTTTTTCTATTATATTTTCTTTCTTTACTTATTCCCTTAATGTTAGAAACATTTTCTATGCATACCTATAAGGTGAAGATTTTCTAAGGATTATATTTCCTTAGATATCTAAAAATTTTCTAATAAATATTATTTCCTTAATTAAATATTTATGTACCTTTATTAATAAAAGAAACAAAATTAAGGATGTTATATTTCTTTCCCCCTAAAAGAAATTTTGTCCTCACAATTTCAGAAATTACCTAATAAGAACAATTGTAGATATTTCTTCCTCATGACTTCTTCCAGCTCCTAAGTTGCTTCTTCCGAAGTCAAACCTTCCCATAACACCTTAACTAGGGGAATGATTTTATTTCTCATTTGCTTCATGTCGGTGTCCAATATGGATGCTGTTACTAGTTGGTATGTCATGTTATCCTTTATTTGTATTGGTTCATCCCGTATTACATGTGAGGAATCTGGAAGATACTTTTGTAGCTGTGATACATGAAAAACATTATGCAGGTTGGAAAAATTAGGTGGGAGGGCAACTTGATATGCTAATATCCCCACTTTTTTCAGAATTTGGTAGGGTTCCAAAAATTGCAGACTTAGCTTCCTGGTTTTGAAAGACCTACCAACTCCAGTAGTCGGGAAAAATTTTAGAAATACATGGTCTCCTTGCCCAAATTCCAAAGGTCTATGTCTCTTATCAAAGTAACTCTTTTGCCAACTCTGAGTTGTAAGTATTTTGTCTAGTATCATCCTGATTTGTTCAGTAGTTTTTTGAACTAGATCAGGACCCAACAAGTTTTTTTCTCCTATCTCAAACCAACATAGTGGATATCGGCACTTCCTACCATGTAAAGTTTCGTATGGGGCCATCTTAATACTAAAGTGATAACTATTATTATAAGCAAACTCCACTAAAGGTATATACTTATTCTATCATTTACCTTGCTCTATCACACAGGCCCTTAACATATCTTCTAGGGTTTGAATGGTCCGTTCTGTCTGCCTGTCAATCTGAGGATGGTAGGCAGTACTGAACCGCAATCGGGTTCCAAAAGTGTAACATCCCTAATTTTGTTTCATGTATTAATAAAAGTACAAGATTATTCAAAGTAACATCCCTAATTTCATTTCTTTTATTGATAATGGTACATAAATATTTAATTAAGAAAATAAAATTAATTAGACAATTTTTAGATATCTAAGGAAATATAATCCTTAGAAATTCTTCACCTTATGTGTATGCATAGAAATGTTCTAATATTAATGGAATAGGTAAAGAAAGAAAACCTAAGAGGAAATATTAGAAATAAACATGCTAAAGAAAGGTGAAATTCTTAGGCAAGAAAGATAAATTTTTGTGAAGTAAGTAAAGGTCTTAAAATTTCAAGAAGATTGGATTAGGGTAATTTTTCTTAATTTAAGAGTAAAAGTTACTAAGTTTAGTATCTCCACCCATAAATTGGGCTTTCACCTATGGACACTTCATATAGAATTTTTCTACTTCACATGAATTTTTAGTAAGCCAATAGGATAGCCCAATGAAGAAATAAAACATAAACTTGGACTAGGATATAGGAATTGGACCGGTAGCCCAAAAATCATGAAAATGTGACCAAGCCCATTATGAAAGGTATAATTTTAATCAAAGTAAAGAAAATGGGCAAGAATGAGCCCAAACCCAAGAGGAAAAAATAAAAAAAATAATAAAAGTAAAGTGATGAAATAATAGTGTAATCCAGATTAGGTGACATGGCATTAAGATAAAAATTTAGCAAGTGGTGTGATATCCTACATTCATAATTTTAGCAAGTGGTATGATAGTACAAGGCTTTAGGACAAAACATCTATATCCTACACTCATAATTTTAGCAAGTGGTATAATAATACATGGCATTAGGACAAAACATTCATATCCCACACAAATAATTTCAACCAAATAATGGAGATTGAAGGGCTAGAAATTTGCCACCTAAAAAGGCAACCTATCATACTTGATTAAGACAAAAGAAAAAGAAAATGAATCTCTAAATCAAAGGGACCTTGTCCCTTATCTTAGAAACATATTATCATAATTTTCAAAATACAAAACTCCTTTTGCTATGCATATTTTGACTAAGGAAGAGGAAGACAAGAACATAAGTTGTTTGTTTTCCAAAATTTCAACCAAGTGTATCCTAATTGTGATAAGGTAGACCCATGATCATGAAATTTGAATTATTTGATGGTCTATTTAAGCAAAATTAACCCTTACAACATTAGAATTTTCATCCAAGTGAGGGAGAGGAAAAATAGAAGCAAGGTAGAGTGAGGAAAGGAGAGGAAGAAAGGAAGAAAGAGGAAGGAGAAGTCTAGAGGACTAAGTGCTCCAGATAAGTTTAACAATATTTCTTTTTGACAAAAAGGTTTTGAAACTTGTAATATTTATATTAGATTTTGATCTTAGAACTTTAATGATTGGTCATGGATGTTGCTATATTATGTTACATATTATGTATGTTTGAATACTTAGATTGGTGTAGATAGTTCTGCATAGGTATGGCTATGGGTGGCAAACTTTTATGCTTCTATTTTTAAAATTTTGGGAAGAATTAGTAAGGAATTAAAACCAATGGTTAACATGAAAACTGTAGATGTATGTCTCACGGATTTTTACCCACTGGAATCACTCAATTTGGAGTCCATATGAGGTAGATATGGTTCGATTAGTAAGCAAAGGTCAGAAAATGTTTAATCATGGAAGAAAATGTTAGGATAGCTTCTGTGTTTTTATTTCTGAGAACATTTTGTAGGGAATTAAAATAAATTGTTAACATAAGAATTATAGCTATATGTGTCACAGATTTTTAGCCACTGGAATCACTCAATTTGGAGTCCATATGAGGTAGATATGGTCCGATTAGTAAGCAAAGGTCAGAAAATGGTTAATCAGGGAAGAATATGTTAGGATAGTTTCTGTGTTTTTATTTTTGGGAACATTCTGTAGGGAATTAAAATAAATGGTTAATATAAGAATTATAGCTATATGTGGCACGGAGTTTTAGCCATTGGAATCACTCAATGTGGAGTTCATATGAGGTAGATATGGTCCGATTAGTAAGCAATGGTCAGAAAAATGGTTAACCAGGGAAGAATATGTTAGGATAACTTCTGTGTTTTAATTTCTGGGAACATTCTGTAAGGAATTAAAATAAATGATTAACATAATAATTATAGCTATATGTGTCACGGAGTTTTAGCCACTGGAATCACTAATAATAATAATAATAATAAAGTTGTTACATAAAGCCTCCTGTAACGCCTCCCAAAACCTCGATGTGAACCTCGAATCTCTATCAAAAACGATATTTAAGAGAATTCCATATAGTCTAACTATTTTCTAGATGTACAAATGAGCCAATTTTTCCGGTGAATAGTTAATCTTTTTGGACAAAAAGTGAGTAGATTTGGTTAATCTGTTAACTATTACCCAGATAGAGTCATGTCCAACTGAAGTCTTAGGTAAACCTAAAAGAAAGTTCATCGCAATATTGTCCTATTTTCAATTAGGGATCTCAAGAGGTTATAAAAATTCTGCTAACTTTTGATGCTCTACCTTCACCTTCTGACAAATTAGACATTTCGCCATAAACTCGACAATGTCCTTTTTCATCCCTAGCCACCAATACATCTTCTTTAAGTCCTGGTACATTTTAGTAGATTTAGGATGGACTGTTTATTTACTCTGATGTGCTTCCTGCAGGATCTTAGTCCTCAACTCTCGTTCTTGAGGAACACAGACCCTTCTTTGATACATGATTACTCCATCTTTCGAAACAGAAAAATCATCATAATCATTATGATCCTGTATGTAACATCTCTAATTTCGCTTCATGTATTAATAAAAGTACAAAAGTATTCAAAGTAACATCCCTAAACATACATAAAGATTTAAAGAAATAAAATTTATTAGATAATTTTTAGATACCTAAGGAAATATAATCCTTAGAAATTATTCAACTTACGTGTATGCATAAAAATGTTCTAACATTAATGGAATAGGTAAAGAGAGAAAACCTAAGAGGAAATATTATAAATAAACATGCCAAAGAAAGTTGAAATTCTTGGACAAGGAAGATAAATTTTTGTGAAGTAAGTAAAGGTCTTAAAATTTTAAGAAGATTGGATTAGGGTAATTTTTCTTAATTTAAGAGTTAAAGTTACTAAGTTTAGTATCTCCACCCATAAATTGGCCTTTCACTTATGGACAATTCATATAGAGGTTTTCCACTTAACATAATTTTTTTAGCAAGCCCATTGGATAACTTAAGCAAGAAATAAAACATAAACTTGGACTAGGATATAGAAATTGGACCGGTAGCCCAAAAATCATGAAAATGTGACCAAGCCCATTATGAAATGTAGAATTTTAACCAAAGTAAAGAAAATGGAAAAGAGTGACCCAAATCCAATAGGAAAAATAAAAATAAAAATAAAAATAAAGTGATAAGATAATGGTATAATCAAGATTAGTTGAAATGGCGTTAAGACAAAAATTTAGCAAGTGGTATGATAATACAAGGCTTTAGGACAAAACATCTATATCCTACACTCATAATTTTAGCAAGTGGTATGATAATACATAGCATTAGGACAAAACATTTCTATCCCACACAAATAATTTCAACCAAATAATGGAGATTGAAGGGCTAGAAATTTGTCACTTAAAAAGACAAACCTATCATAATTGATTAAGACAAAAGAAAAAGTAAATGAATCCCTAAATCAAAGGGACCTTGTCCCATATCTTAAGAACATATTAACATAATTTTCAAAATACAAATCTCCTTTTCCTATACATATCTTGAATAAGGACGAGGAAGACAAGAACATAAGTTGTTTGTTTTCCAAAAATTCAACCAAGTGTAACCTAATTGTGATAAGGTAGAGCCATGATCATGAAAGGTGAATTATTTGGTGGTCTATATAAGAAAATCCACCCTTACAACATTAGAATTTCATCCAAGTGAGGGAGAGGAAAAATAGAAGCAAGGTAGAGTGAGGAAAGGAGAGAAAGAAAGGAAGAAAGAGGAAGGAGAAGACTATGGGACTAAGTGCTCCAGGTAAGTTTAACAATATTTCTTTTTAAAGAAATTTTTTGAAACTTGTAATATTTATATGGGATTTTGATCTTAGAACTTTAATGATTGGTCATGGATGTTGCTATATCATGTTACATATTATGTATGTTTGAATACTTAGGTTAGTGTAGATAGTTCTGCATGGGTATGGCTATGGGTGGCAGAATTTTAAACTTCTGTGTTCTAATTTCTGGGAACATTCTATAGGGAATCTAAAAATATGGTTAACATAACAAATGAATATTTATGTCTCACAGATTTTTAACCACTGTAATTATTCAATTTAGAGTTCATATGAGGTAGATATGGTCCGATTAGTAAACAAAGGTCAGAAAATGGTTAATCAGGGAAGAATATGTTAGGATAGCTTCGGTGTTTTAATTTCTGGGAACATTCTATAAGGAATTAAAATAAATAGTTAACATATGAATTATAGATATATGTGTCATGGATTTTTAGCCACTGGAATCATTCAATTTAGAGTTCATATGAGGCAGATGTGTTCCGATTAGTAAATAAAGGTAAGAAAATGGTTAATAAGGGAAGAATATGTTAGGATAACTTTGGTGTTTTAATTTCTGGGAACATTCTATAAGGAATTAAAATAAATGGTTAACATATGAATTATGGATATATTTGTCACGGATATTTATCCACTAGAATCACTTAATTTGGAATTCTTACGAGGGAGATATGGACAGATTAGTAGGTAGAGGTCAGAACCTACCCGAGATGAAATAACATGTACTTTGAGGGGGTAATATCACCATGATATCTTAATATTTCGTTCAACTGTTCAACATAATAGTTTTAGATAATTGTTTTATATTTAAATTGACAGTAAGATCACTTAAATCGGAGTTAAATTGAAGGAGTTATCTTCTGATTAGTAAGAGAAGATCAGATAGGATGAAAACTTGCTTCAAGAAAATAAAAGAATAAAATTAATATTTAAAAAAAAAGAATTTTATAAATAAAAATAATAAATGATTAGTATATGCTATAGCCATTGCCAATGCATCAACTTCTTACAATTCTAAGTGTGAAATTTTGACAAGGAAATTTTTTGATGAAGCATTATGGTATGTGAGTATAATGAATATACTTGTTATTGCAAATCATATTTTTGGCTACTAATGTTAAAAGAAAAGAAATAAGAACGGTCACATGGCGATCCGTGTGGTGCACCAGTAGGGGACGCCCTACCAACGGTTATGAATATGTTAATGAGAAAAGAAAGAGAAAGTGTGTCTTGTCAGACGGAGCGAGAAAAGCCCGTACCGAAGAGTAGAAAATACTCACCCTGACCAGGGTAGCTTGATATGAGAATAAATTGATAGTCATCATATGATATTATGAAAATAATTAATCCTGTCATACATGTCATTATTGTACGATTCTCTTGTGCATAGATATAAGGCATTCATGTGACCAAAGATATTTGTTGTAGTTTATACAGCTGAACCTGACATGATGAGTTATATTGATAATTATTTATTGTTGAACTTACTGGAATTTAATTCTCACTATATTTCCATGTCATGTTCAGAAAATTAGTTATGCAGATTTTTCTATAGCTCTGGCTTTTAGTGCACGTTGGATCGAGTTATTATATGATGGGCGGATTCTAAATAAAATGTTTGTGGACGAATTGGCACAGATCCTAGTGAAGGTGCAACCACCCGCACTCGAATCTCCGGAATTGGTCAACTAGAATAAATATGATGTAGATATTTATGTGTTTGAAATATTGTACGTACATTTTGATTAATGATGTGTATGTGAACTTTATATTGTATAATAATAAATAAATAAATAAGTTGTTACATAATTGGTATCAGAACAGGTTGATCCTAGATGGCCAGTGGGTGGATGGTTATCTGAATCGATCTTATAGTGTCTTGAGTATGTTTGTGGTTGTGCTGTGTAGGGGATCAATGAATTCATATAGGTAAGAAATTACTAGTGTTTCCTATCTATATGCCGAGGTGGTGTTATGACTGCTGTTAAATATTTTTGAACTAACTATTGGGCTTGATCACCTCAATAGCAGCATAACTTTGTTTTTGCCATAATAGGAAATGGCACCACCAAGGAGGAATCTAGCAAACAATGTGGAGGAAACCCTACACAACCTGGCCACGGCAATTCGAGACCAAGTCATGACCACTAACCAAATTCTATAATACCTCCAAAATGCTAATAACTCAAATGGTGCTAACAACTAGATGGCTGGAAATGATAACGGCATATCCGAGTTCCTGAGGACTAGGCCGCCTTGTTTTCAATGCGGCTTTAACCCGATTGTAGTTGAAAGATGGATAAGGGAGTTAGAGAAAATCTTTGAAGTGATGGGCTGTACTGAGGAGCAGCAAGTAATCTTCGCTGCATATATGCTAAAAGATGAAGCAGAATACTGGTGGCGGGGAGCTAGAGAACTTTTAGCTCAACAGGGAAGGCAGATCACTTGGCAGGTGTTCAAAGACACCTTTTTGGAAAAGTACTTTCCAAGTACTGTGTGGGCGGAGAAGGAGATCGAATTTCTCCAACTCAGGCAAGGAAGCATGACCATAGACTAGTACATCGCGAGATTTGAGGAGTTGTCTAAGTTCTCCTCTTACCTGTGATTTAACCCAGATGAAGCATGAAAGGCTGTTAAGTTCAAAGCGGGACTGAACTTGGAGATAAAGAATGCTGTTATAGTTATAGAGATGAGGGAGTTTGTACCTCTGATAAATAAATGCAGACTCCTGGAGAAGAGTTTGAAAGCAGTGGAGGATGAGAAACAAAGATAGAACTTTTGGAAAAGGAAGAATGGGCCACAAAATTCTGGCAGAAATGTTAGAGGAAAAGGATAGGGTACTGGCAAGAGGCCAATGACTGTGGGTCCTTGACCCTTCCAACAAGACCTTGCTCCAGTCAAGTGCACTAAGTGCAAACGCATGCATGGTAACCGGCCATGCTACATGGGACTAGATGTTTGTTTTAAATGCGGACAGAAGGGCCATTTTGCAAGGAGCTGCCCACAAAATATGGGAAACCAGCCAGAACAGAAGCCTCAGGTGAAAGGAAGGGTTTTCACCCTAAGCGGCTAAGAGGCAGCTCAATCTTCTGAAATGATTCAAGGTACATGCTACATCTATGGATTTGCTCTTATGGTGTTGTTTGACTCTGGTGCTAGTCATTCATTTATATCAGAAGAATGTATTAGGAAGTTTTAGTTTCCTATTTCTAAAACTCCCTATGAGCTATCTGTAGTTACCCCCACAGGGGAAAGTGTATTAACTTTCTCTGTATGTAAGGACTGTCAAGTCATCATCCAGGAGAAAACCTTTTCTATAGACCTCGTCAGTTTACCTTTAAGAGGTATTGAGGTCATTCTAGGGTTAGACTGGATGTCTAGAAATCGGGTCTTGCTGAATTGTTGTAACAAGACCGTTGAATTTCTATCTCCTACTCCAAAAGAGGAGGTGCAGTTATTGATGCTTAATGCCAATCAAGTTAATAGGGAGTTGAAGAATGGAGTACTTGGATACATTCTCTTGCACTTATTAAATCTAGAAGTTAAAGCGAAGCTTGATGAAATTCCAATAGCCAACGAATTTCCTGAAGTATTTCCATCAGATATTCTAGGCTTACCTCCCAAGAGAGAGATAGAATTTTCTATTGATATCTTACCTAGGACAGGGCCTATCTCTATTGTACCTTATAGAATGGCATCAAAATAACTACAGGAACTCAAGAAACAGTTGGAGGAACTGTTAGACAAGCAATTTGTTAGATCAAGTGTATCACCTTAGGGAGCTCCTGTATTGTTTGTTAAGAAGAAAGACGGAAACCTTAGACTATGCATAGACTATAGACAGCTAAATAAGCTGACTTTCAAAAACAAGTATCCTATCCCTAGGATAGATGACTTATTGGATCAATTGAAGGGAGCCTCTATCTTTTCTAAGATTGACTTGAGGTTGGGATATCATCAGATTAGGATCAAGGAGGAGGATGTACCAAAAACTTCCTTCAAGACTAGGTATGGGCACTATGAATTTCTCGTAATGCCTTTCGGGTTAACAAATGTACCTGCAATTTTCATAGATTACATGAATCACATTTTTCGACCCTACCTAGATTAATTTGTGGTAGTGTTATTGATGACATCTTGATATATTCTAAGAGTGAGAAAGAACATGAACAACATCTCTGAATTGTGCTGTAAGTACTAAAAGAGAAAAAGTTGTATGCCAAATTGGAGAAGTGTGAATTTTGGCTGTCAGAAGTAAAGTTTCTCGAACATGTCATCTCAAATAGAGGGATAGCCGTAGATCCTAGCAAGACGAAAGCAGTAATTCAATGGGAGAGACCAAAGATGGTTACGGAAGTCAGAAGTTTCCTGGGTTTGGCAGGATACTACAAGAGGTTTATACAAAACTTCTCTCGTATAGCCTTGCCATTGACTAAATTGACTAGGAAGGGAAGTCTTTTCAAATGGACTGATCAATGTGAAGATAGTTTTCAGGAGCTTAAGACAAGACTGACCACTCCTGCGGTTTTAATTATTCCAGACCCCACATGACATTTTGAAGTGTATAGTGACACTTCAAAGAAAGGGTTAGGGTGTGTGCTAATGCAAGACAAGAGAGTAGTTGCTTACGCCTCTAGATAACTAAGACCCCATGAAGAAAACTATCCAACCCATGATCTTGAATTGGTAGCGATGGTGTTTGCTTTAAAGATTTGGCGACATTACTTATACGGAGCAACCTTTGAAGTATATTGCGATCACAAGAGTCTTAAATATCTCTTTGATTAAAAAGAGTTAAATATGAGGCAACGAAGATGGGTGGAATTTCTCAATGACTACAAGTTTGAGATAAAGTATCATCCAGGAAAGGCGAATGTTGTAGCTGATGCCTTAAGTTAAAAATCTCTACACATGGGCCAGATGATGGTGTATGAGATGCAAATGCTAGAAGAGTTTCAAAATTTGAAGCTGGACACTACTTTTTCCTCAAAGAAGCTAATCATTAATGGTTTAAGTATAAGGTGTGACCTTAGAGCCCAGATCAAAGAGGCTCAAGTTCACAACCAATACTTACAGGATCATAAAGATCAAGGAAATTTTTCTGTCATGGAAGATGGAGCAATCATGTATCAAGGAAGGATTTGTGTCCCTCAAGAACGAGAGTTGAAGACTAAAATCCTATAGGAAGCACATTAGAGTAAATATATTGTTCATCCTGGATGCACTAAAATGTACCAGGACTTAAAGAGGATATATTGGTGGCCAGGGATGAAAAAGGATATTGCGGAGTTCGTGGCGAAATGTCTAATTTGTCAAAAGGTGAAGGTGGAGCATCAAAAGCCAGCAGGATTTCTACAACCTCTTGAGATCCCTAAATGGAAATGGGACAGTATCTCGATGGACTTTGTTGTGGGTTTACCTAAGACTTCAATGGGACATGACTCTATCTGGGTAATAGTTGACAGATTAACCAAATCTGCTCACTTTCTGCCCATAAAAATTAACTTTTCACTGGATAAATTGGTCCAATTGTACGTTCAGAAAATAGTTAGACTACATGGGATTCCCTTAAATATTATTTCTGATAGAGATCCGAGGTTCACATCGAGGTTTTGGAAGGCGTTGTAAGAAGCTTTTGGTACTCAGTTGCAGTTCAGTACTACCTACCATCCTCAGACTGACGGGCAGACAAAACAGACCATTCAAACTCTAGAAGACATGTTAAGGGCCTGTGTGATAGAGCAAGGTAAAAGATGGGATAAGTACCTAACTTTAGTAGAGTTTGCTTATAATAATAGTTATCACTCCAGTATTAAAATGGCCCCCTACGAAGCTTTATACGGTAGGAAGTGCCGATCTCCACTATGTTGGTTTGAGGTAGGAGAAAAGAACTTGCTGGGTCCTGATCTAGTTCAACAAACCACTGAACAAATCAGGATAATACGAGATAAAATATTCACAGCTCAAAGTTGGCAAAAGAGTTACTATGATAAAAGACATAGACCTCTGGAGTTTGAGGAAAGGGACCATGTATTTCTAAAACTTTCTCTGACCACTAGAGTTGGTAAGTCTTTCAAGACCAAAAAGCTAAATCTGCGATTTTTAGGACCCTACCAAATTCTGAAGAAAGTAGGGACGTCAGCATATCAAGTTGCTCTCCTACCTAATTTGTCCAACTTGCATAATGTTTTTCATGTATCACAGCTTCGAAAGTATTTTCTAGACTCCTCACATGTGATACGAGATGAACCAATCCAAATAAAGGAGAACATGATATACCAGCTAGTACCAGCATCTATATTGGACACTGACGTGAAGCAATTACAGAACAAAACTATTCCCCTAGTTAAGGTGTTATGGGAAGGTTTGACTCTAGAAGAAGCAACTTGGGAGCTAGAAGAAGTCATGAGCAAGAAATATCCGAAATTGTTCTTACTAGGTAATTTTTGAAATTTTGAGGACAAAATTTCTTTTAGGGGGAAGGAAATGTAACATCCCTAATTTTGTTTCATGTATTAATAAAAGTACAAAAGTATTCAAAGTAACATCCCTAAACATACATAAATATTTAAGGAAATAAAATTTATTAGACAATTTTTCGATACCTAAGGAAATATAATCCTTAGAAATTCTTCAACTTACGTGTATGCATAAAAATGTTCTAACATTAATGGAATAGGTAAAGAGAGAAAACCTAAGAGGAAATATTAGATATAAACATGCCAAAGAAAGTTGAAATTCTTGGATAAGGAAGATAAATTTTTGTGAAGTAAGTAAAGGTCTTAAAATTTCAAGAAGATTGGATTAGGGTAATTTTTCCTAATTTAAGAGTTAAAGTTACTAAGTTTAGTATCTCCACCCATAAATTGGCCTTTCACTTATGGACAATTCATTTAGAGGTTTTCCACTTAACATAATTTTTTTTAGCAAGCCCATTGGATAACCTAAGCAAGAAATAAAACATAAACTTGGACTAGTTTATAGAAATTGGACCGGTAGCCCAAAAATCATGAAAATGTGACCAAGCCCATTATGAAATGTAGAATTTTAACCAAAGTAAAGAAAATGGACAAGAGTGAGTCCAAATCCAAAAGGAAAAATAAAAATAAAGTGATAAGATAATGGTGTAATCAAGATTAGGTGAAATGACATTAAGACAAAAATTTAGCAAGTGGTATAATAATACAAGGCCTTAGGACAAAGCATCTATATCCTACACTCATAATTTTAGCAAGTGGTATGATAATACATAGCATTAGGACAAAACATTTCTATCCCACACAAATAATTTTAAGTTTCTGTGTTTTAATTTCTGGAAACATTCTATAGGGAATCTAAAAAAATGGTTAACATAACAAATGTATATTTATATCTCACGGATTTGTATCGACTAGAATCATTCAATTTAGAGTTCATATGAGGTAGATATGGTCCGATTAGTAAACAAAGGTCAGAAAATGGTTAATCAGGGAAGAATATGTTAGGATAGCTTCAGTGTTTTAATTTCTGGGAACATTCTATAAGGAATTAAAATAAATGGTTAACATATGATTTATAGATACATGTGTCACGGATTGTTAACCACTAGAATCATTCAATTTAGAGTTCATAAGAGGTAGATATGTTCCGATTAGTAAACAAAGGTCAGAAAATGGTTAATCAGGGAAGAATATGTTAGGATAGCTTCGGTGTTTTAATTGCTGGGAACATTCTATAAGGAATTAAAATAAATGGTTAACATATAAATTATAGATATATGTGTCACGGATTTTCAGCCACTAGAATCACTTAATTTGGAATTCTTATGAGGGAGATATGGGCAGATTTGTTGGTAGAGGTCAAAACCTACCCGAGAAAAAATAACTTGTACTTTGAGGGAGGAATATCACCATGATATCTTAATAGTTCGTTCAACTATTCAACATAATAGTTTTAGATAATTGTTTTATATTTAAATTGACATCAAGATCACCTAAATCGGAGTTAAATTGAGGGAGTTATCCTCTGATTAGTAGGAGAAGATCAGATAGTATGAAAACTTGCATCAAGAAAATAAAGAAATTAAATTAATATTTTAAAAAAAAAATTTATAAATGAAAATAATAAATGGTTAGTATATGCTATAGCCATTTCCAATGCATAAACTTACCATTCTAAGTGTGAAATTTTGACATGGAAATTTTTTGATGAAACATTATGGTATGTGAGTATAATGAACATACTTGTTATTGCAAATCATATTTTTGGCTATTAATGTAAAAAGAAAAAAAATAAGCATGGTCACATGGCGATCCGTGTGGTGCACCAGTAGGGGATGCCCTACCAACGGTTATGAATATGTTAATGAGAAAAGAAAGAGAAAGTGTGCCATGTTGGATGGAGTGAGAAATGCCCATACCGAAAAGTAAAAAATACTCACCCTGACCGGGGTAGCTTGATATAAGAATAAATTGATAGTCATCATATGATATTCTGAAAATAATTAATCCTGTCATACATGTCATTACTGTACGATTCTCATGTGCATAGATATAATGCATTCGTGTGACTAAAGTTATTTACTGTAGTTTACACAGATGAACATGACGTGATGAGCTATATTGATAATGATTTATTGTTGAATTTATTGGGATTTAATTCTCACTATATTTCCATGTCATGTTCAAAAAATTAGTTATGCAGATTTTTCTATAGCTCTGGCTTTTAGTGTACGTTGGATCGAGTTATTCTATAATGGGCAGATCCTAAATAAAATGTGTAACATCCCTAATTTCATTTCTTTTATTGATAAAAGAATATTTAATTAAGGAAATAAAATTTATTAGACAATATTTTATATATCTAAGGAAATATAATCCTTAGAAATTCTTCACCTTATGTATATGCATAGAAAATGTTTCTAACATTAAGAGAACAAATAAAGAGGGAAAACCTAATAGGAAAAAAAATTAGAAATAACATACTAAGAGATGCAAAATTCTTGGATAAGGAAGATAAATTTTTAGAAACAAGTAAAGGTCTTAAAATTTCAAGAACTTTGGATTAGGGTAATTTTTCCTAATTCAAGAACTAGAGTTACTAAGTTCAAAATCTTTACCCATACATTGGGCTTTTACCTATGGACACTTCATATAGAGCTTTTCCACTTCACATAAGTTTCTAGCAAGCCCATTGGATAACCTAAGCAAGAAATAAAACATAGACATGGACTAGGATATAGTAATTGGACCGATAGCCCAAAAATTATGAAAAAGTGACCAAGCCCCCCAAGAAAGGTAGAATTTTATCCAAAGCAAAGAAAATGGGTAGGAATAAGCCTATAATGGGTAGGAATAAGCTCAAATCCAAGATAAAAAATAAAATAAAATAAATTAAGTGATGATATAATAATGTAATAATAATAATGATTAGGTTACATGGCATTAAGACAAAAATTTAGCAAGTGGTGTGATTCTACAGTCATAATTTTGGCAAGTGGCATGATAATACAAAGCTTTAGGACAAAAACATCTATATCCTACACTCATAATTCTAGCAAGTGGTATGATAATACATGGCATTAGGACAAAACATTCCTATCCCACACAAATAATATCAACCAAATAATGGAGATTCAAGGGCTAGAAATTTGCCACCTAAAAAGGCAAACCTAACATACTTGTTTAAGACAAAAGAAAATGGAAATAAATCCCTAAATCAAAGGGACCTTGTCCCTTATCTTAAAAACATATCATCAAAATTTTCAAAATACAAATCTCCTTTTCTTATGCATATCTTGACTAAGGAAGAGGAAGACAAGAACATAAGTTGTTTGTTTCCCAAAAATTCAACCAAGTGTAATCTAATTGTGATACGGTAGACCCATGATCATGAAAGGTGAATTATTTGGTGGTCTATATAAGAAATTCCACCCTTACAACATTAGAATTTCGTCCAAGTGAGGGAGAGGAAAAATAGAAGCAAGGTAGAATGAGGAAAGGAGAGGAAGAAAGGAAGAAAGAGGAAGGAGAAGTCTAGGGGACTAAGTGCTCCAGGTAAGTTTAACAATATTTCTTTTTGAAGAAAACTTTTGAAACTTATAATATTCATATGAGATTTTGATCTTAGAACTTTAATGATTGGTCATGATGTTGCTATATCATGTTACATATTGATCTTGCATGTGATGTATGTTTGAATACTTAAACTGATATAGAAAGTTATGAATAGGTTTGGCTATGGGTGGCAAAATTTTTAGCTTCTGTGTTTTAATTTCTGAGAATTATCTATAAAGAATTAAAATAAATAGTTAACATAAGAATTAAATATATATGTGTCACAGATTTTTAGCCATTGGAATCATTCAATTTGGAGTCCATATGAGGTAGATATGGTCCGATTTGTAATCAAAGGTCAGAAAATGGTTCATCAGGGAAGAATATGTTAGGATAGCTTCTGTATTTTAATTTCTGGGAATTGTCTGTAGGGAATTAAAATAAATGGTTGTAAGAATTAAAGATATATGTGTCTCGGATTTTTAGCCACTAGAATCATTCAATTTGGAGTCCATATGAGGTAGATATGGTCCAATTAGTAAGCAAAGGTCAGAAAATAGTTCATCAGGGAAGAATATGTTATGATAGCTTCTGTGTTTTAATTTCTGGGAATTATCTGTATAGAATTAAAGTAAATGGTTAACTTACGAATTATATCTATGTGTGTCATGGATTTTTAGCCACTGGAATCATTCAATTTGGAGTCAATATGAGGAAGATATGAGCTGATTAGTAGTCAAAGGTCAAAAAATGGTTCATCAGGGAAGAATATGTTAGGATAGCTTCTGTATTTTAATTTCTAAGAATTATCTGTATGGAATTAAAATAAATGGTTAACATAAGAATTATAGATATTTGTGTCATGGATATTTAGCTACTGAAAGCACTCAAGTTGGAATCTATATGAGGTAGAAATGTTCCGATTAGTAGGTAGAGGTCAGAACCTATCCGAGAAGAAATAACCTGTACATTTAGGGAGTAATATCACCTTGATTTCTTAATATTTCGCTACAATGTTCAACATAATAGTTTTAGATAATTGTTTGATCTTGAAATTGACCCCAAGATCAACTACATCAGAGTTCAATTGAGAGAGTTATGGTCTGATTAGTAAGAGAAGGTTAGATATAATGAAAACCTGCATCAAGAAAATAAAGAAATAAAATTAATATTTAAAAAAGAAGACGAATCTTATAAATGACTAGTATATGCTATAGCCATTGCCATTGTATGAACTTCTTACCATCTTAAGTGTAAAATTTTGACATGAAAGTATTTTATAAAGTGATATTTGAAATGGTTATGTTCATGGCATGATTACCAATGATTTATGGTAATAGTTATATTTTGATGAACATACTTGTTATTGAAAACATATTTTTGGCTATTATTGTGAAAAGAAAAGAAATGAGCACGGTCACATGGAAATCCATGTGGTGCACCAGTAGGGGACGCCCTACCAACGGTTATGATTATGATTATGAGAAAAGAAAGAGAAAGTGTGCCATGTCGGACGAAGCGAGAAAAGCTCGTACCGAAGAGTAGAGGATACTCACCCTGACCGGGATAGCTTGAAATGAGAATAAGTTGATGGCCATCATATGATATTCTAAAAATAGTTAATCCTATCATACATATCATTACTGTATGATTCTTATGTGCATAGATATAATGCATTCATGTGACCAAAGTTATTTTCTGTAGTTTATATAGCTGAACATGACGTGATGAGCTATATTGATGATGATTTATTGTTAAACTTATTGAGATTTAATTCTCACTATATTTCCATATCATGTTCAGAAAATTAGTTATGCAGATTTTTCTATAGCTTTGGCTTTTAGTGCTCGTTGGATCGAGTACTTTATGTTGGGCAGATCCCAGAAGAAAATAAAATGTTTGTGGTCGAGTTGGTTTAGATCCCGGTGAAGGTGCAACCACCCGCACCTGTATCTCCGGAATTGGTCATCCAGAATAAATAAGATGTAGATTTTTATGTGTTTGATATGTTGTACGTATGTTTTGATTAATGACATGTATGTAAACTTTGTATTGTTTAAATTAAATAAATGTTATATTGAGTTAAGTTGTAACGAGGTAATAACTTCATGGTATTTAAAACAAACAAAAATTTGATACTTAAATGGAGTTGTTACAAAATGTTTGTGGGCGAATTGGCACAGATGCCGGTGAAGGTGCAACCACCCGCGCCCGAATCTCTGAAATTGGTCAACTAGTATAAATAAGATGTAGATATTTATGTATTTGAAATATTATACGTACGTTTTGATTAATGATGTGTATGTGAACTTTATATTGTATAATAATAAATAAAAAAAGTTGTTACACCGTAAGTATTGATCGTGACCTTGAGCCTCTTTAATCTGGGCTTTAAAGTCACACTCTATATTTAACCCATTAATGATTAGCTTCTTTAGGGCAAGAGTAGTGTCCAGCTTTAACTTTCAAAAATCTTCTAACATCTTTATCTCATACACCATCATCCGACCTATGTGCAAAGATTTTTGACTCAATGCATCAACTACAACATTCGCCTTTCCTAGATTATATTTTATCTCAAACTTATAATCATTGAGAAATTCTACCCATCTTTGATGCTCATATTTAACTCCTTCTGGTAAAAAAAGTACTTAAGACTTTTATGATCACAGTACACTTCAAATGTTGCTCTTTATAAATAGTGTCGCCAAATCTTTAAGGCAAACACCACTGCTGTCAATTCAAGATCATGGGTTGGATAGTTTCCTTCGTGGGGTCTCAGTTGCCTAGAAGCGTAAGCAACTACTCTCTTTTCTTGCATAAGCACACACCTTAGCCCTTTCTTTGAAGCGTCACTATATACTTCAAAATGTCCTGTGGGGTCTGGAATAATTAAAACAGGAGGAGTGGTCAATCTTTTCTTAAGCTCCTGGAAAATAGCTTCACATTGATCAGTCCATTTGAAAAGACTTCCCTTCTTGGTCAATTTAGTCAATGGCAAGGCTATACGAGAGAAGTTTTGTATAAACCTCCTGTAGTATCCTGTCAAACCTAAGAAACTTTTGACTTATATAACCGTCTTTGGTCTTTTCCACTGAATCACTACTTCTGTCTTGTTAGGGTCTATGACTACCCCTTTGTTAGAGATGACATGTCCGAGAAACTTCACATCTGTCAACCAAAATCCACACTTTTTCAATTTGGCATACAACTTTTTCTCTTTTAGCACTTACAGCACGATTTGGAGATGTTGTTCATGTTCTTTCTCACTTTTAGAGTATATCAAGATGTCATCAATGAACACTACCACAAATTGATCTAGGTAGTGTCAAAAAATGCGATTCATATAGTCAATGAAAATTGTAAGTGCATTTGTAAACCCAAAGGGCATTACGAGAAACTCATAGTGCCTATACCTAGTCCTAAAAGCTGTTTTTAGTACATCCTCCTCTTTAATCCTAATATGATGGTATCCTGATCTCAAGTCAATTTTAAAAAAAATGGAGGCTCCCTTCAGTTGATCTAATAAATCATCTATCCTAGGGAGAAGATACTTATTTTTGATAGTCACCTTATTCAGTTGTCTGTAATCTATGCATAGTCTCAAGCTTCCGTCTTTCTTTTTAACAAACAACACAAGAGCTCCCCAAAGTGATACACTTGATCTAATGAATTGCTTGTCTAACAGTTCCTCCAACTATTTTTTGAGTTCCTATAGTTCCTTCGAGACCATTCTATAAGGTGCAATAGAGATAGGCCATGTCCCAGGTAAGAGATCAATAGAGAACTCTATCTCTCTCTTGGGAGGTAAGCCTGGAATATCTGATGAAAATATTTCAAGAAACTCGTTGGCTATTGGGATTTCATCCAGCTTTGGTTTGACTTCTAGGTTTGATAAATACAAGAGAATGTATCCAAGTACTCCATACTTCAACTCCCTATTGACTTGATTGGCATTAAACATTAATAACTGCATCTCGTCTTCTGAGGTAGGAGGTATAAATTCAATGGTCTTGTTGCAACAATTTAGCAAGACCCAATTTTTAGACATCCAATCTAACCCTAGAATGACATCAATACTTTTTAAAGGTAAACATATGAGGTCTATAGAAAAAGTTTTCTTCTGAATAGTAACTTGACAATCTTTACATACAGAGGAAGTTAAGACCTTTTCTCCCGTGAGAGTTACTACAGATAACTCATAGGGGGTTTTAGAAATAGAATACTAAAGCTCCCTAATACATTCTTTCGATATAAATGAATGACTAACACCAGAGTGAAACAACACCATAAGAGCAAATCCATAGATATAGCATGTACCTTGAATCATTTTGTGGGATTGAGCTGCCTCTTGGCCGCTCAGGTTGAAAACCCTTCCTTTCACTTAAGGCCTTTGTTTCGGCTTCCCCAAATTATGTGGATAGTTCTTTGCAAAATGACCCTTCTGTCTGCAATTGAAGCAAACATCTTATCCCATGTAGCATGGCTAGTTACTATGCATACGTCCACACTTAGTACACTTAACTGTGGAAAAGTTTTGTTGGAAAGGTCAAGGACTTGCAGTCATTGGCCTTTTGCCAGTACCCTGTCCTTTTCCTTTAACATTTATGCCTGAGTTTTGTGGCATGTTCTTCCTTTTCCAGAAGTTTCGTCTTTGTTTCTCATCTGCTATCGCCCTCAAGCTTTTCTCAAGGAGTCTGCATTTATTTATCAGAGGTACAAATTCCTTGATCTCCATAGCTACAATAGCCTTCCTTATCTTCAGATTTAATCCCACTTCGAACTTAACAGCCTTCCATGCTTCATCGGGGTTAAATCACAGGTAAGAGGAGAACTTAGACAACTCCTCAAACCTCGCGATGTATTGGTCTACAGTCATGCTGCCCTGCCTAAGTTGAAGAAATTCAATATTCTTCTCTGCCTGTACAGTACTTAGGAAGTACTTTTCCAGAAAGGTGTCTTTGAACACCTGCCAGGTGATCTGCCTTCCCTGGTGAGCTAAAAGTTCTCTAGTTCCATGCTACCAATATTCTGCTTTATCTTTAAGCATATATGCTGCGAAGATAACTTGCTACTTCTCAATACAACCTATCACTTTAAAGATTTTCTCCAGTTCCCTTATCCACCTTTTAGCTACAGTCGGGTTAACGTCGTCTTGAAAATAAGGTGGTCTAGTCCTTAGGAACTCGGATATGCCATTATTATTTCCTGGCATCTGATTATTAGCTCCATTCTCACCATTCAAGTTATTAGCATTTTGAAGATATTGTAGAATTTGGTTGGTAGTCATGACTTGGTCTCGAATTGCTGTGGTTAGATTGTGTAGGGTTTTCTCTGCATTGTTTGTCAGATTTATCCTCGGTGGTGCCATTTCCTATTGGGTAAAAACAAAGTTATGCTGTTATTGAGGTGATCAAGCCTAATAGTTAGTTTCAAAAATATTTAACAGTAGTTATAACACCACCTCTGGATATAGATGTGAAACACTAGTAATTTCTTACCTATATGAAATCACTGATCCCCTAAATAGCACAACCACAACAGACTCAAGACACTATATGATCGACTAAGATAACCATCCATCCATAGGCCATCTAGGATTGACCTGCTCTGATACTAATTATGTAACAACTCTATTTTTTTACATATATACATATATATAATGTTTTTTAGAGTCGCATGAAGTCATTATCTTTATTTAACTCATAATAACATTCAATTAATTTAACCAAGCATAATTAACATTTACACATCATTAATTAACAACATCCATATGTAAATTAAACACATATATGTCTACATCTTATTCATTCCTATTGACCAGTTTCGGGGATATGGGTACGAGTGGTTGCACCTTCTCCAGGATCTTAGCCAACTCGACCACAAACACCTTATTAATTTTCGAGGATATGCCCAACATAGAATAACTCGATCCAACGTACACTAAGAGCTAGAGCCAAAGAAAAATCTGCAAAACTAGTTTTTTGAACATGATATAAAAATATAGTGAGAATTAAATCTCAGTAGGTTCAACAATAAATCATAATTATCATCAATATAGCTTATCATGTCATGTTAATCTGTATAAGCTAAAGCAATTATCTTAGGTTATATGAATGTACTTTATCTATGCACATGAAAATCGTACAGTAATGACATGGATGACATGAATAACTATTTTGAAAATACCATATAACTAATTTTCAGGTCAAGCTACCCTGGTCAGGGTTAGTATTTTTTACTCTCCGGTACGGAATTTTCTCGCTCCGTTCGACATGGCACAATTTCTTTTTTCATTAACATAATCATAGCCGTTGGTAGGGCGTCCTCTACTGGAGCACCACACAGACCCCCATGTGACTGTGTTTATTTCTTTTCTTTTCTTTTCTTTTCACATTAATAGCCATAAATATGATTTCAATAACAAGTATGTTCATTATACTCACATGCCATAATTTTCATCAAAATATAATTATTACCAAAAATCATTGGTCATCATTCCATAAATATAATCGTTTCAAATATCACTTTATAAAATATTTCTATGTCAAAATTACTAACTTAAGATGGTAAGAAGTTCATGCAATGGCAATAACTATTGATGAGATCATGGCTAAGGCTGACAAACAGAAATGGAATGCGGACCCGCTTCAAGTCCCAGTTGGACCTATCACAAGAGCTCATGCTAAAATATTCGAAGAAGCACTTAATAGTCTAATCCTAGAGGCCCATCAAGGAGATACCTGCATTACTGCAAAAGAAGAGACAAAACTGGTCTATATCATTAAAACCCATTTAAATATGGGTCAAGACCAGCCAATTTAAATATGGACCTAAAGTACAAGAAGATTCAAGCCTAAAGATTGAATATAGGTCCAAAATCAATGAGTTATTTTATGGCCCAATTTAGGCTACGTTTTTTTTTTCTGATTTCTTTTACTTTATTTGACTAGGAAAGTTTAGTATTTGATGGTTTCCTTGTCTGACTAAAAGAGTTTTTCCTAAGCTCTCTAGGAGTTTTAAGTTTAGTATTTGATGGTTTCCTTGTCTGACTAAAATAGTTTTTCCTAAGCTCTCTAGGAGTTTCCTATTTCTAAGTTTTCTTACTCTATAGGAGTTTTCTATTACTTTTCCTTGTTTGTTTAGGTAATTGGCCTATAAATAAGCATGTATTCTCTTGAACAATATGATTATTATATATATTATTGAGAGTGTTTTCTCTTTGGTTCTTTAAAGAATTTTTCTGAACTTATCAAGATTTATCTTATGGCTTTCAAGCAAGATTTATCACTCACAATCTTCTTCCTCTTTCTTGGGTGTGGCATCTGCAGTATTTCTTATACCTTTGATTCTTATCTCTTTATAGATAAGGGTCAAGGTCATTTTATTTTAATTTATTTTTGTTATAAATCTGATTAGAATACGATCCTTCCAATCGGATCCCATATTGATTACGGGTCTCACTACTCTTGGTGAGGTTGATATTAGGGGTTCACATCATTTGGTATCAGAGCCTAAGTTTTAAATCAGGTTTGATCTATCCTATTTGTTTTCTTATTCTTATTCCATCTTACTATCTTGTATCTTTTTTGTGTGTTCTTCATTCTTCTTATCTTCTAATTTTCGTTTTATTTCTAGTGTTCTTAGTTCAAGTGCATATTTAAAAAAAAAATAATTCAAAAAAAAATCAGAATTGAAAAAAAAGGCAAAAAAAAAGAGCAGTGCAGAATTCTAAAAAAAAAGGAAATTTGAAAAAAAATAGAACCAATTGTTGTTGAAATTCAAGTTTCCACCTAAATTTTGCATTCTGATCTTAAAAAAAACAAAGTCATCTAGTAATTCTAATTGCATCAATTTTTTCTTTTTTTGATATTTGGTTTTCTTATTTTGGTTATTTTTGCTATCTAAATTGTTTCCTTTTCTCTAGTCATTGATTTCTTTCTATTCTAGTTGCTTCGTGGTGTGATATTTCTTATTTAATTTCTTATCTTGTCTTTAATTTCATTTTTTTTCCTAAAGTTCTATTGCTTTGTTCCCTTTGTTTCTTAAAATTCAGTTCTTTTTCTTCTTCCTTTACTCTTTGTATTCTCTTAGTTGAGTTTGAATTGTTGCAAGAAAATTTTTGTAAGTTTGTTTGAGTTCAATAAAGAATTGAAAGAGGGGACTAAGAGAGGAAAAATGAAAAAGAGTGTGAGCTTATAAGAGGGTAAAAGACAAAATTTAAGTAAACACGAGTGTGAGTGCCATTAATCTTGAGAGAAACACGTAAGCTAGTGTTGTGAGAATTTGTTTTACTCTAACATTGTTTTGTAGGAAAATCATGTCCCACAACAAGGACAAAACAACTTCCGAAGGTATATCGGGAATGGTGGATCCAAAGTTGATGATAGAAGCTTTAGTAAGTGAGATGAGAAGAGTTTTGAGAGTGGAGATGGAGCAAATTCATGAACGGTTAGATCGAGTAGAGAATGCACATGTGGAAGAGTCACAAAACATTCCTAATATACGTAAGAAGGGGAGAGTTCAATCAAGGGAGAGTGTTGAAGATGAAGAGTATTATAGAGATGGTTCTGATGAAGTTGATAGGAATCTGAGTGACAACAATAGGAGATATGGTAGGAGATTTAGAGAAGTTAGGAATCGGGTTGATAATAATTTATAAAGTATTAAAATGAAAATTTCACCCTTTCAAGGTAAAACTGATCCAGAAGTTTATTTAGATTGGGAGAAAAAGATGGAGTTGGTATTTAATTGTCACAACTATTTTGAGTTAAAAAAGGTAAAATTGGCTGCCATTGAATTTACTGACCATGTTATTATTTGGGGGGATCAATTGATTTTAAGTAGGAGACGAAATGGAGAAAGACCCATTGAGACATGGGAGGAGATGAAAGCAGTTATGAGGAGGCAATTTATTCCAAGCCACTACCATAGGGACTTGTTTAGGAAATTGCAAAGCCTTACTCAAGGTTCTAAAAGTGTTGAAGACTACCATAAGGAGATGGAGATAGCCATGATTCGAGCCAATGTGGAGGAGGACCGAGAAGCTACAATGACGAGATTCTTAGTTGGCTTAAACCATGATATAGCGAATGTGGTAGAATTGCAACATTATGTGGAGTTGGATGACATGGTGCACATGGCCATAAAGGTGGAACAATAACTAAAAAGGAAGGGATCCTCAAGAATAGGACAAAATTCGAGTTCTTCTTTAACATGGAAGTTGAATTGTAGTAGGAGGGATGAAAAGTCCAAGGCTGAACCCTCCAAAGAAAATAAAAATGGAGGCACACCAAATGCAGGTAAAATTGTTTCCCAACCTTCTAGAACTAGAGATGTTAAATGTAACATCCCATAATTTTTAGATATTTTCCTTAGAAATTCTTCACCATACATATATGCATAGAAATGTTCTAATATTAATGGAATAGGTAAAGAAAGAAAACCTAAGAGGAACTATTAGAAATAAACATGCTAAAGAAAGGTGAAATTCTTAGGTAAGAAAGATAAATTTTTGTGAAGTAAAGGTCTTAAAATTTCAAGAACATTGGATTAGGGTAATTTTTTCCTAATTTAAGAGTAAAAGTTACTAAGTTTAGTATCTCCACCCATAAATTGGGCTTTCACCTATGGACACTTCATATAGAGTTTTTATTCTTCACATAAATTTTTAGCAAGCCAATAGGATAGCCCAATGAAGAAATAAAACATAGACTTGGACTAGGATATAGAAATTGGACTGATAGCCCAAAAATCATGAAAATGTGACCAAGCCCATTATGAAAGGTAGAATTTTAACCAAAGTAAAGAAAATGGGCAAGAATGAGCCCAAACCTAAGAGGAAAAATGAAAATAAAATAAAAATAAAGTGATGGAATAATGGTGTAATCAAGATGAGGTAATTTGACATTAAGACAAAAATTTAGCAAGTGGTATGATAATACAAGAATTTAGGACAAAACATCAATATCCTAAACTCATAATTTTAGCAAGTGGGTAATAATACATAGCATTATGACAAAACATATTTATCTCACACAAATAATTTCAACCAAATAATGGAGATTCAAGAGCTAGAAATTTGCCACTTAAAAAGGCAAATCTATCATACTTGATTAAGATAAAAGAGAAAGGAAATGAATCCCTAAATTAAAGGGATCTTGTCCCATATCTTAAGAACATATTATCATAATTTTCAAAATACAAATCTCCTTTTCCTATGCATATCTTGACTAAGGAAGAGAAAGATAAGAACATAGGTTGTTTGTTTTTCAAAAATTCAACCAAGTGTAATCTAATTGTGATAAGGTAGACCCATTATCATGAAAGGTAAACTATTTGAGGGTCTATTTAAGCAAAACCCACCCTTACAACATTAGAATTTTAGTCCAAGTGAGGGAGAGGAAAAATAGAAGCAAGGTAGAGTGAGGAAAGGAGAGGAAGAAAGGAAGAAAGAGGAAGGAGAAGTCTAGAAGACTAAGTGCTCCAAGTAAGTTTAACAATATTTCTTTTTGAAGAAAAGTTTTGAAACTTATAATATTTATATGAGATTTTGATCTTAGAACTTTGATGATTGGTCATGGATGTTGCTATATCAAGTTACATATTGATCTTGCATGTGATGTATATTTGAATACTTAGGCTGGTATAGAAAGTTCTGTATATGTATGGCTATGGGTGGCAAAATTTTAAGCTTCTGTGTTTTAATTTCTAGGAATTATCTGTAGAGAATTAAAATAAATGGTTAACATAAGAATTAAATATATATGTGTCACAGATTTTTAGCCACTAGAATCACTCAATTTGGAGTCTATATGAGGAAGACATGAGCCGATTACTAGTCAAAGGTCAGAAAATGGTTCATCAGGGAAGAATATGTTAAGATAGCTTATGTGTTTTCATTTATAAGAATTATCTATAGGGAATTAAAATAAATGGTTAACATAAGAATTAAATATATATGTGTTACGGATTTTTAGCCACTGGCATCATTCAATTTGGAGTCCATATGAGGAAGATATGAGCCGATCACTAGTCAAAGGTCAAAAAATGGTTTATCAGGGAAGAATATGTTAGGATAGCTTCTGTGTTTTAGTTTCTGAGAATTATCTGTAGGGAATTAAAATAAATGGTTAAGATAAGAATTAAAGATATATGTGTCTCGGATTTTAAACCACTAGAATCATTCAATTTGGAGTCCATATGAGGAAGATATGAGTCAATTACTAGTCAAAGGTCAAAAAATAGGTCATTAGGGAAGAAAATGTTATGATAGCTTCTGTGTTTTAATTTCTTCGAATTATCTGTAGGGAATTAAAATAAATGGTTAACATACGAATTAAATATTTATGTGTCGTGGATTTTTAGCCACTGGAATCATTCAATTTAGAGTTCATATGAGGTTGATATGGTTTGATTAGTAAACAAATGTCAAAAAATGGTTAATCAGGGAAGAATATGTTAGTATAGCTTCGGTATTTTAATTTTTGGGAAAATTATATAAGGAATTAAAATAAATGGTTAACATATGAATTATAGATATATGTGTCATGGATTTGTATCCACTAGAATCACTTAATTTGGAATTCTTATGAGGGTGATATGGATAGATTAGTAGGTAGAGGTCAGAACCTACCCGAGAAGAAATAACCTGTACTTTGAGGGAGGAATATCACCTTGAGTTCTTAATATTTTGCTAAACTGTTCAACATAATAGTTTTAGATAATTGTTTTATCTTGAAATTTACACCAAGATCACCTACATCGGAGTTAAATTGAGAGAGTTATGGTCTGATTAGTAAGAGAAGGTTAGATAAGATGAAAACCTACATCAAGAAAATAAAGAAATAAAATTAATATTTAAATAAGAAGATGAATCTTATAAATGAAAATAATAAATGATTAGTATAGCCATAGCCATTGCCATTGTATGAACTTCTTACCATCTTAAGTGTGAAATTCTGACATGGAAATATTTTATAAAGTGATATTTGAAATGGTTATGTTCATCGCATGATTACCAATGATTTTTGGTAATTGTTATATTTTGATGAACATACTTGTTATTGAAAGAATATTTTTGGCTATCATTGTGAAAAGAAAAGAAATAAGCATGGTCACATGGCAATCCGTGTGGTGCACCAGTAGGGGACGCCTTACCAACGATTATGATTATGTTTATGAGAAAAGAAAGAGAAAGTGTGCCATGTCGGACGGAGCGAGAAAAGCCGTATCGAAGAGTAGAGGATACTCACCCTGACCAGGGTAGCTTGAAATGAGAATAAGTTGATAGCCATCATATGATATTCTGAAAATAGTTAATCCTATCATACATATGATTACTGTATGATTCTTATGTGCATAGATATAATACATTCATGTGACCAAAGATATTTTCTGTAGTTTATACAGCTGAATATGATGTGATGAGCTATATTGATGATGATTTATTGTTGAACTTACTGGGATTTAATTCTCACTATATTTCCATATCATATTCAGAAAATTAGTTATGCAGCTTTTTTTCTGTGGCTCTGGCTTTTAGTGCACATTGGATCGAGTTACTTTATGTTGGGCAGATCTCAGAATCAAATAAAATGTTTGTGGTTGAGTTTTCTCAGATTCCGGTGAAGGTACAACCACCCGCACCTGTATCTCCAGAATTTGTCAACCAAAATAAACAAGATGTAAATATCTATGTGTTTGATATGTTGCATGTACGTTTTGATTAATGACGTGTATGTCAACTCAATATTGTATAATAATTAAAAAAAAAGGTTGTTACATTAAATGTTTTAAATGTTTGGGAATGGGTCATATTGCTAGTCAATGTCCAAATAAAAGAGTAATGATATTGAAAGAAGATTGTGACATTGAGACCGAAGGTGAGTCCGATAATGAGTCTATGCCCCCTTTAGAGGATGCAAGTGACGTTGAGTATCCGATTGATAGAGAAATTTTGATTATAAGGAGAACCCTTAGTGTACAAATAAAACAAGATGAAGAGGTACAACGAGAAAATTTTTTTCTTACTAGATGTCATGTTAATAATAAAGTATGTAGTATGATTATTGATAGGGGAAGTTGTACTAATGTAGCTAGCACTATTTTGGTTGAAAAATTGAGTTTGGCCATTTTAAAGCATCCAAAGCGATATAAGCTACAATGGTTGAATGATTGTGGTGAAATTAAGGTGAATAAATAGGTGTTGGTGTCAATCTCCATTGGAAAGTACAAAGATGAAGTTTTGTGTGATGTGGTGCCAATGCAGGCAGGACATATTCTTTTGAGAAGACCATGGCAATTTGATAGACATGTAATTCATGATGGTTATACCAATAGATACTCATTTATACATGATAAAAAGAAAATCACTCTTGTGCCCTTAACTCCAAAGCAAGTGTTTGAAGATCAAGTGAAGTTGAAAAAAGAGAGTGACATAAAAAAAGTGAGTGATGTTTCAAAAGAAAGAGAGGCTAAATCAAGAGAAAGAGAGAGAAAACAAATGAATTTTTATGCAAAAGATAGTGAAGCCAAAAGAGCATTGTGTTTAAATAAGCCTTTAATTGTACTCTTGTACAAAGAGACTTGTTTAAGTATTAATGAATTTAACTTTTCTTTGCCTAGTGTTGTAGTTTCTCTTTTGCAGGATTATGAGGATGTATTCTCCGAAGAAATACCCAATGGCTTACCACCAATTAGGGGAATTGAACATCAAATAGATTTTATACCCGGAGCATCAATTCCAAATAGGCCACCCTATAGAAGCAATCCGGAGGAGACAAAAGAACTTTAAAAGTAGGTTGGAGAGTTCATGGAGAAGGGGTATGTGTGAGAGAGCATGAGTCCTTGTGCAGTTCCGGTGTTACTTGTGCCTAAGAAGGATGGGATATAGAGGATGTGTGTTGACTGCCGTGCTATTAATAATATCACTGTAAAGTATAGACATCCTTTTCCTAGATTAGATGATATGCTTGATGAATTGCATGGTTCTTGTGTTTTTACAAAAATTGATCTTAAAAGTGGATATCATCAAATTAGAATGAGAGAAGGTGATGAATGAAAAATTGCTTTTAAAACAAAATATGGTTTATATGAGTGGTTATTTATACCATTTGGATTAACTAATGCACCAAGTACTTTCATTAGATTGATGAATCATGTTTTGCGTGCTTTTATTGGCAAATTTTTAGTTGTGTACTTTGATGATATTCTGATTTATAGCAAAAACTTGAATGAACATGTTGAGCATTTAAAACTTGTTTTAGATGTTTTGAGAAAAGAAAAGTTGTTTGCTAACATCAAGAAGTGTACCTTTTGCACAGATAAACTTGTATTCCTTAGATTTTTTATTAGTGCTAAAGGAATTGAGGTGGATGAAGAAAAGGTAAAAGCAATTCAAGATTGGCCAAGCCCTACAAATGTGGGTAATGTTAGAAGTTTTCATGGGTTGGCTAGCTTTTATAGAAGGTTTGTAAAAGATTTTAGTAGCCTAGCTACACCTTTGACTGAAGTCATAAAAAATGTGGATTTTAAGTAGGATGATGAACAAGAAAAGGCATTTAATTTGATTAAAGAAAAATTGATTAGTGCACCTTTACTTTCTTTACCTAATTTCGCAAAAACTTTTGAAATTGAGTGTGATGCCTCAGGAACAGGTATTGGAGCTGTTCTAATGCAAGAAGGGCGTCCCATTGCTGACTTTAGTGAGAAACTAAGTGGAGCAGCCCTAAACTATTTGACATATGACCAAAAGATGTATGCAATGGTTAGGGCATTGAAAACTTGGCAACACTATCTTTAGCCAAAAGAGTTTGTGATTCACACTGATCATGAATCTTTAAAGCATTTGAAGGGTCAACACAAGCTAAACAAGCGACATACCAAATGGGTAGAGTTTATTGAAACATTTCCTTATGTGATTAAGTACAAGAAAGGTAAGGAAAACATTGTGGCTGATGCATTGTCTAGAAGAAATGTTTTACTTTCTACTTTAGATGCAAAATTGCTTGGGTTTGAATATATAAAAGACTTGTTTGTTGGTGATTCTGATTTTTGTAATGTATTCAATGCATATGAGAAAGTTGCGTTTGGTAAGTTCTTTAGGTATAATGGATTTTTGTTTAGAGAAAATAAATTGTGTGTGCCTAAATGTTCATTACGTGACTTGCTTGTTAGAGAAAATCATGGAGGTGCTTTGATGGGACATTTTGACATATCCAAGACTTGGACTATTTTGCATGAACATTTCTTTTGGCCTTATATGAAATGTGATGTAGAACGGATATGTGAAAAGTGTATCATCTGTAGACAAGCTAAGTCTACAACTCAACCTCATGGGTTATATACTCCTTTGCCTATACCCAATGAAGCTTGGATGGACATATCTATGGATTTTGTATTAGGCTTACCTAGGTCAAAAAGGGGTCGGGATTCTATATATGTGGTTGTTGATAGGTTTTCTAAAATGGCACATTTCATACCATGTCATAAAACTGATGATACATCACATATTGCTGATTTGTTTTTCAAAGAAATTGTGAGATTACATGGCATGCCTAAGAATATTGTGTCTGACAGAGATGCAAAATTCTTAAGCTATTTTTGGAAGACTTTGTGGGGTAAGTTAGGGACAAAACTTTTATTTTCTACTATTTGTCACCCATAAACTGACGGTCAAACTGACGCTCCTGAGTGTGTTAACTTAGATGGAAAGAAGAAAACTAAATTTGTTAGACAGATTCAAGAAAAAGCTCGAAAAAACATTGAGAGAAAAACTGAGCAATATGTTAAACAAGATAATAAGGGGCGCAAGAAAGTTGTATTTGAGCCCGGTGATTAGGTTTGGTTGCATATGAGGAAGGAAAGGTATCCATCTCAAAGGAAATCTAAATTACTTCTAAGAGGGGATGGTCCATTTCAAGTGATTGAAAGGATCAATGATAATGCCTACAAATTAGATCTTCCAGGGGAGTATAATGTTAGTGCAACTTTTAATGTTTTTGACTTATTTCCTTTTGATGTAGGTGATGATTTGAGAAAAAATCATTTTCAAGAGGAGGGGAATGATGAGATCATGGCTAGGGCTGACAAACGGAAATGGAATGCGGACCCGCTTCAAGTCTCAGTTGGACCTATCACAAGAGCTTAGGCTAAAATATTCAAAGAAGCACTTAATAGTCTAATCCTAGAGACCCATCAAAGATATACCTGCATTACTGCAAAAGAAGAGCCAAAATTGGTACATGTAATTAAAACCTATTTAAATATGGGCCAAGACCAGCCAATTTAAATATGGACCTAAAGTACAAGAAGATTCAAGTTCGAAGATTGAATATAGGCCCAAAATCAATGAGTTATTTTATGGCCCAATTTAGGCTACATTTTTTTTCTTCTGATTTCTATTACTTTATTTGACTAGGAAAATTTAGTATTTGATGGTTTCCTTATCTGACTAGAAGAGTTTTTCCTAAGCTCTCTAGGAGTTTCAAGTTTAGTATTTGATGGTTTCCTTGTCTAACCAGAAGAGTTTTTCCTAAGCTCTCTAGGAGTTTCCTATTTCTAAGTTTCGTTACTCTATAGGAGTTTTCTATTACTTTTCCTTGTTTGTTTAGATAATTGGCCTATAAATAGGCATGTATGCTCTTAAAAAATCAGATTATCATATATATTATTGAGAGTGTTTTCTCTTTGGTTCTTTAAAGAATTTTTTTGAACTTATCAAGATTTATCTTGTGGCGTTCAAGCAAGACTTATCACTCACAATTTTCTTCCTCTTTCTTGAGTGTGGCGTCTGCAATATTTCTTATACCTTTGGTTCTTATATCTTTATAGATAACGAGTCAAGGTCATTTTATTTTAATTTATTTTTGTTATAAATCGGATTAGAATACGATCCTTCCATTCAGATCCCATATTGATTCCGGGTTTCACTATTCTTAGTGAGGTTCATATCAGGGGTTCACATTAGCTATGGCATACACTAGTCATTTATTATTTTATTTATAAGATTCATCTTCTTCTTTTTTAAATATTACTTTTATCTTTTCATTTTTTTATGCTTGGCCTCTAGTCACTTTCCTTATATCATTTCCATCACATGTTCTCACAAATTTAGTATGGCATTCTTCTTCAATTTGATTTCTATTATTATCCTATAGTTAATCAGTTTCATTAAGGGAAGAAAAATGTTGAAAATATGCTTTACCATCTTTCAACATAGCCTAAACGTATCCTGTAACACAGCTTGGCCATTTCTTATTAAACAATCATGCTTTAGGCTTCAAAATTCCATTTTCAGCACCGAACGTGGCCATGCTTTATGTTGTGTTATTTCCTAATGCAGATTTTTGTCCTGCCTGACCGTCTATCACTAATCAGAGTATAACTCCTTCATTTTAACTCTGAATTAGATGATCTTTGTGTCCATTTTAAGATAAAACAATTATCTAAAACTATTATGTTGAATATTTTATCGAAATCTTAAGGAATCATGGTGATATTACAAAATCAAGCTAAACGTCATTCCTCCTCGATTAGGTTCTAAGCTCTAGTTACTAATATGACCATATCTCCCTCATATAAACTCCAAATGGAGTGATTCTAGTGGCTAACTTTCCATGAGACATATATATATATATATAGATATATATATATATATATATATATATATATATATATATATCTATATATCTATATATATATATATATGTTATGTTAACTAGTTATTTTAATTCCCTACCGAATTTTCCCAAAAATTTAAACACAGAAGCTTTCCTAATAGATTCTTCCCTGGTTAACCATTTTCTGACCACTCTCACTAATCTGACCATATGTACCTCATATGGACTTCAAATTGAGTGATTATAGTGGCTAAAACTCCGTGAGACATATATCTAAATTTTTTATGTTAACCATTTCTTTTTATTCCTAACCAATTCTTCCCAATATTTGAAAAAAGAAGCATCTCTGGTTACTCCGAAATCCAGTTTCCTAACCAAACCTTTCCTATGGTTTTAGTTCATCATTATATTACATCCTCTTCCTTTTTTTTAAATCTAATCATATTCCATCAAATTTTTACCACATTCAAATATACAAAATAGCAGTATAACAATCATAAAATTTTATCAACCATAGCCATATCTATGCAGAACTTTCCTCACCTACCGAAATATTCAAAACATTCATCATATGCAAAATAACATGTAACATGATATAGCAACATCCATGACCTATTATCAAAGTAGAAAATATTATAAATTTCATCAAAGTTCTAAGATCAAAATTCCATATAAATATTACAAATTTCAAAATTTTTCTTTAAAAAGAGATATTGTTAAACCTAGCTAAAGATCTCCCTAACTCACTTAGTAAATTTTTTTTTTCTTGTTTCCTCTTAAAGGCAGTAGCAAGATTCCTCCCTTCATTTAGATTTTCTAACATCTTAAATAAGAGAAGAATGGTGAATTTTTGAACCCTAAGGATGAAAATAAAAGATGGATTCAAGTGAAAAGTAAGATAACTTACCTTGAATACTTAGTCTTCTAGGATTCTCTTTCTTCTTGCTTCCTCTCTTTTCCTCTCTTTCTCTCATTTCCTCACTCTACCTTGCCTCCATTTTTTCTGTCCCTCACTTGGACAAAATTCTAATGTCATAGGGGTGGTTCTTGCTTAAATAAACTGTCAAGTGGTCCTTATTTCATAATCATAGGTCTACCTTATCACAATTAAGATGCACTTGGTTTCTTTTTTAGGAAAGACAACTCACGTTCTTGTCTTCCTCTCCCTTAGTCAAGATATGCATAGCAAAAGAAGATTTGTATTTTAAAAATCATGATAAAATGTTCTTAAGATAAGGGACAATGTCTCTTTAATTTAGGGATTCTTTTTCTTTTTCTTTTGTCTCACACAAGTATGATAGGTTTGCCTTTCTAAATGGCAAGTTTCTAGCCCTTGAATCTCCCTTACTTGATTGAAATTATGTGTGTAGAATATGAATGTTTTGTTCTAATGCCATGTATTATTATACCACTTGCTAAAATTATGAGTGTAGGATATAGATGTTTTGTCCTAATGCCATGTATTATCATACCACTTGCTAAAATTATGAATGTAGGATATAGATATTATCACACCACTTGCTGAATTTTTGTCTTAATGCCATGTGGCCTAATCTTTATTATTATTACACTATTATTTCATCACATGATTTATTTTATTATTTTTCCTCTTAGATTTGGGCTCATTCTTACCCCATTTCCTTTGCTTTGGATAAAATTCTACCTTTCTTGGAGGGCTTGGTCACATTTTAATAATTTTTGGGCTATCGGTCCAACTTCTATATCTTAGTCCAAGTCTATGTTTGATTTCTTGCTTGGGCTTGCTAGAAACTTATGTGAAGTAGAAAAACTCTATATGAAGTGTCCATAGATGAAAGCTCAATCTATGGGTGGAGATGTTAAACTTAGAAATTTCTAACTCTTGAATTAGGGAAATTACCCTTATCCAATTTTCTTAAAATTTTAAGACCTTTACTTACTTCACACAAAAATTTATCTTCCTTACCAAAGAATTTCGCCTCTTTTTAGTATGTTATTTCTAATTTTTCCTATTAGGTTTTCTCTCTTTACTTATTCCCTTAATGTTAGAAACATTTTCTATACATACCTATAAAGTGAAGAATTTCTAAGGATTATATTTCCTTAGATATATAAAAATTGTCTAATAAATTTTATTTTCTTAATTAAATATTTATATACTTTTATTAATAAAAGAAATAAAATTAGGGATATTTCATTAAATATTTATGTACCTTTATTAATAAAAAAACGAAATTAGAGATGTTACATTAGTATATTTTAAATTGACTTATTTTTATAAATCCAAACTCTCTCATTATACAATTTAAACAAGTTAGCCTATGAGTTTCAACATAATTTTGTCAGTACTAAGCAGTATCAAAATAAAAAAAACATACATACATATTATTACTTAATATATATGTACACACACACACACACACACACAGAGATAGAGAGAGAGAGAGATATATATATATATATATATATATACATATATATATATATATATATGAACTCATTTTTATAAATCCAAACTCTCTCATTATACGATTTAAACAAGTTAGCCTACAAGTTTCAACATGTTTTGTCAGGACTAAGCAGTATCAAAATAAAAAAAACATACATACGTATTATTACTTTATATATATATCTTTTTTCTTTACTTGGGCATGATGGCGTGTAGAAAAGAAAGACCTAGCATCGTGAAGCAAAATTGGGGAATGGATCCTTTACTGTGCTAAAAGTACAGCAGAGTGTGTTGTGCCCAGAATGATGATGTTCTGGATGCAGCTGCCCCCTCCCCCACTTTTTTTGTGGCAAAACTTGCAAATTTTTTTTTATGCTTTTTAAAGAAAAATTTTATAACTTTTTTTATATATATTTTTGTCAAATTTAAATATAATTGTTGTCAAAATTCAGTATTTTAAATATAGATTTTTTTTTATCAAATTTGGATGACAATTTGTTTTATATTTTGTAATGATATATCTCATAATACAATAAAATTATTTAAATTCTATAAAAAAACTGTATACAAAATAGTATTTAAATTTAATAAAAATAAGGATATAATTTTTTAATAAATAATTTTGTTAAACATTAAATTTTATATTCAAATTTATTCCACTTTTTTTATTGCAGGTTTTTTGTTTTGCAAAAATTGCAATTATTTTTGTACTTTTTAATGGATCCTTTGCTATGCTAAACAGCACAACAGAGTGTGCTGTGCCTAGAACAGTGACGTTCTAAGTGCAACTACCCCTTCTCCCATACTTTTTTTTTGCAAGTTTTTTTGTGTGCAAAAATTTTACTTTTTTGTGTGCTTTAAGGCAAAATTTAGATAATTTTTTGGTATATTGTTTTTGTCAAATTTAAATAAATTTATTGTCAAAATTTAGTATTTTGAATATAATTTATTTTTCATCAATTTTTTTATATCAAATTTAAATTGTTTCATTACATTTAGAGATGCAGCATTATAATATAAATTTTTTTTTAATTTAAATAATCTTACAAAAAGATAATGTTATTAGATAGTGGAGATAAAAGGATTATATTAAAAAATTTTTAAAATTAATATTACAATATCTTAAAAAAAATTTGAATATAAAATTTAATGCTCAATAAAATTATTTATTAAGAAAGTTATATTTTTATTTTTAATAAATTTAAATACTATTTTATATGCAGTTTTTTTATTAAATTTAAATAGTTCAAGTGTATTATGAGATATGTCCATACAAAATAAAAAACATTTGTCATCCAAATTTGATACAAAAATAAACTATATTCAAAATATTGAATTTTGACGATAACATTGAAAATTGAACTATTTTAATTTAATAAAAAAGCTGCATATAAAATAGTATTTAAATTTAATAAAAATAAAAATATAACTTTCTTAATAAATACTTTTATTGAACATTAAATTTTATATTCAAATTTGTTTAAGATATTTTGATATTAATTTTAAAAAATTTTAATATAATCTTTTGGTCTCCACTATCTAATAACATTATCTTTTTGTAAATTTATTTAAATTAAAAAAAAATTTTATATTATAATGCTGCATCTCAAAATGTAATGAAAAAAATTTAAATTTGATCAAAAGAAATTTGATGAAAAATAAAGTATATTCAAAATACTAAATTTTGACAATAAATTTATTTAAATTTGACAAAAAAATATACCAAAAAATTATCTAAATTTTCCCTTAAAGCACATAAAAAAATTATAATTTTTGCACACAAAAAAACTTGCAATAAAAAAAAAGTGGGGGAGAGGGGAGCTACACATACAACGTCATTGTTCTAAGCACAACACACTCTGTTGTGCTTTTCAGCACAACAAAGGATCCATTAAAAAGCACAAAAATAATTGAAATTTTTACAAAACAAAGAGCCTGTAATAAAATAAAGTGGAATAAATTTGAATATAAAATTTAATGTTCAACAAAATTATTTATTAAAAAAGTTTGTATGCATAGAAAATGTTTGTATGCATAGAAAATGTTTGTAACATTAAGGGAACAAGTAAAGAGAAAAAACTTAATAGAAAAAATTAGAAATAACATACTAAAGAGAGGCAAAAATTTTTGGTAAGAAAGAAATTTTTTTTTTGTGAAGTAAGTAAAGGCTTTAAAATTTTAAGAAGATTGGATTTGTGTAATTTTTCCTAATTCAAGAGTTATACATTTCTAAGTTTAACATCACCCATAAATTGGGCTTTTAGCTATGGAAACTTCATATAGAGTTTTTTCCACTTTACATAAGTTTTTAGCAAGCCCATTAGATAGCCCAAGTAAGAAAGAAAACATAGACTTGGAATAGGATATAGAAGTTCAACCGATAGCTCAAAAATTATGAAAATGTGACCAAGCCCTCTATGAAAGGTAGAATTTTAGGCAAAGCAAAGGAAATGGATAAGAATGAGCCCAAATCTAAGAGAAAAAAAAAGAATCATGTGAAGAAATAGTAGTGCAATAATAATCAAGATTAAATTACATGTCATTAAGATAAAACATCTATATCCTACATTCATAATTTCAACAAGTATGTAATAATACATGGCATTATGACAAAATATCTTTATCCTACACAAATAATTTCAGCCAAGTAAGGGAGATCCAATGGTTGAAAATTTGTCACTTAGAAAGGCAAACATATCATACTTGATTAAGACAAAAGAAAAAGAAAAAAAAATTCTTAAATCAAAAGGACCTTGTCCTTTGTCTTAAGAACATATTATCATAATTTTCAAAATACAAATCTCCTTTTGCTATGCATATCTTGACTAAGGAAGAGGAAGACAAGAACATGAGTTGTTTTTTTCCCAAAAAAACAATCAAGTGCATCCTAATTGTGATTAGGTAGACTCATGATCATGAAAGGTGAACCATATGATAGTTTATTTAAGCAAAACCCACCCCTATAACATTATAATTTTGTCTAAGTGAGGGAGAGGAAAAAGTAGAAGCAAGGTAGAGTGAGGAAATGAGAGAAAGAAAGGAGAAGAAAGGAAGGAAGAAGAAGGAGAAGTCTAGAGGACTAAGTACTCAAGGTAAGTTAGTTTAATCTCCACTTGAATTCATCTTTCTTCTTCATCTTTGGGGTTCAAAAACTTAGTCGGCTTCTCTTATTTAAGTTGATAGAAAATTTAAGGGAAGGGAGGAATCTTGCTATTTCTTTCAAGAGGAAACAAGAAAAATAATTCACTAAGTGAGTTAGAGAGATCTTTAAGTAGGTATAATAATATCTCTTTTTAAAGAAAAGATTTGAAATTTGTAACATTTATGTGGGATTTTGATCTTAGAACTTTGATAAAATTTACAATATTGCTACTTTGATAATTGGTCATGGATGTTGCTATATCATGTTACATGTTATTTTACATATGATGGATGTTTTGGACATTACGGTTAGTGTGAAAAGTTCTGCATAGGTATGGCTATGGGTGGTAAAATTTTTTTACTTTTTATGCTACTATTTTTTATATTTTAATGTGGTGAAAAATTGATAAATATGATTAGATGTAAAAAAAATGGAAGAGGATGTAATATAATGATGAACTAAAACCTTAGGAAAGGATTGGTTAGAAAGCTAGATTTTGGGGTAACTAGGGAAGCTACTATTTTTGAAATTCTAGGAAGAATTGGTTAGGAATTAAAATAAATGGTTTATATAAAAAATGTAGATCTATATTTCAAGGAATTTTAGCCACTGGTCAGAAAATGGTTAACTAGGGACGAATCTGTTAGGTATGCTTCTGTGTTTGAATTTTTGAGATAAATTTGTAGGGAATTAAAAGAAATTATTAACATAAAAAATGTAGATCTATGTGTCACAGATTTTTAGCTACTGTAATCATTCAAATTGGAATTAATATGATGGAGATATGTTCAGTTTAGTAAGCAAAGGTCAAAAACTAGCTAATCAGGGAAGAATCTTTTAAGTTTGCTTCTGTGTTTGAATTTATGGACAAAATATGTAGGGAATTAAATGAAATTGTTAACATAATAAATATAGATATATGTATCATGAATCTATAGGCTTTAAAATCACTTAATTTGGAGTCTATATAAGAGAGATATGGCTGATTAATCAGTAAATGTTAGAATCAGTCTAGAATCCAGGGTGGTAAATGTAAGTGTTTCTATTTTTGATTTTCTAGGACTAATAAGTAAGGAATCTGAAGAAATGATAAACATGAAAGTTTTATATAAATGGCTTAGCATTTTATAGATTTTGGAATCACCTCAATTAGAGTTTGTATGAGGGAGATATGAGCCAATTAGTAAGTAGAGGTCTGAATCTATCCGAGAAAAAATAACATTGAATTTGAGGGAGTAGTAACACCATGATTACTTAAGATTTCACTAAAATTTTCAACATAAGGGTATTAGAGGATTGTCTTCTATTTCAATTGACATTAAGATCACCTCAATCGAATTTAAAATGAGAGTGTTATACTCTGTTTAGTGATGATAGAATAATAATATTTAAAAAAGAACAAGAATTTTATAAATGAAAATAATAAATGACTAGTGTATGCCATAGCCATTGTCATTGCATGAACTCCTTACCATCTTAAGTGCATAATTTTGACATAGAAATATTTTATAAAGTGATATTTGAAATGATTATATTTATGGCATGATTACCAATTTTTGGTAATGATTATATGAAAATCATGGCATGTGAGTATAATGAACATACTTGTTATTGAAATCATATTTATGGCTATTAATGTGAAAGAAAAAGAAATGAGTGCGGTCACATGGCGGTCCATGTGGTGTACTATTAGGGGACGCCCTATCAACGGTTATGATTATGTTAATAAGAAAAGAAAGAGAAAGTGTGCCATATTAGATGGAGCGAGAAAAGTCTATTTTGGAGAATAGAAAGTACTCACCTTGACCGGGGTAACTTGATATGAAAATAAGTTGATAGCCATTATATGATATTCTAAAAATAGTTATTCATACAATACATGTCATAACTGTAGGATTTTCATGTGCATAGATAAAGTGCAGTCATGTAACCTAAAGATAATTGTTGTAGTTTATACAGATGAACATGACGTGACAAGCATTATTGATAATGATTTATTGTTGAACCTAATGGGATTTATTTCTCACTATATTTCCATATCATGTTCAAAAAACTAAGTTATGTAGATATTCTCTATGACTGACTTTTAGCGTACGTTGTGTTGAGTTGGCTAAGATCTAGTGAAGGTGTAATCACCCGCACCAGTATTTCTAGAACTGGTCAATATGGATGAATAAAATGTAGACTTATATGTGTTTTATTTTTGTACATATGTTTTGATTAATAATGTGTATGCGAACCCAGAGTTGTATAAGTGTTAATGGTATTTCTTAAACCTTATTTATGTTTGGTTAATTTAATTGAATGTTATTATGAGTTAAATAGTTATAAGTAAGAAGGTAACGACTTCATGAAATTTTAGAAACATACATATAAGTATATATGTAAAAAAAAAGTTGTTACAAGCTAAACCCAGAACGTCACCGTTCTGGGCACAGCACGCTCTACTGTGCTTTTTAGCACAACAGAAGATCCATTCCCCTGACAAAGCATTGCATCCAGCCATCATGAGCATGGTTAGCTACCATGTCATTTGATTAACAAAGCCCAGCAACCATAGAATAGCACTTGCAAAGTATCATGCTGTCTATGCATACCTTTCTTTTTTTACCCCTCTGATGCACTTTGAAGTTTAATTTGCTGATAACGTTGAATCCAATTTTGAACTTGTACAAGAGCCTCTTATAGTTTTTGAATTTAAGCTTCTATTGGGCTACCTCTAAACATTGATGTGGGGCCCTTTCTTTAACTATAACCAATTAACATATGACTTCCACTTATCAAAGATGATGGAATTACACTATTACCAGAATTGAGTTTTCATTAATTGCCAAAAGTTATTTGTTTTTCGTTTCGATTTGTTTAAGAGTACACATCCTTGTTGTAATTGTGTTATTCATTATTTTTTCTTCTCTATTGTGGAAATGAGATGAAATTGGCAGATGTAGGTTAACAATAGGTGGTGGAGGGTGATGACGGTGGTGAACGATGTACCTTTGTGACAATGCTTTGCCTGCCATTATGCCTCACTACAAAAAAAGGAGTAACTGAAGTAAAGAAAAAAAATTCTAATTAGGTTTTTCTAAAAAGAAATTGGTGTAATTTTTTTTTTTCATTTTAAGGGTAGTTTGGTATTTTCACATACCAAACTATTAACATTGACTAACAATTTAATAGCGGGGGAAATTAAAATCAAATAAAAGATTAAGGGGATAGCATGGATGATAGCGTGGATCCCACCTACGGAGCATCAAGTCAAATTCAACATAGATGGCTTGGTGCTAAATTATGAGGCAGTTGGATGTGGGGGAGTGCTGAGAAACGCTGTGGGTGAATGACTTCTCAGTTTTTCAAGGAACGTGGGCTTATGCAAGCTCTAGGACATTGCTACAGCTTTGAATATTGCTTGGGATAAAGGACTTAGAGACGTTATCATCGAGACAGACTCTAAGATGGCATCCGAATTGTGAGTTAAGGAAGAAGTCAGAACTCACACGAACAACAGCCTTGTCTTCCACATCAAGCAACTCTTGAAACGAGAATGGAGAGTTATTATTCAGCATTCCTTAAGAGAAGAAAATTTGGCCGTGGACAGGAGGGCAAACGAAGCCCATAAATAGGGGCTGGACCTACAGATTTGGGAAAGCCTACTAAGATCTCTTGGAAGGATCCTTTTGGATGATTTGAGGGGTAACAGTGTTCCTCGTCTTTGTTTGTTTTAGCCTTTTGGCTCTCTTTTGTACCAAAAAAAAGGGACAAGTTGTAATTAATTGCCAAAATCTGTGGAGATTTAAGGCCAACAATTTGAGATATGCAAAGTCAAAAAAATCTTATCAAAAGTTTATGCTTATCTTGGCGGGTAGCTGACTGTCAAGGGGAAATTTTTGGGGCTTTATAAAAGTAGTAGCTCATATAGCACAAGAAAGAAAAGAGGGAGCGAAGAAAAAGAACTAGACGCAGGGATCTGGAGAACAAACGCGAAACAGAAGCAGCTAGAGAATGAACGTAGGGGGGAGAGAGAGGGAAACACCGAGCAACTTGTGATAAGAGTAGAAAACGCAAAGCTGCACATAGGAGGAATTTTAGTTTGATTTTTCTTTACTTTAAATTATGATTATGTTGAATTAGTCTGGGACGTATTTAATTTAGCATGAACTGAGCTATTTTACTCTAGGAAGACAATGTAGTCAAGTTTGAATACTATGCTTATTTTTTAAGAATTAATTTGAATAAATTTCTCTTTTTTTTACGAATTGTTTTGTGCTTATTATTTTTTATTGACTGGTAATTAATAAGATGATTTTGATATTGTAATTTGCTATTGAAAGAGGAGATTGCTTGTAAGATCTCTAAACAATTTGGATAGTTAGAATCAAATCCTAAATCTTTCAATACTCTTGAATTATTAACTTGTATAACTTTGTGAGAGTAGATTTTTTAGAGTAAGTCAAAGTAGATTATGGAAAGAGACTATTTGGTAACTTAGGATTTATTATTGTCCAACTTGGAAAATTTGTTTAGCTTAATTAGGTAAGAAGAAACATAGGGAAGGACTTGATGAAATGAGATTCCTAGTGATTTTGTCCCATTGAATTTTATCATCGAACAATTTTAAATAATCATTTTTATTTAATTAATGTACTTTAATTTATAAGCACTACAACCTTGCCTTATTTTATTTCCTAAATAAAATTGAGATTTTTCTAATTTTGGTACTTGACAAAGTGAAATAGAAATCCTTCAGGATGGTACTCTTTTCATCACTTTACTATAAAACAATGATATTGTGCACTTGCAATTTTGTACCAATAAAGTTTTTAGCACTGTTGTTGAGAATTGATTTAATTTTATTATTGTCAATATATATACTAAGAAATCTTGGTTCTAATTTATTTATTTTTATTTTGTTTCGGATGGGTGTCTTGACATTGTATGCAATGTGCTAGACATCTTGATATCTCTTCTTTTGACTTAGTGATCAAAAGAACTTTTAAGAGATGAAAGAGGAAGAAAGGCAAAGCACTAGCTGATGTGAGCACGACTAGCGAATGAAATAGAATACAAATTAGCGTTAAGTCCTAGTCAGACTTATCAGAAGAGTTCGAGCTAAAATATTCAAAGAAGTACTTAATGGTCTAATTTTAGAAGCCCACCAAGGAGATATCTGCATTATTATAAAAGAAGAGCCAAAATTGGTCCATTTCATTAAAACTCACTTAAATATAGGCCTAAAGTATAAGAAAATTTAAGGCTGAAGAATGAATATAGGCCCAAAATCAATGAGTTATTTTATGGCCCAATTTAAGCTATGTTTTATTTATTTATTTGATGTTACTTTTAGTTTAGGAAAGTTTCATATTTTGTGTTTTCTTGTCTGACTAGAAGAGTTTTCTATTTTTAATTTTCTTTTCTTTGTAGGAGTTTCCTATTTCTAATTTTCCTTGCCCTGTAGGAGTTTTCTATGTAGTTTTCTTTGTTTGTTTAGGTAATTGGCCTATAAATAGGCATGTATGCTCTTGAGATATACATATTATCATTAATAATATTGAGAGTGTTTTCTTGTTGGTTCTTCAAAGAACTATTTTGAACTTATCAAGATTTTCTTATGGCGTTCAAGCAAGACTTATCACTCACAATCTTCTTTCTCTTTTTTGAGTGTGACGTCTACAATATTTCTGATACCATTGGTTCTTATCTCTTTATAGATAATGGGTCAATGCCACTTTTTATTATTATTTATTTTGTTGTAAATTTGAATTAGAACACGATCATTCTAATTGGATCCCATATTGATTCCGGGTCTCACTACTCTTGGTGATGTTCATATCAAGGGTTCACATCATTTGGTATCAGAGCCTAAGTTATAAATCAAGTTGGATTTATCCTATTTGTTTTCTTATTATTATTCCATCTTACTATATTGTATCTTTTTTATGTGTTCTTCATTCTTCTTATCTTCTAATTTTTGTTTTATTTCTTGTGTTCATAGTTCAAGTGCATATCTGAAAAAAAAAGAAATTTGAAAAAAAATAGAACCCATTATTGTTTAAATTCAAGTTTTCCACTTGGATTTTGCAATTTGATCTTTAAAAAAAAGTTGATCCAGTAATTCTAATTGCATCAATTTTTTTTTCTTGCTTTAATCTTTTATTTCATTTGTTTTTCTTACTTTAGTTATTTTTCCTATCTCAATTGTTTCCTTTCCTCTAGTCATTGATTTCTTTCTATTCTAGTTGCTTCTTGTTGTGATTTTTCTTATTCAATTGCTTATCTTATCTTTAATTTCATTTTTTTTCTTAAAGTTCTATTGCTTTGTTCCCTTTGTTTCTTAAAATTCTGTTCTTTTTTCTTCTTCCTTTACTCTTTGTATTCTATTAGTTGAATTTGGATTGTTGTAAGAAGATTTTTGTTTGAGTTTGTTTGAGTTCAATAAAGAACTGAAAAAGGGGACTAAGAGAGGAAAAAGGCAAGAGAGTGAGAGCTTATAAGAGGGTAAAAGCCAAATTTGAGTAAACACGAGTGTGAGTACCATTAATCTCTAGAGTAACATGTGAGTTAGTGTTGTGAGATTTTTTTTGTAGTCTAACATTGTTTTTGCAGGAAAATCATGTCACACAATAAAGACAAAAAACACTTTTAAAGGTGTGTCGAGAATGGTGGATCCAAAGTTGATGATGGAAGCTATAGTAAGTGAGATAAGAAGAGTTTTGAGAGTAGAGATGGAGCAGATTCATGAACGGTTAGATTGAGTAGAGAATGCACGTGCGAAAGAATCACAAAAACACTCCTAATATACGTAGGAGAGGGAGAGTTCAATCAAAGGAGAGTGTTGAAGATGAAAAGTATTATAGAGATGGTTTTGATGAAGTTGATAGGGATTTGAGTGATAACTATAAGAGATATAGTGGGAGGTTTAGAGAAGTTAAAAATCAGGTTGATAATAATTTAGAAAGTATTAAAATGAAAATTCCACCCTTCCAAGGTAAAAATGATCCAGAAGTTTATTTAGAATGGGATAAAAAGTTGGTGTTTGATTGTCACAACTATTCTGAGTTGAAAAAGGTAAAATTGGCTACCATTAAATTTAATGACTATGCTATTATTTGGTGGGATCAATTGATTTTAAGTAGGAGAGGAAATGGAGAAAGACCTATTGAGACATGGGAGGAGATGAAAGTAGTTATGAGGAGGCGATTCAGTCCAAGCCACTAGCATAGGGACTTGTTTAAAAAATTGCAAAGCCTTACTCAAGGGTCTAAAAGTATTGAAGACTACCATAAGGAGATGGAGATAGCCATGATTCGAGCCAATGTGGAGGAGGACCGAGAAGCTACAATGGCGAGATTCTTAGTTGGCTTAAACTGTGATATAGCAAATGTGGTAGACTTGCAACATTATGTGGAGTTAGATGACATGGTACACATTGCCATAAAGGTGGAGCAATAACTAAAAAGTAAGGGATATTCAAGAATGGGAAAAAATTTGAGTTGTTCTTCAACATGGAAGTCGAATTGGAGTATGAGGGATGAAAAACCCAAGGTCGAACCTTCCAAAGAAAATAAAAATGGAAGCACATCAAACCAAGGTAAAACTATTTTCCAACCTTCTAGAACTAGAGATGTTAAATGTTTTAAGTGTTTAGGAATGGGTTATATTGATAGTCAATGTCTAAATAAAAGAGTAATGATATTGAAAGAAGATGGTGACATTGAGACCGAAGGTGAGTCCAATAATGAGTCTATGCCCCCTTTGGAGGATGCGAGTGACATTGAGTATCCAATTGATGGAGAACTTTTAGTTACAAGGAGAGCCCTTAGTGTGCAAATCAAACAAGATGAAGAGGTACAATGAGAAAATATTTTTCTTATTAGATGTCATGTTAATAATAAAGTATGTAGCATGATTATTGATGAGGGAAGCTGCACTAATGTAGCTAGCACTAGTTTGGTTGAAAAACTGAGTTTGGCCACTATAAAGCATCCAAAGCCATATAAGCTACAATGGTTGAATGATTGTGGAGAAAATAAGGTGACTAAACAAGTGTTGGTGTCAATCTCCATTGGAAAGTACAAAGATGAAGTTTTGTGTGATGTGGTGCCAATGCAGGCAAGACATATTCTTTTGGGAAGACTATGGTAGTTTGATAGACATGTAATTCATGATGATTATACCAATAGATACTCATTTATACATGATAAAATAAAAATCACTCTTGTGCCCTTAACTCCAAAGCAAGTGTTTGAAGATCAAGTGAAGCTAAAAAAAGAGAGTGACATAAAAAAAGTGAGTGATGTTTCAAAAGAAAGAGAGACTAAATCAAGAGAAAGAGAGAGATATGTTGAAAAAGAAAAAGAAATATTAGCAAATGAGAAAACAAAAGAGAGAAAAAAATGAATTTTTATGCAAGAGAGAGTGAAGCCAAAAAGGGCATTATGTTTAAATAAGCCTTTAATTGTAATCTTGTACAAAGAGAATTGTTTAAGTATTAATTAACTTAACTCTTCTTTGCCTAGTCTTGTAGTTTCTCTTTTGTAGGACTATGAGGATGTATTCCCTGAAGAAATACCTGATGGCTTACCACGAATTAGGAGAATTGAGCATCAAATAGATTTTATACCAGGAGTATCAATTCCAAATAGGCTAGCCTATAGAAGCAATCCTGAGGAGACAAAAGAACTTCAAAGGCAAGTTAGAGAGCTCATAGAGAAGTGGTATATGCGAGAGAGCACGAGTCCTTGTGCAGTCCAGTGTTACTTGTGCCTAAGAAGGATGTGACATAGAGGATGTGTGTTGATTGCTATGCTATTAATAATTCACTGTAAAGTATAGACATCCCATTCTTATATTAGATGATATGCTTGATGAATTGCATGGTTCTTGAGTTTATACAAAAATTGATCTTAAAAGTGGATATCATCAAATTAGAATGAGAGAAGGTGATAAATGAAAAAATGCTTTTAAAACAAAATATGGTTTATATGAGTGGTTAGTTATGCCATTTGGATTAACTAATGCACCAAGTAATTTCATGAGATTGATGAATCATGTTTTGCATGCTTTTATTGGCAAATTTTTGGTTGTGTACTTTGATGATATTCTGATTTACAGAAAAAACTTGAATGAACATGTTAAGCATTTAAAACTTGTTTTAGATGTTTTGAGAAAAGAAAAGTTGTTTGCTAACATCAAGAAGTGTACCTTTTGCATAGATAAACTTGTATTCCTTGGATTTGTTATTAGTGCTAAAGGAATTGAGGTGGATGAAGAAAAGGTAAAGGCAATTCAAGATTGGCCATGTCCTACAAATGTGGGTAATGTTAGAAGTTTTCATGGGTTGGCTAGCTTTTATAGAAGGTTTGTAAAAAGATTTTAGTAGCCTAGCTGTACCTTTGACTGAAGTCATAAAAAAAAATGTGGGGTTTAAGTGGGGTGATGAACAAGAAAAGGCATTTAATTTGATTAAAGAAAAATTAATTAATGCACCCTTACTTTCTTTACCTAATTCCATAAAAACTTTTGAAATTGAGTGTTATGCCTCAGGAATAGGTATTGGAGCTGTTCTAATGCAAGAAGGACGTCCCATTGCCTACTTTAGTGAGAAACTAAGTGGACCAGCCCTAAACTATACGACATATGACAAAGAGATGTATGCATTGGTTAGGGCATTAAAAACTTGGCTTCTTTGGTTAAAAGAGTTTATGATTCACACTGATCATGAATCTTTAAAGCATTTGAAGGGTGAACACAAGCTAAACAAGCGACATGCCAAATGGGTGGAGTTTATTTAAATATTTTCTTATATGATTAAGTACAAGAAAGATAAGGAAAACATTGTGGCTAATGCCTTGTCTCGAAGGAATATTTTACTTTCTACTTTAGATGCAAAATTGCTTGGTTTTGAATATATAAAAGACTTGTATGTTGATGATTCCGATTTTAGTAATGTATTCAATGCATGTGAGAAAGTGGAATTTGGTAAGTTTTTTAGGCATAATGGATTTTTGTTTTGAAAAAATAAATTGTGTGTGCCTAAATGTTTATTATGTGATTTGCCTGTTAGAGAAGCTCATGGAGGTGCTTTGATAGGGCATTTTGGCATATCTAAGACTTTAGATGTTATGCATATGAAACATAATGCAAAATGAATATGTGAATAGTTTTTAACTTATAGACAAGCTATGTTTAAGATGAAGCCTCATGGTTTAAATGCTCCTTTATACATACGTAATGAACCTTGGGTTGATATATCTATGAATTTTAAATTGGATTTACCTTGGTCAAAAAGGGGTAGCAATTCTATATATATGGTTGGTGATAGGTTTTCTAAAATGAAACATTTTATACCATATCATAAAACTAATGTTGCATCTTATATTGCTGATTTGTTTTTCAAGAAAATTGTGAGATTGCATAATATGCCTAGGAGTATTGAGCGTGTTAACTTAGATGGTTGGAAGAAAGCTGATTTTTTAAGCAAATCTATAAGAAGGCAAGGCAAGACATTGAGAGAAAAATTAACCAATATGTTAACAAACCTAAAAAGGGACATAAAAGAATTGTATTTGAGCTTGAGATTAGGTTTGGTTGCATATGAGAAAGGAAAGGATTCTACCTCAAAGGCATTTAAAACTACTTTGACGAGGATGTGGTTTATTTCAAGTGACTGAAAGAATCAATATCAATGCCTACAAGCTAGATTTTCCAAGTAATGATAATGTTAGTGTGTGTTTCAAAGTTATTGATTTAACTCTTTTTGATGTAGGTGTTGATTTGAGGACAAATCATTTTCAAGAGGAGGGAAATGATGTGAGCACGGCTAGTGAATGGAAATGGAATACAAACCAGCGTTAAGTCCTAGTTGGACCTATAAGAAGAGTTCGGGCTAAAATATTTAAAGAAGCACTTAATGGTCTAATTCTAGAGGCCCACCAAGGAGATATTTGCATTACTACAAAAGAAGAGCCAAAACTGGTCCATTTCATTAAAATCCACTTAAATATGGGTCAAGACCAGCTAATCTAAATATGGACGTAAAGTATAAGAAGATTCAAGGCTAAAGATTGAATATAGGCCCAAAATCAATGAGTTATTTTATGGCCCAATTTAAGCTATGTTTTTCTTATTTATTTAATTTTACTTTTAGTTTAGGAAAATTTCCTATTTTGTGGTTTCCTTGTCTGACTAGAAGAGTTTAATATTTTTAATTTTTCTTGCTTTGTAGGAGTTTCCTATTTCTAATTTTCCTTGCCCTGTAGGAGTTTCCTAAGTAGTTTTCCTTGTTTGTTTAGGTGATTGGCCTATAAATAGGCATGTATGCTCTTGAGATATACATATTATCATTAATAATATTGAGAGTGTTTTCTCTTTGGTTCTTTGAAAAACTTTTCTGAACTTATCAACATTTTCTTGTGGCGTTCAAGCAAGACTTATCACTCACAATCTTCTTCCTCTTTCTTGAGTGTGGTGTCTACAATATTTCTTATACCATTGGTTCTTATCTCTTTATAGATAACAGTCAATATAACTTTTCTTTTTATTTATTTTGTTGTAAAACTAAATTAGAACATGATCCTTCTAATTAGATCCCATATTGATTCTATGTCTCACTACTCTTGGTGAGGTTCATATCAGGGGTTCACATCACTAGCCATGGTAGATGAACAACATGCTATACAGCCATGCACTTTGAAAGATTATGTATGGCTAGTTGTGAATGACAATTATTCAAGTATAACGCATTGAACCATCAATGCTAGCAATTTTGAGCTTAAACTTGTCTTAATTAGTATAATGCAGCAAAGCCAATTTAGTTGATGACCACTTGATGATCCTAATATTCGTTTGGCAATGCTTTTGGAGATTTGTGATACAACGAATATTAATGGTGTTATTAAAGATACCAAGAGACAGAGGTTATTTAATTTTCTCTAAGGGACAACATAGGAAGTATCAATACTTGGGAAGAGATGGCTGAAAAGTTTCTTGTGAAATTTTTTCCACCTACCAGAACAACCTAACATAAGAGTGAGATTGGTCAATTGAAGAAAACTAATCTTGAACCACTTTACGAAGCATGAGCAAGGTTTAAAGACCTGATTAAATGCTGCACTCAACATGAACTATCTGATTGGTTAAAGATTCAGATGTTTTACAATCGGTTGAATGGAGAAATTAAGAAGAGATGGCCACCAACAATTACAAATGGCTTACTAAAAGATCAATGGCTAAGAAAGTTGATAGAATTCATGAATTGGAGCCTTTAGCAGCACTTTCAGCTCAAGTAACTTGTCTTTCTCATCATAATACAAATTTGACTACCCAAGGAATACACTTAAATGTAGAATATGTAGTAGTTGTAAGTATATCAATTCTAGTAATGAAATGAACTAGGAAAAGTCCAATATATTAACAATCAAAACTATAACTATCGTGGCAATCCTATGTAGAATGACTACCATCTAAGGCTATGAATTCATAAGAATTTTTCTTATGGAAACACAAAGAATGTGTTGTGACCACCTCTTGGGTTTGATAGTCAACCGGGTGAGAAGAAGATGTCACTTGAGGAAGACACATTTTCTTTGGTTAAGGAGACAAAGGTGAGGTTTAATAAGCAAGATTCATGGCTGGAAGTGAATCCTGAGTATACATGTGTCCTTGGATTAGTTAATTTTCTACATTCGAATGAACTTATACATCTTAAAAAATTTTAAGTGCAAATCTCTTATCAATTTAAATTTAGGAACTCCATAGGCTTAACTCCACTATTGTAGGCTATACACTACATCTAGGATCAATAAAGGCTTTCTTAAGCTTGTAATGTGAATAGGGTATGGGAAAGGATAAATGATATAATTTTAGGCTTAATCACCTAATACCACATGACTATTCTAACAAACTCATTTTCTTGCTTCATTCTTTCTACTAAAATTCAACCACTTTTTCCTTTTCTATTTTCCTTTTTCTCTATGTAATATCCCGTAGTTTTCAAACAACTAGGTTTTGTTATTAACAATATTTCTTTTATTTTAAATAATTATGTTTTGCTTAAAGAAATTATGCCTAGTTCTAAATAATTTTATTTTACCTTGATAAGTATTCTTTCTTTTTTTAATATGCATAAATATTTTTTTTCATATGGTTGATTTTATTGAAGGTTTTATTAAGAAAATTTATGGTTTAAGTGATATGCTTTCGGATTTAATTGCTTATGTTGTTTTCTAATGTGAATATAAAACATTGTGGTTTCATGTTCTTAATGTTTAATTAGTTATAAGTTATTTTTATGTTGGAATACTCTTAGTGATATTGTATTTTGATTAAGAATGGAATTTGAAAGTTTTAGAGGCAAGATGGAAACAAGTTGAAGTGATGAATTTGAGAAAAGGATGAAGTTTTAGGATGGTTCAGACCTTTTTTCATTCATTTATGAATAAGACTCTCATTTGGACTCTAATTGATGTAATTCAAATTGCTATAGGAAGTTGAGACATATGGATACAACTTTAATGTTGGACACTTTTGCTAGTTCTACCGAAACAAGGGTGATAATGGGCAAAAAAATAAAAAATAGAGATTTGGGGTGGTCTTGACCTTTGCTAACTCTTTTAAGCATAATTTCCTCATATGAGCTTCGATTGAGATGATTCAAGTGGCTATGGAAAGAAAAGGACTACAATTTTTGTGTTGGACATTTTGACAAATTCTAAATTCATGGTGAAAAGAGACAAAAACATAAGTGCGTTGGCATTGAAGCGGGTGTTACCAAACCTACAGGCATGCACACGTGTAACACCCGTAAGATTTAGTAATTTTCATTTATGTATGGATTATTAAAAGAAATAAAGGAGTAGGGATGTAATTGAAAGGTTTTAAGGATGAAAATAAAAACTTATTAATATTTTTGGGGTCAAAATGTAATTTTCTAAAGTTTAGGGGTCAAAATGTAAATAATAAAATTTACAAGGACATCCTCCAACAATTGAAATTTTACTATTTAGTCCCTCAATTATTATTTTAAAAAAAAGAGACAATTTTTTTTCGAAATCGAGCGAATAAATAGTGATGAATAGTAATTTATCTCTTTTTATTTTCTTTTTCTAGATCTAGAGTGCTTTTGAGTCTTTGATCTCAAAACTAAGGATACCACTATATTCAAGACAAAGAGTACTACGATTTTGGCTAAACAATTTTTCAAATCAGCCGTAGAATCGCTGCAGATCAGAAGTAGAAAATATTAGAAAAATGTAAGTTTTGAAACTCTTATTTAGAGATCTCAAATTGAAAATCTGACACTGTAAATGGATTCAAAAGATAGATAAATTATATAATATGAAGTTTTTCAGTCATTTGATAACTTTTGGTGTCATAAAAAGTAACTCCGACTGTGTGTGAACAGTGATTCCAGTAGGTGTAAACAGTACCTCTGAACAACATGAATAGTGATTTTGCCTTGTTGTGAATAGTATTTTCAGCCATTAACAACCATCGGTTGACCGACGATGACCGAGCTCTAAAATTCATTTTTTAGGTTTTTGGACCCTTCAGACTCATTTTTGAGGTCTATTTGGTCAAATTTGAATTGAAAAATAACATTTTAAGGCTGTCCAACTTGGAGCCTTACCCTGTGAGTAGATAATTCTTTCTATGACTTACCCTATGCTCTTCTTAAATTGTAAATGCATAATTGGTTTTTTTTACAAGTTATTTATACTTTTATATGTCTTTGAAATGGATTAAATTACTTGATTTGTTTACTATATGACATATAATTCAAGAAGAGTATGGTTTTGAAAATAGATTTTTGAACTAATTGAATATGTGATTCTAAATGTATTTCTCATTATATGGTAAATAAAACATATTGTGCACATGGCATTGATATGTAAAGTTATAAAATTGCCTTTAAAAAGGGCATGTATATGTGATAACCTTGATTGGGAAGTTTTTGACAGAGAAATTGTACTGAAATTGAAAATTCTAAATTATACTGAAACCTCTATTTTGAACGATATAGCATATATGCAAATAATGATTTATGTGGAGGAATCCTATTGGAAATAATATTGGCTAATAACAGGTGATGTTAGCCGTAGTGCACCTTGATACCTCAGCTAGCAGGGATAGTGCTAGCCTTGTGTGACGGCCAACACACGAGATATGATATGTGAAGGAGAGCGGGATGCCTCATATCTTGGTGAGATACCGACTATATGATATGTGATTTATCCTCCTCTGCTGTGTGCTTGGAAAATACCCATATTAGAGTCCCTTCGCATGTCCTCTTGAACAGTGGTAGGGCAAACCTTAACTGAGATGCTGAGTTTAGGCAAATCCTATACTGTCAAAGTACGGAAGGGCTTGAACTTTGATATGGTAGTTTTGATTTTGGATCTTCCTAATTTTTTCATGAGAAATATTTTGATGCATATCGATATTTGATTAACAATCACACTATATCGCATATGGTTTTGAATATTTGAATGTGGTTTGAGTTGAGAATATTTGTAATGCGGGTCCCATATGAATGTACCTCTGAACTGTAATTTTCTATGTGATAAATTTTAATATATGAGTACATTTATATCTGACCTAAGAGGTCATAGGAGGTATTATCTACTCATTGAAATGTCAAACTTACTACACGATATTTACATTTTTTTTTAGATAAGAATACAGAGTTTGGTCCTGCAGATACATGATCAACTAGGTATCACGCTCTCTGGATGAGCCTACGTTGCTTCCAAGGATCATAGTGTTTAAATAATTCTGTATTATAATTTAGAGTATGCTTTGTACGCCACAAGCAGGATCCTTACTTCTGCTGTTACTTTGATATTTATAAACTTGGTCTGTATATTATATACACATGGAAATACCTATATGAAATTACTTTCAATGATAAAGGGGTGTATTATGCATGTTATGACAAATATATGTTTGTAAAGTATATGTTTCACATGCCCTTAAATTAGGGGCGTGACAACGTGTGTGCCGAGACGTGTTGTGAGTGTAGATATATATAGGTGTAGGCATGAGGGAGACATATGCCAGCCACACCTTCCCCCCTTAGTTTAGATTGTTGGACTTATGGCAATGAGAACTTCAAAACTCATTGATTGGATTTGCTGGAAAGTTACCAGAATCTCGCTGAAGGCCATAAACAGTAGCTACGTGGTGCATTTTTCATGGGTATGCTTAAAAGATCTTGTTTCTAAATTTGTTGACATAAATACCCTTAGAAATGGATAGTATGATAGAAATCAAAGTTTTATGGCTATATGATAGTCTTTTGCTGTCATGAATAGTGTTTTAGCCCATTATGAATAGTATTTTTCGACGAGTGGACGTTACTCACAACTTGGACTTGTTTTCTAGGTGTTCAAGTGATGGAGATCAAGGTGCTGTCAAACCTATTCCAAATCGTTCTCAAGATCTTTTGCAAGGGATAGGCGGTCCAATGACTAGGAGCAATGCAAAGTGGGCAAAAAAAGCTTTAGTGGGCTTGATCTTGGATGTGCAAGCTAAAGAGGAAGTTATTGGGCCAAGTCAAGACATCAAGTGGGTCACACTTTGCAGCCTTAAGGATGGGATTAAATAGAGCTTGTTGGATCTTGAAGACAACTAGCCCAAATTTGCATGTCTAAAGATGTATTATGGGATTTATGTTATATGTTTTCTTTTGGATATTATTAGTATTTGGGCCCATTCTTTATGCTGGGCAAATATTAGTTTAATTATGAGTTTTTTTATTAGTTTAGTTGGGCCAAATAACTAGTGTTGTTTGGACCATATTCTTTTCAAAGTTCAATTAGGGTTTTAAGGGTTTTCTACTAGGTTTAGGATTGTTTGACTATATAAGGGTTCATTATGTTCATGTAATTCAAAATTTATGATGATTAATAAAGATTGAGTTTTCTCCTAAAGTGAGAGCTTCCCTTAGTTCTTGGGCAAAGAACTAAATCCGATCTTATCGAGGCAACTCGTGGCGATCAAGCATCCATTGAATTTTCAAGACGATCCTTGCTTTCTCCAAACACTCAATTTCTTGGTTTAGGGAAACACATCATTTGTTATCAGAGTTTTGGCTCCTTAAAATTTCGTTGGTGTCCTATCTTTTCTTTTCTATTTGTTTTCTATAGTCTTTCTTCTTCTTCTACCTTACTTTAGGTCAAATTAGAGTTCTAGTTCTAGTTAATGTTCTTCTAATTCCTTAAAAAAAGAGAGTCCTAGTTCTAGTCAATTTCCTTCAAAAAAAGAGAGTCATAGTTTTAGTGCAATTTAATTTTTTCTTCCAAAAATTTAAATTTTTAAAAAAGAGAGTCCTAATCCTATTTCAATTTGGTTTCTTGTTAAAAAAAAATCATAAAAAAGAGAGCAGAAACTTTCTCAAAAAAAAGTGAGCAGAAGTTCATTAGAAAAAAGAAAAAAAATAAAATTGTTCAAAAAAAAGAAGCCAAAAAATAACATACTTGATTTTCTATCCCTCATTTTTTTTTCAAATTCAGTTCCTAGGGTTTTCATCGTCTGAAAATTTGTTTTTATCATTCTTAATTCACTTATTCCTTTTGATAAGCTTGTTGATCAGGTTCTCATTTAAGAGCTTTATGGAAAAAAGGTAAAATTGAGTGCAAACACGTGAGGGTTTTGAGACAAACATGAGTAGTGAAAGAGATCAACCTGAAATTGACCTTAAACTCTTCATGAAGGCGATTCGGGACCAGTTTAAGTTGTTGAATATGAGGCTGGATAACCTTAAGTCACCATCCAAGCCTAAGCCTACAAAATAGTTTGGGTTTGATGAGGAAGAAGGGGAAGATTCAGATGGTGAAAGATTCGGGTTAAGAAAGGAAAGAAGGACAACACCTAGGCATGATAGTGGCTTAGGAAGCATCAAGATGACTATTCCTACATTCCAAGGTAAGAGTGACCTTGAACTTTATTTAGAGTGAGAGAGGAAGATGGAACATGTGTTTTAGTGTCATGCTGATTCTGAGAAGAAAAAAGTGAAGCTAGCTACTGTGGAGTTTACTGACTATGCTAATATTTGGTGGGATTAGTTAATAATTAATAGACGGAGAAGTGGTGAGAGACCTATTCGGTCATGGGAAGAAATGAGGTTGTGATGAGAAAACGGTTTGTTCCTAGCCATTACTATAGAGACTTGTTCAGAAAATTACAAAATCTGCATCAAGGATCTATAAGTGTAGAGGATTACTACAATGAGATGGAGATGGCCATGATGAAAGATAATATTGAGGAGGATAGGGAGGCTATAATGGCAAGGTTTATAAGCGGTTTAAGAAAAGAAATTGTAAATGTAGTGGATATGCACCATTATGTAGAGATGGAGGATTTATTGCATAAAGCAATTAAAGTTGAGAAGCAGTTAAAGGTTAGAGCATCTTTTAAATTTAGCTCCATTCTTAAAACTCCATGGAAGTCGAATTGGCAAGACAAACATAAGGCTGCTACTAGGCCGAAAGAAGAGGGCAAGTCGAGAAATTCAGTTACAGCCTCTAATCCCAAGGCCAAAGATGATACTTTTACTTCTTTTAGAGCAGAAAATACAAAATGTTTTAGATGTCACAGGTTAGGGCATATTGCATCACAGTGTCCTAACAAGAGAGCCATTATTCTTCTTGATGATAGAGTTATGGAGAGTGAGCACTCTAGTGAAGATGAGATGCTATCATTGGAGGATTGCAATGATATGGAGATTGATGAACCAGTGCATAGAGAAATATTGGTTACTCGATGTACTCTTAATATGCAACGTAATGATGATGTTGATGATGAACAACGTGAGCACATCTTCTTGATCAGGTGCCACATGAATAACAAGGTATGTAGCTTGATTATTGATAGTGGGAGTTGCACTAATGTAGCTAGTACCTTGATGGTTGATAAATTGAGTTTACCAAAATTGAAACATCCTAAGCCATATAGGCTAAGATGGTTGAATGATAGGGGAGATATATGGGTGACCAATCAGGTTCGCATATCTTTCTCTATTGGTAACTACAAAGATGAGGTGCTTTGTGATATAATACCAATGCATGCTGGACACTTGTTGTTGGGACGTCCATGGCAATTTGATCTACAAGAATCGATATACATTGACCATGCATAATCAAACTTTTGTTCTAACACCCCTAAAGCCAGCTGAGGCTTTTGCTGATCAAGTGAGGATTACAAAAGAGTGTAAGTTGAGGGAAACACATGAAAAAGAGAAGAAAGAGAGTAAGGCCAAAATTGAGAGTGAGAAAAAAGAGAGAGAGGTTGAGACATGTGAGCAGAAAGAGAAAGAGAGTTGTGAGCCAGAGAAAGTGAAAAATAAAAGAGTGAGTGCTTTTGCACTAAAAAGTGAGGTGAAGAGTGCTTTGGTGTGCAAACTGAACCTCCTTGTGCTTATGTACAAGGATATTTATTTTACTAACAATCCTAACCTTTCTTTGCCTAGTATGGTTGTATCTTTAATACAGGAATTCACCGATGTTTTTCATGAGGAGATTCCACATGGACTACCATCTTTGACAGGCATTGAGCACCAGATAGACTTTGTCCCTAGATCATCCATCCCTAACCGACCTGCCTACCGAGCTAATCCTGAGGAGACAAAAGAAATTTAGAGGCAAGTAGATGAGTTAGTCCAAAAGGGATCTGTGACGGAGAGTCTTAGTCCCTGTTCAGTACCTATGATTCTTGTGCCTAAGAAGGATGGGACTTGGCGCATGTGTGTAGATTGCAGAGCCATCAACAAAATCACTGTAAAGTATAGGCATCCAATTCCTAGATTAGATTACATTCTTGATGAGTTGTATGGTTCTAGTATTTTTACTAAAATTGATTTAAAGAATGGCTACTATCAAATTCACATGAAAAGGGAGATGAGTGAAAAACTGCTTTTAAAACTAAATATAGTTTATATGAGTGGTTAGTAATGCCTTTTGGGTTGACCAACGAACCCAGTACCTTTATAAGATTAATGAACCATGTCTTACGTGCATTTATTGGAAAGTTTGTGATAGTTTACTTTGATGATATTTTAGTATATAGTCAAAATCTTGATGAACATGTATTACATTTGCGTGCTGTTTTTGATGTACTTAGAGAGCATAAACTGTATGCTAACATGAAACAATGCACGTTCTATTTTGATTTTGTGGTGTTTCTTGGTTTTGTTGTTAATTCTCATGGAATTAGTGTTAATGAGGAAAATGTTAAGGCTATCCGAGATTAGCTTACACCTAGGAATGCTAATGAAGTTAGGAGTTTCCATGGTTTAGCAAGTTTTTATAGGTAGTTTGTAAAGAATTTCAGTACTATTACTGCACCCTTAAATGAACTTGTTAAAAAGAATGTTGTCTTTAAATGGTATGATGTGCATGAAAAGACTTTTAAAACTTTGAAGGATCTTTTGACTAATGCACCCTTGCTGTCATTACCTAACTTTGATAAAGCTTTTGAAATTGAATGTGATGCTTCAGGAGTTGGTATAGGTGCCGTTTTGATGTAGGATTCTAAACTGATTGCATACTTCAGTGAGAAGCTAAATGGGGCAGCACTGAACTATCCTACTTATGATAAGGAGTTATATGCATTGGTGAGGACTTTGCAAATTCGGAAACATTATCTATGGCCAAGAGAGTTCATAATCCATTTAGATCATGAGAACTTGAAATTCTTAAAGTCCCAAGGTAAGTTGCATAAGAGGCATGCTAAGTGGTTATAATTGATTGAGACATTTCCTTATGTGATTAAATATAAAAATGGAAAGGAAAATGTGGTAGCTGATGCATTGTCTAGAAGATATGTGCTATTAACATTCTTGCATGCTAAGTTGTTTGGCTTTGAATACATTAAGGATTTGTATGCTAATGATGATTATTTCAGATATGCTTGGAATTCTTGTGATAATCGTGCTATTGATGGGTTCTATAGATATGAAGGTTACTTGTTTAAAAAGAATAAACTTTGTGTGCCAAAGTGTTCTATGTGTAACTTGTTAATTAAGGAGAGTTATAGTGGAGGTTTAATGGGACATTTTGGAGTGACTAAAACCTTAGAAATTCTGCATGAACATTTTTATCGGCCTCGCATAAAACATGATGTCATTTCGTTTTGTGCTAAGTGCGTGTCATGTAAACAAGCTAAGTCTAAGGTTATGCCACATGGTCTTTATACTCCATTACCTGTACCTACAGAGCCTTGGCATGATATATCTATGGATTTTGTGATAGAGTTACCAAGGTCTCAAAGTGGTAAAGATAGTGTTTTTGTGGTTGTTGATAGGTTTAGCAAAATGGTTGATTTCATTGCATGTGCTAAAACCAATGATGTAACACACATAGCTAATATGTTCTTTAAAGAAGTAGTGTGTTTGCATGGGTTGCCTAGAACAATAGTAAATGATAAAGATGTTAAGTTCTTAAGTCATTTTTGGCATACTTTATGGGGAAGATTAGGGACTAAATTTCTATTTTTTACTGTTGCACAGCCTCAAACAGATGGGCAAACTGAGGTAGTTAATAGGACACTTACTACACTTTTACGTGCTATTATGTCTAAAAACTTGAAACATTGGGAAAGAGTTTTGCATCATGTTGAGTTTGCTTACAATAGATCTGTGCATCCTACTACTGCTTATAGTCCTTTTGAGATTGTCTATGGCTTTAATCCTCTAACACCTTTAGATATTGTACCTTTGTCTACAAATGATTTTGTTAACTTGGATGGTAAACAAAAGGCTGAATATGTAAAGGATTTGCATGCTAAGGTTCAAGCTAACATTGAGAGGAAGAATAAGCAATATGCAACGCAAGCCAACAAGAGCCAAATGAAAATTGTATTTGAACTTGGTGATTGGGTTTAGGTACATAAGCGCAAAGAGCGATTCCCAACTCAAAGGAAGTCAAAGTTACATCCTAGGGAGATAGATGGTGCGCACTGTCGCAGGTACACCCAAATTAATACCTTACCTCAAAACTAATCTGTAGTAGTGGGAGTAAGGGTCGATCCCACAGAGACTGGAATTACCTTATGTGATTAAGAAAGGGGGATTTGATAATTGTAAATAAAGTAAATTAAACCATAATGAAAATAGTGAAAAGAGTAATTAATGAGAAAATCGTTGGTTTCGATCGATATTCACCATCAAGGGATTGCATCGATCATTGACAAAATTATCAATCTTAAACCAAATATCTATCAATGGGACTCTATCCCAGTTCCTCCTTAAGCCTAGTGAATTGATAACAATCATACCAATTAAACTCTAATCGATAAAAAATCCTTTAACACATCGACAAAGTCTAACTTATCAACTGCATTAAGAACGAGAGAAACTGATAGAGCTAAATAAATATAAGTAAATCGATTATATTTAATTTAGTTGATCATTCATCATAGGGTTAATGATTTATAATCCAAAATCCTTAATCCTATTTGCTTCATAAATCAAGTAATAAAAACTTTGTTCAAAACCTAATTCAGCAGTAGACTTAGACATACAATAGACTAGTAGGCCTCCTAGCAATCACATGAAAAATCATTTAGAAAAGAAAAGCAGATGAATAAACAATACCTAGTTAAGATTGAACTACTGAAAACAATTCCAAATCTCACAATGCATGAATATCCCTTGAGGTTTCAATCTACCTCAACCAACTAAAAGAACTAGTCACGCAGGGCCATAAGAAAATCTAAAGAAGAATTGAAGAATGTAGATGAAGAATTGGATCCCTTCTTTGCTTGCTTGCCTCTCTTTTTATAGATTCCCTACTCTTAATCGAAGTAGAAATGTATTTAGGTCAAAATTCCCATCCATCAGCCTTCAATTTGAGCAAAAACGACCTAAAATCGCAAAATCAACAAGCCTGTACAGCGCGCAGGCGCTGCGGCGCTACGGAGAACATGCCATGGGGCACCGTGGCACCCTCAGTCAGCGCCGCGGTGGGCTATGTCGAAGGGGCTTAAGCGCCACGGCGCCCTGGGTTGAGCGCCGCGGTGCTCCGGATTTGTCTTAACATGGCACTGCGATGCTCTCTTGTGAGCGCCGCGTCGCCCAGAATCTTCTTGATTTTACCAAAGTGCCAAACATGAAAGTTGTATCTCTATGTTTCTTCTTTCCATAGCCACTAGAATCACCTCGATCGGAGCTCAAATGAGCGAGATATGCCTCTATTAGTGATGAAAGGTCAGAAATTAGCATTTTTCATGATTTTCTCTCTATTTTTCTCTTCTTTATTATTTCTAAAACATAAAACACAAAAATTAATTAAATCCTATTTATTCACTATTTAAATAAAATAAAAAGTAACATAAAATATGCTAAATACATGCTAAAATTATAGCATGTCAAATACTCCCACACTTACTCTTTTGCTTGTCCTCAAGCTAATTAATTCATGTAAACAGAATTCAATATATGAAATGAGTGAATGGCTTACCAATATGCTGCCTCATAGTGAAAATTGTATGCTCTTGAAGAAATTTTAAAAAAATTTCATGCCCATGTGCAAAATTTAATTCAAATGCAATTTATAATTTTATTCCCTAAAATCCATAGTGTGTGTGTGTCTTTGAATAATTTAATTTTCTTTTACCAAAATGAGTTTATACATCTAAAAAATTATAACATAGCTCTCTATTTAAAATTTCCATAGACTTATTTTTCATGTTACTCTCCACTAATGTAGGCTAAAACTACTTCTTAGGATCAAAAGGACTAAACTCAGCTTGTAATGTGGCTAGGCTATGGGGTGAGATAAAAGATATAATTTAAAGCTCAATCTCCCAACATCACATGATTAACTCTGATCTATTTGAGCTAATTCTCAAGATAGGGGAATTTTTCCCCCACATTTATTTCCTTGCTTTTCCGCATTATACTTTTCTTTGATTCTCTATTTCTTCTTTTTCAATCACTGGATAGACTTTCATTAGTCTTTTGAGATTTTTTTTATATGTCGTTGCTACACTCTTCCACCCTTTCATTAATGTAGATCTATAAAACAAGATTTCAAAAATTAATCATGGAGTGAGTGAATCAAGTAGAAAAAATAAAGGTATCAATCACAAAATTTGGTCTTGGCTGTTTTGTGGGTATAGAATAAAATGTTAATTAAGCTCAAAATAGAGGTTCTAAGGATATTTACTTGTTTGGGTTAAGCTTGAAAGGCTCAATCTCATAAAAAAATGTCTAAATCATCTCCTAATTATTAGTATTAGCCTAAAATTTCGCCTCAAGTAGCATTTAAATAAGTTCTAGAAATTTAAATGAGATCATAAAATATTTTTGAGTTATATAATCTTTTTCTAAGTAAAAGAGAAATTAAATATCCAAAATTACTGTGCAAAATAATTTTAGGATTTTTAGAAAATAGGTAATCATAAATTGAAAAGAAATTAAAATTACACATAATTATGACTTTCCTACATCTCCCAAGAGCTATAAGCAATTTAAACAGTTATATCATTGACTATTGGTTTCACTAACACACTCATAAATTGAAATTTTGTTCACATGCTCACCTTATGACAGGATTAAAAGTGCACATATCATAAAATTATAGTTATGCATCAAAGTAGGAAAGTGCACAAGTGTATGATTTATTATACAGTCATCCGGCTGAATCATAAAGTGACCCCCCCCACACTTAAAAACATACATTGTCCCCAATGTAAGAATATAAAAGAGAATATAATAGGGACAAGTAATAACATAAGGAGGGTTTCGGTGAAACTTCCCTGATTAGTGATCACCATCCATCTCATCATGCTCAGGTGCAGGCCTAAAGGGTGGTTTAGGAGGTGCCGGGAAAGCAATTGGGAGGTTCAGGGCATGAGCTAACTGGCTAAAACATGCATGCAGATGCTGTGCAATAGAGTGCTGGTAGAGGACCATATCGTTCATTTGATGGCTCAGACACTCTGTGCGCTCCCATAAATCTTCAATGGTATGCTGGTACTGGCTGAATCCCTAGCTCCTCCTCTGCTGCTTCTTCATGGCCTTTGTATTTTTGTATGTTTGCATAGGAAATAGGTCTCATTTGGTGAATGAGAGCCTCAGTGGAATCCCAGCTTACTCCTGCCTTCTGACATAGACCAGTAACTAAACTAGGGGCAAAGAGGGATCCGCCTCTAGCACTAATACAACTGAGCATCTGCCTATGAATAATCTTGCCTAAATCAATAGAAAGGCCCTTTAGTATTGCATAAAGCAAAATGGCCCTGTCCCTCCTGACTTGACTCATGTTGAAGCTATGCATGAATCTTGTTGACACAAAATAGTGCCATGCTTTAGCCACTTTATTCATATCAGCCCTAGCAAAGTATACAGGATGGCCATTGCTATCTAATTTCCAGGAGGACCCCCTGTAGCTTAGAGTGCATATAATGTCTTCAAAGTCAATGTATGATTGAAGAAGCGTCGTATATTCATCATCCTCGATATCAGGCAGTGAATAGAATTCATTAATGGCATGCGGAGTGAATGGCACCATCTTGCCTCTAACCCGTGCTCTATGACGTTCGTGAACTGTGGCATTGGAGTAGAACTCCTGTACCACGGGAATAACTCCTGGTTCTGGGTTCCTGCAGAAAATCTCCCAATGCCTACGGAGGATATTGTCTCTATGAGGTAGCCCTTCGGTGATAATAAATCCACATTATGGAACTATAGGCTTATGTACCACCACTTTGATGTGGTGTTGATAAACCTCTTCAGTCACAAAAGCCACGGTGTCGAATGCTGAAGGGTCCTCAGCTCTGTTCTTCCTCTTTGAGATGCCTAATTTGGAAGTTTTTGGGGCCATTGCACTTGGCAGATTCACTGGGGCGTTTTATCAAACAACTAGTGTGCGCTCTTGAAAAATTGAGAGAATGGATGGTAGATTCATAGCTTGAAGTCCCAATGTAGTGAAAACCAGCAGCAATGAAGTATGAAGATCAACTTCAGCAGGATAAACAAAGTAAATCGTACCCAATTCAGTGTGATTTGTGGTTGGAAAGTGCAAGGGCAAATGTGCCTTAGAACCCTAGAAAAATTCCTTGGAATCCAACTCAAATGCTGAAAGGGGTGTTTTAATCCTGCAAAAGAAGATGAAAAATCATGTAATGTAAGCAAGATAACATAATGGGAGGTGGGTATGGTTGATTTAAGGCAAGAAAGTGGATTGGGAAGTGAAGAGATGCAAAAACGGAGGGGTACCACGAAGAAGAATGCGATCCTCTTATAGAGAGCGCCGTTGCGCTCACCCATTCTGGATTAGTAGCGCCGTGGCGCATGTGCGCGTCCACAGTTCTGAATTTTTTTTAAATAAAGAAAAATTAAACTATGAATAGAAAAAATAAGAATAAGAGGAATGGTTGTTGGGTTGCCTCCCAACCAGCGCCTTTGTTTTACGTCGTTGGCTCGACTTAGCTCCCTATTTTTGTTCATGGAGGCTCTCTGATGTTCAATTTAAATTTCTGAGACTGATTCAATCCTTGAAATTCAACTGCATAACCAGAAGCCACATTAGTAATAACAAGTGGTCCTAACAAAGGGAGAGATTTCTTACCTTTAAGGGATCTAACCCCTTTAATTTCTAGAACTTGATGCAGCTCTACAGTCGGGTCTATGCCTTTAAGGTTTACAATTGTTTTTATAATGACATTTCTTTTTTTCTGAAGAATATGCATCAATTCCTCTTCTTTTTTAACACCCAAATTCTTGGCAACTAAAATAGGTGATGCATCTCCTACTTCCAAGTATTTCAAGTGATTGGGAAGAGGTGACAAATTAGACCCAGGATCCTGCAAAATAGAAGGTGCAAGACTAGTATCAGAATTTGATAATTCCTTATAAGCAACATTACCTTTTTGTGGCCCTTCTGAAAAATTATTGAGTGCAGCCAGTTTCTCCTTTGTTCCTTCATCTAAGTCTATCTCACCATCATCTGCTACTATAGATTTGTTCACACTTTCCTCCATTTTGTCATTTTCATCTAATTCAAACACATCGTATGCTAACGAATCAAGTATATCAATGGAATAAACAGGAGTATCATCACCTGGGTGTTTCATGGCTTCATACATATTGAATTTTATTACTTCACCATCAAATTCCAATATGAGTGTGCCATTGTAAACATCTATCTTGGTTTTGGAGGTTTTCAAGAATGGTCTCCCTAATAATATTGGAGAAGTAAAATCCCCATTGTCCATGTCAAGCACATAAAAATCTGCAGGGAACACCAAATCATCTACCTGCACCAAGACATCCTCAATTATTCCCTTAGGATATGCAGTGGACCTATCTGCTAGTTGAATTATCAAATTTACAGATTTCAATGGTCCCAAATTCAAAGATGTATATACAGAATATGGCATAACTTTGATGGAAGCTCCTAAATCTAACATAGCCTTTTCAATGCGAGTTCCCCCAATTTTGCATAGAATAGTAAACATACTTGGATCCTTGCATTTAGTAAGGAGTTTTGTTTGTATCATAACAGATACATTCTGACTCATATGAATCTTTTCAAAATCCTTTAATTTTTGCTCTTCTTTTTGAGTACATAGTTCTTTAAAGAACTTTGCATATCTTGGCACCTGTTTAATGGTATCTAGAAGGGGGAGATTAACTTCACATTTTCTAAAGATGTCATACAATTCAGAAGTTTTCTCATTTAGCCTATTCTCTTTAAGAGCTTCTGGAAAAGGAGGTTTAGATTTATATTCAGAGAAAGGTTCAGACTGACCTTTTGGATGCTTACCTACCATGATTGCATTATTCTTGTCTTCCTCTTGCTCAGTTGGTACATATAACTCTTGCATTGGGGTCTCAACTTCTTTATCACCTTGTAGCATGATTGCACTCACATTTTCCCTTGGGTTTACCATAGTTTGTGAAGGTAACTTACCTGAGTTTTGAGCATCCAATCGACTCACTGTGGTTGCTAACTGACCTACTTGAGTTGTCAGATTTTGAAGGCTAGCTCTTGTCTCTTGTTGAAATTGATGAGAGTTATGTACAAGAGTTTTCACAATGTCTTCCAACGGATTACTTACCTGTTGATCCTGGGGTGCATTCTGTCTAGGATAATAGGCTTGCTGATTTTGTTGAAAATTTTATCCTGCAGGCCTATTTTGTGCATTCCCATATCTGAAATTGGGATGATCCTTCCATCCAGGATTGTATGTACTGGCATATGGATCATACCTTTTTGGTTGGCCAGGAAAACCTCCTACAACATTCGCTTGTTCTGTGGATTCCTCTTGAAGTGTAGGACACATGTCAGTTGGGTGCCCTGTGGCTGAGCATATTCAACATACTTTAACTTGCTGTAGTGTACCTGTAGCCATTTGGCGCACAAGAGAAGTAAGTTCAGATATTTGATTCTGAAGAGAAGTAGTACTTATCTCATGGGCATGCCTAATAGGAGGATCATGCCTAATGCCAAACTGTTGGGAATTGGCAGCCATATTTGATATCAGGATTCTGGCTGCTTCAGGAGTCATATCTACTAGTGCTCCTCCACTAGCTGCATCTATCATGCCCCTATCTCCCTGCAAAAGACCTTCATAAAAATATTGGATTAGTAGCAGCTCACAAATCTGATGATGTGGGCAGCTTGTGTAACATCCTTTTTTTTATTATACAATATTGAGTTCACATACACGTCATTAATCAAAACGTACATGCAACATAAAAGACATAGATATTTACATCTTGTTTATTTTGGTTGACCAATTCCGGAGATACAGGTGCGGGTGGTTGCACCTTCACCGGGATCTGTGCCAACTCGCTCACAAACATTTTATTTAGGATCTGCCTATCATAGAATAACTCAATCCAACGTGCACTAAAAGCCAGAGCTATAGAAAATCTGCATAAATAATTTTCTGAACATGATATGGAAATATAGTGAGAATTAAATCCCAGTAAGTTCAACAATAAATCATCATCAATAAAGCTCATCACCTCAAGTTCAGCTGTATAAATTACAGAAAATATCTTTGGTCACATGAATGCATTATATCTACACACATAAGAATCATACTGTAATGATATGTATGACAGGATTTACTATTTTCAAAATATTGTATGATGGCCATCAACTTATTCTCATTTCAAGCTACCCCGGTCAGGGTGAGTATCCTCTACTCTCCGGTACGGGCTTTTCTCGCTCCGTCCGACATGGCCCACTTTCTCTTTCTTTTCTCATTATCATGATCATAACCGTTGGTAGGGCGTCCCCTACTGGTGCACCACACGGATTGCCATGTGACTGTGCTCATTTCTTTTCTTTTCACAATGATAGCCAAAAATATGCTTTCAACAACAAGTATGTTCATCAAAATATAATTATTACCAAAAATCATTGGTAATCATGCCATGAACATAACCATTTCAAATATCACTTTATAAAATATTTCCATGTCAAAATTTCACACTTAAGATGGTAAGAAGTTCATACAATGGCAATGGCTATGGCTATACTAGTCATTTATTAAGATTCATCTTCTTTTTTAAATACTAAATTTATTTTTTTATTTTCTTGATGCAGGTTTTCATCCTATCTAACCTTCTCTTACTAATCAGAGCATAACTCCCTCAATTTAACTCTGATGTAGGTGATCTTAGTGTCAATTTCAAGATAAAACAATTATCTAAAACTATTATGTTGAACATTGTAGCGAAATATTAAGAGATCAAAGTGATAGTACTCCCTAAATGTATAGGTTATTTCTTCTCGGATAGGTTCTGACCTCTACCTACTAATCGGACAATATCTACCTCATATGGACTCCAACGTGAGTGATTCCAGTGGATTTAAATCCGTGACACACATATCTATAATTCTTATGTTAACCATTTATTTTAATTCCATACAAATAATTTCCAGAAATTAAAATACAGAAGCAGTCCTAATATATTCTTCCCTGATGAACCATTTTCTGACCTTTGACTACTAATAAGCTCATATCTTCCTCATATGGACTCCAACTTGAATGATTCCAGTGGCTAAATATCCATGACACACATAGCTATAATTATTATGTTAACCATTTATTTTAATTCCATACAGATAATTCCCAAAAATTAAAATACAGAAGCTGTCCTAACATAATCCTCCCTGATGAACCATTTTCTGACCTTTGACTACTAATAAGCTCATATCTTCCTCATATGGACTCCAAATTGAATGATTCCAGTGGCTTAAAATCCATGACACACATAGATATAATCCTTATGTTAACCATTTATTTTAATTCCATATAAATAATTCTCAGAAATTAAAATACAGAAGCTGTTCTAACATATTCTTCCCTGATGAACTATTTTCTGACCTTTGCTTACTAATCGGACCATATCTACCACATATGGACTCCAAATTTAATGATTCTAGTGGTTACAAATCCAGGACACACATAGCTATAATTATTATGTTAACCATTTATTTTAATTCCTTATAGATTGTTCCCAGATATTACAACACCGAAACTAAAAATTCTGCCACCCTTAGCCATAACCATGCAGAACTATCTACACCAACCTAAGTATTCAAACATACATCACATGCAAGATCAATATGTAACATGATATAGCGACATCCATGACCAATCATCAAAGTTCTAAGATCAAAATCTCATATAAATATTATAAGTTTCAAAAGTTTTCTTCAAAAATAAATATTGTTAAACTTACCTGCAGCACTTAGTCTCCTAGACTTCTCCTTCCTCTTTCTTCCTTTCTTCCTCTCCTTTCCTCACTCTATCTTGCTTCTATTTTTCCTCTCCCTCACTTGGACAAAATTCTAATATTGTAAGGGTGGGTTTCTTATATAGACCACCAAATAATTCACCTTTCATGATCATGGGTCTACCTTATCACAATTAGGATACACTTTGTTGAATTTTTGGAAAACAAACAACTTATGTTCTTGTCTTCCTCTTCTTTAGTCAAGATATGCATAGGAAAAGGAGATTTGTATTTTGAAAATTATGATAATATGTTCTTAAGATATGGGACAAGGCCCCTTTGATTTAGGGATTCATTTACTTTTTCTTTTGTCTTAATCAATTATGATAGGTTGCCTTTTTAAGTGGCAAATTTCTAGCCCTTCAATCTCCATTATTTGGTTGAAATTATTTATGTGGGATAGAGATGTTTTGTCCTAATGCTATGTCTTATGATACCACTTGCTAAAATTATGAGTGTAGGTTATAGATGTTTTTGTCCTAAAGCCTTGTATTATTATGCCACTTGCCAAAATGATGAATGTAGAATCACACCACTTGCTAAATTTTTGTCTTAATGCCATGTCACCTAATCTTGATTACACCATTATTTCATCACTTTAATTTTATTTTTATTTTTATTTTTCCTCTTGGGTTTAGGCTCATTCTTGCCCATTTTCTTTACTTTGGTTAAAATTCTACCTTTCATAATGGGCTTGGTCACATTTTCATGATTTTTGGGCTACCGGTCCAATTTCTATATCCTAGTCCAAGTCTATGTTTTATTTCTTGCTTAGGTTATCCAATGGGCTTGCTAGAAACTTATTTGAAATGGAAAAACTCTATATGAAGTGTCCATAGGTAAAATCCCAATTTATGGGTGGAGATACTAAACTTAGTAACTTTTACTCTTAAATTAGGAAAAATTACCCTAATTCAATCTTCTTGAAATTTTAAGACCTTTAATTCACAAAAATTTATCTTCCTTACCTAAGAATTTCACCTTTCTTTAGCATGTTTATTTCTAATATTTCCTCTTAGGTTTTCTTTCTTTATCTATTCCATTAATATTAGACAATTTCTATGCATATATGTAAGGTGAAGAATTTCTAAGGAAAATATCTAAAAATTACGGGATGTTACAGCTTGCACAAAGTTTCTTAAACCTTTCCCAATATTCATAAAGCGTTTCACCATGCAATTGCCTAATGTCGCATATTTCTTTCCTAAAAGTAGCGACCCTAGATGCAGGAAAATAACGTTCTAAAAACATTCTCTTCATCTCATTCCAGGTAGTGATAGTACCAGAGGGCAAATAATACAACCAATCTTTGGCTGAATCTTTTAAGGGAAAAGGAAAAGCCCTGAGTTTTATTTGTTCCTCAGTTACTCCAGGGGGCTTCATACTGGTACATACCACATGGAACTCCTTCAGATGTTTATGCAGGTCTTCACCTGCAAGACCATGAAAACTTGGTAAGAGATGAATTAATCCAGATTTCAACTCAAAATTAACATTATCATCAAGATTAGGAAAAGTAATGCATAAGGGTTGCGGATGGAAATCAGGAGCAGCAAGCTCCTTCAGAGTGGGATGCCTGGCCATGATCACTTCCTCCGTATCCTGATCAATGTCTTCTTGAATTCCTTTTATGTGCTTGTATACAGATTTTCCAATATCTGGATTGAACTGTAAGTCTCGAGAATTAGAAGAACGAGTTATAGGCATAAATAAAAAAAATCACAAAAATTAATGACACAGTCCCCGGCAACGGCGCCAAAATTTGGTGAGCACTGTCGCAGGTATACCCAAATTAATACCTTACCTCAAAACTAAGCTGTAGTAGTGGGAGTAAGGGTCGATCCCACAGAGACTGGAATTACCTTATGTGATTAAGAAAGGGGGGTTTGATAATTGTGAATAAAGTAAATTAAACAATAATGAAAATAGTGAAAAGAGTAATTAATGAGAAAAGCGTTGGTTTTGGTCGATATTCACCATCAAGGGATTGCATCGATGATTGACAAAATTATTAATCTTAAACCAAATATCTATCATTAGGACTCTATCCCAGTTCCTCCTTAAGCCTAGTGAATTGATAACAATCGTACCAATTAAACTCTAATCGATAAAAAATTCTTTAACACTTCGACAAAGTCTAACTTATCAACTGCATTAAGAACGAGAGAAACTGATAGAGCTAAATAAATATAAGTAAATCGATTATATTTAATTTAGTTGATCATTCATCATAGGGTTAATGATTTATAATCCAAAATCCTTAATCCCATTTGCTTCATGAATCAAGTAATAAAAACTTTGTTCAAAACCTAATTCAGCAGTAGACTTAGACATACAATAGACTAGTAGGTCTCCTCACAATCACATGAAAAATCATTTAGAAAAGAAAAGCAGATGAATAAACAATACCTAGTTATGATTGAACTATTGAAAACAATTCCAAATCTCACAATGCATGAATATCCCTTGAGGTTTCAATCTACCTCAACCAACTAAAAGAACTAGCCACGCAGGGCCATAAGAAAATCTAAAGAAGAATTGAAGAATGTAGATGAAGAATTGGATCCCTTCTCTGCTTGCTTACCTCTCTTTTTATAGATTCCCTACTCTTAATTGAAGTAGGAATGTATTTAGGTCAAAATTCCCGTCCATCAGCCTTCAATTTGAGCAAAAATGACCTAAAATCGCAAAATCAACAAGCTTGTATGGCGCGCGAGCGCCGTGGCGCTACGGAGAACATGCCATGGGGCACCGTGGCGCCCTCAGTCAGCGTCGCAGTAGGCTGTGATGAAGGTGCTCAGGCGCCGCGGTGCCCTGGGTTGAGCGCTGTGGCGCTCCGGATTTGTCTTAATGTGGCTCCGCGTTGCTCTCTTGTGAGCATCGCAGGGCTTAGAATCTTCTAGATTTTACCGAAGTGTCAAACACAAAAGTTGTAGCTCTATGTTTCTTCTTTCCATAGCCACTGGCATCACCTCGATCAAAGCTAAAATGAGCGAGATATGCCTCCATTAGTGATGAAAGGTCAGAAATCAACATTTTTCATGATTTTCGCTCTATTTTTCTCTTCTTTTCTTCTTTATTATTCCTAAAACATAAAACACAAAAATTAATTAAATCCTATTTATTCACTATTTAAATAAAATAAAAAGTAACATAAAATATGCTAAATACATGCTAAAATTATAGCATGTCAATAGACCTTTTCAAGTCTTGGTGAGAATCAATGACAATGCCTACAAGATTGATTTACCTAGTGAGTATGGAAATATTAGTGCTACATTCAATGTTGCTGACTTGTCTTTATTTGATATAGGTGATACCTTTGATTCGTGGACAAATCCTTTCAAGGAGGGAGGGAATGATGGAGATCAAGGTGCTGTCAATCCTATTCCAAACCGTTCTCAAGATCCTTTGTAAGGGATAGACGGTCCAATTACTAAGAACAAAGCAAAGCGGGCCAAAAAAGCTTTAGTGGGCTTGATCTTGGATGTGCAAGCTAAAGAGAAAGTTATTGGGCCAAGTTAAGACATCAAGTGGATCACACTTTGTAGCCTTGGTGCGTACTGTCGTAGGTACACCCAAATTGATACCTTACCTCAAAACTAACCTATAGTAGTGGGAGTAAGGGTCGATCCCATAGAGACTAGAATTACCTTATGTGATTGAGAAAGGGGGGATTGATAATTGAAAATAAAACCAAGTAAGCAATAACGAAAGTAATTAAGAGAGAGTGATTAATGAATAAGACGTTGGTTTCAGTTAATATCCACCATCAAGGGATTGCATTGATCATTGACAATATAATCAATCTGTAATTGAATATCTATCATTGGGTTTCTAACCCTGTTCCTCCTTAGTCTAGTAAATTAATGACAATCGCACCAATTAAACCCTAATTAACAAGCAATCCTTTAGCACATAGGTAAAGCATAACTTATTAACTGCATGAAGAACTAGAGAAACTGATAGAGCTAAACAAATATAAACACATCAATTATATCTAATTTAGTTAATTATTCATCATAGGTTTAATGATTTAGAATCCAAAATCCTCAAACCTATTTGCTTCATGAATCACAGAATTGAAGACTTTGTTCAAAACATAATTCAGTGGTAGATTAAGACAGATAATATACTAGTAGGCCTCTTAGCAATCATATGAATAATCATTGAGAAGAAGAAAAGATAAATAATCAATACTCAATTCACATTGAAATAATAAAATCAAATCCACATCTCACAATGCATGAAGATCCCTTGAGGTTTCAATCTACCTCAACCAACTAAAAAGAACTAGCCACGCAGGGCCATAAGAAAATATAAAGAAGAATTGAAGAATGTAACTAAGAACTTGGATGAATAATTGAATGAATTCTCTACTTGCTTTCCTCCCCTTTTATAAATTAACTCCTCCTAATCGAAGTAGGAATGTATCTAGTTCAAATCCCAGCCCATCGGGCTTCAATTGGAGTTGAAAAACCCTAAAAATCGTGAATTTAGCGACCTGGTGCGGCGGTTGGCACCAAGGCTCTACGGACTTTCAAAGACGGGGCACTGTGGCGCCTTGGACCAGCACCACAGTGGTCACCTTTGGACGTACTTGGGCGCCACGACGTACTGGGGTAAGGGCCGCGGCGCTCCTTCCTGGGCAGCTCAGCGCTGCAGCGCTCAGGATACATCCTCATGTGGCGTCGCGATGCTTTATTGTGAGCGCCGTTGAGCCCCGAATCTTCTTGATTTTGCCAAAGTGTGGAACACGAAAGTTGTAGCTCTATGTATCTTCTTTCCATAGCTACTAGAATTACTTCAATCGGAGTCCAAATGAGTTAGATATTCCTCAATTAGTGATGAAGGGTTAGAAATCAGCATTTTTCTATAATTTTCTCTCTATTTTCCTCTTCTTTCCTTCTTTATTATTCCCAAAACATAAAACACAAAACTCAATTAATTCATATCTATTTTCTACTTAAATTAAATAAAAACTAACAAAAATAATGCTAACAACATGCTTAAATTACAGCATGTCAAATACCCCCACACTTACTCTTTTGCTTGTCCTCAAGCAAACATTAATTCATGTGAACAATATTCAAAATATGATACGAGTGAATGGCTTACCAATGCGCTGCCTCATAGTAAAAATTGTATGCTCTTAAAGAAATTTCAGAAAATGATCATGTGCAAAATTTAATTCAAATGCAATTTATGATTTTATTCTTTAAAATCATCACTATGTGTGTCTTTGAATGATTTAATTTTCTTTTACCTAAATGAGTTTATATATCTCAAGAATTAGAGCATGGATCTCTATTTAAGATTTCCATAGGCTTATTTTTCATGCTACTCTCCACTAATGTAGGCTAAAACTACTTCTTAGGATCAAAAGGATTAAATTCAACTTGTAATGTGGCTAGGTTATTGGGTGAGATATAAGATATAGTTTGAAGCTCAATCACCCAACACCACATGATTAACTTTAATCTATTTGAGCTAATTCTCAAGATTGGGGAATTTTTCCCCAACACTTATTTCCTTGCTTTACTGCATTCTACTTTTCCTTGATTCTCTATTTCTTCTCTTTCAATCATTGAATAGACTTTCATTACTCTTTTGAGACTTTTTCTTTTCTTTTGATTTTTTTCTTTTCTTTTGTCCTTGCTCCACCCTTCCACCCTTTTATTAATGTTGATTTACAAAACAAGCATTCAGAAATTAATCATGGAGTGAGTGAATCAGGTAAAAGAAATAAAGATATTAATCACAAAATTTGGTCTTGGCTGTTTTGTGGGTATAGAATAAAATATTAATTAAGCCCAAAATAGAGGTTCTAAGGATATTTACTTGTTTGTGTTAAGCTTGAAAGGCTCAATCTCATCAAAAAAAATGCCTAAATCACCTCATAATTATTAGTATCAACCTAGGATTTCACCTCAAGTAGCATTTAAATAAGTTCTAGAAATTTAAATGAGATCATAAAATATTTTTGAGTTATATAATCTTCTTTTAAGTAAAAGACAAATTAAATATCCAAAATTACTGTGCAAAAGAATTTTAAGATTTTTAGAAAATAGGTAATAATAAATTGAAAAGAAATTAAAAATTACACTTAATTATGACTTTCCTACGTCTCTCAAGAGCTATAAACAATTTAAACAGTTATATCATTGGCTATTGGTTCAGTTAATACAAACTCATAGATTGAGATAAAGTTCACATGCTCACCTTGTTTAATAACTAGAATAAAAGTGCAAAGATCATAAAAGCTTACTGTAGTACACAGCAAAGTAAATAGTGCACAAATATTAGTTATTATATAGTCATCCAACTGAATCATAAAGTGATCCCCCCACACTTAAGATTTTACATTGTCCTCAATGTAGAATAGAAAAACATAAAATAATAGAGACAAGTAATAAAAAGAGGAGGGTCCAGTGAAACTTCCCTGATTAGTTATCACCATCTATCTTATCATGCTTAGGTAAAGGCCTAAAGGGTGGCTGAAGCAAGCATTATTGTGCTGCGCTATGGAGTATTGGTAGAGAGCTAAGTCATTCATCTGATGAGTGAGGATCTCTGTTCGCTCCCATAGATCTTCAATAGTGTGCTGGGCTAGTGGTGGAGCTGAACTACTACCGGGTTCCTCTGTAATTATAGGTTGAATGCCTAACTCTTCTTCTGCTGCTTCCTCATGTCCCTTATATTTCTGAATGTCTGTGTAGGAAATAGGTTTCATTGGTTGAATGAGAGCCTCAGTAGAATCCTAGCTGACTCCAGCCTTCCCACATAGACCAGTGATTAAACTGGGGGCAAAGAGGGATCTACTTCTAGAATGAATGTAGCCAAGTATTTGTTTGTGGATGAGTTTTCCCACGTCAATGGAAAAACCTTTAGTATAGCAAAAATCAGAATGGCTCTGGCCCTCCTGACCTGACTCATATTCAACCTGGGCACGAATCGTGCTGCCACAAAATAGTACCAAGCTTTAGCCACTTTATTCATGTCTGCCCTGGCAAAATACAGTGGCTGCCCATTGCTATCCAACTTCCAGGAAGCCCCTCTGTAGCAAAGAGTGGATATAATCTCTTCAAAGTCTATGTCTGATTGGATGAAGGAAGAGTACTCATCATCTTCAATGTCAGGCAGAGAGTGAAATTCATTGATAGCATGAGGATTAAAATTCACCATCTTGCCTCTAATGCATGCTTTGTGGTGTTCATGGACTATAGCATTGGAGTAAAACTCCTGTACCATGAGAATGATTCCTGGTTCGGGGCTATTGCAGAAAATCTCCCAATGTCTGTGGAGGATATTGTCTCTATGAGGAAACCCAATGGTGACAATAAAACCCCTCTCAGGAACGATTGATTTTTGAACCACCACCTTACTATGGTGTTGATAGACTTCTTCACTCACAAATGTCGTGCCATTAAATGCCGGAGGGTCCTCTGCTTTGGTCTTCCTCTTTGAGAGTTTGAAGTTTTTGGATCCATTGCACTTGGCAAATTCACTGGGGCGTTTTATCAAACACCTGGTGTGCGCTCTTAAAAAATTGGGAGAATGGATGGTGGATTCTTAGCTTGAAGTCCCAATGTAGTGAAAACCAGTAGCAAAGAAGTATAGAGATCAACTTCAATAGGATAAACAAAGAAAATTGTACCCAATTTAGCTTGATTGGTGGTTGGAAAGTTCAAGATCAAAATTGCTTTAGAACCCTAGAAAATTGCCATTGAATCCAACCCAAAAGCTGAAAGAATTGTTTAATCCTGCAAAAAAAGATGAAAAACCACTCAATTCAATCAAATAAACATAATGGGAGGTTTAGATGGTTGATTGGTTGTAAGAAATTGGGATTTGGGGTGAGGGATAGTGAAAAAAATGTGGGTAGGGAGTGATGAGGCCGCAGGCCTCTTATAGAGAGCGCCACGACGCTCGTCCAATTTGAGTTCCGAGCACCGCGACGCTCACCTAATCTGGGCGATGGGTGCCACAGCGCTTGTGGGTCCGCAGTTCTACCATTTTTTTTTCGAAAATAAAGAAAAATTAAACTATGAACAGAAAAAGAAGAAGAAGAAGAAGAAGAATGGTTGTTGGGTTGTCTCCCAATTAGCGCCTTTGTTTTACGTCGTTGGCTCAACATAGATTAAAAAATATCATGGAGGGTCTTGAAGAGTTGTCCATTGTGATTCTTCTTGCTAAAATCCTTCATAATATGGTTTAAGCCTATCCCCATTCCATCCTATTGCAGATTTATACTTTTTAATTGATTTTTCCTCCTGATTAGTTTCAAGCTTGCTGGAAATTTTATCGGGAAGTATTTCTACTTTCCCTAAAAACACATATTGGAGAGGATCAGGAAGAGGCTTCAATTCAGGGGTAGAAACTTGCACAACGAAAGGTAAAAGAGTAGTATCAGTAAGTGGTAATTCTATGTAAGTAGCCTTACCTGTTGGTGGTTCTGCTGAGAAATTATTTAGTGCAGCCGAGTCCTCTTTTGTTTCTATATCCTGTTTTATCACACCATTATCTTCCTCTATGGATTTGCTCACAATCACTTCGAATTCATCCTTTCCATCTACTTCATGTGTCAAAGAATTAATGACATTATTGGAATAAACAGGAGTATCATCACCTGGGTGTTTCATGGCTTCATACATATTGAATTTTATTACTTCACCATCAAATTCAATAGTGAGTATACCATTGTGAACATCTATCTTGGTTTTAGAGGTTTTCAAGAATGGTCTCCCTAATAATATTGGAGAAGTAAAATCCCCATTGTCCATGTCAAGAACATAAAAATCTGCAGGGAACACCAAATCATCAACCTGCACCAAGACATCCTCAATTATTCCCTTAGGATATGTAGTGGACCCGTCTACTAGTTGAATTATCAAATTTGTAGAGTTCAATGGTCCCAAATTCAAAGATGTATATACAGAATATGACATAACATTGATGGAAGCTCCTAAATCTAACATAGCATTTTCAATGCGAGTTCCCCCAATATTGCATGGAATAGTAAACATACCTGGATCCTTGCATTTAGTAGGGAGTTTTGTTAGTATCATAATAGATACATTCTGACTCATATGAACCTTTTCAAAATCCTTTAATTTTTGCCCTTCTTTTTGAGTACATAGTTCTTTCAAGAACTTTGCATATCTTGGCACCTGTTTAATGGTATCTAGAAGGGGGAGATTAAATTCACATTCTCTAAAGATGTCATACAATTCAGAGGTTTTCTCATTTAGCCTATTCTTTTTAAGAGCTTCTGGAAAAGGAGGCAGTCCTTCATAATTTGGAGTAGATAGAGAATTACCTGTAGATTCTTCTTTCTCCTTAATTAATTTCTCATGCATTTTAGGAGAAGAAAGGGATGGTAAACCTTCAATTTCCTTACCATTCATTGAAATAATTGCACTGACATTTTCTCTAGGATTTACCACAGTTTGAGAAGGTAACTTACCTAAATTTTGAGCATCCAATCGACTCACTATGGTTGCTAACTGACCTACTTGAGTTGTCAGGTTCTGAATGCTGGCTCTTGTCTCTTGCTGAAATTGATGAGAATTATGTACAAGAGATTAGACAACATCTTCCAAGGAATTACTTACTTGGTGATCCTGAGATGTATTTTGTCTAGGATAATAGGCTTGCTGATTTTGCTAAAAAATTTGTCCTGCAAGCCTATTTTGTGCATTCCCATATCTGAAATTGGGATGATCCTTCCATCCAGGATTATATGTATTAGCATAAGGATCATACCTCTTTGGTTGGCCAGGAAAACCTCTTACAACATTCGCTTGTTCTGTGAATTCCTCTTGAAGTGTAGGGCACATATCAGTGGAGTGCCCTGTTACTGAACATATTCCACAGACTTTAACTTGCTGTAGTGTACTTGTAGCCATTTGGCACACAAGAGAGGTAAGTTCAGATATTTGATTTTGAAGAAAAGTAGTACTTACCTCATGGGCATGTCTAATAGGAGGATCATGCCTTATGCCAAATTGTTGAGAATTGGCAGACATATTTGATATCAGGATTCTGGTTGCTTCAGGAGTCTTATCTACTAGTGCTCCTCCACTAGCTGCATCTATCATACTCCTATCTCCCTGCAAAAGACCTTCATAGAAATATTGGATTAGTAGCTGCTCACTAATCTGATGATGTGGGCAGCTTGCACAAAGCATTTTAAACCTCTCCCAATATTCGTAGTGTTTCTCCATGCAATTGCCTAATGCCGCATATTTCTTTCCTAATAGTAGCGGCTCTAGATGCAGGAAAATAACGTTCTAAAAATATTCTCTTCATCTCATTCCAGGTAGTGATAGTACCAGAGGGCAAATAATACAACCAATCTTTGGCTGAATCTCTTAATGAAAAAGAAAAAGCCATGAGTTTTATTTGTTCCTCAGTTACTCGAGGGGGCTTCATACTGGTACATACCACATGAAATTCCTTCAAATGTTTATGCAGGTCTTCACCTGCAAGACCATGAAAATTAGGTAAGAGATGAATTAATCTAGATTTTAACTTAAAATTAACATTGTCATCAAGATTAGGAAAAATAATGCATAAGGGTTGCTGATGCAAATCTGGAGCTGCAAGCTCCTTCAGAGTGGGGTGCCTCGCCATGGTTACTTCCTACTTTTCTTGATCAATGTCCTCTTGAAGTTCTCTTCTGTGCCTGTATACCGATTTTCCAATATCTGGATTGAACTCTAAATTTTGAGAATTAGAAGAACGAGTCACAAGCATAAATCAAAATAAAATCACAAAAAGTAATAAACGCAGTCCTCGGCAATGGCGCCAAAATTTGGTGTGTACTGTCGCAGGTACACCCAAATTGATACCTTACCTTAAAACTAACCTGTAGTAGTGGGAGTAAGGGCCGATTCCACAGAGACTAGAATTAACTTATGTGATTGAGAAATGGGGGATTGATAATTGCAAATAAAACCAAGTAAGCAATAACAAAAGTAATTAAGAGAGAGTGATTAATGAATAAGATGTTGGTTTCAGTTAATATCCACCGTCAAGGGATTGCATTGATCATTGACAATATAATCAATCTATAATTAAATATCTATCATTGGGTTTCTAACCCTGTTCCTCCTTAGTCTAGTAAATTAATGACAATCGCACCAATTAAACCCTAATTAACAAGCAATCCTTTAGCACATTGGTAAAGAATAACTTATTAACTGCATGAAGAATTAGAGAAACTGACAGAGCTAAACAAATATAAACACATCGGTTATATCTAATTTAGTTAATTATTCATCATAGGTTTAATGATTTATAATCCAAAATCCTCAAACCTATTTGCCTCATGAATCACAAAATTGAAGACTTTGTTCAAAACATAATTCAGCGGTAGATTAAAACAGATAATATACTAGTAGGCCTCCTATCAATCATATGAATAATCATTGAGAAGAAGAACATATAAATCATCAATACTCAATTCAAATTGAAATAATAAAATCAAATCTACATCTCACAATGCATGAAGATCCCTTGAGGTTTCAATCTACTTCAACCAACTAAAAAGAACTAGCCACGCAGGGCCATAAGAAAATCTAAAGAAGAATTGAAGAATGTAACTAAGAACTTGGATGAATGATTGAATGAATTCTCTACTTTCTTTCCTCCCCTTTTATAAATTAACTCCTCCTAATTGAAGTAGGAATGTATCTAGGTCAAATCCCAACCCATCGGGCTTCAATTGGAATTGAAAAACCCTAAAAATTGTGAATTTAGTGACCTGGTGCGGCAACTGATGCCACGGCTCTACGAACTTTCAAAGACAGTGCACCGTGATTCCCTGGACCAGTGCCGTGGCACTCACCTTCAGATGTGCACGGGAGCTGTGTCGCGCTAGGGTAAGCGTCGTGGCGCTCTGAATACATCCTCACGTGGCACCACGGCGCCCATAATCTTCTAGATTTTACTAAAGGGCTGAACACAAAAGTTGTTGCTCTATGTCTCTTCTTTCAATAGCCACTAGAATTACCTCAAGCGGAGTTCAAATGAGTGAAATATGCCTCAATTAGTGATGAAGGGTCAAAAATTAGCATTTTTCTATAATTTTCTCTCTATTTTGCTCTTTTTTCCTTCTTTATTATTCCTAAAACATAAAACACAAAACTCAATTAATTCATATCTATTTTCTACTTAAATTAAATAAAAACTAACTAAAATAATGCTAACAACATGCTTAAATTACAGCATGTCAAGCCTTGAGGATGGCAGGATGGCATTAAATAGAGCTTGTTGGATCTTGAAGAGAACTAGCCCAAATTTGTATGTTTAAAGATGTATTATGGGCTTTATGTTATATGCTTTCTTTTGGATATTATTAGTATTTGGGCCTATTCTTTATGTTGGGCAAATATGAGTTTAATTATAGGTTTTTTATTTATTAGTTTAGTTGGGCCAAATAACTAGTGTTGTTTGGGCCATATTCTTTTCAACGTTCAATTAGGGTTTTAAGGGTTTTCTACTAGGTTTAGGATTGTTTGACTGTATAAGGGTTCATTATGTTCATGTAATTTAGAATTTATGATGGTTAATAAAGATTGATTTTTCTCCTAAAGTGAGAGTTCCCTTAGTTCTTGGGCAAAGAACTGAATCCGATCTTATCAAAGCAACTAGTGGCGATCAAACATCCATTGAATTTTCAAGATTATCCTTGCTTTCACCAAACACTCAATTTCTTGGTTTAGGGAAACGCATCATCAAGCACTCTAGAATCATTTTCGAGGACTTAGTTTTTTACTCTAAAAATCATCGTACGCATTGCCCTAGATCTGAACTCAAATCTTTGTGAGTAAATACTATATATATTATGGCATGATTTTTTATATTGTTTAAATTTCTAAACTATGTTTTGTGTAGATGTACATGTTGAATTAAAGTTTATGTGGTTTATGTTTACTTTTGCATGTGTGTTTATACTAAAAGGTTATGATTTTCATTATAAAATCTTAGGATAACATAATATTTGAAACTTGTTTTGAAACTTATAGTGTTCAAATGATTATTTTAAAAATAGAGTTTCATGAAATCATGTTTTGATTATATCATACTATGCTTTCAATGAAATTTGAGATATGGTTTTATTGATACAATCTTGAGTTTTCTGAAAAGAGGACATGAAGTGGCCTATTGAAAATATTCAAAAAGTTAGGTTCAAATTTGAATAGCTTATTCATGGAGAGAATGGATTACATAAAATATTTTGAGTTTTATTTTGTTTATGAAATTAATTTTTTTAAATCATTTTCTAAGGAGGAATCTATTCAAAAACACTGTTTGCTAGAAGCAGTATATGCTGGCCTTGGTGTATATTGTAACTCTAGCTAGCAGGGGTGTTGTTAGCCATGGGTGATGGTTAACACACGATAATTGATTGATATAGAAAGGAGTGGTTGGAGTGCCTTCTATTATAGATGAAAAATATGGACGTGATGCCTTAACAAATGGTGATTTACTCACAGACCGTGTATCTAGATGGCCTTGGTGATGTATCCCTATAGACTGTGTGTCTAACTAAAATGGTGATTTACCTCAAGGACTGTGTGTCTGTATAGCCCTAGTGATTTCCCTTAATAAACTGTATGTCTTGTTGATTTGGTTCTGATTAGGAGTCATCCCAAAAGCTATAATTTTAAAAGCTAAATAGTTTATCTACTGGTTTACTAATTATTTTTTGATTATCTTGTTCACTTTTGAATTATAGTTAAAACCATGTTATTTATTGTGAATTACTTTAATTTTTTTTTCAAAATTTCATGAATCTAAATATTTTGTTAAAGCTTTGACTATTTGATTTGTCTAATATTGTTTTGGCATGATAGTAGTTCAAATTTCTTGTTGATGACCTTGGGACACGAGATGCTTGGCGTCTTAGTTTTGATACAAGATAGATGCCTTAAGGTTGGCCTGAGGTATGTTATATATGATCAGGGGTCATAGGTTTTTCTAAACTAATAAATGCTGGATATGTGGGTTAGTGATAAGTTCTTTTGGCTTTGTAATTATGAAAGTGAAGAAGTAGGTTATGATGAAAGTAAAATTTGGAGATGTTTGTGCTGGTCTAATTAGTCGTTTTGAATTTATTTATTTTCATAGAATTTATAAGATGTTCAACAAAGAGCCGTTTAAGTGCTTATTTAAATTATCCAACCTTTCTAGTGAAATGTGTTTTAATTCAATTTTTGTTTAGCTACCTTGATTGAGTTTAATTGGACTTGTTTTATTATGCTATTATTGAAATGATTTATTTTTAGCTATCTTAATCTTAATCTTTTATGTTTTTATCTTAATTAGTTTATTTCTTACTTTATTAATAAATATTTTTTTATGATTTTTCTATCATAAATTTCTATTGAATTTCTTGCAAATTTATATGTTATCATGACTAAGACTTAGCTTTCGTTATAGTAGAAATGCTCCTTTAATTTTGTTTTTTTTTACCAAAGAAAAACTTATGCTTTCTGCTAAATTGATTTCTCTTAAATTTACATTGTTGGGTGTGACTATTATTATAAGATTTTCTAACTATTCACAATTTTGTTTTGTCTAAATTATCTTTGAAGTTTATAGCTTAAACACAATTTCTTCATCAAACCATACTTTGAGCAAAACAAGACCATTGGGTTTATGTTTTCTGTTACCTTTTTTTAAAAGATGAAATAGTGTTTGGAGAAGTTTATATTTTCTTTTTCTTTTCTCCTTTCAATGAAATTAACAAAGGTATTAAAATTATAATGCTTTGAATTTTCTCTTTATTTTTGGAGTTTGATTTGTTAAAGATTTTCAATCTTTCATTTGTTGTTCTTTTATTTAACCAAGTTCAAATAATATGATTATAGTATTTTTCAATACAACTTATCTCGGTTTTCAAATAAAAGTATAACTCGAAGGACATATGTTTTTAAGGATACCGGCTATATTAAAAGCATTTCCAATAAATTGTAGTTTAAATTTTTTTTTCCCTATAAGCATTATTTTCAATTGGTAACTATGTTTAATATTAACATGCATCTAAATATATTTTCCTATCAAAGGAAGTGGTGAGATTTGGTGTAGATGAATGGTATGTGTTGTAACAACTCCATTTAAGTATTAAATTTTTTTTTAAATACCATGAAGTTATTACCTTGTTACAACTTAACTTAATATAACATTTATTTAATTTATACAATACAGAGTTCACATACATGTCATTAATTAAAACATATGTACAACATATCAAACACATAAAAATCTACATCTTATTTATTCTGGTTGACCAATTCCAGAGATACAAGTGCGGGTGGTTGCACCTTCACCGGGATCTAAGCCAACTCGACCACATATATTTTATTTGCTTCTGGGATTTGCCCAACATAAAGTACTTGATCCAACGTGCACTAAAATTCAGAGCTATAGAAAAATCTGCATAACTAATTTTCTGAACATGATATGAAAATATAGTGAGAATTAAATCCCAGTAAGTTAAACAATAAATCATCATTAATATAGCTCATCACGTCATGTTCAGCTGTATAAACTACAGAAAATATCTTTGGTCACATGAATGCATTATATCTATGCACATAAGAATCATACAGTAATGATATGTATGACAGGATTAACTATTTTGAGAATATCATATGATGACCATCAACTTATTCTCATTTCAAGCTACCCCGGTCAGGGTGAGTATCCTCTACTCTCCGGTACGGACTTTTCTCGCTCCGTCCGACATGGTACACTTTCTCTTTCTTTTCTCATAATCATAATTATAATTGTTGGTAGGGCGTCCCATACTGGTGCACCACACAGATTGCCATGTGACCGTGCTCATTTCTTTTCTTTTCACAATGATAGCCAAAAATATGCTTTCAATAACATGTATGTTCATCAAAATATAACTATTACCATAAATCATTGGTAATCATGCCATGAACATAACCATTTCAAATATCACTTTATAAAATATTTTCATGTCAGAATTTTCCACTTAAGGTGGTAAGAAGTTCATACAATGGCAATGGCTATGGCATATACTAGTCATTTATAAGATTCGCCTTCTTTTTTAAATATTAATTTTATTTCTTTATTTTCTTGATGCCGGTTTTTATCATATCTAACCTTCTCTTACTAATCAGAGTATAACTCCTTCATTTGAACTCCGATGTAGGTGATCTTGGTGTCAATTTCAAGATAAAACAATTATCTAAACCTATTATGTTGAATATTATAGCGAAATATTAAGAAATCAAGGTTATATTACTCCCTCAATGTACATGTTATTTCTTTTCGGATAGGTTCTGACCTCTACCTACTAATCGGACCATATCTACTTCATATGGGCTCCAACTTAAGTGATTCTAGTGGCTAAAAATCCGTGATACACATATATATAATTCTTATGTTAACCATGAATTTTAATTCCATACAGATAATTTCTAAAAATTAAAATACAGAAGCTATCCTAACATATTCTTCCCTGATGAACCATTTTCTGACCTTTGACTACTAATCATCTCATATCATCCTCATATGGACAACAAATTGAATGATTCCAGTGGCTAAATATCCGTGACACATATATCTTTAATTCTTATGTTAACCATTTATTTTAATTCCCTACAGATAATTCCCAGAAATTACAAAAAACAGAAGCTATCCTAACATATTCTTCCCTGATGAACCGTTTTCTGACCTTTGCTTACTAATCGGACCATATCTACTTCATATGGACTCCAAATTGAATGATTCAAGTGGCTAAAAATCCGTGACACATATATATTTAATTCGTATGTTAACCATTTATTTTAATTCCCTACAAATAATTCCCAGAAATTAAAACACAGAAACTATCCTAACATATTCTTCCCTGATGAACCATTTTCTGACCTTTGATTACTAATCAGACTATATCTACCTCATATGGACTCCAAATTGAATGATTCCAGTGGCTAAAAATCCATGACACATATATCTTTAATTCTTATGTTAACCATTTATTTTAATTCCCTATAGATAATTCCCAGAAATTAAAACACAGAAGCTAAAAATTTTGCCACCCATAGCCATACCTATGCAGAAGTTTCTATACCAGTCTAAGTATTCAAACATACACCACATGCAAGATCAATATGTAAGATGATATAGCAACATCATGACCAATCATCAAAGTTCTAAAATCAAAATCTCATATAAATATTATAAGTTTCAAAAGTTTTCTTCAACAAGAAATATTGTTAAACTTACCTGGAGCACTTAGTCTCCTAGACTTCTCCTTCCTCTTTCTTCCTTTCTTCCTCTCCTTTCCTCTCCCTTACTTGGACGAAATTATAATGTTGTAAGGGTGGGTTTTCTTACATAGACCACAAAATAATTCACCTTTCATGATCACGGGTCTACCTTATCACAATTAGATTACACTTGGTTGATTTTTTGGAAAACAAACAACTTATGTTCTTGTCTTCCTCTTCCTTAGTCAAGATATGCATAGGAAAAGGAGAATTGTATTTTGAAAATTATGATAATATGTTCTTAAGATATGGGACAAGGTCCCTTTGATTTAGGGATTCATTTCCATTTTCTTTTGTCTTAAACAAGTATGATAGGTTTGCCTTTTTAGGTGGCAAATTTCTAGCCCTTGAATCTCCATTATTTGGTTGATATTATTTTTGTGGGATAGGAATGTTTTGTCCTAATTCCATGTATTATCATACCACTTGCTAAACTTATGAGTGTAGGATATAGATGTTTTTGTCCTAAAGCCTTGTATTATCATGCCACTTGCCAAAATTATGAATGTAGAATCACACCACTTGCTAAATTTTTGTCTTAATGCCATGTAACATAATTTTTATTATTATTACATTATTATATCATCACCTAATTTATTTTATTTTATTTTTACTCTTGGATTTGGGCTTATTCTTACCCATTATGGGCTTATTCCTACCCATTTTCTTTGCTTTAGATAAAATTCTACCTTTCTTGGAGGGCTTGGTCACATTTTCATAATTTTTGGGTTATTGGTCAAATTACTATATCCTAGTCCAAGTCTATGTTTTATTTCTTGCTTAGGTTATCCAATGGGCTTGCTAAAAACTTATGTGAAGTGGAAAAACTCTATATGAAGTGTCCATAGGTAAAAGCCCAATGTATGGGTAAAGATTTTAAACTTAGTAACTCTAGTTCTTGAATTAGGAAAAATTACCCTAATCCAATGTTCTTGAAATTTTATGACCTTTACTTGTTTCTAAAATTTTATCTTCCTTATCCAAGAATTTTGCATCTCTTTAGTATGTTATTTCTAATTATTTTTCCTATTAGGTTTTCCCTCTTTATTTGTTCTCTTAATGTTAGAAACATTTTCTATGCATATACATAAGGTGAAGAATTTCTAAGGATTTTATTTCCTTAGATATCTAAAATATTGTCTAATAAATTTTATTTCCTTAATTAAATATTTATGTACTTTTATCAATAAAAGAAACGAAATTAGGGATGTTACATGTGTAGCTTTATGCTTTTTAACTTGTTTTGATCTTTGCAATCACGTACTTATTAGGCATTCTTGTTTAGCGGCTTTTGTTATAGGAATATTTTGTATGTTTGAATAGTGTGCTTTGTTTTAAAGTATGTATTTTTATAGAAATTTATTTTTACAGCTTATGTTGATCCTCTACAATATATGCTATCTATTCACTAAGTCACAAGACTCACCCCTTCTTTTATGTGTTTCTAGATAAGGATAAAATTGAGGTTATGCGCCGCAACAATAGGATATCCTAGTTGGCTTAGTTTCTTGTTATTTTATGTACTTGTACCCTAGAATTAGCTCCATATTACCATAGTCATGATCCCTACTTCTTATGCGTAATAGTTATGTTGTTTTCTGACAAATAATTTTGTATATAAATGAGAATAATGTTTTGAATTAAGTGGAATACATGTTTTTCTAGAATATTAATTTCATATATTAGGCTTTATCAAATGAAAATAGAATAAAATGGCCGCATTTTCAGAATTTAATGTTCTATGAATGAAGTTTTTTAAAAGAAATTTTTTTTGGAAATTTATGGCATTTCTAATGTTTTGAATTACATAAACTTTGAGTTTGACTATACATTCCATAGGCTGGGCTTACGAGGTAAGCTAATCCTCACTCTTGTGTTAGTCATATGCTCAAGAATCTTGGTCGTGACACTCTATTTATGTTTCCACTCATTATAACATATTTTCTTTCTTTCTTTCTTAACTCCACCCTTCCACATTTTAGATAATAAAGCCCTGAATAATATTATTTAGAAAAAAAATTATGTAATGAGTGAATAGGGTAAAAATAATAAATGGATATAAAATTTTTCCAAGTTAGCGCAGAAGATATATGGGTATAAAAATAAAGTTTAAATATTCTCAAATATGGGAACTAGGGATATAATCATATCATGGTAGGTTTGAAAGGATCGATCTATCAAACAATGCCTAAATCATCTCTTAAATAAAGTGTTAGTTTACGATTTCACCTCAAATGGGACTTATATAAGTTTTAAAGTCCTATTGAGATCATAAAATATTTTTTAGTCATATAAAGTTTTTCTAAGCAATAGAAAAATTAAATGCCTAAGGTTTATGTGCATAAAATATTTCAGGAATCTTAAATTAAAAATAAATTTTGTAAGAGTCAAATTTGCACATAAATGTAATATTTCTACATTTTTCAAGAGCTACAATTTTTAAAAAATAGTCAAATCATTGGTTGTTAGTTAAACAAGCCACTCAAAATATAAATTGAATACACAATCACATAATCACACAACTTGTTAATGCAATAAAAGGTGCAATGATAGTGAAAATAAGATATTTGATGCTTAATTGTGGTTACATACATACATACATATTGTAATGAACTCATAATTTTTTTATATATTGATAGTTATAGATAGTCTACTTCCATTTATGATGCCATTACCTTTTTCTTTTATTGTATTTATTTACTTACTTAATTAATTAATTAATAATGGAATAATATAATAAAGCATAATAACATAACATAGGCACAACATAGTAAACTTCAGAGAGCATCTCATTAGCATAACCACCATGGAGATTGTAACATCCTAAGTCTCTAATAAAGTTAGATAAATCTAAGAATAAGTAGAAAATACATATGACAAAGAATTAAAATGCTTAGTTATGTAACAATAAGGCATTTATAAAATAGGTGACATACAGTTAATCATGAATCATATAAATAAAATTCTTAGGAGAATAATAGATGGGGGGAAGATACAAATACATTTTTAAGACATTAATAATCTAGGATTAGTAGTAAATTAAGGCAATATAAAACAACTAAGGAACTGCCAAGTAGCACCACAAAATTTCAGCCACATAGTATGCCACATTGCCCATAGAAATGTAGCCACCTTGCACCTACCAAAGCATGTCACATTGCCCAAAAAGTTGCAGCCACATAGCATGCCACATTGGCCATAAAATTGTAGCCACATAGCATGCCACATTGACCACAAAATTGCAGCCACCTTGCAGCCACCTTGCACTTACCAAAGCATGCCACATTGCTTGCAAAATTGGAGCCACCTTGTAGCCACTTTGCACATACCAAAGCATGCCACATTGCCCATAAAGTTGCAGCCAAATATCATGCCACATTGGCCACAAAATTACAGCCACCTTGAACCTACCAAAGTATGCCACATTACCCACAAAGTTGCAGCCACATAGCATGCCACATTGGCCACAAAATTTCAGCCACCTTGCACCTACCAAAGCATGCCACATAGCCACAAAAACTTCAGCCAAAATCAGCCAAAAAAAATGCCACTTTTCAGCAAGGAAATCCTGCCACATAGCCATAATTATTTTAGCAACATTCCAGCCAAGAAACAGCCACCCACTTCAGCCATGTTTCTGCCCACAATTAGAAAAATCATGCAAAAGCTGCTGTCCCACACCATGCTCTGCATTCTCACGCCCTCCCTATAGAAACCACAAGGGAATCCCTGCAAAAATACAAGGGAATCCCTGCAAAACACTGCCTCTTTTTACTCTTGAGTGGTGGAAACCAGCAGCCAAAAATCTTGTTGTCTAGGTATTATTTTGGGTAGAAAATTCAAACCACATTCCTCATGCAATTAGCACTCAAGAGGGAGAGAAGGTAGCCAGAAAACTTAGAGCTAAAGGGGAGAGAAACCAGAAAAAACGTAGCTAAGTTGCAAGTGAAACCAAGAGGAGAAGTAAGCTAAAATTTGAGAACCATATGAGCATTTCTGCACAAGGTGAGTTTCCCCTTTGAGGAAAGTTGGTTTGTAGTGAGAAGCTCATTTTGGGTTTTGCATAGGTGATTCTTGAGCATGAGATGCAATATGTTAAAGTTGAAAACATGGAACTCTAGTGGTACGGAACAATCTTTGCCATCTAAGTAACAAACATGTTGAAGCACCACACATTCTGCACCTAAAATTTGTAGGCCCTGTGTTCTTGAACTGTTTAATTAGGTAAATGGCCTTTAAATTTTCTAATATTTGGTGAGAAATGTCTTGAAATACTGATAATCAATTATGAAATTTTTTATGATTTTTGAGAACCTACAAATTGGCCATTACAATCAAAACAGTGCTGAGAACATTCTGTTGGACAGCTCAGGCTGTTGATGTAATACTAAACATTGAAGTGGTTAGATGTTGAATTTTCATATGAAACTTTTTTGAAATGTTATAGGGATCCTAATTAAGGACCCCACAAAATTTTAGAAAATTATGGGTAGGTTAAGGCATGTGATAAAATATAGAAATTCTATCGGACAGGAAGTGAGTCAGAATAGACCAGAACTGGGAGGCAGTAAAAAAAAAGTGTGTTATTTGAGGGGAAAAATGAATTATTTTTTACTTGAAATTTTTATGGTGATTATATAACATCTCTAGGATTCTCAATATCAAATATCACGAATTTTGAAGAAGTGTTACCTATCCAAAGCAATGAAAAATAGAATAGAAATGAAACAAAAACCAATCTACATGATTTTGGGTTATGGAGCTAATTCTTAAGGTGAATGGAATAGTTAAGGGCTGAGAGATCGACGAAGTAAAATAGACATGTAGAGGAACATTCATTGAAAATTTTATAATTTTTTAGAGGAGTTTTGTTATATTTAATAATAACCCCAAAGATGAATAGAATCACAGTTTTGTTTTGGGGAGCAGAAGATATTAAACTAGAGACTTATGGTTTTAGGTGCTAATATGCATGCATTAACCAAAAGCTCTTATATGTTTTAGTTTGAGTTGCTGGCAGTAACATTGGCAGCCTTGGAAAGGAAGTGATTGTGTAGGAATTGAGGTAACTAGGTTTTCCTTAAAACACTCTTTATGTTTATGAAAATGAATTTATCAATTTCACTGGTTGCCTGACTTTTATGCTATGATGAATAATAGTCTAAAGATATTTTATGTATGCTTTCTCAGAAATTAAGGGTGGTGCCCAAGGTGTGCCAAGTAAGCCCCATTTCCCCCATGTATTGGCAAATAATAGGAGATGCATAACCCTTTTGCAGGTATGAGACTGCATTGGGTAAGTAGACCAAAATGTTATGGGTCCTTAATGTGACCAAGATAATGTATGTATGTATGGTTAGTGCTGATGTTTCAGTGAAATAAATTAAGATGTTTTAAGAAATGGAATGTATACTATTTTTCTAAAAAAATTGCTAGCTATTGAGATAGTCATCCCATCTTTTTATGTCCACATAATCACATTTCAGGTACTCCAGTAAGAGGTGAGCAACATGGGTCCCAAGGTTGACTCATATGAATATGGATATAGATTATATTTTCTTTGGTTGTGTAATATATGTGGGATGGTTTAGTTGTGTGCCAAGTCCCTTTTAGACAGCTTATAATGTGATGTAATAAGTTATGGACTGTACCCTTTTCTTTTATGGCATGAGAACCTTTTTGTTGTAAGTAATGCATATTATGCCTTGTTAGTTGCCTATAAGGGAATGAAATTTGAAAATGCTTGGAATAGCCTAAAGCACTTGCATGCTTATCCAAGAAAGATAACTAACAATATAAGTGAATAATTGAATTTATGGGCTAGGTAGACATTGCTAGAAATTACAGATAAAAAATAATAATATTAAAAAGGTATTTTTAGAGAATATTCTATGATGTGGATGTATAAAATAAGATACTAGTCAGTAGGGTGTTGATAAAGTTGTTTACATACATACCATAATAACTAGGGTACTCTTTGTGATACAAAAAGCAGAAGGGTACCCAATCACTATTCCAAAAATAATTTCTCATGGTCATATTAGTACAAGTAATTACATAGTAACATTTCAACTACATCATAACCTAGTTCCTGTTTGAACCTCTTAGTGATCCAAGTGTTGGTGGCAGCCCATGCACCAGGAGCTTAGACATGTTTACTATAACCAAGTTTTGTACTACAGGTATTTTCCCTAGATAGGGCAACTTTACCCACTTAACCAAAAATGTCAGTGTCATAATGTATATTGGCATGCTACTATACTAATATGAACATAACATGAAACAATAATGAGAACATGGGTTCCTTCCTAATAGGTTTAATAGTAATCACAAATAATAATCATTTTAGATAACATGTCATGTTCAGCTATATAAACTGCATAGTTCATTTAGCCATAAATAGTTTTAGCATGTCTTATGCATATAATATCAAATAAATATGGCAATTGTAACGACTGGTTTATATATATATATATATATATATATATATATATATATATATATATATATATAGCGACTAATAACAGATTCCAAGTGGCGAACCATACACATTTATATATAAGCAGCTACTATTTCATTATTATAATATTCAAACTACATCAGAGGTTAATATTTATACATAAACAACACCGAGACACATAAGTACATCAACTTAACATGAACCCAATACCGCACATCTCCCCTGGGTGTAAAGGGTGGAGGAGATGGTGCTGGCATCGGGATATGTACAAAGCATCGCCATCCACTAGATCTTCCATGATCAAGTGTGTAACAACTCCATTTAAGTATCAATTTTTTTTTAAAAAAATACCATGAAGTTATTACCTCGTTACAACTTAACTCAATATAATATTTATTTAATTTAAACAATACAGAGTTTACATACATGTCATTAATCAAAACATACGTACAACATATCAAACACATAAAAATCCACATCTTATTTATTCTGGTTGACCAATTCCGGAGATACAAGTGTGGGTGGTTGCACCTTCATCGGGATCTAAGCCAACTCGACCATAAACATTTTATTTGCTTCTGGGATCTGCCCAACATAAAGTACTCGATCCAACGTGCACTAAAAGCCAGAGCTATAGAAAAACCTGCATAACTAATTTTTTGAACATGATATAAAAATATAGTGAGAATTAAATCCCAGTAAGTTCAACAATAAATCATCATCAATATAGCTCATCACGTCATGTTCAGCTGTATAAACTACAGAAAATATCTTTGGTCACATAATGCATTATATCTATGCACATAAGAATCATACAATGATGATATGTATGACAGGATTAACTATTTTCAGAATATCATATGATGGTCATCAACTTATTCTCATTTCAAGTTACCCCGGTTAGGGTGAGTATTTTCTACTCTCCAGTACGGGCTTTCTCGCTCCGTCTAACATGGCCCACTTTCTCTTTCTTTTCTCATTAACATGATCATAACCGTTGGTAAGGCGTCCCCTACTGGTGCACCACATGGATTGCCATGTGACCGTGCTCATTTCTTTTCTTTTCACAATGATAGCTAAAAATATGCTTTCAATAACATGTATGTTCATCAAAATATAACTATTACCATAAATCATTGGTAATCATGCCATGAACATAACCATTTCAAATATCACTTTATAAAATATTTTCATGTCAGAATTTTACACTTAAGATGGTAAGAAGTTCATACAATGGCAATGGCTATGGCATATACTAGTCATTTATAAGTTTCGTCTTCTTTTTTTAAATATTAATTTTATTTCTTTATTTTCTTGATGCAAGTTTTCATCATATCTAACCTTCACTTACTAATTAGAGCATAAGTCCCTCAATTGAACTCCGATGTAGGTGATCTTGGTGTCAATTTCAAGATAAAACAATTATCTAAAACTATTATGTTGAAAATTGTATCAAAATATTAACAAATCAAGGTGATATTACTCCCTCAATGTATAGGTTATTTCTTCTCGGATAGGTTCTGACCTCTACCTACTAATCGGACCATATCTCCCTCATATGGACTCAAACTTGAGTGATTCCAGTGGATAAAAATCCGTGACACACATATCTAAAATTCTTATGTTAATCATTTATTTTAATTCCATACAGATAATTCCCAGAAATTAAAATACAGAAGCTATCCTAACATATTCTTCCCTGATGAACCATTTTCTGATCTTTGACTACTAATCAGCTCATATCATCCTCATATGGACTCCAAATGGAATGATTCCAGTGGCTTAATATCTGTGACACACATAGCTATAATTCTTATGTTAACTATTTATTTTAATTCCATACAGATAATTTCCAGAAATTAAAACACAGAAGCTATCCTAACATATTCTTCCCTGATGAACCATTTTCTGACCTTTGCTTATTAATCGGACCATATCTATCTCATATGGACTCCCAATTGAATGATTCCAGTCGCTAAAAATCCATGCCACATATATCTTTAATTCTTATGTTAACCATTTATTTTAATTCCATACAGATAATTCCCAGAAATTAAAATACAGAAGCTATCCTAACATATTCTTCCCTGATTAACCATTTTCTAACCTTTGTTTACTAATCGAAACATATTTACCTCATATGAACTCTAAATTGAATGATTGCAGGGGCTAAAAATCCGTGACACATATATCCTTCATTCTTATGTTAACCATTTATTTTAATTTCCTACATATAATTCCCAGAAATTAAAACACAGAAGCTATCCTAACATATTCTTCCCCGATGAACCATTTTCTGACATTTGATTACTAATCAAACCATATCTACCTCATATGGACTCCAAATTGAATGATTCTAGTGGCTAAAAATCCGTGACACATATATCTTTAATGTTTATGTTAATAATTTATTTTAATTCCTTATAGATTGTTCCCAGAAATTAAAACACCGAAACTTAAAATTTTGTCACCCATAGCCATACCCATGCAGAACTATCTACACCAACCTAAGTATTCAAACATACATCATATGCAAGATCAATATGTAACATGATATAGCAACATCCATGACCAATCATCAAAGTTGTAAGATCAAAATCTCATATAAATATTATAAGTTTCAAAAGTTTTCTTCAAAAAGAAATATTGTTAAACTTACCTAGAGCACTTAGTCCCCTAGACTTCTCCTTCCTCTTTCTTCCTTTCTTCCTCTCCTTTCCTCACTCTACCTTGCTTCTATTTTTTCCTCTGTCTCACTTGGACGAAATTAAAATGTTGTAGGGGTGGGTTTTGCTTAAATAGACGACCAAATAATACACCTTTCATGATCATGGGTCTACCTTATCACAATTAGGATACACTTTGTTGAATTTTTGGAAAACAAACAACTTATGTTCTTGTCTTCCTCTTCCTTAGTCAAGATATGCATAGGAAAAGGAGATTTGTATTTTGAAAATTATGATGATATGTTCTTAAGATAAGGGACAAAGTCCCTTTGATTTAGGGATTCATTTCCATTTTCTTTTGTCTTAAACAAGTATGATAGGTTTGCCTTTTTAGGTGGCAAATTTCTAGCCCTTGAATCTCTATTATTTGGTTGATATTATTTGTGTGGGATATGAATGTTTTGTCCTAATGCCATGTATTATCATACCACTTGCTAAAATTATGAGTTTAGGATATAGATGTTTTTGTCCTAAAGCCTTGTATTATCATGCCACTTGCCAAAATGATGAATGTAGAATCACACCACTTGCTAAATTTTTGTCTTAATGCCATGTAACATAATCCTTATTCTTACATTATTTTATTATCACCTAATTTATTTTATTTTATTTTTCCTCTAGGATTTGGGCTTATTCCTACCCATTTTCTTTGCTTTGGATAAAATTCTACCTTTCTTGGAGGGCTTGGTCACATTTTCATAATTTTTGGGCTATTGGTCCAATTACTATATTCTAGTCCAATTCTATGTTTTATTTCTTGCTTAGGTTATCCAATGGGCTTGCTAGAAACTTATGTGAAGTAGAAAAACTCTATATGAAGTGTCCATAGGTAAAAGCCCAATGTATGGGTAAAGATTTTAAACTTAGTAACTCTAGTTCTTGAATTAGGAAAAATTACCCTAATCCAATGTTCTTGAAATTTTAAGACCTTGACTTGTTTCTAAAAATTTATCTTCCTTATCCAAGAATTTTGCATCTCTTTAGTATGTTATTTCTAATTGTTTTTCCTATTAGGTTTTCCCTCTTTATTTGTTCTCTTAATGTTAGAAGCATTTTATATGCATATACATAAGGTGAAGAATTTCTAAGGATTATATTTCCTTAGATATCTAAAAGATTGTCTAATAAATTTTATTTCCTTAATTAAATATTTATGTACTTTTATCAATAAAAGAAACGAAATTAGGGATGTTACAAAGTGCACGGAAGCAGTTAGCGTATTGTTTGCTCTTATCTGAACATAACACCAACAATAATGAGAACGAAGGTTCCCAATAGGTTTAACATTAAAATCATCATACGATAAATATGGAAAACACAGTGTTATGTCCAACTGTATAAACTACATAAAATATTTTCTCTTTGTATATGATAAAATAAAATAACAAGAGTGTATATCATGCTTTCATATTCAACAGACAGGTTATGCATCAATATATGCTTCAATATATCAGGCATGTATAATAACCAGGTTATACTTCAATATATGCTTGTATCTACATATCTTTATAGTGCTCTCAGTAGGGTGCCTGATCGTCTGCAGCCACATCAAAACACTCAGTGACTAATCGTTTGTAGCCATATCTCCACCATGTACATCAACATGATATAACCATGTATACATCAAATAACTCAACTTTATCATCATGCTTGCCATCCACAATCAACTTCGTCTCTTCATACAATTAATATGTAACAACTCCTCTATCGTCATACATTAATGTACACATCATATTCTTTGATCATCATGACCATCACAATGGGATTATGCATTAATTAAGCATATCACTGATATCATGCATAATATCATCACCGCATCATTTAACAAATATGTATTAATACACTTACCAACAATGCATACCTTATATCATGTAATCCTTATGCATTGATATACTAGCATAGGCATCAAATCAACATGCATTTCATCCATACATTGCACATCTAGCTCATATGAAATTTACTTACATATATCTCATCAATACATAACAAATTCACTTGCATAGGTCTCTTTAATATGCATTTTCATCCATAAATAAAACATAAATCTCATCAATATGCAATATGTGACTTAATTTCTCATTAGAAAAGGATGGAATCCACACTACAATGCATCATTGAAAAGGTATTTATTTGTATTTTAGTTCTCCTTAACATCATCCATTCATTGGAGTTCATTTAGAGCCTTCAAAATGAAAAACAAAGCAAAAGCAGCCTCAAGCACGGCTTGGCCGTGTCACCAAGCACGGCCATGCTTCAAGCTGTGCAAATCGTGCTGAAAAACTACAAAATAGCCTGAAGCACATTCTGGCCGTGTCGCCAAGCACGGCCATGCTTCGGGTTTTTCCTGCAGTCCAGATTTCCGTCCAATCAGACCTTCCTTTACTAAAAAGAACATAACTCTCTCATTTTAACTCCGATTAATGTGATTTCAGTGTTTGTAGAAATCTAAGACAATTATCTACAACTTTTATTTTAACTACTTTAACATATTAGAAATAGACATAGGTTAAAAATGTGTCTGAAAACAGCATCGTGATTCTATGCGTTAAATCTGACATTTCTTCACTCATCAAGGGATATCTTTCTCATTTCAAATCCGATCAAGATGATTCTAGAAGAATTAGAAAGATAAGAAACAGGGCTACAACTCATATGTTAGACATATGTCCAGATTCTATACAAATCATAACCAACAGAATCAACCATTCAGACCATCGATTTCCACCATTTTCAAGCCAAAAATCAGCAAACACATGTATGATCTATGCATCCCACTCTCACTTTTCATGGCCAACCATAAATATACATCATGAATCATCAAAAGAGGATATATGAAACACTTATAAACCATTCAACATACACCAAATGCCATGGAAATATGTATAATGTTAAACCTACCAAACCAGAGATTCTTTCTCTTCTCAAGCTTTCCTTGGATTTTCTCTTCTTGATCACTCTCCTTCTTTCTTTCTCTTGGATCTTCATCTTTGCTTCCTTTCTCTCTCCTATTTCTCTATCTTCTTTTCCTTTCTCTCCTTCTCTCGGTCTCTCTCCCTTCTTTCCTTTTCCTTGGCCGCCACCTCTTCCCCTTAATCTTTTTGGCCTACTTCTCCTCCAAGTTACTTCTTCAAGTTAAGTCAACTTCTTCTTCTCCAAGCCACTTGGTCAAGTCAACTTCTTCTCCTCCAAGCCACTCTTCTTTCCTTCTCTCCCTTGGGTTAGTCGACTCATCCTTGAGTCAGGAAAGATAAAATATTTTATTTATCCTTCCTCAACAAGCCATCATCCTCTTATCTCAAGACCTCGCTTTATCCAACTATTACACTCTTGCCATCCCATCATAATTGAACTATGCCAGTAGATAAGGCTTTGTTTGGTTGTAGAAAAATTCCATCAAATACTTTAATTCCACTTTATCATTTTTTTAAGATTTTATCGATGTTCCTTCACCATGAGAATTATTTTCCACTTATTAAAATCCAGGATGTTACAGCAATCATAAGCATTCTAGGCTATACTAATAATCTCATCAATATCATATCAAGTGAATCAAGATAATGTAAAACTTAAGATGCAAGTGTTTCATTAGAATTTGGTAATAAAGTAGGGGGATCCTTACCTATTTGCTACACTTTGGAGTTACTTTTAATGTTCCAATATTTTCTTGAAAGTCAATACTCAAGGCTGGTTCCTTAGCCTTTTTCTTAGAAGGCTCAATATTCTATGCTATAGAGTCAATCATATTAATAGCATTGGAAGTATGATCTTTCATGGCATCACAATTACTAAACTTTATAATTTTGTCTTCAAATTTCATTATTAGTGTGCCACTGTAAACATTTATTATGGCTTTAGATGTCTTCAAAAATAGTATCCCTAGCAAAATTGGAATGGCTTAATCACTATTCTCCATATTAAGCACATAAAAATCAGTAGAGAAAATTATATCATCAACTTGCACTATAACATCCTCAACGACACCCTCAAGAAGGGTATTAGATTTTTTAGTCAATTGAATTATAACACTAGTTTCTCTTAAAGGTTCTAGTGTTAAAAGAAAACATACCTGGGTCCTTGCACTTTGTAGGAAGTTTTTTTGAATAATTGCATAAACATGTTTTCCTACTTTTACTTTCTCACATTCTTTCAGTTTATGCTTTCTCTTTTAGGTGTATAATTCCCTTAATAACTTGGCATAATGGGGCACATGTTTCATAGCATCTAAAAAAGGAAGATTTACCTCATACTTTCTAAAGGTCTCATATAAGTAAAAAAATTTCTTAGTCATCCTATTTTCTTAAGGAGCTTTAGGAAATGGTGGTACTGGTTTATATTCAGATTAAGGTGGGAATTTACCTTTTAGATGCTCACCCCTATGGTTGCATAACTTTTTTCTTACTCTTACTCTAATGGTGTATGTTGTAACGTCCGGGTTTTACTTTCATTTAATATTATTATTATAGTAAATTTATAGAATCTGATTTGAATTTATTTTTATTTATTTACTCATAATTTTTTTTTCTTTTTCACATTTCACATATTAAATTCGCCATATGTAAAAACACAATATATATATAAGTTACAAATCTCACACATGTAATAATTATACAATACAGCATTTAGTACATAAACAAGAGTCCCTATTCAGCACTCCACCCTTGTAACACAAAGGGTGAGGGGGTGGTGCTGACTTTGAAATCTCCATCAGTAACGTCGTTCCCTGTTGCATCTCACTTCTTTTTATCTGAACATAACACCACAATAATAGTGAGAACAAAGGTTCCCAGTAGACTTAACATAAATAAAATATAATGAGAAAAACATGGGTTATGTTCAGCTGTATAAGCTACAGAAAATATTAAGATCTAAAGAATCATTTTTAAAATGACCTTCCTCACTCGGCGATCTGGTCAATGCAATTTAAAAATGACCTGCCTCAGTCAATGATCTGGTCAATGCAATTTGCTACACGTATAGTGACCGATCGACTACAGTTACAATAAGTAATCAGGGAATATGAGTACATCACCCTCCTGCCTCCTCACATTACCACTGTCACCCAGTTGGAGCGGCCCTCCCTTGGTTCACTCAGGCTAATAGGGTGTCCCCTACTCGGTACCATCTCAAGCCATACAACCCTTCAATATTCGTCCATACATATAAATAAATATATATATAAATGCATAATCATCAAATGCAATATATAAAATAACATGCATCATTTTCATATCCAATAATTAATAATTATTTATCATATATCAAATGTCCAATATAATAAAATTTGAATCAAATAAAAGAAAGTAATTTTCTTGGACATTTATTTTCCAAAAATATTTCAACAAATAAAACTATTTTTAGGTAGAAAAATAGTGAACAATATGATAATCCAGCACCTAACACAGCCTACCCGTGCTGACATAACCCAGAACACGGCCTGGACGTGATATGTGACCTTTCCTCACTTATTTAACCATATCTCCCTCATACGAACTCTGATTAAGGTTATTTCAAAGCCTATAAAAAAAATAAGACAATTATCTACAATTTTCATATTTATTATTTCTTCAAATTCTTTACGGTTTATTCCCATAAAATTACAAATAAAACACTTATTTTTGCTATCCTGAATTCTAACCTCTGCTCAATAAATCAGCCATAGCTCCCTCATATGGACTCTAAAGCAAGTAATTCCAAAGCCTATAGATCCGTGAGAAATATATCTACAATTCATATGTTGATCATTTCTTTAAAATCCTTGCCAAAATTTTCCAGAATTCCAAAAATAGAGGCTTTCCAAATATTTCAAAATTCAGCTTAATTTATACAAAATAGAATTCCATGCACCCATATGCATGTCCAAACATCCAAAATAGAATTCCATATAAATATCCAGACCACATGTTATCCATAATAACATCTAAGAGTAAATCAATAATTTTATACAAAATTTATGAGTGGATGTTAGGCCTACCTCAGATAGATCCTTAAACTTCTGTGTTTGATTCCTTCCACACAAAATAAAATCCTACATCCATACTGTGAATTAGGATATTCCTTAAGAAAAGATGATGAAATTAGAGAGATGACCAAGAAATTTACCTTGATTTCTCCTTTCCTCTTCCTTTTGGGAAAAGATGACGAAAACCCTACCGACACTTTCCCTTCCCCTTTTTCTCTTTTTCCCCTTTCTTTTCCTCCTTTTCTTTTTCCTCTCTTTCCTTCCGTCACTCCCCCCTTTCTCCTTCTTATCTTTATTTTATTATTATTATATTATATATTTTGTTTTTCGTTCCTACCCCTACCTACCACCATTTTTTCCCAAAAAACCCATGCCATCATTCATATTTACACCAATGCCATTCTCCATAAATTACATAAATGCCATCCTCCATTAATTACAAAAATGCCATTTTAATGAAATTACATAAATGCCATTTTAACCATCCTACTATCTTCTTTTACTTGAGTAAAATTGTAAAATGATTTAATCCTCCCGTGAGGTCCAAAATGCTTTCTCCTCTCCTGTGAGGGAGCTGTATGGGTTTTGGGAATTCGGGTGAGGTACTCGAGGATGAAGGGGGTGGGGAGTTGCAGAGGTTTAATGAGGGTGGAAGACGTGCTTTCGTGACTTATGGGCTTTTTCCTTTTTCCTGCCCCCATTTTGCTTCTGACAACAATTTTTTGAAAATATATTATTTTTTTTGTAAGAAGCATAGCAGAGGGGAACCCCCTTGATTTAGGGTTGACTGCGTTTGCTGCAGCAATGTTGCAGCAAAAACTGGCTTGCTTAGGATTTTGCTGCAGCAGAGGGTGCTCGTTCTTAATCCTGCTATAACAAAGCAGGGACTATCTTTCGTATAGTTTTGCTGTAGCAAAACAAAAACTGGTTCTGCAAACTTCTATGCTTCCCATCCTGCGTAACAAACACAAATGCTATTAGACTCATGATTTAAACAATCTTAAAACTGTTAACCTAATTAACAACAAATTTAAACATAGGTTGCCTCCCATGAGCGCTTGTTTTAGAGTCTTCAGCTTGACTTCCCTCTTGTTCATTCCTCTTGCAGATGAACGGAGGTGTGCTGTCTATCCACATCATCTCCTAGATAGTGCTTGACCCTTTGTCCATTAACCCTGAATGTCCTCTGTAACATCCCTAATTTCGTTTCTTTTATTGATAAAAGTACATAAAAATTTAATTAAGGAAATAAAATTTATTAGACAATATTTTAAATATCTAAGGAAAATCCTTAGAAATTTTTCACCTTATGTATATGCATAGAAAATGTTTCTAACATTAAGAGAACAAATAAAGAGGAAAAACCTAATAGGAAAGAAATTAGAAATAACATACTAAAGAGATGCAAAATTCTTGGATAAGGAAGATAAATTTTTAGAAAAAAGTAAAGGTCTTAAAATTTCAAGAACATTGAATTAGGGTAATTTTTCCTAATTCAAGAACTAGAGTTACTAAGTTTAAAATCTTTACCCATACATTGGGCTTTTACCTATGGACACTTCATATAGAGTTTTTTCCACTTCACATAAGTTTCTAGCAAGCCATTGGATAACCTAAGTAAGAAATAAAACATAGACTTGGACTAGGATATAATAATTGGACCAATAGCCCAAAAATTATGAAAATGTGACCAAGCCCTCCAAGAAAGGTAGAATTTTATCCAAAGCAAAGAAAATGGGTAGGAATAAGCCAATAATGGGTAGGAATAAGCCCAAATCCAAGAGGAAAAATAAAATAAAATAAAATAGGTGATGATATAATAATGTAATAATAAAGATTAGGTTACATGGCATTAAGACAAAAATTTAGCAAGTGGTGTGATTCTACATTCATCATTTTGGCAAGTAGCATGATAATACAAGGCTTTAGGACAAAAACATCTATATCCTACACTCATAATTCTAGCAAGTGGTATGATAATACATGGCATTAGGACAAAAAATTCCTATCCCACACAAATAATATCAACCAAATAATAGAGATTCAAGGGCTAGAAATTTGCCACCTAAAAAGGCAAACCTATCATACTTGTTTAAGACAAAAGAAAATGGAAAAGAATCCCTAAATCAAAGGCACCTTGTCCCTTATCTTAAGAACATATCATCATAATTTTCAAAATACAAATCTCCTTTTCCTATGCATATCTTGACTAAGGAAGAGGAAGATAAGAACATAAGTTGTTTGTTTTCCAAAAATTCAACAAAGTGTATCCTAATTGTGATAAGGTAGACCCATGATCATGAAAGGTGAATTATTTGGTGGCCTATATAAGAAAACCCACCCTTACAACATTATAATTTCGTCCAAGTGAGGGAGAGGAAAAATAGAAGCAAGGTAGAGTGAGGAAAGGAGAGGAAGAAAGGAAGAAAGAGGAAGGAGAAGTCTAGGGGACTAAGTGCTCCAGGTAAGTTTAACAATATTTCTTTTTAAAGAAAACTTTTGAAACTTATAATATTCATATGCGATTTTGATCTTAGAACTTTAATGATTGGTCATGATGTTGCTATATCATGTTACATATTGATCTTTCATGTGATGTATGTTTGAATACTTAGGTTGGTGGAGATAGTTCTGCATGGGTATAACTATGGGTGGCAGAATTTTAAGCTTCGGTGTTTTAATTTTTGGGAACCATCTATAAGGAAATAAAAATAAATGGTTAACATAAGAATTATAGCTATTTGTGTTACGGATTTTTAGCCACTAGAATCATTGAATTTGGAGTCCATATGTGGTAGATATGGTCCGATTAGTAAGCAAAAGTCAGAAAATGGTTCATCAGGGAAGAATATGTTAGGACAGCTTCTGTATTTTAATTTTTGGGAATTATCTGTATGGAATTAAAATAAATGGTTAACATAAGAATTATATCTATGTGTGTCATGGACTTTAAGCCACTAGAATCATTCCATTTGGAGTATATATGTGGTAGATATGGTTCGATTAGTAAGCAAAGGTCAGAAAATGATTTATCAGGGAAGAATATGTTAGGATAGCTTCTGTGTTTTATTTTCTGGGAATTATCTGTATAGAATTAAAATAAATTTTTAACATAAGAATTAAAGATATATGTGTCATGGATTTGTAACCACTGGAATCATTCAATTTGGAGTCCATATGAGGAAGATATGAGATGATTAGTTGTCAAAGGTCAGAAAATGGTTCATCAGGGAAGAATATGTTAGGACAGCTTCTGTATTTTAATTTTTGGGACTTATCTGTATGGAATTAAAATAAATGGTTAACATAATAATTATAGCTATGTATGTCATGGATTTTAAGCCACTAGAATCATTCAATGTGGAGTCCATATGAGGAAGATATGAGCTGATTAGTAGTCAAATGTCAGAAAATGGTTCATCAGGGAAGATTATGTTAGGATAGCTTCTGTATTTTAAGTTTTGGGAATTATCTGTATGGAATTAAAATAAATGGTTAACATAAGAGTTATAGCTATGTGTGTCACGGATTTTAACCCACTAGAATCATTCAATTTGGAGTCCATATGAGGAAGATATGTGCTTATTAGTCGTCAAAGGTCAGAAAATGGTTTATCAGGGAAGAATATGTTAGGACAGCTTCTGTATTTTAATTTATGGGAATTAGCTGTATAGAATTAAAATAAATGGTTAACATAAGAATTATATCTATGTCTGTCACGGATTTGTAGCCACTAGAATCATTCAATTTGGAGTCCATATGAGGAAGATATGAACTTATTAGTAGTCAAAGGTCAAAAAATGGTTCATCAGGGAAGAATATGTTAGGACAGCTTCTATATTTTAATTTCTGGGAATTATCTGTATGGAATTAAAATAAATGATTAACATAAGAATTTTATCTATGTGTGTCACGGATTTGTAGCCACTGGAATCATTAAATTTGGAGTCCATATGAGGAAGATATAAGCTTATTAGTAGTCAAAGGTCAGAAAATGGTTCATCAGGGAAGAATATGTTAGGACAGCTTCTGTATGTTAATTTCTGGGAATTATCTGTGTGGAATTAAAATAAATGATTAACATAAGAATTTTAGATATGTGTGTCATGGATTTTTACCCACTGGAATCCCTCAAGTTGGAGTCCATATGAGGTAGATATGTTCCGATTAGTTGGTAGAGATCAGAACCTATCCGAGAAGAAATAACCTATACATTTAGGGAGTAATATCACCTTGATGTCTTAATATTTCGCTACAATGTTCAACATAATAGTTTTAGATAATTGTTTTATCTTGAAATTGACATTAAGATCACCTACATCAGTGTTAAATTGAGGGAGTTATGCTCTGATTAGTAAGAGAAGGTTAGATAGGATGAAAACCTGCATCCAGAAAATAAAGAAATAAAATTAGTATTTAAAAAAAGAAGATGAATCTTAATAAATGACTAGTATAGCCATAGCCATTGCCATTGTATGAACTTCTTACCATCTTAAGTGTGAAATTTTGACATGGAAATATTTTATAAAGTGATATTTGAAATGGTTATGTTCATGGCATGATTACCAATGATTTTTGGTAATAATTATATTTTGATGAACATACTTGTTATTGAAAACATATTTTTGGCTATCATTGTGAAAAGAAAAGAAATGAGCACGGTCACATGGCAATCTGTGTGGTGCACCAGTAGGGGACACCCTACCAACGGTTATGATTATGATTATGAGAAAAGAAAGAGAAAGTGTGCCATGTCGGACGGAGCGAGAAAAGCCCGTACCAGAGAGTAGAGGATACTCACCTTGACCGGGGTAGCTTGAAATAAGAATAAGTTGTTGGCCATCATATGATATTCTAAAAATAGTTACTCCTGTCATACATATTATTACTGTATGATTCTTATGTGCATAGATATAATGCATTCATGTGACCAAAGATATTTTCTGTTGTTTATACAGCTAAACATGATGTGATGAGCTATATTGATGATGATTTATTGTTGAACTTACTGGGATTTAATTCTCACTATATTTCCATATCATGTTCAGAAAATTAGTTATGTAGATTTTTCTCTAGCTCTGGCTTTTAGTGCACGTTGGATCGAGTACTTTATGTTGGGCAAATTCCAGAAGCAAATAAAATGTTTGTGGTCGAGTTGGCTTAGATCCCGGTGAAGGTATAACAACCCGCACTTGTATCTCCGGAATTGGTCAACCAGAATAAATAAGATGTAGATTTTTATGTGTTTGATATGTTGTACGTATGTTTTGATTAATGACATGTATGTGAACTCTGTATTGTATAAATTAAATAAATGTTATATTGAGTTAAGTTGTAACGAGGTAATAACTTCATGGTATATAAAAAAAAATTGATACTTAAATGGAGTTGTTACATAATTGGTATCAGAGCAGGTCGATCCTAGATGGCCAGTGGTTGGATGGTTATCTGAATCAATCTTATAGTGTCTTGAGTATGTTGTGGTTGTGCTGTGTAGGGGATCAGTGATTCATATAGGTAAGAAATTACTAGTGTTTCCTATCTATATGCCGAGGTGGTGTTATGACTGCTATTAAATATTTTTAAACTAACTATTGGGCTTGATCACCTCAATAGCAGCATAACTTTGTTTTTGCTATAGTAGGAAATGGCACCACCAAGGAGGAATCCAGCAACCAATGCAGAGGAAACCCTGCACAACCTAGCCACGGAAATTCGAGACCAAGTCATGACCACCAACCAAATTTTATAATATCTCTAGAATGCTAATAACCCAAATGGTGAGAATGGTGCTAACAACTGGATGGCTGGAAAAGATAATGGCATATCCAAATTCCTGAGGACTAGACCACCTTGTTTCCAAGGTGGCTATGACCCAACGGTAGCCGAAAGGTGGATTTGGGAATTAGAGAAAATCTTTGAAGTGATGGGCTGTACTGAAGAGCAGCAAATTATTTTTGCTGCATATATGTTAAAGGATGAAGCAGAATACTGGTGGCGTGGAGCTAGAGAACTTTTAGCTCATCAGGGAAGACAGATCACCTGGCAAGTGTTCAAGGATATTTTTTTTAAAAGTATTTTCCAAGTACTGTACGGGCAGAGAAAGAGATCGAATTTCTCCAACTCAGGCAAGTCAGCATGACTGTGGACCAGTATATCACAAGGTTCGAGGAGCTGTCTAAGTTCTCCTCTTATTTGCGATATAATCCAGATGAAGCATGGAAGGCGGTTAAGTTTGAAGCGGGACTAAACCCAGAGATAAAGAATGCTGTTATAGCTATGGAGATCAGGGAGTTTGTACCTCTGATAAATAAATGCAGACTCCTGGAAAAGAGTTTAAAGGCAGTGGAAGACGAAAAGCAAAGGCAAAACCTATGAAAAAGGAAGAAAAATTTTCCCAACCCTAGAAAGAACGTGAGAAGAAGTGGATATGGAGCTGGTAAGAGGCCATTGATTGCGGATCCTAGGCCTTTTCAACAAGACCTCGCCTCAGTCAATTGCACTAAGTGCGGACGCATGCATGGTAACCGGCCATGTTACATGGGACAAGATGTCTGCTTCAATTACGGACAGAAGGGACATTTTGCGAAAAACTACCCACAGAATGTGGGGAAGTAGCCAGAATAGAGGCCTCAAGTGAAAGGAAGGGTTTTCACCCTGAGCGGCCAAGAGGCAGCCCAATCTTCTGAAATGATTCAAGGTACATGCTATATCTATGGATTTTCTCTTATGGTGTTATTTGACTCTGGTGCTAGTCATTCATTTATATCGGAAGAATGTATTAGGAAGTTTCAGTTCCCTATTTCTGAAACTCCCTATGAGTTATCTGTAGTAACCCCTACAGGGGAACGAGTATTAACTTCCTCTGTATGTAAGGACTGTCAAGTCACCATCCAGGAGAGAACTTTTTCTGTAGACGTCGTATGTTTACCTTTAAGAGGTATTGAGGTCATTCTAGGGTTAGACTGGATATCTAGAAATCGAGTCTTGTTGAATTGTTGTAACAAGACCGTTGAATTTCTACCTCCTACTCTGAAAGAGGAGGTCCAGTTATTGATGTTAAATGCCAATCAAGTTAATAAGGAATTGAAGAATGGAGTACTTGGATACATTCTCTTGTATTTAACAAACCTAGAAGTCGAATCGAAACTTGATGAAATCCCAATAGCCAACGAGTTTCTTGAAGTATTTCCATAAGATATTCCAGGCTTACCTCCCAAGAGAAAGATAGAGTTCTCTATTGATCTCCTACTTAGGACAGGGCCTATCTCTATTGCACCATATCGAATGGCCTCGAAGGAACTACAAGAACTAAAGAAGCAGTTGGAGGAACTATTAGACAAGCAATTCATTAGACCGAGTGTATCACCTTGGGGAGCTCCTGTATTGTTTGTTAAGAAGAAATATGAGAGCTTGAGACTATGCATAGATTACAGACAACTGAATAAGGTGACTATAAAAAACAAGTACCCTCTCCCTAGGATAGATGACTTATTGGATCAATTGAAGGGTGCCTCCATTTTTTCTAAAATTGACTTGAGGTCAGGATATCATCAGATTAGGATTAAAGAGGAGGATGTACCAAAAACTACCTTCAGGACTAAGTATGGGCACTATGAGTTTCTCGTAATGCCCTTTGGGTTGACGAATGCACCTACAATTTTCATGGATTACATGAATCGCATTTTTTGACCCTACCTAGATCAATTTGTTGTAGTGTTCATTGATGACATCTTGATATACTCTAAGAATGAGAAAGAACATGAACAACATCTCCGAATCGTGCTGCAAGTGCTGAAAGAGAAAAAGTTATATGCCAAATTGGAGAAGTGTGAATTTTGGCTGTCAGAGGTGAAGTTTCTCAGATATGTCATCTCTAATAGTGGGGTAGCCGTAGATCCTAGTAAGACAGAAGCAGTGATTCAGTGGGAGAGACCAAAGACGATTACAGAAGTCAGAAGTTTCCTGGGTTTGGCAGGATACTACAAGAGGTTTATACAAAACTTTTCTCATATAGCCTTGCCATTGACTAAATTGACCAAGAAGGGAAGTCCTTTCAAATGGACTGATCAATGTGAAGCTAGTTTTCAGGAGCTTAAGACAAGACTGACCACTCCACCAGTTTTAATTATTCCAGACCCCACAGGACATTTTGAAGTGTATAGTGATATTTCAAAGAAAAGGCTAGGGTGTGTGCTAATGCAAGACAAAAGAGTAGTTGCTTACGCCTCTAGACAACTAAGACCCCACGAAGGAAACTATCCAACCCATGATCTTGAATTGGCGGCAGTGGTGTTTGCTTTAAAGATTTGGTGACATTACTTATACGGAGCAACCTTTGAAGTATATTGTGATCACAAGAGTCTTAAATATCTCTTTGATTAAAAGGAGTTAAATATGAGGCAACGAAGATAGGTGGAATTTCTCAATGACTACAAGTTTGAGATAAAGTATCATCCAGGAAAGGCGAATGTTGTAGCTGATGCCTTAAGTCAAAAATCTCTACACATGGGCCAGATGATGTTGTATGAGATGCAAATGCTAGAGGAGTTTTGGAATTTGAAGCTGGACACTACTTTTTCCTCAAAAAAGATAACCATTAATGGTTTAAGTATAAGGTGTGACCTTAGATCCCTGATCAAAGAGGCTCAAGCTCACGACCAATACTTACAGGATCATAAAGACCAAGGTAATTTTCTGTCATGGAAGATGGAGCAATCATGTATCAGGAAAGGATTTGTGTCCCTCAAGAACGAGAGTTGAGGACTAAGATCCTACAGGAAGCACATGAGAGTAAATACACAGTCCATCTTGGATGCACTAAAATGTACCAGGATTTAAAAAGGATGTATTGGTGGCCAGGGATGAAAAAGGACATTGCCAAGTTTGTGGAGAAATGTCTCATTTATCAAAAGGTGAAGGTGGAGCATCAAAAGCCAGCAGGATTTCTACAACCTCTTGAGATCCCTAAATGGAAATGGGATAGTATCTCGATGGACTTTGTTGTAGGTTTACCTAAGACTTCAGTGGGACATGACTCTATCTGGGTAATAGTTGACAGATTAACCAAATCTGCTCACTTTTTGCCCATAAAAATTAACTTTTCACTGGATAAATTGGCCTAATTGTACGTCCAGGAAATAGTTAGACTCCATGGGATTCCCTTAAATATTGTTTTTGATAGAGATCCGAGGTTCACGTCGAGGTTTTGGAAGGCGTTGCAGGAAGCTTTTGGTACTCAGTTGTGGTTCAGTACTGCCTACCATCCTCAGACTGACGGGCAGACAGAACGAACCATTCAAACCCTAGAAGATATGTTGAGGGCCTGTGTGATAGAGCAAGGTAAAGGATGAGATAAGTATCTAGCTTTAGTAGAGTTTGCTGATAATAATAGCTATCACTCTAGTATTAAGATGGCCCCTTATGAAGCTTTATAGGGTAGAAAGTGCCGATCTCCACTATGTTGGTTCGAGGTAGGAGAAAAGAACTTGTTGGGTCCTGATCTAGTTCAACAAACCACTGAACAAATCAGGATGATACGACACAAAATACTTACAGCTTAGAGTCGGCAAAAGAGTTACTACGATAAGAGACATAGACCTCTAGAGTTTGAGGAAGGAGACCATGTACTTCTGAAACTTTCCCCAACTACTGGAGTTGGTAGGTCTCTCAAAACAAGAAAGCTAAGTCTGCAATTTTTGGGACCCTACCAAATTCTAAAGAAAGTAGGGACATCAGCATATCAAGTTGCTTTCCCACCTAATTTGTCCAACCAGCATAATGTTTTCCATGTATCACAGCTGCGGAAGTATCTTCCAGATTCATCACATGTAATACAAGATGAACCAATCCAAATAAAGGAGAACATGACATACCAGCTAGTACCTGCATCCATATTGGACACTGACGTGAAGCAACTGAGAAATAAAACCATTCCCCTAGTTAAGGTGTTATGGGAAGGTTTGATTCTGAAAGAAGCAACTTGAGAGCTGGAAGAAGTCATGAGGAAGAAATATCCGCAATTGTTCTTATAAGGTAATTTCTGAAATTTTGAGGACAAAATTTCTTTTAGGGGGAGAGAAATGTAACATCCCTAATTTCGTTTCTTTTATTGATAAAACTACATAAAAAATTAATTAAGGAAATAAAATTTATTAGACAATATTTTAAATATCTAAGGAAAATCCTTAGAAATTCTTCACCTTATGTATATGCATAGAAAATGTTTCTAACATTAAGAGAACAAATAAAGAGGGAAAACCTAATAGGAAAGAAATTACAAATAACATACTAAAGAGATGCAAAATTCTTGGATAAGGAAGATAAATTTTTAGAAACAAGTAAATGTCTTAAAATTTCAAGAACATTGAATTAGGGTAATTTTTCCTAATTCAAGAACTAGAGTTACTAAGTTTAAAATCTTTACCCATACATTGGGCTTTTACCTATGGACACTTCATATAGAGTTTTTTCCACTTCACATAAGTTTCTAGCAAGCCATTGGATAACCTAAGCAAGAAATAAAACATAGACTTGGACTAGGATATAGTAATTGGACCAATAGCCCAAAAATTATGAAAATGTGACAAAGCCCTCCAAGAAAGGTAGAATTTTATCCAAAGCAAAGAAAATGGGTAGGAATAAGCCCATAATGGGTAGGAATAAGCCCAAATCCAAGAGGAAAAATAAAATAAAATAAAATAGGTGATGATATAATAATGCAATAATAAAGATTAGGTTACATGGCATTAAGACAAAAATTTAGCAAGTGGTGTGATTCTACATTCATCATTTTGGCAAGTGGCATGATAATACAAGGCTTTAGGACAAAAACATCTATATCCTACACTCATAATTCTAGCAAGTGGTATGATAATACATGGCATTAGGACAAAACATTCCTATCCCACACAAATAATATCAACCAAATAATGGAGATTCAAGGGCTAGAAATTTGCCACCTAAAAAGGCAAACCTATCATACTTGTTTAAGACAAAAGAAAATGGAAAAGAATCCCTAAATCAAAGGCACCTTGTCCCTTATCTTAAGAACATATCATCATAACTTTCAAAATACAAATCTCCTTTTCCTATGCATATCTTGACTAAGGAAGAGGAAGACAAGAACAGAAGTTGTTTAGTTTCCAAAAATTCAACAGTGTATCCTAATTGTGATAAGGTAGACCCATGATCATGAAAGGTGAATTATTTGGTGGTCTATATAAGAAAACCCACCCTTACAATATTATAATTTCGTCCAAGTGAGGGAGAGGAAAAATAGAAGCAAGGTAGAGTGAGGAAAGGAGAGGAAGAAAGGAAGAAAGAGGAAGGAGAAGTCTAAGGGACTAAGTGCTTCAGGTAAGTTTAACAATATTTCTTTTTGAAGAAAAATTTTGAACCTTATAATATTCATATGAGATTTTGATCTTAGAACTTTAATGATTGGTCATGATGTTGCTATATCATGTTACATATTGATCTTGCATATCATGTATGTTTGAATACTTAGGTTGGTGCAGATAGTTCAGCATGGGTATGGCTATGGGTGGCAGAATTTTAAGCTTCGGTGTTTTAATTTCTGGGAACTTATAGCTATGTGTGTCATGGATTTTTAGCCACTGGTATAATTCAATTTGGAGTCCATATGTGGTAGATATGGTCCGATTAGTAAACAAAGGTCAAAAAATGGTTCATCAGGGAAGAATATGTTAGGACAGCTTCTGTATTTTAATTTCTGGGAATTATCTGTATGGAATTAAAATACATGGTTAACATAATACTTATAGCTATGTGTGTCATGGATTTTTAGCCACTGGAATCATTAAAGTTGGAGTCCATATGTGGTAGATATGGTCCAATTAGTAAGCAAAGGTCAGAAAATGGTTCATCAGGGAAGAATATGTTAGGATAGCTTCTGTGTTTTAATTTTTGGGAATTATCTGTAGTGAATTCAAATAAATAGTTAACATACAAATTAAAGATATATGTGTCACAGATTTTTAGCCAGTGGAATCAGTCAATTTGGAGTCCATATGAGGAAGATATGAGCTGATTAGTAGTCAAAGGTCAGAAAACGGTTCATCGGGGAAGAATATATTAGGACAGCTTCATTATTTCAATTTCTGGGAATTCTCTGTATAGAATTAAAATAAATGGTTAACATAAGAATTATATCTATGTGTGTCACGGATTTGTAGCCACTGGAATCATTCAATTTGGAGTCCATATAACGAAGATATGAGCTTATTAGTAGTCAAAGGTCAGAAAATGGTTCATCAGGGAAGAATATGTTAGGATAGCTTATGTATTTTAATTTCTGAGAATTATCTGTATGGAATTTAAATAAATGGTTAACATAAGAATTATAGCTATGTCTGTCGCGAATTTTTAACCACTGGAAGCATTCAATTTGGAGTCCATATGAGGAAGATATGAACTTATTAGTAGTCAAAGGTCAGAAAATGGTTCATCCGGGAAGAATATGTTAGGATAGCTTCTGTATTTTAATTTTTTGGAATTATCTGTGTGGAATTAAAATAAATGGTTAACATAAGAATTATATCGATCTATGTCACGGAATTTTAGCCACTGGAATCATTCAATTTGGAGTCCATATGAGGAAGATATGAGCTTATTAGTTGTCACAGGTCAGAAAATAGTTCATCAGGGAAGAATATGTTAGGACAGCTTCTGTATTTTAATTTTTTAGAATTATCTGTATGGAATTAAAATAAATGATTAACATAAGAATTATAGATATGTGTGTCATGGATTTTTAGCCACTTGAATCCCTCAAGTTGGAGTCCATATGAGGTAGATATGGTCCGATGAGTTGGTAGAGGTCAGAACCTATCCGAGAAGAAATAACCTATACATTTAGGGAGTAATATCACCTTGATTTCTTAATATTTCGCTACAATGTTCAACATAATAGTTTTAGATAATTGTTTTATCTTAAAATTGACACTAGGATCACCTACATCAGAGTTAAATTGAGGGAGTTATGCTCTGATTTGTAAGAGAAGGTTAGATAGGATGAAAACCTGCATCAAGAAAATAAAGAAATAAAATTAGTATTTAAAAAAAGAAGATGAATCTTAATAAATGACTAGTATAGCCATAGCGATTGCCATTGTATGAACTTCTTACTATCTTAAGTGTGAAAGTTTGACATGGAAATATTTTATAAAGTGATATTTGAAATGGTTATGTTCATGGCATGATTACCAATGATTTTTGGTAATAATTATATTTTGATGAACATACTTGTTATTGAAAGCATATTTTTGGCTATCATTGTGAAAAGAAAAGAAATGAGCACGGTCACATGGCAATCCCTGTGGTGCACCAGTAGGGGACGCCCTACCAACGGTTATGATTATGATTATGAGAAAAGAAAGAGAAAGTGTGCCATGTCGGACGGAGCGAGAAAAGCCCGTACTAGAGAGTAGAGGATACTCACCCTGACCGGGGTAGCTTGAAATGAGAATAAGTTGTTGGCCATCATATGATATTCTAAAAATAGTTACTCTTGTCATACATATTATTACTATATGATTCTTATGTGCATAGATATAATGCATTCATGTGACCAAAGATATTTTCTGTAGTTTATACAGTTGAACATGATGTGATGAGCTATATTGATGATGATTTATTATTGAACTTTCTGGGATTTAATTCTCACTATATTTTCATATCATGTTCAGAAAATTAGTTATGCAGATTTTTCTATAGCTCTGACTTTTAGTGCACGTTGGATCGAGTACTTTATGTTGGGCAGATTCCAGAAGCAAATAAAATGTTTGTGGTGGAGTTGGCTTAGATCCCGGTGAAGGTGCAACCACCCGCACCTGTATCTCTGGAATTGGTCAACCAAAATAAATAAGATGTAGATTTTTATGTGTTTGATATATTGTACGTATGTTTTGATTAATGACATGTATGTGAACTCTGTATTGTATAAATTAAATAAATGTTATATTGAGTTAAGTTGTAACGAGGTAATAACTTTATGGTATTTAAAAAAAAATTGATACTTAAATGGAGTTGTTACATCCTCCCTTCATTTTCTTCTTCCAATTCAATAGTCCCAAAAGGGAAGACCTTGCCTATGCGAAAGGGACCAGACCAATGAGATTTCAACTTCCCAGGAAACAAGGTTAGCCTGGAGTTGTACAGTAGTACTCTCTGTCCCACTTCGAAGTTCCTGGGTTGTATTTTCTTGTCATGCCATTGCTTTGCTTTCTCCTTGTATAGTTTGGCATTCTTATAGGCCTGACCACGAAATTCATCCAGCTCATTTAGCTACAGCATCCTCTTCTCACCCGTAGCTTCCAGGTTCAAGTTTAACTTCTTCACTGCCCAATATGCTCGATGTTCTAACTCTATTGGTAGATGACATGTCTTCCCGAATACCAACCTGTATGGTGACATGCCCAGAGGTGTCTTATAGGCTGTTCTATAGGCCCATAGTGCATCATCTAACCTGGAGGACCAATCCTTCCTCGTGGGCCCTACTATTTTTTCCAAGATTCTCTTGATCTCTCTGTTGGAGACTTCAGCCTGCCCACTCGTTTGTGGGTGATAGGGGGTTGCCACCTTGTGCCTTTCTCCATATTTGGCAAGTAGTGCCTTGAACTGTCGATTGCAGAAATGGGTCCCTCCATCGCTGATGATGGCCCTGGGGGTTCCAAACCTTGTAAAGATGTTTCTTTTCAGGAATATGGTCACCACCCTTGCCTCATTAGTTTGAGATGCACTTGCTTCCACCCACTTTGAGACATAGTCTACGGCTACAAGGATGTATTGATTCCCAAAACTCGAAGGGAATGGGCCCATGAAACCTATTCCCCACACATCAAATAATTCCACCTCTAGGATGTTGTTCAGTGGCATTTCATGTCTGTGAGATATATTCCCTGTCCTCTGACACCGATCGCATTGCTTTGCGAAGGAGTGGGAGTACTTGAATAGAGAGGGCCAATAGAACTTACCTGCAGCACCTTGTTTGCAGTTGTAACTCCTCTAAAATGACCTCCATAAGGGGAAGCATGTCATTGCTGTAAGATTTGCTCCATCTCTTCGCTGGGTATGCACCTCCTTATCATCTGATCAGCACCTTGCTTGTAAAGATATGGTTCATCCTAGTAGTATGAGTTTACCTCACGCAAAAATTTTTTTCTTCGGCTGCCACGTCAAGTCTGGTGGGAACATTCCACTCACAAGGTAATTTACATAATCAGCGTACCATGGCACATCATCTTGGGACAGGAGATAGAGTTGCTCATCTGGGAATCTTTCATTAATGTCATCTGCTCCGGAGCTGTTCCCTTCCAACCTAGAGAGATGGTCTGCCACTTGATTTTCAGTTCCTTTCCTATCTCTGATCTCTAGATCGAATTCTTGAAGCAAAAGCACCCACCGAATGAGCCTGGGCTTGGAATCCTTTTTCCTAACCAAGTGTTTGGTGGCAGAGTGGTCTGTGTGCACTATCACCTTTGCTCATACCAGATATGCTCTGAATTTCTCAAAGGCAAACACTACTGCAAGCAATTCTTTCTCTGTCACCGTGTAGTTCAACTGGGCACCTTGCAGCATTTTGCTAGCATAGTATATAGAATGAAACAGCTTGTTTCTGTGCTACCCTAGGATAGCCCCCAATGCTGTTTCACTAGTATCATACATCAGCTCAAATGGAGAGGTCCAGTCTGGTGCCATAATAACTGGGGCTGAACTCAATTTCTATTTGAGATCACAGAATGTTGTCATGCAACTTTCATCAAAACATAAAGTTTTGTCCTTCTCTAGCAAATTGCATAAAGGTTTGGCAACCTTAGAGAAGTCCCTAATGAACCTCCTATGAAATCCCTGCATGTCCCAGGAAGCTTCGAATGCCCTTGACCGAGGTGGGAGGAGGCAGTTTCTCAATGATTTTCACCTTGGCCTTGTCAACCTCAAGTCCTCTCTGAGAAACCTTATGCCCTAGCATAATCCCCTCTTTTACCATAAACTGACACTTCTCCCAGTTCAGCACCAGGTTTGTTTCCTCACACCTTTACAAGACCTTAGCAAGGTTTCCCAAGCATAGGTCAAAGGAGTCCCCAAAGACTGAGAAGTCATCCATGAAGATTTCCACAAACTGCTCAGCCATCTCTGTGAATATTGCCATCATGCATTGTTGGAATGTTATTGGAGCATTACAAAGCCCAAATGGCATCCTTCGAAATGCAAAGGTACCATAAGAACATGTGAATGTGGTCTTATGTTGATCTTCTGGTGCTATAGCAATCTGGTTGTACCTCGAGTACCCATCCAAGAAACAATAGTATTCCCTTCCAGCAAGTCTATCTAACATTTGATCAATGAACGGCAGAGGGAAGTGATCCTTCCTAGTGCTTTTGTTCAGCTTCCGATAATCCATGCAAATCCTCTAGCCAGTTACAACCTTGGTGGAGATAAGCTCATTGTTTTCACTTTCCACCACAGTCATACCCCCCTTCTTAGGAACACACTGGACCGGACTCACCCAAGAGCTATCTAATATTGGGTAAATAATTCCAGCATCTAGCCACTTGATAATTTCCTTTTTAACCACCTCCTTCATTATTAGGTTGAGCCTTCGCTGGGGTTCTATGGACCCTTTTTCATTGCTTTCCAAGAGGATCTTATGCATGCAAAATGAGGGGCTGATTCCCTTAATGTCAGCAAGTGTCCACCCAATGGCCCTTCTGAATTTCTTTAGTGTAAGGACCAATTTCTCCTCTTGTTCCACTGTCAAAAGTGCTGAGATAACCACATGAAGAGTGGTTGTTTCTCCTAAATACACTTACTTGAGGTGTGCTGGCAGAGGCTTCATCTCTAAGGCTGGTGGCTCCTCCACTAATGCTTTTAGCGGCCTTGAATCTGGTGGGGTCACATACTTCCTAATGCCATGCCTAACATCAATCCAGGCCCATTCTTTCTCGTCTTCCCCTTCGGAATCTGAGTTGTCTGTCCATGCTACTGGTGGTAGGTCCTTGCAGCATTTTTCTAACTGTTCTGATGCTAATGTGTCTATCATAGGCACCACTGCACATTCCTCTTCTTCACTGGCAAACTTCATGGTCTGGAGCACATTGAATGTAACCTGCTCATCCTGGACTCTCATAGTTAATTCACCTTTCTGAACATCAATTAGTGTCCGACCGGTTGCTAGGAACGGCCTGCCCAATATGATTGGCACCTCAACATCAGCTTCATAGTCCAGAATTATGAAGTCTACTGGGAAGATGAACTTGTCCACCTTAACCAGGACATCCTCTATGTTTCCCTCTGGATGGGCAATGGATCTGTCTACCAATTACAGTGTGACTGTGGTAGGCCTTGCTTCTCCAATTCCTAGCTTTTTAAAGATGGCCATTGGCATGAGGTTGATGCTTGCTCCCAAGTCACAAAGTGCCTTGCCAAAATACTGGTTTCCAATAGAACAAGGTATGGTGAAACTGCCTGGATCCTTAAGTTTGGGTGACAACTTATTTTGCAACACAACATTGCATTCCCTTGTGAGAGCAACAGTCTCGAACTCACCAAATCGTCTTTTCTTTGTCAGGATGTCCTTCATGAACTTTACATAGTTAGGCATCTGCTCTAGTGCTTCTACAGAGGTATGTTAATGTGCAGCTGTTTCAGGACATCTAGGAATCTTCTAAACTGCTAGTCATTCTGCTGCTTTTGAAATCTCTGAGAGAAAAGGGGAGGTAGCTTGGTTTGCTGCATGCTTTGCTGCAGTAAAGTTGCCAAATTTTGCTGTGGCATAGCTACAACATTTTCTCCAGAGATGGTTTCTTCCTTGCTTACCTCCTCCTCTTGCTTTTGCTTGTCTTTCTTTTTCTCCGGGGGTACAGTGAAGTATTTCTGGTCCTGCCCTCTTGCTTTTGGTGCGTCCACCATCTTCCCACTTCTTAGGGCTATAGCCTTGCAGTGTTCTTTCCTTTCTCTCCTAGGGACTTCAGTATTAATTCGAAGTGTTCCTGGAGGTCTGCTTTTTAGTTCATTGGCAAGCTGTCCCACTTAAGTTTCCAGATTCTGTAATGAGGCTACTTGACTCTGGATTAGAGCATCATTCCTTGCCATATACTCCTTCATTAAGGATTCCAGCGAAGTGGAGGCTTCCTGAGGCTGTTGTCTTTGCTGCATGAAGCCTAGGGGAGCCTGTGATCTTTGTGGGGCAGAGTTACTTCCTTGTCCCGTACCATAGTTACTCCAGGAGAAATTAGTGTGTTGCCTCCATCCTGGGTTATATGTGTTGGAGTAGGGATTGTTATTGCGATTCATATTTCCTACGAAGCACACTGATTCGGGGTTTGAGGGGCACATTTAAAAAAGATGTGGTCCATTACACAGTACAGAAGATGGTCCAGTCTCCTGGACTGCATTGGCTGCTTGAGGGTGGGTCATTTGTTGGCTCTTTAAGACATTAACTAGTAAAGCTAGCTGGGCTGTGAGAGAAGTCACTTCACTCACTTCATGCATGCCTGCTGCTTTCTTTCCAGTTGAAACTCTGTCCATTGGCCATTGATAGTTGTTATTGGCCATCCTTTCAAGCAGCTCGTGCACTTCATTATATGTTTTAGACAATAGTTCCCCATTAGCTGCTGCATCCACTATGGTGCGGGTTTGAGCATTGAGGCCATTGTAAAAGGTCTCCATCTGAATGCAGTAAGGAATTCCGTGATGGGGGCATCTCCATAATAACTCTTTATACCTCTCCTAGGTCTTGTACAAAGATTCACCTTCCAATTGTTGGAAAGAGGTGATGTCATTTCTTAATCTGGCATTCTTTGTGGGCGGGAAGTATTTCAGCAGAAATTTCTCTGCCAAATCACTCCAGTTAGCGATAGAGTCAGGTGGCAGAGAGTTCAACCACGCTCTTGCTCGGTCTCTTAATGAGTAAGGGAACAGCATTAGCCTGAGCACTTCTTCTGTTTACACCATTCATTTTGAAAGCATCCATGACTTCCATGAACACTCTTAAGTGAAGGTGAGGGTCCTCTGTAGGCATTCCACTGAATTGCCCTGTAGTTTGCAGCATCTGGAACATTACTGGTTTAAGCTCAAAATGTAGAGCCTCGATCTCTGGTCTCACAATGCTCGGGTTTAACCCATTCAGGTTTGGTTGAACATAAGCATTTAAGACCCTATCTCTATCGTCCATATTGTCTGCTCCATTCTGATTAGCCATCTCTGCTTGCTGCTGAGGTGTTAACTATCCTCTTCTTCTTCTCAAAAGCATTCTTTCTATCTCTGGATCTAGAGGCAGAAGTTCCCTGCCAGCCCTACTCATGCACTGCGTTACCTGCTCAACAAGACACTAAAGTAAAAATAAATATAACAAAACAACACTTCACATAGTCGAGTTTCTAAAAACAGTTTTCAAGTTGCCACTCCCCGGCAACAGCGCCAAAAACTTGTTGTTTGATTCATTCAAAGATGAATATAGTGTCAGAATGCAAGTGCACATGTCGTGACCAAGTAATAAAGTGATGAGTGAGTATCGTCCCATGAAGAGTGAACTAAAACTATTATAGAGACTTTTGCCATGCGAATGCTGTAGCAAAGATAAGATGGTTCACAAGACTGGAATAGAAGTAGATTGACTTACTGCAACTATAACTAAGATAAGGAGTAATAGGGAGAAAAAGAGGAATCGATATTAGGAGATTTAGGGTTGTTCAGGGTTGCCATGGACTACAGCACTCATATTTGCTCTAGGAGTTGCTGCAACAATTGTTCAAAGTGCCAATTTCAGTCTTGAATGGAGTCTTCCCAGACTTCCATTCTTTGCAATTCTGAGGTTCAGACATGCATTCCTACATCGATATTAGGAGATTTAGGGTTGCTCAAGGTTGCCATGGACTACAACACTCATATTTGCTCTAGGAGTTGCTGCAACAATTGTTCAAAGTGCCAATTTCAGTCTTGAATGGAGTCTTCCCAGACTTCCATTCTTTGCAATTCTGAGGTTCAGACATGCATTCCTGCATCAGTCCCCACCCCTGAATGGTGCATGAAGCTCCACTACTGGACTAATGAGGTACCCATATATCCCTATATAAGCTAGCCCCATATATTCAACTTTTCCCATCCTCCATTACCCTTCCAGGCGAATATTGGCCTTAGTTTTCTTACTCCAAACTTTCGTTATTAAGGAAAGAAAAACTAAATGGAAATACAATTGAATGTTGAACAAAACTGCAGCGGAATGTGTTGTTTATAAAAATATGCTTCAGTTCATTACAACCCCTGTGCAACCCTAGCTGGAAACTAGCCAAGCCTCATGGTTACACTGGTTACAGCTATCCCAAAAACTCTGGTATGCATCCTAAATGATATAAACAAAATTACAAAAATGCAGATCTATCTTTTTGATAAAAATAGTGAAGATCACAACAAGGATCAATCCCCTTCTGGGACTGCAAACTGCTCCCTTAACACTGCACATCCTGTGTCAACGCACCCTCGGCTATGGTGTTCTTTCCTCCAAAATTCTCTCTTCTTTTCTCCTCTCTCTCCCCTCTGTCGTCTGTCCTCTGTCTTCCCCTCTCTGCCTCTTTTTATCATTCAGCCTTGTGGTCCCAGTCAGCTGCCTTGCTTTTACTGTCATTCCCCCTGCTCTGTGGCAAAACCATCCATGTGTGTAGCTTTGTCCTCTCCACTTTCAGTAGTGGGACAGTTCTGTGCCAACAGCCTGCAGTTTAAGTTTTTGTTACTTTCTCTCCTGCTGGGTGGAAGCTGCACCTACTGCGCAGCCCTGCTTTGCTGTCACCTACACCATATCAAACAGAATCAGTGTATTGTAGAAGAAGGGAGCAACTCACCCAATATCACTCAGGTTTCTGCTATAATTGCCACATATGCCTACTAAAATGCTGCAGCAACGGGGTAGCTGATGTTTTATCTAAAAGAGTCATCCCGTTTGATTTATTCAGGGAATAAGAGTGCTTAAAACACCAGAACAACTCAGTAAACATACTCAGAAAGCACATAGGAACTACAATAAATTGCAGTTATCAGTAAGGGTTGTATCCCACAGAGAAAAATGGTTAATTACTAGAATTATATGAACCAAGCTATCTAAATCAATGCAATTCAATAAGAGAGTGTATCACAATTAAGTAAATAAGTAATTCAATTACCAAAAGTCTAGGGTTAGGGTTTACCACACTTATGATATTCAACATTCAATATCTATCTCTAATTGTAATTATCTAGGTAATTGGGGATGGTTTAATCGTAATTAACTAATAACCTCTTTCAAGCGTTATTAATCGTACCTAGGCTAATCCAATTACCTACTTTCATGGTTCTTAGTTCAACCTAAGTCCATTAAGTTCTATGCCAACCATGGAATGCAATTAATCAGTTTTTTCATGCCCATTAATTAATTCAATTCTTAGATAACCTTAAAATATTTTCGTGATTAAGATATCTCTAATTAGCTATTAGGTTTTGGTATTAACTTTTACCTTTCAGTTCATCAGTTAATAACCTAAGACGTAATAGATTGGTGATAAGGCATTCTACCAACTCCTAAACATGTATATAATAGTTAATCCTAATTAATCCAAAAGTGGGTTTACTGAAACCCTAGATCAAATCTACTCAAGCATAATAGAAACAAAAACCAAAATCATATTTATTAAGTAAATCATAATAGTTCAATATAAACCAAGAGAGAAGAGTAGAAGTAGAGATGGAATTAAAGTAGAAAGATAAAGCCTGGATGTAGAAGATGAAATAGGAATACAAACTTGAATTGCTGTAAATTCTATTCTAAGAACATAAATTAAACAATTGATCCTACTCTAGACCTAATCAAATGGTGTTTCCTAAGCCTAAGACTGAGTCTAAGATATCTATATGAGTCTGCATAGTCTTGGCTACGTTTTCCCATGATTTATATCCCTTTGGGTGCTTAAAACCCTAAAAAATATGGAGTGTATAGACACAAAGCACTGCTATGCTTCATGACATGGCTTGGCCGTGCTTTGTGCTGGAAATCTAGGAGAAAATACGTTCTTTGCATAGAGCAGGGCCTGACCGTGCTTCATGCAACACCAAGCATGACCTAATCGTGTTTGAGGCTGTCAAGCTCGTTTCTTGCCAATTTCTTTTGGGTTGCCTCCTTACTTCCTCCTCAGTATGTTCCAAATCCATTTGGCTCTTCACATGAGTGTTTTTCCTTGCTTCTTGGCCTCTTTTGCTCACCTACAAACATAAAACAAATCAAAGCAGTATCCAAAGCAAAGCAAAACCAAAAATAGAAAAATAATCACAAGTTTACTATTAATTAGGGGATAAAATGTAACCATTAAACACTCAATTTTCCCCTTTATCAACTCCCCCATACTTACACCTTTGCTTGTCCTTAAGCAAATAACATGACATATCAAAAGGAAGGGAGATGATGCATACAAATTTCAGATGACAGAAAAATGTAATACAAGTAATTCTTCACTCAATCAATATGAACCCTACAGATATATGAATAGAAATTTATCAATTAATCTCCATTCTTCTAAGACTAAATCTAAATTTTCTTATTATACATCTACTTCTATTGTTACCATTAGTTGTATGCATCAAATTAATTTTAAAACACTCAAGTAAGTCACCTCATCCTTTAGATCTCCTTATGTTGCTTTACCCTTATTTCTATTTTTTTCACTCTTTTCTTCACTTAAATTCTTTTACTTCTCATTTTTTTTATAGAAATATACAGTGAGTGCATTTTATGCTCCATCTCACTAGGGTAAAGACAGCTAAGTAATCATACTAAGGCCTTTTTGGTGCCTTGAAGAGGTACTCAAAGTGAAAAAAATTTGGGATCCACATTCCCTCATTTTTCACTTCTTCCTACTTTCATACTGTAACATCCCTAATTTCGTTTCATGTATTAATAAAAGTACAAAAGTATTCAAAGTAACATCCCTAATTTCATTTCTTTTATTGATAAAGGTACATAAATATTTAATTAAGGAAATAAAATTTATTAGACAATTTTTATATATCTAAGGAAATATAATCCTTAGAAATTCTTCACCTTATGTGTATACATAGAAATGTTCTAACATTAATGGAATAGGTAAAGAGAGAAAACCTAAGAAGAAATATTAGAAATAAATATACTAAAGAAAGGTGAAATTCTTGGGTAAGGAAGATTAATTTTTGTGAAGTAAGTAAATGTATTAAAATTTCAAGAAGATTGGATTAGGGTAATTTTTCCTAATTTAAGAGTTAAAGTTACTAAGTTTAGTATCTCCACCCATAAATTGGGCTTTCACCTATGGACACTTCATATAGAGTTTTTCTACTTCACATGAATTTTTAGCAAGCCAATAGGATAGCCCAAGGAAGAAATAAAACATAGACTTGAACTAGGATATAGAAATTAGACCGGTAGCCCAAAAATATAAAAATGTGACTAAGCCCATTATGAAAGGTAGAATTTTAACCAAAGTAAAGAAAATGGGCAAGAATGAGCCCAAACCCAAAAGGAAAAATAAAAATAAAAATAAAAATAAAGTGATGAAATAATGGTGTAATCAAGATTAGGTGACATGGCATTAAGAAAAATTTAGCAAGTGGTGTGATATCCTACATTCATAATTTTAACAAGTGGTATGATAATACATGGCATTAGGACAAAACATCTATATCCCACACTCATAATTTTAGCAAGTCAGTAATAATACATAGCATTATGACAAAACATCATTATCCTACACAAATAATTTTAGCTAAGCAAGGAAGATTCAAGGGTTGGAAATTTGCCACCTAAAAAGGCAAAACTATCATAATTGATTAAGACAAAAGAAAAAGGGAATGAATCCCTAAATCAAAGGGATCTTGTCCCTTATCTTAAGAACATATTATCATAATTTTCAAAACACAAATCTCCTTTTCCTATGCATATCTTGACTAAGGAAGAGGAAGACAAGAACATGAGTTGTTTGTTTTCCAAAAATTCAACCAAGTGCATCCTAATTGTGATAAGGTAGACCCATGATTATGAAAGGTAAATTATTTGATAGTCTATATAAGCAAAACCCACCCTTATAACATTAGAATTTTGTCCAAGTGAGGGAAAGGATAAATAGAAGCATGGTAGAGTGACGAAAGGAGAGGAAGAAAGGAAGAAAGAGGAAGGAGAAGTCTAGAGGACTAAGTGCTCAAGGTAAGTTTAACAATATTTCTTTTTGAAGAAAAGTTTTGAAACTTGTAATATTTATATGGGATTTTGATCCTAAAACATTAATGATTGGTCATGGATGTTGCTATATCATGTTACATATTATGTATGTTTGAATACTTAGGCTGGTATAGATAGTTCTGCATAGGTATGGCTATGGGTGACCAAATTTTAAGCTTTTTTTTTTTAAACTTTTGGGAAGAATTGGTATAGAATTTAAACAAAAGGTTAACATAAAAAATGTAGATCTATTTCTCACGGACTTTTAACCACAAGAATCACTCAATTTGGAGTCCATATGAGGCAGATATGGTCTGATTAGTAAGCAATGGTCAGAAAATGGTTAACCAGGGAAGCATTCATCATATATGCTTCTGTGTTTGAATTTTTGGGATAATTTTGTAGGGTATTAAAAGAAATTATTAACATAAAAAATTTAGTTTCATGGATTTTTAACCACTGGAATCACTCAATTTGGAGTCCATATGAGTTAGATAAGGCCCGATTAGTAAGCAGTGGTCAGAAAATGGTTAATCAGGGAAGAATTTTTTAGGAAAGCTAATGTGTTTAAATTTTTAGGAACATTCTGTAGGAAATTAAAATAAATGGTTAACATAAAAATTATTTCTATATGTGTCATAGAGTTTTAGCCACTGGAATCACTCAATTTGAAATTCTTTTGAGGGAGATATAGACAGATTAGTAAGTAGATGTCAGAACCTACCCGAGAAGAAATAACTTGTACATTGAGGGAGTAATATCACCATGATTCCTTAATGTTTAGCTAACCTATTCAACATAATAGTTTTAGATAATTGTCTTATCTTTAAATTGACACCCAGATCACCTAAATTGGAGTTGAAATGAGGGAGTTCTGCTCCAATTAGTTGGAGAAGGTCAGACAGGATGAAAACCTACATTAGGAAATAACACAACATAAAGCATGACTGTGTTTCAAGGTATGGCCAGGCTGTGTTCTGGGCTAGAAATGACATTTTTAAACCTAAATCATGGTTGTTTTATAGTAAATGACCAAGCCATGTTATAGGATACGTTTAGGCTGGTTCGGAAGCTGGTAAAACTTATTTTCAACATTTTGTTTACCCTAAATGAACCTAATTACTTTTAGGATATTAGTATAAATCAAATTGCTGAAGAATGCTGTATTAAATTTGTGAGAACATGTGTTGGAAATGATATAATTAGGAGAAAAGTGACTAAAGGCCATGCATAAAGAAAATGAAGAGATAAATATAATGTTTAAAAAAGAAGAAAAATCTTATAAATGAAAATAATAAATTACTAGTATATGCCATAGCCATTGCCATTGCTTGAACTTTTTACCATCCTAAGTGTGTAATTTTGACATGGAAATATTTTGATAAAACATTATGGTATGTGAGTATAATGAACATACTTGTTATTGAAATCATATTTTTGGCTATTAATGTGAAAAGAAAAGAAATAAGCACAGTCACATGGCTATCCGTGTGGTGCACCAGTAGGGGACGCCCTACCGATGGTTATAATTATGTTAATGAGAAAAGAAAGAGAAAGTGTGCCATGTCAGACAGAGCGAGAAAAGCCCATACCGGAGAGTAGAAAATACTCACCCTGACCGGGGTAGTTTGATATGAGAATAAATTGATAGTCATCATATGATATTCTGAAAATAGTTCATCCTATCATACATGTCATTACTGTACGATTTTCATGTGCATAGATAAAATGTATTCATGTGACCAAATATATTTGCTATAGTTTATATAGATGAACATGACGTGATGAGCTATATTGATGATGATTTGTTGTTGAATTTACTGGGATTTAATTCTCACTATATTTTCATGTCATGTTCAGAAAACTAGTTATGCAGATTTTTCTATGGCTCTGGCTTTTAGTGCATGTTGGATCGAGTTACTCTAGGATAGGTAGATCCTAGAAACAAATAAAATGTTTGTCGTTGAGTTGGCTCAGATCCCGGTGAAGGTGCAACCACCCGTACCTGTATCTCTGGGATTGGTCAACCAGAATAAATAAGATGTAGATATTTATGTGTTTAATATGTTGTACGTATATTTTGATTAATGATGTATATGTGAACTCTATATTGTATAATAATAATAAAAAAAAAAATTTGTTACACATACTCTTATAGTGTTAAAATCAAACATGGCATACAATTCACAGCACAATAAGAAAGATATTTTTCAAAAAATTGGATGTTCAATACTAGAAGAGAGAGACTAAGATGATAACTACCTATTTCATATCCTATTGTGTATCACATGTTCATGAGTTAAAATTAACCTACAATACATCAATCTATCTCCAAAATAGCAAACTTTGTGAATATGCAATGAAACTAGAGATATTCAGCCAACAAGGACAAAAAATACAATCAGTGAAAACCATAAGCCTAAAGTCTACTCCCCATGCTTAAACTTGACATTGTCCCCAATGTCAGTAACAATGAAAGTGCAAGCAAAGGGAGAAGTAATACTTACTTGTTTACTGGTTTTCTGGAGGAGGAAGTGGAGGATTTTGGCTCAGGTGCTAATTGTACCATCCTTTCATTATTCCCTGCATGCTTTGGATTGAATCTTGAATTGCATGTAGGGTGGCCCTTTGTGCTATTTGTTCCTCCTCTATTCGGTGAAGCCGTGAGGAGATAGATTGTTGGTCCTCTTGTGGCACATGTGATGGACCTATAGTGTCAGTGTATTAATAATAGGGTGGGGGTGGTAGAGCTAGTAGTGGCTCATGGGGGAAGTCATCCCCCTCAGAATCATCATCATCCTCTTTACCCTTTTCTAGAGGATAGATCCAATTATCCTCATTAGTAACTGTTGTGCTAGTAGGGTTAAGGAGGTGAAAGATACTATGGCCACGGAGATGCAGCCAATAGTCAGCATTCCTTTTAACAATTAATTTCATATGTAGATAGGATTCTAAATCTATCTTGCTGCTGCCAACTATTGGTTGCAAATACTGAAGGTTTGCCTTAAATCCTAACTCTTTAGCTATTGCAGTTACTAGGCCCCCTATTATCACTTTTCCATTCATGGAATTACCCACCCGAGCCATTTGTTAGGCCATGAAGGCTCCAGTATCCATCTTATGATCGTGTAACATAGCCCAAAGAAAATAAAACTCTCTTTTATTTGCAACCCCATCACTTTCAGCTCTACCAAAAATGGTATAAGCCATCAGGCGTTGTAAATATCTAAAAGTGGGATTGCAAATAAAGGAGGCTTTTGAACTTGATGCATTATATTGCCCTCAAATAAAAATAGAGTTCCAAAAATGTTGAGCAAGAAAATTTGAAGGGACTGATCTATCTCCCCTAAGAGGAAATCTGAATAATGCATTAAATTGAGCCAATGATAAATTAAATGTACGATCAAATAGCCTAAAGTTAATGCGGCACTGTTCGATGTCAGAACCTCGAAATAGGACCACATTAATTCAATTGAAAAACTCTAAGGTGGTCTTGTTATAGGCCGGGTAATGTAATCCAATGAATGTGTTCCACCTAATCTGATCAACGAGGTAGTAGATGTCGATTAAAAGTCCTAACCAGTCCAAACACTCCTCATCCATATACCGAGTAATCAGCATTCCCCGTTTAACTAGAGTATCATATCGTGTCCATTGATTATCATCAACAAACACGAAACCATACTCATTTATTTATTGAGGAGGTTGGGCTAGTCTTTGAGTTCGTCCTCTACCTTGTTGTTGAGATCGGGAGGAAGATTGGCTAGTTCTGACTCTTTTAGGACCCATTTATAATGATATCAGATAAAATGTAATGGGGAGAGGGATATTTAGACACCAAAACCAATAATGGATTATTTGCAAATGATACTAACTAAACTAGGATACCAGGAAATAATCAAGTGCAAATAAGAAAATAATTCAATATGTGCAGCCAATCCAAACCAAATACAGATGAACAAATAGCAGCAACCAAGAGGAATAATCCAAAAATTTCAAGGCCCAAATGAAATTCCAAATTTAGCAAGGATGTGTTGATCAATTCAAAATCGGTTCCAATATTCAAAGCAGGTTTCAGCTAGAAAATGCAGTTAAGTAACAATATCCACAAATTTCCAATTTCAGCTAATCCAGAATATTCAACTAAACTAGGCAGAAAATGTAAGGCAGTTTTTAGTGCACATTGGGGAGTTGAGAATTAAAGCAATTTAGAGTAATGTAATTTCAAAAAAGTGTTGCACTCAAATATTCCCAATGTTTTCTTTGTTTTCTAGAAAGTACCAAGGTAATTCAATGAATCATAAATTGAGCAAACAACATTAACCAGCAGTAGAATTTTTACCAAAACAATTATCCAGTGAATACTTGACAATTGCTATTGCAAAGCAGAGAAGTTTAGGATTTAAACCAAGTAAGAGTAAAGCACTAAATTAAGCACACATGCATCCCAAATTTTGCAACAAGTGCTTAGGAAGGCCAGTGCCACATGCAAGAGAAGCAAAGAGCAGCAAATTCTAATCCAGAAACAACCAGTTCAATAATGATGCAATTCAATTTATGTAGAAATTTTTGCCAAAAACAGCCTGACTAATGTAACATCCTTAATTTCGTTTCTTTTATTGATAAAGGTACATAAAAAATTTAATTAAGGAAATAAAATTTATTAGACAATATTTTAGATATCTAAGGAAATATAATCCTTAGAAATTCTTCACCTTATGTATATGCATAGAAAATGTTTCTAACATTAAGAGAACAAATAAAGAAGGAAAATCTAATAGGAAAGAAATTAGAAATAACATACTAAAGAGATGCAAAATTCTTGGATAAGGAAGATAAATTTTTAGAAACAAGTAAAGGTCTTAAAATTTCAAAGAACATTGAATTAGGGTAATTTTTCCTAATTCAAGAACTATAGTTACTAAGTTTAAAATCTTTACCCATACATTGGGCTTTTACCTATGGACACTTCATATAGAGTTTTTCCACTTCACATAAGTTTCTAGCAAGCCCATTGGATAACCTAAACAATAAATTAAACATAGACTTGGACTAGGATATAGTAATTTCACAAATAGCCCAAAAATTATGAAAATGTGACCAAGCCCACCAAGAAAGGAAGAATTTTATCCAAAGCAAAGAAAATGGGTAGGACAAGCCCATAATGGGTAGGAATAAGCCCAAATCCAAGAGGAAAACTAAAATAAAATAAATTGGATGATGATATAATAATAAGAATAAAGATTAGGTTACATGGCATTAAGACAAAAATTTAGCAAGTGGTGTGATTCTACATTCATCACTTAAGCAAGTGGCATGATAATACAAGGCTTTAGGACAAAAACATCTATATCCTTCACTCATAATTTTAGCAAGTGGTATGATAATACATGGTATTAGGACAAAACATTCATAGCCCACACAAATAATATCAACCAAATAATGAAGATTCAAGGGCTAGAAATTTGCCACTTAAAAAGGCAACCTATCATAATTGATTAAGACAAAAGAAAAATTAAATGAATCCCTAAATCAAAGGGACCTTGTCCCTTATCTTAAGAACATATCATCATAATTTTCAAAATACAAATCTCCTTTTCCTATGCATATCTTGACTAAGGAAGAGGAAGACAAGAACATAAGTTGTTTGTTTTCCAAAAATTCAACAAAGTGTATCTTAATTGTGATAAGGTAGATCCATGATCATGAAAGGTGAATTATTTGGTGGTCTATATAAGAGAACCCACCCTTACAACACTTTAATTTCGTCCAAGTGAGAAAGAGAGAGAAATAGAAGCAAGGTAGAGTGAGGAAAGGAGAGAAGAGAGAAGAAGAAAGGAAGGAAGAAGAAGGAGAAGTTTAGAAAGCTAAAGGTAAGTTTAACAATATTTCTTTTTGAAGAAAACTTTTGAAACTTATAATATTTATATGAGATTTTGATCTTAGAACTTTTATGATTGGTCATGATGTTGCTATATCATGTTACATATTGATCTTGCATGTGATGTATGTTTGAATACTTAGGTTGGTGTAGATAGTTCTGCATGGTTATGGCTATGAGTGGTAGAATTTTAAGCTTCGGTATTTTAATTTCTGGGAACAATCTATAAGGAATTAAAATACATGGTTAACATAAGAATTAAAGATATATGTGTCCCGGATTTTTAGCCACTGGAATCATTCCATTTGGAGTCCATATGAGGTAGATATGGTCTGATTAGTAGTCAAAGGTCAGAAAATGAATCATCAGGGAAGAATATGTTAGGATAGTTTCGGTAATTTAATTTCTGGGAATTATTGGTAGGGAATTAAAATAAATGGTTAACATAAGAATTAAAGATATGTATGTCATGGATTTTTAGCCACTGGAATCATTCAATTTGGAGTCCATATGAGGTAGCTATGGTCTGATTTGTAGTCAAAGGTCAGAAAATGAATCATCAGGAAAGAATATGTTAGGATAGCTTCGGTAATTTAATTTCTGGGAATTATTGGTAGGGAATTAAAATAAATGGTTAACATAAGAATTAAAGATATGTATGTCATGGATTTTGAGCCACTGGAATCATTCAATTTGGAGTCCACATGTGGTAGATATGGTCCGATTAGTAAGCCAAGGTCAGAAAATGGTTCATCAGGGAAGATTATGTTAGGACAGCTTTTGTATTTTAATTTCTGGGAATTATTTGTATGGAATTAAAATAAATGGTTAACATGAACCTTATATATCTATGTCTCATGGAAATATGCCCACTGGAATTATGCAATTTGGAGTTCATATGAGGTAGATATGATCCGATTAGTAAGCAGAGGTCAGAAAATGTTTATTCAGGGAAGAGTATGTTATTAATGTTTTAGTTTTTGAATTTCTGGGAATATTCTGTAGAGAATTAAAATAGCGCACCAACATAACAATTATAGATATATTGCTCATGGAATTTTACCAATTGGAATAACTCAATTTGGAGTTCAAATTTGAGAGATATTGTCTAATTAGTTAGTAAAGGTCAGAACCTAAACGAGAAGAAATAATATTAAATTTAAAGGAGTAATAACACCACAATATCATACTATTTTGTTGATATGATTAACATAATAGTTTTAGATAATTGTCTTAGCTTTTCATAGACACTAATATCATCTTAATCGAAGTTAAAATGAGAGAGTTATGCTCTGATTTGTAAGCAAAGGCTGTGTTAAATGTTAGTAAACCTATTTTCAATATTTTTTTCTACCCTAGATGAATTTTTAAGGTAATAATAGAAATCAATTTGAGGAAAAATGCTCTATAAAATTTGTAAGAACATGTGTTGGAAATGATATAAGTAGAAATAAAATGACTAAATGCCTAGACATAAAGAAAATGAAAAGAATTATTCTAGTTACTGGAAAAAAATTGTGATTTGTGAAAAGTGCATGTCTAAGGAAAGCTCTGGCAAGGAAAGACTTGGTACTTAAGCGTGTCCATTAGTGACCCACCTCTCTTTTCTGGGAACTTTCCTGGTGCGCTGTTTACAGACTACAATTACTATCCAGTTATCGAGGTATTAGTGTGAAATTTTGACATGGAAATATTTTATAAAGTGAAAATTAGAAAATGATTATATTCATGGCATAATTTCAGTTTACCAATGAATTTTGAGAATGATTATGTTTTGATACATTATGGCATGAGAATATAATGAACATACTCGTTATTGGAATCATATTTTCGGCTATTAATATGAAAAGAAAAGAAATGAGCACGGTCACATGGCAATCCGTGTGGTGCACCAGTAGGGGACGCCCTACCAACGGTTATGATCATGTTAATAAGAAAAGAAAGAGAAAGTGTGCCATGTCGGACGGAGCGAGATAAGCCCGTACCGAAAAGTAGAGAATACTCACCCTGACCGGAGTAGCTTGAAGTAAGAATAAGTGGATAGCCATCATATGAAACTCGAAAAATAGTTATTCATACCATACATGTCATAAATGTATAATTTTCATGTGCATGATAAAGTGCATTCATGTGACTTAAAGATATTTTCTGTAGTTTATACAGCTGAACATGACATGATGAACTATATTGATGGTAAATTATGATTTATTGTTGAACTTACTGGGATTTAATTCTCACTATATTTCCATATCATGTTCAGAAGAATAAATATGCAGATATTCTCTATGACACTTATTATCTCTGTACGTTGGATCAAGGTGCCCTACCTTGGGCAACTTCCAGTTATTTCAGATATAACTGTCGTAGATGTAACTGAGATTCCGGTGGACGTGCCACCCGAACCAGTGTCTCCGGAAATAGTCGATATAGATGATTAGAACTAATATGTATCTTTGTACAAATGTTTGTAAAATAATGGTGTGTAGTTTGTAAAATAATAGTGTGTATGGAAACTCAGTATTGTATAAATTAAATAAATGTTATATTGAGTTAAGTTGTAACGAGGTAATAACTTCATGGTATTTTAAAAAAAAAAAAAATTACATAAATGGAGTTGTTACAACTAACCCTATGTAGATAAACCATCCAGTCCAACAATTGCAACAAGCAGGGAATGCCAATCCAAAAAAATGATTTTAAGTGCAAAATTGAGATAACTAAACCAAAAAACAAAGTCCAACAAATTACTAGTGCAGAAGAGTTCTAATAGGATATTTAGCATCAATCATTAGGGATGAGTGCAGCAACATTAGCAAATTGGGCAATACAAGATGAAATTCAAGCATACATAATTCTAAATGTAGCTTTTAATTCTCAGGTAAATCAGTCCAGCATTCAACTAGAATTTCCTATCCAGAAAAAATACAAGAACAGAGGATCAAGAGTTACTTGGAGGGGGAGAACCAAGTGAGACCAGTAGTAGGGAATGTTGCCACGAGTGAGTCCAGTAGCAAGATGAAGCCACGAATAGGGAGCAGAGGGACAATGTGTGGGTTGGTGATGGCTCTGGGTGAAGGCACAGGTAAAAGCTGGGTACAAGAGAATAGGAAGAAGAGGGAGCTAAGTGAGGTGTGGGTTTTTCTTGGCTTGGGCAAGGGAAAGGGTATGGAGATGGAGATGAGAGCTAGGCTTACTATAGTTGGTAGGGCACGGGTTGCAGAAGATATGGGAGAGGAAAAGTGTTGGGTGTAGGGGATTAGGCCAAAGAATGGGTTGGTTAGGAATGGAGAGTAGGCACGGGTGTGTGCATGAGGTTTGATGGGTGAATGGGTTAAACACGATAGGGGGAAAGGAGTGGGCATAGGATGATGAGATCATGGTTAGGGATGACAAGTGGAAATGGAATACGAATCCGCTACAAGTCCTAGTTAGACCTATAACAAGAGTTCAGGCTAAAATATTCAAAGAAACACTTAATGGTCTAATTCTAGAGGCCCATCAAAGAGAAAACTGCAAGACTACTAAAGAAGAGTCAAGACTGGTTCATATCATTAAAATCCACTTAACTATGGGTCAAGACCCGCCAATCTGAATATGGACCTAAAGTGTAAGAAGATCGAAGGCTTAAAACTGAATATAGGCCAAAAATAATGGATTTATTTAATGACCCAATTTAGCCTACGTTTTTTTTTATTTATTTATTTATAGTATTTTTTTATTTGACTAGGAAAGTTTCCTATTTCTAATTTTTCTTCCACTATAGGAGTTTCCTATTTTTCACTTTCCTAGCCCTATAAGAGTTTCCTATGTAGTTTTCCTTGTTAGTCTAGGTTTTTGGCCTATAAATAGGCATCTATACTCTTGAACAATACAGATTATCATTAAGAATATTGAGAGTGTTTTCTCTTTGGTTCTTTAGAGAATTTTTCTAAACTTATCAAGATTTTTTTCTTGTGGCGTTCAAGCAAGACTTATCACTCACAATCTTCTTCCTTTTTTCTTGAGTGTGGCGTCTATAATATTTTTTATTCCTTTGGTTCTTATCTCTTTATAGATAATAGGTCAAGGTCATTGTTTGAAATTTATTTTGTTATAAATCTGATTAGAACATAATCCTTCCAATCGGATCCCATATTGATTCTGGGTCTCACTATTCTTGGTGAGGTTCATATCATGGGTTCACATCACGGGTACAAGGAATTTCGAGTACGGAGAGACTGGGAGGGAGAGGGAGATCTTGGTTACGGCACAGGTACCAGAGATGAAAGGGAAGGAAAAGCACGGGAAAGGGAAATTGGATTGAGAGAGATGGAAGAATGGAGAAGATGGACACATGAATGGCTGGGTAAGGCAAGAGGAAGAGAGAGGAAGGAGCACGGGAATGAAGGAGACTGAACACAGGATGAAAAGGAAAGAAAAACTAAAGAAAAAGTTACCTAGGCCCGAAGCACGACCCTTCTTTGCAGCAGGGCACACCCGTGCTTCGGGTCCTAAATTTCTTGGAACAGGCCATGTTGAGCAACACGTGATGGGTGTGTTTGAACCTGGACATGGGGCACGACCGTGGTTGGAAACACGGCCTGCCTGTGCTTGGTGTTAAAAGTCCAAATTTTTCCTGGAATTGGCCCATGTTCGCTGGCACGGGAAGGGTGTACTGTGGCTAAATGTGGGGCACAATCATGTCAGGTGACACGGCATACTCGTGCTTGGTAATGGAATCACCAAATCTATAATTTTTTGGCTCGTGCTTGAAGCACAGGCATGCTCTGTGACATGGGGTACCCGTGTTCGGTGCTGGATTCCAGTTTTCTTCGAAATTTTCCATAGTTCTTGATCCTCTTTATTTTCCCTTAATTTTTATCCTTTTATACATCCTTGGGCACATTGGAATTAACCTGAAAATCATATGGAAACACTTATTAAACTCCTAACCTAGGAAATCAATTAAAACTAAAAGCAACGAAACTAAGCAAAAGGAAACTCAAAAATTAAAATGTGGGTTGCCTTCCACAAAGCGCTTGTTTAAAGTCATTAGCTCAACTTCTTTTCATTCTTTGGCTCAAGGAGGTTTTAAGAAAGTTTGGATAACCCTCTTTTTGATCCATTGCCTCTTAGTATGGTGCTTGAGTCTTTGCCCAATAGCCTTCAAAGATCTTCTTGGCTCATTCCCTTTCTCATTTGCTTTGTTAAGGTTGAGAGGAGGTGGCTTAGGTTCTACTTTTGTATTTTTAACTTCCTCCTCAATTTTTTTGCTTTTTGACCCCCTGTTTAATATAAGCAACAGAGCTTTCCACAGAGCATAAATTAGGTGGGTGAGTTGAACAAATATTCATAATGTTATCATTCATATTTAGTTCAGGTAAGCCAATCATACAACAAGAATTATTTAGAGACGGAGGGTTCATAGTATTATTCAAATTAAATTCTAGTTTTTCGTCCCTTACATGCAAAGAAAGCTTTACATCTTTTACATTAATGTTTGCACCAGCTGTAGCTAGGAAAGGCCTTCCAAGAATGATAGGGATTTTGTCATCTTCCTCCATCTCTAAAATAAAAAAATCAACCGGTATGAAAAATTTACCTACCTTTAGAGGAACATCCTCTAATATACCTATTAGATGCATAACAGATCGGTCTGCCAACTAGAGGGAAATAGTGGCAGGCTTCAAATCACTCATTTAGAGCTTCTTGCATATAGATAATGGCATGAGATTGACACTTGCTCCAAGATCACATAAAGCTCTAGTAATGTGCATATCTTCAATGGAACAAGGTACAGAGAAGCTTCTAGGGTCCTTGAGTTTAGGAGGCAAATGATTTTGGATTAATGCACTACACTCTTCAGTTAATGCTACTGTGGCATACTCCTCAATCTTCCTCTTGTTTGAGAGGATTTCCTTTAGAAATTTAGCATAAGAAGGCATTTGAGAGACAACTTCCAAGAATGGAATATTAATGTGTATCTTTTTCAGCACATCAAGAAATTTTCCATATTGCTTTTCTAATTTGGCTTTAGCAATTCTCTAGGGGAAAGGAATTGGTGGCTTGTATAGTTCAGGAGCTACATATTTAGGCTCTTTTTCCTATTTCCTTTCACTAATTTGCTTTTCTTCTACAGTTGATTGTTCAGGAAAATCTTTTGATTCTTCCTCCTTATCTTCCTCTTTTTCCACTGACTCACCTAATTGCTTACCACTTCTCAAAGTGATAGCCTTGCAGTGTTATCTTGGATTCTCAGGTTGGCTAGGGAATTTGCCAAAGTTTCTGTTTGAAGAGCTGGCTTGTTGTGCTATCTGTGTTTCTAGCATTTTATTATGGGTAGCAAACGAGTTAACCTTAGAGGCTAAATCTTTTATAGCCTCATTCATAGAGCGGTTCTGGGCTTTGAATTCATCATTTTGTTTACTTTGAGTAGCAATGAAATTTTCCATTAGAGCCTCTAGATTTGAATTTGGTTGTGCATAAGGATTGAATGGCCTCTGATTTTGAAACCCTAGAGGTTTCCTGATGTTATTCTGAGGAGGCTGATTTGCATTTGGCTTGTATGATAGATTGAGATGATTTCTCCAGCCTAGATTGTAAGTGTTACTATAAGGATTTTTTCTCTAATTATTGTTCACAAAGTTCACCTGTTCACAATCCCGAGGTGCAGAATTTCCAAGTTGATAGTCATTGGCCATATGGCCAACACATCCACAAATCTCACATGATGAAGATGAAGAAGAACCAATAGTATTAATGCTCAATTTATCTAATCTTTGAAACAATGTATCAACCTTAGAAGTGAGATGATTAAACACATCTACTTTATACATACCTACTAGTTTCCTTGATTGCTCTCACTAGACCATGAGTATTGATTCTGAGCCATATCTTCAATCAGCTCATATGCCTCATCAACTGTTTTATTCATAATGGCTCCTCTTGCTGTAGCATCCACAAACATTCTGGTGCTGTATGCTAGTCCATTGTAGAATGTATGGACTACGAGCCACTTGTCCAACCCATGGTGTGGACATATTTTGAGAAGTTCTTTAAATCTCTTTCCTAAGCTTCATACAAAAACTCACCATCTTTTATTGCAAAGGTAGTGATTTGGTTCCTAAGATGGGTTATCTTACTTAGGGGAAAGTACTTGGATAAAAAGGCTTGAGATAATTACTGCCAAGTAGTGATGGACCCTAATGGAAGAAAGTACAACCATGCACGGGCCTTGTCCCTTAGAGAGAATAGGAAAAATTTCAGTTTAATGGCATCAGAGGATACTCCATTCAGCTTCAAGGTGTCACAATATTCCAAAAACACTGAAAGATAGAGATTGGGGTCTTCAGTAGGTGACCCTCCAAATTAATTTTGCTGAACCATCTCCAGAAGAAAAGGCTTCAGTTCAAAGTTGTTGGCCTCAACAACTGATGTGACAATGCTTGTGTTCAGGCCATGCGTATCCGAGATAGTGAAATCTTTAAGAGATCGGTTATCTCTGTCCACCATGGTCTTCTTCTCCTTCATAAGGTGCATTTAATCTCCAAGTCAAATTCAGCAAAGAATTCACTATCCCTTTGCATAAAAGAGCAACCCACCTATAAAGGAAGAAAAAGGAACAAAAACCAGCAAGATAGAATTATCCAAAAAAATTAAAAGAAAAAGATATAGTCTAACTATTTCGCAAAATATCTATTTGATGTGATCTTAATTAGGCATGATATTAATACCTTTAAACTTACTTTTTATTTGATTTAAATAAAATATAATTAGGAATTAGCTTGGTTTTGTGTTTTGTGTTGGAGGAACAAAGGAAGAAGAAAAGAGAAGAAAAAGATAAGAAATTCATGGAAAAATGCTACATTGCAGCGATTCCAGACCTTTTAGCACTGTTTTGAGCATATCTCCCTCTTATAAACTCCAATCAAAGTGATTCAAGTGGCTCTGAAATGATAACATAATTATGTACAACTTTTATGTTGAACACTTGGTTAAATTCATGAGATTTAATAGTGTTACAGAGCTTGCAAATCAGAATCATAGTGCAGCAGGATGAATTCTGACCTTTGGTCACTAATTTTAGCATATCTCCTTCAATTTAGATTGGATTAAGGTGATTCCAGTGGCTATGGAAAGAAGAGATAAAGAGATACAACTTTTGTTTTTGACACTTTGGCAAATCCTGGAATTTTATGGGCACCACAGCGCTGCGTCATTGCAGACTCGGAGTGCCGCGGCGCCCGAGTAGAGCACCACAATGCTCGCCACCGCACCAGGTCGCTGAATTCACGATTTTTAGGGTTTTTCAACTCCAATTGAAGACCGATAGGTCAAATTTTAACCTAGATACACTCCTACTTTGATTAGGAGGAGTTAATCTATAAAAAGGGAGGAAAGTAAGCAGAGAATGGATTCAATCATTCATCCAAATTCTTAGTTATATTCTTCAATTTTTCTTTAGATTTTCTTATGGCCCTGCGTAGTTAGTTCTTTTTAGTTGGTTGAGGTAGATTGAAACCTCAAGGGATCTTCATGCATTGTGAGATGTGGATTTGATTTTATTATTTCAAGTTGAACTGAGTATTGATTATTTATCTATTCTTCTTCTCAATGATTATTTATATGATTGCTAGGAGGCCTACTAGTATATTATCTGTCTTAATCTACCGTTGAATTATGTTTTAAACAAAGTCTTCAATTATGTGATTCCTGAGGCAAATAGGTTTAAGAATTTTGGATTATAATGAATAATTAACTAAATTAGTAATAAACCGATGTGTTTATATTTGTTTAGCTTTTTCAGTTTCTCTAGTTCTTCATGCGATTAATAAGTTATGCTTTACCGATGTGCTAAAGGATTGCTTGTTAATTAGGGTTTAATTGGTACGATTGTCATTAATTTACTAGACTTAAGGAGGAAGAGGGTTAGAAACCCAATGATAGATATTCAATTACAGATTGATTATGTTGTCAATGATCAATGCAATCCCTTGACGGTGGATATCAATCGAAACCAACGTCTTTATCATTAATCACTTTCTCTTATTTACTTTCATGATTGTTTATTTAGTTTTATTTACAATTATTAATCCCCCATTTCTCAATCACATAAGGTAATTCCAGTCTCTGTGGGATCGATCCTTACTCCCATTACTACAGGTTAGTTTTGAGGTAAGGTATTAATTTGGGTATACTTGCGCCAGTACGCATCACTAATATTGACACTATTATTCCCCGGAAAAGGAGCCAAAAACTTGTCGTGTGTGTTTTATAAATAACCGCAAGCGCACAACGTATCTATAGCTAGTCCGACGAGTACAGGTCATATCCCATAAAGAACAATGGTCAATTACTAGAATTATATGAACCAAGCTATCTAAATGAATGCAATTCGATGAGAGAGTGTGTCACAATTAAGTAAATAAGTAATTCAATTAACAAAAGTCTAAGGTTAGGGTTTACCACACTTATGATATTTAACATTAAATATGTACCTCTAATTGCAATTATCTAGGTAATTAGGGATGGTTTAGCCTTAATTAACTAATAACCTTTTTCAAGCGTTACTCGTACCTAGGTTAATCCAGTTGCCTACTTTCGTGATTCTTAGTTCAATCCAAGTCCATTAAGTTCTATGCCAACCATGGAATGCAATTAATCGGTTTTCTCGTGCCCACTAATTGATTCAATTCCTAGAGAACCTTAAATTACTTTTGTGATTAAAATATCCCTAATTAACTATTAGGTTCTGGTATTGACTTTTACCTTTCAGTTCATCAGTTAATAACCTAAGCCGTGATAAATTGGTTATCATACATTCTATCAACTCTTAAACATGCACATAATAGTTAATCTTAATTAATTCAGAAGTAATTACAATTATGGTTCCAACATTCAACTTAATAATTCAGTATCATCATACCATAAGTGGGTTTATTGAAACTCTAGACCAAATCCACTCAAGTATAACAGAAATAGAAACCAAAATCATATTTATTAAGTAAATCATAATAGTTCAATATAAACCAAGAGAGAATAGTAAAAGTAGAGATGGAAGTAAAGTAGAAAGATAAAACCTGGATGTAGAAGATGAAATAAGAATACAAACTTGAATTGCTGTAAATTCTACTCTAAAAACATAAATTAAACAATTGATCCTACTTTAGACCTAATCAAATGGTGTTTCTTAAGCCTAAAACTGAGTCTAAGATGTTTGTATGAGTCTTCATAGTCTTGGCTGTGTTTTCCCATGTATTTATATCCCTTTGGGTGCTCAAAATCCTAAAAAATATAGAGTGTACGGACACGAAGCACTATCGTGCTTCGTGCTGGAAACATGGGAGAAAATACGTTCTTTGCACAGAGCACGGCCTGGTCGTGCTTCATACAACACCAAGCACAGCTTGGTTGTATTTGAGGCTGCCAAGCTCGTTTCTTGCCAATTTCTTCTTGGTTGCCTCCTTGTTTCCTCCTCAGCATGTTTGAAATTCATATGGCTCCTCACATGAGTGTTTTTGCTTGCTTCTTGGCCTTTTTTGCTCACCTACAAATATAAAACAAATCAAAGTAGTATCCAAAGCAAAGCATAACCAAAAGCATGGAATTAATTACAAGTTTACTATTAATTAGCGGATAAAATATAACCATTAAACACTCATTTTTCCCTTTATCATTTGTTTTCTTATATTTGCAGCTCTAGTGCAAGAAAATGTCTTTCTAAAAAAAGTTTCATCTCGTTCCAGGTAATGATAGTTCTAGATGGTAAATAATATGGATAATTTTTGGCTGAATCTCTTAAGAAAAAAGGAAAAGCCATGAGTTTCATTTGTTCTTTAGTTATTCCAGAGGGCTTTATGCTGATACACACTACGTGGAATTACTTTAAATGCTTGTGTGGATCCTCACCTTAAAGACCATGAAAAGTAGGTAAGAGATGTATTAATCTAAATTTCAATTCAAAATTAACATTCTCATCAAGATTAGGGAAAGTAATGCAGAGGGGCAGTTGATGCAATTATGGAGCTACAAGCTCTTTCAAAGTATGATTTCTAGTTATGACTAGTTCTTTATTCTCTTAATTAATATATTTTATTGAATTTCTCTTTTTTACTAGTATAAAGATTTTTCAATATCTGGATTGTACTACAATTCTTGAGAGTTAGTAGAATGAGTAACATGTATAAATAAAAGTAAAAATCACAGAAGATATGAACACAGTCCCCAATAATGACACCAAAATTTGGTGGGTACTATCACAGATACACCAAATATAATTAATACCTTACCTTAAAACTACCTGTAGTAGTAGGAGTAAAGGTCGATCCTATAGAGATTGGTACCACCTTTTGTGAATATAAAAAAGGGGGTTTTGAAAGTTGTAAATAAACTATTGAATATAGAAAAACAAATGCAGTAAAATAAATATGAAAGTAAATCAATGATGAAAGCATTGGTTTTAGTTTATATCCAGCATTAAGGATTACATTGATTATCAATAATATAATCAATTCTACATTAAATATCTACCGTTGGATGTTATTATTGTTCCTCCTTAGACTTAGTTAATTGATCACAATTGCTTCAACTAACCTTAATTAATAAGCAACCTTAGTCAATTGGTAAAATTTAACTTATTAATTGCATGAAGAATTATAAAAATTAATAGAGCTAAACAACACAAACACATCGATTGTATTTAATTTAGTAAATTATTTACCATATGATAAAAATTCATAATCATACAATTATTAATCCTATCTGCCTTTTAAATCAAAAGGATCAAAACTTTGTTGATGTGTGATTTGTCAGTAGATTAAAACAATTAAAATACTAGTGTGCACTAACTATCAATTGAAATAATCATGAGAAGAAGAATAGATGAATAATTAATACTCAAATAAAATTGAATAATCAAACCTTAATCAAATCTCACAATGCATAAAATCTTGAGGTTTCAATCTTCCTCAACAAAAAAAAAGATAATTATCCATGTAGGGCTATAAGAAAACTTAAGAGAAGATAAGACAAAATAAGAGAATGATTTTTAGATGATAGAATGTGTTTCAGATATTTTCTTGACCTCTTGTTTATAGATTTGTATAACCTTTGTAACATCCCTAATTTCGTTTCTTTTATTGATAAAAGTACATAAATATTCAATTAAGGAAATAAAATTTATTAGACAATATTTTAGATATCTAAGGAAATATAATCCTTAGAAATTCTTCATCTTATGTATATGCATAGAGAATGTTTCTAACATTAAGAGAACAAATAAAGAGGGAAAACCTAATAGGAAAAAAACAATTAGGAATAACATACTAAAGAGATGCAAAATTCTTGGAAAAGGAAGATAAATTTTTAGAAACAAGTAAAGGTCTTAAAATTTCAAGAATATTGGATTAGGGTAATTTTTCCTAATTCAAGAACTAGAGTTACTAAGTTTAACATCTTTACCCATACATTGGGCTTTTACCTATGGACACTTCATATAGGGTTTTTCCACTTCACATAAGTTTCTAGCAAGCCCATTGGATAACCTAAGCAAGAAATAAAACATAGACTTGGACTAGGATATAGTAATTGGACCGATAGCCCAAAAATTATGAAAATGTGCCAAGCCCTCCAAGAAAGGCATAATTTTATCCAAAGCAAAGAAAATGGGTAAGAATAAGCCCATAATGGGTAGGAATAAGCCCAAATCCAAGAGGAAAAATAAAATAAAATAAATTAGGTGATGATATAATATTGTAATAATAATAAAAATTAGGTTACATGGTATTAATACAAAAATTTAGAAAGTGGTGTGATTCTACATTCATAATTTTGGCAAGTGGCATGATAATACAAGGCTTTAGGACAACAACATCTATATCCTACACTCATAATTTTAGCAAGTGGTATGAAAATACATGGCATTAGGACAAAACATTCCTATCCCACACAAATAATATCAACCAAATAATGGAGATTCAAGGGCTAGAAATTTGCCACCTAAAAAGACAAACCTATCATACTTGTTTAAGAGAAAAGAAAATGGAAATGAATCCCTAAATTAAAGGGACCTTGTCCCTTATCTTAAGAACATATCATCATAATTTTCAAAATAAAAATCTCCTTTTCCTATGCATATCTTGACTAAGGAAGAGGAAGACAAGAACATAAGTTGTTTGTTTTCCAAAAATTCAACAAAGTGTATCCTAATTGTGATAAGGTAGACCCATGATCATGAAAAGTGTATTATTTGGTGGTCTATTTAAGCAAAACCCACCCCTACAACATTTTAATTTCGTCAAAGTGAGGAAGAGAGAGAAATAGAAGCAAGGTAGAGTGAGGAAAGGAGAGAAAGAGAGGAGAAGAAAGGAAGGAAGAAGAAGGAGAAGTTTAGAAGGCTAAGTACTCAAGGTAAGTTACCTTAATCTCCACTTGAATCCATTTTTCTTCTTCATCCTTGAGGTTCAAAAACTCACCCTCCTTCTCTTACCTAAGCTGCTAGAAAAGCTAAGGGAAGGGAGGAATCTTGCTACTTCTTTCAAGAGGAAACAAGAAAACAAATTCACTAAGTGAGTTAGGGAGATTCTTAGGTAAGTTAAACAATATTTCCTTTTGAAGAAAACTTTTGAAACTTATAATATTTATATGAGATTTTGATCTTAGAACTTTGATGATTGGTCATGATGTTGCTATATCATGTTACATATTGATCTTACATGTGATGTATGTTTGAATACTTAGACTGGTATAGAAAGTTTTGCATATGTATCGCTATGGGTGGAAAATTTTTTAGCTTCTGTGTTTTAATTTATGGGAATTATCTATAGGAAATTAAAATAAATCGTTAACATAAGAATTAAAGATATAAGTGTCGTGGATTTTAAGCCACTAGAATAATTCAATTTGGAGTCCATATGAGGTAGATATGGTCCGATTAGTAGTCAAAGGTCAGAAAATGGTTCATCAGGGAAGACTATGTTAGTATAGCTTCTGTATTTTAATTTCTGGGAATTATCTATATGGAATTAAAATAAACGGTTAACATAAGAATTATATATATGTGTGTCACAAATTTTTAGCCACTAGAATCATTCAATTGGGAGTCCATATGAGGAAGATATGAGCTGATTAGTAGTCAAAGGTCAGAAAATGGTTCATCAAGGAAGAATATGTTAGGATAGCTTCTGTATTTTAATTTTTGGAAATTATCTGTATGGAATTAAAATAAATGGTTAACATAAGAATTATAGATATGTGTGGCACGGATTATTAGCCACTAGAATCACTTAAGTTGGAGTCTATATGAGGTAGATATGGTATGATTAGTTGGTAGAGGTCAAAACCTATCCAAGAAGAAATAACCTATACATTTATGGAGTAATATCTCCTTGATTTCTTAATATTTTGCTACAATGTTCAACATAATAGTTTTAGATAATTGTTTTATCTTGAAATTGACACCAAGATCACCTACATCAGAGTTTAATTGAGGGAGTTATGCTCTGATTAGTAAGAAAATGTTAGATATGATGAAAACCTGCATCAAGAAAATAAAGAAATAAAATTAATATTTAAAAAAGAAGACGAATCTTATAAATGACTAGTATATGCCATAGCCATTGCCATTGTATGAACTTCTTACCATCTTAAGTGTAAAATTATGACATGGAAATATTTTATAAAGTGATATTTGAAATGGTTATGTTCATGGCATGATTACCAATGATTTATGGTAATAATTATATTTTGATGAACATACTTGTTATTGAAAGCATATTTTTGGCTATCATTGTGAAAAGAAAAGAAAAGAGCACAATCACATGGCAATCCATGTGGTGCACCAGTAGGGGACGCCCTACCAACGGTTATGATTATGATTATGAGAAAAGAAAGAGAAAGTGTGCCATGTCGGACGGAGCGAGAAAAGCCCGTACCGGAGAGTAGAGGATACTCACCTTGACCGGGGTAGCTTGAAATGAGAATAAGTTGATGGCCATCATATGATATTCTAAAATTAGTTAATCCTGTCATACATATCATTACTGTATGATTCTTATATGCATAGATATAATGCATGCATGTGACTAAAGATATTTTCTGTAGTTTATACAGCTGAACATGACATGATGAGCTATATTGATGATGATTTATTGTTGAACTTACTGGGATTTAATTCTCACTATATTTCCATATCATGTTCAAAAAATTAGTTATGCAGATTTTTCTATAGCTCTGGCTTTTAGTGCACGTTGGATCAAGTACTTTATGTTGGGCAGATCCTAGAAGCAAATAAAATGTTTGTGGTCGAGTTGGCTTAGATCCTGGTGAAGGTGCAACCACCCGCACCTGTATCTCCGAAATTGGTCAACCAGAATAAATAAGATGTAGATTTTTATGTGTTTGATATGTTGTACGTATGTTTTGATTAATGACATGTATGTGAACTCTGTATTGTATAAATTAAATAAATGTTATATTGATTTAAGTTGTAACGAGGTAATAACTTCATGGTATTTTTTTAAAAAAAATTTGATACCTAAATGGAGTTGTTACAACCTTAATGGCTTCAGATTTATTTAGGTCATTGGGCTATGTTTCCTGCTTGTTTTATAGTGAATTTGGCAATTTTTAGGGTCTCTGTTGACGAGGAGAATTGCAGTGCTCTGCACCTACTATTTCAGAGTGCTATGGGACTCAGTTTGGGTGTCATGGTACTTTATAGTATTTTTCCTACTGCACATGATAACACTGCTGTGCTACAATTTATATAGAATTTGAAAAGTGGTTTATCACAAAAGTTGTAGTTTTTGTGTCAAATTTACACAACTATTAAAATCACCTCAATCAGATGTCATATGAGAGAGTTATGCCTTAATTAGTGATGAAATATTAGAATTCATCTTGTGATGCCATGGTGCTGATTTACAAGTGCTATGACACTCTTATTTCTCTAGAATTTGCCTAAGTAGTCAGTATGAAAGTTGTATATTAGTGTCTTATCTTTTCATAGGCACTTGAATCACATCAACAAGATGTTTTTATGTGGGAGTTATGACTTGATTAGTACCAAAAGGTTTGGACTCACTGTAATTCATCATTTTTTAATGATTTTCTCCTCTTTTCTTCTTCCTTTACTCTTATAATACAAAACACAAAATTAAACTAATTCCTAATCATATTTTACCTAAATCAAACAAAAAGTAAGTTTAAAGGTATTAAAATCATGCTTAATTATGCACATATCACTTGACTCTTCATTATTGAAATTATGATCGTCTCTTTCTCTTCCCTGACCATGACCAAAATACCACCTTGACCTTTGTCTCTTTCATGGCTATGATTTTGACCCTTCATCTTCCTTAAAAACTAGCATACTCTTGCTCTTTATCTTTTAATGTGACTTTTGCTTGAAGTGCTTGAACTAGCAACTCCTTCTTCTTTAATCTTTCTTTAAAAGCTTGCAAAGATCCATACAGTTCATCAATGTTCATATTCTTCAAATTTTGTGACAAGATCAAATTTTAAGTCAAGTGAACAAATAATTTTCTCCACCACATAAGCATCTTCAAAATTCTCACTATATCGCTTTATTTGATTGACAATCACCAATGCTCTGATAAAACAATCATGTATGGTCTTTAACTCCTTCATGTCTAAGGATTAAAACTTGCCTCTTAAGGTTTGTAGATAAACCTTCTTCACTTTGTCAACTCTTTTGACAACGTTTTAGATAATCTCCCAAGCTTTCTTTGCCTTTGTTGCATAAGTAACCTTCTTAAACATTGCATCATTTAATACAGTATGAATAATGCTAAGAACATGTTGATCCAATTTGCATTTTTTGTTCAAATTGTTCCTTTGGGCTTGAATCAAAGCTCTTTCATTCTTTGATTCCTATCTTGATGTGATCTCAAAATGTGAAGAGGATGAACACTTGATTTCGTTTCTGGTTTAGGTTGAAACAAACAAAGAAGAAAACCAAATCACACAATTGATAAGCCTAGGGCACCACAATTAAGGAGATTTGGATTGATTTCGCCACACTCTCGAATTAGAGGGATGTGAGTGATAAGAAATCAGAGGTTTCTCACCACTAACCTGAGTTAGATAAGAGAAGATGTATTTTCAAGAATCACACTTGAATAATACTGAAAAATTTGAAATGGTCATTCAACTGTGATGATCTTGTGTGATACATCTCATATATAAAGGAGTAAGCTAGTTTTAAGAGAGCTAGCTATACTACCTTTTAATTCTAAGAGCAACACCTAGGAAATACAAGAAATAAATTCTAGATGGTAGAAAGTCTATGCTTTCTGCCATTTACAAAGAAAAGTCCTAAAAACTGTACATAGGTGGCAACAAGTCTAAGAGCAGCAATAAATGCTAGCATCCCCTAGGAAATATAAGAAATAAATGCTAGATGGCAGAATTTATATGCATTCTGCCATTTACAAGAAAAAGTCCTAAAAACGTGCATAGATGGCAGCAAGTCTAAGAGCAATAAATGCTAGATGGCAGAAAGTCTATGCATTCTGCCATTTACAAGAAAAAAATGTACATATGACTTTCATGGCACATAATCACCTACCACACAATAGTAATTACTCAAATTCATAGGAAATTAAAAAGATATTAAGATATATAGCCTCTTGACTGCTATTTTCTTCAAGTGTCTTCAATTTTCAGCAAGGTAACTAGGCTCATTCCAAGCCTTTTAGCTCTTGCACGAGTTAAAGGCCTAATTGAAGGTATTTTCTTGTTATAACTTGAAATGTGGTATTCCATGATCACATCATCCTCCCCTGGTTAAGAAGGATTTTCCCTCAAATCTAAGTCATCTTCATCTTGCAAATAAGGAGAAATATCTCTGACATTGAAGGTAGCTAAAACTCCATAATCACCAGGAAACTCTATTTTGTATGCATTGTCATTTACCTTTGCTAAGACTCGAAAGGGACCATCTGCCCTGGGCATTAATTTGGACTGCCTTTTGTTTGAAAACCTCTCTTTTCGAAGATGGATCCATACTAAATCTCCAAGGCTGAATTGCACAAACTTCCTCCCTTTATTTGTAGCCTTCTCATATATTGAGGTCTTCTTCTCAATTTGCATTTTAACATTTTCGTGCAACTTCTTAATCATCTCAGCCTTCTGTTTGCCATCCAAACATTCTCGAGCATCAAGTGGCAATGGTGCTAATTCAAGTGGGGTTAATGGATTGAATCCATAAACTACTTCAAAAGGAGAATGTTTAGTAGCACTATGCACACTTCTGTTATAGGAAAATTCAACATTTGCCAAACATTCATCCTAATTCTTCAAATTTTTACTAATGAGAGTTCTAAGCAAAGTAGAGAGTATACGGTTTACCACTTCTATTTGTGTATCAGTTTGTGGGTGACAGGCAATGCTAAAAAGCAATCTTGTGCTTAATTTTCACCACAAAGTCTTCCAAAAGTAACTAAGAAATTTTGAGTCACAATCTGAAACAATAATCTTTGGAATGCCATGGAGTCAAACAATCTCCTTGAAAAACATATTGGAAATATTCATAGCATCATCTGACTTGTGGCATGGAATGAAATGTGACATTTTTGAAAATTGATCCACAACAACCATGACTGAATACTTTCCCCTCTGAGTTCTAGGTAGTCCAAGCACAAAATCCATACTTATATCTACCCAAGGCTGATCTGGTACAGGTAAGGGCATGTAAAGACCATGGGCAGCTTCCTTGCTTTAGGCCTTTTTATACACAATACATCTCTCAAGCACATGATGAACATCTCTGATCATATTAGGCCAGTAAAAGTGTTCTTTCAGCATCTCTAATGTCTTTGCTTCACCAAAATGGCCATCCAATCCTCCCCTATGTGCTTCTCGGACAAGCAATTCCTGCATGGAGAAATCTGGGATTACAAGCTATCCCAAACGAAATAAGAACCCTTCATGCCTATAAAACCCTTTGTATGCTATTTTTTCACAAGCTTGGTAAGTTTTAGCAAGTGTAGGATCTTCAACATATTGATCTTTAATAAATTTAAAACCTAACAATTTTGCATTCATCATAGAAAGCAATGCATACCTCCTGGATAAAGCATCAGCAACAACATTGGTCTCCCCTTTCTTGTATTTTAGCACATATGGAAATACTTCAAGAAATTCCACCCATTTAGCATGTCTTCGGTTCAGCTTGCTCTACCTTTTCAAATGCTTAAGGGATTCGTGATCTGTATGGATAACAAATTCTTTTGGTAACAAATAATGCTACAATGTTTCAAGAGCTTTAATCAGGGAGTAGAAACTCCTTATCATAGGTTGAATAATTAAGACAAGCCCCACTCGTCTTCTCACTAAAATATGCAATAGGGCGCCTTTCTTGTAGTAAAACAACACCAATCCCCACTCCACTAGCATCACATTCAATCTCAAATGTCTTAGAGAAGTCTGGTAGTGCCAATATAGGGACATTGCATAATTTCTCCTTAATCAGTTCAAAACTCCTCTAGGCTACATTAGTCCATTCAAACTCTTTTCCCCTTTTGTACATTCTGTTAATGGTGCTAGGATAGTGCTGAAATCTTGAACAAACCTTCTATAGAAAGATGTGAGTCCAAAGAAACTCCTTACTTCGGTTATGGTTCTGGGAATAGGCCATTCTTTGATTGCTTTAATTTTCTTTTCATCAACTTCCACACCTTGTTAAGATACTACAAAGCAAAGAAAATTTACATGATCTTGACAGAAGTAGCATTTTTTCAGATTTGCATAGAGTTTTTCCTTTCTCAGTACTTCTAAAACTTGCCTCAAATGTTCTACATGCTCATCATTGCTTTGGCTATAAATTAGAATATCATCGAAATACACTACGAAAAATCTGCCAATGAAAGATCTGAGCACAAAATTCATTAGACGCATAAAAGTGCTAGGGGCATTGGATAGCCCAAAAGGCATTACCATCCATTCATAAAGCCCATGGTCTGTTTTGAATGTTGTTTTCCACTCATCTCCTTCCTTCATTCGAATGAAGCTAGGGGCATTGGATAGCCCAAAAGACATCTTTAAATTATTCTAATAGTTTCTTCACATGGGGGGTAATTCATTTTCTAGCTCTTGAAACTCCTTAAGCATTAGCAATAGAATGAGGCTACCTCTATTCAATGTTTTCTTCATCTCATTTTTGGTAGCTAAGCAGCTTACTTTCTGCTCTTCTTTTACTGTCCTCTCTTACTGTACTTGCATTGGCTTAAGTGGTGCCAACATAATTCTTTTTCCATCCTTCTCAAAGGCATAGGTATTTTTGTAGCCATCATGTAGTGCTCTCCTATCGAATTGCCACGGCCTCCCTAGTAGCAAATGTCTAGCACTCATTGGGACAATGTCACATAATACCTCATCTCTGTAATTCTTCCCAATAGAGATTGGAACCTTCACTTGTTTCGTGACTTTCACTTTGCCTTTTTCATTCAACCACTGCAATTTGTATGTTGGGGGTGGTTTATGGTAGTTAGCTTTAGTTTATCAACTAGAGTGGTGGAAGCTACATTGTTGCAATTTCCACTGTCAATAATGATATTACGAACTTTGCCTTCAATAGTACACCTCGTATGAAAAATATTCTCTCGTTGTTCTTCCTCTGCTTTGGTTTGGATGCTCAAGACACGCCTAATAACCATAATTTCAACCTCATCTGCATATTCAACAACCTCTGCCTCTTTTAGATACTCATTCCCCTCATAGTCTGTTGGTGTTGCAAAGATGAATGCAATGTCAGAACGCAATTGCACGTGTCGTGACCAAGTAATAAAGTGATGAGTGAGTATCGTCCCACGAGGAGTGAACTAAAATTATTATAGCGAATTCTGCTGTGTGAAATGTTGTAGCAGAAATAAGACGGTTCACAAGATTTAAAGAGGTAGATCAGCTGAATACAACTATAACTAAGATGAGGGCTACTAGTGGGTGAAAGAAAATGATATTAGGTGGTCTAGGGTTACTTCAGGCTTGCCATGAACTACTGCACTCATATTTGTTCTAAGGATTGCTACAGCAATTTTCTCAGTGCTAAGTTCAGTCTTGAATGGGGTCTTTCCAGACTTCCATTCCTTACAATTCTGGGGTTCAGACACACATTCCTGCATCATCCAACCTTGAGGACCAATCCTTCCTCGTGGGGCCTACTGTTTTTTCCAGGATTCTCTTGATCTCTCTGTTGGAGACTTCAGCCTGCCCACTCGTTTGAGGGTGATAGGGTGTTGCCACCTTGTACCATACTCCATATTTAGCTAGTAGTGCTCTGAACTGCTTATTGCAAAAATGGGTCCCTCCATTGCTGATGATGGCTCTAGGGGTTCCAAACCTTGTAAATATGTTTCTCTTCAAAAATCTAGTCACCACCCTTGCCTCATTAGTTTGAGATGCACTGGCTTCCACCCATTTTGAAACATAGTCTTCGGCTACTAGGATGTATTGATTCCCAAAACTCAAAGGGAATGGGCCCATGAAATCTATTCCCCACACATCAAATAATTCCACCTCTAGGATGTTGTTCAGTGGCATTTCGTGTCTTCTAGATATATTCCTTATCCTCTGGCACCGGTTGCATTGCATCACGAAGTAGTGGGAGTCCTTGAATAGAGAAGGCCAGTAGAACCCGGCCTGTAGTACCTTGTTCGCAGTCCTCACTCCTTCAAAGTGGCCTCCATAGGGGGAAGCATGGCATTGCTGTAGAATTTGCTCCATCTCTTCACTGGGGATGCATCTTCTTATCATCTGATTAGTGCACTACTTGAACAGGTACGGTTCAACCCAGTAGTATGAGTTTACCTCATGTAGAAATTTCTTCTTCTGTTGTAACGTCAAGTCTGGTGGGAACATGCCACTCACCAAGTAATTTACATAATCAGCATACCATGGCACACCATCTTGGGACAGGAGGTAGAGTTGTTCATCAGGGAATTTCTCGTTAATTTCATTTGCTCTTGAGCTATCCCCTTCTTGTAACAACCTCTTTTTTTTTCCTTTATTATTATACAATATTGAGTTCACATACATGTCATTAATCAAAACAGACGTATAACATATCAAACACATAGATATTTACATCTTGTTTATTTTGGTTGACTAATTCCGGAGATACAGGTGCGGGTGGTTGCACCTTCACCGGGATCTGAGCCAACTCGACCACAAACATCTTATTTGATTCTGAAATCTGCCCAACATAAAGTAACTCGATCCAATGTGCACTAAAAGCCAGAGCCTTAGAAACAAAAGCTGCATAAATAATTTTCTGAACATGATATGGAAATATAGTGAGAATTAAATCCCAGTAAGTTCAACAATAAATTATCATCAGTAAAGCTCATCACGTCATGTTCAGCTGTATAAACTACAGAAAATATCTTTGGTCACATGAATGCATTATATCTATGCACATAAGAATCATACTATAATGATATGTATGATATGATTAACTATTTTCAAAATATCATATGATGGCCATCAACTTATTCTCATTTCAAGCTACCCCGGTCAGGGTGAGTATCCTCTACTCTCCGGTACGGGCTTTTCTCGCTCCGTCCGACATGGCCCACTTTCTCTTTCTTTTCTCATTATCATGATCATAACCGTTGGTAGGGCGTCCCCTACTGGTGCACCACACGGATTGCCATGTGACCGTGCTTATTTCTTTTCTTTTCACAATGATAGCCAAAAATATGCTTTCAATAACAAGTATGTTCATCAAAATATAACTATTACCATAAATCATTGGTAATCATGCCATGAACATAACCATTTCAAATATCACTTTATAAAATATTTCCATGTCAAAATTTCATACTTAAGATGGTAAGAAGTTCATACAATGGCAATGGCTATGGCTATACTAGTCATTTATTAAGATTCATCTTCTTTTTTAAATACTAATTTTATTTCTTTATTTTCTTGATGCAGGTTTTCATCCTATCTAACCTTCTCTTACTAATCAGAGCATAACTCCCTCAATTTAACTCTGATGTAGGTGATCTTGGTGTCCATTTCAAGATAAAACAATTATCTAAAACTATTATGTTGAACATTGTAGCGAAAAATTAAGAAACAAAGGTGATATTACTCCCTCAAAGTACAGGATAGTTCCTCTCGGATAGGTTCTGACCTTTACTAACTAATTAGACCATATCTCCCAAATTGGAACTCCAAATTGAGTGATTCCAGTTGGTAAAAATCCATGAGCCATATATCTATAATTGTGATGTTGGCGCGCTATTTTAATTCCCTACAGAACATTCCCAGAAATTCAAAAACTAAAGCATTAATAACATACTCTTCCCTGAATAAACATTTTCTGACCTCTGCTTACTAATCGGATCATATCTACCTCATATGAACTCCAAATTGCATAATTCCAGTGGGTATATTTCCATGAGACATATATATATAACTTTAATGTTAACCATTTATTTTAATTCCATACAGATAATTCCCAGAAATTAAAATACAAAAGCTGTCCTAACATAATCTTCCCTGATGAACCATTTTCTGATCTTGGCTTACTAATCGGACCATATCTACCACATGTGGACTCCAAATTGAATGATTCCAGTGGCTAAAAATCCATGACACACATATCTTTAATTCTTATGTTAACCATTTATTTTAATTCCCTACCAATAATTCCCAGAAATTAAATTACCGAAGCTATCCTAACATATTCTTCCCTGATGATTCATTTTCTGACCTTTGACTACTAATCAGAACATATCTACCTCATATGGACTCCAAATGGAATGATTCCAGTGGGAAAAAATCCGTGACACATATATCTTTAATTCTTATGTTAACCATTTATTTTAATTCCTTATAGATTGTTCCCAGAAATTAAAATACCGAAGCTTAAAATTCTGTCAACCATAGCCATATCCATGCAGAACTATCTACACCAACCTAAGTATTCAAACATACATCACATGCAAGATCAATATGCAACATGATATAGCAACATCCATGACCAATCATCAAAGTTCTAAGATCAAAATCTCATATAAATATTATGAGTTTCAAAGGTTTTCTTCAAAAAGAAATATTGTTAAACTTACCTGGAGCACTTAGTCTCCTAGACTTCTCCTTCCTCTTTCTTCCTTTCTTCCTCTCCTTTCCTCACACTATCTTGCTTCTATTTTTGCTCTCCCTCACTTGGACGAAATTCTAATGTTGTAAGGGTGGGTTTTCTTATATAGACCACCAAATAATTCACCTTTCATGATCATGGGTCTACCTTATCACAATTAGGATACACTTTGTTGAATTTTTGGAAAACAAACAACTTATGTTCTTGTCTTCCTCTTCCTTAGTCAAGATATGCATAGAAAAAGGAGATTTGTATTTTGAAAATTATGATGATATGTTCTTAAGATATGGGGCAAGATCCCTTTGATTTAGGGATTCATTTCCTTTTTCTTTTGTCTTAATCAAGTATGATAGATTTGCCTTTTTAAGTGGCAAATTTCTAGCCCTTGAATTTTCCTTACTTAACTAAAATTATTTGTGTAGGATAATGATGTTTTGTCATAATGCTATGTATTATTACCCACTTGCTAAAGTTATGAATGTAGGATATAGATGTTTTTGTCCTAAAGCCTTGTATTATTATGCCACTTGCCAAAATGATGAATGTAGAATCACACCACTTGTCAAATTTTTGTCTTAATGCCATGTCACTTAATCTTGATTACACTAATATTTCATCACTTTAATTTTATTTTTATTTTTATTTTTCCTCTTGGGTTTGGGCTCATTCTTGCCCATTTTCCTTACTTTGGTTAAAATTCTTCCTTTCATAATGGGCTTGGTCACATTTTCATGATTTTTGGGCTATCGGTCCAATTTCTATATCCTAGTCCAAGTCTATGTTTTATTTCTTCGTTGGCCTATCCTATTGGCTTGCTAAAAATTCATGTGAAGTAGAAAAACTCTATATGAAATGTCTATAGGTTAAAGCCCAATTACGGGTGGAGATACTAAACTCAGTAACTTTTGCTCTTAAATTAAGAAAGATTACCCTAATCCGATCTTCTTGAAATTTTAAGACCTTTACTTACTTCACAAAAATTTATCTTTCTTTACCTAAGAATTTCACCTTTCTTTAACATGTTTATTTCTAATATTTCCTCTTAGGTTTTCTTTCGTTACCTATTCCATTAATATTAGAACATTTCTATGCATATATGTAAGGTGAAGAATTTCTAAGGAAAATATCTAAAAATTACGGGATGTTACACTTCTAGTCTGGAGAGATGGTATGTCACTTGATTTTCAATTCCCTTTTTATCCCTGATCTCTAGGTCGAATTCCTGAAGCAAAAGTACCCACCGAATGAGTCTGGGCTTGGAATCCTTTTTCTTAACCATGTGTTTGATGGCAGAATGGTCTATGTGCACTATCACTTTTGCTCCTACCAAATATGGTCTGAATTTTTCAAACGTGAAAACTATTGCAAGCAACTCCTTCTCTGTCACTGTATAGTTTAGCTGGACCCCTTGTAGTGTTTTGCTTGCATAATAAATAGAATGAAACAACTTGTTCCTACACTACCCGAGGACAGCTCCCAATGCTGCTTCACTAGCATCACACATTAGCTCAAATGGAGAGGTCCAGTCCGGTGCCACGATAACGAGGCTGTACTCAATTTTTTCTTGAGATCACAGAATGCTGTCATGTAGCTTCCATCAAAACAGAAAGTTATGTTCTTCTCTAGCAAACTGCATAGAGGTTTGGGAACCTTGGAGAAATCCTTAATGAACCTCCTATAGAATCCTGCATGGCCAAGGAAGCTTCTAATGCCCTTGACAGAGGTGGGAGGAGGCAGCTTCTCTATGATTTCCACCTTGACCTTGTCAACCTCAAGTCCTCTTTGAGAAACTTTATGTCCCAGCACAATCCCCTCTTTTACCATAAACAGACACTTCTCCTAGTTTAGCACCAAGTTTGTTTCCTCACACCGTTGTAAGACTTTAGCAAGGTTTCCCAAACATAGGTTGAAGGAGTCCCCGAAGACTGAGAAGTCATCCATGAAAATTTTCACAAACTGCTCAACCATTTCTATGAAAATTTCCATCATGCATCGCTGAAACGTTGTTGGAGCATTGTAAAGCCCGAATGACGTTCTTCGAAATGCAAAGGTACCATAGGGACATGTGAATGTGGTCTTATGCTGATCTTCAGGTGCTATAGCAATCTGGTTGTACCCTGAATACCTATTTAGGAAACAATAATATTCCCTTCCCGCCAGTCTATCTAACATTTGATCGATGAATGGCAGAGGAAAATGATCTTTCCTGGTGCTTTTGTTCAGTTTCTGATAATCTATGCAAATCTTCCATCTAGTCACAACCTTGGTGGGGATGAGCTCATTGTTTTCGTTTTCCAACACAGTCATACCCCTTTTCTTAGGAACACATTGGACTGGACTCACCCAGGAGCTGTCTGATATGGGGTAGATAATTTCAGCATTTAGCCACTTGATGATTTCCTTCTTTACCACCTCCTTCGTTATTGGGTTGAGCCTCCATTGGGGTTCTATGGACTCTTTTTCATTGCTCTCCAAAAGGATCTTGTGCATGCAGAATGAGGGGCTGATTCCTTTAATATCAACAAGTGTCCAACCAATAGCCTTTCTGAATTTTTTCAATGTCAAGACTAATTTCTCCTCTTGTTCTCCTGTCAAAAGTGATGAGATAACCACAGGAAGAGTGGTTGTTTCTCCTAGATACGCATACTTGAGGTGTGCTGGCAGTGGCTTCAGTTCCAAGACTGGTGGTTCCTCCACTGATGCCTTCAGCAGCCTTGATTCTGGTGGGGTTACGTATAATGGCTCCTTCATTGGCCCCTGTTTCCTAATGCCATGCCTGACATCAATCCAGGCCCATTCTTTCTTGTCTTCCTCTTCTGAGTCTGAGTTATCTGTCCATGCTACTGGTGATGGGTCCTTGCAGCATTTTCTTAACTGCTCTGATGCTAATGTGTCTATCATAGACACAACTGTACACTCTTCTTCTTCACTAGGAAACTTCATGGTTTGAAGTACATTGAATGTAACCTGCTCATCCTGGACTCTCATGGTTAATTCCCCTTTCTGAACATCAATTAATGTTCGACCAGTTGCTAGGAATGGTTTGCCCAAAATAATTGGTACCTCTGCAGCAGCTTTATAGTCCAGTATTATAAAGTCTACTGGGAAGATGAACTTATCCACCTTAACCAGGACATCCTCGATTTTTCCTTCTGGATGTGCAATGGATCTATCTGCCAGTTGTAGTGAGACTATGGTAGGCCTTGCTTCTCCAATTCCTAACTTTTTAAATATGGCCATTGGCACGAGGTTGATGCTTGTTCACGAGTCACAAAGTGCCTTGCCAAAATACTAGTTCCCGATAGAACAAGGTATGGTGAAACTACCTGGATCCTTGAGTTTGGGTGGCAACTTATTCTGCAGCACTGCATTCTCTCGTGAGAGCAACAGTCTCAAACTCACTAAATCTTCTCTTCTTGGTCAAGATGTCCTTCATGAAATTTACATAATTTGGCATCTGCTCTAATGCTTCCACCAAAGGAATGTTGATGTGCAGTTGTTTCAGGACATCTAGGAATCTTTTAAACTGCTGGTCATTCTGCTGTTTTTGGAATCTCTGAGGAAAGGAGGGAGGTAGCTTAGTTTGCTGCACGTTTTGCTGTGGCAATGTTGTAGTATTTTGCTGTGGCAAAGCTGTAGCATTTTCTTCAGAGATGACTGCTTCCTCACTTACCTCCTCCTCTTGCTTCTGCTTGTCTTTCTTCTTCTCCAGGGGTACAGTGGAGTCTCTCTGGTCCTGTCCTCTTGCTTTTGGTGCTTCCACCACCTTTCCACTTCTCAGGGCTATAGCCTTGCAGTGCTCTTTCCCTTCTCTCCTAAGGACTTCAGTATTGCTTGGAAGTATCCCTATAGGTTTGCTTTTTAGTTTATTGGCAAGATGTCCCACTTGGGTTTCCAGATTCCGTAATGAGGCCGCTTGACTCTGGATCAGAGCATCATTTCTTGCCATATATTCCTTCAGCAAGGATTCCAGTGAAGTGGGGGTTTCACTAGGCTGCTGCCTTTGCTGCTGAAAACCAGGGGGCATGTGGTCTTTGTGGAGCAGAGTTGCTCCCCTGTCCCATACCATAGTTATTTTAGAAAAAATTGGGGTGTTGCGTCCATCCTGGGTTATACGTGTTGGAGTAGGGATTGTTATTGTGATTCATATTTCCCACATAGCACACTGATTCTGGGTTTGAGGGACAAGTTTCAAATAAATGGGGTCCATTGCACAGGACACAAGATGGTCCATTCTCCTGGGTTGCATTAGCTGCTTGAGGGCGGGTCAATTGCTGGTTCTTTAAGACATTAACTAGTGACGCAAACTGGGCTGTGAGAGAAGTGACTTCACTCATTTTATGCATGCTCACAGTTTTCTTTCCAGTTAAAACTCTGTCCATTGGCCATTGATAGTTGTTGCTGGCCATCCTTTCGAGCAGCTTGTGTGCTTCATTGTATGTTTTAGAGAATAGTGCCCCATTAGCTGCTACATCCACTATGGTGCGGGTTTGAGCATTAAGGCCATTGTAAAAGGTCTCCACCTGAATGCAGCAAGGGATTCCATGATGGGGGCATCTTCGTAACAGCTCTTTATACCTCTCCCAGGTCTCATACAATGATTCACCCACCAATTGCTGGAAAGATGTGATGTCATTCCTCAATCTAGCATTCTTGGTGGGTGGAAAGTATTTTAGCAGAAATTTCTCTGCCAAATCACTCTAGTTAGCAATAGAGCCGTGTGGCAGAGAGTTCAACCACGCTCTTGCTCGATCTCTTAATGAGTAAGGGAACAGTTTTAGCCTGAGCACTTCTTCTATTACCTTATTCATTTTGAAAGGATCAGTGACTTCCATGAATACTCTCAGGTGAATGTGAGGGTCCTCTGTAGGCATTCCACTGAACTACCCTGCAGTCTGCAGCATTTAGAACATTACTGGCTTGAGCTTAAAATGAAGAGCCTCGATTTTTGGTCTCACAATGCTCGGGTTCAACCCATTCAGGTTTGGTTGAACATAAGCGTTTAAGACCATATCTCTATCGTCCATGTTGTCTGCACCATTCTGATTGGCCATTTCTGCCTGCTGGTGAGGTTCTAACTGTTCTCTCTTTCTTCTTAAAAGCGTTCTTTCTATCTCTGGATCTAGAGGCAGAAGCTCCCTGTCAGCCCAGCTCATGCACTGTGTTCCCTGTTTAACAAGACACCAGAGTGACTAATAGATGCGACTAAAAACACTTCACACAGTCAAGTAACTAATAATAATTTTCAAGTTGACACTCCCCGGCAACGGCGTCAAAAACTTGTTGGTCTTGTAAATATGAATGCAATTTCAGAACGCAAGTGCACGTGTCGCGACCAAGTAATAAAGTGATGAGTGAGTATCGTCCCACGAGGAGTAAACTAAAACTATTATAGCGAATTCTGCTGTGTGAAATGCTGTAGCAGAAATAAGATGGTTTACAATATTTAAAGAGGTAGATTAGTTGAATACAACTATAAATAAGATGAGGGGTACTAGGGGGTGAAAGAAAATGATATTAGGTGGTCTAAGGTTGCTTCAGGGTTGCCATGAACTACTGCACTCATATTTTCTCTAAGGATTGCTACAGCAATTTTCTCAGTGCCAAGTTCAGTCTTGAATGTGGTCTTTCTAGACTTCCATTCCTTACAATTCTGGGGTTCAGACACACATTCCTGCATCAATCCTCACCCCTGAATTGTGCATAAAGCTCTAACTATTGGGCTAATGGGGTAACCATATATCCCTATATTGGCTAACCCCATACATTCAACTCTTTTTCCAGCCTCCATTACCCTTCCAAGTGAATATTGGCCTTAATCTTCCTCCATTAAACTTCCGTTATAAGGGGAAATTGAAATATACACACAGTTGAATGTTACAACAATGCTGCAGCAAATCGTTAATACTAAAAATGTGCATGTGTTCATTACAACCCTAGCTGGAAACTAGCCAAACCTCATAGTTACACTAGTTACAGATATAAGAAAAATACCGGTATGCATCCCAAGTGATACAAATAATAATAAAACAACAGATGCAGTTTCCTGTTAAAATAGTAAAAATCACAACAGGGATCAATGACATTCTGGAATTGCAGACTATCTCGTGTTCCAATGCTTCACCATGCAGTGTCAGTGCATCTTCGGCTGTCGTATCCCCTCTTTGTGCCTCTGCTTTCTGCCCTTTTTATAGTCAGGCCTTGTGGTCCCAGTAAAGTGGCCTGGTTTCTGCTGACATTCTCCCTGATCTGCAGCCAGCATCTCTGCGTGCAACCTTTTCTCTACTTTCAGTAGTGGAGGCCGTTCTACACCAACCCAACCAGTAGCCTACAGTGTCAGTTGGTTGCTGCTTTCTCCTGCTAGTTGGTGGCTGCACCTGCTGCGCAGCTCTGCTCCCCTGCCACCTGCGCCATATCAAACAGAATCAGTACCTCGTATTAAAAAGGAGCCAGCTCACTCAATATCACTCAGGTTGCTGCCATGATTGCCACATATGCTTACTAAATTGCCATAGCAAACAAGGTGGATGATATTGTATCTAAGAGAGTCATCCTATTCAATTAAATCCGAGAATAAGAGTGCTTAATACATCAAAACAGCACAGTAAACACACTCGAAAAGCACTTAAAAACTGAAATAAATTGTATTTATCATAGTCCTCCAAAACAATCTCATTGTCACTCTTTATCTCCCCTTGTGTTTCCTTTAAAATCATCACCCTTTTGTTTGGACATTCTGATGCAATATGGCCATACCCCCAAATATTTAAAGCACTTAATATCTCTGCTTCTTCTAGGGGGATGGTTTTCTACTGCTTTCTCCCTTTTCCTAAAACTCTCGGGTCTGGTTGATCCTTTTTTCTCCATTTCCTTACTGTCCCCTTTGGTAGGTTTTGCTAGTGTTTGGAATGGTTTCCCTCCCACAGGTTTAGTCACTCCAAGGTTGCTCCCATACACTCTTTTCTTCTGCCTTTCTACTTTGATGGCTAATTTAATTACATCTTCAAAGAAAACATAATTCTGCAACTCTACTAGATCAACAATTTCCTTGTTTAGGCCACCCAAAAATCGAGCTATGGTTTGCTCTTGTGGTTCATTCAGCTAACACCTAATCAACAAGGTTTCGTATTCCTTCACATAGTCTTCTACGTTCATACCTCCTTGCCTCAAGTTTTGAAGTCTGAAATAAAGTTCTTGCCTATAATAGTCAGGCACAAACCGTTTCTACATGAGTCTTTTCATTAGCCTCCAACTTCTTACTTTTTCTTCACCATCTCTCCTTCGTTGATTCTTCAAATTCTCCCACCACAGATTTGCATAATCAGTGAATTTAAGGGGAGCAAGGTAGCATTTGGTTATCTCGGAATACTCTTGAGATTCAAAGACTTTTTCCACTCGTTCTCCTAAATGGAGGAATTTTCATTTTGATGTTAATCTCCTGTACTCTAGGCAGCCTCCTATACAAGGGCTGCTCTTCCTCCTCAAACTCAATTTTGGCAACGTTAGACTCAACATTCTCCTCTCTTCTTGGTTGCCTTAGCTGTAGATCCATGAATCTTGTCATCTAATTGGTGAGTTGAGCCATTTGTTCCATCATCTCTTCTTGTCTCCTCTGCAAGCCAATAATTTAGGCTCGTTTTAGGCTAATCCCTCTAAGGACTCCAAAATCACTCCCTTCTGCCATGATGATTTTTTTTAGGTTGCTGGTTAAGGTGTTTGATAGGGGTAGATCACTCTCTAAGTGTTTAAACTAAAGTTTACTAACCAGAAGCCTTGATACCAATATGATGTGATCTCAAAACGTGAAGAGGATGAACACTCGACTTCGCTTTTTGGTTTAGGTTGAAACAAACAAAGAAGAAAACCAAATCACTCAATTGATAAGCCTAGGACGCCACAATTAAGGAGATTTGGATTGATTTCGCCACACTCAAGAATTAGAGGGATGTGAGTGATAAGAAGTCAGAGGTTTCTCACCACCAACCTAAGTTAGATAAGAGAAGCTGTATTTTTAAGAATCATACTTGAATAATATTGAAAAATTCGAAATGGTCATTCAACTGTGTTGATCTTGTGTGATACATCTTATATATAAAGGAGTAAGCTAGTTTTAAGAGAGCTAGCTATACTACCTTGTAATTCTAAGAGCAGTACCTAGGAAATACAAGAAATAAATGCTAGATGGCAGAAAGTCTATGCTTTCTGCCATTTACAAGGAAAAGTCCTAAAAACCGTACATAGGTGGCAGCAAGTCTAAGAGCAGCAATAAATGCTAGCAACACCTAGGAAATACAAGAAATAAATGCTAGATGGCAGAAAGTCTATGCATTCTGTCATTTACAAGAAAAAATTCTAAAAACGTACATAGATGACAAGTCTAAGAGCAATAAATGCTAGATGGCAGAAAGTCTATGCATTCTTCTATTTACAAGAAAAAAATGTACATATGACTTTCATGGCACATAATCACCTACCACACAATAGTAATTATTCAAATTCATAGGAAATTAAAAAGATATTAAGATATATAGCCTCTTGACTATTGTTTTCTTCAAGTGTCTTCAATTTTTAGCAAGGTAACTAGGCTCATTCCAAGCCTTTTAGCTCTTGCACGAGTTAAAGGCCCAATTGAAGGTATTTTCTTGTCATAACTTGAAATGTGGTATTCCATGATCACATCATATCCTTTATATACCATTTATCATGAATCTTGGGAGCCAAGAATTGCCTTTATACAAACAAACCAATTATCATAATTTTCTTTTGAGAGTCTAGGAATCGAAAGAGAGAAATTAGACATCTTTAAAACATTATGATTGAGCTTTGATAACACTTTGAAGAAGCTAGTACGGAAGACACTAAAACTCTTTAAAGAAACTCCCTTGAATTAATTTTCTAGGCTTTCTTCCATAAGCACAAGTATAAGGCTATTTATAGGAAAACAAGGCACCTCTTGACATATCTAATATAAATAACTTAATATATATAATTCACCTATTAATTAAGTACATGATCAAGTAAATACTATGAACCTAGAAATACATGAATAAGTAGGTGCATGAATAACAATTAGGTTTAATTACTCTGTAACATCCTTAATTTCATTTCTTTTATTAATAAAGGTACATAAATATTTAATGTAACATCCCTAATTTTGTTTCTTTAAAGGTACATAAATATTTAATTAAGAAAATAAAATTTATTAGAAAATTTTTAGATATCTAAGAAAATATAATCCATAGAAATTCTTCACCTTATGTGTATGCATAGAAAATGTTTCTAACATTAAGAGAACAAGTAAAGAGAGAAAACCTAATAGGAAAAATTAGAAATAACATACTAAAGAGAGGCAAAATTCTTTGGTAAAGAAGATACATTTTTGTGAAGTAAGTAAAGGTATTAAAATTTTAAGAAGAATGGATTAGGGTAATTTTTCCTAATTCAAGAGTTAGAAATTTCTAAGTTTAACATCTCCACCCATAAATTGGGCTTTCACCTATGGACACTTCATATAGAGTTTTTCCACTTCACATAAGTTTCTAGCAAGCCCATTTGATAGCCCAAACAAGAAATAAAACATAGACTTGGACTAGGATATAGAAGTTGGATCGACAGCCCAAAAACTATGAAAATGTGACCAAACCTCCATGAAAGGTAGAATTTTAGCCAAAGCAAAGGAAATGAGTAAGAATGAACCCAAATCCAAGAGGAAAAAAAATAAGAATCATGTAAGGAAATAGTAGTGCAATAATAATCAAGATTAGGTCACATGGCATTAGGACAAAACATCTATATCTTACATTCATAATTTCAACAAGTAGGTAATAATACATTGCATTAGGAAAAAACATATATATTCTATATTCATAATTTCAACAAGTGCAAAATAATACATAGCATTATGACAAAACATCCTTATTCTGCACAAATAATTTCATCCAAGCAAAAGACATCCAATGGCTAAAAATTTGCCACTTAGAAAGGCAAACCTATCATACTTGATTAAGACAAAAGAAAAAAGAAATGAATCCCTAAATCAAAGGGACCTTGTCCCTTGTATTAAGAACATATTATCATAATTTTCAAAATACAAATCTCCTTTTGCTATGCATATCTCGACTAAGGAAGATGAAGACAAGAACATGAGTTGTTTTTTTCCAAAAAATAAATCAAGTGCATCCTAATTGTGATAAGGTAGACCCATGATCATGAAAGGTGAACCACTTGATACTCTATTTAAGCAAAACCCACCCCTATAACATTATAATTTTGTCCAAGTGAGGAAGAGGAAAAATAGAAGCAAGATAGAGTGAGGAAAGGAGAGAAAAAGAGGAGAAGAAGGAAGGAAGAAAAAGGAGAAGTTTAGAGGAGTAAGTACTCAAGGTAAGTTAGCTTAATATCCACTTGAATCCATCTTTCTTCTTCATCCTAGGGGTTCAAAAACTCACCCTCCTTCTTTGATTTAAACTGCTAGAAAATTTAAGGGAAGAGAGGAATCTTGCTACTTCCTTCAAGAGGAAATAAGAAAAAGAATTCACTAAGTGAGCTAGGGAGATCTTTAGGTAGGTTTAACAATATTTTTTTTAGAAAAGCCTTGAAATTAGAAACATTTATATGAGAATTTGATCCTAGAACTTTGATGAAATTTACTATATTTGTTACCTTGATGATTGGCCATGGATGTTGTTTTATCATGTTACATGTCGATCTTGCATGTGATGTATGTTTGAATACTTAGGTTGGTATGGAAAGTTCTGCATAGGTATGGCTATGGGTGGCAAAATTTTTATGATTTTTATGCTTCTATTTTGTATATTTAAATGTGGTGAAAAATTGATGGAATATGATTAGATGTAAATTAGGAAACAAATGGAAGAGGACATAATAAAATGATGAACTAAAACCTTAGAAAATGTTTGGTTAGGAAACTGGAGTTCAGAGTAATTCTATTTTTCAAATTCTGAGAAGCATTGGTTAGGAATTAAAAGACATGATTAGCATGAAAAATATAGATATATGTCTCATGGAGTTTTAGCCATTGGAATCACTCAATTTGGAGTCCATATCAAGTAGATATGGTCAGATTAGTGAGTAGTGGTCAGAAAATGATTAACCAAGGAAGAATCTGTTAGGAAAGCTTCTGTGTTTGAATTTCTGGAAAAATTCTATATGGAATTAAAATAACTAGTTAACATAAAAACTATAGATATATGTCTCACGAAAATGTAACCACTGGAATCACTCAAGTTGGAGTTTATATGAGGGAGATATGGTCATATTAGTAAGTAGAGGTCAGAACCTACCTGAGAAGAAATAACGTTTAACTTGATGGAGAAATATCACCAAGTTTCCTTAAGAATTTGCTACAATGTTTGACATAATAGTTTTAGATAATTGTTTTATATTTAAATGAATACCAAGATCACCTACCTCGGAGTTAAAATCAGGGAGTTATACTCTGATTAGTGATAGAAGGTCAGGCAAGACAAAAACCTGCATAAGGGAATAACACAACATAGAGCATGGCCGTGTTCGGTGTAAAAAATGGCATTTTGAAGCCTAATGTCATGCCCCAACTTAATGAAACATGAATAACACCACTAACAGATAACTTAACCCTTATTTATTTACATATAGTTTCATAATATCACATATCCGTAAACATGATATGTTTACAAGTTTCCAGCATAGCTAATTATACATGTCAAAACTACCTTTAACAATATTACTGTAGAAGCAGAGATCCTGCTTGTGGCGTTCAGAGCATAGTCTAGATTACAATGACATAACATTTAAACATTTCGAGTCTTGGAAACAACAAAGGCTCACCTAGAGAATATAACACCTAATTGATCACGTAGCTGTAGGGCCAATCTCTATATCTTTATCTAAAAAATTTAGAAATATCGTGTAGTGAGTTTGACAACTCAGTGAGTAGATAATACCTCATATGACCTCTTAGATCAACATATGGATGTACTCATTAGTTAAAATTTATCATATCAAAAATTTACAGTTCAGAAATACATCCATATGGGAGCCACATTTTCAAATATACTTAGTTTAAATCAATTCAGATATCTATATCCATATATGATACAATATGATCATTATTCAAATAGTGATATGCATTAAAAAACATTCCTTATAAAAATCTTAGGAGGATCCCATATCAGAACCACCATATTAGAGTTCAACCCATTCTATACTTTGTTGGTGTAGGATTTACATATACTTAGCATCCCAGCCAAGGTTTGCCTTACCACCATTCAAGAGGACACGTGAAGGGACTCTAATATGGACAATTCTCCAAGCACAAAGCAAGGGAAGGAAAATCACATCTCATATAAGAGGCATCTCGCCCAAATATGAGGCATCCTGCCCTCCATCACATATCATATCCCGTGTGTTGGCCCTTACACAAGGTTAGCACCACCCTTGCTAGCTGAGAAATCATGGTGCACCAGAGCTAACATCACCTGTTGTTAGCAGACAATGTTTCTAATAGGATTCCTCCACAAAAATTATCATATGCACATATTCCATATCATCCAAAAATAGAATTTTCAGAATAATTCAGAATCTCAGTCTTATTATAGCTCATTCGTCATAAATTACCCATTCAGGGTTTATTACATATACATGCCTTTTCTTGATGTGATCATATAGCTTTATAAATCAATGCCACATGCATAAATATTCACTTTATCATTTAAAGAGAAATACATGTGAAATCAGATATACCATGAGTTTAGAAATCCATTTCCAAATCTATACTCTTCTTGAACTAAATTTGAAATTGTAAACAATTATGGTAATTTTAATGCACTTCAGGTACATATAAAAATGTAAATATTTCATAAACATAATCAAATACATGATTGAAGATCAAGAAGAGTATAGGGCAAGTCATAAAAGGAATTATCCACTCACTAAGTTAGGGTACCAAGTTGGACAACTCTAAAATCCATGTTTTCAGTCCAAATTTGGCAAAATAGACCTCAAAATTGAGTTCAAAAGGTCCAAAAACCTTGAAAATGATTATGGATTTGCTAATTTTGGCCATCAGGAGCTCAGTCAACACAAGTCAACAGAACAGGGTCCGATTTCACGCACTACACACGCCACCAGGGGGAGCTGCGCATGGGCTTCACTCACCGAGGAAGAAGCGGCATGTGGGGGCGCATGCAAGGGAGGATGAGCCTGGAATTTGAGTTCATAAGGTTTTGGCACCTTTTGTATCGATCTTTGGTGTTAGTTTTTGCGTTTGAGAACCACAGATAAGAGTTTCAGATATTACCTTTTTAGGCAATTTTTCCTTCAATTTTTTGGCCAATCTCTGGCCAATTTTCCAGAAACCAATCGGATGGATTTGTAGAACTCTTCTTTCTGAGTCCATTGGTGGTAGTGGTGTTGAAATCCGAGGTTCGGAAGCAGAGAAATCTTAAAGAGAAGTTTTAAGGTTTTGGGAGTGAAAATTCATAGGAGAGAGAGAGAGAGGAAATCCGAATTTTTTCCTCCTTTGAGTGGCTGAGGCTCTTAAAATATCATGGGGGAGCTTTCTGCAAAAATTCAATTTTAGAGGGAGATCCTTGCAAAATTTTCTTATTTACAATTTGACCCCGAAACTTTTAAGAAATTGCATTTTGGCCCCAAAACGTAAATTATCAAATTTTTCTTTGTAATTCTTTAATCCACCACTACTTGCTTGAACTGAAGCTGCTCTATTTGGTCGTGTTGGTAGAGATGCAGGGGATGAAACTGGTTGTACTGATGCTTGACTAAAACTTCATAATTGTGGATAATTCCTTATCAGATGACCCATTTGTCCATACTTAAAACATGTACCAGTTTCTTTACGACATTGTCTAGTATGATGCTTGCCACAAATGGGGCATGATAGAATTGATCTTGAATCTTGTTGGCTAACAAGTCTCCTATCTCTTTTATTCATTCTTTGCTTGTTGATATTCACTATTTTCTGGTTAGAGTTACCAGTTCTTGTTTGAATGAAGCGCTGTGAATTTTGAAATCTTGATCCTCTGACATTAGAATTATAACTTGTCTTAACATTACTATCTCGCTCTCTTTTTCTTCTTCTTAAACCTTCTATGTCTGCTTGCTCTCGTGTTTCCATCATTCTAGCATAATCCACAACTGCTGAATACGTTGGAAAATGATTCATCTAAGGACCCACTGATTTAAATAATGGGTATATTAATCTCGAAACAAACCTCTTAATTCTATCCTTTTTATTAGGAACCAGATATGGTGCATATCTGGACAACTGGGTAAAACGGATGTCATATTCAGAAACTATTATGTTCGGTGTTTGTCTAAATTCTTCAAATTGTCTGGCCCTCTTGTCTCTTTCACTCATTGGCAGGAAGCAATTCATAATGGCTTCCTTAAATTCATCCCACTCCATTAGTAGTAAAGTAGCTGCCCTTCTTTGTACAAGTGTCTCAAACCAAACTTGGGCCACATTAGATAGTTGAAAAGACACCAGTTCAAGAGATCTCCTACTAGAACACCCCAAAACTCTGAGAACTTATTCCACATTATCAATAAATATATGTAGGTCTTCCTGAATATCTGACACAGAAAAAATTAGGGGTTTCAACTTAAGGAATTGAGGTAATGAAACCTCAATTCCTATAAGCTTGTATTCTTGATCAGCTGTTCTTTCCAGTTCTTGCGCTTCAAGAGCATTTTCTGGTGGCTGGCCATCCCTTCTGTCCTATTCTACTACAAATCCAACCAATGTCTCTAAACTTCTATGTATACCAACAATCATATTAGTTGTTCTATCATATGGATCCTGAGGGGTTTCTACTCTTTTCTCAGGAACTCTATTAGATACATGGGCTTGTTCATGTTGTCTTAGGGTTCTCATACCTCGTGCACGCCCTCAGCTTCTACCTCTACCTCTTCCTCTAGGTCGGCCTCTACCACGGCCTCTTTGTACTGGAATTGTAGATTATGTAGACTCTTCTATAGATGGTGCACGATCTACAACTTCTTTAGTAACAGCTCTAGTTCTTGGCGGCATCATCGACTATACAAAACAAAACACCTTTTTAAGATACCATAATATTTAATCAATCCTTAAACTAGAAACTTTAACAAACTTGGAATATAAAGGAAGTTAATATACTATAGAATCCCTTAGCAGCACCTGAAGTATAAACATGTCTGACTCATATCCATACTAAAGGTCCTACTAAAGAATCCTTTGCTCTGATAGCCATAGGGAAACCTAATGCTTTGATACCAACTTGTCACACCCCAACTTAATGAAATGTGAATAACACCACTAACAGATAACTTAACCCTTATTTATTTGCATACAGTTTCACAATATCACATATCCGTAAACATCATACGTTTATAAGTTTCCAGCATAGCTAATTATATATGTCAAAACTATCTTTAACAATATTACAGCAAAAGTAGAGATCCTGCCTGTGGCATTCAGAGCATACTCTAGATTACAATGACATAACATTTAAACATTTTGAGCCTTAGAAACAATGAAGGCTCACCCAGAGAATATAACACCTAACTGATCAAGTAGCTGTAGGGTCAACCTCAGTATCTTTATATGAAAAATGTGAAAATATCGTGTAGTGAGTTTGACAACTCAGTGAGCAAATAATATCTCCTATGACCTCTCAAATAAACATATGAATGTACTCATTAGTTAAAATTTATCATATCAAAAATTTACATTTCAAAAATACATCCATATAGGACCCATATTTTCAAATATTCTCAGTTCAAATCAATTTAGATATCTGTATCTATATATGATACAATATGATCATTATTCGAACAGTGATATGCATGAAAAAACATTCCTTATAAAATCTTAGGAGGATCCCATATTAAAACCACCATATCAGAGTTCAACCTTTTCCATACTTTGTTGGTGTAGGATTTGCCTATAATTAGCATCTCAGCTAAGGTTTGCCCTACCACCATTCAAGAGGACACGCGATGGAACTCTAATATAGGCAATTCCCAAGCACTAAGCAAGGGAAGGCAAATCACATCTCCTATAACAGGCATCTTGCCCAAATAGGAGGCATTTCACTCTCCATCACATATCATATCCCGTGTGTTGGCCCTTACACAAGGTTAGCACCACCCTTGCTAGCTGAGGAATCAAGGTGCACCAGGGCTAACATCACCTGTTGTTAGCAGACAGTGTTTCTAATAGGATTCCTCCACAAAAATTATCATATGCACATATTCCATATCATCCAAAAACAGAGCTTTCAAAATAATTCAGAATCTCAGTCTTATTATAGCTCATTCGTCATAAATTACCCATTCAGGGTTTATTATATATACATGCCTTTTCTCGAGGCAATCACATAGCTTTATAAATCAATGCCACATGCATAAATATTCACTTTATTATTTAATGAGAAATACATGTGAAATCAGATATACCATGAGTTCATAAATCCATTTCCAAATCTGTACTCTTCTTGAACTAAATTTGAAATTGTAAACAATTCAATAATTTTAATGCACTTTAGGAACATATAAAAATGTAAATATTTCATAAGCATAATCAAATACACTCTTGAAGATCAAGAAGAGTATAAGGCAAGTCATATAAAGAATTATCCACTCACTAAGTTAGGGTACCAAGTTGGACAACTCCAAAATCCACTTTTTCAGTCCAAATTTGGCAAAATTGACCTTAAAATTGAGTCCAAAAAGTCTAAAAACCTTGAAAATAGCTCTAAATTTGCAAAATTTGGCCTCTGGGAGCTCGATCAACGTAAGTCAATGCAACAAGGTCCTGTTTCACGCGCTACACGCGCCACCAGGGGGAGCTGCGCGTGGTCTTCACTCGTTGAGGAAGAAGCGGCGCGTGCAAGGAAGGATAAGCTTGAAACTTGAGATCCTAAGGTTTTGGCACCTTTTGGATTGATCTATAGTGTTATTTTTTGCATTTGATAACCACAGATAGGAGTTTTGGATATTACATTTTTAGGCATTTTGTTCTTCTATTTTTGGCCAATCTCTGACCAATTTTACAAAAACCAATCGGATGGATTTGTAGAACTCTTCGTCCTAAGTCCGTTGGTGGTGGTGTTGTCGAAATCCAAGGTCCAGCAGAGGAGAAATCTTAGAAAAAAGTTTTAGGGTTTCAGGAGAGAAAATTCTGAGGAGAGAGAGAGGAAATCTAGATTTTTGCCTCCTTTAAGTGGATGAGGCTCTTAAAATATCCTGGGGGACCTTTCTGCAAAAATTCAATTTTATAGGGAAGTCCTTGCAAATTTTTCTTATTTACAATTTGACCCTGAAACTTTTAAGAAATTACATTTTGGCCTCGAAACATAAATTCTCATATTTTTCTTTGTAATTCTTTAATCCATGTAATAAATAAACATACTTTCAATGGTTCTTATCTCCATTTCTAAAATTCTCTCTTTCATTCAAAATTTTCTTTAATTAAAACTTTCTTTAAATTTACGGCTGTTACACCTAAAGCATGGCTGTTTTGCAGGAAATGGCCAAGTTGTGTTACATGATATGTTTAGGCCGTGTTGGAAGCTAGTAAAACTTATTTTCAACAATTTTTTCTACCCTAAATAAATCCCATTAATAAGTTATTATTAGAAAGTAAATTGAAGAAGAATACCATATTAAATTTGTGAGAACATGTGTTGGAAATGATATAAGTAGGAGGAAAGTGACTAAAGGCCAAGCATAAAGAAAATGAAGAGATAAAAATAATATTTTAAAAAAAAGAATCTTATAAATGAAAATAATAAATGACTAGTGTATGCCATAGCCATTGCCATTGCATGAACTCCTTACCATCTTAAGTGTGTAATTTTGACATGGAAATATTTTATAAAGTGATATTTGAAACGATTATGTTCATGTCATGATTACCAATGATTTTTGAAAATGATTATATTTTGATGAAAATTATGGTATGTGAGTATAATGAACGTACTTAAAATCATATTTTTTGTTATTAATGAGAAAAGAAAAGAAAAGAAATAAGCATGGTCACATGGCAGTCCGTGTGGTGCACCAGTAGGGGACGCCCTACCAACGGCTATGATTATGTTAATGAGAAAATAAAGAGTGCCATGTCGGGCAGAGCGAGAAAATCCCATACTGAAGAGTAGAAAGTACTCACCATAATCAGAGTAGCTTAATATAAAAATAAGTTGATAGCCATCATATGGTAATCTGAAAATAGTTAATCATGCCATACATGTCATTACTATATGATTTTCATGTGCATAGATAAAGTGCATTCATGTGATATTTATTGTAACTTATACAGATGCACATGACATGATAATCTATATTGATAATTATTGCTATTTATTGTTGAATCTACTGGAATTTAATTCTCATTATATTTCCATATCATGTTCAGAAAACTAGTTTTATAGATTTTCCTTTCACTCTGGCTCTTAGTGTACGTTGGATCGAGTTACTTTATGTTGAGTAGATCCCAAAAATAAATAAGGTGTTTGTAGTCGAGTTGGCTAAGATCCCGGTGAAGGTGCAACCACCCGCACCCATATCCCTGAAACTTGTCAATATGGATGAATAAGTTGTAGATATATATATGTTTGGTTTGTGTACAGATGATGTTAATTAATGATGTGTAAACCTTAATTATGCTTAGTTAAATTAATTGTATGTTATTATAAGTTAAATAAAGGTAATGACTTCATGGGACTTTAAAAATTTATATATATGGATATATGTAAAAAAAAAATTAAGTTGTTGCATACTCCATTTTCCAACTTCTTATGGAGATGGTGTAATGACCACATAAATTTTTTTTCTTATATAGTGATAGACAATCTACTTTTATTTATGCTACCATTAACTTCTTCCTTTATTGTATTTATTTTCTTGTTCTCTACTTAATTAATTAATTAATTAATGACATATTAATATAATAAAGCATCACAGTATAAACAAAGGCACAACACAGTAAACTTATATTATTTCATTAGCATAACAACCATGGAGATGTTTATATACAAACTATAGTAACCAAGATAGTATCTGTAATACAAAAAGCAGAAGGGTACTAGGTCACTATTCCAAAAATAATCTCTTTGGGTCAAGTCAATATAATTATTTACTATTAACTCAATACTATCTCGGTCAACTATCCCTCTTGGTACTACAAGTGGTGGTGGCGGCACGTGTATTGGAAGCTCAGACATATGGATTACAACTAAATCTCACACTACTGATATTTGGCCTAGGGAGGGCATTTCAATCCAATGAATCACAAACACTAAATTCATCAAATATACCAACATAGTGATATACTAATATGAACATAATATGAGACAATAATGAGAATAGAAATTCTCAGTAGGTTTAATAGTGATCACGATGCATAATTATTTTAATTATCATATCATGTTCAGCTGTATATACTATAGAATGCATATAGCCATAACTATATAATATGTTTGATGTATATAATATCATGTGAATGTGACAATCATAAACATGTTAGGCTATACAATAAGCTCATCAATATTATATCACATGCTCATAAATCATAAATTTTCATTATCAAGATGTTCTCTTACTTTAGCTTATTTACTGGTTCTAAAATTAAGTGAGCATTAACTTACTACTATTAGAGGTCAAATGAGCATCAACTTACCCCTGAATGTATTTGCTTCACACTATCCAAGCATAGAAAAATTCATATTTTTTTATCATCCGTGAATAAGGCATCCCTTATTTGGTACCAATGTAAAGGCCATGAGATTTAGGATCACCTTATGCTACCAAGGGTTGTCCCCCTTCTGTATCTTTTCTTTTCTTTTCTTGAAAATAGCCAAGGTATGATATTGATTCTTTTAGCCAAAATGCATCATCATAATACATCCATATATTTGCTTTTGACATAATGCATAAAATATATTCACTCAAAATCATACATATGCATATATCAATGCAATCAACCAACTACTATGGATTACTCTTGAAAAATCCTCAAAAATATATATAGCATCCATAGTTTCATACATCAACAATGCTATGAATGGACATGGTTTATGTGCTTGGAAAATGGCTAGGCCTTACATAGCTTTACAAAAACCTTTATTTCTTAGTTGTTTACTTATTCTTAATTACTTTATCCTTATATACTCTTCATAGTTAGGCCTCTAAGAGTTTTAAGGTTTCCTTACTTGTGTGCCAACTAGAAAATTTTATTTCTTTAATTTATAGTTAAGCTAGTAAATGTTCAGAATGTTATTTAATTAGATCTTTATTTCTAATATACGTATTTACACTTCTAATATTCTTTACTTTTCCACTTATCGTTGATTTAGAATACTTCCTTAATATATATATATATATATATATATATATATATATATATATATATGTGTGTGTGTGTGTGTGTGTGTGTGTGTGTGTGTGTGTGTGTATATGTACATATATATGTGTATATATATATGTACATATATATGTACATATATATGTATGTACATGTATGTATGTATATACTACTTAATCCAATTACTAGCTCCTAATTTCATCCTATATTCTATTCATCTTGATTTCTTATTTGTTTAATTTGCATAATTAATCCCTTGATCTATTTTTATTTATGCACTTAAGTTTCTAATTAATGTTCTTACTCATGAATGCCTATTTCTTATCATCTACTAACTCATTCCTTAACAAAATTTAGTTTAAAATGCATGTATATACATACACTTCATTATGGGTTATGTAATTAGCCAATTCACCATCCATCTCATTCCTTAATTAATGTTCCCTTATTAGTGATCACCATCCATCTCATCATGCTCAGGTACAGGCCTAAAGGGTGGCTCAGGAGGTGCTGGGAATGCTATAGGAAGGTTCAGGGCATGGGCTAGCTGGCTGAAGCAAGCAGTGTTGTGCTGCGCTATGGAGTATTGGTAGAGAGCTAAGTCATCCATCTGATGAGTAAGGACCTTTGTTCGCTCCCATAGATCTTCAATAGTGTGCTGGGCTGGTGGTGGAGCTGAACTGCTACCAGGTTCCTCTGTAATTATATGCTGAATGCATAACTCTTCTTCTGCTGCTTCCTCATGTCCCTTATATTTCTGAATGTCTGCATAGGAAATAGGTTTCATTGGTTGAATGAGAGCCTCAATAGAATCCCAGCTGACTCCAGCCTTCCCACATAGACTAGTGATTAAACTAGGGGCAAAGAGGGATCCGCTTCTAGAACGAATGCAGCCAAGTATCTGTCTGTGCATGAGTTTTCCCACGTCAATGGAAAAACCTTTAAGTATAGCAAAAATTAGAATGGCTCTGTCCCTCCTGACTTGACTCATATTCAAACTAGGCATGAATCGTGCTGCTACGAAATAGTACCAAGCTTTAGCCACTTTATTCATGTCGGCCCTGGCAAAATACAGTGGCTACCCATTGCTATCTAACTTCTAGGAAGCCCCTCTGAAGCAAAGAGTGGAGATAATCTCTTCAAAGTCGATGTCTGATTGGATAAAGGCAGAGTACTCATCATCTTCAATGTCAAGTAGAAAGTAGAATTCATTGATAGCATAAGGATTAAAATTCACCATCTTGCCTCTAATCCGTGCTTTGTGGTGTTCATGAACTGTAGCATTGGAATAAAACTCCTGTACCACGGGAATGACTCCTGGTTCGGGGCTCTTGCAGAAAATCTCCCAGTGCCTGTAGAGGATATTGTCTCTATGAGGAAATCCAATGGTGAAAATGAAACCCCTCTCAGGAATGATTGATTTATGAACCACCACCTTACTATGATGTTGATAGACTTCTTCACTCACAAATGTCATGCTATCAAATGCTAGAGAGTCCTCCGCTCTGTTCTTCCTCTTTGAGAGGCCTAATTTTGAAGTTTTTGGAGCAATGACACTTGGCAAATTCACTAGGGCGTTTTATCAAACACCTGGTGTGCGCTCTTGAAAAATTGGGAGAATGGATGGTAGATTCGTAGCTTGAAGTCGCAATGCAGTGAAAACCAGTAGCAATGAAGGATGGAGATCAAATTTAGCAGGATAAACAAAGCAAATCGTACCCAATTCAGCTTGATTGGCGGCTGGAAAGTGCAAGATCAAATTTGCTTTTAGAACCCTAGAAAATTGCCATTGAATCCAACCCAAAAGCTGAAAGAATTTTGTAATCCTGCAAAACAAGATGAAAAACCACTTAATTCAATCAAATAAAAAAATGGGAGGTTGAAATAGTGGATTGGCTGCAAGAAATTGGGATTTCAGGTGAAGGATGGTGAAAAAACGCAAGTAGGAATGAAGAGGCCGCGGGTCTCTTATAGAGAGCACCGCGGCACTCTCTGTTGAAATGCGGGGCACTGCGGTGCTCGCCCAATCTAGGTTCCGAGCGCCGCGGCGCTGTTCTTGAGGAGGGTCTTGAAGAGTTGTCCATTATGATTCCTCTTGTTGAAATCCTTCATAGTAAGGTTTGAGCCTATGCCCATTGACTTTGAAGCTATTATGGTTATCCATGCTTTTTATTTCAACTGCACCATGAGGAAAAATATCAATAACAATAAATGGTCCCTCCCATCTAGAATGAAATTTACCTGGAAACAATCGGAGCCTAGAATTATAGAGGAGAACTTTCTGTCCTTTGGTAAACTCCTTGCTTGAAATCATACGATCATGTAGGAGTTTAGTTTTGACCTTATAAATATTTGCGTTTTCGTAGGCCTCGTTTCTAATTTCCTCTAATTCCTGAAGTTGTAATTTCCTGCATTCTCCACTTTCTTCCACATTCATGTTAAATTTCTTTATAGCCCAAAATGCTTTATGTTCCAATTCAACTAGAAGATGACAAGTTTTTCCAAATACTAACATGTATGGAAACATACCAATTGGAGTCTTATAGGCTGTTCTGTATGCCCATAAAGCATCATCTAATCTGAGACTCCAATCCATGCGATTAGGATTTATTGTCTTACTAATGATATTTTTTATTTCTCTGTTGGATACCTCAACTTGCCCATTGGTCTAGGGGTGATATGTAGTTGACAATTTATTAGTGACATTATATTTCTTTAATAGGGCTTCAATAGTCCTATTGCAAAAATGTGTTCCCCTGTCACTTATCAAAGCTCTTGGAATCCCAAATCTTGAAAAAATATGGGATTTAATGAAATATGCAACCACTTTAGAATCATCAGTCCTAGTGGGTTTAGCTTCCACCCACTTTGAGACATAATCCACAGCCAGCAAAATATAATTATATCCATATGACAAAGGAAAAGGTCCCATGAAATCAATGCCCCAAACATCAAAAATTTCACAAAATAATACTGGTGTTTGAGGCATCTCATTTTTTCTAGATATATTACCTGTTTTCTGACAGTTAGTACATGACTTACAAAAATGATATGAATCTTTGAATAGAGTAGGCCAGTAAAAACCGCAGTCCAACACTTTCTCTGTTGTCCTCTTTGCTCCAAAGTGTCCTCCACATGCATAAGAATGGCAAAAAGTTAGAATTGATAAAACTTCAGAATCAGGAATACACCTTCTTATAATTTGATCTGAGCATTGCTTCTAAAGGTAAGGATCATCCTATATGTAATATTTGGCATCACTCTTGATCCTATTTCTAGCTGCCCTAGTCAAAAGAGGAGGTAACTGATTATTAGCCAAATAATTTACAATATTTGCATATCATGGCATATGAATTGAAATTAAGAATAAATTTTCATATGGGAATGATTCTTCAATTTTCAATTTTTCTTCCACATGTATCAGGCGGCTTAGGTGATCTGTTACTTTATTTTCAAACCCTTTCTTGTCTTTAATTTCTAAATCAAATTCTATAAGCAATAGCACCCATCTGATTATCCTAGGTTTAGCCTCCTTTTTCATCACCAAGTACCTCAAAGCTGCATGATCAGTAAAAACAATAATTTTAGTGCATATTAAATATGATCTAAATTTTTCTAATGCAAAGACTACAACCAAGAGTTCTTTTTTAGTGGTGGTATAGTTCTTTTGGGCATCATTCAATATTCTGGAGGCATAATATATCACATGGAATGTGTTTCCAATTCTTTGGCCAAGTACTGCTCCAACTGCATGATCACTAGCATCACACATAAGTTCAAAAGGGATGTTCTAGTCTGGTGCTTGGATGATTGGAGCTGAAATCAAAGACTCTTTCAATTTGTTAAAAGCTTCCCTGCATTCTTCATCAAATTCAAAAGAGACATCTTTTTGAAGCAATTTGCACATAGGTGCTGCTTTCTTGGAAATGACTTTTATGAATCTTCTATAAAAACCTGCATGGCCAAGAAAAGAATGAACTTCCCGCACACAAGTGGGATAAGGTAGAGTTTGTATAATATCAATCTTTACTTTATCTACCTCTATTCCTCTTTTTGAGACAACATGGCCCAAAACTATACCTTGTTCAACCATAAAATGACACTTTTCAGAATTTAAAACAAGATTAGTTTCTTGACATCTTTTCAAAATTAGTGAAAGGTTATGCAAACAATCATCGAATGAATTCCCATAAACTGAAAAATCATCCATAAATACCTCAATGAATTTTTCAAGGTAATATGAGAATATGCTAACCATACACCTTTGAAAAGTAGCAGGGGCATTACAAAGCCCAAATGACATGCGTCTATATGCGAATGTCCCAAATGAACAAGTGAAGGTTGTCTTTTCCTGGTCTTCAGGAGCAATTGCAATTTAGAAATAGCCTAAATAACCATCAAGAAAACAGTAGTAAGGTTTACCAAATAATCTTTCAAGCATTTGATCAATAAAAGGTAAAGGAAAATGATCTTTTCGGGTTACAGAATTTAATTTTTTATAATCTATACAAACCCTCCACCCATTTTGAAACCGGGTGGGTACCAATTGTAACATCCCTAATTTCGTTTCTTTTATTGATAAAAGTACATAAAAATTTAATTAAGGAAATAAAATTTATTAGACAATATTTTAGATATATAAGGAAATATAATCCTTAGAAATTCTTCACCTTATGTATATGCATAGAAAATGTTTCTAACATTAAGAGAACAAATAAAGAGGGAAAACCTAATAGGAAAGAAATTAGAAATAAAATACTATAGAGATGCAAAATTCTTGGATAAGGAAGATAAATTTTTAGAAACAAGTAAAGGTCTTAAATTTTCAAGAACATTGAATTAGGGTAATTTTTCCTAATTCAAGAACTAGAGTTACTAAGTTTAAAATCTTTACCCATACATTGGGCTTTTACTTATGGACACTTCAAATAGAGTTTTTCCACTTCACATAAGTTTCTAGCAAGCCCATTGGATAACCTAAGCAAGAAATAAAACATAGACTTGGACTAGGATATAGTAATTGGACCAATAGCCCAAATATTATGAAAATGTGACTAAGCCCTCCAAGAAAGGTAGAATTTTATCCAAAGCATAGAAAATGGGTAGGAATAAGCCCATAATGGGTAGGAATAAGCCCAAATCCAAGAGGAAAAATAAAATAAAATAAATTAGGTGATGATATAATAATGTAATAATAAAGATTAGGTTACATGGCATTAAGGCAAAAATTTAGCAAGTGGTGTGATTCTACATTCATCATTTAGGAAAGTTGCATGATAATACAAGGCTTTAGGAAAAAAACATCTATATCCTACACTCACAATTTTAGCAAGTGGTATGAAAATACATGGCATTAGGACAAAACTTTCCTATCCCACATAAATAATATCAACCAAATAATGGAGATTCAAGAGCTAGAAATTTGCCACCTAAAAAGGCAAACCTATCATACTTGTTTAAGACAAAAGAAAATGGAAATGAATCCCTTAATCAAAGGGACCTTATCCCTTATCTTAAGAACATATCATCATAATTTTCAAAATACAAATCTCCTTTTCCTATGCATATCTTGACTAAGGAAGAGGAAGACAAGAACATAAGTTGTTTGTTTTCCAAAAATTCAACAAAGTGTATCTTAATTTTGATAAGGTAGACCCATGATCATGAAAGGTGAATTATTTGGTGGTCTATATAAGAAAACCCACCCTTACAACATTATAATTTCTTCCAAGTGAGGGAGAGGAAAAATAGAAGCAAGGTAGAGTGAGGAAAGGAGAGGAAGAAAGGAAGAAAGAGGAAGGAGAAGTCTAGGGGACTAAGTGCTCCAGGTAAGTTTAACAATATTTCTTTTTGAAGAAAACTTTTGAAACTTATAATATTTATATGAGATTTTGATCTTAGAACTTTGATGATTGGTCATGATGTTTCTATATCATGTTACATATTGATCTTGCATGTGATGTATGTTTGAATACTTAGGTTGGTGTAGATAGTTCTGCATGGTTATGGCTATGGGTGGCAGAATTTTTAGCTTCGGTGTTTTAATTTTTGGGAACAACCTATTAGGAATTAAAATAAATGGTTAACATATGAATTATAGATATATGTCTCACGGATTTTTAGCCACTGGAATCAATCCATTTGGAGTCCATATGAGGTAGCTATGGTCTGATTAGTAGGCAAAGGTCAGAAACTGGTTCATCAGAGAACAATATGTTAGGATAGCTTTTGTATTTTAATTTCTGGGAATTATCTGTATGGAATTAAAATAAATGGTTAACATACGAATTATATCTATGTGTGTCATGGATGTTTAGCCACTGGAATCATTCCATTTGGAGTCCATATGAGGTAGATATTGTCTGATTAGTAAGCAAAGGTCAGAAAACGGTTCATCAGGGAAGATTATGTTAGGATACCTTCTGGATTTTAATTTCTGGGCATTATCTGTATAGAATTAAAATAAATGGTTAACATAAGAATTATATCTATGTGTGTCACAGATTTTTAGCCACAGGAATCATTCAATTTGGAGTCCATATGAGGTAGATATGGTCTGATTAGTAAACAAATGTCAGAAATTGGTTCATCAGGGAAGAATATGTTAGGATTGCTTCAGTATTTTCATTTCTGGGACTTATCTGTGGGGAATTAAAATAAATGGTTAACATAAGAATTAAAGATATATGTGTCACGGATTTGTATCCATTGGAAGCATTCAATTTGGAGTCCATATGAGGTAGATATCGTCTGATTAGTAAGCAAAGGTCAGAAAATGGTTCATTAGGGAAGAATATGTTAGGATAGCTTCTGTATTTTAATTTCTGGAAATTATCTGTATAGAATTAAAATAAATGGTTAACATAAGAATTATATATATGTGTGTCACAGATTTTTACCCACTGGAATCACTCAAGTTGGAGTCCATATGAGGTAGATATGGTCCGATTAGTAGGTAGATGTCAAAACCTATCCGAGAAGAAATAACCTGTACTTTGAGGGAGTAATATCAACATGATATCTTAATATTTCGTTCAACTATTCAACATAATAGTTTTAGATAATTGTTTTATCTTTAAATTGACATCAAGATCACTTACATTAGAGTTAAATTGAGGGAGTTATGCTCTGATTAGTAAGAGAAGGTTAGATAGGATGAAAACCTGCATCAAGAAAATAAAGAAATATAATTAATATTTAAAAAAGAAGATAAATTTTATAAATGAAAATAATAAATGACTAGTATAGCCACAGCCATTGTCATTATATGAACTTCTTACCATCTTAAGTGTGAAATTCTGACATGGAAATATTTTATAAAGTGATATTTGAAATAGTTATGTTCATGGCATGATTACCAATTATTTATGGTAATAGTTATATTTTGATGAACATACTTGTTATTGAAAGCATATTTTGGGCTATCATTGTAAAAAGAAAAGAAATGAGCACGGTCACATGGCAATCCGTGTGGTACACCAGCAGGAGACGCCCTACCAACGGTTATGATCATGTTAATGAGAAAAGAAAGAGAAAGTGGGCCATGTCGGACGGAGCGAGAAAAGCCCGTACCAGAGAGTAGAGGATACTCACCCTGACCGGGGTAGCTTAAAATGAGAATAAGTTGATGGCCATCATATGATATTTTGAAAATAGTTAATCCTGTCATACATATCATTACAGTATGATTCTTATGTGCATAGATATAATGCATTCATGTGACCAAAGATATTTTATGTAGTTTATATAGCTGAACATGATGTGATGAGCTATATTGATGATGATTTATTGTTGAACTTACTGGGATTTAATTCTCACTATATTTCCATATCATGTTTAGAAAATTAGTTATGCAGATTTTTCTATAGCTCTGGCTTTTAGTGCACGTTGGATCCAATACTTTATGTTGGGCAGATCCCAGAAGCAAATAAAATATTTGTGGTCAAGTTGGCTTAGATCCCGGTGAAGGTGCAACCACCCGCACCTGTATCTCCGGAATTGGTCAACCAGAATAAATAAGATGTAGATTTTTATGTGTTTGATATGTTGTACGTATGTTTTGATTAATGACATGTATGTGAACTCTGTATTAAATAAATGTTATATTGAGTTAAGTTGTAACGAGGTAATAACTTCATGGTATTTAAAAAAAATTGATACTTAAATGGAGTTGTTACATAATTGGTATCAGAGGAGGTCGATCCTAGATGGCCAGTGGGTGGATGGTTATCTGAATCGATCTTATAGTATCTTGAGTATGTTGTGGTTGTGTTGTGTAAGGGATCAGTGATTCATATAGCTAAGAAATTACTAGTGTTTCCTATCTATATGACTGCTATTAAATATTTTTGAACTAACTATTGGGCTTGATCACCTCAATAGTAGCATAACTTTGTTTTTGCCATAGTAGGAAATAGCACCACCAAAGAGGAATCCAGAAACCAATGCAGAGGAAACCCTGCACAACCTAGCCACGGCAATTCGAGACCAAGTCATGACCACCAACCAAATTTTACAACATCTCCAGAATGCTAATAACACAAATGTTGAGAATGGTGCTAACAACCGGATGGCTGGAAAAGATAATGGCATATCCGAGTTCCTGAGGACTAGACCACCTTATTTTCAAGGTGGCTATGACCCAATGGTAGCCGAAAGGTGGATAAGGGAATTAGAGAAGATCTTTGAAGTAATGGGTTGTACTGAAGAGCAGCAAGTTATTTTTGCTGCATATATGTTAAAGGATGAAGCAGAATACTGGTGGCGTGGAACTAGAGAACTTTTAACACATCAGGGAAGACAGATCACCTGGCAAGTGTTCAAGGACATTTTTTTTGAAAAGTACTTTCCAAGTACTGTACGGGCAGAGAAAGAGATCGAATTTCTCCAACTCAGGCAAGGCAGCATGACTATGGACCAGTATATCGCAAGGTACGAGGAGCTGTCTAAGTTCTCCTCTTATCTGCGATATAACCCAGATGAAGCATGGACTGAACCCAGAGTTAAAGAATGCTATTATAGCTATGGAGATCAGGGAGTTTGTACCTCTGATAAATAAATGCAGACTCTTGGAAAAGAGTTTAAGGGCAGTGGAGAACGAGAAGCAAAGGCGAAACCTATGGAAGAGGAAGAAAAATTATCCTAACCCTGGAAAGAACGTGAGAAGAAGTGGATATGGAGCTGGTAAGAGGCCATTGACTGCAGGTCCTAGACCTTTTCAACAAGACCTTGCCCCAGTTAAGTGCGCTAAGTGCGGACGCATGCATGGTAACCGGCCATGCTACATGGGACAAGATGTCTGCTTCAATTACGGACAGAAGGGACATTTTGCGAGAAACTACCCACAGAATGTGGGGAAGCAGCCAGAACAGAGGCCTCAGGTGAAAGGAAGGGTTTTCACCCTGAGCGGCCAAGAGGCAGCTCAATCTTCTGAAATGATTCAAGGTACATGCTATATCTATGGATTTGCTCTTATGGTGTTATTTGACTCTGGTGCTATTCATTCATTTATATCGGAAGAATGTATTAGGAAGTTTCAGTTTCCTATTTCTGAAACTCCCTATGAGCTATCCGTAGTAACCCCTACAGGGGAACGGGTATTAACTTCCTCTGTATGTAAAGACTGTCAAGTCACCATCCAGGAGAAAACTTTTTCTGTAGACCTCGTCTGTTTACCTTTAAGAGGTATTGAGGTCATTCTAGGGTTAGACTGGATGTCTAGAAATCGAGTCTTGTTGAATTGTTGTAACAAGACCGTTGAATTTCTACCTTCTACTTCGAAAGAGGAGGTCCAGTTATTGATGCTAAATGCCAATCAAGTTAATAGGGAGTTCAAGAATGGAGTACTTGGATACATTCTCTTGTATTTATCAAACCTAGAAGTCGAATCGAAGCTTGATGAAATCCCAATAGCCAATGAGTTTTCTGAAGTATTTCCATCAGATATTCCAGGCTTACCTCCCAAGAGAGAGATAGAGTTCTCTATTGATCTCCTACCTAAGACAGGGCCTATCTCTATTGCACCATATCGAATGGCCTCGAAGGAACTACAAGAACTAAAGAAGCAGTTGGAGGAACTATTAGACAAGTAATTCATTAGACCGAGTGTATCACCTTGGGGAGCTCCTGTATTATTTGTTAAGAAGAAAGACGGGAGCTTGAGACTATGCATAGATTACAGACAGCTGAATAATGTGACTATCAAAAACAAGTACCCTCTCCCTAGGATATATGACTTATTGGATCAATTGAAGGGTGCCTCCATCTTTTCTAAAATTGACTTGAGGTTAGGATATCATTAGATTAGGATTAAGGAGGAGGACGTACCAAAAACTGCCTTCAGGACTAGGTATGGGCTCTATGAGTTTCTCGTAATGCCCTTCGGGTTGACGAATGCACCTACAATTTTTATGGATTACATGAATCGCATTTTTCGACCCTACCTAGATCAATTTGTTATAGTGTTCATTGATGACATCTTGATATATTCTAAGAGTGAGAAAGAACATGAACAACATCTCCGAATCGTGCTGCAAGTGCTGAAAGAGAAAAAGTTATATGCCAAATTGGATAAGTGTGAATTTTGGCTGTTAGAGGTGAAGTTTCTCGGACATGTCATCTCTAATAGTGGGGTAGCCATAGATCCTAGCAAGACAGAAGCAATGATTCAGTGGGAGAGACCAAAGGCGGTTACGGAAGTCAGAAGTTTCCTAGGTTTGGCAGGATACTACAGGAGGTTTATACAAAACTTCTATTGTATAGCCTTGCCATTGACTAAATTGACCAGGAAGGGAAGTCCTTTCAAATGGACTGATCAATGTGAAGATAGTTTTCAGGAGCTTAAGACAAGACTGACCACTCCTCCAGTTTTAATTATTCCAGACCCCACAGGACATTTTGAAGTGTATAGTGATGCTTCAAAGAAAGGGATAGGGTGTGTGCTAATGCAAGACAAGAGAGTAGTTGCTTACACCTCTAGACAACTAAGACCCCACGAAGGAAACTATCCAACCCATGATCTTGAATTGGCAGCGGTGGTGTTTGCTTTAAAGATTTGGTGACATTACTTATACGGAGCAACCTTTGAAGTATATTGCGATCACAAGAGTCTTAAATATCTCTTTGATCAAAAGGAGTTAAATATGAGGCAAAGAAGATTGGTGGAATTTCTCAATGACTACAAGTTTGAGATAAAGTATCATCCAGGAAAGGCGAATGTTGTAGCTGATGCCTTATATCGAAAATCTTTACATATGGGCCTGATGATGTTGTATGAGATGCAAATGCTAAAGGAGTTTCGGAATTTGAAGCTGGACACTACTTTTTCCTCAAAGAAGCTAACCATTAATGGTTTAAGTATAGGGTGTGACCTTAAAGCCCTGATCAAAGAGGCTCAAGCTCACGACCAATACTTACAGGATCATAAAGACCAAGGTAATTTTTCTGTCATGGAAGATGGAGCAATCATGTATCACGGAAGTATTTGTGTCCCTCAAGAACGAGAATTGAGGACTAAGATCCTGCAGGAAGCGCATCAGAGTAAATAAAAAGTCCATCTTGAATGCACTAAAATGTACCAGGATTTAAAAAGGATGTATTGGTGGCCAGGGATGAAAAAGGACATTGCTGAGTTTGTGGCGAAATGTCTCATTTGTCAAAAAGTGAAAGTAGAGCATCAAAAGCCAGTGGGATTTCTACAACCTCTTGAGATCCCTAAATGGAAATGGGATAGTATCTCGATGGACTTTGTTGTAGGTTTACCTAAGACTTCAATGGGACATGACTCTATCTGGGTAATAGTTGACAGATTAACCAAATCTGCTCACTTTTTGTCCATAAAAATTAACTTTTCACTAGATAAATTGGCCCAATTGTACGTTCAGGAAATAGTTAGACTCCATGGGATTCCCTTAAATATTGTTTCTGATAGAGATCCGAGGTTCACGTCGAGGTTTTGGAAGGCGTTGCAAGAAGCTTTTGGTACTCAGTTGCGATTTAGTACTGCCTACCATCCTCAGACTGACAGGCAGACAGAACGAACCATTCAAACCCTAGAAGATATGTTGAGGGCCTGTGTGATAGAGCAAGGTAAAGGATGGGATAAGTACCTACCTTTAGTAGAGTTTTCTTATAATAATAGCTATCATTCTAGTATTAAGATGGCCCCCTATGAAGCTTTATACAGTAGAAAGTGCCTATCTCCACTATGTTGTTTCGAGGTAGGAGAAAAGAACTTGTTGGGTCCTGATCTAGTTCAACAAACCACTGAACAAATCAGGATGATACGAAACAAAATAATTATAGCTCAGAGTCGGCAAAAGAGTTACTACGATAAGAGACATAGACCTCTAAAGTTTGAGGAAGGAGACCATGTATTTCTAAAACTTTCCCCGACTACTGGAGTTGGTAGGTCTCTCAAAACAAGAAAGCTAAGTCCGCTATTTTTGGGACCCTACCATATTCTGAAGAAAGTAAGGACATCAGCATATCAAGTTGCTCTCCCACCTAATTTGTCCAACCTGCATAATGTTTTCCACGTATCACAGTTGCGGAAGTATCGTCCAGATTCATCACATGTAATACTGGATGAACCAATCCAAATAAAGGAGAACATGACATACCAGCTAGTACCTGCATCCATATTGGACACTGACGTGAAGCAACTGAGAAATAAAATCATTCCCCTAGTTAAGGTGTTATGGGAAGGTTTGACTCCGGAAGAAGCAGCTTGAGAGCTGGAAAAAGTCATGAGGAAGAAATATCCGCAATTTTCTTATAAGGTAATTTCTGAAATTTTGAGGACAACATTTCTTTTAGAGGGAGAGATATGTAACATCCCTAAATTCCTTTCTTTTATTGATAAAAGTACATAAAAATTTAACTAAGGAAATAAAATTTATTAGACAATATTTTAGATATCAAAGGAAATATAATCCTTAGAAATTCTTCACCTTATGTATATCCATAGAAAATGTTTCTAACATTAAGAGAACAAATAAAGAGGGAAAACCTAATAGGAAAGAAATTAGAAATAAAATACTACAGAGATGCAAAATTCTTGGATAAGGAAGATAAATTTTTAGAAACAAGTAAAGGTCTTAAAATTTCAAGAACATTGAATTAGGGTAATTTTTCCTAATTCAAGAACTAGAGTTACTAAGTTTAAAATCTTTACCCATACATTGGGCTTTTACATATGGATACTTCAAATAGAGTTTTTCCACTTCACATAAGTTTCTAGCAAGCCCATTGGATAACCTAAGCAAGAAATAAAACATAGACTTGGACTAGGATATAGTAATTGGACCAATAGCCCAAATATTATGAAAATGTGACCAAGCCCTCCAAAAAAGGTAGAATTTTATCCAAAGCAAAGAAAATGGGTAGGAATAAGCCCATACTGGGTAGGAATAAGCCCAAATCCAAGAGGAAAAATAAAATAAAATAAATTAGGTGATGTTATAATAATGTAATAATAAAGATTAGGTTACATGGCATTAAGACAAAAATTTAGCAAGTGGTGTGATTCTACATTCATCATTTAGGCAAGTGGCATGATAATACAAGGCTTTAGAACAAAAACATCTATATCTTACACTCATAATTTTAGCAAGTGGTATGAAAATACATGGCATTAGGACAAAACTTTCCTATCCCACACAAATAATATCAACCAAATAATGGAGATTCAAGGGCTAGAAATTTGCCACCTAAAAAGGCAAACCTATCATACTTGTTTAAGAAAAAAGAAAATGGAAATGAATCCCTAAATCAAAGGGACCTTATCCCTTATCTTAAGAACATATCATCATAATTTTCAAAATACAAATCTCCTTTTCCTATGCATATCTTGACTAAGGAAGAGGAAGACAAGAACATAAGTTGTTTGTTTTCCAAAAATTCAACAAAGTGTATCTTAATTGTGATAAGGTAGACCCATGATCATGAAAGGTGAATTATTTGGTGGTCTATATAAGAAAACCCACCCTTACAACATTATAATTTCTTCCAAGTGAGGGAGAGGAAAAATAGAAACAAGGTAGAGTGAGGAAAGGAGAGGAAGAAAGGAAGAAAAAGGAAGGAGAAGTCTAGGGGACTAAGTGCTCCAGGTAAGTTTAACAATATTTCTTTTTGAAGAAAAATGTTGAAACTTATAATATTTATATGAGATTTTGATCTTAGAACTTTGATGATTAGTCATGATGTTTCTATATCATGTTACATATTGATCTTGCATGTGATGTATGTTTAAATACTTAGGTTGGTGTAGATAGTTCTGCATGGTTATGGCTATGGGTGGCAGACTTTTTAGCTTCGGTGTTTTAATTTTTGGGAACAACCTATAAGGAATTAAAATAAATGGTTAACATATGAATTATAGATATATGTCTCACAGATTTTTAGCCACTGGAATCATTCCATTTGGAGTCCATATAAGGTAGATATGGTCTGATTAGTAGGAAAAGGTCAGAAAATGGTTCATAAGAGAACAACATGTTAGGATAGCTTCTCTATTTTAATTTCTAGGAATTATCTGTATGGAATTAAAATAAATGGTTAACATACTAATTATAGCTATGTTTGTCATGGATGTTTAGCCACTGGAATCACTCCATTTGGAGTCCATATGAGGTAGATATTGTATGATTAGTAAGCAAAGGTCAGAAAACGGTTCATCAGGGAAGATTATGTTAGGATAGCTTCTGTATTTTAATTTCTATGCATTATCTGTATAGAATTAAAATAAATGGTTAACATAAGAATTATAGCTATGTGTGTCAAGGATTTTTAACCACTAGAATCATTCAATTTGGAGTCCATATGAGGTAGATATGGTCTGATTAGTAAACAAAGGTCAGAAATTGGTTCATCAGGGTAGAATATGTTAGGATTGCTTCAGTATTTTTATTTCTGGGACTTATCTGTGGGGAATTAAAATAAATGTTTAACATAAGAATTAAAGATATATGTGTCACGGATTTGTATCCATTGGAATCATTCATTTTGGAGTCCATATGAGGTAGATATCGTCTGATTAGTAAGCAAAGGTCAGAAAATGGTTCATTAGGGAAGAATATGTTAGGATAGCTTCTGTATTTTAATTTCTAGAAATTATCTGTATAGAATTAAAATAAATGGTTAACATAAGAATTATAGATATGTGTGTCACGGATTTTTAGCCACTAGAATCACTCAAGTTGGAGTCCATATGAGGTAGATATGGTCCGATTAGTAGGTAGCTGTCAAAACCTATCCGAGACGAAATAACCTGTACTTTGAGAGAGTAATATCACGATGATATCTTATTACTTCATTCAACTATTAAACATAATAGTTTTAGATAATTGTTTTATCTTTAAATTGACATCAAGATCACCTACATCGGAGTTAAATTGAGGGAGTTATGCTCTGATTTGTAAGAGAAGATTAGATAGGATAAAAACCTGCATCAAGAAAATAAAGAAATAGAATTAATATTTAAAAAAGAAGATGAATCTTATAAATGAAAATAATAAATGACTAGTATAGCCACAGCCATTGCCATTGTATGAACTTCTTACCATCTTAAGTGTGAAATTCTGACATGGAAATATTTTATAAAGTGATATTTGAAATAGTTATGTTCATGGCATGATTACCAATTATTTATGGTAATAGTTATATTTTGATGAACATACTTGTTATTGAAAGCATATTTTGGGCTATCATTGTAAAAAGAAAAAAAATGAGCACAGTCACATGGCAATCCGTGTGGTGCACCAGTAGGGGACGCCCTACCAACGGTTATGATCATGTTAATGAGAAAAGAAGGAGAAAGTGGGCCATGTCGGACGGAGCGAGAAAAGCCCGTACCGGAGAGTAGAGGATACTCACCCTGACCGGGGTAGCTTGAAATGAGAATAAGTTGATGGCCATCATATGATATTTTGAAAATAGTTAATCCTGTCATACATATCATTACAATATGATTCTTATGTGCATAGATATAATGCATTCATGTGACCAAAGATATTTTATGTAGTTTATACAGCTGAACATGATGTGATGAGCTATATTTATGATGATTTATTGTTGAACTTACTGGGATTTAATTCTCACTATATTTTCATATCATGTTTAGAAAATTAGTTATGCAGATTTTTCTATAGCTCTGGCTTTTAGTGCACGTTGGATCCAATACTTTATGTTGGGCAGATCCCAGAAGCAAATAAAATGTTTGTGGTCAAGTTGACTTAGATCCCGGTGAAGGTGCAACCACCCGCACCTGTATCTCCGGAATTGGTCAACCAGAATAAATAAGATGTAGATTTTTATGTGTTTGATATGTTGTACGTATGTTTTGATTAATGACATGTATGTGAACTCTGTATTAAATAAATGTTATATTGAGTTAAGTTGTAACGAGGTAATAACTTCATGGTATTTAAAAAAAATTGATACTTAAATAGAGTTGTTACACCAATTCCTCCTTTTGATTTTTTATCACAATTATTCCTATTTTCTTAGAAACTACTTGCACTGGGCTCACCCAATGAATGTCTAAAATAGGGTATATTACCCCAACCTCCAACAATTTGAGAATTTCTTTCTTCACTACATCCATCATAGGTGGATTTAGCCTTCTTTGGGACTGTCTAGATGGTTTAGCTCCTTCTTCCATCAATATTCTATGCATACATGTAGAAGGGCTTATTCCCTTAAGATCAGCTATGGTCCAACCTATTGCAGTTTTGTGTTCTTTAAGAACTTGGATTAGTTTTGCCTCTTGATCATCTTCAAGCTTGTTGGAGATAATAACAGGAAGTGTTTCTCCCTCTCCCAAGAATACATATTTGAGGTGATCAGGGAGTGGCTTCAGTTCAGGAGCAGGAGCCTGCATAACAAAAGGTAGAAGAGAAGTATCAGAAATTGGTAATTCTACATAAGAAACATTACTTGTTGGTGGTTCTTCTGAAAAACCATTTAGTGCAGCCAGTTCCTCTTTTGTTTCTTCATCCAATTCTATCTTACCATCATCCTCTTTTATGGATTTGCTCACAATCACTTCCATTTTATCCTGTCCATTTAATTCAAATACATCATGTGCTAGGGAATCAAAGATATCTATAAAATAAATAGGAGTATCATCACCTGGATGTTTCATGGCTTCATACATATTAAAATATATTACTTCACCATCAAATTCCATAGTGAGTGTGCCATTGTGAACATCTATCTTGGTTTTTGAGGTTTTCAAAAATGGTCTCCCTAATAATATTAGGGATGTAAAATCCCCATTTTCCATGTCTATTACATAAAAGTCTGCAGGGAAAACCAAATCATCTACTTGTACCAAAACATCCTCAATTACTCCCTTAGGGTATACAGTGGACCTGTCAGCTAATTGAATGACCACATTAGAAGAGTTCAATAGTCCTAATTTCAAGGAAGCATATATAGAATATGGCATGACATTTATGGAGGCTCCTAAATCTAACATAGCTTTTTCAACATGAGTATCCCTAATTTTACATGGAATAGTAAACATACCTGGATCTTTGCATTTAGTGGGGAGTTTTGTTTGTATCATGGCAGATACGTTCTGACTCATTTGAACCTTTTCGAACCCCTTCAATTTTTGCTTTCTTTTTTGAGTGCATAATTCTTTCAAGAACTTTGCATATCTTGGTACCTGCTTAATAGCATCTAGGAGGGGAATATTAACTTCACATTTTCTAAAGATGTCGTACAATTCAAAAGTTTTCTCATTTAGGCTATTCTCTTTAAGAGCTTCTGGAAAAGGAAGCACTACTTCATAATTTAAATTAGAAGGAGACTTACTTGTAGGTGCTTCATTCTCCTTAATTGATTTTTCAGTTTTCTTAGGATAAGAGGGTACTAGTGGGCTTTCAATTTCCTTACCATTCCTTAAAACAATTGCACTAGCATTTTCTCTAGGATTCACCACAGTTTGAGAAGGTAACTTACCTGAGTTCTGAGCATCCAATCGACTCACTGTAGTTGCTAACTAACCTATTTGAGTTGTCAGATTATGAATGCTAGCTCTTGTCTCTTGCTGAAATTAATGAGAATTATGTACAAGAGTTTTCACAATAACTTCCAACGGATTACTTACCTGGTGATCCTGGAATGCATTCTGTCTAGGATAATAGGCTTGCGGATTTTGTTGAAAATTTTGTCCTGCAGGCCTATTTTGTGCATTCCCATATCTAAAATTGGGATGATCCTTCCATCCAGGATTGTATGTATTAGCATATGGATCGTACCTTTTTGGTTGGCCAAGAAAACCTCCTACAGCATTCGCTTGTTCTGTGGATTCCTCTTGAAGTGTAGGACACATGTTAGTTGGGTGCCCTGTGGCTGAGCATATTCCACATAATTTAACTTGCTGTAGTGTGCTTGTAGCCATTTGGCGCACAAGAGAAGTAAGTTCAGATATTTGATTTTGAAGAGAAGTAGTATTTACCTCATGGGCATGCCTAATAGGAGGATCATGCCTAACGCCAAATTGTTGGGAATTGGCAGCCATATTTGATATCAAGACTCTGGCTGCTTTAGGAGTCTTATCTACTAGTGCTCCTCCACTTGCTGCATCTATCATGCTCCTATCTCCCTGCAAAAGACCTTCATAGAAATATTGGATTAGTAGCTGCTCACTAATCTGATGATGTGGGCAACTTGCACAAAGCTTTTTAAACCTCTCCCAATATTCATCAAGTGTTTCCCCATGCAATTGCCTAATGCCGCATATTTCTTTCCTGATAGTAGCAGCCCTAGATGCAGGAAAATAACGTTCTAAAAAATTCTTTTCATCTCATTCCAAGTAGTGATAGTACCAGAGGGTAAGTAATACAACCAATCTTTGGCTAAATCTCTTAATGAAAAAGGAAAAGCCCTGAGTTTTATTTGTTCCTCAATTACTCCAGGGGGCTTCATACTGGTACATACCACATGAAATTCCTTCAATTGTTTATGCAGGTCTTTTCCTGCAAGACCATGAAAATTAGGTAAGAGATGAATTAATCTAGATTTCAACTCAAAATTAACATTATCATCAAGATTAGGAAAAGTAATGCATAAGGGTTGCTGATGCAAATCTGGAGCTGCAAGCTCCTTCAGAGTGGGGTGCCTCGCCATGATTACTTCCTCCTTTTCTTGATCAATGTCCTCTTGAAGTTCTCTTCTGTTCCTATATACAGATTTTCTAATATCTGGATTGAACTCTAAATTTTGAGAATTAAAAGAACGAGTCACAGGCATAAATCAAAATAAAATCACAAAACGTATTAGACGTAGTCCCCGGCAACGGCGCTAAAATTTGGTGCGTACTGTCGTAGGTACACCCAAATTGATACCTTACCTCAAAACTAACCTGTAGTAGTGGGAGTAAGGGTCGATCCCACAGAGACTAGTATTACCTTCTGTGATTAGAAAAAGGGGGGGTTGATAATCGTAAATTAAGTAAAGTAAACAATAATGAAAATAATTAAAAGAGTAATTAATGAGAAAGGCGTTGGTTTCGGTTGATATCCACCGTCAAGGGATTACATTGATCATTGACAACATAATCAATCTGTAATTGAATATCTATCATTGAGTTTCTAACCCTGTTCCTCCTTAAGCCTAGTAAATTAATGACAATCGCACTAATTATACCCTAACTAACAAGCAATCCTTTAACACATTGGTAAAGCATAGCTTACTAACTGCACGAAGAACTAGAGAAACTAACAGAGCTAAACAAATATAAACACATCGGTTATATCTAATTTATTTAATTATTCATCATAGGTTCAATGATTTATAATCCAAAATCCTCAAACCTATTTGCCTCATGAATCACAGAATTGAAGACTTTGTTCAAAACATAATTCAACGGTAGATTAAGACACACAATATACTAGTAGGCCTCCCTAGCAATCATATGAATAATCATTGAGAAGAATAGCATATGAATAATCAATACTCAATTCAAAATGAAATAGTAAAATCAAATCCACATCTCACAATACATGAATATCCCTTGAGGTTTCAATCTACCTCAACCAACTAAAAAGAACTAGCCACGCAGGGCCATAAGAAAATCTAAAGAAGAATTGAAGAACTTGGATGAAGAATTGGATGCCTCTTCTACTTGTTTTCCTCCCCTTTTTATAGATTAACTCGTCCTAATTCATGTAGGAGTGTTTCTAGGTCAACTAAAAAACCCTAAAAATCGCGAACTCAGCGACCTGATGTGATGGCGGGCGCCGCGGCGCTCTACACATGCACCGCGACACTATGGAAATGTGCTCTCGGGGTGCCGCAGAGGGCTGGGTCGAAGATGCTCGGGCGCCGCGGCGCGCTGGGTAGCGCCGTGGCGCTCTGGATTTACCTTCACGCGGCGCCGCAGAGCTCTCTTGTGAGCGCCGCGGTGCCCAGAATATTCTAGATTTTGCCAAAGTGCCAAACATGAAAGTTGTAGCTCTATGTCTCTTCTTTCTATAGCCGCTGAAATCACCTTAATCGGAGTCCAAATGACTGAGATATGCCTCAATTAGTGACAACAGGTCAGAAATTAACATTTTTCTATGATTTTCTCTCTATTTTTCTCTTCTTTTCTTCTTTATTATTCCTAAAACACAAAACACAAAAATCAATTAATTCATATCTATTTTCTACTAGAATTAAATAAAAAGCAATTTAAAACATGTCAAAAACATGCTTATTTTATAGCATGTCAAAGAAGAAGATAGAGTTAAAGCCATTGTCTGGAAATAGCCTGAGCTCCTCTCATTTTCCTCCTCTAATTCATATCTCAAGGGACTTTTTAAAGGTCAAATTGATATTTGAATTCTTCTCAAACTCTATCTTTAAAATTTCTTTTAGTCCAACTCAAACTCTTTTAATAAAAGATATTTCAATTAAATTCAAACTCTATCTTCTTTTTCATTATTATTTTATTTTTCAAAAACTACATTATCATCTTCAAATTACGAGGCCAATATCCATTATCTCGAAGCTGAATATTTCAAAACTCAAAACATAAAAGTTGTAGATCTTTTACTTAGCTTAAGCAACCACTTAAATCATCTCAATCAGAGTTTGAATGAGATAGATATGTCCAAATTAGTGAAGAAACATCAAAGCTGTCCGAAATCTGTAACTCTTACTCATTTTTCTCTAATTTTTCCTCAATTTTTCATCTTTTTTCTACATAAAAAATAATCACACATAAACCTAATATAAACTATCCAAAAACTCACAAAATTCTAAGTTAAATATAATTAATTTATGAGTATAAAACTCACTCATCAATATTCCAAGGGAAGGAGTGAGTTCTAGGTCCTAAAAATGGTGAGAAAGAAAAGCATTAGAGTGGGAGTTCACTTCTTTACCTTGTGCCCTAGTCTTTCCTACACTTCCTTCTCCTCTTGCTCTATTCTTTCCTCCTCCTTACTTCTACTCCCTCTCTGCTTTCTTTTGGCCAAAATGCTCTTCAGTTAAATGGCCTTTACTTTTAAAAAATTATGTAGTCAACTTTCTGTCCATCATGTGCTCAATTTCTTTTCTTATGGGACACTCAATGTAGTTGTCATTGTAAATCATCATGATTTCTTGTGGGAGTAGTGCAAGGCTTCAGTTTTTCCCCTCCATTCCTTGGGAAAAAATGCTTCTTGAAGGGGTGATGAAATGTTAAAAATTTATCCCAACATGTGGTCAAATCCCATAAAACATGTGATTCATTTCTTTACTTAAGGATCACCCTTCTAGTACATCATCATGGCATGCTTTAAATGTTACTTGTGGGGTGACATGATTGTGTTTTCTTCTCCCTAGCCTTAGTCAAAATATGAAGATTAGAATGGGAATAAAATGCATAAAAAACATGTGACTAATTGACTTTAGTTATTGAGTCATCTTTCTTACTTGTTGACTACAAACTCAATCACCTTACTTGTGGCTATTAACCTCATCATGTGAAGCCTTATTTTTTCTGAATTTTTGGCTCCTCATTCCTTCATTATACTTGGCAGAAATATGCACATACAATAGGTGGATTTTTGCATCCAAGATCATGCAATCATTTTTCCTTGTTTGACACTCAATTATCTTACTTGCCTTGCACTCAATGGGTTTACTTGTCTTGTACTCAATAAGAGGTCATCATTGCTCATCATTATGGTTCAATGTTGCATCATATGAGGCTCTATTTCCTCTTCAAAAAATTGGTTTTCCCATCCTTGGTCCATGTTTGGCCGAAATTTCAACTAAAGGTGGAAGGCTTGTCTTCACATGCATATGACTTTGGATTTTGGCCTATCCCCTTTGTCCTAGCCTTAGTCCATGATATGTCTCTTTATTGGGCCATCTATGTAGCTTGCCAACAACTAATGTGAGTTGAAAAATCTTAGAAGAGGTGTCCATGAGGTGGAATCCTAGGTGGAAGTTAAATAGTGTAAGGTAAGGTGTCAAGCTTTGGGAATTTAGCTCTTGAATTAAGAAAATTCCTTTAATTTAATTTCTTGAAATTCCAAAGCTTCCACCTTACTTCCAAAATTCATTCTTCTTGCCCAAAATTTCTTCCCCCATGAAGAAAATATTTCCAAATTTTTTCCTCTTTGAAGTCATCTTTTCCTTTTCCCCAGGTTTAATCAAAATATTTATGCTTACATATTAAATTAGGGATTATAATTATACATTTTCCATTAAATAATTTCCCTAGAATTTCTTGATAAATTTTCTTCTTGCTTCTATCAATTGACATTTTCATGCCTTTTTTATGAGTAAAAATTAAGTATGTTACATTAATAGTACTTGCTTGAAGAATATTTGCAATTTGATTGTTTCAAGTTATAAAGTGCAAATATGAGGTTAAGTAGTTAGTTTGGTTTGGAAAAATAGTTGAAAGGAGCTAGCTTATCTGAAGCTCAAATTTGGTGAGCAAATAATATAAATTATAATATGTGATAGCATTTGTTGATTTCTAGAGCATATGCTATAAATGTTGTGGTAGTGATCTAGAAGTTGAATTATAGATATACTTGGAAGTAATGACTTTATTTATGTGTGGTTTTTGTATTGGTATGGAATTGTAGAATATATAATGTAACATCCCTAATTTCATTTCTTTTCTTAATAAAGGTACATAAATATTTAATTAAAGAAATAAAAATTATTAAATAATTTTTAGATATCTAAGAAAATGTAAGCCTTAGAAATTCTTCACTTTATGTATATGCATAGAAAATGTTTCTAACATTAAGGGAATAGGTAAAGAGAGAAAATCTAATAGAAAAAATTAGAAATAACATCTTAAAGAGAGGCGAAATTCTTAGATAACGAAGATAAAGTTTTTGAAGTAAAGGTCTTAAAATTTCAAGAAAATTGGATTAGTGTAATTTTTCCTAATTCAAGAGCTAGAGTTCCTAAGGTTAACATCTCCACCCATACCTTGGGCCTTCACCTATGGACACTTCCTAGAGTTTTTTCACTTCACATGAGTTTCTAGCAAGCCAATTTGATAGCTTAAGCAAGATATATAACATAGACTTGGACTAGGATATAGAAGTTGGACCAATAATCCAATAATCATGAAAATATGACCAAGCCCTCTATAAGAGGTAGAATTTCAAACCAAAGCAAAGGAAATGGGCAAGAATGAGTCCAAATCCAAGAGGAAAAAATAAGAACCATGTGATGAAATAGTAGTGTAATAATAATCAAGATTAAGTCATATGGCATTAGGAAAAAACATATATATCCTACATTCATAATTTCAGCAAGCCATGTGATGAAATAGTAAGTAATAATACATGGCATTAGGACAAAACATCTATATCCTACACTCATAATTTCAGTAAGCCATATGATGATATAGTAGGTAATAATACATGGCATTATGACAAAACATTCCTATCCTACACAAATAATTTCAACCAAGTAAAGGAGACTCAAAGGTTGAAAATTTGCCACTTAGAAAGGCAAACCTATCATACTTGAGTGAGACAAAAGAAAAAGGAAATGAATCCCTAAATTAAAGGGACCTTGCCTCTTGTCTTGAGAATATTTTATCATAATTTTCAAATAACAAATCCTCCTTTTACTATGTATATCTTGACTAAGGCAGAGAAAGACAAGAATATGATTTGTCTTCCCCCAAAAATTAACCAAGTGCATCCTAATTGTGATAAGGTAGACCCATGATTATGAAAGGATAACCACTTGATAAATTTATTTATAAAAAAACCACCCTTATAACATTATAATTTCATCTAAGTGAGGGAGAGAAAAAATAGAAGCAAGGTAGAGTGAGGAAAGGAAAGAAAGAATGGAGAAGATAGGAAGGAAGAAGAAGGAGAAGTCTAGAGGACTAAGTACTTAAGATAAGTTAGCTTAATCTCCACTTGAATCCATCTTTTCTCTTCATCCTTGGGGTTCAAAATTCACCCTCTCTCTCTTATTCAAGCTACTAGAAAAGCTAAAGGAAGGGAGGAATTTTGCCACTTCCTTCAAGAGGAAACAAGAAAAAGAATTCACTAAGTGAGTTAGGGAGATCTTTAGGTAGTTTAACAATATCTCCTTTTAAAGAAAATCTTTGAAATTTATAACATTTCTATGGGATTTTGATCTTAGAACTTTGATGAAATTTACAATATTTGCTACTTTGATGATTGGCCATGGATGTTGCTATATCATGTTACATGTTAATCGTGCATATGATGGATGTTTTGAATACTTCGGTTGGTGTGGAAAGTTCTACATAGATATGACTATTGGTGGCAAAATTTTAGGGCTTTTATACTACTACTATGTATATTTAAATATGGTGAAAAATTGATGGAATATAATTAGATTGATAAAATGAGTATGGCCTTAAACACTTAGTAGAAGACCATGAGAAATTTCTGTTGGAAAACACCCTTAATAATACATGATTTGATTTCTATTTTTTTGAGAAGTAGATAATGGAATATGTTAAATTAAGTGTAAGGAATCTAATTAAAATTTTGAAATGAGTAATCTTATGGTTAGATGTAAATTAGGAAGAAAATGAAAAAGGACGTAATAAAATGATGAACTAGAACCTTAGGAGGGGTTTGGTTTGAAAACTTGATTTTGGAGTAACCAAGAAAGTTTTTATTTTCTGGGAAGAATTAGTTAAGAATTAAAATAAATAGATAACATGAAAAATATAGATATATGTCTCATGAATTTTTAACCACTGGAATCACTCGATTTGGATTTCATATGAGGGAGATATGGTCAGATTAGTATGCAGTGGTCAGAAACTAGTTAACCAGGAAAGAATTTGTTAGGTAAGCTTCTGTGTTTGAATTTATGGGTCAAATATGTAGGGAATTAAAAGAAATAGTTAACATAAAAAAATATAGATATATGTATCAAAAAATTTTAGCCACTAGAATCATTCAATTTGGAATCCATATGAGGGAAATATGGTCAGATTAGTAAGTAGAGGTCAAAACCTACCCGAGAAGAAATAATATTGAATTTGAGAGAGTAATAACACCAAGATTACTTAATATTTCACTAAAATATTCAACATAAAGGTTTTAAAGGATTGTCTTATCTTTCAATGGACACCAAGATCACCTTAATTAGAGTTAAAATGAGGGAAGGTCAGGCTGGATAAAAACTTGCATCAGGGGATAACACAACATAGAGCATAGCCGTGTTCAGGATTTTTGAACACTGGAGCATCGCTGTGTTACAAGAAATGGTCAGGCCATGTTATAGAACACGTCCAAGCTGTTTTGGGATCTAGTAAAACTTATTTTTAACACTTTTCTGCCCTAAATGAATCTCATTAATTATAGGGAAATAATAGAAACCGAATTGAAGAAGAATGCCCTATAATCATTGTGAGAACATATGTTGGAAATTATGTAAGTAGGAAGAAAGTGATTAGAGGTCAAGCATAAAGAAAATAAAGAGATGAAAATAATATTTAAGAAAAAAGAATCTTATAAATAAAAATAATAAATGACTAGTGTATGCCATAGCCATTACCATCACATGAACTCCTTACCATCTTAAATGTGTAATTTTGACATAGAAATATTTTATAAAGTGATATTTGAAAATGATTATGTTCATAACATGATTACATTTTACCAATGATTTTTGGTAATGATTATGCTTTGATGATAAATTATGGCATGTGAGTATAATGAACATACTTGTCATTGAAATCATATTTTTGGCTATTAATGTGAAAAGAAAAGAAAAGAAAAGAGATAAGCACGGTTATATGGAGGTCTATGTGGTACACCATAGGCGATGCTGTAACAACCCTTTTTTTTTCCTTTATTATTATACAATATTGAGTTCACATACATGTCATTAATCAAAACATACGTATAACATATCAAACAGATAGATATTTACATCTTTTTTATTTTGGTTGACCAATTCCGGAGATACAGGTGCGGGTGGTTGCACCTTCACCGGGATCTGAGCCAACTCGACCACAAACATCTTATTTGATTCTGAAATCTTCCCAACATAAAGTAACTCGATCCAATGTGCACTAAAAGCCAGAGCCTTAGAAACAAAAGCTGCATAAATAATTTTCTAAACATGATATGGAAATATAGTGAGAATTAAATCCCAGTAAGTTCAACAATAAATTATCATCAGTAAAACTCATCACGTCATGTTCAGCTGTATAAACTACAGAAAATATCTTTGGTCACATGAATGCATTATATCTATGCACATAAGAATCATACTGTAATGATATGTATGACAGGATTAACCATTTTCAAAATATCATATGATGGCCATCAACTTATTCTCATTTCAAGCTACCCCGGTCAGGGTGAGTATCCTCTACTCTCCGGTACGGGCTTTTCTCGCTCCGTCCGACATGGCCCACTTTCTCATTCTTTTCTCATTATCATGATCATAACCGTTGGTAGGGCGTCCCCTACTGGTGCACCACACGGATTGCCATGTGACCGTGCTCATTTCTTTTCTTTTCACAATGATAGCCAAAAATATGCTTTCAATAACAAGTATGTTCATCAAAATATAATTATTACCATTAATCATTGGTAATCATGCCATGAACATAACCATTTCAAATATCACTTTATAAAATATTTCCATGTCAAAATTTCACACTTAAGATGGTAAGAAGTTCATACAATGGCAATGGCTATGGCTATACTAGTCATTTATTAAGATTCATCTTCTTTTTTAAATACTAATTGTATTCCTTTATTTTTCTTGATGCAGGTTTTCATCCTATCTAACCTTCTCTTACTAATCAGAGCATAACTCCCTCAATTTAACTCTGATGTAGGTGATCTTGGTGTCCATTTCAAGATAAAACAATTATCTAAAACTATTATGTTGAACAATGTAGCGAAAAATTAAGAAACAAAGGTGATATTACTCCCTCAAAGTACTGGATAGTTCCTCTCGGATAGGTTTTGACCTTTACTGACTAATTAGACCATATCTCCCAAATTGGAACTCCAAATTGAGTTATTCCAGTTGGTAAAAATCCATGAGCCATATATCTATAATTGTTATGTTGGCGCGCTATTTTAATTCCCTACAGAATATTCCCAAAAATTCAAAAACTAAAGCATAAATAACATACTCTTCCCTGAATAAACATTTTCTGACCTCTGCTTACTAATCGGCTTATATCTACCTCATATGAACTCCAAATTGCATAATTCCAGTGGGTATATTTCCATGAGACATAGATATATAACTTTCATGTTAACCATTTATTTTAATTCCATATAGAGAATTCCCAGAAATTAAAATACAACAGCTATCCTAACATAATCTTCCCTGATGAACCATTTTCTGACCTTGGCTTACTAATCGGACCATATCTACCACATGTGGACTCCAAATTTAATGATTCCAGTGGCTAACAATCCATGACACACATATCTTTAATTCTTATGTTAATCTTTTATTTTAATTCCCTACCAATAATTCCCAAAAATTAAATTACCGAAGCTATCCTAACATATTCTTCCCTGATGATTCATTTTCTGACATTTGACTACTAATCAGACCATAGCTACCTCATATAGACTCCAAATGGAATGATTCCAGTGGCTAAAACTCCGTGACACATATATCTTTAATTCTTATGTTAACCATTTATTTTAATTCCTTATAGATTGTTCCCAGAAATTAAAATACCGAAGCTTAAAATTCTGTCAACCATAGCCATACCCATGCAGAACTATCTACACCAATCTAAGTATTCAAACATACATCACATGCAATATCAATATGTAACATGATATAGCAACATCCATGACCAATCATCAAAGTTCTAAGAGCAAAATCTCATATAAATATTATGAGTTTCAAAGGTTTTCTTCAAAAAGAAATATTGTTAAACTTACCTGAAGCACTTAGTCTCCTAGACTTCTCCTTCCTCTTTCTTCCTTTCTTCCTCTCCTTTCCTCACACTACCTTGCTTCTATTTTTGCTCTCCCTCACTTGGACGAAATTCTAATGTTGTAAGGGTGGGTTTTCTTATATAGACCACCAAATAATTCACCTTTCATGATCATGGGTCTACCTTATCACAATTAGGATACACTTTGTTGAATTGTTGGAAAACAAACAACTTATGTTCTTGTCTTCCTCTTCCTTAGTCAAGATATGCATAGAAAAAGGAGATTTGTATTTTGAAAATTATGATGATATGTTCTTAAGATATGGGGCAAGATCCCTTTGATTTAGGGATTCATTTCCTTTTTCTTTTGTCTTAATCAAGTATGATAGATTTGCCTTTTTAAGTGGCAAATTTCTAGCCCTTGAATTTTCCTTACTTAACTAAAATTATTTGTGTAGGATAATGATGTTTTGTCATAATGCTATGTATTATTACCCACTTGCTAAAGTTATGAATGTAGGATATAGATGTTTTTGTCCTAAAGCCTTGTATTATTATGCCACTTGCCAAAATAATGAATGTAGAATCACACCACTTGTCAAATTTTTGTCTTAATGCCATGTCACTTAATCTTGATTACACTAATATTTCATCACTTTAATTTTATTTTTATTTTTATTTTTCCTCTTGGGTTTGGGCTCATTCTTGCCCATTTTCCTTACTTTGGTTAAAATTCTTCCTTTCATAATGGGCTTGGTCACATTTTCATGATTTTTGGGCTATCGGTCCAATTTCTATATCCTAGTCCAAGTCTATGTTTTATTTCTTCCTTGGCCTATCCTATTGGCTTGCTAAAAATTCATGTGAAGTAGAAAAACTCTATATGAAGTGTCTATAGGTTAAAGCCCAATTACGGGTGGAGATACTAAACTCAGTAACTTTTGCTCTTAAATTAAGAAAGATTACCCTAATGCGATCTTCTTGAAATTTTAAGACCTTTACTTACTTCACAAAAATTTATCTTTCTTTACCTAAGAATTTCACCTTTCTTTAACATGTTTATTTCTAATATTTCTAATATTTCCTCTTAGGTTTTCTTTCTTTACTTATTCCATTAATATTAGAACATTTCTATGCATATATGTAAGGTGAAGAATTTCTAAGGAAAATATCTAAAAATTACAGGATGTTACAGATGCCCTACTCATAGCTATGATTATTCTATTGAAGAAAGAAAGAGAAAGTGTGTCATGTCGGACAGAGCGAGAAAAGCCTGTATCGGAGAGTAGAAAGTACTCACCCTGACTAAGGTAGCTTGATATGAAAATAATTTGATAGCTATCATATGATATTTTAAAAATAGTTATTCCTGCCATACATGTCATTACTGCACGATTTTCATGTGCATAGATAATGTGCATTCATGACCTAAGATATTTGTTATAGCTTATACAGATGAACATGACGTGATGACACAAATTAATCTATAAAAATTTAAAATAGTTAGAGATTAGTTATTTTGCTAATCTTTGAAATTATAAAATTCGTTGCATATTAATCCTTTCCAAGACTATTGCAACAAGTTTATTATTTTCAAAAACTAATTCGTGTACTCCAAAAAATTCTAAGAGTAAAAATGACCAAAATTATAAATTCAAAAGACCAAATTTTTAATTTACTCGTAATATTTAACAACTCGTGCAAAGATCAAAAGTCTACATGAGAACATGATAAAATGTGATTATAGATTCTTTCATAGTTCAATACGAAGAAATACAACCCCTTTATTTATATCAGTTATGCAAAGAAATTCATTTACCGTACCTTTCCTTTGGCAAGAAAGAAACCAATGAACCAAGTTAACATTGGAACTTTTTATTTAAAGAAAATTATTTAGTTAATGTGGAACGGTAATCTTTGGAACTGATTTTGTATAAATTGTATAAAAATGTAAATATATTAATAATCAATAAAAATTACAAATGTTTCCACCCCTTGTATTTTAACATTATATGTGAAGATTTTTATTAACTTTTCTAACTTCATGAAAATTGGGAAAATGTAAAGATATTTAAAGCTCTTGTTTAATTATGGTGTTAATTTGAATAATTTAAAAATTATTTGAAGTTAAAATCAAACACACTAAATAATATTTGAGTGAATTAATATTTTGATTCCATCAATTAAGCTTACAGAGTTAGTCATAACAACAACTTCCACTAAGTGTGGTTCGCTACATAGATCAAACGATGCCACAGTGACCTATTATAAATGAGGTTAATAAAGAAATTATTAATTACTAAATTATTCTCAATAGTTTCACCTATTATTTTCTTCGACCTTCCTCTACCTCTTAACTATCGGATTACTCTTCATCTGATCTACTCTTCGCACTAGAGTTTCTACAGATCTTCTCCACACATGGCCAAACCACCTTAAGAGAGATTCCACCATCTTCTCCACACATGGCCAAACCACCTTAAGAGAGATTCCACCATCTTCTCCATAATAGGTTCTACCACAAATTTCTCTCTAATGCACTCATTCTTAATCATATCTCTTCTAGGTATCCACACATCCAATGCAACATTTTCATCTATACAATATTGAGTTTATCTTCATGTTGTCTTTTAACCGTACAACATTCAGTACTATACAATATTGCCGGTCTTATAATTGTATGGTAGAATTTTCTTTTAACCTTAAGTGACACTTTTCTATCACAAATGACACCCGAAACCTTCCTCTATTTCATCAATCCCGCTTGAATCCTATGGTTTATGTCTTTCTTTATTTTTCTGTCATTTTCTATAATAGATCTAAGATATTTAAATTTTATAACTTGTTTTATAATATGATATCTAATTTTTACTTCTAAATTCGTATTTATTTGTTTTTTACTAAAATTATATTCCATGTATTCTGTTTTATTTCTACTTATATGAAAATCATGTGTTTCCAAATTATCTCCATGACTCTATCTTCATATTTATTTCCTCTTTCAATTCATCAACTAGTACTATATCATCTACAAAAATCAAACAACGAGGTCCCAAATCTTGGATATGTTCAGTAATTGCATCCAAAATCAAGTTAAGAAGATATGGACATAGAGATGAACCTTAATGTAATCCTATAGTTGTGGAAAAATCTTTTGTTTTCCTATTCTGTTTTCTCACGAAAGTCGTAATCCTATCGTACATATCTTTATTGCTTGAATATAAGCAATACATACTCTTTTCTTCTCTAAAGCCTTCCATAAAACCTCTCTCAGCACTCTATCATACGCATTTTCTAAGTCAATGAAACCCATTGTAAATCTTTTTTATTTCTTTGATATCTCTCCATCAACCTTTGTAGTAAGTAAACTACTTCCATGGTAGACCTTTCTGGAATGAAACCAAATTGATTATTTGTGACTTGAGTCTTTTGTCTTAATCTCTGCTCAATAACATTTTCCCATAACTTCATAATATGGCTTATGAGCTTAATCCCCTTATAGTTGGCACAATTTTGAAAGTCTCCCTTATTTTTATAGATATGGATTAAAATACTCCTCCTCCATTCATCCAATATTTTCTTAGATCTCATTATCTCACTAAACAACTTAGTGAGCTAACTTATTGATGTAAGCAGAGCTAGTGAATGGACATAGAATGCATACTTATTTGAAGTCCCAATTGGACCTGTCATAAGAGCTCAAGCTAAAAAACTCAAAAACATTTAATGGTTTAATTTTAGAGGCCCATTAAGGAGAAAAGTGCATCACTATTAAAAGAGAGTTAAAATTAATCCATGTCATTAAAAATATGGGCCAAGACTAGCCAAAACATTAAAAATATGGGTCAAGAATAGCCAATTTAAATATGACCCTAAAAGACAAGAAGACTCAAGGTTGAAGATTGAATATAGGCCCAAAATCAATGAATTATTTGATGGTCCAATTTAAGCTACGTTTTTTCTTATTTATTTATTTTTACTTTTTGTTTGACTAAGAAAGTTTCTTATTTTATGGTTTTCTTGTTTAGCTAGAAGATTTTCCTATTTTCACTTTTCCTTGCTATGTAAGAATTTCTTATTTACTTTTCTTTGTTTGTTTAGAAAATTGTCCTATAAATAGGCATGTATACTCCTGAACAATTCATAATAGTAAGATTATCATTAATAATATTAAGAGTGTTTTCTCTATAGTTCTTTAAAGACCTTTTTCTGAACTTATCAAGATTTTCTTATAGCATTCAATCAAGACTTATCACTCAAAATCTTCTTCTTTCTTAAGTGTGGCGTCTACAATATTTTCTTATACATTTGGTTCTTATCTCTTTATAGATAATGGGTGAAGGTCATTTTCTTTAATTTATTTTGTTAAAAATCTGAATTAAAACATGATCCTTCCAATTGGATCCTATATTGATTCCGGGACTCATTACTCTTGGTGAAGTTCATATCAGGGGTTTTCATCATTTGAATGATATGAATCGTGCAATTGTGAGGGTGATTATTGAGTGCATATTGGCAAAGTCTCACATCGATTAGCAAGGGAGGTCTTAGGTGTTATATATATGGGTTCGTAATCCTCCCCTTATGAGCTAGCTTTTAAGGTAGAGTTAGGCAGGTTCATATCATGTGGTATCAAAGCCTACCCTCAACTGATTGAGGGAGTTGGCCAGATCGCCAACTGAGGCTGGTCGTCAAAAACTGTACCGTGGGAGTAGCTCGTGCAACATCCCCGATTTTTTCTTATGTTACTAATTGAAATTTTTTTTCTTTAGAGAGGAGAAAGCATTTTAGATCTCAAGGGAGGTTAAATTATTTTACAATTTTACTCAAGTCAAATAAGATCTTAGGATGGTTAAAATGGCATTTATGTAATTTCATGGAAATGGCATTATTGTAAATTCCTTGAGATGGAATTTATGTAAATTCCTTGAGATAACATTTATGTAAATTCTTTGGGATGGCAGCTTTGTAAATACTCTAAGATGGCATTTTTGTAAATAATGGAAGATGGTAAAGTTGTAAATATGGGGTGGTAGGTAAGGAAATTTTTTAATAATTATGAGGGAGGGGACTGTCAGTAAGAAAGAGAAAGAAAAGAAAAAGGAAGAAAAGAAAGAGGAGAAAAAGAAAGAGGAAAAAGAAGAAGAGAAAGAGGAAAGGGGAATCAAGGTAAGTTTCTTGATCATCTCTCTCATTTCATCATCTTTTCTTAAAGAATATCCTAATTCATGGTATGAATGTAGGATTTTTGTTTAATAGGAATTAAGCATGCAAGTTTAAGGAATTTTTTGAGGTAGGCTTAACATCTGCTCATGAATTTTGTACAAAATTATTTATAAACTTTTAGATTTGTTTAGATGTGATTTTGGATAACATGTGGATTTTTTAGGAATAATCCTTAAGGACTTTGAAGAAATGATAAACATAAAATTTGTAGACGATTTTCTTATCTTTTTATAGGCTTTGAAATCCCCTTAATTGGAGTTCGTATGAGAGAGATATGGTTGAATAAGTGAAGCAAGATCACAGAACACGGCCAAACTATGTTTTGGGTTGCTTTAGCATGGGTAGGCCGTGTTCAGGGCTGTTTTTTAGCATATTTAAAGTATTTTTCAAGCATGGCCGGGTTTTGAAATAGGGTCATGCCATGTTGGGTGCTTGATTATCATATTTTTCACTATTGTTTTACCTAAAAATAGTTTTGTTCGTTAAAAGCTTTTTAGGAAACATATATCTAAGAAAACTACTTTTATAATGATGATTTTGGTATCAAAAATTACCATTTTCTTTATTTAATTCAAAATGAATCATATTGGATATTGGTATGTGATGAATGATTATTAATTATTAAGTATAAAAATGATGCTTGTCATATTAAGAAGGTAGTTGAATGGCAAGCTAAAGCTCATGGTGAATAGCTTGATAATTATATATTGCATTTGATGAATATGCATTTATATATATATATATATATATATATATATATATATATATATATTTATATGTATGAATGAATATTGATGGGTTGTATGACTTAAGATGGTACCGAGTAGGGGACGCCCTATTAGCCTGAGAGAACCAAGGGAGACCAACTCCAACCGGATGATAGAGATAATGTGAGGACGAAGATGGGTAATGAACTTACATTCCCTTATTACTTATTGTGATTGTAGTCGATCGTTCACTATACTATAAGAAATGAGTGAATTGAGTATATTGAGAGCTATGATATGTCTGAGCATTTAAAAAAAGAGAGTGGATTTTCAGTGCATATATAGTATGTTAATTATGGATCAACCGAATTGATGCTTTTATCTCTAAATCTTAATATTTTCTATAACTTATACTGTTGAACATAACTCTTATTTTTCTCATTATATTTTATTTATGTTAAGTCTACTGGAAACTTTTGTTCTCACTATTATTGTGGTGTTATATTTAAATAAAAAGAAATGAGATGCAACAGGGAATGACGTTACTGATGAAGATCTCGATGTCAACACCACATCCTCACCTTTTGTGTTTCAAGGGTGGAATGCTGTATAAGGACTCTTATTTATGTACTAAAACGTTGTATTGTATAATTATTACATCTGTGAGTTTTGTAATATATATATATATATATATATATATATATATATATATATATATATATATATATTGTATTTATACATATGCCATATTTAACATGCATAATGTGAAAAAATAAAATAAATAATAATAATAATAATAAATAAAAATAAAAATAAAAGTAAATCGGATCTTACAAAGTTGCTATAATAATAATTAAAAAAAATCAGACGTTATAAAGTTGGTATCAAAGTAGGTCGATCTTAGGTGACCATAGGGTGGGTGGTCACCTAAATTGATTTATAAGAGTCTTGAATAGTTATGTGGAAATGTTGTGTAAGGTAGCAAATAAATTCAATAGGAAAGTACTAGTATTTCCTATCTGTAGTCTTGTGTAGTGTGATAACTACTGTAAAATTTTGAACTACTATTGAGGTTGATCACCTCAATAGTGACTAATATTTTGCTTTATTAATACAGTGAGTTATGGCACCACCAAGAAGGAATCTACCAAGCAACACATATACTACCTTAAATAACATAGTTGTAGCTATTCAAGCTCAAGCAACTGCTATGAATCAGATTCTGCAGCACCTTTAGAATATTAGTAATGATGACAGGGCTAGGGGAAATTAAGGAAACTGAAATAGAAATAGAACTGAAAATGGTAATGGATGGTCTGAATTTATGGGAACACGACCTCTGTCTTTTGTGGGAGCATATGACCCCATAGTTGCTGAGAGATGGCTGACGAAACTTGAGAAGATTTTTGGAGTTCTAAATTGCTCTGATGAGCAGAAGGTCAATTTTGGGACATATATGCTGAAGGAAGAAGCTGAATACTGGTGGAGAGGAGTTAAAGAGTTACTGGTACATCAAGACAGGAAAATTACATGGCAATTGTTCTGAAAGACTTTTCTAAACAAATATTTTCCCAACAATGTGAGAGTTGAGAAAGAGATTGAGTTTCTTTAGCTTAGACAGGAAAATGGGACCATTGAGCAATATATTACCAAGTTTGAAGAACTATCTAAGTTCTCAAGTACTCTGAAGAATAATCTGGATGAAGCTTGGAAGGCAGTGAAGTTTGAATCAAGACTGAACCCAGAGCTTAGGAATGCTATGGTGGCATTAGAGATTCGAGAATATGCCATGTTGGTAAATAAATGTTGGATGCTGAAGACAAATCTAAAAGTAGTAGAGGATGAAAGGGAAAGGGAAAATTAGTGGAAGTAGAAAAGAGAGTTCCCATTTATGGATAGAAATACCAAAGGAAAGAATATCATGAGAGGTAAACAACCAGCAATTGTGGAATCTAGACCTTTTCTGAAAAAACTAGCAACGGATCAGTGTGGGAAATGTAGGAAATTTCATGGGGATAAACCATGTTATTTTGGCCCAATTATTTGCTTCCGATGTAGACAAAAAGGGTATGTCGCATGACATTATCCATTGGAAAATGAGAAAGGTACTACACGAACTCAACAAACGATAGGAAGAGTTTTCACTTTGAGCTGTGCTGAAACAAAGACAGCTCCTAATTTGATGCAAAGTACGTACTATATCAACAATCTACCTTTAATTGTATTATTTGATCCTAGTACGAGCCATTCTTTCAAAGCAATAGAATGTGTGGGAAAGTTACAATATTACGGAGTTACCATACGAGTTAGTGGTAGTGACACCTATAAGAGGAAAAATAATTACCTCCTCAGTGTGTTTAAATTGTCCTATTATATTGAATGACAAATCCTTTGTAGTGGATCTGATCTGTCTACCTCTAGACGGTATAGATGTCATCTTAGGTATGGATTGGTTAAGTCAGAACCGAGTCCTACTAGATTGTTGCAATAAGACTTTTGAGTTTCTCTCGAACCCACCAGAGGACAAAAAGTAAAGCATTATTAGTGCTCACCAACTCTATAAGGAGATAAGAGATGCAGATTTGATATGTGTTTTCCTGTATACTATCAACCTGAGTATGAAACAAGAACTGCTTGAGATTCCAGTAATCTGTGAATTTCTAGAGGTTTTTCCCTCTGAGATTTCTGAACCGCCACTGAAGAAAGAAGTGAAATTTTCCTTCGATCTAGCACCAGAGGCAAGGCCTATTTATATCACTCCTTATATAATGTCTCATGTTGAACTATAAGAGCTTAAGAAGCATATCGAAGAGTTGTTAGAAAAGAACTTTATCAGACCTAGCGTATTACCTTAGGGAGCATCTATATTGTTTATAAAGAAGAAAGATGGCAGTTTGAGATTGTGCATTGATTACAAGCAATTGAATAAGGAGACCATTAAGAATAAGTATGTGTTGCCCAGAATAGACGATCTATTAGATCAATTAAAGAGAGCTATTATTTTCTCTAAGATAGACTTAAGGTTAGGATATCATCATATCAGAGTTAAAGAAGAAGATATTTTAAAAACAACTTTCAAAACTTGGTATGGACACTACAAATTTTTAGTCATGCCTTTTGGGATCACGAATGCACTTGCAGTCTTCATGGACTATATGAATCGTATTTTTAGACCCTACTTGGATCAATTCATAGTAGTGGTCATAAATGATATTTTAATCTACTCTAAGAGTGAGGAAGAATATAACCAGCATATCCGATTAGTACTTCAGGCCTTGAAGGAAAAGAAACTTTTTGCTAAGTTGGAAAAATGTAAATTTTGGTTGGAAAAGATAAAGTTCTTGGCCTGACATCTACTCATGAATTTTGTACAAAATTATTTATATACTTTTAGATTTGTTTAAATGTGATTTTGGATAACATGTGGTCTAAATATTTATATGGAATTCTATTTTGGTTGTTTGGACATGTATATGGGTGCATGGGATTACATAAAAGAAAAACAAAGGAGAAGTTAGACTAAGCTGAATTTCGAAGTAATTTAGGAAGCCTATTTTTTTGGACTTCTGCTAAAATTTGGTAAGGATTTTAAATAAATGGTCAATATATGAATTGTAGATATATGTCTCACGGATCTATAGTCTCTAAAATCACTTAATTTGGAGTCCATATGAGGGATATATGGTTGATTAATTGAGCAGAGGTCAAAATCTAGGATAGTAAAAATAAGTGTTTTTGTTTCAAATTTTATGGGAATAATTTGTAAGGACTCTGAAGAAATTATAAACATGAAATTTGTAGATAATTGTCTTATCTTTGTATAGGCTTTGAAATCCCCTTAATTAGAGTTCGTGTGAGAGAGATATGGTTGAATAAGTGAAGAAAGGTCACAGAACATGGCCAGGCTATGTTCTGGGTTGCTTTAGCATGGGTAGGCCATGTTCGAGGTTATTTTTGAGCATTTTTGAAGTATTTTTCAAGTATGGCCATGTTTTAAAATATGGTCAGGCAGTGTTGGATGCTAGATTATCATATTTTTCACTATTTTCTACCTAAAAATAGTTTTGTTTGGTGAAAACTTTTCTTTATTTGATTCAAAATGAATTATATTGGATATTGGTATGTGATGAATGATTATTAATTATTGAGTATAAAAATGATGCATGTCATATTATGAATGTAGTTGAATGGCAAGTGTAAAGCTCATGGCGAGTTGCTTGATAATTATATATTGCATTTGATGAATATGCATTTATATATATACATTTATATGTATAGATGAATATCAACGGATTGTATAACTTGAGACGGTACCAAGTAAGGGACACCCTATTAACCTAAGTGAGACAAGGGAGGGCCACTCGAATCGGATGACAGAGGTAATGTGAGGAGGTAGATGGGTGATGAACTCACATTCCCTTATCACTTATTATGACTGTAGTCGATCGGTCACTATGCGTATAGCAAATGAGTGAATTAAGTATATTAAGAGTTATGATATGTCTGATTATTTTAAAAATAAGAGTGAATTTGCAGTGCATATATAGTATGTTAATTATGCATCAACCAAAGTGATGATTTTATCTCTAAATCTTAATATTTTCTGTAGCTTATACAGTTGAACATAACTCATATTTTTCTCATTATCTTTTATTTATGTTAAGTCTATTGGGAACCTTTGTTCTCATTATTATTGTTGTGTTATGTTCAGATAAAAAGAAATGAGATGCAATAGGGAATGACGTTACTGATGGAGATCTCGACGTTAGCAACACCTCCTCACCCTTTGTGTTTCAAGGGTGGAGTGTTGTATAGGGACTCTTATTTATGTATTGAAATGTTTTATTGTATAATTATTACATGTGTGAAGTTTGTATTGTATATATATATACATATATATTGTGTTTATACATATGGCATATTTAACATGCGTAATGTGAAAAAATAATAATAATAAATAAATAAAATTAAAATTAAAATTAAATCGAATCTTACAAAGTTGCTATAATAATAATAATAATAAAAATAAAATTGGACGTTACAGCTCGTGGTGTAGTTTGTACACCATGCACAAGGACATGTAAGCCAAAGAGCGGGCGAATTATGTGAATTGTACAATGGTGAAGGTAATTATCGAGTGAATATTGACAAAGTCCCACATCGGTTAGTGAGAAAGGTCTTAGGTGTTATATATATGGGTTCGCAATCTCAACCAAGCAAATGTAGGCTCTAATACCACATAATATGAACCTGCCTAACTGCACCTCAAAAGCTAGCTTGTAGAGGGAAGATTATGAACCCATATATATAATACCCAAGACCTCTCTCACTAACCAATGTGAGACTTTGCCGATATTCACTCGATAATTACCCTCACCATTGCATGGTTCACATCATTTTATGCCTTTCCTGTCTAGACCTTTCCACACCTCAATAGGTATGTTATCAAGTATTATTTCTTTTCCATTATCCATTCTGTTCAAAGCTTTCTCTACTTAAAACTCTTGAATTATACTATAAAAGGTATAATTTCGATCCTCTTCTACAATATTTAATCTATCAAAGTAATAGGAAAACTCATGTCCTTTATTAAAAAGCCCTTGAAAGTAACTCTTTCATCGTGCTTGAATATCTTGCTCGCTAACCAAGACCTTACCATCTTCTTCTCTAATACATATCACTTGGTCTAAGTCTTTAGTCTTTCTTTCCTTACTTTTCGCAACCTTAAAATTCTTCTTTCACCATCTTTAGTTCCTAAGAATTGATATAGGCCTTCAAAAGCTCTAGATCTCACTTCACTTATAGCATTCTTAGCATCTTTCTTAAAAACTTTATATTTTTTTTCAATTTTCATTATTTTTGCATAAGAGCCATTGCTTTATAACACTTTCTTTTAACTTTAATCATATATTGCACATCTACATCATACGACCAAGATTTTTTAACTTGTAGGTGAAGGGTTTCACCGAGAACTAAAGGTGGTGATCTTCCTTCAAAGTTGAGTTGTACAAAGTTTTAGAAGGCTGGCTTGCATTTGGCTAGGAAGATTCAATTGGACTCTAATTCTCAAGTGGTGATATCCATTCTTCAACAATTTAAAGATGGTTGTAAAGGAGTTAGAGTTTTCTGCAAAGCGATCCAAGTTTTGCTAAAGAAACATTGGATAGTTCAGGTTGCACAAATAGATAAGCAAATATGAGTGTTGATTGGCTTGCCAATTGGAGTGTACAATTAAATCTTGTCTACATAGGAAGATTTGTGTTGTGACTAGGATAGATATCATCCTTGTATATTATGCCTTAGGGATTTATACTTCGCCTAGTATTCTCTTAAACTGTCACTTTGTACTATTTTTTTCTGTTATCGAAAAACTAAATTTGTATATTTTAAAATGAATTGATAACAGTTGAGGTCTTAACACACAAGGTCAAAGAGATTCTACCTTTAAATCATAGAATTTTGATCTTTTACATAATTTTATTCTTACTATTTTATTGATAAACATTTTATTTAAAGACAATTGTTTAGTTAAAATGGAACAGTAATCGTTGGAACTAATTTTTTATAAATTGTAAAAAAATGTAATTATGACAATAATCAATAAAAATTACAAGTTTTTCTACACCTTATATTTTAACATTATATGCAAATATTATGATGGAGATGAAGGTGTTGTCAAACCTATTCCAAACCGTTCCCAAGATCCTTTGCAAGGGATAGGCGGTCCAATGACTAGGAGCAAAGCAAAGTGGGCCAAAGAGGCTTATTGGGCTTGATCTTGGATGTGTAGGCTAAAGAGGAAGTTATTGGGCCAAGTCAAGACATCAAGTGGGTCGCACTTTGCAGCCTTGAGGATGGCATTAAAGAGAGTAGTTTAGAGGCCAAATAGAGCTTGTTAGATCTTGAAGACAGCTAGCCAAAATCTGCATGAACTAAAGATGTATTATATGCTTTATGTTATATGCTTTCTTTTATATATTATTAGTATTTAATTTAGGCCAATTCTTTATGCTGGCAAAATATTAGTTTAATTATGGGTTTATTTTTGTTAGTTTAATTGGGTCAAATACCTAGTGTTGTTTAGGTCAAATTATTTTCAAAGTCCAATTAGGAGTTTTAGGGCTTTCTACTAGTTTTAAGATTGTTTGACTATATAAGGGTTTTTTATGTTTATGTAATTAAGAGATTTTAATGATTAATAAAGATTGAGTTTTCTCCTAAAGTGAGAGTTTCCCTTGGTTCTTAGGCAAAGAACTGAATTCAATCTTATCGAGGCAACTCGTTGCGATCAAACATCCATTGAATTTTTAAGACAATCCTTGCTTCCACCAAACTCTCCATTTCTTGACTTAAGGAAACGCATCATTTGGTATCAGAGCTTTGACTCTTTGAAATTTGGTTAGTGTCCTATCTTTTATTTTTCTATTTGTTTTCTAGAGTCTTTCTTCTTCTTCTACCTTTTTTAGGTCAAATTAAAGTTTTAGTTCTAGTTAATGTTCTTCTAATTCCTTCAACAAAAAAAGAGAGAGTCCTAGTTCTAGTCAATTTTTTTTTCTACTTATATTCTAATTCCTTCCACAAAAAGGGAGTTCTAGTCCTAATGCAACTTAGTTTTTTCTTCCAAAAAATAGAAAATAAAAATTTCGTAAAAAAATAGAGTCACTGTCCTATTTCGATCTTATCGAGGCAACTCGTGGCAATTAAACATCCAATGAATTTTTAAGACGATCCTTGCTTCTACCTAACACTTTGTTTCTTGGCTTAAGGAAACACATCATTTGGTATCAGAGCTTTGACTCTGTGAAATTTGGTTAGTGTCCTATCTTTTCTTTTTCTATTTGTTTTCTAGAGTCTTTCTTCTTCTTCTACCTTTTTAGGTCAAATTAGAGTCCTAGTTCTAATCAATTTCTTTTTTCTACTTATATTCTAACTCTTTCAAAAAAAAGAGTTCTAATCCTAGTGCAACTTAGTTTCTTCTTCCAAAAAAATAAAAATTTCGTAAAAAAAAAATAGAGTCCCAGTCCTATTTCAATTTGGTTTCTTCTTCCAAAAAAAATTCGAAAAAAAAAGTGTAGAAATTCGCTAAAAAAAGTTGAAAGTGAGCAGAAGTTAATTCAAAAAAAAAGGAAGGCAAAAAAAATAGCATACTGATTTTAATATCCCCAATTTTTTTCACATTCAATTCCTAGGGTTGTCATCATCTAAATTTTTGTTTTTATCATTCTTAATTCACTTGTTTCCTTTGATAAGTTTGTTGATCAAGTCCTTGTTTAAGAGCTTTAAGGGAAATAAAGTAAAACTCAGTGCAAACACGTGAAGTTTGTGAGACAAACATGAGTAGTGAAATAGATCAACCTAAAATTGATCTTCAATTCTACATGAAGGCGATTCAGGAAGAGCTTAAGTTGGTGCATATGAAGTTAGATAATCTTGAGTCACTATCTAAACTTAAGCCTACCAAACAGTTTGTCTTTGGTGAGGGAAAAAAGGGACGTATAGAGAGTGGGCATTCTAGTGATAATGAGATGCCACCATTGGAGGATTGTAGTAATATGGAATTAATGAGAAAGTGAATAGAAAAGTGTTGGTTACTCGACGTACTCTTAATATGCAGCCTAATAATGATGTTGATGATGAATAGCGTGATCACATCTTTTAGACCAGGTGCCACGTGAATAACAAGGTATGTAGCTTGATTATTGATAGTGGGAGTTGCACTAATATAGCTAGTACCTTGATGGTTGATAAATTGGGTCTACCCAAATTGAAACATCCTAAGCCATATGGGCTAAAAGGGTTGAATGACAGAGAAGATATATGGGTGACAAATCAAGTTCGGGTATCTTTCTCTATTGGTAACTATAAAGATAAGGCACTTTGTGATATAGTACCAATGCATGCTGGACACTTGTTGTTGGGTCGTCCATGGCAATGATAGAAGAATCAATTATGATGGCTACAAGAATTGATATACATTGACCATGCATAATCGAACTTTTATTCTATCACCCCTAAAGCCAACTGATACTTTTACTGATCAAGTGAAGATTACAAAAGAGTATAAGTTGAGAGAAACAAAAGAAAAAGAGAGTATGGCCAAAATTGAGAGTGAGAGAAAAGAAAGAAAGGATGAGATATGTGAACAGAAAAAGAAAGAGAGTTGTGAGCAAGAAAAAGAGAAAAAAGATAGTAAGGACAAAATTGAGAGTGAAAGAAAAGAGAGAGATTTTAAGATATGTGAGCAAAAAAAAAAGAGAATTGTGGGCCAGAGAAAGAGAAAAATAAAAGTTTGAGTGCTTTTGCACTAAAAAGTGAGGTAAAGAGTGCTTTGGTGTGCAAACCCAACCTCCTTACACTCATGTACAAGGATATTTATTTTTCTAACACTTCTAACCTTTCTTTACTTAGTATGGTTGTGTCTTTCATACAGGAATTCACTGATATTTTTCTTGAGGAGATTCGACATGGGCTACAACCTTTGAGGGGAATTGAACACCAGATAGACTGTCCCTGGATCATCCATCCTTAACCGACCAGCCTATCGAGCTAATCCTGAAGAGACAAAGAAAATTCAAAGACAAGTAGATGAGCTAGTCCATAAGGGATTTGTGAGGGAAAGTCTTAGTTCTTGTTCAGTACCTGTTATTCTCATGCCTAAAAAGGATGAGACTTGGCGCATATGCATAGATTACAAAGCCATCAACAAAATCACTGTAAAGTATAGGCATCCAATTCCTACATTAGATGACATGCTTGATGAGTTGTATGATCTAGTGTTTTTACTAAAATTGATTTAAAGAATGGCTACTATCAAATTCGCATGAAAGATATGAGTGAAAAACTACTTTTAAGACTAAGTATAGTTTATATGAGTGGTTAGTAATGCCTTTTGGGTTGAACAATGCACCCAGTACCTTTATGAGATTAATGAACCATGTCTTACGTGCTTTCATTGGAAAGTTTGTGGTAGTTTACTTTGATGATATTTTAGTATACAATCACAATCTTGATGAATATGTATTGCATTTGCGTGCTGTTTTTTATGTGCTTAGGGAGCATAAATTGTATGCTAACATGAAAAAGTATACGTTTTGTTCTGATTCTATGGTGTTCCTTGGTTTTGTTGTTAATTATCATGGAATTAGTGTGGATGAGGACAAGGTTAAGGAAATCCGAGATTGGCCTATACCTTGGAATGCTAATGGAGTTAGGAGTTTCTATGGTTTAGTAAGTTTCTATAGGCGATTTGTAAACAATTTCAGTACTATTACTACACCCCTAAATGAACTTGTTAAAAAGAATGTTGTCTTTAAATGGGATGATATGCATGATAAGTCATTTAAAACTTTAAAGGATCTTTTGACTAATGCACCTTTACTGTCATTACCTAACTTTGATAAAACTTTTGAAATTGAATGTGATGCTTCTAGAGTTAGTATAGGTGCTGTTTTGATGTAGGATTCTGAACTATCCTACTTATGATAAGGAGTTATATGCATTGGTAAGAACTTTGCAAACTTGACAATATTATATATGGCCAAGGGAGTTCATTATCCATTCAGATCATGAGAGCTTAAAATTCTTGAAGTCCCAAGATAAGTTGCATAAGAGGCATGCTAAGTGGTTAGAATTCATTAAGACATTTTCTTATGTGATTAAGTATAAAAATGGAAAGAAAAATGTGGTAGTTGATGCATTGTCTAGAAGATATGCGTTATTAACATTCTTGCATGCTGAGTTGCTTGGTTTTGAATACATTAAAGACTTATATGCTAATGATGTTGATTTTGGATCTGCGTGGAATTCTTGTGATAAGCGTGCTATTGATGGTTTCTATAGACATGAAGGTTACTTGTTTAAAAAGAATAAACTTTGTGTGCCTGTTCTATGTGTTGCTTGTTAATTAAGGAGAGTCATGGTGGAGGTTTAATGGGACATTTTGGAGTGACTAAAACCTTAAAAATTCTGCATGAACATTTTTATTAGTCTCACATGAAACATGATGTCATTTCATTTTGTGCTAAGTGCATGGTATGTAAACAAGTTAAGTCTAAGGTTATGCCATATGGTCTTTATACTCTATTACCTATACCTACACAGCCTTGGCATGATATTTCTATGGATTTTGTGATAAGGTTACCGAGGTCTCAAAGTGGTAAAGATAGTTTTTTTGTGGTTGTTGATAGGTTTAGCAAAATGGCTCATTTCATTGCATGTGTTAAAACCAATGATGCAACGCACATAGCTAATTTGTTCTTTAAAGAAGTAGTGTATTTGCATGGGTTGCCTAGAACCATAGTAAGTGATAGAGATGCTAAGTTCTTAAGTCATTTTTGGCGTACTTTATAGGGTAGATTAGGGACTAAACTTCTATTTTCTACTGTTGCACACCCACAAAAAGATGGGCAAACTCAGGTAATTAATAGGACTCTTATTACCCTTTTACGTGCTATTATGTCAAAAAACTTGAAACATTGGGAAAGAGTTTTGCCATATATTGAGTTTACTTACAATAGATCTGTGCATTCTACTACTACTTATAGTCCTTTTGAGATTGTTTATGGCTTTAATCCTCTAACACCTTTGGATATTCTACCTTTGTCTACTAATGAGTTTGTTAACTTAGATGGTAAGAACAAGGCTGAATATGTAAAGGATTTTCACATTAAGGTTCGAGCTAACATTAAAAGGAAGAATAAGGAATATGCAATGTAAGCCAACAAGAGCTGGAAAAAATTGTATTTGAACCTAGTGATTGGGTTTTGGTACATATGTGCAAAAAGCAGTTCCCAGCTCAAAGGAAGTCTAAGTTACATCCTAGGATAGATGAACATTTTCAAGTCTTGGAACGAATCAATGACAATGCCTATAAAATTGATTTACCTAGTGAGTATGGTAATATTAGTGCTACATTTAATGTTGCTGAATTGTCTTTATTTGATGTAGGTGATGCCTTTGATTCAAGAAGGGAGGCAATGATGGAGATCAAGGTGTTATCAAACCTATACCAAACCATTCCCAAGATCTTTTGCAAGGGATAGACGGTCCAATAACTAGGAACAAAGCAAAGCTGGCCAAAGAAGCTTTATTGGGATTGATCTTGAATGTGCAGGCTAAAAATGAAATTATTAGGCCAAGTTAAGACATCAAGTAGGTCATATTTTGCAGCCTTGAGGATGGCATTAAAGAGAGCACTTCAAAGGCCAAATAGAGCTTGTTAGATCTTGAAGACAACTAGCCCAAATCTGTATGAATTAAAGATGTATTATGGACTTTATGTTATATGCTTTTGTTTAGATATTATTAGTATTTAATTTAGGCCCATTTTTTATGCTGGCCAAATATTAGTTTAATTATAAGTTTATTTTTGTTAGTTTAGTTAGGCCAAATATCTAGTGTTGTTTGGGCCAAATTCTTTTCAAAGTCCAATTAGGAGTTTTAAGGTTTTCTACTAGTTTTAGGATTGTTTTATTATATATAGATTTTTTATGTTCATGTAATTAAAAGATTTTGATAATTAATAAAGATTGAGTTTTCTCTTAAAGTGAGAGCTTCGCTTGATTCTTGGGCAAAGAACTAAATCTGATCTTATTAGGAAAACTTGTGGCAATCAAACATCCATTGAATTTTCAAGACGATCTTTACTTCTGCCAAACACTCTGTTTCTTCGCTTAAGGAAATACACCATATTATTATTAACATTTCTAACTTCTTGAAAGTTGGGAAAATGTCAAGAAAATTAAAGACCATGTTCAATTGTGGTTTTAATTTGAATAATTTAAAAATGATTTGAAGTTTAAATCTAACTCTGTATATAATATTCGAGTAAATTAATAATTGATTCCATTAGTTAAACTTACAAAGTGAGGGAATTTCTCATTTTGTATCAGCTACATGATCGTAAATTTAGATTGTGCCAGATTCCTCCGTGAACTGAGTGATTCAAAGTTAACACTTATGGAGTTGTGAATGGCAGTCCAAGATATGCTAGGCGTGGTGATATTATTAGAAATGAGTTTGGTTGGTAGGTGAAGGGTTTCACTGAGAACTCAGGGTGGTGATCTTCTTTCAAATCTGAGGAGTGGAGAGTTTTACAAGGCTAGCTTGCGTTTAGCCAGGAAGATTCAATTGGACTATAATTGTCGGGTGGTGATCTGCATTCTTCAACAATATGAAGATGGTTGTAAAGGAGTTAGAATTGTTTGCAAAGAAATTCAAGTTTTGCTGAAGAAAGAGTGGACCGTACAGGTCACACAAATAGAGAAGTGAATACGTGTGTTGATCGGCTTGTCAATTGGAGTTTACAACATAATCTTGTCTACATGGGGTGGTTTGTGCTTTGATATGCTGGGTGTGGTGATATTAAAAATGAGTTTGGTTGGTAGGTGAAGGGTTTCACTGAGAACTCAGGGCGGTAATCTTCTTTCAAAAAGATGTGGAGAGTTTTAGAAGGCTAGCTTGCATTTAGCCATGAAGATTCAATTGGACTCTAATTCTCAGGTGGTGATCTGCATTCTTCAACAATATGAAGATGGTTGTAAACGAGTTAGAATTGTTTGCAAAGAGATTCAAGTTTTGCTAAAGAAAGAGTGGACCGTACAGATCACACAAATAGAGAAGCGAATACGAGTGTTGATTGGCTTGTCAATTGGAGTTTACAACATAATCTTGTCTACATGGGGTGGTTTGTGCCTTGACTAGGATGGATATCATCCTTGTATACTATGCCTTAGGGGTTTATAATCGGCCTAGTATTATCTTAAACTACCACTTTGTACTTTTTTTCTATGATCAAAAACCTAAATTTGTACTAATTTAAAATGAATTGATTACAGTTGACATCTTGACTTTCAATTTCAAAGAGATTCTACTTTAAAATCATAGAATTTTGATATTTTACATAATCATATTCTTACTATTTTTTTCATAAACTTTTTATTTAAAGACAATTATTTAGTAAAAGTGGAACGATAATTTTTGGAACTAATTTTGTATAAATTACACAAAAATGTAACTATGAGAATAGTCTATTAAAATTACAAGTATTTCTACACCTTTTACTTTAACATTAAATGTTAAGCTTATTATTAACATTCATAACTTCCTGAAAATTGGGAAAATGTCAAGATATTTAAAGCTCTTGTCAATTTTGGTGTTAATTTGAATAATTTAAAAATGATTTGAAGTTCAAATCTAACACATTAAATAATATTTAAGTAAATTAATAATTTGATTTCATCAATTGGGCTTACAGAGTGAGGGAATTTTTCATTTTGTGTCGGTCATGTGATCAAAATATTTGGACTGTGACAAAATCCTCGAGTAATTCAGTGGTTGAAGGTTAACACTAGTGGGGTTGCGAAAGGTAGTCCATGATATGCTTGGTGTGGTGATATTATTAGAGATAAGTTTGGTTGATAGGTGAAGGGTTTCACCTAGAACTTAGGGTGGTGATCTTCTTTCAAAGCTGAGGCGTGGAGAGTTTTAGAAGACTAACTTGCATTTGGCCAGGAAGATTCTGTTGGACTTTGATTCTCAGGTGGTGATATGCTTTCTTCAACAATCTGAAGAAGGTTGTAAAGGAGTTAAATTTGTTTGAAAATAGATCCAAATTTTGCTAAAGAAAGTAAATCGTCCAGGTCTACAGATAGAAAAGCGAATACGAGTGTTGATTAGCTTACCAACTAGAGTTTACAACAAAATCTTAACTACATCGGTGGTTTGTGCTTTGCCTAGGATGGATCTCTTCCTTGTATATTATGCCTTAGTGGTTCATACTCCGCCTAATACTCTTCAACTACCACTTTGTACTATTTTTTCTAAGATTAAAAAAAAAACTAAATTTGTACTACTTTAAAATGAATTGATAACTGTTGAAATCATGACTCACAATTTCAAAGAGACTACCTTTAAATCATTTAATTTTAATTTTTTACATAATCATATTCTAACTATTTTATTGATAAACTTTGGATTTAAAGACAATTATTTAGTTAAAGTGAAATGGTAATTTTTAGAACTAATTTTGTATAAATTGCACAAAAATATAATTATGATATTAATTGATAAAAATTACAAATGTTTCTACCCCTAGTATTCTAATATTATATATGAAAATTATTATTAACATTTCTAACTTCCTTAAAATTGAAAAATTGTCAAGATATTTAATGCTCTCCTTCAATTTTAGTATTAATTTGAATAATTTAAAAATGATTTGAAGTACAGATCTAACACATTAAATAATATTTGAATAAATTAATAATTTAATTTCTAAACTCGTAATCATTTAATTTAGTTTTTAATTTTTTTAGTGCATAAATTAGTCCATAAAATATTAAATCGTTTGAGATTAATTATTGTACTAATCTCTGAAATTATAAAAGTCGTCGCATATAAATCTTTTTAAAGACAATATGCAACACGTTTAATACTTTCTTGCATAGCTCAACAAGTTTACTATACAAATAAATTTTTAATTTATAATGCTCAAAATTGTACATGAGAGAACATGATAAAATGTGATTACAGATTCTTTCATAGTTCAATACGGAGAAGTGCAACCCCTTTATTTATATCAGCTATGCAAAGAAATTCCTTTAACTTACCTTTCCTTCGACAACAAAGAAACCAACGAACTAGTACAACATTGGAACTGCCAATCTGCCTCCCTAGAAAGCTTAACAAACACGATCTAGCCAAACCTTCATCTCATGACTTAGCCTAATCTATTGTTTCTCGACAATACTAAATACAAAGAAATGCCCACACAATAAAAAGCTCACCAACCAAAGGCTGAAAAGGATCACGATGGGGAGACAAATTGTTAAAAAGTCAATCAAATATACATTTCAACTGTTTCATCTTGCAACCTCCTTAAAATATCTTCTACACAAACCTATAACTAGGGATTGCACAGAGCCATAATGATGAGATAACGAGATATCTGAGGTTGGGATCAGATTGAGATTTGGTCTGATGATATACAGAAGATTCCTGTTGTCTGAAGGCATCATCATCATTAATGTAATTTTATGACATCCTATTTGATGGAGCGAGATCATTCTTATCAGAGTTGAGATTGTTATTGGATTGTGATTTGTCAGCTGATGCCACCTCATTCTTTTGGCTCTCATTTTTCTTTGAATTCAGAAACCGACCTCCACATCCCCTAGCTCTTCTAACTGCATGTAAATGTCGAGATTCGTGCAAATATGGCTGCAAGATTTATTTTTTTTAATGATCAAATAAGAAGTGAATCCATAGAGGAGATTTGCTAGGATTTACGGGAGCATGAGTAAACAAATCCATGGAGACATACAAAACCAATACCAGCATCAAGCAAGTGGCTTACGACACAACTTCCAAAATCCTCCCTTATTACCTAAATATATATCTTAATCAATTTTTAGCAACATTAATGAAAGCCAAATGCAGAGAGAGGAAAAACAACTTACCTTCCTATTCCTGATAACTTTATTTTCTGATTCAGCTTTGGCACGAGACTGTCTTCGTCTCAATATACCATGATACTGTTTTGCATTGACAAACACAGGCTCCTCAACTGCATCAGTTTGCAGAGGAACACCAGCTTGTTGAATTCCCATTAGCTGAAGATGGACCTGGCAAATGATATTGTTCAATAATCAGTACATGAAAAAAGGGTCCTCACAAGAAGCACCAGACTAATCAAATTTCGAGTGTACCATTGGCTGTCCACCATAGAGTTGAGGGGGATAAGGTTGTGTGTTGTAGGGAGCAAAGATGCTTCTATAGTAGGGATCTGGATACGGATAAACAGCTGGTACCTTCAATTCCATAAGACAACAGCAGAAATCATTGATATGCATAAAAAATTTACATTGGCAAAAAAATCAAAGCATTGCAGTAAGATAGATGAAATTTCAAAATTTATGCAAGATAGGGAGTGGAGGGGTTAATCATAATAACTTATTTTTCATGATTTCCATGTTTTTTCGTAGTAATTATTATTAGAGATTTTATTGATAAGTTTTAGGTAATTATGGTAGAATTAGAGTCCTATTAGAATACAATATGGATTAGGAAAGTTCAAGAAGGTTGTTTATTTGTCTGTCAAATTTTAAAATGACAATAAATATGTTTGCCATGTAAAACAAGCGACAACTTAGGTCCCGTTTGGTACATTGATTTAAAGGGATGGAATGGGAATTTGCATTCCCATTCCATCAGATAACATGTTTGGATGATAGAATGGACACTGGATGGAATGTAGATTACCTGGTGTGAGGGAATAGAGATTGACGCTGAAAATGGATGGAAATAGAGGTAATGGAATGGAATAGAGGTGAAAATACTTTAATGCCCTTCTAAAAATGCCCTTCTATTTATTTTATGAAATCAACCACCCTCTCTCCTCTTTGGTCTCCTGCACTCGCCGCCGCTAGGTAAGATATGTATATTTTTGTTTAGAAAAGAATAATATTTAAATTTATATAAATATTATAATAATAAAATTAAAATTTTGTTGGTACCATTTTTAGATTTTGTTTAATATTAATAAATAAAATAAAATAAATAACGTTTAAACTATTTTTAAATATTTTTAATAAAAATTTTATATTATTAATTATCTATTTTATTTTTTATTTATAATATTTTAAAATAATTTTATAAGTTAAAATAATATTATTTTAATAATTTTATTCTTTAAGAATATTTTTGTCTTTTTAACTGTTTTTATTCCATTTCATTCCATTGTCCTACCAAACGTAATTTTAATTACAACATTCCATTCTATTCCATTTAAATCCATCCCTTTCCATTCTATTCTCAATTCCCATTCCTATTCCCTCCGTTGCCACCAACCAAACGAGGCCTTATATATTTTTAGTAATGAATAACATATGCTAAGGGTTTTCCTTTTTTCCTGGTAAATTCCAGAGTTTTACCAAGTGAATTCTAGTTTGTCTACTAGATTGTGCTTGCATCCTGTGTCAATTGGCATTCCAATCATTTAAAGCAGAGGCTTCACTCTTATAAGCCTAGCTTTAAAAAGTGAGTTCTCTTCCGCATCAAAAAGGGGCTAAAGTGGCTAACTCAACTGACCAACTGACCAAGTCAACCCCATTTCCACTTGCAACTGGTGATTCTGAATAACCTTACATCTTTTGTATCTTCTTAACTGATACTTGCCCTGGCAATCTTTCATTTACCTTCAATTTCCGGATAGAAAAAAAGTGTCGATTTGGAAACCAACCTTATTTTACCAATTGCCAAAGTTTAACTCTAATGAAACATAACTTATACAACAAAACCGCAAACTGAATTAAGTGCTGATCTGATGTGAGAAAAAATTGCTAATTAGCATAAGATCAAGAAAAATCTAGCATCAGGGATCCCTTATATATAGTAAATACTTTCAAGTTAGTTTGTTCAGGAACATGGTAAAACTCCCACCTCCACAACTCAGACTAGGAGTGGAAAGAGTCACTTATTCAAGAATTAAAATAAAAACCCTGTGAAAAGTTTTATAATGATTTGATGAAGATGATATTCAGGATCAAGTCACTTCATCATACAGCTAAAACATGAAAGACATTTGGGATGGCATTGAATGGCTATGGCCCAATAAAAAAAAGTAACATTCCTCAGGATATTTAGAATTATTAATATATTAGATAAAATGAAAGTTTCAATAAAACAAACAACTAAGTTTTTTTTCCATTAGGTAGAGTCAGCTACATGGATAAAACGAAGGTACAGTGACTTATTATAAATGAGGTTAATAAAGAAATTATTAATTACTAAATCATTCTCAATAGTTTTATCTATTTTTTTTTACCTCCCTCTACCTCTTAACTATCAGACTACTCTTCATCTGAACTACTTTTCGCACTAAGGTTTCTACAAGTCATATCCACACATGGTCAAACTACTTTAAGCGAGATTTCACCATATTCTCCACAATAGGTGCTACTACAACTTTTTCTTTAATGCACTCATTTTTAATCATACCTTTTCTAGTGTGTCCACGCATCCAATGCAATATTTTCATCTCTGCAATATTAAGTTTATTTTCGTATTATCTTTTAATAGCCCAACATTTAGTACCATACAATATCGCCGGTCTTCTAACTGTATGGTAGAATTTTTCTTTAACTTAGAGTGACACTTTTCTATCACAAATAACACTCAAAACCTCTTCCATTTCATCAATCCCGCTTGAATCCTATGGTTTATATCCTCCTTTACTTTTTCGTCATTTTGTATAATGAACCCCAAAATATTTAAAACTTGTACCTTGTTTTATAATATGATTTCTAAGTTTTACTTTTAAATTTGTATTTATTCATTTTTTTACTAAAATTACATTTCATATATTCTATTTTATTTCTACTTATATGAAAGTCATATGTTTCCAAAACTTATCTCCATAACTCTAACTTCATATTTATTTCCTCTTTCAATTCAACAACTAGTACTATATCATTTACAAAAATCATATATCAAGGCTCCAAATTTTATATACGTTCAGTAACTACATCCAAAATCAAGTTAAAAAAATATGGACTTAGAGATGAATTTTGATGTAGTCTTATAGAAAGTTCCAATAAAAATACTATTGAAATTGAAAGAAAAGCATTGAATAGTTGAATTTTGGTCTTCAAAACAAAATGATAAAGCTCATTGATACTTTGAAAAAGTTCATACCGTAGCATGATGCCTGGTTCCAAGCTGTTGAGGCTTTGCATAAGGAACATTCTGGGTAGAAATAACTGGATGTGAAATTCTGTTTGCAGATGGTGATTGACTCTGTAAGTCTGACTGATGCTGCTCATTATATTCATTATCTGGACAGTCATTTGTTAGAGAACTTAAATTCCAAATAGAACAATCAGACTTTTTCTTTTCTTTTCTTGTTTTTTATTTTGAGGTGAGGGGGGTGGACATGGAACAAGTCAAATGCAACAGTTTAAGAGAATACTCCAAACTTTCAGACAGGATAGCAGAGAAACTCAATCTAAAATTGTTAACATAATAACTGAACAATCAATTTAGTTGAATCTAGTTATAAGATGCTAAGCAATGAGTGGTTTCTCACTCTGGTAGTATGACATCTAGAATGCAGAAACATCTATTCCACTAGTAACACAAAACCATCAGATTGTATTGAGCTTTGTAAGTATGAAAGAGAGACTGCATTGTATATTTGACTTGAAAAAAACTGACAGATAGACTAAATTTAATGACAATTTTACTGGCCACAATTCTATCTAGAAAACAGGTAAGATTTTACAATTTATATTTTTCTGTTTTTTTTGGGGAGGGGGTGGAGCAGAGGAGGAATATGTCTCAATTAGGAGCTCCCTGATTTTTTTTTCTAATACTTAATGCACACTTTTTTGGCTAAAAAGCAATTTCCTCTGCCACATAACAGGAGAATGTTGCTCGAAACTGCTGCACTCTTAAACTAATGACTTTGAGAATCTTCCAAAAATTAGCATGAAGATGGGCTAATAAAAAACTAAGTCTTAAAAACAGAGACAGCATAAACAGTGGAGGGGAAAGAGATGAAGGGCAGGGAAGAAGCACCATAATTTTGATTATAATATATTACAGTATATGAAATAGATAGACTGCAAAATTAATAGTGACATGAAATATTTTCTAGCACAGGTCTTGGTTACCTAAAGCACAGCATCAAATCGTTAAGTAAAAATTATAAACTGCAGATAAGAAAGGTAGTTTCAGTTTTAGGCTTCAGTTGTTTAAGGAATATGTTTATCAGCATTTAAATTTAATGCTTAATCTTCCGTTTCAGAATTATCACAGTTTTACATATGTTTATGGGATCTAGAGTACCCTAGATTACTACAGATATGAATCTTAATACACTATGCATAGGGCTCTAGTCTAAGGAATGGCAAACAGTAACAATATTTGGCAGATTCTTCAGGTTATAAGGGCAACCAGCAGTGTATGAATAATTAATTTAGAGACTAAAGTTAAGAAGATAAGAGAATATGGGGCCCTACTAAAGATAAAACAAATCCACAAAAGTTCTGAAGCTACTTCAAATTATGGAGGTAAAAGTATAGGCTTAAAGTTTGTAGACAAAACAATGTAAAGCTACAAAGAGATCTGGACAGGTCTTGCAAAGTTCTAAAACCATAGATATCATAACTGGAGTCCCTAGGAATGACATTAAAAGAAAGATACTTCAGACATCCAGCAAGTGTACAGTTTTCTGCATAAAAGTTTCATGAAATTCAAGAAAGAGAAAGGCAAGGCACAAATCTTATAAAGCAGCTTCTGTGTACCAGTGTATAAATTTGCAATGACTTGCATGGTCAAAAGCTGACATCCAGTAGGAGGTGTTCATTGGTCGGTGAACTATGACCAAATTTTAAAAGTAGGTAAACAGTCGTGCAAAGAAGCACTAAAGAGTTACAAATGCCAATCAAAAGTTTAACTTTGTTCCTGAAAGTGATTATTTTATTTAAAGTTGTTAGTTTCCATTTCTTCTTACTTTAGACAAAAGAATAATTAATTGATTCATTTTATAAAACCAACACCAAAGTTGCAGTTTTTACTATAGTCAACATTACACTGATAATAGTAATTATGCATCTTTTCCATCTTCAAGATTCTATATTATGTTAAATAGGATAATTTCCATAAACTGCAGCATTAGATCCAATAAAATGCATAAGAAGATTTTCCCATAGGTTGTTCAGTAAACTAGAGATGTGAATTGATCTACTCATCATGATCAGAAAAGGCATCAGTAAAATTCGATCAAGGCTTTCATCCAAGTAAATACCAGTGAGGTCCTGAGCAGAAGTCATGCTTTCCTAATTCCCGTGCGATCCTGTGCCCAAATCTGGAAGCAAAACAAACATTTTTAATTGAGTTAAAGAGCATTACAGCAATTCAGGAAACGGAAAAAAACACAAAGAAAAGAGCATTGCAGCAACTTGCAATGCAGAGAAAACAACAGAAAGGATGAAAAAGAAGAACAAATAGTATATACTATGATAATTTTTCCAAAAAACAAAATCAAAAGCTATCTTAACATGTCCATACATCCAGTAAACAAGAGTGAAGAAAACTTAAAAGAGGGCTGGGATGGAGGCAAACAAGAGATAGAGGCAACAAAAACTTAATGATACAGACAAAATTAATGCTGATGAACAATTTTTCCCATTTGCTACTATAATTAAACATGCTCATTAGCTCTCTTAGGATAAGTAGAAGGGGAAAAAAAGCAGACCACTGCAAGTACAGAACAACAATAACAACTTCAAGAAACCAGAGACATGCAGCAAACATGTTTACTTAAGCCTTCAAATAATTCGAGTAGCATCTATAATTGATTGCCACAGATCCCAACTGAAAGTAATCCACATTCCAATATAAAAAAATACACTATTCATTCATTCTTGTATCTCAAGTTTTGTATATGCTACCAAGCTACAATTGACATGGCTTACTATGCAAAGTCTGTTGCAATTACACTGTTTCAACCAAATAGTAAAGAGACTTTTCCAAGCAAAAATTATGTAAATTGATGTACCATAACATTCCAGGAAATCATGTCCATATAGACATGTGCTATTTTCATATACAGTATCCAAAAAGGATCTTCCAAGGGCCTCACAGTGGTCATTCTACATTCAATGTGTTATCAAGGAAAAGAGTTACATCCATCTCTCAAATAACTTTGATGAAGTTCTAAATAACAGCACAGTACCAACTGGCATAATCTCATTTCATAAATATGAATGATTATTTAAAGATAATATCATTGGGTATTTTTGTGATATCATATCTTACTCTAACATAACACCAAATTAGAATTCATATTATATACCCATTTACGTTTATTCAGTATCTTTACAGAATATGATCATATATAGCTTCTCAATTTCCAACTGCTAAGTCCCAAGTTGCACAATATTCTCATACAGTCGTAAATTATTTAATAAATTATAGGCCAGAAAATTATATGAACACACAGTGGGGAGTATGTTAGAAGTTGCTATTTTTAAAAAAGTTACTTTACACTTATGAGCAGCTTAGATCATCCAAAGTGTAAGGCCTACATGTCACCTGCAAATGGACCAAGAGTATTGTTACTGAAATTAGGTTCCATGAGTTAAGAGTAGTAATAGAACCATTAGCTTTGAAGTTAGAAGCGTCAAACTCTAAGCCTGCAGATATAGACCATGAATTTCCTCAAGACCCTCTGCAATATGGCCCACTCTAGACTCTACAATGTCATGAATCATGATAATAATTTGATATAAAGTTTCATACCAATCGTAGGAAATTTTTTTTATTGAATTTTACACAGTTTTAAGAAATTTTCAACTTTTACAGTGCTAAGTCTATTTAAAACCAGGGTTTTGATCTCACACTTGAGAAAAAGTTTTGTGCTTCATCATAGTAGGAATTTAGACTTCATATGTTTATTTCAAGTATCTCAAAAGTTAGCCTAGTCTCTCCTATTCTCTTACCTTATTCTTTGCACAGAAATTTTGAGTTAACAAATATAAACAAAGACTAGAGCCCTAATTTCCGCTTCTTCTGTATATGCAATTGCAACCAGAACCTTAAACATTCTTACCTTATTCTTTGCACAGAAATTGAGTTAACAAATATAAACAAAGAGTAGACCCTTAATTTCCGCTTCTTCTGTATATGCAATTGCAACCAGAACCTTAAATATTCTCAGCCTCAGCTACTCTTCAGCATTCAAGTACACACTAAAATCCAATATTTAAATACTAAAATCTCCCAAAAGCCCCGAAGTAACTGCAACACATTTATAAAGGCTGGCTGTACTTTTCATTTATAACCTACTCTCCTTTTCCACTAATTCGAGCTAAATATGTAATGTACTTTCCCTTTTTAAATTCCAAGCCCAAAAAGTAATCTATCTACATAAGTACTGACGGTGCTTTTGCAGAATCAACGTCAAGAATCTTAAGTGTCTTGTGTTGACACATGACAGAATGAGTGAATGAACATTTGTACCAAACAAAATCATGCACACTGAAAATTTCCTTACTTCTTTCTCTAATCAGGTTTAATATTCTTTCAAATAGCTATGCTTTCTTAGTTGGTAAGCTAAACACATGCAGGTTAAAATAAAAGGAAAATCCTCAGCATCAAGATAACCCAGAATTTTGTGGCAGAAAAAAGGGGTCTGAGAATATGCAGAAGACAAAATGATGCTGTGTCCCATAACCAGAATCCATGTCAAGACCCTTCATTTTGGATTCCTTCTTTATTAACAGATTAGATTTTGTACCAAAAAGAATGACTATTTGCATAGAATTCAAAATCATGCATGCTCAACATTCTTTCTTTCCTCTCCTCCTCAAACCCCTCTTCTCTTTCTAGTCTCAACATTTTTTGCTTAGCTATAATTTCTTAATTTGCTTAATTATATATATATATATATATATATAGTTCCTTAAATTATACAAGTTCCCATAAGTAACATTTTTAAGGGCATTACTAAATTTACACAAATAAAGAGTAAAGGAAATCCCTAACTCACAAGATAACTCAGAACATGTTGGCAGAGATAAAGGGTATAAAACAAATTGAAGACAAGCTAGTACCCTCACTCACTCTTCTAAGACATTTGTAGATTCGCAAAGCTCCATTGAATACTTCGATTGTACTAAAAATAGATGAGCTGTGCCAAGGCCAGCAGAGCACTCATTGGCTTCAGCTCAAACAAGAGCCAACAGAGCCACTTATAAGTAACATACTTTATATGTTACTAATTACTATAAAAAAATGTTGCAAAATTCAACCAAGAAACTAATCACTCTAACCCAGTCACAAATAATCCAGAAAGAATTGAAGAATTAATTCACACACTTGACAAAACCAGAAACAAGAATAAAGAACACCAGCACTTAATGTGGTTCAGCCAATGTAGCCTACATCCACGATGAGGAAAGCTTCTATTAATGATCAACAAGAATTACAAGACTTCCTTGACAGTACAATCTCTCAGTCAGTATTGATTTCACTCTCTCACTACTGTTTCTGTCCAAGAACCCAGTACAAGAGTATTTCCCAATACCCCCGCTTGATCAAGTCTCTCTAATTCTCATAAAAAATGCCAATCGATATGAATTCATCAATCACATCCTAGGCCTTTTATATCCTCTGTATGTGCCTAGCTTCAAGCGAATGAATAATAGAACAAGATCTTCGCCAAAAATGCAGTTCTGCTGCTAGAATTGATTTTACAATTATTTCAGTTATTCTCTTTTGCTAAAGATAACTAATGACTTTGATCCTATTGATAGAGCAATTTTGAGACAATTTAACAATTCTCCACCTTGTCTCTAAATTACTTTAGTCACCAAGTTGCCCTTTCAGCACCTAAAGGGCTTATCTTCCAACTGAATTCACTAAGTCCAAGCAATGCTTGAATTTGGTCACCGTTTGCTGGGTTTTCTTCTACTGGAATCTTCTTCACATGAATTAACCCTTTCTATATGATGTCTCTGACAAAATGAAGCTTCACATCATAGTAATCAAACACATGATTCATATTGCAAATCATCCGCGTCATTTCGATTCATAAGGCCACCAATACAAATCGATGGCCAAATCACAAGAGCTCCAGAATCATTGCCAAAATTGTACAGATCCATATGATTCCGATAAGAATTGTAGAATCGAGTGATTCTATGATTCTGAAGTTGAGCTTCGATGTCGCACAGCCATGGCCGCTGCACGACGTCTTCTCCCCGAAAATTTCTGCAAACTTTCCATTTGTTTTTCTTTTAAGACCAAAACGCTGCGTTTTGACTTGTTGGCTAAAATCATTTACCTTATGCCAAAGCGCAACATTCTATTTGAGTCTAAATGCATGGAACTTGTGTTCTTGTTATGCATCGTGTGGAAGGCTTTTGATTTTTTTAAATTACAAAAAACTTCTCCAAGTAATTTTAACCCTATTCAAACACAAATAGGCAACCTTTGAACAACGCAAATAGTTTTTTAGGTTTAGGAAAGTAGGAATCTATGATTTTTAAACAAATTATGTCTTTCTAAGATTTATGGTTAATTATGTTTAGAATTATTGGGATAAATATATTATTTTAAGTATTTTATTTATATTATCTACTTATTTATATTTTTTATTATATTTTTAAGCTATTCTTCAATGTGTTCGGGAATCTTCAATTTGATATGATTCACAATTTGAATTGCAATTTAACTACTTCACATCAATATGCTTGAACCTCTCTTGAAAGACTTGATGGTTAGTCAAATGTATAGTGTTCTGCTTGTCACAGAACACTGATTTTGTTTTGTTGTATTCCAAGTTCCCCAATTATACCTTGTAACCATACTGCCTCCTTGATAGCGTCAGTCACATCTATATATTCAGCCTCAGTTGTGGAAAGAACCACCACTGATTGGAGATTTGATTTCCAGCTTATAGCAGTGCCAAACATAGTAAATATGAAACTAGTCAGTGACTTCCTTGTGTCTAAACTTCTAGTGTAATCTGAGTCTACATACCGCACAATACAGTCATCAACTTTACTTTGTCTTCCAAATATCAACTCCAACCCAGATGAGCCTTTCAAGTACCTTAATACCCATTTTAGAGCTTTCTAACAAGCCTTTCCTGGTTCTGCCATGAATCTACTGACTCACAGCATAAGCTAGATAAGGCGTACTGCCAATCATCCCATTCATTAGGCTGCCAAGCCCACTAGCATAAGCAACTCCAGCCATAAAAACCTTTTCTTCTTCACTTTTTCGAATTTGCGAAAAAGATAGTTTAAAGTGTTGAGCCAGTGGTGTTGACACAACCTTTGATTCTTCCATGGAAAATGTTTGTAGCACTTTACTAATATAGAAAGCTGAGGATAGGAACAAGGTACTCTCCTTCCTATTACTGAAAATTTCTGGGAGCAAGAGCCAGAAAAGAATTGAGGTGGAGATATTGGTCTCTCTTATATTTTTATTCAGAGTTTACTTATGAATTTATACAAGATGCAGCTCCTATAATCATGGAGCAGATTTCTACATAAACCGAAAAAGACTCCTAAACTACAGCAACAAAAAAATATAAAAAAATCACTGATAATGATAATGACTTGATATAAAATAAGATATGGAGTATCAGGCCCTATATTGGTGTCTATATTCCCACACTCCTCACTAAGTTGGTGCATAGATATCAAACATGCTCAACTTAATAATTAAATACTCAAAATGTGATCTTGAAAGTTCTTTGGTAAGGATGTCAGTTGTTTGTAAATTTGAGGGCACAAAAGGCATGCAAATGGTTCCAACCTCCAATTTCTCTTTAATGAAGTGTCTATCAATTTCAATATATTTGATCCTATGATGTTGGATTGAATTGTGTGTAATGCTAATAGTAGCTTTATTATCACTATAATTTTAGAGGAAGGTATAGTCTTTCTTAGTTCATGCAGAATTTTGTAACCCATAATTCCTCATATATCCCCTGAGCTATAGCTCTAAATTCAGCTTCCACATTGCTTCTAACAATCACATTCTATTTCTCGCTCCGCCAAGTATCCAGATTATCAGGTGCTTTGCCATTTTTCATTATCTTCAAAGTCTTCTCACCTTCAAGCTCCTGAATTCTACGATCAAAGGTATAATTGTGGTCCTCCTCTGTAATATTTAATCTATCAAAGAAATAGGCCAACTCATGTCTTTCGTTAAAAAGCCTTTGAAAGTAACTCTTCCATCTATATATTGATTTGGATAAGGCACATGATAAAATGACGAGAGAGGTTTTATGGAAGGCTTTAAAAAAAAAAGGAGTACGTATTGCGTATATTTGAACAATTAAAAATATGTACGATAAGATCACGACTTGTTTAAAAATACAAAATGTGGACATAAAAAGATTTTTCCACAACTATAGGACTACATTAAGGGTTATATCTGAATCCATATCCTTTTAACTTGATTTGACGCAATTACTGAATATATACAAGATTTAGAGACTCGATATATGACTTTTATAGATGATATAATCTTAATTGGTGAATCGAAAGAGAAAATAAATATGAAGTTAGAGTCATAGAAACAAACTTTGAAAACATATGGATTTCATATAAGTAAAAATAAAATAGAATATATGAAATGTAATTTTAAACTTTGCCTATGTTTGTATAGCCAATCCCAAACCCGGATAAAAGAGGAGGGTTGTGTTAGACTTGCGACAACTAACATAAAACTTTATCGTATCTACATGAACATAGATCAATGAAGCGATAGTGTTATGACTATATCGTTGCCTAGAAGCAACACACTCTATGGCTCAAGTACAGTGTCAAAAGATCAAGAACCTCGGCAACGACATCTGGGTGCAGTGAAAAATATGCAAGGGTTCTCACATTTTAATGAACAGGTGTGGGTAAAGAAGTTAATTCATGAAGGTAGGATCTGTTTTGGAACTTGAAATGTAGGCACGCTTACAAAAAAATTAATGGAAATAGTTGATATCATAATTAGAAGAAGGATTGGCATCATGTACCTACAAGAAACTAAGTGGGTAAGAGAAAAAGCAAAAAAATTAGATATTTCGGGTTTTAAGTTTTGGTATACTGGCAAGACAAGAACTAGCAATAGTGTAGGCATAATAGTCGATAAAGAGTGGAGAAATAATTTGGTATATGTAAAAAGATTAGGAGATAAGATGATAGCTTTAAAGCTTGTAATGAAGAGCATCACAAAAGATTAGGAGACAAGTTAGATTAGAAGAGCATCACAAAATAATTTTTTGGGAGGATCTAGAAGGTTTGATTCAGGAAATACCTCTTAGAGAAAAAAAATTTCAAGGAAGGGATCTAAATAGACATGTAGATAGCGAATCTAAAGGATACAAAGGTATATTAGGGGAAGGGTAAAACTATATGGAATTTTTTTTAGTCTTTAATTTTATAATAGCAAACACTTGCTTTAAGAAGCGGGTAAAATATCTTATCACGTACAAGAGTGAAGGAGTAAACTCTCAAATAGATTTCTTCTTGGCAAGAAAATCAGATAAAAAGTTTTACACGAATTGCAAAGTCATACCTAGAGAGAATTTGGCCACCCAACACAAAGTTTTAATTTTAGACGTATAGGTTAAGATTTGAAAATTAAGTGGTGGCATTTGAAGAATGAACAAAAAAAGAGCTTTCAAAGAAAGGTGGAAGAAGAGGAATTTTGAGAGGTTCAAGGAAATGCTAATGATACGTGGAATGAGGTGGCCAAAAGAATCAAGAAAATAGCGAGAGATATTTGGAGAATCAAGAGACGTTGGACCAAAAAATAAAAAATCTTAGTGGCGGAATACAAAGATACAAGATAAGATTAACATTAAAAGGGACTATTATAAAGTGTAGCACTAATGTAAAGATAACAAAAATTAAGAAAAATATAAAGTTGTTAAGAAAGATGTTAAGAAGGCTGTGAGTAAAACGAGATCTAGAGCTTTTAAAGGGTTATATCAATTTTTAAGAACTAAGAATGGAAAAAAAAAATTTCTAGGCTTGCAAAGTGTAGAAAAAGAAAGATGAGACCTAAATTAAGTGAAATGTATTAAAGATGAAAAAAGTAATTTCTTGGTAAGAGAGCAAGATATCCAAACACGATGGAAAAGTTACTTTCAAGAGCTTTTTCACAGAGGACATGAGTTGGCTTGTTACTCTGATAGATTAAATATTGCAGAGGAAAGCCGCAATTATATCTTTAACATAAAATTCAGGAGCTTGAAGTATAAAAGGTTTTGAAGAAAATAGAAAATGACAAAACAATAGAACCTGATAATATACCTATTGAGATGCGAAAAAATCTAGGCACGAAAGACATAAGTTAGTTCACGAAATTGTTTAATGTGATAATGAAATCTAATAAAATGTCAAACGAATGGAAGAGTACTTTAATTTCTATCTATAAAATAAGGAGGACATCCAAAACTATGCCAACTAAATGGACATTAAGCTCATGAGTTATACTATGAAATTATGAAAAAAGGTCATTGAACACAGACAAGAGACTTAAGTCACGGAAAATCAATTTGACTTCACGTCAGGAAGGTCAACTATGAAAACAATTTACTTACTACGGATATTGACGAAAAGTTATCAAAAAAAGTAAAATGATCTACATATATTTTTTATTGATTTGAAAAAAGTATATGATAGAGTGGTGAAAGAGGTTTTATGAAAGGCTTTAGAGAAAATAAGAGTACGTATTGCGTATATTCGAACAATAAAAAATATGTACGATAAGATTTTGACTTGCGTAAGAATACAAAATAAGGACGCAAATAATTTTTCCACCACTACAGGACTATATAAAAGGTTATCTCTGAGTCCATATCCTTTTAACTTTATTTTGGACTCAATTACTGAACATATACAAGATTTGAAGTCTCAATGTATAATTCTTGCAGATGATATAATTTTAGTTGGTGAACTAAAAAAAAGAATAAGTATGAAGTTAGAATCATAGAGACAAGATTTGAAAACACAGCTTTCATATAAGTAAAAATAAAACAGAATATATAGAATGTAATTTTAGTAAAAGGCAAACAAATACAAATTTAGAAGTAAAATTTGAAGACCATCTATTAAAACAAGTCATAAGCTTTAAATATCTTGAATCCATTGTACAAAATGACGGCAAAATAAAGGAGGCCGTAAATCAAAGGATTCAAGCGGGATGGAAAAGATGAAAAAAGCCTACGAGTGTCATTTGTGATAGAAAAGTGCCGCTCAAAGTTAAAAGAAAATTCTACCGTAGTACAACTATAAGACCTACTATAGTGTATAGTATTGAATGTTGAGCAGTTAAAAGACAACATGAAAATAAACTCAATGTCACAAATATGAAAATATTGCACTGGATGTGTGGACACACTAGAAGAGATAAGATTAGAAATTAGTACATTTAAGAGAAAGTTAGGATAGCACCTATCGTGAAGAAGATGGTGAAATCTTGCTTAAGGTGGATTGAACATGTGTGAAGAAGGCCTGCAGAAGCCCTAGTAAATTAAATGGAGAGTAGCTTAATAATTAGAGATAGAAGGAGGTTAAAAAAAAATAATAAGTGAAACTACTAAGAAATATTTAATAATTAATAATCTATCTATTGATTTCATTTATAATAAGATGCTGTGACATCATTTGATATATGTAACCGACCCCCCGTAGTCAAAAAAAGCTTGGTTGTTATTGTTGTTGCATATGGAATGTAATTTTAGTAAAAAGCAAACAAATATAAATTTAGAAGTAAAACTTAAAGACCATCTATAAAAACAAATCACAAGCTTTAAATATCAAGTCAATTATACAAAATAACGGTAAAATAAAAGAGGACGTAAACTGTAGGATTCAAGTGAGATGGATGAAGTAGAGGAAGGTTTCGAGTGTCATTTATGATGGAAAAGTGTTATTCAAAGTTAAAGAAAAATTCTATCGTACAACTATAAGACCTGCTATATTATATGGCACTGAATGTTGAGCAGTTAAAAGACAACATAAAGATAAACTCAATTTCGCAGAGAGTGCTGGATAACACATTAGAAGAGATATGATTAGAAATGAATGCATTAGAGAAAAAGTTGAGATAGCACCTATTGTGGAGAAAATGATGAAATTTCACTTAAGGTGGTTTAACCATGAGTGGAAAAAACCTGCAAAGAAGAATACATCAAATGGAGAGCAACCCAATAGTTATAAAGGGAGGTCAAAGAAAATAATAAATGAAACTATTAAGAAATATTTAACAATTAATAATCTATCTATTGATCTTATTTATAATTTATAATAGGCTACTGAAATATCATTTGATCTATGTAGCCGACCCGACCTAATAAAAAAAAAACTTGGTCGTTATTTTTGTTGTTGACAGATCTAGCTCAGTCTACATTTTTTAAGACTTCAATATTCTTATGATTCATCTTTTTGAAGAATAAACCCTTTCCAAGAGAGGATTTTAGATATTTAGGATCCTGTAAACTGCTTCAAGATGTTCTTCATATGGACCATGCATAAACTGACTAACCACACTAAAAGAATAGGCAATATATAATCTAGTATGTGATAGATAGATTAACTTGTCAACCAATCTCTAGTATCTTCCAGTGTCTATAGGTGTACTTCCTCTTTCTGACAGTTTTATATTTGGGTCTATAGGAGTCTCAGCTAATTTACACCCACTCATAATTCATAATTCCTTCAAAAGGTCAAAAATATATTTTTATTAAAAAATCGTTATTCTCTTTCCAGAGCGAACAACTTCTATACCAAGGAAACATTTAAGAACTTCAAAGTCCTTCCTTTTAACCGCTCCATTCTAGTCATATCATCCCCTGTATGAATGACATTATCGACATAAACAATTAATATAGCAATTTTTCTTTCCAATGAAAATTTAAAGACCGTATGATCAAATCTTTCTTCACTGATTAAGTAAACTTCTCAAACCAAACCTTTGGGGATTATTTAAGGCCATACAAGGATTTTATTTTTTTAATCTGTACACTCTATGATCAAACTTTTCCTTAAATCCTTAAAGGTGCTCCATATATACTTCTTCCTCTAGGTCACCATTCAAGAACATATTTTTTACATCCAACTGTTGCAATGGCTAGTCCAAATTAGCAACAATTGACAACAGCACTCTATCTGTATTCAACTTTGTAATAGGTGCAAATTTTTCAAAGTAATCCATCCCATATGTCTGAATGAATCCTTTAACCACCAATCTAACTTTGTCTCTTTCTATAGAACCATCTAAATTGTACTTCACAATAAAGACTCATTTATAGCCCACTGTCGTTTTTCCTTTTGTTAAAGTTTCAACACTCCAAATATTGGTCTTTTCAAAAGCTCTCATCTCCTCCAGCTTCCTTTCACTTTGGTATTTTAAGCATCTTCTATAGAATTTTAGGAATCTCTACACTAGACAATTGAGAGGTAAATGTAGCAAATGAAAATTACATATTTAAGTATGAAATAAAGTTAAATAAAGGGTGGTTAGTGCAAGGTCGAATTCTTTATCGAAGAGCAATAGTTATATCACATTTAAGAGATAGATTATTAGAGAAAGAGTTAGTTTGCCCACGGGTTAGAGTCATGACAATGATGAGATATAGCCTCTTGGTTATCTCTGTTTTTTCTTTTTGAGTAAACAAATCATTTCCAAGTTCCATTTTTACTATCTTTATCCTATTGTGGCATTATAGTGGGTTGTTTCTCATTATCTGCTTCTCCAAGTATTTCACAACATTGATCTTCAAAAAAAAATTCAAATGTAGGTTGAGAGTCATTTGGACATTCGCTCGTGGAAAGAGAATATCCAAATGATGAGTTTTGGTCATTTGCTGTAGGTATAGATGATTCTAGGTGTTCTTGTAATAAAAAAGTTTCAAAGAAATTATTAGAGGAATCAGGTGAATTTTCCTTTAAGTTCTCTCCTTGAAAATGAATGTCTTTAAAATATGGTTGATTTTTAAAGAAAGTGACATCCATCAAGACATATGTTCTTTTCAATATAAGATCAAAACATTTATAGCCTTTTTGGCTAGGGGAGTAACTATGATAACACACTTGATAGCTCTTGGTTCAAGTTTGCTACCTTTTTCTATGATCACGAGTAAAAGCAATACACCCAAATATTTTGACGTAAATCAGTTGAAAGTCTAACCGATGAAAAGTAATGCATGAATATGTGAAAATGAGTTTTAAATTGTAAAACTTTAGAGGGCATTCTGTTTATTAAGTATGTAACTATTAGGACTGCATCCCCCATAAATACTTGAGAACATTTGTAGAAAATAGGAAACTTCAAGTCACCTTCAAAAAATATTTATTTTTCCTTTCAACAATATCATTTTGACGAGATGTTTCAATATAAGTACTTTCATGAACAATTCTTTTCTCTAGGAAAAAACTTTCAAAATTTTATTAAAGTATTCATTTCCATTATCACTTCTAAAAATTTGTACGTTGGTTTGAAATTGAGTCTGCACCATATAATAATTTTTTAAAACTTGTTCAACTTCTTATTTCTTTTTTAATAAGTATATCCAACATAGGCGAATATGGTCATTTGTAAAAGTGATGAACCATCTTTTGCTAATAGGTGTACTTATTTTATTAGAATCTCACACATCACTGTGTATGATTGTGAACGGTTTTGAAGGATTATAGTTGTGATGGAAATAAAATTCAGTGGTGTTTTCTCAGTTCACATATTTCACACTAGAATGAAGATGCATCTTTATTATAAAATAAATGAAAAAACAGATGTTTAATATATTGAAAACTAAGATTCTCTAACCTAAAATGCCATAACATGATGTCATTATTATCAAAAACAGAAATAAATTTAAAATAGAAACTGAAACTTGTACTTGATGATTGTAGGCTTTGTTTGGATTCTAAATTAAGGAGATACAATCCTCTATGTTTTAGCATTTCTGTCAATCATCCTCCCCGAGGTCAATTTCTTGAAAAAACAATAAGTTGGAAAGAAATTAGTTAGGCAATTAAGATCACTGACAAGTTTACTAACAAACAACAAATTACAAGATAAAAACATGAAGAACATTATGTAGGGTAATGATGGAAACCGTCCCCTTATCCTTAAAAAATATACTAGAAAGGGTCAACTTCCGAGGGAAGAGCAAGACTTATAAAAAAGAGAGCCGAATATAGTAAGGCCCAAACCTCTGACAGTATATAACAGAAAAGAAAAAGCATATGGGATAGAGGAGTTAGTTACAAGGGGTGCATAACATATGAAGTGGGGGGGTTGCCTGACTGCTAAAAGTGTCAGAGTGAAAACCTCTTGGATACTATATTTCCTTATAGTTCTTTGCGTTTGTTGCTTAATACTTGTCATTTCTGTTTTCTATACACATACTAGGAAACTATTTTTTTTTATGTAATTTTATTGTTCCATAGCAATATTAATAGCAGTACTATCTACTCACAGTTAGTGAGAGACCTTTTATCCTTCTTTTAAGAAGCATTTCAGGAAGGTTCCAACATTTGATATCAAAGCAGTAACATTTCAGGTGATAGTGAGCACAAGGATGGAGGAAAGAATTGACACCCTGGAGAAGGAGATATATATTATTAAAAACTACATGTTCGAAGTGAAAGAGACACTGAAAGAGATACGAAGTCAAAGAATGGAGGCCAAGAAAAGGAACTCAAGGGAGAAATTAGTAGAGGAGCAAAATGACCGTCAAGGCTCCTTGGAGGAGGGAGGAAGTGGAGGCATAGTTGAAAGAGATGCGGGCCGATTTCAAAGATTGGAATTATCCCTGTTTATAAGAGAGGATCCCACTAGCCAGATATTTTAAGTGGAAAGATATTCTGCACTAAATGGAGTCGCGGATGCCGAGAAGATGGAGACTATAGTTTTGTGTTTGGAGGGCAAGGCCTTGAATTGGTTTCAGGGTTGGACGCAAGATCTTCGGTGACTGACTAGAGACATTCAAGTTCAAACTAATGGAAAAGTTTCAACCTTCCCAATTGGGTGACGGATATGAAATGATAATGGCCTTAAAACAAGAAACAACTATCACAGACTAGAGGGGACGCTTTGACCTTCTCTCTGCCCCTCTAAAAGATGCCAGCAAAATGATGTTCATTGGAGACTTCAAGAACAATCTGAAGGATGAGAGAAAGGCAGAGTTGAGGATGCCACATACTGGATCGTTGAAGAAGATAATGGGCATGGCCCATAAAATTGAAGAGAGGAACTGGGTTTTAGAAACTGCCCGAAAGGCATGCTAGAGCAGGGTCCAAAACCAATGGAGCAAAAATCTTATCCGCCAACTGGAACAAAAGTCACAGTAAGTCCTGAGACTTCGAAGTCCTCACTCGTGTGACCCATCTTAGAGCCAAAGGGGGAAACGCAAAGCTTCCCCACGCAGTCATCGTCATCGTCCTCAGCCACAAAGGGTGATGGCCGATTTCAGAGACTCACTGATGCAGAGGCCGTGAAAAGAAGAGAACAGAGCCTGTGTTATCGCTGCAATGAGAAGTATCACCTTAGCCACCACTGTAAGAATAAAAAACTACAAATCCTACTACTAGCAGAGGAAGATGAGTAAGAGGAGGAAATTGGGCCAAGGGACAAATTAGGCCATATAGAACAGATCGAGGAGGCTCCTATGGAACTATCCATGAATTCTATAATAGGGCTCTCAACGGGCAATACAATGAAGTTAAAGGCAAAATAAAAGGGGAAGAGGTAATCATCATGATAGACAGCAGGGCTTCGCATAATTTTATCTCACAGGAGGTGGTGGTGTAATTGTCAATCCCAATAACCAAAACTGAGAACTTCAAAGTAACAGTGGGGAATGGATATACCATCCAAGGGGAAAGAGTGTACTCATCAGTAACCTTGGAATTACCTGGGGTTCAGGTATCACAATCCATCGTTCCTTTCGAATTGGGTAGCGCTAGCGTGGTTAGAATTCCTAGGTGAAGTTTGTGCAAACTTAAACAAGCTCTCCATAAAATTCAAAGTACACCTACAGGGAGACCAGTCCCTCTCTAAGACATGGGTGTCCTTGAAAGCTACGATAAGGTCTCTCAAGAAGTCAGAGCAAGGTTATTTGGTGGAATTTGGCCAACTATCAGTTCAAACAGAGAAGAAACAAAGCGCCAAGGTGGAAGAATTATTGCAGGAATTCGAAAATCTGTTTGTGCAACCAGTAGGATTGCCGCCTTGACGGCAACATGATCATGCCATTCAACTCAGAGAAGGGTGTTCTCCCCTAAATGTTAGGCCCTATAGATATCCACATCACCAAAAAGGTGAAATTGAATAATTGGTAAAAGAAATGTTAACTGCTGGAATAATTAAGCCTAGCAATCGCCCTTTTCTCTAGTCCAGTTTTGTTAGTAAAACAAAAAAGGATGGGAGCTGGATATTCTACATTGATTACAAAGCACTCAACAAAGTAACAGTTCTAGAAAATTTTCCAATTCCAGCCATTAATGAATTGGAAGGATCAACTGTGTTTTTCAAATTGGATCTCAAGTCTCGGTACCACCAAATTCGAATGAAATCAGGGGATGACCATAAAACAGCTTTTCAAACCCATCAAGGACACTACGAATTCATGGTAATGTCCATTGGGCTTAGAAATACACCTTCAACTTTTTAAGCGATTATGAATGACATTTTAAGAGAGTATTTGCAAAAATTCATCTTAGTATTTTTTGACCATATCCTGATTTACAGTGCTAATGTTCCCACTCACCTAGTTCATCTAAGGAAAGCTCTGGAGATCTTACAGCAACACAAGCTGGTCATCAATAAAAATAAAAAAGTATGTTTGGTCCAACTCAACTAGAGTACTTGGGACATATCATCTCAAAGAGAGGAGTGCAGGCAGACCCATCCAAAATAAGTAGTATGATCCAATGGCCTGTACCAACAAACCTTAAAGCTCTACGTGGATTTCTTGAACTCATCAAATACTATTGGAAATTCATCAAAGACTATGAAAAGATTGCTACTCCTCTCACAAATATGTTAAAAGAGGATGCTTTTGGTTGGAATGAAGAAACCCAGGAAGCTTTCCAAAAACTCAAGGAGGCCATGACTACAATTCCGGTACTAGTTATGCCTAACTTCGCTTTACCTTTCAAATTAGAAATAGATGCTTCTGGCAAAGGGGTGGAGGATGTTCTTATGCATAATGGACGGCCAATAGCCTATTTTAGCCAAGCTCTATCAACTCGTACTCAACAAGCTTTAGTTTACGAAAAAGAAATAATGGCCATTGTCTTTGCAGTCAAAAAATGGAGACATTACCTACTTGAGCACCATTTTGTTGTTAGAACTTATCAAAGGACCTTGAAGCATTTACTCAAACAGTGGATTATGAGCACTAAACATTATAAATTGGTGTCTAAATTAATGGGATTTAGCTTTGAGATCCAATACAAACCTGGGAAAGAAACCGGGTGTGGATGCTCTCTCTTGGAGAGAAGAAAATGTGATTTTAAATGCCTTCTCAATTTGGCACTTAGAAGACTTTGAAAGATGAGAAAATTTCTAAAATTATACAGAAAATTATAGCTGGACAGCAAACAATTCCAAACTATGACCCAAGGGCTGGAATTTTAATTTTTAAGGGAAAATTAGTGGTATACAAGGATGTCATAGCACACCAATGGGGGGTCATTCAAGATATCTCAGAACCTACAAACATTATCAGAAGTAGTATTCTAGGAAGCGATGAAGAAGGATATTCAGGATTTTGTGCCCGCCTGCGAAATTTGCAATAAGCATGACTACTATAGCCTTTACCTATAGCCCAACAGGTCTGGGAAGATATCAACATGGACTTCATCATGGGACTCCACATGTCACAGGGGTATGATACTATAATGGTGCTAGTAGATAGGTTAACAAAGTATGCCAATTTTCTATTACTCTCTCACCCTTTCGTAGCTAAAGAGGTGGCTAATGTCTTTACTCAGGAGATTGTTCCCCTACATGGAATACCAGTCTATTGTGTCTGATAAGGATAGAATCTTTATCAGCCACTTTTGGAAAGAGTTATTTAGACTGACAAGGACTAAAATTCATCTCAGCTCAAGTTATCACCCCCAAACTAATGGACAAACATAAGTCACCAACAGTTTAAAAACCTACCTCCGTTACTTTGTGGAGACAAGCCCAAGTGGACAAAATGGATTCCATGGGTAAAATTCTGGTTTAACTCATTCTACAATAGGTCTACAGTGATGACCCCTTTTAAGCAAAGAACTAAATTTCTTTTCTTTTTCATCGAAACGACCAAAACGTTTTCGTTTCCTGAGTCACCGACACAAAATGAAATTATCGAAACGAAACGAAGTGGTTGTTAAAAAATTATACTAATTCGATTGAAATTACTGTGTTTCGGAATGTTTCGGTAGAAATACTCTTGTTTTAATGAAAATTTCAGTGGAAATACTTCTATTTCGGTGAAAATAATCTTATTTCGAGTTGTTTCGATAGAAATACTCTTGTTTCGAGTTATTTCGATGGAAATACTCTTATTTCGAGTTGTTTCGATAAAAAAGTACTAAACTAATTTGAATAATAAAAAAATTGACAATATAAAAGTAGATGAAAGTAGCATCATATCACATCCAACACCAAGTTATTTTCTCCCACAAATCACAATATTTTTATTAACTTTCTACTCTCTCCATTTGTTCTCATAACATTGTTTTTCTTCATTATCTTTATTTTAAAGAAAACTATAAAAATAATGAAAAGAGAGATTAAAAGACAAAAAGAGAAAAAGATACCTAAAAATAGAGACAAAATCATGATCGACAAAGAGAGAAAATTAAATATAGATGTCACAAAAGAATTAAAAAGATGGAAAGATGGATGCAAGTGAGAGATTGTTGTTGAATGCTGTTAAGATTTGAGTTAGAGTCCTTAATGTAATAACATGTTTACTTACTATTTAATTCTAGACATTAATTCAAATTAATTTTAATATAATTTTATATATCTATATTATTAATATTACGTTAAAAAAAATTTAAATTGAAAAAAATATTATTTGAAATTATTTGAAACGTTTCTTAAAAAAAATTTCGTTTTCTCAAAATTTTCGAAACGTTTCGAAATGTTTCCGTTTCTAGAATCACCAAAATGGTACCTCGAAACGAAATTTAGTACCTTACTTTTAAGGCCTTGTATGGTCATGATCCTCCTCTTTTCTGGTTCACTAATGACTTGTCCTGCATAGAGAAAGTGAATGAACAAATTAAAGATAGAAATCTGATTCTAGCTAAGTTAAATGAATATTTAAAAAGGGCATCGGATGACATGAAAGTTGCTAGTGACAAGAAACGCAATGATCTGGTTTTGCAAGAAGGGGACTAGGTGTATTTAAGGCTTAGACCTTACAAAATGAGGTCCTTAGCTAAAAAAATAAACGAACAACTGGCTATAAATTTTATGGGCCTTATTTGATCCTCAAAAAAATAGGTCCAATTGCTTACAAGTTGCAATTACCATAATGAGCTCAAATTCACCCTATTTTTTATGTGTCAACTCAGAAAGGCTCTTCATCCAACTACAAAAGTTTAGCTCCTTCCTACAACTTTATCAAAGGAGATGGAACTACTGGTTTTTTCTAAGAAAGTGAAACAAATCCGCACTCTCATGAATGGCAAAAAGAAGTATTGATTAAATGGCAGTAGCTGCCTAAATGTGACACTACCTGGGAAGATTATGAAATGATCCATAACCAATTTCCCCCCTTTCCACCTTGAGGACAAGGTGAATGTTGCAAAGGGGGTATTGATGGAAACCATTCCCTTGTCCTTAAGAAATATACTAGAAAGAGTCAACCTCCCAAGGAAGTGTAGGACTTAGAAAAAAGAGCCCAATATAGTAAGTCCCAAGCCTCTAATAGTATACAACAAAAAGGGAAAAGCACATGAGATGGAGGAGTTAGTTACAAGGGGTGCATGATGTGTGAAGTGGTGGGGGGCTGGCTGAATTTAGTTATTAATAGCAGAAAGGTAACAGGGAGGGTATGGAGAAAATTGGTTAATGGTGGGAGCAGCTGACTGCTAAGTGTCAAAGGGAGTGAAAACCTCTTGAGTACTATCTTTCCTTATAGTTCTTTGCTCTTGTTGCTAGTATTTGTCATTTCTGTTTTTCATACACATACTGGGAAACACTATTTTTTTTATATAATTTCATTGTTCCATAGCAATATTAATAGCAGTATTGTCTACTTAATTATTGAGAGACTTGTTATCTTACTTTTAAGAAGCATTTCAAGAAGGTTCTGACATTGGTTTCCATCAAGTGAAGGGGAAACAACAATGGAACATTTTCCAGCGATAGGTATTGAGAGCCATCGGCAATTTTTTTTTCTGATTTCCTGTACATGGACTATAAGACAAAAATAAACTAGAAACTCCTATCATGTGATCAGTTGCACCTGCATCTATGATCCAAGTGTAATCAAAGTTGACACTTAGAAGAACAATGTTTGAATAGTCACCTTTCTGAGTTCAGGAACATGAAGACCTCTGAGATTTTAACAATTTGTACAGTTGGTCTATTTGTTCTTTCATGAAAGGAAATAGACTCAAGAATGACTGCTACTTTTGATCAGATGCGGTAGTCTGAAATGCACGCCTATCCCCTCCAAATTTCTTTTTTGATTTGGCGGCTTGCCATAGATTTTCCAGCAAGTCTCTCATGAGTACCCGAGATATTTGCAATAATCACACCATGGTCGTTTACCATATTTCTTGAGTGTCATGAAAATTTTTCGTAACAAGAGCAAAGTTCTCCACCTCAAAACCATAAGGGTGTTTGTTTAGCATGATACTTTGTCAAGCTTCTTCTCAGAAAACCTCAAAGAAAGCTTATCTGATGATGGGTAAAGGACTTTTTTCTAAAATCGACCCCATACTTCACTTAACTCCTTGTTCAATCCTGCTAAAAACATAAAACACCCAATCACTTTTTTAACGTTTCATAAATTGGATGATGTCTTCAAAAAATTTCCAATAATCATCATAGGATAGGTCTAGCTCTTGCCATTGTGTCAATAATTCATTATAATAGAATGTTACATCCCAATTTCCTTACTTTTCATGCTACAGCTTTGATTTCAACTCAAATATCTGTGAAGAATTTTCAAGATCAGATTATGTTTCTTTGACATCCTACCAAACATCTCTAGCAATAGGTATAAACAAAAATGGTTTTTCATTTGTTGGTTCCATTGCATTTATTAAACAAGCAATAATTAGGGAATTTTCATATTTCCACATTTTCCATTGTTGATCACTTTTTGCTGGTTTGGAGATTTCTCTAGTTAAATACCCAAGTTTTCCTTTACCATCCATTATCGGCTTCACAGTCTAGGCTCACTCCACATAATTCCTCCCATTGAGTCTATGGATATTTACGTGAAGCGAGTTTGAAGATGAATCCAGACTGTTTCCTCCCTAATTAGCTAAAATTCCACTGCTCCAAACACCACCCAAGTTTTGAACGTCGGTAGCACCTCCAACAGTGGGCGCCACAATACTTTCTGCAAAAGATTCCCAGCCTGTTTCTCTAATTCAGCTAGTCATTCCCATCAAGGCAGTCTTCCATGTGACTTGGTTTGCCATCTAGTTCTAGGTTTATGTCGTTGGGTTCACCCTTTTAGGTTCTGGATTGCATTCATCAGGATATGGGTTCACATCTGGCATGGTCTTGCCTTTCGACCGACTTGGTCTTGCCTTCTCTATAATGGTTGAGACCTCGAACAAAAACAGAGGGAGATGGAATGCAAGTAGAGAAGCCAAACTAACTTTACTCCTGCTCTGATATCATGCGAGCGAGAGCAAGAAAAGAATTGAGGTGGAGATATTGGTCTCTCTTATATTTTTATTTAGAGTTTACTTATGAATTTATACATGCTGCTCCTATAATCATGGAGCAGATTTTTGCATAAAACAAAAAAGACTACTAAACTATAGCAATGGAAAAACAGAGAGAAAAATCAGTGATAAAATGACTTGGGATAAAATAAGATTGGAGTATCATGCCCTATGTTGGGCTCTATATTCCCACAATTTCCATACATAAAATCTTTGCATGCCCCAATTCCTTCATGTCAAACTCTTAACCTCGAGTTCACCTTGTAGGAAAGTAGTTACTAGGTTTGAATGAGCTACTAGGGCCAAAATTACCCTGATGGAATAATGCTTTACTACAAGAGAGTATATTTCATTAACATTAACTCCTCTACTCGTGTAAAGCCTTTTAACAAAAGTTTGGCTTTGTATCTAGCCTTCTCTACTCCAAGTATTGCCTTTTTGTTCTTAAAAATCCACTTACAGCCTACAACCCTTTGGTTCTTAGGCTTATTCACCAATTCCCATGTGTGATTCTTATGAAGAGAAGTTAATTATTCTTTCATAGTAGCCAACCACTACTCACTGTCTTTGCTATAGATTGCTTGACTATAATCAATTTCTACTGTCTAGGTTCTAAACACCACAATCTAAAGCCCTTTATTCTATCCAAATAATCCCATAACCATATACTTTAAGGCTCTAAGGTCCTTGAAATGAGCATAAGCCGAACAACCAAAGACTCTCAAGTTGCTATAGTCAACAAGTTGGACATGCCAACATTCCATAGGTGTCTTGTGATGCATCAGCAACCAATTTATGTTGAAGGACACCTATTTATCAAATATACAGTAGTGCTAGCAGCTTCTCATCAAAAAACCTTAGGTAACCCAGCATTGAGCAACATGCATCTGACCCTTTCTAGTATAGTTTTGTTCATTTTCCCACCCATTCCATTTTGCTGAGGGTCCCACTGTCCTATATCTTGTGATGCCTTCGTTCCTGAACAACTCATTAAATTGATTTGAACAATATTCCACGCCATTTTCAGTCCTTATTCTTTAAGTGTTTTACGTTTCCTTTCAAGTTTGTTATCATACTGTGTTTTCCATTCCACAAACTTCATGTAAGCATCACTTTTCTGTTTTAGGGTGTAAATCCATACTTTTCTAAAATAGTCATCCACTATAGACATGAAGTACGTATTTCCCTCATGTGATTGTGTTCTTGAAGGACCCTAAAGGTTTGAGTGGACATAATCGAAATGTTTCTTTGTTGTGTGCTTTCTAGTGCCAAATTGCCGCCTAGTGGATTTGCCCAAACACAAAGCTCATAGAAGTCTAACTTGAGATTTTGTCCCCACATAGCAGATTTTGTTTTGACAATTCAACCAACCCCCTTTCACTGATGTGTCATAGCCTTATGTGCCACAATCTAGTTTCCAATTAAGGAGAATAGGCCATGTGTCATAGTTCCTTTCATAACTAACATTGAACCTTTAAAAACATCTAAGGATCTATTTTTTGACTTAAAATAGTACCCACACTTATTAAACATCCCCAAAGAGATTAAATTCTTTTTGAGTTTAGGGACATACCTCACATATGTTAGGATTCTTTCTACTCTATCATGCATTCTGATTCTTATTGTGCTTGAGCTAGTGACTTTGCAAGGTTTATTGTTGCCTAGCAGCACGAATCCTCCATCACTTTCCTCCATTATCTCAAACCAGCTTCTGATGGGACACATATGGAATGTGCAGCCAGAGTCTAAGAGCCATTCCTTGCTAAGATCTTCTTTAGTGACTACCAGTACTTCAGAAGAGACATAATCATTTGTAGCTACTGCTGCATTTACAAAATCCTTAGGCCTTTCTTGTGATTTTTTCTTCCTCTCAAGGGCAATCTTTCTTGAAGTGGCCCTATTTGTGGCAGTGAAAGCACTTTAGAGTAGTTTTTGCTTGATTTTCTTTCCCAAACTTTTATTTTTACTTGTTTATGTTTCCCTTTGAATCCATCTTGTCATTCTTCCCTCTTGCAATCAATCCTTTCCCATGGATTTCTTCTTTCAATTCTATCTTTCTTTGAAGTTCCTTGGGATATAATGCAAATAGAACTTTTCAAGGGATATAGTTTGTTCTCTTCCATAAACCATAGTATCTTTAAAATTCTCATACTATTTAGGAAGAGAATCTGACCAATTATTGACTTATCATCTTGCATCTTGAAAGCATATAGTCTTTGTTTCATATAAAGCCAGTTTGCCAATGACTTGTTCATATAAAGTTTCTTAAGTTGTAGCACATTACAATAGCAGAAGCCTCCCTTGACAAATTTGTTAGCACCTTGTAATTCAAGATAATTAAGTAGTGTGCTCTATCAAGGATTTCATTTCCCTCTTCTTTTGAAAGTAAGGTTAGCAAACCCTTTTCTCCCTTCAAGGCATTAGCAAACTCTTGATGAACCAAGAGAGCTTGTTGTAAGATGATATAGAACTAGCCATAATAGTTGAACACGTAAATCGTGCGATTCGCTTTGATTCAGATGGCCACCTATACAAATCGGTGGCCAAATCGTGATATGGTCGAAATCGCTACAAAATCGCACAGATCAATGTGATTCAGGCACAAATTGCAAAATTGTACAATTTTGCGATTCTGGAGGCTGGGTGATGTTTTGTATCTTCTTCCCAAAACCCTGTCCTTGCCTTCGCCGTCATGCAGCTACGCGATGATCTGCTTCTTCTCGACAACATTTGATGTACATTCAGTAATCAAGATGAATTACTCTCATTTTGTCTTCTCTCTTCTCCTTCTCTCTCTCTTTCATTCTCTCTAATTTTCCATTGTAATTATGTGACACTTCACAAAATTACACATGGTATTAGAGCAACAATCAATAAAGGGAGCCAGCAATTCTACAATTCACAAGGATGTTCAACTATTCCTTTCTAGCAAAGCTAGACGAGTCCAATTTTCAAATGTGGAAGCAGCATGTGTACTTTGCTGTTTTTGGACACAGCCTTGAGCATTTTCTTGAAGATCCAAGGACACCATCCAAGTTCTTGACACACGAAGATCAAGTTCTTAAACAAGTGAATCCAAAATTTATGCATTCGATGAGGCAAGACTAATTGCTTATGTCTTGGATACTTTCCTCTATGTCAGATGAAATACTTACAAGAATGGTTGGTAGCAACTCCTCTTATCAAATCTGGAACAAGTTAGAGACCTTCTTTTTGGCTCAAACAAGAGCAAAGGTAAGGTAACTTAGATTTCAATTAAGAACAACAAAGAAAGGTAGTCAATCAATTGGTGGTTTTGTGGTTCAAATTAAAAATGTGTCTGATTCATTAGAAGCAATAGGCTCACCTGTGTGTGAGAATGAGAAGACTGAGGAATTTTTTGAGGCATTAGGTAATGAATATGATGCCTTTGTCATTAGTGTAACAAGATTAGACCCCTATTCTGCAAGGGATATAGAATCACTTTTAATGGCACAAGAAGAAAGGCTTAAAAGAACAAAACTGGGAAATACGTAGCACATCATAACGGGAATTATGATTAGAATGGTATTTTCTGTGGAAGAAGCACTTGTAGAGGTAATGCTAGTAGAGGAAATTTTAATGGGAAGTATAGAAATTCAGGCAGAGGAAGTTTTAGCAATGGATGGAATAATTCTATTGGTAGAGGGAAATTCTAGCCAAGAAGCATAGAAAATTTTCAGCCAAGAGGCAGAGGTTTTGGTAGGCAATTCCCAAGATCCCAATGCCAAATTTGTGGCAAAATGGAACACACTACACTGCAGTGTTATCACTAAGGTTCAAATAATTTTCCTAACAATTTTGCTGGTTCTGCGTCTACAAATTATACTTCACATTCTAAACATCTTGCACAAGGATTTAAAGACCCATATACTGCCATACACTATGCAAATTTAGACACTTTGGCTGATCCAAACTCAGGTGCTACAGCACGTCACTTCTAGCTTTGAAAATCTAAAAAACAAAGGTGATTACTTGGGGCAACACAAGTTGTACATGGGTGATGGTTCAAGTTTTTTGATAAAGCATGCTGGTTCATCTCATATAAAGTCTCTTTTTCATTCCTCTACTTTAGCTTTGCATGATTTACCGTATGTGCCTCATATAACCAAGAATCTTGTTAGTGTTTCTCAGTTTTCCAAGGACAATGATGAATGATGTTTACTTTGAGTTCCATCCTCATAGATGCTTCATAAAATGTCAGGCCACTCATCAAGTGTTACTGCAAGGAACTCTTAAAGCCAATGGATTGTATGCAGTCGATAGTTTTCAGCTGGTGCCTCACTTTCAGCCTTCTGCAAATACTGCTACTCATAGTATTAGTTTTAACTTTGTAATATGGCATAACAGACTTAGTCACTGCTCATTGCCAGTGATAAACCAACCAAGTGCCGCACAAATGTAACATGAATTGTATCACTAAAAGTAGTATTTCATTTTGTCAAAACTACTATTTGGGAAAATCCCATAAATTACCATTGTGTCTTCCAATGGCTTCAAGTATTATGTAGTCTTTGTTGATGCATTCTCAAGTCTCAGTTCAATTTACTTTCTAAAGAAAAAATCAGAAGTGGCTACAACATTTATTAATTTTAAGACAATAGTTGAATTAAAGCTAAACAGTAAGATCAAAATGGTCCAATCTGATGGAGGAGGATAACTTAAAGCACTCACTCCTTGTCTCAACCAAAACGGCATCCTTCATAGATTCACTTGACCTCGTACTTCAGAACAACATGGCAAAATAGAAAGAAAGCAAATGGGGTTGTCTTAATTGGCCACAGCAGCTATGCCTCTAAAATTTTGGGATGATGCTTTAAGAACAACAGCTTATACAATCAATAAGCAGCCAACTCCAAAACTTTCTTATACTTCTCCCAATGAGGTACTCTTTCACTTAATACCTAGCTACAATTTCTTTAAGGTTTTTGATTGCTTGACTACATAATCAGTACAAGTTCAGTTATAGATCTTCAAAGTGCACCTTTTTGAGATATACTTCTAATCATAAAAGTCACAAGTTCCTAGATTCTTCCTCTGCCAGAATTTACATATACAGACAGGTAAGATTCAATTAGTCTGAGTTCCCACGCAAAACACTAGTACCCAGTGCAGAATCACATTTGCACCATTTTCATCTAAACCATTAGTGTCTATACCTCTCATACCAAACACAACACCAATTCCCAGCCCAATCACTATTCCAAACACTAATCTAAGCCTAAACACTATCCCCAAACACTCTCCCGACAAATACAACAGTCTTAGAACCAAAAACACATACTATCAAACCAATAATGGTAGTAAACCACCATCCTAAGATAACAAGGTCAAAAGCCCAAGCAAGGTTACCTGAACCTACAATACTTATGGCAGCAACAGAACCTAAGACTGTCAAAGAAGCAATACAAAGTTCATAGTGGTTTACAGCAATGAAAGATGAGTATGAGGCTCTACTCAAGAACAACACTTGGTCTCTTGTTGAGCTACCAAAGGACAAGAATGTCATTAATTGCAAATGGGTGTTTAGGTCAAAACCAACCCAAATGGATTTCTACACAGGTATAAGGCAGGATTAGTGGCCAAAGGCTTCGATCAAATGCCAAGAAGCAATTTTACAAGACTTTCAATTCAATAGTTAAGCTTGTCACTGTGAGGGCAGTATTGAGCCTGGCACTTCCCAAAGGGTGGATCTTGCACTAAGTGGAAATAAACAATGCCTTCCTTAATGGGGTCCTCAATGAAAAAGTCTATACGACTAAGTCTCACGGCTTTGAAGCCTCTAACACGTAGCTAGTTAGCAAACTCCACAAGTCCCTATATGGCCCCAAACAAGTTGCCAGAGCTAGGTTTGAGAAGTACTACTCTTTCCCTTGGCTTCTCAGCTTCTAAATGTGATAGTTCACTATTTGTCAAGCATGGTTCTACCATTTTGATATATGTTGATGATATAATCAATTGCTGCAGTAGCTAAACTTGGTTTTCCCATTAAAAGATTTAGGAAGATTGAATTATTTTTGGGAGTTGAAGTAAAGTATGCTAATGATGGTTCATTTATACTGGCTCAAGAGAAATATGTAAAAGAGATGCTTGTTAAGGCCAGAATGCAGCAAGCAAAGCCACTGTCTACCCCTACAGTAGCAAGCACCAAGCTTACAACTCCAGGGTCAAAGGCCTTTGATAATGTATCTCTCTACAGAAGTATTGTGGGAGCTTTACAGTATTGCACAATCACTAAGCCAGAGATCTCATATGCGGTAAATAGGGTCCACCAGTTCATGCAAAAGCCAATGGAAGAACATTGGGCAACTGTTAAAAGAATTCTGAGGTATTTGTCTGGCACACTCAACTTTAGTGTCAAGTTCAGCAAGTCCCCTTCCCTGGAAATCACAACATTTTGTGATGCTGATTGGGCCAACAATCTTGATGACCGAATGAGCGCATCTAGAAATTGTCTTCTTTGGCAGTAATCTCATCTCATGTTCATCAAGGAAATAGCCAACAATACCTAGATCTTCAACAAAAGCAGAATTTAGAAGTTTATCCAACTTAATTGCTGAGGTTACTTGGGTTTAGTCACTGCTACATGAATGCAGAGTCTCAATGATGCCTCCAAAGATCTATTGTAGAACCTTGGCACAGTCCTCCTTAGTGCCAACTCAGTTTTGCATTCCAGAACAAAGCGCACCTTGAATTAGACCTCTTCTTTGTAAGGGAGAAAGTCATCCAAAAGCATATCACAGTACTGCATATTGTTTCACAAAACCAACTTGCACATATTCTCACCAAACCACTACCTATCAACCATTTCTTAGACTTAAGGTCCAAACTCAAGGATGCAGATTCAGCACCCCTGACTTTGAGGGGGAATGTAAGATGATGTAGAGCTAGCTACAGTTGTAAAAGCAAAATGTAAAGCTAGCCAGGGTTGAAGGTAGTTAGGATTGCATTAATTGTAAGTTGTTAGAGTTAGTTTAATTACAGTTTGTATTACAGCTCTATATAATAGAATTTGGGGTACATTCGGTAATCAATCAAATCAAATGAAGCACCCTCATTTTGTCTTCTCTCTTCTCCTTCTCTTCTCTTCTTCATTCTCTCTAATTCTACCATAGTAATTCTATGACACATCATAGAATCAAACACATCTTAACCCTCCATAAGCCAAAGTCATTCTTGCCATTGAATTTCTCTATGTCAAATTTCATGGACATCATAACAAGGTTCTATTGCCCATTGTTGCAAAATTCAACCAAGAAACTACTCACTCTAATCCAAAAACAAATAATCCAGCAAGAATCGAAGCAATTAACTCACAAACACTTGACAAAACCAGAAACAAGAATCAAGAACACCAGTGCTTAACATGGTTCAGCCAATGTATCCAACATCCATGATGAAAACAGCTTCTATTGATGATCAAGAAGAATTACAAGACTTCCTTGACAATAAAATCTCTCAATCAGTATTGATTTCATTCTCTCATTGCTGTTTCTCTCCAAGAATCCAGTACAAGAGTATTTCCCAATGCCCAGTTGCCCCTCGATCAAGTCTCTCTGATTCTCTCATAAAAAACGCCAATTGATCTCAATTCTTCAGTCACATCCTAGGCCTTCTATATCCTCTGTATGTGCCTAGCTTCAAGTGAATGAATAATAAACCGAGATCTTCCCCAAAAGTCTGGTTCTGCTGCTGGAAGCGGTTTTACAGTTATTTCAGTTATTGTCTTTTGCCGAAGATAACTAACAGCTTTGGGCTTATTGATAATTATGAGACAATTTAACAAAATATGTGTCTCTATTTATGTTAATTTCAATTTAATACTTAGCATTATTTGTGCAAAATAAGATTATAAGAATCCACATTTAAGTCAAAAAATGAGTTTTGAACTAGATCAATATCAGTGCACAGTTATTCCCTCCAATTTCAATCGAATTAGAACGGAATATGAGACAGAAAGAAAGAAAGAAGCAAAATATCCTAATACCATCAAGGATAATATGTTAAATGAGCTGAAATATTTAAAATTGCAAGAGAAGCAGGAAATGTTGCTGCACATGGGTGTTCATATTTAATGCGTGAATTCTTAGTCTAATACCCTGAAATTCAAACCAAAGATTGCATAGAGAAGTTCACTAGACGCCCAAGAAGTACATTATGTTCTATTTTGCTATTCCATTGAAATAGCAACGAACTTTAAAAACCCAACATTCCAACTCACAGTCTGTTAAAAATAAATAAGACGGGGAGACAGAAAGACCTGCTATAGTATTGAAATTCTTCCTTTCCCATTTTAACCCAATTTGTCTTGGAATAAGTTTAAAAGAAAATTAAGTAAAGAATAATAAAAACAAAACCTCAAAAATCTCCATCTTCAAAAACTGGATAACTTTTCTTCAATTTAATTTCAGAGCAATCAAACAGAATTTGAAAAGAAAACCAAAGCTGGAACAGAAATAGGGGTTCAATATTGGAAATCAACCTTGCAGGGCAATTTGGATAGAAGCTTCAACTCTTCTTCTTCTTCTTCGGAGAGAAATTGAGATTATCTATTGCGAAACAGACCCTCCCTCACAGAACTGGAAAAAAAGCCCCTTCTTTACCTGTGTCCTACCCTGCTGGGACGCTACCAGCTATCCACACGCAGCCTTTCGTGCACCCTTTCACTCCCAAGCATTTTGAGCGTGTTGGTCTTTCTTAAGTTGTTTTTTTCCAGTGAATTTGATGACTTTCCTTTTAATAATCATAATCTACTACGTATATCGTAAAAGACCAGATTCTCTACGGTGCACAGCACGGTGCTGTGCACGGCAGTAGGAAGATTTTAAAAAAATAAAATAAAAAAATAAAACCTGTCTTTTACTGTGCACAACAGAAGATCCGTAAATGATGTTACGTCCAATTATAAAAAAAATACATGACAAAATAGTGTACGGATAATAACATGTGAATTTGATAGAAAAAAATTATATTATAAATTATAAATTGATTAAATTAATATATTTTAAAAACAAAATAACAAAAATACATTTAAACCTTTCTTTTACAATAAAAATTGAGCGAATTTTAAAAAAAATTAAAGTGAATTGCTTTTGGATCTTTGAAAAATATATTTTCTTAATTTGATTTTTCAAATTTTAACTATTTAATTTAAGTCTTCCAAAATTTATCTCTTTTTCAAAATCCTCTTTATGTTTTATTAATATATTTATTTACTAGTTTAATAAGAGTTTAATTGATTGTTAAGTGTTTATTTATAGTAAAGTGATGAAAAAAAAATTTAAGTGAATCTCTAATATTAATTAAAATGTATTGTATTGTATTAAATTAGATAAATTTTAAATTACGTTAAATAAATTAATTAATAAAGTTGATATATTAATATCTTTTAAATGAGACAATATTTGAATGACTAAAACAAAAAAAAAGGTTAAATTTTATAGGATTAAATTTAAAAAATATATATTTTTAGGGCTAATATAACAATTTAGTAAAAAGTCTATTAAATTAGGTGCTCACTTTAACGTCCTCCCGAGGGGGCGCATGGTATCATAGCCTATGTGGCTAGCATGGAGCCCATGTAGACCAATAGATTGTCAACATGCGCAGGGTGATGGAGACCACAAAGATTAATAAACAATCCTTAATCATCAAATTAAAATTTTTGAATATTTATAATTTGACCCCAAAGAAAAGTATGCATAGTACCCAAACAATTATATATTTACACCTTAACCCAAAAAAATTTTAGTATACCCACAATGTATAAATATTATAATCTAATCCCACAAATAATTAAATTTACATATTGACCCTTAAAAATTTTGTAAAACTCCAAAACCCAAACATTTTAATGTGACCCTAAAAGACAAAGTAGCAAATGAGACTCAAACAAAATTTTACAAAACAAAAATGGTAATCAATGGATGCTTAAAAAGAAAAACCCATTTTCATAATTTCCCTCATTTTTTCTCTATTGTCAAGAAAAACATTTCATCTTCTTCTCCGTCTCCCATTAGTGAAATAATCAGCATAGGAAACAATAAATCCAACTCCTCCACTAGCAAGACAACAACCTCCATTTACCATGAGTATGATTGTGCAGGGTGAACGGCAACCACCCTAGATGGCGATGTGAATCATTTTGTTCGACTATTCAACTTCGCATTACACTTACAATGAGAATGATGTAAGAAAAGGATCACTTAATGCAAGGAAATGCAATTTTGCTATCACCAAATTATGTTCAACAATGATCAACCACTTTTGTCATGTTTCCAACCGTTGTAATAGGAGTTACTGACTATTGAGTGTTTGTTACTAATGCATTATTATAATGATCAAGTAGTGGCATACATGTTATCTAACTATATATGTATCAAGGCAAGAAAAAAGAAAAGAAAATACTCACACAAGTTATGTTTTTTGGTTACAAATGTGTAGGGAACATTCTAGCATTGTGGTAGAGTTAGGCTGTCTAATCCTCGCAATGGAAATTTTGTTGTGTTTACAGTTTTTTTACATGAGTGAAAAGGTTGCCAATACTGTATAGCACTAGTTTCCAACATTCTCTTCAAATTTATGAACCCTTTGTGGATGACAAACACAGCTTAATATGTGCACAAACCTCACAATTTTGCTTCTTAAATGTAACGACTCCATTTAAGTAACAATTTTTTTTTAAATACCATGAAGTTATTATCTCGTTACAACTTAACTCAAAATAACATTTATTTAATTTATACAATACAAAGTTTACATACATATCATTAATCAATAACATTCGTACAAAAGTCTAACACATATAATTACATCTTATTCATCCCTGTTGACCAGTTCCGGAGATACAGGTGCGGGTGGTTGCACTTTTACTGGGATCTTGGTCAACTCGACCATAAACACCATATATATTACTGGAATCTGCTCAAAATAGAGTAACTCAATCCAACATATGCTAAAAGCCAGTGCCATAGAGAAAATCTGTATAATTATTCTTCTAAACATGACATGAAATTATAGTGAGCATTAAATCCCAGTAAGTTCAACAATAAATCATCAATATAGCTTATCATGTCATATTCATCTGTATAAACTACAGCAAATATCTTTGGTCATATGAATGCATTATATCTATGCACATGAGAATCGTACAATAATGACATGTATGACATGATTAACTATTTTTAAAATATCATATGATGACTATCAATTTATTCTCATATTAAGCTATCCCGATCAAGGTGAGTATTTTCTACTCTCTGGTACAAGATTTTCTCGCTCCATCTGACATGATACACTTTTTTTTTCTCATTAGCATAATCATAACCGTTGGTAGGGCGTCCCCTACTGGTGCACCACACGGATTGCCTTGTGACCGTGCTCACTTTTCACAATGATAGCCAAAAATATGCTTTCAATAACAAGTATGTTCATCAAAATATAATTATTACAAAAAATCATTGATAATCATGACATGAATATAACCATTTCAAATATCACTTTATAAAATATTTCCATGTCAAAATTTCACACTTAAGATGGTAAGAAGTTCATACAATGGCAATGGCTATGGCATATACTAGTAATTTATTATTTTCATTTATAAGATTCTTTTTTTTTAAATATTAATTTTATTTTTTTATTTTTTTATGTAGGTTTTCATCCTATCTGACCTTCTTTTACTATTCAGAGGATAACTCCCTCAATTTAACTCCGATGTAGGTGATCTTGATGTTAATTTAAAGATAAAACAATTATCTAAAACTATTATGTTGAATAGTTTAGCGAAATATTAAGAAATCAACATGATATTACTCCCTCAAAGTACAAGTTATTTCTTCTCGGATAGATTCTGACCTGTACCTACTAAACTGTCCATATTTCCCTTATAAGAATTCTCAATTAAGTGATTCCAGTGGTGAAACATCCGTGACACATATAGTAATAATTTTGATATTAATCATTTATTTTAATTCCCCACAAAATGTTTCCATAAATTAAAACACAGAAGCTATCCTAAAATATTATTCCCTAATTAACCAATTTCTGACTACTGCATACTAATCGGACTATATCTACCTCATATGTACTCCAAATTGAGTGATTTCAGTAGCTAAAATCTATGACACATATATCTATAATTATTATATTAACCATTTATTTTAATTCCCCACAAAATGTTCCCATAAATTAAAATACAGAACCTATCATAACATATTCTTTCCTGATTAACTATTTTCTGACCACTGCTTACTAATCGGACCATATCTACCTCATATGGACTCCAAATTAAGTGATTTTAGTGGCTAAAAATCCGTGACACACATATCTATAATTCTTATGTTAACCATTTATTTTAATTCCTTACAAAATATTCCCAGAAATTAAAATACAGAAGCTAACCTAACATATTCTTCCTTGATTAACTATTTTCTGATCACTGCTTACTAGTCGGACTATATCTACCTCATATGGACTCCAAATTGAGTAATTTTAGTGAGCAAAAATCCATGAGACATAGATCTACATTTTTCATGTTAACAATTTGTTTTAATTCCTTACCGATTATTTTCAAAATTTTAAAAACAGAAGCTTAAAATTTTTCCACCCATAGCCATACATGTGCAGAACTATCTACACCAACCTAAGTATTCAAACATACATGATATGTAACATAATATAGTAACATCCATGACCAATCATCAAAGTTCTAAGATCAAAATCTCATATAAATACTACAAGTTTCAAATCTTTTCTTTAAAAAGAAATATTGTTAAACTTACCTTGAGCACTTAGTCCTCTAGACTTTTTTTCTTCCTTTTTTCCTCTCCTTTCCTCACTCTACCTTGCTTCTATTTTTCCTCTCCCTAACTTGAACGAAAATTCTAATGTTATAAGGGTGGATTTTGCTTAAATAGACCACTAAATAATTTACCTTTCATGATCATGGGTCTACCTTATCACAATTAGGATACACTTGGTTGAATTTTTAGAAAACAAACAACTCATGTTCTTGTCATCCTCTTCCTTAGTCAAAATATGCATAGGAAAAGGAGATTTGTATTTTAAAAATTATGATAATATGTTCTTAAGATAAGGGACAAGGTCCCTTTGATTTAGGGATTCATTTCCTTTTTCTTTTGTCTTAATCAATTATGATAGGTTTGCCTTTTTAGGTGGCAAATTTCTAGCCCTTGAATCTCTATTATTTGGTTGAAATTATTTGTGTGGGATATGAATGTTTTCTCCTAATGTCATGTATACCACTTGCTAAAATGATGAATGTAGGATATAGATATTTTGTCCTAAAACCTTGTATTATCATACCACTTGCTAAAATGATGAGTGTAAGATATATATGCTTTGTCCTAAAGTCTTGTATTATCATACCACTTGCTAAATTTTTGTCTTAAAGCCATGTAACCTAATCTTTATTATATTATCACATGATTTATTTTATTTTATTTTTTTCTCTTGGATTTGGGCTTATTTCTACCCATTTCCTTTGCTTTGGATAAAATTCTACCTTTCTTAGAGGGCTTGGACACATTTTCATAATTTTTGGGCTATCAGTCCAATTTCTATATCCTAGTCCAAGTCTATGTTTTATTTCTTGTTTAGGTTATTAAATGGGCTTGTTAGAAACTTATGTGAAGTGGAAAAACTCTATATGAAGTGTCCATAGGTGAAAGCCCAATGTATGAGTGAATATATTAAACTTAGTAACTCTAGTTCTTGAATTAGGAAAAATTACCCTAATCCAATGTTTTCTTGAAATTTTAAGAACTTTACTTGTTTCCAAAAATTTATCTTCCTTACCCAAGAATTTCACCTTTATTTAGTATATTATTTCTAATTTTTCCGCTTAAATTTTCTCTTTTTACCTATTCTATTAATGTTAGAACATTTCTATGCATACACGTAAAGTGAAAAATTTCTAAGAATTATATTTCCTTATAAATCTAAAAATTTCTAATAAATTTTATTTTCTTAATTAAATATTTATGTACCTTAAAAAAAATGAAATTAGGGATGTTACTTTGAATACTTTTGTATTTTTATTAATTCATGAAACGAAATTAGGGATGTTACACTAAACATGGCAGCACATGCGTGCTATGTGATCAGAGAATGATCGAATTTAGCATATTAATGAACATAAAGCGTATCATGTAGTAAATGGTTAATGGGAAGACATACATTGCAAAGGTGCAATAACTAGTATGGCGTATTGAAACATGACACATAATAGATGATGTTAGTCCATATCAAGTAACAAGAGATGGAGGTAACAAAATACATAAGCACACATAAATGTTGACAATGTTAAATGTGCAAAGCTAGCAAGGTAAAACAATAAGTAGACAAAGGTTCTCAATTGGAGTGTAAGTCCATGTGTAGTTTAATGGCCTACACCTACTCAGACATAGTATCCATTTGGATGAGCTACAACTACACTAATTATATCATGTAGATGATTTGGTCATCTTTTGTTGATGATGGGTCACCTGCATGGCCCTACCTATCTCGATCCATCTCCTGTGGCATTAATGAAGCATCCTCATGGCCCTTTGCCCTTATCTACCTATCCTATTCCTTTACAAATCATATTTGTGCCATGCTTAGCTCCTCGAGTGTCCTCATCGTGATGATTTCACCATCCTTATGGTTTACACCAAAATGCTTCGTGATGTATTTTATAATTAGGTATGATTTTAATACCTTTAAACTTACTTTTTGTTTGATTTAAGTAGAATATAAATAAGAATTAATTGAGTTTTGTGTTTTGTGTTTTGTGTTTTAGGAAGAAGAAAGAAGAAAAAAAGAGAAAAATAGAAAAGGAATATGGAAAAATGCTTATTTTCGACCCTCTGTCACAAATTGAGGCATATCTCTCTCATTTGGACTTCGATTAAGATGATTCTAGCAGCAATGGAAAGAAAAGACATAGAGCTATAACTTTTGTGTTCGGTACTTTGACAAATTCTAAACGTTTTTAGAGCGCCGCAATGTTGTGTCATTGTAGATCTAGAGCATCGTGGCCCTCCCCAGCGTGCCGCGGCATTGAGTTGCCTAGAATCAGAGTGCCTCGGTGCTAGTCCCAAGCACCGCAGTGCCCAACTCAGCGTGCCACAAGGCCTCGTGGCAAGAAATCTAAAGCGCCACGGCGTCCGCCACAACACCAAAATGCTAAAATCGCAATTTTTAGATCTTTTTGGCTTCAATTTAAGCCCGATGGGCCAAGTTTTGACCTAGAAATAGTTTTACTTCAATGAAGGGAAGTCAATCTATGAAAAGGGGAATAAAGGAAGCATTAAGCATCAATTAAGCTCTTAATTACCTTCTTCAATTCTTCTTTAGATTTTCTTATGGCCCTGCATAGCTAATTTATTTTTAATTAGTAGAGGAAGATTGAAATCTCAACGGATCTTCATGCATTGTGAGAGTTAGATTTGATTTTATTAGTTTAATCGTAATCAGGTATTGATTATTCATCTACTCTTCTCTTTTAATGATTATTCATATGATTGTTAGGAGATCTACTAATATATTGTTTGTCTTAATCTACTACTGAATTATGTTCTGAACAAAGTTTTCATTACTGTAATTTATGAGGCAAATAGGATTAAGGATTTTTGAATTATAAATCATTAACCCTATGATGAATGATCAACTAAATTAGATATAGTCAATGTGTTTATATTTGTTTAACTCTATCAGTTTCTCTTATTCTTCATGCGTTTAATAGGTTAGACTTTATTGATGTGTAAAAAGATATCTTATTAATTAGGGTTTAATTGAGGCGATTGTTATCAATTACTAGATTTAAGGAGAAACATGGTTAAAATTCCAATGATAGATATTCAATTTAAGATTGATTATATTGTCAATGATCAATGCAATCCCTTGACGGTGGATATCAACCAAAGCCAACGCCTTTAATATTAATCAATCTCTCTTTAATTACTTTCATTTTTTTACTATACAATCATCAATCCCCCTTTTCTACTTTACATAAGGTACTTCTGCAGCTGTAAGGTCTCCAATGGCCATCCACACTCTTGAATCTTGTGAAATACAAGTCTTATTGCTTACCGCGGCTTCCCTACCTCCGTCGAGACCTTTTATTCCTGTTTCGAGGAATTTGACCTGACCCGAAGGCGAGAACAAGACCGTAAGGTGTTAGAGGATGGGATCCGGTGGCTAGCGTAACAGAATGGCATAGAATGGACTCCCTACGGCCACTCCCTTCCATCGAGACCATTTTCTCTCACTTCAGAGTGTTTGACCTGAACTAGAAGCATAAGCACGACCGCTAATTCTCCAACTGCGGAATCCAATGGCTAATGCACTAAAACTACACAAAACGAACATCCTAATGCTTAACACGGCTTTTCCCCTCCCTCGAGACTTATTTTCTCCATTTGAATAGGATAATGCGGCCCTAGGGAACTGGTGTGGTCGTAATTCATTCGAATAATAAGAAACAGACATCTTATTGCTCGTCACAGCCTCTCGTCTTCGTTGAGGTCCCTTTTCCCTATTTCAAGGCATTCAACCCCACTGGACACACTTATAAGACCTCTAACGATAGGATTCAATAGCCGATGCTCCAAAAGAGCATGAAATGGATGTCCTTAACTTTACCTGCCTGCCAAGATAATTTTACCTTATTTTGGAGTATTTTACCCAACTCAAAAGCACAGACCCCGCCGTAAGATCTCCCATGGCTGCCAACAGGCTTGAATTGTGCAAAATAGAACTCTTGTTGCTCTCTGTGGTTTTCCCCCTTCCATCGCGACGATAGCTCACAAAAATCCTACGAAACGTTCCTCTTGGAGCTCACCATGGCTTGTCCCCCTCTATTGAAACTCTTTCTTCCAATTATAAGGCATTTGGCCTGGCCTGAAAGTAAGAAAAGCATGAGCACAATAGAATGGCATGAAATGGAATCCCTAGTCCCTACCCTTCCTGTCGGGACTGTTTTCTCCCGCGCTAGAGTGTTTGACCTAAACTAGAAGCATAAGCATGATCGCTAGTTCTTTGACTGCAGAATCCAATTGCCAGTGCGCCATAACCATGGTAATGCACGTCCTAGCATTCACCATGCCTTCTCCCCCCTGCAAAGATCCATTTCAATGTTTAAAGCAGATAAAGTAACCCTAGACAACTGGCATGGTCGTAACTCATCATAATCACATGAAACCGATGTCCTAGTGCTCGTGACGTCCTCTCATCTCCGTTGAGCCCACTATTACACATTTTGAGGCATTTAACCATACTGTACATTCCCGTAAACCTCCAGCAAGGGATCTGATAGCAAATGACATAAAACAGATTTCCTTAGCTTCCCCTCCCTGTCGAGATATTCTTACCAACTTACAGAGCATCTGCCCCTACTTAAAATAATAGATGCAGCTGTAAGGTCTCCAACGGTTGTCCACGTGCTTGAATCTTGCAAAATACAAGTCCTGTTGCTCGTCCCAACTTCTTTCCTCTATTAGGAGTGCAGCTCACTTGAATTATACGACACGTGAATCCCAAAAGCTCGCCGCAGCATCCCTCCCTCCGTCGAGACCCTTTCTTCCTGTTTCGAGGAATTTGACTTGACCCGAAGGCGGGAACAAGACCGTAAGGTGTCATACGACGGGATCCAGTAGCCAGCATAACAGAATGGTGTTGAATGTACTCCCTACGACTACTTCCCTCCATCGAGACCATTTTCTCCTACTTTAGAGTGTTTGACCCGAACTAGAAGCACAAGCACGATCGCTAATTCTCCAATTTATGGATCCAATGGCCAATGCATTGAAACTACACAAAACAGACATCCTAATGCTTAACACTTCTTTTCCCCTCCCTTAAGACTTAGTTTCCCCATTCGAATAGGATAACACGGCCCTAGGGAACCGGTGTGGTCATAACTCATTCGAATAATTAGAAACAAACATCTTATTACTCGTGACGACCTCTCGTCTTTGTCAAGGCCCTATTTTTCCTATTTTAGGGCATTCGACCCCACTAGACATGCCTGTAAGACCACTAACAGTGGGATTTGATAACCGGTGCTCTAGAACAGCGTGAAAAGAATGTCCCTGGCTTTACCTCCCTATCAAGATAATTTTACCCTGTTTTGGAGTATTTTGCCGGACTCAAAAGCACAGACCCAGCCGTAAGATCTCCCACAACTGCCGACGTGCTTAAATCGTGCAAAACGGAACCTTTGTTGCTCTCCCTAGCTTCCCTTCCTCCATCGCAACTACAGCTCACTGAAATCCTACGAAACATGCCTCTAAGAGCTCGCCATGGCTTGTCCCCCTCCATTAACACTCTTTCTCCCAATTTTGAGGCATTTGGCCCGGCCTAAAGGTGAGGAAAGCACCAGCGTGATAGGATGGCGTGAAACGGACTCCCTAGTGCTCGCCTTCCCCGTCAGGACCATTTTCTCCAACTCTGGATTGTTTGACCTAAGCTAGAAGCACAAGCATGATCGCTAGTTCTCTAACTGCAGAATCCAATAACCAGTGCATCATAACCACGGTAACGCACATCCTAGCATTCGTTGTGCCTTCTAACCCTTGTAGAGACCCATTTTCACCATTCAAAACTGATAAAGTAATCTTAGACAACTAGCATGGCCTTAACTAGTCAGAATCATGTGAAACCGATGTCTTAGTGCTCGCAACGTCCTTTCATCTCTGTTGTGTAACATCCATAATTTCGCTTCTTTTATTAACAAAGGAAATAAAATTTATTAGACAATTTTTAGATATCTAAGGAAATACAATCCTTAGAAATTCTTCACCTTATGTGTATGCATAGAAAATGTTTCTAACATTAAGAGAATAAGTAAAGAGAGAAAACCTAATAGGAAAAATTAGAAATAACATACTAAAGAGAGGCAAAATTCTTGGGTAAGGAAGATAAATTTTTGAGAAATAAGTAAAGGTCTTAAAATTTCAAGAAGATTGAATTAGGGTAATATTTCCTAATTCAAGAGTTAGCTTTCTTAAGTTTAACATCTCCACCTATACATTGGGCTTTCACCTATGGATACTTCATATAGAGTTTTTCCACTTCACATGAGTTTCTAGCAAGCCAATAGGATAGCCTATGCAACAAATAAAACATAGACTTGGACTAGGATATAGAAGTTCGACCGATAGCCCACAAACCATAAAAATGTGACTAAGCCCTCCATGAAAGGTAGAATTTCAGCCAAAGTAAAGGAAATAGATAAGAATGAGCCCAAATCCAAGAGAAAAAAATAAAAATCATGTGAGAAAATAGTAGTGCAATAATAAACAAGATTAGGTCACATGGCATTAAGGCAAAATATATATATCCTACATTCATAATTTTAACAAGTTGGTAATAATACATGGTATTAGGACAAAATAGCTATATCCTACATTCATAATTTCAACAAGTAGGTAATAATATATGGCATTATGACAAAACATCATTATCCTACACAAATAATTTTAGTCAAGCAAGAAAGACTCAAGGGTTGGAAATTTGCCACCTAGAAAAGTAAACCTATCATACTTGATTAAGACAAAAGTAAAAAAAAAATGAGTCCCTAAATCAAAGGGACCTTGTCCCTTGTCTTAAGAATATTTTATCATGATTTTCAAAATACAAATCTCCTTTTGCTATGCATATCTTGACTAAGGGATAGGAAGACAAGAACATGAGTTGTTTTTTCCTAAAAAACAACCAAGTACATCCTAATTGTGATAAGGTAGACCCATGATTATGATAGGTGAACAATTTGATAGTTTATTTAAGCAAAATCCACCCTTATAACATTATAATTTCATCCAAGTGAGGGAAAAGAAAAATAGAAGCAAGGTAGAGTGAGGAAAGGAGAGAAAGAGAAGAAAGAAGAAGGAAGAGAAATCTAGAGGATTAAGTACTCAAGGTAAGTTAACTTAATCTCCACTTGAATCTATATTTTCTCTTCATCCTTGGGGTTCAAAACTCACCCTCCTTCTCTTATTTAAGCTTCTAGAAAAGTTAAGGAAAGGGAGGAATCTTTCTACTTCCTTCAAGAGAAAACAAGAAAAAGAATTCACTAAGTGAGCTAGGGAGATCTTTAGGAAGGTTTAACAATATCTCGTTTTGAAGAAAAGTTTTGAAATTTGTAACATTTATATGGGATTTTGATCTTAGAACTTCAATGAAATTTAGAATATTTGTTACTTTGATGATTGGTCATGGATGTTGCTGATGTGTTTATAATTAAGCATGATTTTAATGCCTTTAAGCTTAATTTTTGTTTGATTTAAGTAGAATATAAATAGGAATTAATTGAGTTTTGTATTTGGTGTTTTAGGAAGAAGAAAGAAGAAAAGAAGAGGAAAATAGAGAGAAAATATGAAAAATGCTGATTTCTAACCCTTCATCACTAAATGAGGTATATCTCACTGATTTGAACTCTGATTGAGGTGATTCCAATGGCTATGGAAAGAAGAGACATAGAGCTACAACTTTCTGTTCGGCACTTTGGTAGAATCTGTAATATCCCTAATTTTGTTTCATGAATTAATAAAAATACAAAAGTATTCAAAGTAACATACCTAATTTCATTTCTTTTTAAGGTACATAAATATTTAATTAAGGAGATAAAATTTATTAGAAAATTTTTAGATATCTAAGAAAATATAATCCTTAGAAATTCTTCATCTTACATGTATGCATAGAAATGTTCTAACATTAATGGAATAGGTAAAGAGAGAAAACCTAAGAGGAAAAATTAGAAATAATATACTAAAGAAAGGTGAAATTCTTGGGAAATGAAGATAAATTTTTGGAAACAAGTAAATGTCTTAAAATTTCAAGAAAACATTGGATTAGAGTAATTTTTCCTAATTCAAGAACTAGAGTTACTAAGTTTAACATATTCACCCTTACATTGGGCTTTCACCTATTGAAACTTCATATAAATTTTTTCCACTTCACATAAGTTTCTAGCAAGCCCGTTGGATAACCTAAACAAAAAATAAAACATAGAGTTTGACTAGGATATAGAAATTGGACTGATAGCCCAAAAATTATGAAAATGTGTCCAAATCCTCTAAGAAAGGTAGAATTTTATCCAAAGTAAAGGAAATGGGTAGGAATAAGCCCAAATCCAAGAGGAAAAATAAATTAAATTAATCCATGTGATAATATAATAAAGATTATGTTACATGGCTTAAAGACAAAAATTTAGCAAATGGTACGATAATACAAGGCTTTAGGATAAAACATCTATATCCTACACTTATAATTTTAGCAAGTGGTATGATAATACATGACATTAAGACAAAACATTCCTATCCCACACAAATAATTTCAACCAAATAATGGAGATTCAAGGGCTAGAAATTTGCCACCTAAAAAGGCAAACCTATCATAATTCATTAAGACAAAAGAAAAAGAAAAAGAATCCCTAAATCAAAGGGACCTTGTCCCTTATCTTAAGAACATATTATCATAATTTTCAAAATACAAATCTCCTTTTCCTATGCATATCTTGAATAAGGAAGAGGAAGACAAGAACATGAGTTGTTTGTTTTTTCAAAAATTCAACCAAGTGTATCCTAATTGTGATAAGGTAGACCCATGATCATGAAAGATGAATTATTTGGTGGTCTATTTAAGCAAAACCCACCCCTATAACATTAGAATTTTCGTCCAAGTGAGGGAGAGGAAAAATAAAAGCAAGGTAGAGTGAGGAAAGGAGAGGAAGAAAGGAAGAAAGAGGAAGGAGAAGTCTAGAGGACTAAGTGCTCAAGGTAAGTTTAACAATATTTCTTTTTGAAGAAAATATTTGAAATTTGTAATATTTATATGAGATTTTGATCTTAGAACTTTGATAATTGGTCATGGATGTTGCTATATCATGTTACATATTATGTATGTTTGAATACTTAGGCTGGTGTAGATAGTTCTGCATAGGTATGGCTATGGTTGGCAAAAATTTAAGTTTCTGTTTTTAAAATTCTGAGAAGAATCAGTAAGGAATTAAAACAAATGGTTAACATGAAAAATGTAGATCTATGTCTCACGGAATTTTAGCCAATGAAATCACTCAATTTGGTGTCTATATGAGGTAGATATAGTCCGATAAGTAAGTAGTCATTAGAAAATAGTTAATCAGGAAAGAATATGTTAGGATAGCTTCTGTGTTTTAATTTCTGAGAACATTATGTAGGGAATTAAAATAAATGGTTAACATAAGAATTATAGATATATGTGTCACAAATTTTTAACCATTGGAATCACTCAATTTGGAGTCCATATGAGGTAGATATGATCCAATTAGTATGCAGTGGTCAGAAATTGGTTAATCAGGGAAGAATATTTTAGGATAGCTTCTATGTTTTAATTTCTAAGAACATTCTGTAGGGAATTAAAATAAATGGCTAACACAAGAATTATAGATATATGTGTCACGGATATTTAGCCACTAGAATCACTCAATTTACAGTCCATATGAGGTAGATATGGTTCGATTAGTATGCAGTGGTCAGAAATTGGTTACTCAGGGAAGAATATTTTAGGATAGCTTCTGTGTTTTAATTTCTGGGAACATTCTGTAGGGAATTAGAATAAATGGTTAACATAAAAATTATTTCTATATGTGTCACGAGTTTTTAGCCACTAGAATCATTTAATTTGGAATTCTTATGAGTGAGATATGGACAAATTAGTAGGTAGAGGTCATAACCTACTCAAGAAGAAATAACCTATACTTTGAGGGAGTAATATCACCATATTTTCTTAATATTTCGTTCAACTGTTCAACATAATCGTTTTAGATAATTTCTTTATCTTTAAATTGACACCAAGATCATTTAAATCAGAGTTAAATTGAGGGAGTTATGCTCTAAGTAGTAAGAGAAGGTCAGATGGGAAGAAAACTTGCATCAAGAAATAAAGAAATAAAATTAATATTTAAAAAGAAGAAGAATCTTATAAATGAAAAAAATAAATTACTAGTATATGCCATAGCCATTGCCATTGCATGAACTTCTTATCATCTTAAGTGTGAAATTTTGACATGAAAATATTTTATAAAGTGATATTTGAAATGGTTATGTTCATGGTATGATCACTAATGATTTTTGGCCATTATTATGAAAAGAAAATAAATGAGCACGATCACTTGGCAAATTTGTGTGGTGCACCAGTAGGGGACGCCCTACTAACGGTTATGATCATGTTAATGAGAAAAGAAAAAGAAAGTGGGCCATGTCGGACAGAACGAGAAAAGCCTGTACAGAAGAGTAGAAAATACTCACCCTGACCGGAGTAGCTTGATATGAGAATAAATTGATCGTCATCATATGATATTCTGAAAATAGTTAATCCTGTCATACATGTCATTACTGTACGATTCTCATGTGCATAGATATAGTGCATTCATGTGATCAACGATATTTGCTGTAGTTTATATAGATGAACATGACGTGATGAGCTTTATTGATAATGATTTATTGTTGAACTTGCTGGGATTTAATTCTCACTATATTTCCATGTCATGTTCAGAAGAATAATTATGCAAATTTTCTCTATGGCACTGGCTTTTAGCGTATGTTGGATCGAGTTACTCTATTTTGAGTTGATCCTAGTAATATATATAGTGTTTATGGTCGAGTTGACTAAGATCCCAGTGAAGGTGCAACCACCCGCACCTGTATCTCCAGAACTGGTCAACAGGGATGAATAAGATGTAATTATATATGTGTTAGACTTTTGTACGGATGTTATTGATTAATGATATGTATGTAAACTCTGTATTGTATAAATTAAATAAATGTTATTTTGAGTTAAGTTGTAACGAGGTAATAACTTCATGGTATTTAAACAAAAAAAATTGTTACTTAAATAGAGTTGTTATAGAATCCATATATCTCTGGGCGTCGCTGCACCAAGTCACTTAATTCATAATTTTTAGGGTTTTTCAACTCCAATTGAAGCCCGATAGGCCAAAATTTGACCTAGAAACAGTTCTACACCAATGAGGAGAAGCCAATCTATAAAAAGGAAAGAGAGAAAACATCAAAGAGCATCCAAGTTCTTAATTACCTTATTGAATTATTGTTTAGATTTTCTTATGGTCCTGTGCGGCTGATTTATTTTTTGTTGGTAGAGGTAGATTGAAACCTCAAGAGATCTTCATGCATTGTGAGATTTGGATTTAATTTTATTATTTCAATCTTAATTGAGTATTGATTATTCATCTTCTCTTCTTCTCAATAATTATTCATATGATTGCTAGGGAGGTCTACTAGTATATTGTCTGTCTTAATCTACCGCTGAATCATGTTTGAACAAAGTCTTCAATTATGTGATTCGTGAGAAAAATATGTTTGAGGATTTTGGATTATAAATCATTAGACCTATGATGAATAATTAACTAAATTAGATATAGCCGATGTGTTTATATTTGTCTAACTCTGTAAGTTTCTCTAGTTCTTCATGCGGTTAATATGTTATGCTTTACCGATGTGCTAAAGGATTGCATGTTAATTAGGGTTTAATTAGTTCGATTGTCATTAATTTACTAGACTTAAGGAGGAACAGGGTTAGAAACCCAATGATAGATATTCAATTACAGATTGATTATGTTGTTAATGATCAATGCAATCCCTTGACGGTGGATATCAACTGAAACCAACGTCTTTACTATTAATCACTCTTTCTTAATTGCTTTCATTATTATTTACTTGGTTTTATTTGCAATTATGAATCCCCCCTTTCTCAATCACATAAGGTAATTCCAGTCTCTGTAGGATCGACCCTTACTCCCACTACTACAGGTTAGTTTTGAGGTAAGGTATCAATTTGGGTGTACTTGCGATAGTACGCACCAAATTTTGGCGTCGTTGCTGGGGATTGTATCTATTTAACTTTTGTGATTTTATTTTATTTTAGTTTTTCCTTTTTGCTCATGACTGTGAATATGGCAGCCAATTTTCAACAATTTAACACTAGGCTGGGCTCTTCATTAAGACATGCTAGTGAGGTATGTAGTTCCTCCCTTAAACAGCAACTGGCAAATTTAACCTCTCTCGTTTGTCAACGTGTAGAAAATATGCAAAGAGAAAATTTCTATGGAAATCATTCAATCATGGAGCATCCGTCTATTGGGTACCCAATGTTCTATGATGAGTCATTTGAGCAGGTAAATATGGTTAGTGGTTTCCCTGAACCACAACAAGTGAGGTATGATTCCTATTCAAATATGTACAATTCTGGATGGAAGGAGAATCTCAACTTTAGGTATGGGAATGCAAAAAATAGTCCTGCAGAACAAAATTTTGCAAATTTTCAGCATACCCAACAGGCATATTATCCTAGACAGTCTGCATATCAGGATTTCCAGGTAAGTAGTTCTTTAGAAGAAAGTGTTAAATCTATTGAACGTAATACTCATCAATTTCAACAAGAGGTAAGGGCCAGCATTCAAATCTTAACAAATCAAATTGGGCAACTTGCAACACCAATTAATCGATTAGAGGCTTAAAATTTCAAAAATTGAAAGTCTAGCTCCAGCATCATTAGTGCAAAAAGAGGAAAATTCTGCATTTAATGAAAAAGATGACTTGAAAGTTGACAATAGTAAGAATACTAATAAAGAGGCTGTGGAATCTACCATGAATACCAAATTTGAAGAGAATATTTCAGCAGGAGAGGAAGTACCAAAAGTACAGCAAACATGTAAGGATCTTTCTATTTTGTTACCAATTTCTAATAAGATACCTGTACCTTCTAAATCCTGACCTAGGCTTAAAGAGCTTCCCTACCACTTAAAGGGCATATACAGCGGAGAACCACCCTTAGTGATAATCTCAAATAAATATGCCCTACTCAAAGATAGAGGAAAGCTGCCCTTTGCTTTGGCAAAAACTCAAAAAGATGAAATTAAATTGAATGCCAAAAGCTACTTAAGACATCAATTATTTCTAGGTAAGTTGAGTTCTCATTTAATTAAACATTTGACTAATGTTGACTTCCCTCTTCATAATGCAGCTGAACCTCAGAATTCTGCACATTAAAAGACAAGCCAATTCAAAGTTGACATCAAGGATCCTCCTTGAATGACATGTGAAACTTTGAGTCGAGCCAACGACATTAAACAAAGGCGCTTATTGGGAGGCAACCCAACATAAAAAGAAAAAGAAAAAAAAAGGTGGAAAGCAGAAAATTCAGGGTCTAGTAATGCAACACGCTCATTCTAACCCAAACAAATTCAGGGAAGTTCACTTAACTCATGTTTTTCTATATCCTTCCCTAACTCTTATCTTTCTTTACATTGAGAACAATGTAAAGTTTGAGTGTGGGGGTAGAAGTATATTTGTCTGAATAATTGTGACTCCATTTAGAGCATCAATTTTCTGATTTTCACTATTAATGCACTTTTATTGCGTTTAGCAAGTTAGGTGATTGTGTGAGTGTTCAATTTATGTTTTGGGATGTTAGGCACAACCAACAGCCAATGATATGTCTGTCCAAATTTTTGAGATTTAGCTCTTGAAAAATATAGAAAATTCATGGTTATATGCAATTTTATCCCTTTTGCAATTTATTACTTTTGACTTTAAAATCCTGAAATATTTTTACACAATAACTTTAGGCATTCAATTTTATATTTTACTTAGAGAAGGTTTATATAATTCAAAAATATTTCATGATCTCAACATGATTCTAGAACTTATTTGAATGCTGCTTGAGGCAAAATCCTGGGTTAATACTATTATTTAGGAAATGATTTAGGCATTATTGGATAGATTGAGCATTTCTAGCCTAACCTAAGCAATGAAATATCCTTAGTTCCTCTATCTTAAGCTTAATGAACTTTTCCTTCTAAAAACCACAAACAAACCGAAAGCCAAATTTTGTATGAATATCCTTATTTTTTATCCTATTCACTCACTCCATGATTATTTTTCTGAATACTTGTTTTGTAGAGCTTTATTTACAGAAGGGTGGAAGGGTGGAGCAAGGAAAAGAAAAAAATTATGCAAAGAAAAAAAAGAGAATTATGCAAAGAAGAGAGAAGAAAAATACAAAGAGGATAAAAGAAAATTTTGTGGGTGAAAGAAAGAAAAATTTGGAGAACCAAGGAAAAGGATGGATTAAACTCAATTGAAACAAGAGAATGAGCGTGGAGGAAAATCTCCCCAAATTTATAAAAGATCAAGAGATCATATTTAATCATGTGGTGCTGGGTGATTGAGCCTAAATTGGTATCCTTTATCCTACCTTATACCCTAGCCACATTACAAGCTAAATAAAGTCCTATTGATCCTAGAGGTAGTTTTGGCCTACATTAGTGGAGAGTGGCATGAAGAATAAGCATATGGAAATCTTAAAATATTTAGATATCTAAAACCAAAATTTTGGGATATATAAACTCATCCGGGTAAAAGAAAATTTAATGGCCCAAAACACACACACACTTGGGATTCAAGATAATAAAATAATGGATTGCGTTCGGGTTAATCTTGTGCATGATTATGATCTTTCAAAATTTTTCTTGAACATATTTTTAAGATATGAGCCAAAAAGCTTGGTAAAGCTAACATTCACTACATATATTGATTTTTGTTTTTGTCTTTAGAAATTATTTTGCTTGAGAACAAGTAAAAGGTTGAGTGTGGGGGTATTTGATGTGTTTATAATTAAGCATGATTTTAATACCTTTAAGCTTACTTTTCTTTTTATTTAAGTAGAATATAAATAGGAATTAATTGAGTTTTTTATTTGGTGTTTTAGGAAGAAGAAAGAAGAAAAGAAGAGGAAAATAGAGATAAAATCATGAAAAATGCTGATTTCTGACCCTTCATCACTAAATGATGCATATCTGACTCATTTGAACTCCGATTGAGGTGATTCCAGTAGCTATGGAAAGAAGAGACATAGAGCTACAACTTTCATGCTTGGCACTTTGGTAGAATCCACATATTTCTAGGCACCATGGCGCACCGTCTTTGGATCTCCGGAGCGCTAGGGCACCCGAGTAGAGCGCCTCACCAATTCATTGAATTCGCAATTTTTAGGGTTTTCCACCTCCAATTGTAGCCCGATAGGCCAAAATTTGACCTAGAAACAGTTCTACACCAATAAGGAGTAGCCAATCTTTAAAAAGGAAAGAGAGAAAGCATCAAAGAGCATCCAAGTTCTTAATTACCTTATTTAATTCTTGTTTAGATTTTCTTATGACCCTGTGCGGCTGATTTATTTTTAGTTGATAGAGGTAGATTGAAACCTCAAGAGATTTTCATGCATTGTGAGATTTGAATTTGAATTTATTATTTCGATCTTAATTGAGTATTGATTATTCATCTGCTCTTCTTCTCAATGATTATTCATATGATTGCTAGGGAGGCCTACTAGTATATTGTTTGTCTTAATCTACCGCTGAATTATGTTCTGAACAAAGCCTTCAATTCTTTGATTCATGAGGCAAATAGGTTTGAGAATTTTGGATTATAAATCATTAGACCTATGATGAATAATTAACTAAATTAGATATAGCCGATGTGTTTGTATTTGTTTAGCTTTGTCAGTTTCTCTAGTTCTTCATGCAGTTAATACGTTATGCTTTACCAATGTGCTAAAGGATTGCATGTTAATTAGGGTTTAATTAGTACGATTGTCATTAATTTACTAGACTTAAGGAGGAACAGGGTTAGAAACCCATTGATAGATATTCAATTATAAATTGATTATGTTGTTAATGATCTATGCAATCCCTTGACGGTGGATATCAACTGAAACCAACGTCTTTATCATTAACCACTCTCTCTTAATTACTTTCATTATTATTTACTTGGTTTTATTTACAATTATGAATCCCCCCTTTCTCAATCACATAAGGTAATTCCAGTTTCTGTGGGATCGACCCTTACTTCCACTACTACAGGTTAGTTCTAAGGTAAGGTATCAATTTGGGTGTAACTGCGACAGTACGCACCAGTTGCAATATCATGTTACATGTTATCTTGCATATGATAGTTGTTTTGAACATTTTGGTTGGTGTGAAAAGTTCTGCATAGGTATGGCTGTGGGTGACAAAATTTTAGGATTTTTATGGTGCCATTTTGTATATTTGAATATGATGAAAAATTAATGGAATATGATTAGATGTAAATTAGGAAGAAAATAGAAGAGGATGTAATAAAATGATATACTAAAACCTTAAGAAAGGTTTGGTTAGGAAACTGGATTTTGGAATAACCAGGGAAGCTTTTATTTTTGAAATTCTGGGAAGAATAGGTTGGGAATTAAAAGAAATGGTTAACATGAAAAATGTAGATATATGTCTCACAGATTTTAGCCACTGAAATCACCCAATTCGAAGTTCAAATGAGGGAAATATGGTCTGATTAGTAAGTAGAGGTCAGAAAATGGTTAACCAGGGAAGAATCTATTAGGTAAGTTTTTGTGTTTGAATTTTTGGGAAAAATCTATAGAGAACTAAAATAAACTGTTAACATAATATATATATATATATATATATATATATATATATATATATATATATATATATATATATATGTATTTTAAGAATTTTAACCACTGGAATCATTCAATTTGAAATCCATATTAAGAAGATATGGTCATATTAGCAAGCAGTGGTCAGAAATTAGCTAACCAGGAAAGAATCTGTTAAATTTGCCTTTGTGTTTGAGTTTTTGAACAAAATATGTTGGGAATTAAAAAAAATTGTAAACATAATATATATATATGTCTCACGTAAGTGTTTTTGTTTTCGATTTTTTTGGAATAATTCGTAAGGAATTTGATGAAATGATAAACATGAAAGTTGTTGATCAATGTCTTATCTTTTTATAGGCTTTGGAATTACCCCAATTGGTATTCATATGAGGGAGATATGATTGAATAAGTGAGGAATGGTCACAGAATATGACCAAGCCGTGTTCTGGGTTGCTTCAGCATTGGTAGGCCGTGTTCAGGGCTGTTTTTGAGTATGTTTGAAGTATTTTTCAAGTATATCCATATTGTGGAACATGACCAGGTCGTGTTGGGAGTTGGTAAAGCTTATTTTTAACATTTTTCTATCTTAAATGAATCTCATTAACTATAGGGTAATAATATAAACCAAATTGGAGAAGAATGCCCTATAAAATTTGTGAGAACATGTGTTGGAAATGATATAAGTAGGAGGAAAATAACTAGAGGTCAAGCATAAAGAAAATAGAAAGATGAAAATAATATTTAAAAAAGAAGAAGGATCTTATAAATGGAAATAATAAATACTAGTGTATGCCCTAACCATTGCCATTGCATGAACTCCTTACCATCTCAAGTGTACAATTTTAAAATTAAAATATTTTATAAAGAGATATTCGAAAATAGTTATGATCACGACATGATTGAATTTTACCAATGATTTTTGGTAGTTAATATTCTTTTATGATACATTATGGCATATGAGTATAATGAACATACTTGTTATTAAAATTATATTTTTGGCTATTAACGTGAAAAGAAAAGAAAAGAAAAAAGACAAGTATGGACACATGGTGGTCTGTGTGGTGCACTAGTAGGGGACGCCCTACTTATGGCTATAATTATGCTAATGAGAAAAGAAAAAGAATGTGTGCCATATCAGACGGAGCAAGAAAAGCCCGTACTGGAGAGTATAAAATTCTCACCCTGACTGGGGTAACTTGTTATGAAAATAAGTTGATAGCCATCATATGGTATTATAAAAATAGCTATTCATGCCATACATATAATTACTATACGATTTTTATGTGCATAAATAAAGTGCATTCATGTGACTTAAGATATTTGTTGTAGCTTATACAGATGAACATGACATGATGAGCTATATTGAAGATAATTATGATTTATTGTTGAACATACTAGGATTTAATTCTCACTATATTTTCATATCATGTTTAGAAGAATAAATATGCAGATATTCTCTATGACTAGCTTTTAGAGTACGTTGTGTCGACTTGGCTAAGATCCCGGTGAAGGTGTAACCATCCACACCCGTATCCTTAGAACTGGTCAATATGTATGAATAAGATGTAGACATATATATGTTTGATTTTTGTACGGATTTTTTTTAATTAATAATGTGTATGTGAACCCAGAATTGTATTAGTGTTAATGGTATACCATAAACCTTAATTATACTTAGTTAATTTAATTGAATGTTATTATGAGTTAAATAGTTAGAAATAAAGAGGTAATGACTTTGTGGGATTTTAAAAATATATATATGTATATATGTAAAAAAAATGGAGTTGTTACATAATTGGTATCAGAACAAGTTGATCCTAGATGGCCTGTGGGTGGATAGTTATCTGAATTAATCTTATAATGTCTTGAGTATGTTATGGTTGTGCTATATAGGGGATCGATGATTTCATATAGGTAAGAAATTACTAGTGTTTCCTATCTATAGGTCGAGGTGGTGTTATGACTACTGTTAAATATTTTTGAAACTAACTATTGGGCTTGATTACCTCAATAACAGCATAAATTTGTTTTTGCTACAGTAGGAAATGACACCACTAAGGAGAAATTTGGCGAACAATGCAGAGGAAACCCTGCACAACCTTGCCACGACAGTTCAAGACCAAGTCACGACCACCAACCAAATTCTACAATACCTCCAGAATGCTAATAACCCGAATGGTGAGAATGGTGCTAAAAATTGGATAGTAGGGAATGATAACGGCATATCTGAGTTCCTAAGGATTAGACCAACTTCTTTTCAAGGTGGATTTGATCTTATTATAGCTAAAAGGTGGATAAAGGAACTGGAAAAAATATTTGAAGTGATGGGTTGTACTGAGGAGCAGCAAGTTATCTTCGCTGCATATAGGTTAAAACATGAAGCAAAATGCTAGTGGCATGGAGCTAGAGAATTTTTAACTCACCAGGGAAGGCAGATCACCTGACAGGTGTTCAAAGACACCTTTTTGTAAAAGTACTTTTCAAGTACTGTCCGAATGGAGAAGGAGATCGAATTTCTCCAACTCAAGTAGGGTAGCATGACCGTAGACCAGTACATCGCAGGGTTCAAGGAGTTGTCTAAGTTCTCCTCTTACCTGTGATTTAACCCCGATGAAGCATGAAAGGTTGTTAAGTTTGAAGCGAGATTGAATCCAGAGATAAGGAATGTAACATCCCTAATTTCATTTCTTTTATTAATAAAGGTACATAAATATTTAATTAAGGAAATAAAATTTATTAGACAATTTTTAGATATTTAAGGAAATATAATTCTTAGAAATTCTTCACCTTATGTGTATGCATAGAAAATGTTTCTAACATTAAGGGAACAAGTAAAGAGAGAAAATCTAATAGGAAAAATTAGAAATAATATACTAAAGAGAGGCGAAATTCTTTGGTAAGGAAGATAAGTTTTTTCGTGAAGTAAATGTTTTAAAGTTTTAAGAAGATTGGATTAGGGTAATTTTTCCTAATTCAAGAGTTAGAAATTTCTAAGTTTGACATCTCCACCCATAAATTGGACTTTCACCTATGGACACTTCATATAGAGTTTTTCCACTTCACATAAGTTTCTAACGAGCCCCTTGGATAGCCCAAGCAAGAAATAAAATATAGACTTGGACTAGGATATAGAAGTTGGACCGATAGCCCAAAATTTTTGAAAATGTGGTCAAACCCTCCATGAAAGGTATAATTTTAGCTAAAGCAAAGGAAATGGATATAAATGTGCCCAAATCCAAGAGGGAAAAAATTAAGAATCATGTGAGGAAATAGTAGTGCAATAATAATCAAGATTAGGTCACATGACATTAAGACAAAACATCTATATCCTATGCTCATAATTTCAACAAGTAATAATACATGGCATTATGACAAAACATCTATATCCTACATTCATAATTTCAACAAGTGGATAATAATACATAGTATTATGACAAAACATCCTTATCCTACACAAATAATTTTAGCCAAGCAAGGGAGAACCAATGGCTAAAAAATTGCTACTTAGAAAGGCAAACCTATCATACTTGATTAAGACAAAAGAAAAAGGAAATGAATCCCTAAATCAAAGGGACCTTGTCCCTTGTCTTAAGAACATATTATCATAATTTTCAAAATAAAAACCTCATTTTGCTATGCATATTTTGACTAAGGAAGAGGAAGACAAGAACATGAGTTGTTTCTCCCAAAAAAATAACCAAGTGCATCCTAATTATGATAAGGTAGACCCATGATCATCAAAGGTGAATCATTTGATAGTTTATTTAAGCAAAACCCACCCCTATAACATTATAATTTCGTCCAAGTGAGGGAGAGGAAAAAATAGAAGCAAGGTAGAGTGAAGAAATGAGAGAAAGAGAGGAGAAGAAATGAAGGAAGAAAAAAGAGAAGTATAGAGGACTAAGTATTTAAGGTAAGTTAGCTTAATCTCCACTTGAATCCATCTTTCTTCTTCATCCTTAGGATTCAAAAAATCCCCTCCTTCTCTTATTTAAGCTGCTAGAAAAGCTAAGGGAAGGGAGAAATCTTGCTACTTCCTTCAAGGGGAAACAAGAAAAAGAATTCACTAAGTGAGTTAGGGAGATCTTTAGGTATGTTTAACAATATCTCTTTTTGAAGAAATTTTTTGAAATTTGTAACATTTATATGAGATTTTGATCTTAGAACTTTGATGAAATTTACAATATTTGCTACTTTGATGATTGTTCATGGATGTTGCTATATCATGTTACATGTTATTTTGCATATGATGGATGTTTTGAACATTATGGTTGGTGTGGAAAGTTCTGCATAGGTATGGCTATGGGTGGTAAAATTTTTATGATTTTTATGCTACTATTTTGTATATTTGAATGTGGTGAAAATTGATGGAATATGATTAGATGTAAAGAAAATGGAAGAGGATGTAATATAATAATGAATTAAAACCTTAGGAAAGGATTGGTTAGGGAACTGGATTTTGGGGTAACCAGGGAAACTTATGTTTTTAAAATTCTCGGAAGAATTGGTTAGGAATTAAAAGAAATGGTTAACATGAAAAATGTATATCTATGTCTCAAGGATGTTTAACCACTGGAAGCACTTAATTTGGAGTCCATATATGGGAGATATTGCTCGATATGTAAGCAGTGGTCAGAAAATGGTTAACTAGGGAAGAATCTGTCAGGTATGCTTCTGTGTTTGAATTTCTGGGATAAATCTGTAGGGAATTAAAAGATATTATCAACATGAAAAATTTAGAACTATGTTTCATAGATTTTTAACCATTGGAATCAATATGAGGGAGATATGGTCAGATTAGTAAGCAAATGTCAGAAACTACCTAACCAGGGAAGAATCTGTTAAGTATGTTTCTGTATTTGAATTTTTGGGCAAAATATTTAAGGAATTAAAGGAAATGGTTAACATAATAATTATATATATATGTATCATGGATCTATAGGCTCTGAAATCACTTAATGTGGAGTCTATATGAGAGAGATATGACTGATTAATGAGTAAAGGTTAGAATCAGTCTAGAATACAGGTTGGTAAATGTTAGTTTTTTTGTTTTTTATTGTTTGGGAATAATTAGTAAGTAATCTAAAGAAATAATAAACATAAAAGTTGTATATAAATGTCTTAGCGTTTTGTAGGCTTTGGAATCACTTCAATTGGAGTTTTTATAAGGGAGATATGGTCCACTTAGTAAGTAGAGGTCTGAACCTACCCGAGAAGAAATAACATTGAATTTGAGGGAGTAGTAACACCATGATTACTTAAGATTTCACTAAAATGTTCAACATAAGGATTTTAGACGATTGTCTTATCTTTCAATTGACACTAGGATCACCTCAATCGGATTTAAAATGAGGGTGTTATGCTCTATTTAGTGAAGAGAGGATAATAATATTTAAAAAAAAAAAGAATCTTATAAATGAAAATAACAAATGACTAGTGTATGCCATAGCCATTGCCATTGCAAAAACTCCTTACCATCTTAAGTTGATAATTTTGACATAGATGATTATGTTTATGGCATGATTACCAATGATTTTTGGTAATAATTATTGTTTGATGAAAATTATGGCATGTGAGTATAATGAACATACTTGTTATTGAAATCATATTTATGGCTATTAATGTGAAAAGAAAAGAAAAGAGCACAGTCACATGGTGGTCCGTGTGGTGCACCAGTAGGGGATTCCTTACCAATGGTTATGATTATGTTAATGAGGAAAGAAAGAGAAAGTGTGCCATGTTGGACGGAGCAAGAAAAGCTGGTTCTGGAGAGTAGAAAGTACTCACCCTAACTGGGATAGCTTGATATGAAAATACGTTGATAGCCATCATATGATATTCTTAAAATAGTTATTTATGCCATACATGTCATAATTATACAATTTTCATGTGCATAGATAAAGTGCATTCAAGTGACCTAAAGATAATTGCTGTAGCTCATATAGATGAACATGACGTGACAAGCATTATTGATAATGATTTATTGTTGAACCTACTGGGATTTATTTCTCACTATATTCTCATATCATGTTCAAAAAACTAAGTTATGCAGATATTCTCTATGACTAGCTTTTAGCATACATTGGGTTGAGTTGGCTAAGATCTCGGTGAAGTTACAACCACTCGCACCCATATCTTCGAACCTGGTCAATATGGATGAATAAAATGTAGACTTATATGTGTTTGATTTTTGTACATATGTTTTAATTAATAATGTGTACGTGAACCCAGAATTGTATAAGTGTTTAATGGTATTTCTTAAATATTATTTATGTTTGGTTAATTTAATTGAATGTTATTATGAGTTAAATAGTTAAAAGTAAGAAGGTAATGACTTCATGGAATTTAGAAATATAGATATAATTATATATGTAAAAAAATGGAGTTATTACAAGGAATGCTGTTGTAGCTATAGAGAGTAAGGAGTTTGTACCTCTGATAAATAAATGCAGACTCTTGGATAAAATCTTGAGGGAAGTGGAGGATGAGAAACAAAGACGGAACTTCTGGAAAAGGAAGAATGGGCCACAAAACTCTGGCAAAAATGTTAGAGGGAAAGGACAGGGTACTAGCAAAAGGCCAATGACTGCAAGTCCTCGACCCTTTCAACAGAACATTTCCACAGTCAAGTGTACTAAATGCAGACGTATGCATGGTAATCAGCTATGCTACATGGGACCAGATGTTTGCTTTAAATGAGAACAGAAGGGTCATTTTGCGAAGAACTACCCACAAAATGTAGGAAAGCAGCCGGAATAGAGGTCTCAGATGAAAGGAAGGGTTTTCACCCTGAGCGGCCAAGAGGCAGCTTAATTCTCCGAAATGATTCAAGGTACATGCTACATTTATGGATTTGCTCTTATGGTGTTGTTTGACTCTGGTGCTAGTCATTCATTTATATCGAAAGAATGTATTAGGGAGTTTCAATATCCTATTTATGAAACCCACTATGAACTATCTGTAGTAACATCCACAGGGGAAAATGTCTTAACTTTCTCTGTATATAAAGATTGTTAGGTCACCATCTAGGAGAAAACGTTTTCTGTAGATTTCATTTGTCTACCTTTAAGAGATATTGATGTCATTCTAGGGTTAGAATTGATGTTTAGAAATCGAGTTTTGCTAAATTATTATACCAAGACCATTGAATTTCTACCTCCTACTCCACAAGAGGAGACACAGTTATTGATGTTGTAATATCCCGTAATTTTTAAATAATAATGTTTTGCTATAAACAAATATATTTTTATTGTAAATGATTATGTTTTGCTAAAAGTAAATGTGCTTTTAATTAAAATGATTTTTGGTTTACTTAAAATAATTATATTTGGCTTTAAATAATTTTTGTTTTATTTTTATAAAGTTCTTTCTTTTAATATACATGAAAATATTTTATATTGTGATTTATTTTATTAAAATTTTATTAAGAAAAGTCATGATTTAAGAGTGCAACTAAAGTTTTGCAATAATGTAAATTTTTAGAAATTTTTGGGATGTTTTAGGATAAAAAAAATAATTATATGTATATAATTAAAGAATGAATTTTAAATATTTAATTATTAAATAATAATAAGTAAAAAAAAAGAAGAAAAGGAGAAAGGATACGGGAGGCAAAGCACACGGAAGCAAGGGGTTGAAGCAGAGGGGTTTCTATTTCTCTCTCTAGGTTTCAAATTTTTTTCTCAGATATCTCCCAACTTAGATATCTAATTGAGATACCGGAAGTACCGTTGGACTCGTGGCGATGAGAGCTTTAAAACCTACCGATCAATTTCTCCAGAAGTTCACCATAATTTCACCAGAAAATCGTGCATAGTAACTTACAAGTAATTTTTCTAAAATGCTGGATTTTTTTATGGTTTTTCAAGCTTTCAAGTTAGGGGTTTTATTAATCATATAGAGTATTGGTTGTATAATAAATTTCACAGTCAAACAACGTGATTTGGTGCTCTAATTTTGCAAATTGTTCTTCGGTGAACAGTAACTGTGAACAGTGTCCCCCAGATAGTGTGTGAACAGTGTTTTTCGACATAATAGTGTTTTTTGACATGGATAGTTTTTTCCGGCCATGAACAATACACCTCAATTGACTAAGCTCCCGAAGTTATTTTTTAAGTTTTTGGACCCTCCGAAATCAATTTTGAAGACTGTGTGGTCAAATTTAGATTCAAAAAGTACATTTTGCGGCTGTCCAATGTAGAGCCTTACTCTGTGAGTAGATAATTCTTTTTATGACTTACCCTATGCACTTCTTGAACTTTAAATGTATAATTGATTATGTTTAAAAGTTATTTATACTTTTATGTCTCTAAAATGGATTAAATTATCTGAATTGTTTACAATCTAGTATATAGTTCAAGAAGAGTATGGTTTTGAAAATAGATATTTAAACTCATTGAATATGTGATTTTAAATGTATTTCTTATTGTATGGTGAATAAATTATATTGTGCATGTGGCATTCTTATGTAAAGCTATAAGATTGCCTTGGAAAAGGACATGTATTTGTGATTATCCTGATTGGGAAGTTTCTGACAAAGGAATTGTACTGATATTGAAAATTTTTGTATTATACTAAAACCTCTATTTTGAATGATATGGTATATATGTAAATATGATTTTTGTGGAGGAATCTTTTTGGAAACACTGTTTGCTAACAGCAGGCGATGTTAGCCTCAGTACACTTTGATACCTCAACTAGAAGGGGTAGTGCTAGCCTCGTGTAACGGCCAACACACGGGATATGATATGTGAAGGAGAGCGGGATGCCTCCTATCTGGGCAAGATGCCGACTATATGATATGTGATTTGCCCTCTCTTGCTGTGTGCTTAGGAAATTGCCCATATTAGAGTCCATTCGCGTGTCCTCTTGAATGATGGTAGGGCAAACCTTAGCTGAGATGCTAAGTATAAGTAAATCCTATACCACCAAAGTATGGAAGGGCTTGAACTCTGATATGATGGTTCTGATATGGGATCTTCCTAATGTTTTCATGAGAAATATTTTGATGCATAACAATATTTAAATAATGATCATACAGTACAGTATATGGTTTTGGATATCTGAATGTGATTTGAACTAAGAATATTTGAAATGCGAGTCCCATATGGATGTACTTTTGAACTATAATTTTCAATGTGATAAATTTTAATATATGAGTACATCCATATGTTGACCTAAGAGGTCATATGAGGTATTATCTACTCACTGAGTTGCCAAACTCACTACACGATACTTATATTCTTTTTCAGATAAGGATACAGAGTTTGGTCCTGCAGTTATGTGATCAATTAAATGTCATACTTTTTGGGTGGACCTACGTTGCTTCTATGGCTCACAGTGTTTAAATTATTTTGTACTTGTATTTTAGAGTATGCTCTGAATGCCACAGGCAGGATCCCTGCTTCTTCTATATTTTAATGTTTGTAGACTTGGTTTATATATTGTGTATATATGGAAATACATACCTGTAAAAGAGTGTATTATACATATTATGGAAAATATATGTTCGTAACGTATGTATTTCATTTGCCTTAAAATTAGAGGCGTGAAAAGTTGGTATCAGAGCATTAGGTTTTCCTGTGGCTATCAAAGCAAAGGATTCGTTAGTAGGACCTTTAGTATGGATATGAGCCGGACCTATTTACACTTATGGTGCTGTTGAGAGATTTTATAAGTTTTCACTTTCCTTTCTATTCCAAGATTACTAAAGTTTTTAGTATAAGGTTGATTGAATATTGTGGCATCTTAAAAAGTATTTATTGGTCAATTTCTACTTGAAAGTGAAAAAGATAAGCGTGTCAAAGAATTTAAAGAATTGAAACAGATACCAAATATGACAATGTCTGAATGTGATATCCGTTTTAGCCCGTTGTCTAGATATGGTAGATTTTGATATGATACTAAGAATAGATTGATTGGTATCATTCCATGCCATTTTGGAATGTCACTTTAAGATGATTAAATTCAATATTCCTGAAAAATTTTCTTTCTACATATAAGGAGACCGAAGTAAGGTATCCAGTAATCTAATATCTGCTTTAGCAACCCATAAGTTATTACAAAAAGGTGCCAAAGATTTTTAGCAGTGGTTAAAGATATAGATATGAAATGCACTAATGTAAATCAAGTTCTAGTGGTTAGAGAATTCCCTAATGTGTTCCTTGAGAAATTGCTAAGATTATCCCCGAAACGAGAAATAGAATTTGGTATTGATTTACTTTCTGGAACCTAACTAATGTCTATATTCTCATATAGAATGGCATCCACTGAACTTAAGGAATTGAAGAATTAGTTGAAATATTTGTTAGACAAGGGATTTATACGCCATAATACTTTTCCTTGGGGAGTTCTTGTTCTATTTGTGAAAAAGAAAGATGGATCGCTGCGATTATGCATAGATTATAGACAGTTGAATAAGGTGGCAGTGCGTAATAAATACTCAATATCTCGTATAAATGATCTAATTGATCAGTTATAAGGTGCTCAATATTTTTCAAAAATTGATTTGAGTTTTGGGTATCATAAATTAAGGATAAGGGAAGAGGATATTGCAAAAATTACTTTTCGGAGTTGGTGTGGGTATTATAAGTTCTTAGTGATGACATTTAGTTTGACAAATGCCTAGCTGCATTCATGGACTTGATAAATAGAGTATTTAAGTCATCTCTGGATCAATTTATTATTATATTTATTGATGATATATTAGAATATTTTAAGAGTTCAGAGAATCATAAGCAACATTTAAAGATAGTTTTATAAACTCTAAGGGAGTATGTTTGGCAAGATGGTATCCAAGTTGACCCTGAGAAAGTAGGATTGGTACAGTAATGGCCATGTCCTACTATAGTTACAGATGAAGATCTAAGTCCAATTTGCGTTTCCTGTGGTTGTCTACCGTCTAATCTATTTGAGCTGTAATTAGATCAGGTATATGAACAAATGTAACGCCCCCACTTTACGTTACGTAAAATTAAACATTTTTTTCTTTCCATAATCAGATATTCTCCATAAAGATGCCTAATTTAATTCTCTGTCATTTCTCTCATGTATACACAATATACAGACCAAGTCTATAAACATCTAAGTACAGCAAAAACGGGGATCCTACCTGTAGCGTTCAGAGCACTCTAGAATACAAACACAGTATAATTCAAAAAAAAAAACCGTGAGCCTTAGAAGTAACGTAGACTCACCCACAGAATATGTCACCTAACTTGTCACCTAACTTATCACCTATTTGCAGGATCAGATTCTGTATTCTCATCTAAAAAATGTGAAAATATTGTGTAGTGAGTTTGACAACTCAGTGAGCAAATAATTCCTCCTATGACCTCTTAGGTCAGCATATGAATGTACTTATATTTTAAAATGTGTCACATAGAAAATACAGTTCAGAAGTACATTAATAGGGGACCCGTATTTCAAATATTCTCAAATCAAAGGATAGTTAGATATCTAAAACCATATGCTGCACGGTATGATCATTAAACAAATGTTGTTATGCTCAGCTGTATAAGCTATAGTAAAATATTAAGATTTAGAGATAAAATCATCACTTTTAATGCACCTGCCTCACTCGGTAATCTGGTCAATGCAATGAAAACATAACTCAATTGCTATACGCATAGTGACCTCGACTACAGTCACAATAAGTGAATAAGGAATGTGAGTATATCACCCTCCTGCCCCCCCACATTACTACTGTCACCCGGTTGGAGCGGTCCTCCCTTGGCTCACTCAGGCTAATAGGGCATCCCTTATTCGATACCATCACAAGCCATACAACCAGTCGATATTCATCCATATATATATAAATACATGTAAAATTATCAAGCAATTCGCCATGAGCTTTACGCTTGTTATATTTATTAAGCAACTCGCCATGAGTTTTATGCTTGCCATTCAATCTTATTATAATATGACATGCATCATTTTCACAAGTATATAGCTTTCAAATCAATGCATCGTGCACATAATATTCACTTTATTAAATAATGATAAATACATTTAGAATCACATATTTAATGAATTCCAAAATCCATTTCTAAAACCATACTTTTCTTGAACTATGTGCCAGTTCATAAGTAAAATAAATATTTTAACACATTTCAGAAATTTATGATAGCATAAATAATTGTAAATAGAAATAATTATATATTTATAGTTCAAGAAGAGCATGGGGTAAGTCATAGAAAGAATTATCTATTCACAAGGTAAGGGCTCCAGATTAGACAGCTCCAAAGTGCACTTTTCTAATCCGAATTTGACCAATTAGACCTTAAAAACGTGTCCGAAGGATCCAAAGACTTAGGAAATGACTCCGGGAGCTTGGTCACTATTTACCGTCAGAAAACACTATTCACCAAAAATAAAAAGTTGTCAAATAATTGAAAATTTTCATATCTTAAGGTTTATCTAGCTCCTGAATCTATCTACGGTGTCTGATTTTCAATTGGAGGTCTCTAAGTAAGAGTTTCAGAATTTACCTTTTTTCTGAAATTTTTTACTTCAGATTTACGGCGATTCAACGGCTGATTTGAAAAATTGATTGGTTAAAACCATAGTATTGTTTGTCCTGAATCCAATAGCACCTTCAGTTTTGAGATCGGAAGCTAATAGACACTCTAGATCAAGAGAGAAAATTAAAGGTTACTATTAACTCACTATTTATCAAATTTGCAACCTCGGTTTTGCATTCTGCGTTCGTCTTCTCCGTTCTTCTTTTATTGTTATTTCATTATAATAATAATTATTATTATTTAATAATTAAATATTTAGATTTATTTTTATTTTATTTCATATATATTTATATAAATACTGTTTTTCATCCTAAAACATCCCAAAAATTTCTAAAAATTTACTTTCTCATAAAACTTTAGTCGAACTCTTAAATCATGTTTTTTCTTGATAAAAATCATAATAAAATAAATCTCAAAATAAATATCTTTATACATATTAAAAAAAGAATATTTCTAAAAATACAACAAAAATTTATTAAAGGCCAATATAATTATTTCAAGCACAACAATAATTATTTTAATTAAAAATATACTTGCTTTTAGTAGAATATAATCATTTCTAAATAAATAAAAATATATTTGTTTATAACAAAACATTATTATTTTAAAAAAAAATTATGGGATGTTACAACAAACGCTTATAAAGCATCAATCAACTCATCAGCATTGGAAACCGAGATAAGAATTCGTCGTGCTGAGTGTGAGATAAACCTTTGTTCCACAGCTTGATCAAGAAAAAATAACAAACCATCAAAGAAGTGATTAATATTTAACAAACCTATCGGTTTGTGATGCATATGTAGTTGTGCCTAAGAGACTATTTGGAAAATCTCCTCTAAAGTACCAAAACAACCCGATAAGGCAATAAAGACATTAGCATGGCTCATCATTCTAGCTATGCGCTCATGCATGGAAGCTACCCTAAATTTTTTTCCAATTGTCTTCCCTATGATGTTGGATGCAGCTAAAGCTGTAGGAATAATACCTAAAACTTGACATCCTCCTACATGTGCAGCTATAGATACGCACAACATTAACCCACGGTTACCTCTACCATAGACTAAATAAATTTTTCTCCTAGCCAGCACCATACCCAAATTTTGTACTGCTTTCACATACTATCTATCTTTTCCAGGACTGGAACCATAAAAGAGACAAATATTTTAAAATTAACGGAATGCGATTCCCTCCATAACTGCACTCACCTTAACTTTGAGTATGTAGGTAAAGATACTAATATAAGCATTTATAGAACTCAGAGAACGTCATATTTATAATAGCTATGCGAATAGGCCAGAAATTATTAGAATAGCTATGTGAGTGATTGGTAGATATAAGTTAAATTGAAGGTGAATTTAAAAAATGACGGCATGCATGCATATGTATAGTAGTTGTGATTGTGACCCATATTAAGCATATAAAGAGAATAAGATTAAGGTATCACCAGAAATTTTCTTTTCCTTGTTGTCCTTGATGAAGCATCGATGTCTTGATTCTTATAGATAAAGTTGTAAGTGATATGCGTCATTGAAAAAAAAGGAGTGAAAATGCAAACCAGTTAATTGTTGAAAAATGACAATCAAATGATTTATTTTGTTTTCTCAATGTTCTTGTCAGTCGACTATCGATATTATTAAGTCGACTAGCTACTTTGAGAATTTTTAATTTGGACTAGTTTATTTTACAGTTGATTGATTACATTTGTTTCGAAGCAACCAACTGCATCCTACCAATTAAGTACATGTTTTGTGTTCTTCACAAACTTTTATAAGCTCAGAAATGCTTCTTTTCCATGTGCGCTTTTTTCACCGAATACCAACAGCTTTAGAGTAGATTTTGACACATATATTCAAAACTTGCGGCCACTGATTTTTGCCGAAATAGCAGCTAAGTTATGTTCACAGTTTTTCAAGAGTTATGGCTACCAATTTTAATTTTCTTTCAATACTTTGTCCAAATTTCTGACTTCCTAATTTGGCACCATGTTCTATTATGTATTTCTCTTTTTCATTTGCATCATCCTTCATTAATGTTTGGCATTAAATGCAAGGTTCTTTTCCCTCATTACAAGGAAAGTTAATTTCTTTTCTTTGAAACTCAATCATTATGGTGTCCAAGTGGTTAGCAGGTTAAAGTAATGAAGAATATTTTGAGAACCATGTCCGAAAATAATGTAAGTGATTAAGATATTTGTGTTAAGGGTTTATACCATGCTAAATTGAGTCTAGTATCTAGGATGTGAATTATGTTAAGAAAGAAGATTTTAGAACAAGCCATATATTTTGAATATTGATGGTATATACTAAGATTTGAAATATTTGTATTAGTATAATGGTAAAAAGAAGATACAAGTAATATTTTTTTTATTGTTTGGTGAGTTAGCAAGCAAGAATTGAATATATTGTTTTAGGAGAGCTATTCAGGAAGCCTTAGGATCCTAGTTAGATTATAACATAGTTGATATTAAATTTAAATGATGTGTTTATGCATTAGAAGTTATGCATAAGGTATCTTTATATAATTTTGGTGAAAGTTGAAAAATCTATTAGCAGAATTCGCCTAGAATAAAGTGATATTGGATAACTTAAAGCCTTATATAAGAAGTGTTACAAACTTTTTGTTAAATGATTTAGTGAGTTCAGACTTATTGTAAGATGTCGTTGATAAAGTGAAATTGATTAGAAAAAGAGTACAAGCAACTCAATACAAGCCAAAAGTCTATAAGGACTAGGAATGTTTAGCATTAAAAATTATCAGCTGGTGACCAAATATTTTTGAAGGACTCAACCATGAAAGAGGTAACGAGGTTTAGAAAGAAGGAAAAAGTTAAACTCTAGTATATAGGCTCTTTGAAATCTTGGACAAAGTATGCATAGTATATATTGCTTAGTGATGCGTTTCCCAAAACTAAGAAACGGAGTGTTTGGCGAAAGCAAAATTATGTGAACCCCTGATATGAACCTCACTAAGAGTAGTGAGACCTGTAATTAATATGGGATCTGTTTGGAAGGATTATGTTCTAATCAGATTTATAACAAAATAATTTAAAGATAAATGACCTTGACTCATTATCTATAAAGAGATAAGAACCAAAGGTATAAGAAATATTGTAGACGCTGCACTCAAGAAAGAGGAAGAAGATTGTGAGTGATAAGTCTTGTTTGAACGCCACAAGAAAAATCTTGATAAGTTCAGAAAAGTTCTTTGAAGAACCAAAGAGAAAACACTCTCAATATTATTAATGATAATCTAAATTGTTCATGAGCATACATGCCTATTCATAGGCCAATAACCTAAACTAACAAGGAAAATTACATAAAAAAACTCCTATAGGACAAGGAAAATTAGAAATAGGAAACTATTCTAGAAACTATCTAATAAAAAACTCTTATAGGGTAAGGAAAAATACAAATAGGAAACTCTTCTATAAACTATCAAATACGAAACTTTCCTAGTCAAAATAAACAAAATATTAAAAGTAAATAAATCAGAAAAAAAAATGTAGCTTAAATTGGGCTATTAAATAAATCCATTATTTTGGGCCTATATTTAGTTTTTAGCCTTCAATATTCTTGCAGTTTAGGTCCATATTTAGGTTGGCTAGTCTTGACCCATATTTAAGTGGATTTTAATGACATGGATCAGATTTGGGCTCTTCTTTTGTAGTATGTATCTCCTTGATGGGCCTCTAGAATTAAACCATTAAGTTCTTTTTTGAATCTTTTAACCTAAACTCTTTTAATAGATCCAAGTGGAACTTGAAGACGGCCTGCACTCCATTTCCATTCGCTAGCCATCCTCACATCAGATCGTCTTGAAAATTCAAAAGATGTTTGATCACCACGAGTTGTCTCGATAAGATTGGATTTAGTTCTTTACCAAAGAACTAGGGAAGCTCTCACTTTAGGAGAAAATTCAATCTTTATTAATCATCCAAAATCTCTACATTACATGAACATAGAGGACCTTTATATATTCAAACAATCCTAAACCTAGTAGAAAACCCTCAAACTCCTAATTGGACTTGAAAAGAATATGGCCCAAACAACACTAGTTATTTGGCCCAACTAAACTAACAAAAAAATAAACTCATAATTAAACTAATATTTGGCCATAAAGAATAGGCCCAAAATACTTATAATATCTTGAAGAAAACATATAACATAAAGCCCATAATACATCTTTAAGCAAGAAGATTTGGGCTAGTTGTCTTCAAGATCCAACAAGCTCTATCTAATGCCATCCTCAAGGCTACAAAGTGTGACCCACTTGATGTCTTGACTTGGCCCAATAACTTCCTCTTTAGCCAACACATCCAAGATCAAGCCCAATAAAACTTCTTGTGCCCACTTTTCTTTGCTCCTAGTCATTAGACTGCCTATCCCTTGCAAAGGATCTTGGCAACGGTTTGGAATAGGTTTGACAGCACCTTGATCTCCATCATTCCCTCCCTCCTCGAAAGGATTCATCCTTGAATCAAAGGTATCACCTACATCAAATAAAGACAAGTCAACAACATTGAATGTAGCACTAATATTGCCATACTCACTAGGTAAATCAATCTTGTAGGTATTGTCATTGATTCGCTCCAAGATTTGAAAAGGTCCATCTCCCCTAGGATGTAACTTAGACTTCCTTTGAGCCAGGAATCGCTCTTTACGCATATGTACCCAAACCCAATCACCAGGTTCAAATATAATTTTATCTCGGCTCTTGTTGGCTTGCATTGCATATTGCTTATTCTTCCTCTCAATGTTAGCTCGAACCTTAGCATGCAAATCCTTTACATATTCAACCTTGTTCTTACCATCCAAGTTAACAAACTCAGTAGTAGACAAAGGTAGAATATCCAAAGGTGTTAGAGGATTAAATCTATAGACAATCTCAAAAGTACTATAAGCAATAGTAGAATGCACAGATATATTGTAAGTAAACTCAACATGTGGCAAAGCTCTTTCCCAATGTTTCAAGTTTTTAGACATAATAACATGTAATAGTGTAGTAAGTGTCCTATTAACTACCTCAGTTTGCCCATCTAATTGAGGGTGTGCAATAGTAGAAAATAGAAGTTTAGTCCCTAATATACCCCATAAAGTACGCCAAAAATGACTTAAGAACTTAACGTCTCTATCACTTTCTATTGTTCTAGGCAACCCATGCAAACACACTACTTCTTTAAAGAACATATTAACTATGTGTGTTGCATCATTGGTTTTAGCACATGTAATGAAATAAGCCATTTTGCTAAACTTATCAACAACCACAAAAACACTATCTTTACCACTTTGAGACCTCGGTAACCCTATCACAAAATCCATAGAAATATCATGCCAAGGCTGTGTAGGTACAGGTAATGGAGTATAAAGACCATGTGGCATAACCTTAGACTTAGCTTGTTTACATGCCATGCACTTAGCACAAAACGAAATGACATCATGTTTCATGCAAGGCCAATAAAAATGTTCATGTAGACTTTCTAAGGTTTTATTCACTCCAAAATGTCCTATTAAACCTCCACCATGACTCTCTTTAATTAACAAGTCACGCATAGAACACTTAGGCACACAAAGTTTATTCTTTTTAAACAAGTAACCTTCATGTCTATAGAAACCATCAATACCACGCTTATCATAAGAATTCCAAGCACATCCGAAATCATCATCATTAGCAAATAAATCCTGAATATATTCAAAGGCAAGCAACTTAGCATGCAAGAATGTCAGTAGTGCTTATCTTCTCGACAATGCATCAGCTACCACATTTTCCTTTCCATTTTTATATTTAATCACATAAGGAAATGTCTCAATGAATTCTAACCACTTAGCATGCCTCTTATTCAACTTACCTTGAGACTTTAAGAATTTTAAACTTTCATGATTTGAATGAATAATGAATTCTCTTGACCATAGAAAATGCTGTCAAGTTTGCAAAGTCCTCATCAATGCATATAACTCCTTCTCATAAGTAGGATATTTCAATGCTGTGAATTCATGTATCAAAGACACTACCATACTAGGCAAAGAAAGGTTATGAGTGTTAGTAAAATAAATATCATTGCACATAAGCACAAAGAGGTTTGGCTTACATACCAAAGCACTTTTCACCTCACTTTTTAATGCAAAAGCACTCACTCTTTTATTTTTCTCTTTCTCTAGCTCACAATTCTCTTTCTTTTTCTGCTCATATATCTCAACCTCTCTCTCTTTTCTCTTACTCTTAATTTTGGCCTTACTCTCTTTCTTCTTTTGCTCACATATCTTAACCTTTCTCTCTTTTTTCTCACTCTCAATTTTGGCCTTACTCTCTTTTCTTTTGTTCACATATCTCAACCTTTCTCTCTTTTCTTTCACTCTCCATTTTTTCCATACTCTATTTTTTCTCTTTTTCTTTTGTTTCTCTCAACGTACACTCTTTTGTAATCCTCACTTGATCAACAAAAGTCTCAGCTAGTTTTAGGGGTGTTAACATAAAAGTTTGATTATGCATGGTCAATGTATATCGATTCTTGTAGCATCATAATTGACCCTTCTAGCAAATTTCCATGGACGTCCCAACAACAAGTGTCCAGCATGCATTGGTACTACATCACAAAGCACCTCATCTTTGTAGTTACCAATAGAGAAAGATACCCAAACTTGATTTGTCACCCATATATCTCCCCTATCATTCAACCATCTTAGCTTATATGGTTTAGGATGTTTTAATATAGGTAGACCCAATTTATCAACCATCAAGGTACTAGCTACATTAGTGCAACTTCCATTATCAATAATCAAGCTATATACCTTGTTATTCACGTGGCACCTGGTTTGGAATATGTGCTCACTCTGTTCGTCATCAACATCATCATTAGGCTGCATGTTAAGAGCACATATAATAACCAATACTTCTCTATTCACTAGCTTTCTAATCTCCATATTACTACAATCCTCTATTGGTGGCATCTCATCCTCACTAGAATGCTCACTCTCTATATGTCCCCTTTCTTCCTCACCAAAGCCAAACTATTTGGAAGGCTTAGGTATGGATAGTGAATCAATATTATCCAACTTCATATGTATCAACTTAAATTTCTCCTGAACTGCCATCATATAAAATTTAAGATCAATTTTAAGTTGATTTATTTTACTGCTCATGTTTGTCTCACAAACCTCATGTGTTTGCATTCAATTTTATTCTCTTTCCCTTAAAGCTCTTAAACAAGAACCTTATCAACAAGCTTATTAAAAGGAACAAGTGAATTAAGAATGATAAGAACAAATTTTCAGACGATGACAACCCTAGGAACTGAATTTGAAAAAAATGAGGGATAGAAAAATCAAGTATGCTATTTTTTTTGGCTTTTTTTTTGAACAAATTTCTCTTTTTTTTTACGAATTTTTTTGGAAGAAGAGACCAAATTGGACTAAGACTAGGACTAGGACTCTGTTTCTTTTTTTTTTTTACGAATATTTTTTTTTTGAAGAAACTAAATTTTACTAGGACTTGACTCTTTTTTTTGAAGAATTAGACTATAAGTAGGAAAAGAAAATTTACTAGAACTAGGACTCTTTTTTTTAAGGATTAGAAGAACATTAACTAGAACTAGAACTCTAATTTGACCTAAAGAAAGATAGAAGAAGAAGAAAGATTCTAGAAAACAAATAGAAAAAAAAGATAGGACACCAACCAAATTTCAAGGAGTCAAAGTTATGATACCAAATGATGCGTTTCCCTAAACCAAGAAACATAGTGTTTGGTGAAAGTGTAACATCCCATAATTTTTATTTTTAAATAATAATATTTTGTTATAAATAAATATATTTTTATTTGTTTAAAAATGATTATGTTCTGCTAAAAGTAAGTCTATTTGTAATTAAAATAATTATTGTTTTGCTTGAAATAATTATATTGGCCTTTAATATCTTTATTATGTATAAAGATATTTATTTCGTGATTTTTTTATTGAGATTTTTATCAAGAAAAATTATGATTTAAGAGTTCAACTAAAGGTTTATGAGAATGAGAATTTTTAGGAATTTTTGGGAGGTTTTAGGATGAAAAACGGAATTTATATGAATTTATATAAAAGAAAATTCTATTATTTAATTATTAAATAATAATTATTATTATTATAAAAAAGTAAAAGAAGAAAATGAAAGGGGAAGGGGGTAGATGATACAACGGAGGGAGACGGCGCAAATTTTAGAAAAAATTTGAGAAGATGAATAGTGAGTGAATAGTGAGTAAATAGTAACTTTCAACTTTTAATCTAGATCTGGAGTGCCTATTGGCTTCCGATCTCAAAACTAAGGGTGTTACTGGATTCAGAACGGACAATACTACGGTTTTGACCGATTAATTTTTCAAATTAGCCGTTAAATCACCGTAGATCTGAAGTAGAAAATTTTAGAAAAAGGTAAACTCTGAAACTCTTACTTAGAGACCTCCAATTGAAATTCTGACACCGTAGATGGATTCAGGAGCTAGTTAAACCTTAGGATATGAAAATTTTCAGCTATTTGACAACTTTTTGTTCATCATGAATAGTGTTTTCCAGCGGGTAAATAGTATTTTTCGGCGAGTGAATAGTGTTTTTCGGTGGTGAATAGTGACCAAACTCCCGAAGTCATTTTTTAAGTCTTTAGACCCTCCGGACACGTTTTTGAGGTTTAATTGGTCAAATTCAGCTTAGAAAAGTACAATTTAGAGCTGTCTAATCAGGAGCCCTACCTGGTGAGTAAATAATTCTTTCTATGACTTACTCCATGCTCTTTTTGAACTATAAATGTATTATTGTTTCTGTTTATAAATTATTTATACTATTATAAGTTTCTGAAATGTGTTAAAATATCTGTTATACTTACGAACTGACACATAGTTCAAGAAGAGTATGGTTTTAGAAATGGATTTTGGAACTCATTGAATATGTGGTTCTAAATGTATTTATCATTATTTGATAAAGTGATTATTATTTGTACGATGCATTGATTTGTAAAGTTATATACTTGTGAAAATGATGCATTTCATATTATAAATTAGATTGAATGGTAAGCGTAAATCTCATGGCGAGTTGCTTGATAATTTTACATGTATATATATGTATTGATCAATATCGGATGGTTGTATGGCTTGTGACGGTACCGAATAGGGGACACCCTATTAGCCTGAGTGAGTCAGGGGAGGGCCGCTCCAACTGAGTGACAGTGGTAATGTGAGGAGACAGAAGGGTGATGTACTCACATTCCCTGATCACTTACTGTGACTAGGGTTGAGGTCACTATGTGTATAGAAAATGAGTTATATTTTCATTACATTGACCAGATTGCCGAGTGAGGCAGGTGCATTAAAAGTGATGATTTTATCTCCAAATCTTAATATTTTACTATAGCTTATATAGCTGAGCATAACAATATTTGTTTATTGATCATACTATGCAGCATATGGTTTTGGATATCTGAATATCCTTTGATTTGAGAAGAATTGAAATACGGGTCTCATATGAATGTACTTCTGAACTGTATTTTCTATGTGATACATTTTAAAATATAAGTACATCCATATGCTGACCTAAGAGGTCATAGGTGGAATTATTTACTCACTGAGTTGTCAAACTCACTACATGATATTTTCACATTTTTCAGGTAAGAATATCAGAGTTTGATTCGGCAGATAGGTGATATATTCTCTGGGTGAGTCTACGTTGCTTCCAAGACTCACGGTCTTTGAATTATACTCTGTTTGTATTCTAGAGTGCTCTGAACGCTACAGGCAGGATCCCTGTTTCTGTTGTACTGTAATGTTTATAGACTTGATCTGTATATTGTGTATACATGAGAGATCTTATATGGATTTGTTCCCATGATAAAGAATTGAATTATGTATCTTTTTGGGAAATATCTGATTGCAAAAATAATAATAATAATAAAATGTTTATTTTACGTAACGTAAATTAGGGACGTTACAAGTTGGTATCAGAGTATTAGGTTTCCCTGTGGCTAACAAAGCAAAGAATTCTGTAGGAGGACTTTGAGTATGGGTATGTAACTGCAGACATATTTATATTCACGGTGCTATTGTGGAATTCTATAGGGTATTATCCTCTTCTTTTTCTGACTCTTATCCTTAGGTAAGCAATGTTTAAACATCTATGCTTATGTCCTAGATGGTACCTTTTGTGTGTGGACTAATAGTTCAGCTTTTGAACTTGTTTTGACGAAAAGTGATAAAGAGAACCCTCTTGGAAAATTAGTTGAAAATAAGAAAATTCTATCCGAACACAAAGGGAATGGCTTGTTTGGATGTCAAAAAGGTTTGACTTGATTGTTTGATTTGCTTATGTGAAACAATATGACGAATGGCTAATATAATATTGATAGTGGGTTATGATGTGATCGAGATTGTTAACTCCAAGATAACAGTTTGTAATAAAGTGAGTGTTTTGAAAATAGATTTAAATCTCTTTTTGGATGGATGAGCTGGAATCTATATATATAAATGGATTTGGTAAGTTGTGGGTTTGATTGAATTTGAGAGCGGAGAATCTATGAAGATAATATTTTCAATGATATATTTTGTTGATATAAGGAATTCGAAGACAGTTTGATTTTCAATAATACTATGTGTAAGCATTATGATAAAGGAAGGTTTACTCATAGAAATTTAAAATTTAAGGTATGCAAAATGGGTAATTCATGTGAAGGACTGTTGGACAGACATAAATTTTTCATGATTAATTGTTAAGATATTGCATAAGCATGTTAAAGAATAAAATCACAATAAGTTGAATTTGTTTAAGTGTTTTGAAGTGCGATCTAGCTCATACAGGATGAAGATGTCATCAATAGCAGAAAATGTTAGTAAAAGAGTTGCAAGTAGTGAGCAATCATGGAAGCAAGTACCCAGTAATTTTAATTTCACCTTTAGCGACCATAAGTTATTATAAAAAATGGGTGCTAAGGATAATTGGAAGTGGTGAGAGATGTTGATATAAAGTATACTAATATAGATCAGGTTTCAGTAGTTAAGAAATTTCCTGATGTGTTTTCAGAAGAATTGCCTAGATTACCCCCAAAACGAAAAATAGAATTTGATATTGATTGACTTCTTGGAATCCAACTAGTATCTATATCTCTATATAGAATGATACCAATTGAATTTAAAAAAAAATTAGTTACAAGACTTGTTAGATAATTGATTTAAATGCCCTAATACTTTTATTTGGAGTGCTCCAGTTCTATCTGTGAAAAAGAAAGATGGATCACTATGACTATGCATAAATTATAGATAGTTAAATAAGGTGACAGTATGGAATAAATACCCATTACCTCGTATAGATGATTTGTTTGATCAGTTACAAGGTGCTCAATGTTTTTTAAAAATTGATTTGAGATATGGGTAACATTAATTAACGATAAGAGATGAGGATGTACGAAAATTTTCTTTTAGGACTTATTATGGGCATTATGAATCCTTGGTTATGTTATTTAGTTTAACAAATATCCTAACTGCATTCATAGATTTAATGAATAGTAATTAGGTCATCCCTAGATCAACTTGTTATTATATTTATTGATGATATACTAGAATATTTCAAAAGTTCAGAGGATCATAAGCAACATTCAAAGATAGATTTACCAACTCTAAGGGAGTATGGTTGGTAAAGATGGTATCTAAGTAGACTTTAAAAAAGTAAAAGTGGTACAATAATAGCTACGTTTTACTACATCTAAAGATGAAGATCTAAATCCAATTTGCGCTTTCTGCGGTTGTCTGCCGTCTGTAACAACTTTTTTTTTCTTTATTATTATACAATATTGAGTTCACATATACGTCATTAATCAAAACGTACATGCAACATATCAAACACATAGATATTTACATCTTGTTTATTTTGGTTGACCAATTCCGGAGATACAGGTGCGGGTGGTTGCACCTTCACCGGGATCTGAGGCAACTCGACCCCAAACATCTTATTTGATTCTGAGATCTGCCCAACATAAAGTAACTCGATCCAATGTGCACTAAAAGCCAGAGCCATAGAAAAAGCTGCATAACTAATTTTTTGAACATGATATGGAAATATGGTGAGAATTAAATCCCAGTAAGTTCAACAATAAATCATCATTAATATAGCTCATCACGTTATGTTCAGCTGTATAAACTACAAAAAATATCTTTGGTCACATGAATGCATTATATCTAGGCACATAAGAATCATACAGTAATGATATGTATGACAGGATTAACTATTTTCAGAATATCATATGATGGCCATCAACTTATTCTCATTTCAAGCTACCCCGGTCAGGGTGAGTATCCTCTACTCTCCGGTACGGGCTTTTCTCGCTCCATCCAACATGGCCCACTTTCTCTTTCTTTTCTCATTAACATGATCATAACTGTTGGTAGGGCGTCCCCTACTGGTGCACCCCACGGATTGCCATGTGACAGTGCTCATTTCTTTTCTTTTCACAATGATAGCCAAAAATATGCTTTCAATAACAAGTATGTTCATCAAAATATAACTATTACCATAAATCATTGGTAATCATGCCATGAACATAACCATTTCAAATATCACTTTAAAATATTTCCATATCAGAATTTTATACTTAAGATGGTAAGAAGTTCATACAATGGCAATGGCTATGGCATATACTAGTCATTTATAAGATTCGTCTTCTTTTTTAAATATTAATTTTATTTCTTTATTTTCTTGATGCAGGTTTTTATCATATCTAACCTTCTCTTTATGCTTGGCCTTAGTCATTTTCTTCTTATTTATATCATTTCCAACACATGTTCTTACAAATTTATAGAGTATTGTTTCCCAATTTGATTTCTACTATTACCCTATAGTTAAAGAGGTTCATCTAGGGTAGAAAAATGTTGAAAATAGGCTTCACCAGCTTCTAACATGGTCTGGCCATGTTCTAGGACATGGCCATGCTTTAAAAATACTTGAAATGTACTCAAAAATAGCCCTGAACACGGCTAGCCCGTGCTTGAAGCACCCAGAACACGGCATGGCCGTGCTCTGTGACCTTTGCTCACTAATCAGAGTATAACTCCCTCATTTTAACTCTGATTGAGGTGATCTTAGTGTTTATGGAAAGTTAAGACAATTATCTAAAACTATTATGTTAATCATATTAGTAAAATAGAAATACATCTTGGTGTTATTACTCCTTTAAATTCAATATTATTTCTTCTCGGGTAGGTTCTAACATTTACTTACTAATATGACTATATCTCCCACATAAGAATTCCAAATTACGTGATTCCAGTGGCTAAACATCAGTAACACATAAATATATAATTCATATGTTAACCATTTATTTTAATTCCTTATAGAATGTTACTAGAAATTAAAACACCGAAGCTATCCTAACATATTCTTCCCTGATTAACCATTTTCTGACCACTGTTTACTAATTGAAACATATCTACCTCATATGAACTCTAAATTGAATGATTCCAATGGCTACAAATCCGTGACACACATAGATATAATTCTTATGTTAACCATTTATTTTAATTCCATACAGATAATTCCCAAAAATTAAAATTTAGAAACTATCATAACATATTCTTCCTTGATGAACCATTTTCTGACCTTTGACTACTAATCAGACCATATTTACCTCATATGGACTCCAAATTGAATGATTCCAGTGGCTAAATATCCGTGACACATATATCTTTAATTATTATGTTAACCATTTATTTTAATTCCTTATATATTGTTCCCAGAAATTAAAACACCGAAGCTTAAAATTCTGCCAACCATAGCGATACCCATGCAGAACTATCTACACCAACCTAAGTATTCAAACATACATCACATACAAGATCAATATGTAACATGATATAGCAACATCCATGACCAATCATCAAAGTTCTAAGATCAAAATCTCATATAAATATTATAAGTTTCAAAACTTTTCTTCAAAAAGAAATATTGTTAAACTTACGTGGAGCACTTAGTCCCCTAGACTTCTCCTTCCTCTTTCTTCCTTTCTTCCTCTCCTTTCCTCACTCTACCTTGCTTCTATTTTTCCTCTCCCTCACTTGGACGAAATTCTAATTTTGTAAGGGTGGTTTTTCTTATATAGACCACCAAATAATTCACCTTTCATGATCATGGGTCTACCTTATCACAATTAGGATACACTTTGTTGAATTTTTGGAAAACAAACAACTTATGTTCTTGTCTTCCTCTTCCTTAGTCAAGATATGCATAGGAAAATGAGATTTGTATTTTGAAAATTATGATAATATGTTCTTAAGATATGGGACAAGGTCCCTTTGATTTAGGGATTCATTTCCATTTTCTTTTGTCTTAAACAAGTATGATAGGTTTGCCTTTTTAGGCGGAAAATTTCTAGCCCTTGAATCTCTGTTATTTGGTTGATATTATTTGTGTGGGATAGGAATGTTTTGTCCTAATACCATGTATTATCATATCACTTGCTAAAATTATGAGTGTAGGATATAGATGTTTTTGTCCTAAACCCTTGTATTATCATGCCACTTGCCAAAATTATGAATGTAGAATCACACCACTTGCTAAATTTTTGTCTTAATGCCATGTAACCTAATCTTTATTATTATTACATTATTATATCATCACCTAATTTATTTTATTTTATTTTTCCTCTTGGATTTGGGCTTATTCCTACCCATTTTCTTTGCTTTGGATAAAATTCTACCTTTCTTGGAGGTCTTGGTCACATTTTTATAATTTTTGGGCTTTTGGTCCAATTATTATATCCTAGTCCAAGTCTATGTTTTATTTCTTTCTTAGGTTATCCAATGGGCTTGCTAGAAACTTATGTGAAGTGGAAAAACTCTATGAAGTGTCCATAGGTAAAAGCCCAATGTATAGGTAAAGATTTTAAACTTAGTAACTCTAGTTCTTGAATTAGGAAAAATTACCCTAATCCAATATTCTTGAAATTTTATGACCTTTACTTATTTCTAAAAATTTATCTTCCTTATCCAAGAATTTTGCATCTCTTTAGTATGTTATTTCTAATATTTCCTCTTATGTTTTCTTTCTTTACCTATTCCATTAATATTAGAACATTTCTACGCATATATGTAAGGTGAAGAATTTATAAGGAAAATATCTAAAAATTACGGGATGTTACACCGTCCATTCTATTTGACTCATAGTTGGATCAGGTACATGAACATATGCTTGTAAAGCATCAATCAACTCCTTAGCATTTAAAGCCGAAATAAGAGTTTGTTGTGCTGAGTGTGAGATGAACCTTTGTTCCACAGCATGATCAAGAAAAGACAACAGACCATCAAAGAAGTGGTTAACATTTAACAAACCTATCGGTTTGTGATGCATATTCAGTTGTGCCGAAGAAACTATTTGAAAAATCTCTTCTAAAGTACCAAAACCACCTGGTAAGGCAATGAAGGCATCAACATTGCTCATCATTCTAGTCATGCGCTCATGCATGGAAGCTACCCAAAACTCTTCCCCAATTGTCTTTCCTACGATGTTAGATGCAGCTAGAGCTGTAGGAATAATACCTAGAACTTGGCATCCTCCTACATGGGCAGCTGTAGACACACACTCCATTAATCCACGGTTACCTCCACCATAGACTAAATGAATTTTTCTCCTGGCCAGTGCCATACCCAGGTTTTGTGCTGCTTTCACATACTCTCCATCTTTTCCAGGACTGGAACCACAAAAGACACAAATATTTCAAAATTGACGAAATACGATTCCTTCCATAGCTGCACACACCTTAACTTGAAGTATGAAAGTAAAGAAATTAACGTGTGCATTTATAGAACTCAGAGAATGTCATACTTATGATAGCTATGTGAATAGGCCGGAAATAATTAGAACAGTATGTGAGTGATTGGTGGATATTAGCTAAATTGAAGGTGAAAATTTCAAAAATGACGACAAGCATGTATAAGTACAGTAGTTTTGATAGTCGCTTATATTAGGCAGATAAAGAGAATAATGTTAAGATATCACCAGAAATTTATCTTTTCTTTGTTGTCTTTGATGAAACATTGATGTCTTGATTCTTGTAGGGAAGTTATAGGTGATAGGCGTAATTGTAAAAAAAAAATAGTGAAAATGCAAACAAGTTAGTTGTTAAAGAGGAACAATCAAATGATTTATTTTATTTTTTTCAATGTTCTTACCAGTCGACTATCGTATTATTAAGTCGACTAACTATTTGAGAAATTTTAATTTGGACTGGTTATTTTACAGTTGATTGATTACATATATTTTAAAGTAATCAACTACATTCTACCAGTTAATTATGTGCTCTTTATTTTTCACAAACTTTTATAAGCTCAGAAATTTTTTTTGTCATGTGCTATTTTTTCACCGAATACTAACAGATTTAAAGTAGATTTTTGCACATATATTCAAACCTTGCGGCCACCGATTTTTGCTGATATAACAGCTAGATTTTTGTTTATAGATTTTCAAGAATTATGGCCATCGATTTTAAGCTTATTTAAATGCTTTGTCCAAATTTTTCACTTTATATTTTGGCACCATGCTCTATTAAGTATTCCACATTTTCTGTTGCATTGTCCTACATTTATATTTGGTATTAACTGTAAGATTCTTTTTTCATATTATAAGGAAGGTTAATTTCTTTTCTTTGAAATTCAGTTATTATGGTGTTCAATTGGTTAGTAGGTTAAAGTAATAGAGATTTTGAAAGGAGTGGACGGATGATGACCTTATGGTGTTTTGACGAATGTAATCAAGAGAATTAGTGGTGTTGAAGTTCTTGAAGAATAAAATATGGGACGTATGATTTAAATTAATCTTTGAACTCTTAATTTAGAAATATGAAAAATACTATGAGAATCATGTCCGAAAGTAATGTAAGTGATTAAGATATTTGTGTTAAAGGTTTATATTATGCTAAATTGAGTCTAGTATTTAGGATGCGAATTATGTTGAAATTGAGAATTCATGTATGAGTAATTGTTAGGAAAAATTTTCTTGAAATGATTGGGTGAATTAAACGGGATTGGTATAAGTTAAAATGAGGTGCTTTTAGATATGATAGAGGAAATGTTTGATATTTTTGATAATGAATTTATTGGTGTTAATAAATGAGTATAGAGTTACTGTGATGGGGTAAGTTAGAATTGTTAAACATGTGCCAATGGTACATAAACGTTAAAAAGGATTGGTGGATTTATTGCTACGTATGTTTAACATATTGATTAATGGATTTTAAGATAAAAAATAGATGATGGATTAAGATGATGATATTCATGGGATGATGTTGACATGTGAGAATCAAAGATGACTTGATAGAAGAATGAAATAAGAAAAGATAGTTACCTCAATATGGATGTGAATATGTTCTTTTATGAATATGTTTTCTAATATCGATCTATAGATATATCCATGTGAGCTTGAGGATATAAAGTGAAATTGATTAGAAAATGAATACAACTAATTCAATATAGGCCAAAAGTCTAAAGGAATCATGAATGTTGAGCACTAGAAATTATCACTAGGTGACCACATATTTTTGAAGGAATCACCAATGAAAGAGGTAATGAGGTTTGAAAAGAAGTACATATTAGATTCTTCTTATGTTATCTAATTCCAAGAAATTCAATTGGACAAAAAATTTGGCTTAACTATGGGTACAATTGATGTTTATTGTTGATCAACAAGTGAAGAACTTATGGATGAAAAAAAATTCCTATGGATAAGTTATATGGCAAAATCACTCAAGTGAAGAGACATTTTAAAAATTAAAGATGTTATACAGAAAAGATATCCCCAATTATTTGAGTAATAAGGTTGGTAACTCCGAATTATGCCTTGATTTCATTCTCTACATGTGGTAGAATGGGCTGAAATTCGGGGACCGAATTTCTTAAGGGGGGAAGAATGTAACATCTCATAATTTTTATTTTTAAATAATAATATTTTGTTATAAATAAATATATTTTTATTTGTTTAAAAATGATTATGTTCTGCTAAAAGTAAGTCTATTTGTAATTAAAATAATTATTGTTTTGCTTGAAATAATTATATTGGTCTTTAATATCTTTATTATGTATAAAGATATTTATTTTGTGATTTGTTTTATTGAGATTTTTATCAAGAAAAATTATGATTTAAGAGTTCAACTAAAGGTTTATGAGAATGAGAATTTTTAGGAATTTTTGGGAGGTTTTAGGATGAAAAACAGAATTTATTTGAATTTATATAAAAGAAAAATTCTATTATTTAATTATTAAATAATAATAATAATTTTTATAAAAAAATTAAAAGAAGAAAATGAAAGGGGAAGGGGGGAGATAATACAACGGAGGGAGACGGCGCAAATTTCGGAAAAAAATTTGAGAAGATGAATAGTGAGTGAATAGTAATCTTCAACTTTTTCTCTAGATCTGAAGTGCCTATTGGCTTTTGATCTCAAAACTAAGGGTGTTACTGGATTCAGAACAGAAAATACTATAGTTTTAACTGATTAATTTTTCAAATTAGCAGTTGAATCGCCGTAGATCTGAAGTAGAAAATCTCAAAAAAAGGTAAACTCTGAAACTCTTACTTAGAGACCTCCAATTGAAATTCTGACACCATTGATGGATTCCGGAGCTAGTTAAACCTTAGGATATGAAAATTTTCAGCTATCTGACAACTTTTTGTTCATCGTGAATAGTGTTTTCCGGCGGTGAATAGTGACCAAGCTTCCAGAGTTATTTTTTAAGTCTTTGGACCCTGCAGACACGTTTTTGAGGTCTAATTAGTCAAATTCAGCTTGGAAAAGTACAATTTAGGGCTGTCCAATCAGGAGCCCTACCCGGTGAGTAGATAATTCTTTCTATGACTTACCCCATGCTCTTCTTGAACTATAAATGTATTATTGTTTCTGTTTATAAATTATTTATACTATTATAAGTTTCTGAAATGTGTTAAAATATCTGTTATACTTACGAACTGACACATAGTTCAAGAAGAGTATGATTTTAGAAATGGATTTTGGAACTCATTGAATATGTGGTTCTAAATGTATTTATCATTATTTGATAAAGTGATTATTATTTGCACGATGCATTGATTTGTAAAGCTATATACTTGTGAAAATGATGCATGTCATATTATAAATGAGATTGAATGGCAAGCGTAAAGCTCATGTCGAGTTGCTTGATAAATATGACAAGCGTAAAGCTCACGGCGAGTTGCTTGATAATTTTACATGTATATATATGTATTGATCAATATCGGCTGGTTGTATGGCTTGTGACGGTACCGAATAGGAGACGCCCTATTAGCATGAGTGAGCCGAGGGAGGACCGCTCCAACGGGGTGACAGTGGTAATGTGAGGAGGCAGGAGGGTGATGTACTCATATTCCCTGATCACTTATTGTGACTAGGGTCGAGGTCACTATGCGTATAACAAATGAGTTATATTTTTATTGCATTGACTAGATTGCCGAGTGAGGCATGTGCATTAAAAGTGATGATTTTATCTCCAAATCTTAATATTTTACTATAGCTTATACAGTTGAGCATAACAATATTTGTTTAATGATCATACCGTGCAGCATATGGTTTTGGATATCTGAATATCTTTTGATTTGAGAATAATTGAAATACGGGTCTCATATGAATGTACTTCTGAACTGTATTTTCTATGTGACACATTTTAAAATATAAGTACATCCATATGCTGACCTAAGAGGTCATAGGAGGAATTATTTACTCACTGAGTTGTCAAACTCACTACACGATATTTCCACATTTTTCATATAAGAATATCAGAGTCTGATTCGGCAGATAGGTGATATATTCTTTGGGTGAGTCAACGTTGCTTCCAAGACTCAGTCTTTGAATTATACTCTATTTGTATTCTAGAGTGCTTTGAATGCTACAGGCAGGATCCCTGTTTCTGTTGTACTCTAATGTTTATAGACTTGGTCTGTATATTGTGTATACATGAGAGATCTTATATGGATTTGTTCCTATGATAAAGAATTGAATTATGTATCTTTCTGAAAAAATATCTGATTGCGAAAATAATAATAATAAAATTTTTATTTTACGTAATGTAAATTAGGGGCGTTACAGAAAGCAAGGATCGTCTTGAAAATTCAATAGATGTTTGATCGCCACGAGTTGCCTCGATAAGATCGGATTCAGTTCTTTGTCCAAGAACTAAGAAATGCTCTTACTTTAGGAGAAAACTAAATCTTTATTAATCATCTAAAATCTCTGCATTAGATGAACATAGAAGACCTTTATATAGTCAAACAATCCTAAACCTAGTATAAAACCCTAAAACTCCTAATTGGACTTGAAAAGAATATGGCCCAAACAACACTAGTTATTTAGCCCAACTAAACAAAAAAAAAACTTATAATTAAACGAATATTTGGCCATAAAGAATAGGCCCAAAATACTAATAATATCTTGAAGAAAACATATAACATAAAGCCTGTAATACATCTTTAAACATATAAATTTGGGCTAGTTGTCTTCAAGATCCAACAAGCTCTATTTAATGCCATCCTCAAGGCTGCAAAGTGTGACCCACTTGATGTCTTGACTTGACCTGATAACTTCCTCTTTAGCTTGCACATCCAAGATCAAGCTCAATAAAACTTCTTTTGCCCACTTTGCTTTGCTCCTAGTCATTGGGCCGCCTATCCCTTGTAAAAGATCTTTAGAATGGTTTGGAATAGGTTTGATAGCACCTTGATCTCCATCACTTAGCTTTGCCATTAGGATTAAGTGATGTTGGTACAGTCTTTCTTGCATCAATGCTAAGGAAGTACCTATTATATTCTTCTTATGTTATCTAATTCTTAGAAATTCAATTGGACAAGAATTTTGCTTAAATATGGAAAATAAAATATGATGTCTATTGTTGATTGATAAGCGAAGAACTTATGGTTGAAAGAAATTTCTATGGCTAAGGTTATATGGCAAAATCACTCAAGTAAAGAGATATCCCTAATTGCTTGAGTAATGAGGTTAATAACTATAATTTATGCCTTGACTTCATTCCTCACTTGTGATAGGATGGTTTGAAATTCGGGGACCGAATTTCTTAAGGGGGGAAGAATGTAATATCCTGTAATTTTTAAATAATAATTTTTGGCTATAAAAAATATATTTTTATTGTAAATGATTATGTTATGTTAAAAGTAAATACGTTTTGAATTAAAATGATTTATGTTTTGCTTAAAATAATTAATTATATTTGGCTTTTAATAATTTTTTAATTTATTTTTATAAATTTTTTCTTTTAATATACATGAAGATATTTTATATTGTGATTTATTTTATTAAATTTTTATCAAGAAAAGCAGGATTTAAGAATGCAACTAAAGTTTTACAATAATGAAAATTTTTAGAAATTTTTGGGATGTTTTAGGATGAAAAAAAATAAATATATGTACATAATTAAAGAATAAATTTAAAATATTTAGTTATTAAATAATAATAAGTAAAAAAAAGAAGAAAAGCAGAAAGGATACGAGAGGCAAAGCACACAGAAGCAAAGTGGTTTCTATTTCTCTCTCTAGGTTTCAAACTTCTCTCTAAGATATCTCCCAACTTAAACATCCAATTGAGATACCAGAGGTACCGTTGGACTCGTGGTGACGAGAGTTTTAAATCTTACTAATCAATTTCACTGGAAGTTCACCAGAATTTGGCCAGAAAAGCATGAATAATAACTTATAGGTAATTTTTCTAAAATACTTGATTTTTTTTATGGTTTTTCAAGCTTTCAAGTTAGGGGTTTTGTTAAGGATATAGAGTATTGGTTGTATGATAAATTTCACAATCAAACAATGTGATTTGGTGCTCTAATTTTATAAAATTTTCTTCGATGAATAGTAACTATAAACAGTGTCCCAATAGTATGTGAATAGTGTTTTCAGCATGAATAGTTTTTCCCCTCAATTGACCAAGCTCACGAAGTCATTTTCTAGGTTTTTGGACCTTCTGGAATTGATTTTGAAGTTTATTTGATAAAATTTGGATTAAAAAAGTACATTTTGTGGCTGTCCAATCTGAAGCCTTACCCTATGAGTAGATAATTCTTTTTATGACTTACCCTATACTCTTCTTGAACTTTAAATGTATAATTTATTATATTTACAAGTTATTTATACTTTTATGTCTCTGAAATGGATTAAATTATCTGAATTGTTTACAATCTGGTATATAGTTCAAAAAGAGTATGGTTTTGAAAATAGATTTCTAAACTCATTGAATATGTGATTTTAAATGTATTTATCATTATATGGTAAAGTATATTATACATGTGGCATTCATATGTAAAGCTATAAGATTGCCTTAGAAACATGCTTATATATGTGATTACCTTGATTGGGATGTTTCTGACTGAGGAATTGTACTGAAATTGAAAAATTCTGTATTATACTAAAACTTTTGTTTTGAATGATATATCATATATGTAAATATGATTTTTATGGAGGAATCTTTTTGGAAACACTATTTGCTAACAGCAGGCGATGTTAGCCTTAGTGCACCTTGATACCTCAACTTGAAGGGGTGGTGCTAGCCTCGTGTGATGGCTAACACACGGGATATGATATATGAAGGAGAGCGGGATGCCTCTTATCTGGGTGAGATGCCGACTATATGATATGTGATTTGCCCTCCCTTGCTGTGTGCTTGGAAAATTGCCCATATTAGAGTCCCTTTGCTTGTCCTCTTGAATGATGGTAGGGAAAGCCTTAGCTGGGATGCTAAGTATAGACAAATCCTACACCGCCAAAGTACGGAAGGGCTTGAACTCTGATATTGTAGTTCTGATATGGGATCCTCCTAATATTTTCATGAGAAATATTTTGATGCAAAACGATATTTGAATAATGATCATATAGTACAGTATAAGGTTTTGGATATTTGAATGTGATTTGAATTGAGAATATTTGAAATGCGGGTCCCATATGAATGTACTTCTAAACTATAATTTTTTATGTGATAAATTTTAATATATGAGTACATCCATATGTTGACCTAAGAGGTCATATGTATAACATCCTTTATTTATTTATTATTATACAATATTGAGTTCACATACACGTCATTAATCAAAACGTACATGCAACATAAAAGACATAGATATTTACATCTTGTTTATTTTGGTTGACCAATTCTGGAGATACAGGTGCGGGTGGTTGCACCTTCACCGGGATCTGTGCCAACTCGCTCACAAACATTTTATTTAGGATCTGCCCATCATAGAATAACTCGATCCAACGTGCACTAAAAGTCAGAGCTATAGAAAATCTGCATAACTAATTTTCTGAACATGATATGGAAATATAGTGAGAATTAAATCCCAGTAAGTTCAACAATAAATCATCATCAATAAAGCTCATCACGTCATGTTCAGTTGTATAAACTACAGAAAATATCTTTGGTCACATGAATGCATTATATCTACGCACATAAGAATCATACTGTAATGATATGTATGACAGGATTTACTATTTTCAAATTATCATATGATGGCCATCAACTTATTCTCATTTCAAGCTACCCCGGTCAGGTTGAGTATCCTCTACTCTCCAGTACGGGCTTTTCTCGCTCCGTCCGACATGGCCCACTTTCTCTTTCTTTTCTCATTATCATGATCATAACCGTTGGTAGGGCATCCCCTACTGGTGCATCACACGGATTGCCATGTGACCGTGCTCATTTCTTTTCTTTTCACAATGATAGACAAAAAGATGTTTTCAATAACAAGTATGTTCATCAAAATATAACTATTACCATAAATAATTGGTAATCATGCCATGAACATAACCATTTCAAATATCACTTTATAAAATATTTCCATGTCAGAATTTCACACTTAAGATGCTAAGAAGTTCATACAATGGCAATGGCTATGGCTATACTAGTTATTTATTATTTTCATTTATAAGATTCATCTTCTTTCTTAAATATTAATTTTATTCCTTCATTTTCTTGACGCAGGTTTTCATCACATCTAACCTTCTCTTACTAATCAGAGCATAACTCCCTCAATTGAACTCCGATGTAGGTGATCTTGTTTTCCATTTCAAGATAAAACAATTATCTAAAACTATTATGTTGAATAGTTTAACGAAATATTAAGAAATCAAGGTGATAATACTCCCTCAAAGTACAGGATAGTTCCTCTCGGATAGGTTCTGACCTTTAGCAACTAATCTATCCATATCTCCCTCATATGAATTCCAAATTAAGTGATTCCAGTGGGTACAAATCCGTAACACATCTATCTATAATTCATATGTTAACCATTTATTTTAATTCCTTATAGAGTGTTCCCTGAAATTAAAATACCGAAGCTATCCTAACATATTCTTCTCTGATGAACCATTTTCTGACCTTTGCTTACTAATCGGACCATATATACCTCATATGGACTCTAAATTGAATGATTCCAGTGACTACAAATCCGTGACATATATATCTTGAATTCGTATGTTAACAATTTATTTTAATTCCCTACAGATAAGTCCCAAACATTAAAATACCGAAGCTATCCTAACATATTCTTCCCTGATGACCCATTTTCTAACCTTTGACAACTAATCGGCTCATATATTCGTCATATGGACTCCAAATTGAATGCTTCCTGTGGCAAAAAAATCCATGACTCACATATCTTTAATTCTTATGTTAACCATTTATTTTAATTCCCTACAGATAATTCCCAGAAATTAAAATACCGAAACTATCCTAACATATTCTTCCCTGATGACCCATTTTCTGACCTTTGACTACTAATCAGACCATAGCTACCTCATATTGACTCCAAATTGAATGATTCCAGTGGGTAAAAATATGTGACACATATATCTTTAATTCTTATGTTAATCATTTATTTTAATTCCTTATAGATTGTTCCCAGAAATTAAAATACCAAAAATTAAAATTCTGGCAACCATAGCCATACCCATGCAGAACTATCTACACCAACCTAAGTATTCAAACATACATCACATGCAAGATCAATATATAACATGATATAGCAACATCCATGACCAATCATCAAAGTTCTAAGATCAAAATCTCATATAAATATTATAAGTTTCAAAAGTTTTCTTCTAAAAGAAATATTGTTAAACTTACCTGGAGTACTTAGTCTCCTAGACTTCTCCTTCCTCTTTCTTTCTTTCTTCCTCTCCTTTCCTCACTCTACCTTGCTTCTATTTTTTCCTCTCCCTCACTTGGACGAAATTCTAATGTTGTAAGGGTGGGTTTCCTTATTTAGGCCACCAAATAATTCACCTTTCATGATCATGGGTCTACCTTATCACAATTAGGATACACTTTGTTCAATTTTTGGAAAACAAACAACTTATGTTCTTGTCTTCCTCTTCCTTGGTCAAGATATGCATATGAAAAGGAGATTTGTATTTTGAAAATTATGATAATATGTTCTTAAGATATGGGACAAGGCCCCTTTGATTTAGGGATTCATTTACCTTTTCTTTTGTCTTAATCAATTATGATATGTTGCTTTTTTAAGTGGCAAATTTCTAGCCCTTGAATCTCCATTATTTGGTTGATATTATTTGTGTGGGATAGGAATGTTTTGTCCTAATACCATGAATTATCATACCACTTGCTAAAATTATGAGTGTAGGATATAGATATTTTTGTCCTAAAGCCTTGTATTATTATGCCACTTGCCAAAATGATGAATATAGAATCACACCACTTGCTAAATTTTTGTCTTAATGCCATGTAACCTAATCTTTATTATTATTACCTTATTATATCATCACCTAATTTATTTTATTTTATGTTTCCTCTTGGATTTGGGCTTATTCCTACACATTATGGGCTTATTCCTACCCATTTTCTTTGCTTTGGATAAAATTCTACCTTTCTTGGAGGGCTTGGTCACATTTTCATAATTTTTGGGCTATTGGTCCAATTACTATATCCTAGTCCAAGTCTATGTTTTATTTCTTGCTTAGGTTATCCAATGGGCTTGCTAGAAACTTATTTGAAGTGGAAAAACTCTACATGATGTGTCCATAGGTAAAAGCCCAATTTATGGGTGGAGATACTAAACTTAGTAACTTTTGCTCTTAAATTAAGAAAAATTACCCTAATCCAATCTTCTTGAAATTTTAAGACCTTTACTTACTTCACAAAAATTTATCTTTCTTTAACTAAGAATTTCACCTTTCTTTAGCATGTTTATTTCTAATATTTCCTCTTAAGTTTTCTTTCTTTACCTATTCCATTAATATTAGAGAATTTCTATGCATATATGTAAGGTGAAGAATTTCTAAGGAAAATATCTAAAAATTACGGGATGTTACATTCTTCCCCCCTTAAGAAATTCGGTCCCCGAATTTCAATCTATCCTACCACATGTAGGGAATGAAATTAAGGCATTATTCAGAGTTACCAACCTTATTACCTAAATAATTAGGGATATCTTTTCTGTATAACATCTTTACTTTTTAATATGTCTATTCAGTTGAGTGATTTTGCCATATAACTTAACCATAAGGATTTCTTTCACTCATAAGTTCTTCAATTTATATCCTTTAGCTCGCATGGATATATCTATGGGTTGATATTAGAAAACATACATATAAAGGAACATATTCACCTTCATATTGGGTAACTATCTTTTCTTATTCCAAACTTCTATCAAGTCATTTTTTTTTCATATATCAAAATCATCCCCTGAATATCATCATCTTAATCTATCATCTATTTTTATCCTCAAATCCTTTAATCAATATGTTAAACATAAGTATCAATAAATCCTTCAAACCTTTAATAACGTGTACCATTGACACATGTCTAATAATTCCAACTTAACTCATCACTGTAATTCTATACAAGCTTATTAACACCATTAGACTCATTGTCAAAAATTTCAATTATTTCTTCTATCATATCCAAAGGCACTTCATTATAGCTTATGTCAATCCCATTTCATTCACCAAATCATTTCAAGAAGATTTTTCCTAACAATTACTCATACATGAATTCTCAATTCTAACATAATTCACATCCTAGATACTAGACTCAACTTAGTATGATATAATCCTTTAACACAATTATCTTGATCACTTACATTATTTTCGGACATGGTTCTCAGAATATTCTCTATATTTCCAAATTAAGAGTTCAAAGACTAACTTAAATCCTACTTCCTATATTTTATTCCTCAAGAACTTCAACACCACTAATTCTCTTGATTACATTCGATAAAACACCATAAGACCATCATCCGTTCATTCTTTTCAAACTTTTCATTACTTTAACCTACTAACAACTTAGACACCATAATAACCGAGTTTCAAAGAAAAGAAATTATCTTTCATTGCAATGAGGGAAAATAACCTTGCATTTAATGCCAACCGTTAATGAGGGAGAATACAGTGAAACAGACGAAAAGCATAATAAAGAATGGTGCCAAAAGCGAAAGTCAAAAATTTGGACAAAGCATTGAAAAATATTAAAATCGGTGGCCGTAATTCTTGAAAATCTGCAAACAAAATCTATCTACGATTTCAGCAAAAATCGATGGCCGCAAATTTTGAATATATGTGTAAAAATCTACTTTAAATCTGTTGGTATTCGGTGGAAAGATAGCACATGGAAAAAGAAATATTTCTGAGCTTATAAAAGTCTGTGAAAATCAAAGAATACGTAGTTAACTGGTAGGATGCAGTTGATTGCTTCTAAATAGATGTCATCAATCAACTGTAAGATAACCAGTCCAAATTAAAATTTCTCAGAATAGCTAGTCGATTTCATGATACCGATAGTCTACTGGCAAAAATATTGAGAAAACAAGAAAAATGTCCCTCTTCACTAATTATTTGGTTTGTATCTTCATTTTTTTTTTCCAATGACGCCTATCATCTACAACTTCCCTACATGCCTCAAGACATCACTCCTTCATCAAGGGCAACAAGAAAAAGAAAATTTCCTGGTGATATCCTAATCTTATTCTCTTTATGTGCTTAATATGGGTCACAGTCATAACTACTGTACATATACATGCTTGCCGTCATTTTTGAATTTTTTTTACCTTTAATTTAGCTGATATCCACCAATCAGTCACATAGTTGTTCTAATAATACCCGGCCTATTCACATAGCTATTATAAATATGCCCTTCTCTGAGTTCTATAAATACTTACATTAGTATCTTTGTCTATACTCAGAGTTAAGGTGATAGAAATTATGAAAGGAACCGCATTCCGTCAGTTTCGAAATATCTGTGTCTTTTGTGGTTCCAGTCTTGGAAAAGATGAGGAGTATGTTAAAGCAGCACAAAATCTGGGTATGGTGCTGGCTAAGAGAAAAATTCATTTAGTGTATGGTGGAGGTAACTGTGGGTTAATGGGGTGTGTGACTACAGCTGCACATGTAGGGGGATGCCAAGTTCTAGGTATTATTCCTACAGCTCTAGCTACATCTAGCAACATAGGGAAGACAATTGGGGAAGAATATAGGGTAGCTTCCATGCATGAACGCATGGCTAGAATGATGAGCAATGCTGACGCCTTCATTGCCTTACCAGGTGGTTTTGGTACTCTAGAGGAGATTTTCCAAATAGTCTCTTGGGCACGACTGAATATGCATCACAAATCGATAGGTTTGTTAAATGTTAATCACTTCTTTGATGGTTTGTTATCTTTTCTAGATCAAGCTGTGGAACAGAGGTTTATCTCACACTCAGCACGACGAATTCTCATCTCAGCTTCAAATGCTGAAGAGTTGATTGATGCTTTACAAGCCTATGTTCATGTACCTGATCTAACTATGACTCCAATAGAATGGACGGCAGATAACCGCAAGAAGCGTAGATTGGATTTGGATCTTCATCTTTAAATGTAGTAAAATGTAGCTATTTTTTGTACTACTTTTACTTTCTTAGAGTCTACTTGGATACCATATTTACCAACCATACTCCTTTAGAGTTGGTAAAACTATCTTTGAATGTTGCTTATGATCCTCTGAACTTTTGAAATATTCTAGTATATCATCCATATATATAATAACAAATTGTTCCAGGGATGACCTAATTACTATTCATTAAATCTATGAATGCAGCTAAAGATTTGTCAATTTAAATGCATCACCAAGAACTCATAATGCCCATAATAAGTCCTACATCCTCTTCTCTTATCCTTAATTAATGTTACTCATATCCCAAATCTATTTGTGGAAAAAATATTGAACACCTTATAACTGGTCAAACAGGTAATCTATACGAGCTAATGGGTTTCTATTCTACATTGTCACCTTATTCAACTGTCTATAATCTATGCATAGTCATAGTAATCCATCTTTATTTTTCATAGATAGAACTGGAGCACTCCGAATAAAAGTACTGGGGTATTTAAATACCTTGTCTAACAAGTCTTGTAACTAATTTTTTTTTAATTCGATCGATATCATTCTATATAGGGATATAGATACTAGTTGGGTTCTAAGGAGTAAATCAATACCAAATTCTCGAATTGCTGTGGCAAGGTGTGCAAGATTTCCTCCGCATTGTTTGCCAGATTCTGTCTTGGTGGTGCCATTTCTTACTGTGGGAAAAAATAAATTTATGCTGCTATTGAGGTGATCAAGCCCAATAGTTAGTTTAAAAAAATATTTAACAACAGTCATAACACCACCTCGGCATATAGATAAGAAAAACTAGTAATTTCTTACCTATATGAGTCACTGATCCACTACACAGCACAATCACAACATATTTAAGACACTATAAGATCGATTCAGATAACCATCCACCCACTGGACATCTAGGATCGACCTGCTCTGATACCAATTATGTAACATCTTTTTTATTATTATTATACAATATTGAGTTCACATACACGTCATTAATCAAAACGTACATGCAACATAAAAGACATAGATATTTACATCTTGTTTATTTTGGTTGACCAATTTCGGAGATACAGGTGCGGGTGGTTGCACCTTCACCGGGATCTGTGCCAACTCGCTCACAAACATTTTATTTAGGATCTGCCCATCATAGAATAACTCGATCCAACGTGCACTAAAAGCCAGAGCTATAGAAAATCTGCATAACTAATTTTCTGAACATGATATGGAAATATAGTGAGAATTAAATCCCAGTAAGTTCAACAATAAATCATCATCAATAAAGCTCATCACGTCATGTTCAGCTGTATAAACTACAGAAAATATCTTTGGTCACATGAATGCATTATATTTACGCACATAAGAATCATACTGTAATGATATGTATGACATGATTTACTATTTTTAAAATATCATATGATGGCCATCAACTTATTCTCATTTCAAGCTACCCCGGTTAGGTTGAGTATCCTCTACTCTCCGGTACGGGCTTTTCTCGCTCCATCCGACATGGCCCACTTTCTCTTTCTTTTCTCATTATCATGATCATAACCGTTGGTAGGGCATCCCCTACTGGTGCACCACACAGATTGCAATGTGACCGTGCTCATTTCTTTTCTTTTCACAATGATAGCCAAAAATATGTTTTCAATAACAAGCATGTTCATCAAAATATAACTATTACCATAAAGCATTGGTAATCATGCCATGAACATAACCATTTCAAATATCACTTTATAAAATATTTCCATGTCAGAATTTCACACTTAAGATGGTAAGAAGTTCATACAATGGCAATGGCTATGGCTATACTAGTTATTTATTATTTTCATTTATAAGATTCATCTTCTTTCTTAAATATTAATTTTAATCCTTTATTTTCTTGATGCAGGTTTTCGTCACATCTAACCTTCTCTTACTAATCAGAGCATAACTCCCTCAATTGAACTCCAATGTAGGTGATCTTGTTGTCCATTTGAAGATAAAACAATTATCTAAAACTATTAATGGAATAGGTAAAGAAAGAAAACCTAAGAGGAAATATTAGAAATAAACATGCTAAAGAAAGGTGAAATTCTTAGTTAAAGAAAGATAAATTTTTGTGAAGTAAGTAAATGTCTTAAAATTTCAAGAAGATCGGATTAGGGTAATTTTTCTTAATTTAAGAGCAAAAGTTACTAAGTTTAGTATCTCCACCCATAAATTGGGCTTTTACCTATGGACACATCATGTAGAGTTTTTCCACTTCAAATAAGTTTCTAGCAAGCCCATTGGATAACCTAAGCAAGAAATAAAACATAAACTTGGACTAGGATATAGTAATTGGACCAATAGCCCAAAAATTATGAAAATGTGACCAAACCCTCCAAGAAAGGTAGAATTTTATCTAAAGCAAAGAAAATGGGTAGGAATAAGCCCATAATGGGTAGGAATAAGCCCAAATCCAAGAGGAAAAATAAAATAAAATAAATTAGGTGATGATATAATAATGTAATAATAATAAAGATTAGGTTACATGGCATTAAGACAAAAATTTAGCAAGTGGTGTGATTCTACATTCATCATTTTGGCAAGTGGCATAATAATACAAGGCTTTAGAACAAAAACATCTATATCCTACACTCATAATTTTAGCAAGTGGTATGATAATTCATGGTATTAGGACAAAACATTCCTATCCCACACAAATAATATCAACCAAATAATGGAGATTCAAGGGCTAGAAATTTGCCACTTAAAAAGGCAAACTATCATAATTGATTAAGACAAAAGAAAAGGTAAATGAATCCCTAAATTAAAGGGGCCTTGTCCCATATCTTAAGAACATATTATCATAATTTTCAAAATACAAATCTCCTTTTCCTATGCATATCTTGACCAAGGAAGAGGAAGACAAAAACATAAGTTGTTTGTTTTCCAAAAATTCAACAAAGTGTATCCTAATTGTGATAAGGTAGACCCATGATCATGAAAGGTGAATTATTTGGTGGCCTATATAAGGAAACCCACCCTTACAAAATTAGAATTTCGTCCAAGTGAGGGAGAGGAAAAAATAGAAGCAAGGTAGAGTGAGGAAAGGAGAGGAAGAAAGAAAGAAAGAGGAAGGAGAAGTCTAGGAGACTAAGTGCTCCACGTAAGTTTAACAATATTTCTTTTTGAAGAAAACTTTTGAAACTTATAATATTTATATGAGATTTTGATCTTAGAACTTTGATGATTGGTCATGGATGTTGCTATATCATATTACATATTGATCTTGCATGTGATGTATATTTGAATACTTAGGTTGGTGTAGATAGTTCTGCATGGGTATGGCTATGGTTGCCAGAATTTTAAGCTTCGGTATTTTAATCTATGGGAACAATCTATAAGGAATTAAAATAAATGATTAACATAAGAATTAAATATATATGTGTCATGGATTTTTACCCACTGTAATCATTCAATTTGGAGTCAATATGAGGTAGCTATGGTTTGATTAGTAGTCAAAGGTCAGAAAATGGGTCATCAGGGAAGAATATGTTAGGATAGCTTCGGTATTTTAATTTCTAGGAATTATCTGTAGGGAATTAAAATAAATGGTTAACATAAGAATTAAAGATATGTGTGGTATGGATTTTTGGCCACTAGAATCATTCAATTTGGAGTCCATATGATGAATATATGAGCCGATTAGTAGTCAAAGGTCAGAAAATGGGTCATCAGGGAAGAATATGTTAGGATAGCTTCGATATTTTAATTTCTGGGACTTATCTGTAGGGAATTAAAATAAATGGTTAACATAAGAATTCAAGATATATATGTCACGGATTTGTAGCCACTGGAATCATTCCATTTAGAGTCCATATGAGGTATATATGGTCCGATTAGTAAGCAAATGTCAGAAAATGATTCATCAGGGAAGAATATGTTAGGATAGCTTCGGTATTTTAATTGTTGGGAACACTCTATAAGGAATTAAAATAAATGGTTAAAATATGAATTATAGATAGATGTGTTACGGATTTGTAACCACTGGAATCACTTAATTTGGAATTCATATGAGGGAGATATGGATAGATTAGTTGCTAAAGGTCAGAACCTATCCGAGAGGAACTATCCTGTACTTTGAGGGAGTAATATCACGTTGATTTACATCCATGACCAATCATCAAAGTTCTAAGATCAAAATCTCATATAAATATTATAAGTTTCAAAAGTTTTCTTCAAAAAGAAATATTGTTAAACTTACCTGGAGCACTTAGTCTCCTAGACTTCTCCTTCCTCTTTCTTCCTTTCTTCCTCTCCTTTCCTCACTCTACCTTGCTTCTATTTTTCCTCTCCCTCACTTGGACGAAATTCTAATGTTGTAAGGTTGGTTTGCTTATATAGACCACCAAATAACTCACCTTTCATGATCATGGGTCTACCTTATCACATTTAGGATACACTTTGTTGAATTTTTGGAAAACAAACAACTTATGTTCTTGTCTTCCTCTTCCTTAGTCAAGATATGGATAGGAAAAGGAGATTTGTATTTTGAAAATTATGATAATATGTTCTTAAGATATGGGACAAGGTCCCTTTGATTTAGGGATTCATTTACTTTTTCTTTTGTCTTAATCAATTATGATAGGTTGCCTTTTTAAGTGGCAAATTTCTAGCCTTTCAATCTCTATTATTTGGTTGAAATTATTTATGTGGGATAGAGATGTTTTGTCCTAATGCTATGTCTTATCATACCACTTGCTAAAATTATGAGTGTAGGATATAGATGTTTTTGTCCTAAAGCCTTGTATTATTTTGCCACTTGCCAAAATGATGAATGTAGAATCACACCACTTGCTAAATTTTTGTCTTAATGCCATGTCACCTGATCTTGATTACACCATTATTTCATCACTTTAATTTTATTTTTATTAGACAATTTCTATGCATATTTGTAAGGTGAAGAATTTCTAAGGAAAATATCTAAAAATTACGGGATGTTACAATATGAGGTATTATCTACTCACTGAGTTGTCAAACTCACTGCACGATACTTACATTTTTTTTCAGATAAGGATACAGAGTTTGGTCCTATAGTTACATGATCAACTAGGTGTCATACTTTCTGGGTGGGCTTATGTTGCTTCCATGGCTCACAATGTTTAAATTATTTTGTACTTGTATTATAGAGTATGCTTTGAACGCACAGGCAAGATCCCTGCTTCTACTGTACTTTAATGTTTATAGACTTGGTTTATATATTGTGTATATATGGGAATACCTATCTGTAAAAGAGTGTATTATACATGTTATGGAAAATACATGTTCATAAAGTATGTGTTTCACGTGTCTTAAAATTAGGGACGTGACAGATGCTAAATGCCAATCAAGTCAATCGGGAGTTATAGAGTGAAGTACTTAGTTACATTCTCTTGTGTTTATCAAATCTAAAAGTCGAATCGAAGCTTAATGAAATTCTATTAGCTAATGAGTTTTCTGAAGTATTTCCACCAGATATTCCATGCTTACCTCTTGAGAGAGAGATAAAGTTCTCTATTAATCTCCTACTCAGAACAGGACCTATCTTTATTGCACCTTATAGAATGGCCTCAAAGGAACTATAGGAACTTAAGAAACAATTAGAGGAATTCTTAGACAAGCAATTCATTACACTAAGTGTATCACCTTGGGGAGCTTCTGTATTGTTTGTTAAAAAGAAAGACGAGAGCCTTAGACTATGCATAGACTATAGATAGCTAAATAAGGTGACTGTAAAAAACAAGTATCATCTCCTTGATGACGAATGCACCGAAGAAGCACAAAATGGACATCATGTTGTGTGTATGTTTCACTAATTACTGCAAGCGCATGGCGTAGCTGTAGCTAGTCTGGCGAGTACGGGTCGTATCCCACAAAGAACAATGTCAACTACTAGAATTTCACAAAATATACTATCTAAATCGATGTAATTTGATCAGAGAGTGTCACAATTAAATAGATGTAAATAACCAATTAAAGAAAGCCTAGGGTTACGGTTCACCACACTTATGATATTCAACATCCAATTTATACCTCTAATTGCAATTATCTAGGTTATTGGGGATGGTTTAGCCTTAATTAACTAGCAACCTCTTTCAAGCGTTACTAATCGTACCTAGGTTAATCCAATTGCCTACTTTCGTGGTTCTTAGTTCAACCTAGGTCCATTAAGTTCTATGCCAACCATGGAATACAATTAATCGGTTTTCTCGTGCCCATTAATTGATTCATTCCTAGAGAATCTTAAACTACTTTCGTGATTAAGATATCCCTAATTAACTATTAGGTTCAGGTATTAGTTTTCACCTTTCAGTCCATCAACTAATATCCTAAGACGTGATAAATATTGGCCAAACATTCATCAACTCATATAACCAATGCTTAATAGCTAATCCTAATTAACCATGTATAACACAATTAGGGTTTCGTTAATTCAATTCAATATAGTATTATCATATCATAATTGGGTTTACCGAAACCCTAGATCAAAACTACTCAAGCATAATAGAAACAAAAATCAAATGCATAATCATTAAGTAAATCATCAATATCCAATACAAACCAAGAGTAAGAGTTGAAATAGAGATGAGTACAGAGATAGAAAGATAGAACTTGGATGAAGAATGAAATACAAACTGAAATTGCTGTCAAATCTACTCTAAGAACATGAATTAAACATTAATCCTACTCTAAACCTAATCTAATGGTGTTTTCTAACCCTAAAACTGAGTAGAGAAGGTCTAAAAATGTGTTCCCCCCGTTTTGCTGTGTAACCCCTTCAATATATATCAATTTTGGCGGCCAAAACCCTAATTAACACGTTCAGTATGGACCCGAAGCACGGCCATGCTTCGGGTTGGATTCTGGGAAGTTTCTGCAGCTTTTGCCCAGAACACAGCCTGGCCGTGTTACATGCCACCAAGCACGACCTGGCCGTGTTGGGGGTTGCCATGCTCCTTTCTTGCTGATTTTTGGTGGGCTTCCTCCTTGCTTCCTCCTCAACAATTTCCATATCCATATGGCACTTCTCATGGGTGTTTTCCCTTGCTTCTTAGCCTTTTTTGCTCTCCTAAAAACATAAAACAAACCAAAGCAGTATCCAGAGCAAAGCATAACCAAATGCGGGGAAATAATCACAAGTTTACTACTAATTAGGGGATAAAATATAACCATTAAACACTCAAATTTCCCCTTTATCACATCCTAATGCTCAACACGACTTCCCCCCTCCCTCGAGACTTATTTTCCCCATTCAAACAAGATAATGCGGCCCTAGGGAACTGGTGTGGTTGTAACTCGTTTGAATAATAAGAAACAGACATCTTATAGCTCGTGACGGCCTTTCGTCTTTGTCGAGACCCAATTTTTCTTGTTTCAGGGCATTCAAGCCCACCGGATATGCCTGTAAGACCTCTGACGATGAGATTCGATAGCTGGCACTCCAGAACAGTGTGAAACAAATGTCCTTAGCTTTAAGTCCCCGTCAAGATAATTTTACTCAATTTTGGGGTATTTTTCTCGACTCAAAAGCATAGACCTTACCGTAAAATCTCCCTTGGCCGCCGACATGATTGGATCATGTGAAATGAAACCCTTGTTGCTCTCTACGACATCTGCCCTCCATCACAACTACAACTCTTTGAAATCCTACGAAACACGCCTCTTGGAGCTCGTCGTGGCTTGTTCCCCTCCATCGAAACTCTTTCTTCCAATTCCAAGGAATTTGGCCTAGCTAGAAGATGAGGAAAGCACCAGTGCGATAGGATGGCGTGAAACAAACTCCCTGTTGACCGCTCTCCTCGTCGGGACCGTTTTCTCCTACTTTGGAGTGTTTGACCTAAGCTAGAGTACAAGCATGATCGCTAGTTCTCTGATTACGAAATCCAAGAACCAGTGCATCATAACCACAGTAATGCACGTCCTAGCATTTGCTATGCCTTCTCCCTTTACAAAGACCCATTTTCACCGTTCAAAGTAGATAAAGTAACCCTAGACAACTGGCATGCCCCTAACTCATCATAATCACGTGAAACTGATGTCCTAGTGCTCGCGATGTAACATCCCAAATTTTAATAATTGGAAATTAATTCTCATGGTGAAGGGAATGGAAGAGAATTGAATGGAACATTGATGGGACCTTGGAAAAATGATAAAATGGAAAAAGTGTAATTCTTAAAGAAAGAAAGGATATGTGTTAAGGGAGGCAACCTTCTAGAAGCTTGGATTAAAATATCTTGTCTTGCTTGACTCAAGGGTGAGTCGACTAACCCAAGGAAGAGAAGGGGAGAGGCTTAGCTTATTGGATAAGCTTGGTTTAAAATATCTCCTCCTTGGCTTGGAGAACAAGAAGTTGACTTGACCAAGTGGCTTGGAGGAGAAGTTGGCCAAAAAGATCAAGGGGAACAAAGAGGTGGCGCCAGGGAAAAAGTGGAGAAGGGAGAGAAACTGAGAGAAGGAGAGGAAGGAAAAGAAGAGAGAGAGAGATAGGAGAGAGAAAGGAAAAAGGTGAAATCCAAGAGAAAGAAAGAATGAGGAGTGATCAAGAGGAGGAAAGCTTGAGAAGAGAAAGAATCTCTAGTATGGTAGGTTTAACATTATTCATGTTTTTATGGAATTTCATGCGCTTTGAATGATTTATAAGTGTTTCATATATCCTCTTTTGATGATTCATGATGTATATTTATGGTTGGTCATGAAAGGTGAGAGTTGGATGCATAGATCATACATGTGTTTGCTGATTTTGGGCTTGAAATGAGTGGAAATCAATGCTCTGAATGGTTGGTTCTGGGTGTTATGTTTTAGGTCGAATATGGAAATATGTCTAACATATGAGTTGTAGCTCTACTTCTTATCTTTCTAATACCTCTGGAATCACCTTGATCGGTTTTGAAATGAGAGAGATATCCTCTAATGAGTGAAGAAAGGTCAGATTTAACGCACAGAATCACGATGCTGTTTTCGGACACATTTGTGACCTGTTTATGTTTCTAATCTGTTAAGGTCATAAAAATAAAAGTTGTAGATAATTGTCTTAGCTTTCTATAGAAATTGAAATCGCCTTAATTAGAGTTAAATTGAGAGAGTTAGGGTCTTTTTAGTGGAGGAAGGTGTGGCTGGACGGAAATCTGGATTGCGGGGAAAACCCGAAGCACGGCCGTGTTTGGTGACACGACAAGGCCGTGCTTCGGGATGTTTTGTGGGTTTTCAACATGGTTTGTACAGCTTGAAGCACGACCATGCTTGGTGACACGGCTGGGCCGTGCTTGAGGCTGTTTTTGCTCTGTTTTGCATTTTGAAGGCTCTAAATGAACTCCAACGAATAGATGGTGTTAAAGGGAACTAAAGTACAAATAAATATTTTTTTTAATTATACATTCTAGTGTGAATTCTATCCTTTTTATTATGAGGAATTAAGTCACATATTGCATATGAGCTAGATGTACAATGTATGGATGGAATGCATGTTTATTGGATGCCTATGCTAGTCGATCAATGCATGAGGATTACATGATATAAGGTATGCATTGTTGGTAAGTGTATTAATACATATTGTTTAAATGATGTGGTGATGATATTATGCATAATATTAGTGATGTGTTAGTTAATGCATAATCCTATTGTGATGATGGTCATGATGATTAAAGAGTATGACGTATACATTCTTATATGATGATAAAGGGGTTATTACATAGTGATTGTATGAAGAGACGAAGTTGATTGTAGATGGCAAGTATGATGTTAAATGTGAGTTGTTGATGTATACATGGTCATATCATGTTGATGTACATGGTTGAGATGTGGCTATAGACGATTAGTCACTGAGTGTGGAGATGTGGCTACAAACGATTAGTCACCGAGTGTTGTGATGTGGATGCAGACGATCAGTCACCCTGCATGAAAGTACTGCAAAGATAAATACATAAGCATATTATTGAAGTATAACCTGGTTATTATTCATGCTTGATATTGATGCATAACCTGTCTGTTGAATATGAAAACATGCTGTACATTCTTGTTATTTTCTCATATACAAAGAGAAAATGTTTTTTGTAGTTTATACAGCTGGACATAACACTGTGTTTTCCTTATTTACCGTATAATGCTTTTAATGTTAAACCTTTTGGGAACCTTCGTTCTCATTATTGTTGGTGTTATGTTCAGATAAGAGCAAACGATACGCTAGCTGCTTCCGTGCACTTGATCATGGAAGATCCGGTGGATGGCGACGCTTTGTACAGATCCCGATGCTAACACTACCTCTTCCACCCTTTACACCCAGGGGAGATGTGTGGTATAGGGTTCATTTTTTAGTTGATGTAGTTATGTGACTCAGTGTCACTGGTGTATAAATAATAATCTATGATGTAGTTCGAATATTATGATAATGAAATATTAGCGGTTTATATAAATGTGTATGGTTCGTGACATGCTATAAAATAAGCATGTTTTTGACATGTTTTAAGTTGATTTTTATTTAATTTTAGTAGAAAATAGGTATGAATTAACTGAGTGTTGTGTTTTGTGTTTTAGGAATAATAAAGAAGAAATGAAGAGGAAAATAGAGAGAAAATCATAGAAAAATGCTGATTTCTGACCTTGTGTCACTAATTGATGCATATCTCACTCATTTGGGCTCTGATTAAGGTGATTTCAGCGGCTATGGAAAGAAGAGACATAGAGCTACAACTTTCATGTTCGGCACTTTGGCAAAATCTAGAAGATTTTGGGCGCCGCTGCGCCACGGTAAGACAATCCGAAGCGCTGCGGTGCTAACCATCGCCCCGCGGCGTCGTGCTTTCTAGGAGTGAGCGCCGCGGCGCCCCGTGGCAAGAACTCTGTAGCGCTGCGGCGCTCTACTTAAGCACCGCGGCGCCCGTGCGTCGTAGGGGATGTGCTGATTTCACCATTTTAGGTCGTTTTCGCTCAAAATTGAAGGGAATGGACGGGAATTTGACCTAAAATACGTTCTGACTTCGATTAGGAGGAAAAAGTCTATAAAAGAAGAGGAAAGCAACCAGAGAAGGCATCCAATCTTTCACCGAATTCTTCAACTACATTCTTCAATTCTTCTTTTGTTTATCTTATGGCCCTGCGTGGCTAATTCTTCTTTAGTTGGTTGAGGTGAGTTGAAACCTCAAGGGATTTTTATACATTGTGAGATGTGGATCTGATGTTATTATTTCAATCTGTTTTGAATATTGATTGTTCATCTGTTCTTATTTTTAATGATTATTCATATGATTGCTACGAGGCCTACTAGTATTTCGTCTGTTTTAATCTACTACTGAATTGTGTTTTGAACAAAGTTTTTAATTCTGCGATTCGTGAAGCAAATAGGTTTAAGGGTTTTGGATTATAAATCATTGAACCTATGATGAATGATTGACTAGATTAGATATAGCCGATGTGTTTATATTTGTTTAGCTCTGTCAGTTTCTCTAGTTCTTCATGCGGTTAATAAGTTATTTTTTACCGATGTGCTAAAAGATGGCTTGTTGATTAAGGTTTTATTAGTGTGATTATCATTAATTTGCTAGGCTTAAGGAGAAACAGGGTTAAAACCCCAATGATAGATGTTCATTTACAGATTGATTATGTTGTCGATGATCAATGTAATCCCTTGACGGTGGATACCAACCGAAACCAACGTCTTTATCATTAATCACTTTCGCTTATTTATTTTCATTATTGTTTACTTTACTTAACTTGAGATTATCAATTCCCCCCTTTTTAATCACATAAGGTAATTCCAGTCTCTATGGGATCGACCCTTACTCCCACTACTACAGGTTAGTTTTGAGGTAAGGTATTAATTTGGGTGCACCTGCGACAGTGCGCACCAAATTTTGGCGCCGTTGCCGGGGATTGCGTCATTACTTTTTGTGATTTTTTTTATATTTATGCCTGTAACTCGTTCTTCTAATTCTCGAGATTTACAGTTCAATCCAGATATTGGAAAATCTGTACACAGGCACAGAAGAGAAATTCAAGAAGACATTGATCAGGATAAGGAGGAAGTGATCATGGGCAGACACCCTACTCTGAAGGAGCTTGCAGCTCCTGATTTGCATCAGCAACCTTTATGCATTACTTTTCCTAATCTTGACGACAATGTTAATTTTGAGTTGAAATCTGGATTAATTCATCTCTTACCAAGTTTTCATGGTCTTGCAGGTGAAGACCCGCATAAACATCTGAAGGAGTTCCATGTAGTATGTACCAGTATGAAGCCCCCTGGAGTAACTGAGGAACAAATAAAACTCAGGGCTTTTCCTTTTTCTTTAAAAGATTTGGCCAAAGATTGGTAGTATTATTTTCCTTCTGGTACTATCACTACTTGGAATGAGATGAAGAGAATGTTTTTAGAACGGTTTTTCCTGCATCTAGAGCCGCTACTATTAGGAAAGAGATATGCGGCATTAGGAAATTGCATGGTGAAACCCTTTATGAATATTGGGAGAGGTTTAAGAAACTTTGTGCAAGCTGCCCACATCATCAGATTAGTGAGAAGCTACTAATCCAATATTTTTATGAAGGTCTTTTGCAGGGAGATAGGAGCATGATAGATGCAGCTAGTGGAGGAGCACTAGTAGATAAGACTCCTGAGGCAGCCAGAATCCTGATATCAAATATGGCTGCCAATTCACAACAATTTGGCGTTAGGCAAGATCCTCTTATTAGACATGCCCAGGAGGTAAGTACTACTTCTCTTCAGAATCAAATATCTGAACTTACTTCTCTTGTGCGTTAAATGGCTACAGGTACACTACAGCAAGTTAAAGTATGTGGAATATGCTCAGCCATAGGGCACCCAACTGACATGTGTCCTACACTTCAAGAAGAATCCACAAAACAAGCAAATGCCGTAGGAGGTTTTCCTGGCCAACCAAAAAGGTATGATCCATATGCCAATACATACAATCCTGGATGGAAGGATCATCCCAATTTCAGATATGGGAGTGCACAAAATAGGCCTGCAGGACAAAATTTTCAACAAAATCAGCAAGCCTATTATCCTAGACAGAATGCACCTCAGGATCAATAGGTAAGTAATCCATTGGAAGACATTGTAAAAACTCTGGTACATAACTCTCATCAATTTCAGCAAGAGACAAGAGCTAGCATCCAGAATCTGACAACTCAAATAGGTCAGTTAGCAACTACAGTGAATCGATTGGATGCTCAGAACTCAGGTAAGTTACCTTCTCAAACTGTGGTGAACCCTAGAGAAAATATCAGTGCAATTATTTCAATTAATGGTAAGGGAATTGAATGTCCACTATCCGTCTCTTCTCCTAAGAAAACTGAAAAATCAATTAAGGAGAATGAAGCACTTATAGCTACAGGTAAGTCTCCTTCTAATTTAAATTATGAAGTAGTGCCTCCTTTTCCAGAAGCTCTTAAGGAGAATAGGCTAAATGAGAAAACTTCTGAATTGTATGATGTCTTTAGAAAATGTGAAGTTAATCTCCCCCTTCTAGATACCATTAAACAGGTGCCAAGATATGCAAAGTTCTTGAAAGAACTATGTACTAAAAAAGAAGGGCAAAAATTAAAGGATTTTGAAAAGATTCATATGAGTCAGAATGTATCTACTATGATACAGACAAAACTCCCTATTAAATGCAAGGATCCAGGTATGTTTACTATTCCATGCAAAATTGGGAGGACTCGCATTGAAAAGGCTATGTTAGATTTAGGAGCTTCCATCAATGTTATGCCATATTCTGTATACACATCTTTGAATTTGGGACCATTGAAATCTGTAAATTTGATAATTCAGCTAGCAGACAGGTCCACTGCATATCCTAAGGGAATAATTGAAGATGTTTTGGTGCAGGTAGATGATTTGGTGTTCCCTGCAGATTTTTATGTGCTTGACATGGACAATGGGGATTTTACTTCTCCAATATTATTAGGGAGACCATTCTTGAAAACCTCCAAAACCAAGATAGATGTTCACAATGGCACACTCACTATGGAATTTGATGGTGAAGTAATAAAATTCAATATGTATGAAGCCATGAAACACCCAGGTGATGATACTCCTATTTATTCCATTGATGTACTTGATTTGTTGGCATACGATATTTTTGAATTCGATGAAAAGGATAAACTGGAGGAAAGTGTGAACAAATCTATGGCAGCAGATGATGGTGAGATAGACTTAGATGAAGGAACAAAGGAGAAACTAACTGCACTCAATGATTTTTCAGAAGGGCCACAAAAAGGTAAGGTTGCTTATAAGGAATTATCAAATTCTGATACTACTCTTGCACCTTCTATTTTGCAGGATCCTGGGTCTAATTTGTCACCTCTCCCTAATCACTTGAAATACTTGGAAGTAGGGGAAGCATCACCTATTTTAGTTGCCGAGAATTTGGGTGTTAAAAAAGAAGAAGAATTGATGCATATTTTTCAGAAAAAAAGAAATGCCATTATAAAAACAATTGGAAACCTTAAAGGCATAGACTCGACTGTAGAGTTGCATCAAGTTCTAGAAATCAAAGGGGTTAGACCCCTTAAAGGTAAGAAATCTCTCCCTTGGTTAGGACCACTTGTTATTACTAATGTGTCTTCTGGTTATGCAGTTGAATTTCAAGGATTGAATCAGTTCCAGAAATTTAAAATTAACATCAAAGAGCCTCAATGAACAAAGATAGGGAGCTGGGTCGAGCCAACGACGTAAAACAAAGGCGCTGGTTGGGAGGCAACCCAACAATCATTCTTCTTCTTCTTTTTATTTTTTCTTTTCATAGTTTAATTTTTCTAAAAAAAAAAAAATTTCTGATCTGCGGACGCGCACATGCGTCGCGGCGCTCGTCGCCTAGACTGGGCGAGCGCTGCGGCGCTCTAGAACAGCGCCACGACACTACTTACCCAGAATGGGTGAGCGCCGCGACGCTTCGCACTGCAGTAGAGAGCATCGCGGCGCTCTCTATAAGAGGGTCGCGCCCCTCTTTGTTTTCTCCTCCGTTTTTTGCATCCATTTTACCTCCCCATCTACTTTCTTGCCTCAAATCCACCATACCCACCTCCCATTACGTTCTCTTGCTTACATTACACGATTGTGCATCTTCTTTTGCAGGATTATACACTTCTTTCAGGTTTTGGCTTGGATTCAATGGCAATTTTCTAGGGTTCTCATGCAATTTTGATCTCACACTTTCCAGCCACCAATCGCACTGCATTTGGTACGATTTACGTTATTTTTCCTGTTGAAGTTGATCTCTACACTTCCTTGCTACTGGTTTTTACTGCATTGGGACTTCAAGCTACGAATCTACCATCCATTCTCTCTATTTTTCAAGAGTGAACACTAGGTGTTTGATAAAAAGCCCCAGTGGGTTTGCCAAGGGCAATGGCCCCAAAAACTTCCAAATTAGGCATCTCTAAGAGGAAGAACAGAGCTGAGGACCCTCCAGCATTCGACACCGTGGCTTTTGTGACTGAAGCTGTTTATCAACACCACATCAAAGTGGTGGTGCATAAACCTTTAGTTCCAGAACGTGGATTTCTTATCACCGAAGGGCTACCTCACAGAGACAATATCCTCCATAGGCATTGGGAGATTTTCTGCAAGAACCCAGAACCAGGAGTTATTCCCATAGTTCAGGAGTTCTACTCCAATGCTACAGTTCACGAACGTCATCAAGCACGGGTTAAAGGAAAGATGGTGCCATTCACTCTGCACGCTATTAATGAATTCTATTCCCTGCCTGATATTGAGGATGATGAATATACGGCACTTCTTCAATCATACATTAACTTTGAAGACGTGATATGCACTCTATGCTACCGAGGGGCCTCCTGGAAATTGGATAGCAATGGCCATCCGTTATATCTTGCTAGAGCTGATATGAATAAAGTGGCTAAAGCATGGCACTATTTCATATCAGCCAGATTCATGCCCAGCTTCAACATGAGTCAAGTCAGGTGGGAACGGGCCATTTTGCTTTATGTAATACTAAAAGGGCTTTCTATTGATGTAGGCAAGGTTATTCATAGGTAGCTACTCGGCTGTATCAGTGCTAGAGGCGGATCCCTATTTGCCCCTAGTTTAATTACTGGTCTATGTCAGAAAGCGGGCGTAAGCTGGGATTCCACTGAGGCTCTCATTCACCCGATGAAGCCTATTTCCTATGCAGACATCCAAAAATACAAGGGCCATGAAGAAGCAGCAGAGGAGGAGCTAGGGATTCAGCCAGTACCTGCAGAGGAATCGGGTAGCAGCTCAGCTCCACCACCATCCCAACATACCATTGAAGATTTATGGGAGCGCACAGAGTGTCTGAACCATCAAATGAACGATCTGGCCCTCTATCAGCACTCTATTGCACAGCATCATCATGCGTGTTTTAGCCAGTTAACTCATGCCCTGAACCTCCCGATTGCTTTCCCGGCACCTCCTGAACCACCCTTTAGGCCTGCACCTGAGCATGATGAGATGGATGGTGATCACTAGTTAGGGAAGTTTCATTGAACCCCTCCTTATGTTTTTATTTGTCCCTTTTATATTCTCTTTTATATTCTTACATTAAGGACAATGTATGTTTTTAAGTGTGGGGGGGGGTCACTTTATAATTCAGCTGGATGACTGTATAATATATCATACACGTGTGCACTTTCCTACTTTGATACATTTTATGATATGTGCACTTTTAATCTTGTCATGAGGTGAGCATGTGAACAAAATTTCAATTTATGAGTTTGTGATAGCTGAACCAATAGCCAATGATATAACTGTTTAAATTGCTTATAGCTCTTGGGAGATGTAGGAAAGTCATAATTATGTGTAATTTTAAATTCTTTTCAATTTATGATTACCTATTTTCTAAAAATCCTGAAATTCTTTTGCACAGTAATTTTGGATATTTAATTTATCTTTTACTTAGAAAAAGATTATATAACTCAAAAATATTTTATGATCTCATTTAAATTTCTAGAACTTATTTAAATGCTACTTGAGGTGAAATCCTAGGCTAATACTAACAATTAGGAGATGATTTAGGCATTTTTTTTATGAGATTGAGCCTTTCAAGCTTAACCCAAACAAGTGAATATCCTTAGAACCTCTATTTTGAGCTTAATTAACATTTTATTATATACCTACAAAACAGCCAAGACCAAATTTTGTGATTGATACCTTTATTTTTTCTACCTGATTCACTCACTCCATGATTAATTTCTGAATATTTGTTTTATAAATCTACATTAATGAAAGGGTGGAAGGGTGGAGCAAGAACAAAAGAAAGAAAGAAAAAAGAAATATATATATATATATATATATATATATATATATATATATATATATATATATATATATATATATTCTCAAAAGACTACTGAAAGTCTATCTAGTGATTGAAAAAGGAAGAAATAGAGAATCAAAGAAAAATAGAATGCAGAGAAGCAAGGAAATAAGTGTGGGGGAAAAACTTCCTCAATCTTGAGAATTAGCTCAAATAGATCAGAGTTAATCATGTGATGTTGGGAGATTGAGCTTTAAATTATATCTTTTATCTCACCCCATAGCCTAGCCACATTACAAGCTGAGTTAAGTCCTTTTGATCCTAAGAAGTAGTTTTAGCCTACATTAGTGGAGAGTAACATGAAAAATAAGCCTATGGAAATTTTAAATAGAGAGCCATGCTATAATTCCTGAGATATATAAGCTCATTTAGGTAAAAGAAAATTAAATTATCCAAAGACACACATACACTATGGATTTTAGGGAATAAAATTATAAATTGCATTTGAATTAAATGTTGCACATGATCATGAAATTTTTTGAAATTTCTTCAAGAGCATACAATTTTCACTATGAGGCAGCATATTGGTAAGCCATTCACTTATTTCATATATTGAATTCTGTTTACATGAATCAATGTTTGCTTGAGGATAAGCAAAAGAGTAAGTGTGGGGGTATTTGACATGCTATAAAATAAGCATGTTTTTGACATGTTTTAAGTTGCTTTTTATTTAATTTTAGTAGAAAATAGGTATGAATTAACTGAGTGTTGTGTTTTGTGTTTTAGGAATAATAAAGAAGAAATGAAGAGGAAAATAGAGAGAAAATCATAGAAAAATGCTGATTTCTGACCTTGTGTCACTAATTGATGTATATCTCACTCATTTGGGCTCCGATTAAGGTGATTTCAGTGGCTATGGAAAGAAGAGACATAGAGCTACAACTTTCATGTTTGGCACTTTGGCAAAATCCAGAATATTCTGGGCGCCGCGGTGCTCACAAGGGAGCGCCGCGGCGCCACGGTAAGACAATCCGAAGCGCCGCGACGCTAACCATCGCGCCACGGCGCCCCGTGGTAAGAACTCCGTAGCGCCGCGGCGCTCTACTTAAGCGCCGCGGCGCCCATGCGTCGTAGGGGATGTGCTGATTTCGCGATTTTAGGTCGTTTTTGCTCAAAATTGAAGGGAATGGACGGGAATTTGACCTAAAATACGTTCTGACTTCGATTAGGAGGAAAAAGTCTATAAAAGAAGAGGAAAGCAACAAGAGAAGGCATCCAATCTTTTACCAAATTCTTCATCTACATTCTTCAATTCTTCTTTTGTTTATCTTATGGCCCTGCGTGGCTAATTCTTCTTTAGTTGGTTGAGGTGAGTTGAAACCTCAAGGGATTTTTATACATTGTGAGATGTGGATCTGATGTTATTATTTCAATCTGTTTTGAATATTGATTGTTCATCTTCTTATTTTTAATTATTATTCATATGATTGCTAGGAGGCCTACTAGTATTTCGTCTGTTTTAATCTACAGCTAAATTGTGTTTTGAACAAAGTTTTTAATTCTGCGATTTGTGAGGCAAATAGGTTTGAGGGTTTTGGATTATAAATCATTGAACCTATGATGAATGATTGACTAGATTAGATATAGCCGATGTGTTTATATTTGTTTAGCTCTGTCAGTTTCTCTAGTTCTTCATGCGGTTAAGAAGTTATTTTTTACCGATGTGCTAAAAGATGGCTTGTTGATTAGGGTTTTATTAGTGTGATTATCATTAATTTGCTAGGCTTAAGGAGAAACAGGGTTAAAACCCCAATGATAGATATTCATTTACAGATTGATTATGTTGTCGATGATCAATGTAATCCCTTGACGGTGGATACCAACCGAAACCAACGTCTTTATCATTAATCACTTTCGCTTATTTATTTTCATTATTGTTTACTTTACTTAACTTGCAATTATCAATTCCCCCCTTTTTAATCACATAAGGTAATTCCAGTCTCTGTGGGATCGACCCTTACTCCCACTACTACAGGTTAGTTTTGAGGTAAGGTATTAATTTGGGTGCACCTGCGACAGTGCAAACCAGTTCGTTGCTTGGAATCCGTTATCAGTCGCTATATATATATATAAAACTGGTCGTTACACGCGACGTCCTCTCGTCTCCGTTGAGCCCACTATTCCCCGTTTCAAGGCATTTAACCACATCGTACATTCCCGTAAACCTCTGACAGGGGATCCGATAGCAAACAACATAAAATGGATTTCCCTGGTGATGCGTTTCCTTAAGCCAAGAAACGGAGTGTTTGGCGGAAGCAAGGATCGTCTTGAAAATTCAATGGATGTTGTGATCGCCACGAGTTGCCTCGGTAAGTTTGAATTCAGTTCTTTGTCTAAGAACCTAGGGAAGCTCTCACTTTAAGGGAAAACTCAATTATCATTCATCATAATCTATCAGTTATATGAACATAAAGAACCCTTATATAGTCAAACAATCCTAAAACTAGTAGGAAACCCTAAAACTCCTAATTGAAATTTCAATAGAATATGGCCCAAACAACACTAGTTATTTGGCCCAACTAAACTAACAAAATTAAACCCATAATTAAATTAATATTTGTCTAGCATAAAGAATGGGCCCAAATTAAATATTAATAATATCCAAGAGAAATCATATAACATAAAGCCTATATTACATCTTTAGTCCATACAGATTTGGGCTAGTTGTCTTCAAGATCCAACAAGTTCTATTTGTCCTCCAAACTACCATCTTTAATGCCATCCTCAAGGTTGTAAAGTGTGACCCACTTGATGTCTTAATCATGACTACAACTCATTGAAATCCTACGAAACACGCCTCCTAGAGCTCATTATGGCTTGTTCCCCTCCACCGAAACTCTTTCTTCCAATATTGAGGCATTTGGCTCGGCCTGAAGGTGAGGAAAACACCAGTGCGATAAGATGGCGTGAAACAGACTCCCTGGTGCCTGCCCTTCATGTCAGAACTGTTTTCTCCTGCTCTAGAGTGTTTGACCTAAGCTAGAAGCACAAGTATGATCACTAGTTCTCTGATTGCAGAATCTAATAACCAATGCGTCATAACCATGGTAACGAATATCATAGCATTTGCCATGCCTTCTCCCACCTCTAGAGACCCATTTTCACCGTTCAAAGCAGATAAAGTAACCTTAGACAACTGGCGTGGCCATAACTCGTCAAAATCACATGAAACCAATGTCCTAGTGCTCGTGACGTCCTCTTGTCTCCGTTGAGCCCACTATTCCCCGTTTCGAGGCATTTAACCATGTTGTACATTCTCGTAAACCTTTGGTAGGGGATCCGATAGCAAATGACATAAAATGGATTTCCCTAGCTTTCCCTCCCTGTTGAGATATTCTTACCCAATTACGGAGCATCTACCCCGACTTGAAAGCATACACGCAGTTGTAAGGTCTCCAACGATCGTCTACGCGCTTGAATCTTGTAAACTATAAGTCTTGTTGCTCACCCTAGCTTCTCTCCTCTATCAAGAGCGTAGCTCAATGGAATCCTACGAAACGTGCGTCCCAAAAACTCACTGCAGCTTCCCTCCTTCTATTGAGACCTTTTCTTTTTATTTTGAGGTATTTGTCTCGACCCGAAGCTGAGAACAAGATCGTAAGGTGTTAGACGATGGGATCCGATAGCCAGCTTAACATAATGGCATGGAATGGACTCCCTACGGCCATTTCCCTACATCGAGACCATTTTCTCCTACTTTGGAGTGTTTGACTTGAACTAAAAGTACGATTACGGCTGCTAATTCTCCAACTATGGGATCCAGTGTCCAATGCACCGAAGGTGCACAAAACAGACATCCTAATGCTCAATGTGGCTTCTCCTCTCCCTTGAGACTTATTTTCCCCATTCAAATAGGATAACGCGGCCCTAAGGAACCAGTGTGGTCGTAACTCATTTGAATAAAAAGAAACAGACATCTTATTGCTTGTGACAGCCTCTCATCTTCGTCGAGGCCCCATTTTTCCTATTTTAGGGCATTTGACCCCACTGGACATGCCTGTAAGACCTCTAACAATGAGATTCGATAGTCGGTGCTCCAAAATAGCGTGAAATGAATATCCTTGGCTTCACCTCCCCATCAAGATACTTTTACCCAATTTGGGGTATTTTTCCTGACTCAAGCACAGACCCTGCCGTAAGATCTCCCACGACCGCTGACACGCTTGAATCGTGCGATGAAACCCTTGTTCCTCTCCGCGGCATTCCCCCTCTATCACTACTACAGCTCACTGAAATCATATGAAACGTGCCTCCTAGAGCTCATCTTGGCTTTTCCCTTTTCATTGAAACTCTTTCTTCCAATTCTGAGAAATTTAGCCAAGCTTGAAGATGAGGAAAGCACCAGCGTGATAGGATGGCATAAAACACACTCCCTGGTGCCCACTCTCCCTGTCAAGACCATTTTCTCCTACTTTGGAGTGTTTGAGCTAAGCTAGAGGCACAAGCATGATCACTAGTTCTTTGATTATAGAATCCAATAACTAGTGTGTCATAACCATGGTAATGTATGTCCTAACATTCGTCGTGCCTTCTCTCCCCTACAGAGACCTATTTTCATCGTTTAAAGCAGATAAAGCAACCCTAGAGAATTGACGTGGCCGTAACTCGTCAAAATCATGTGAAACTGATGTCCTAGTGCTCGCGACTTCCTCTTATCTCCGTTGAGCCCACTATTTCCCGTTTTGAGGCATTTAACCACGCTGTACATTCCTGTAAACCTCTGACAGGGGATTCGATAACAAGTAACATAAAATAGATTTCCCTGGTTATGCATTTCCTTAACCCAAGTGATGGAGATCAAGGTGCTGTTAAATTTATTCCAAATCGTTCCTAAGATCCTTTGCAAGGGATAGGCGATCCAATGACTAGGAGCAAAGCAAAGCAGGCCAAAGAAGCTTTATTAAGCTTGATCTTGGATGTTCAGGCTAAAGAAGAAGTTACTGGGTCAAGTCAAGACATCAAGTGGGTCACACTTTGCAGCCTCGAGGATGGCATTAAATAGAGCTTGTTGGATCTTGAAGAGAACTAGCCCAAATTTGCATGTCTAAAGATGTATTATGGGTTTTATGTTATATGATTTCTTTTAGATATTTTTAGTATTTTGGGCCCATTCTTTATGACCAAATATTAGTTTAATTATAGGTTTATTTTTGTTAGTTTAGTTGGGCCAAATAACTAGTGTTGTTAGAGTCATATTCTTTTCAAAGTCCAATTAGGAGTTTTAGGGTTTTCTACTAGGTTTAGGATTTTTTGACTATATAAGGGTCCTTTATGTTCATGTAATGCAGAGATTTTGATGATTAATAAAGATTGAGTTTTCTCCTCAAGTGAGAGCTTCCCTTAGTTCTTGGGCAAAGAACTGAATCTGATCTTATCGAGGTAACTCGTGGAGATCAAACATCCATTGAATTTTCAAGTTGATCCTTGCTTCTGCCAAAAACTCAGTTTCTTGGCTTAAGGAAACACATCATTTGGTATTAGAGCTTTGGCTCCTTGAAATTTGGTTGGTGTCCTATCTTTTCTTTTCTATTTGTTTTCTAGAGTCTTTCTTGTTCTTCTACCTTTCTTTAGGTCAAATTAGAGTCTTAGTTCTAGTTAATGTTCTTTTAATTCTGCCTAAAAAAGAGAGAGTTCTAGTTCTAGTCAATTTTCTTTTTCTACTTATAGTCTAATTTGTTAAAAAAAGAGAGTTCTAGTCCTAATGTAATTTAGTTTCTTCTTACAAAAATTAAAATTTCATAAAAAAAATAGTCCTAGTTCTAGTGCAATTTGGTTTGTTGGTAAAAAAAATCGTAAAAAAAAGGAAAAGAAATTCGCTCAAAAAATGTGAGCAGAAGTTCATTAAAAAAAAGAATTTTGTTCAAAAAAAAGAAGCAAAATAAAAAAACAACATACTTGATTTTTTTATCCCTCATTTTTTAAATTCAGTTCCGTTGTCATCGTCTGAAATTTTGTTTTTATCATTCTTAATTCACTTGTTTCCTTTGATAAGCTTGTTGATCAGGTTGTTGTTTAAGAGCTTTAAGGGAAATAGAGTAAAATTGAGTGTAAACATGTGAGGTTTGTGAGACAAACATGAGCAGTAAAATAAATCAACCTAAAATTGATCTTAAATTTTACATGAAGGCGGTTCAGGAGCAATTTAAGTTGGTACATATAAAATTGGATAATCTTGAGTCACTATCCAAACCTAAGCCTTCCAAACAATTTGGCTTTGGTGATGAAGAAAGGGGAAGTATGGAGAGTGATCATTCTAGTAAGGATGAGATGCCACCAATGGAGGATTGTAGTAATATGGAGATTTGTAAGCTAGTGAATAGAGAAGTATTGGTTCTTAGACGTGCTCTTAATATACAACCTAATGATGATATTGATGATGAACAGTGTGAGCACATCTTGAAGACCAAGTGCCACGGGAATAACAAGGTATGTAGCATGATTATTGATAGTGGGAGTTACACTAATGTAACTTGTATCTTGATGGTTGATAAATTGGGTCTACCCACATTGAAACATCCTAAGCCAGATATGCTAAGATGGTTGAATGATAGTGGAAAGATATGGGTGACAAATCCGGTTTGGATATCTTTTTCTATTGGTAACTTTAAAGATAAGGTGCTTTGTGATGTAGTACCAATGCATGCTAGACACTTGTTGTTGGGATGTTTATGCCAATTTGATAGAAGGGTCAATTATGATGGCTACAAGAATCGATATACATTGACTATGCATAATCGAACTTTTATTCTAACATCCCTAAAGCCAGCTGAGGCTTTTGTTGATCAAGTGAGGATTACAAAAGAGTGTAAGTTGAGGAAAAAAAAGAAAAATAGAAAAAAGAGAGTATGACCAAAATCGAGAGTGAGAGAAAAGAGATAGAGGTTGAGATATGTGAGCAAAAAAAGAAAGAGTTGTGAGGTAGAGAAAGAGAAAAGTAAAAGAGTGAGTGCTTTTGCACTAAAAAGTGAGGTGAAGAGTGCTTTGGTGTGAAAACCCAATCTCTTTGTGCTCATGTACAAGGATATTTATTTCACTAACACTCCTAACCTTTCTTTGCCTAGTATGGTTGTGTCTTTGATACAGGAGTTCACAGCATTGAAATATCCTACTTATGATAAGGAGTTATATGCATTGATGAGGATTTTACAAACTTGGCAGCATTATCTATGGCCGAGAGAATTTATTATTCATTCAGATAATGAGAGTTTTAAGGTAAGGTTTATAAGAGACATGCTAAGTGGTTAGAATTATTGAGACATTTTCTTATGTGATTAAGTGTAAAAATGAAAAGAAAAATGTGGTAGCTTATGCATTGTCTAGAAGATATGCGTTATTGACATCCTTAGATGCTAAGTTGTTTGGTTTTGAATATATTAGAGACATGTATGCTAATGATGTTGATTTTGGATATGCTTGGAATTTGTGTGATAAGCATGCTATTGATAGTTTCTATAGACATGAAGGTTACTTGTTTAAAAAGAATAAACTTTGTTTGCCTAAGTGTTCTATTTGTGACTTGTTGATTAAGGAGAATCATGGTAGAGGTTTAATGAGACATTTTGGAGTGACTAAAACCTTAGAAATTCTACATAAACATTTTTATTGGCCTCGCATGAAACATGATATCATTTCATTTTGTGCTAAGTGCTTGGCATGTAAGCAAGCTAAGTCTAAGGTTATGCCACATGGTCTTTATACCCTATTACCTATACCTACACAGCCTTGGCATGATATTTCTATGGATTTTGTGATAGGGTTACCAAGGTCTCAAAGTGGTAAAGATAATGTTTTTGTGGTTGTTAATAGGTTCAGCAAAATTGCTCATTTCATTGCATGTGTAAAAACCAATGATGCAACACACATAACTAATCTGTTTTTTAAAGTAGTGCATTTGCATGGGTTGCTTAGAACAATAGTAAGTGATAGAGATGTTAAGTTTGTAAGTCATTTTTGGCATACTTTATGGGGAAGATTGAGGACTAAACTTCTATTTTCTACTATTGCACACCCTCAAACAGATGGACAAACTGAGGTAGTTAATAGGACACTTACTACACTTTTATGTGCTATTATGTCTAAAAACTTGAAACATTGGGAAAGAGATTTGCCACATGTGGAGTTTGCTTACAATAGATATGTGCATTATCCTATTGCTTATAGTCCTTTTAAGATTATCTATGGTTTTAATCGTCTAACACCTTTGGATATTCTACCTTGGTGTACTAATGAGTTTGTTAACTTGGATGGTAAGAACAAAGCTGAATATGTAAAGGATTTGCATGCTAAGGTTTGAGCTAACATTGAGAGGAAGAATAAGCAATATGCAACGCAAGCCAACAAGAGCCGAACTAAAATTGTCTTTGAACTTGGTGATTGGGTTTGGGTACATATGCGCAAAGAGCGATTCCCAACTTAAAGGAAGTCTAAGTTGCATCCTAAGGGAGATAGAACTTTTCAAGTCTTGGAGCGAATCAATGACAATGCCTACAAGATTGATTTACCTAGTGAGTATGGCAATATTAGTGCTACATTCAATGTTTCTGACTTGTCTTTATTTGATGTAGGTGATACCTTTGATTCGAGGATGAATCCTTTCGAGGAGGGAGGGAATGATAGAGATCAAGGTGCTGTCAAACCTATTCCAAACTGTTCTCAAGATCTTTTGCATCGGATAGGCACTCCAATAATTAGGAGTAAAGCAAAGCAGGCCAAAAAAGCTTTATTGGGCTTAATCTTGGATGTGCAGGCTAAAGAGGAAGTTATTGGGCTAAGTCAAGACATCAAGTGGGTCACACGTTACAGTCTTAAGGATGGCATTAAATAGAGCTTGTTGGATATTGAAGAGAACTAGCCCAAATTTGCATGTCTAACGATGTATTATGGGCTTTATGTTATATGCTTTCTTTTAGATATTATTAGTATTTTGGGCCCATTCTTTATGGCCAAATATTAGTTTAATTATGGGTTTATTTTTGTTAGTTTAGTTGGGCTTAATAACTAGTGTTGTTTGGGTCATATTCTTTTCATAGTCCAATTAGGAGTTTTAGGGTTTTCTACTAGATTTAGGATTGTTTGACTATATAAGGGTCCTTTATATTCATGTAATGCAGAGATTTTGATGATTAAAAAAGATTGAGTTTTCTCCTAAAGTGAGAGCTTCTCTTAATTATTGGGCAAAGAACTGAATCCGATCTTATCAAGATAACTAGTGGCGATCAAACATCCATTGAATTTTCAAGTCGATCCTTGCTTCCGCCAAACACTTCGTTTCTTGGATTAAGGAAACACATCACCAAGAAATGGAATCTTTGGCGGAAGCAAAGATCATCTTGAAAAGTCAATTGATGTTTGGATCGCCACGAGTTGCATCGATAAGATCGAATTCAATTCTTTGCCCAACAGCCCAATGAAGCTCTCACCTTAGGAGAAAACTCAATTATCATTCATCATAATTTCTCAATTATATGAACATAAAGAACCCTTATATAGTCAAACAATCCTAAAACTAGTAGGAAAATCTAAAACACCTAATTGGAATTTTAATAGAATATGGCCTAAACAACACTAGTTATTTGGCTAAACTAAACTAACAAAATTAAACCCATAATTTAATTAATATTTATCCTGCATAAAGAATGGGCCCAAATTAAATATTCATAATATCCAAAAGAAAACATATAACATAAAATCCATAATACATCTTTAGTCTATGCAGATTTGGGCTAGTTGTCTTCAAGATCCGACACGCTCAATTTGTCCTCCAAATTGCCATCTTTAATGCCATCCTCAAGGTTGCAAAGTGTGACCCACTTGATATCTTAGCTTGGACCAAAAACTTCTTCTTTATCCTGCACATTCAAGATCAAGCCCAATAAAGCTTCTTTGACCCGCTTTGCCTTGCTCCTAGTCATTGGACCGCCTATCCCTTGTAAAGGATCTTGAGAACGGTTTGGAATATGTTTGACAATACCTTGATCACCATCATTCCCTCCCACCTTGAAAGGATTCATCCTCGAATCAAAGGCATCACTTACATCAAATAAAGACTAGTTAGCAACATTGAATGTAGCACTAACATTGCTATACTCACTAGGTAAATCAATCTTATAGGCATTGTCATTGATCCGCTCCAAGACTTGAAAAGGTTCATCTCCCCTAGGATGCAACTTAGACTTCCTCTGAGCTAAGAACCGCTCTTTACGGATATGTACCCAAACCCAATCGCCAGGTTCAAATACAATTCTAGTTCGACTTTTGTTGGCTTGCGTTGCATATTGCTTATTCTTCCTCTCAATGTTAGCTTAAACCTTAGCATGCAAATCCTTTACATATTCAGCCTTTTGCTTACCATCCAAGTTAACAAACTCATTAGTTGACAAAGATAAAATATCCAAAGGTGTTAGAGGATTAAAGCCATAGACAATCTCAAAAGGACTATAAGTAGTAGTAGAATGCATAGATATATTATAAACAAACTCAACATATGGCAAAGCTCTTTCCTAATGTTTCAAATTTTTAGACATAATAGCACGTAATAGTGTAGTAACTGTTCTATTAACTACTTGAGTTTTCCCATCTGTTTAAGGGTGTGCAACAGTAGAAAATAGAAGTTTAGTCCCTAATCTACCACATAAAGTACATCAAAAATGACTTAAGAACTTAACATCTCTATCACTTACTATTGTTCTAGGCAACCCATGCAAATGTACTACTTCTTTAAAGAACAAATTAGCTATGTGTGTTGCATCATTAGTTTTAACACATGCAATGAAATGAGTCATTTTGCTAAACTTATCAATAATCACAAAAAAAATATCTTTACCATTCTGAGACCTTCGTAACCTTATCACAAAATTCATAGATATATCATGCTAAGGCTGTGTAGGTACAGGTAACAGAGTATAAATACCATGTGGCATAACCTTAGACTTAGCTTGTTTATATGCCACACACTTCAAACAAAACAAAATGACATCATGTTTCATGTGAGGCCAATAAAAATGTTCATGCCGAATTTCAAAGGTCTTATTCACTCAAAAATGTTCCATCAAACCTCTACAATGACTTTTTCTAATCAACAAGTCACACATAGAACACTTAAGCACAAAAAGTTTATTCTTTTTAAACAAGTAACCTTCATATCTATAGAAACCATCAATAACACGCTTATCACAAGAATTCCACGCAGATCCAAAATCAACATCATTAGCATACACGTCTTTTATGTATTCAAAACCAAGCAATTTAGTATGTAAGAATGTCAATAACATATATCTTTTAGACAATGCTTCGGCTGCTACATTTTCCATTCCATTTTTATACTTAATCACATAAGGAAATGTCTCAATGAATTATAACCACTTAGCATGCCTCTTATGTAACTTACATTAGGACTTCAAAAAATTCAAGCTCTCATGATCTAAATGGATAATGAACTCCCTTGACCATAGATAATGTTTCTAAGTTTGCAAAGTCCTCACTAATGCATATAACTCCTTATCATAAGTAGGATAGTTCAGCACTGCCCTATTTAGCTTCTCACTGAAGTATGCAATCAGTTTAGAATAAGTGATTTTGTTGATGGCTCTGTAATCTACGCACATGCGCCAAGTCCCATCCTTCTTAGGCACAAGAATAACAGGTACTGAATAGGGACTAAGACTCTCCCTCATGAATCCCTTCTGAACTAGATCATTTACTTGCCTTTGAATTTCCTTCGTCCTCTTAGGATTAGCTCGGTAGGTAGGTTGGTTAGGGATGGATGATCCTGGGACAAAGTTTATCTGGTGCTCAATGCCAATCAAAGGTGGTAGTCCATGTGGAATCTCTTCAGGAAAAACATTAGTGAATTCTTGTATTAAAGACATAACCATACTTGGCAAAGAAAAGTTAGGAGTATCAGTAAAATAAATATCCTTGAACATGAGCAGAAGGATGTTGAGTTTGCATACCAAAGCACTCACTCTTTTATTTTTTTCTCTCTCTAGCTCATAACTCTCTTTCTTTTTCTGCTCATATGTCTCAACCTCTCTCTATTTTCTCTCACTCTCAATTTTGGCCTTAATCTCATTCTTCTCTTTTTCTTTTGTTTCTCTTAACTTACACTCTTGTAATCCTCACTTGATCAGCAAAATCCTTAGCTGGTTTTAGTGGTGTTAACATAAAAGTTTGATTATGCATGGTCAATGTATATCGATTCTTGTAGCAATCATAATTGACCCTTCTATCAAATTGCCATAGACGTTCCAACAACAAGTGTCCAGCATGCATTGGTATTATGTCACAAAGCACCTCATATTTGTAGTTACCAATAGAGAAACATACTCAAACCTGATTTGTCACCCATATCTTTCCACTATCATTCAACCATCTTAGCCTATATGGCTTAGGGTGTATTAGTGTAGGTAGACCCAATTTATCAACCATCAAGGTACTAGCTACATTAATGCAACTCCTACTATCAATAGTCAAGCTACATACCTTGAAATTCACGTGGCACCTGGTCTACAAGATGTGCTCACGCTGTTCATCCTCAACATCATCATTAGGTTGTATATTAAGAGCACGTCGAGTAATTAATATTTCTCCATACACTAGTTCACCAATCTCCATATCACTGCAATCCTCCGATTGTGGCATCTCATCTTCACTAGAATAGGGACTAAGACTCTCCCTCATGAATCCCTTCTGAACTAGATCATCTACTTGCCTTTGAATTTCCTTCGTCTCCTTAGGATTAGCTCGGTAGGTAGGTCGGTTAGGGATGGATGATCCAGGGACAAAGTTTATCTGGTGCTCAATGCCAATCAAAGGTGGTAGTCCATGAAATTAGGGCTAACTATCTTCAAGATCTAACAAGATCTATTTAGCCTTCAAACTACCCTCTTTAATGCCATTGTCAAGGCTACAAAGTGTGACCCACTTGATATCTTGGCTTGATCCAACAACTTCTCTAACCTGCACATCCAAGATCAAGCCCAATAAAGCTTCTTTGGCCGGCTTTGCCTTGCTTCTACTCTTTGGACTGTCTATCCCTTGCAAAGGATTTTGGGAACGGTTTGAAATAGGTTTAATAGCATCTTGATCTCCATTATTATTGTTTGTGATGGCCTCTCGTCATCGTCGAGGTTCCATTTTCCCTGTTTCAGAGCATTCGACCCCACCGAACATGCCTGTAAGACCACAAAAGATGGGATTCGGTAGCCGGAGCTTTAGAATAGTGTGAAACGGATGTCCCTGGCTCCACCTCTCCGTCAAGATAATTTTACCCTATTTTGGAGTATTTTACTCGACTCACAATTACAGACTTGGCCGTAAGATCTCCCACGACCGTTGACATACTTGAATCATGCGAAATAGAGCCTTTGTTGGTCTCCGCAGCTTCTCCCCAACATCTAGACTACAACTCATTGAAATCCTATGAAAAATGGCTCTTGGAGCTTGCTGTGGCTTATCCCCCTCCATCGAAAATCTTTCTTCCAATTCTGACGCATTTGGCCCGGCCTGAAGGTGAGGAAAGCACTAGTGCGATAGGATAGTGTGAAATAGACTCCTTGGTGCTTGCCCTCCCTGTCGGGTTCGTTTTCTCCCACTCTGGAGTGTTTAACCTAAGCTAGAAGCATAAGAATGATCATGTTGTGTATGTTTTATAAATAACCACAATTGCATGGCATAGCTGTAGCTAGTCCGACGAGTACAAGTCGTATCCCATATAGAACAATTATCAATTACTAGACTTTACGAAGTATGCTATCTAAATCGATGTAATTCGATGAGAGCTTATCACAATTCAACTAATAAGTAATCCAATTAATAAAAGTCTATGGTTATGGTTTACCATATTTATGATATTCAACAACCAATATGTACCTCCAATTGCAATTATGTAGGTAAATTGGGGATAATTTAGCCTTAATTAACTAGTAACCTCTTTCAAGCGTTACTAATCATACCTAGGTTAATCCAATTGCCTATTCTCGTGGTTCTTAGTTCAACCTAAGTCCATTAAGTTCTATGCCAACCATGGAATTCAATTAATCAATTTTCTCGTGCCCACTAATTGATTTATTCTTAGAGAACCTTAAACTACTTTCATGATTAAGATATCCTTAATTAACTATTAGGTTTCGGTATTAACTTTCACCTTTCAGTTCATCAGTTAATATCCTAAGACGTGATAAATATTGGCCAGACATTAATCAACTCATATAATCAATGCATAATAGTCAATCCTAATTAACCATGGATAATATAATTAGGGTTCCAACAGTTTAATTAGTACAGTGTATCATCACATCATAAGTGGGTTTATCAAAACCCTAGATCAAATCTGCTCAAGTATAAAAGAAACATAAACCAAAATCATATTCATGAAGTAAATCATTAAAGTTCAATACAAACCAAAAGAAAGGAGTAGAATAAGAGGTAAGTGCAGAATAAAAAGATAAAACCTGGTTTACAGAATATATTAGAGATACAATGCTAAATCAATCTTAAATCTAACCTAAGAACATGAAAGTAAAAACTAGTCCTACTCTAAACCTAATCTTAAGGTGTTTCCTAAGCCTAAAATTGAGTAAAAGTGAGTTTGAATGTGTCTGGATACCCTAGACTACGCTTCCCTATGTATTTATATCCCTTTGGCTGCGCAAAACCCTAAAAATCATGTGGTGTATGTAACATCCCCAATTTCGTTTCTTTTATTTATAAAAGTACATAAAAATTTAATTAAAGAAATAAAATTTATTAGACAATATTTTAGATATATAAGGAAATATAATCTTTAGAAATTCTTCACCTTATGTATATGCATAGAAAATGTTTCTAACATTAAGAGAACAAATAAAGAGGGAAAACCTAATAGGAAAGAAATTAGAAATAACATACTAAAGAGATGAAAAATTCTTGGATAAGGAAGATAAATTTTTAGAAACAAGTAAAAGTCTTAAAATTTCAAGAACATTGAATTAGGGTAATTTTTCCTAATTCAAGAACTAGAGTTACTAAGTTTAAAATCTTTACCCATACATTGGGCTTTTACCTATGGACACTTCATATAGAGTTTTTCCACTTCACATAAGTTTCTAGCAAGCCATTGGATAACCTAAGCAAGAAATAAAACATAGACTTGGACTAGGATATAGTAATTGGACCAATAGCCCAAAAATTATGAAAATGTGACCAAGCCCTCCAAGAAAGGTAGAATTTTATCCAAAGCAAAGAAAATGGGTAGGAATAAGCCCATAATGGGTTGGAATAAGCCTAAATCCAAGAGGAAAAATAAAATAAAATAAATTAGGTGATGCTATAATAATGTAATAATAAAGATTAGGTTACATGGCATTAAGACAAAAATTTAGCAAGTGGTGTGATTCTACATTCATCATTTTGGCAAGTGGCATGATAATACAAGGCTTTAGGACAAAAACATCTATATCCTACACTCATAATTCTAGCAAGTGGTATGATAATACATGGCATTAGGACAAAACATTCCTATCCCACACAAATAATATCAACCAAATAATGGAGATTCAAGGGCTAGAAATTTGCCACCTAAAAAGGCAAACCTATCATACTTGTTTAAGACAAAAGAAAATGGAAAAGAATCCCTAAATCAAAGGGACCTTGTCCCTTATCTTAAGAACATATCATCATAATTTTCAAAATAAAAATCTCCTTTTCCTATGCATATCTTGACTAAGGAAGAGGAAGACAAGAACATAAGTTGTTTGTTTTCCAAAAATTCAACAAAGTGTATCCTAATTCTGATAAGGTAGACCCATGATCATGAAAGGTGAATTATTTGGTGGTCTATATAAGAAAACCCACCCTTACAACATTATAATTTCGTCCAAGTGAGGGAGAGGAAAAATAGAAGCAAAGTAGAGTGAGGAAAGGAGAGGAAGAAAGGAAGAAAGGAAGAAAGAGGAAGGAGAAGTCTAGGGGACTAAGTGCTCTAGGTAAGTTTAACAATATTTCTTTTTGAAGAAAACTTTTGAAACTTATAATATTTATATGAGATTTTGATCTTAGAACTTTGATGATTGGTCATGGATGTTGCTATATCATGTTACATATTGATCTTGCATGTGATGTATGTTTGAATACTTAGGTCGGTGTAGATAGTTCTGCATAGTTATGGCTATGGATGGCAGAATTTTTAGCTTCGGTATTTTACTTTCTGGGAATACCCTATAAGGAATTAAAATAAATGGTTAACATAAGAATTATAACTATGTGTGTCATGGATTTTTAGCCACTGGAATCATTCAATTGGGAGTCCATATGAGGTAGATATGGTCCGATTAGTAGGAAAATGTCAGAAAATGGTTCATCAGGGAACAATATGTTAGGATAGCTTCTATATTTTAATTTTTGAGAATTATCTATATCGAATTAAAATAAATGGTTAACATAAGAATTATAACTATGTGTGTCGCGGATTTTTAGCCACTGGAATCATTCAATTGGGAGTCCATATGAGGTACATATGGTCCGATTAGTAGGAAACGGTCAGAAAATGGTTCATCAGGGAACAATATGTTAGGATAGCTTCTGTATTTTAATTTTTTGGAATTATCTGTATGGAATTAAAATAAATGGTTAACATAAGAATTATAGCTATGTGTGTCACGGATTTTTAACCACTAGAATCATTCAATTTGGAGTCCATATGAGGTAGATATGGTCTGATTAGTAGGTAGAGGTCAGAACCTATCCGAGAAGAAATAACTTGTACTTTGAGGGAGTAATATCACCATGATATCTTAATATTTCGTTCAACTGTTCAACATAATAGTTTTAGATAATTGTTTTATCTTTAAATTGACATCACGATCACCTACATCGGAGTTAAATTGAGGGAGTTATGCTCTTATTAGTAAGAGAAGGTTAGATAAGATGAAAACCTGCATCAAGAAAATAAAGAAAGAGAATTAATATTTAAAAAAGATGAATCTTATAAATGAAAGTAATAAATGACTAGTATAGCCACAGCCATTGCCATTATATGAACTTCTTACCATCTTAAGTGTGAAATTCTGATATGGAAATATTTTATAAAGTGATATTTGAAATAGTTATGTTCATGGCATGATTACCAATGATTTATGGTAATAGTTATATTTTGATGAACATACTTATTATTGAAAGCATATTTTTGGCTATCATTGTGAAAAGAAAAGAAATGAACACGGTCACATGGCAATCTGTGTGGTGCACCAGTAGGGGACGCCCTACCAACGGTTATGATTATGATTATGAGAAAAGAAAGAGAAAGTGTGCCATGTTGGACGGAGCGAGAAAAGCCCGTACCGGAGAGTAGAGGATACTCACCCTGACCGGCGTAGCTTGAAATGAGAATAAGTTGTTGGCCATCCTATGATATTCTAAAAATAGTTACTCCTGTCATACATATTATTACTGTATAATTCTTATGTGCATAGATATAATGCATTCATGTGACCAAAGATATTTTCTATAGTTTATACAGCTGAACATGATGTGATGAGCTATATTGATGATGATTTATTGTTGAACTTACTGGGATTTAATTTTCACTATATTTCCATATCATGTTCAGAAAATTAGTTATGTAGGTTTTTCTATAGCTCTGGCTTTTAGTGCACGTTGGATCGAGTACTTTATGTTGGGCAGATCCCAGAAGCAAATAAAATGTTTGTGGTCGAGTTGGTTTAGATCCCATTGAAGGTGCAACCACCCGCACCTGTATCTCTGGAATTGGTCAACCAGAATAAATAAGAGGTAGATTTTTATGTGTTTGATATGTTGTACTTATGTTTTGATTAATGACATGTATGTGAACTCTGTATTGTATAAATTAAATAAATGTTATATTGAGTTAAGTTGTAACGAGGTAATAACTTCATGGTATTTTAAAAAAAAAATTTGATACTTAAATGGAGTTGTTACAGTGTACGGACACAAAGCATGGCCGTGCTTCATGACAGGTCCTGACCGTGCTTCATGACACGCCCTGACCGTGTTTTGGGCTGGATTTTGGGACTTTTCTCTATCTTTTGCACAGAGCACGGCCTAGACATGCTTCATGCACACCAAGCACAACCTGGCCGTGATGGGGGCTGCAAGTCTTAAATCTTGCCAATTTCTTTTGTGTTGCCTCATAGCATCCTCCTCAGCTTGTTTCAAGTCTATATGGCACTTTTCATGAATGTTTTCCTGCTTCTTGGCCTCTTTGGCTCAACTATAAGTATAAAACTAACCAAAGCAGTATCCAAAGCAAAGCATAATGGTGTGCACTGTCGCAGGTACACCCAAATTAATACCTTACCTCAAAACTAACTTGTAGTAGTGGGAGTAAGGGTCGATCCCACAGAGACTGGAATTACCTTATGTGGTTAAGAAAGGAGGGTTTGATAATTGTGAATAAAGTAAATTAAACAATAATGAAAATAATGAAAAGAGTAATTAATGAGAAAAGCGTTAGTTTCAGTCGATATTCACCATAAAGGGATTGCATCAATCATTGACAAAATTATCAATCTTAAACCAAATATCTATCATTGGGGTTCTAACCCTGTTTCTCTTTAAGCTAGTAAATTGATAACAATCGTACCAATTAAACTTTAATTGATAAAAAAATCCTTTAACACATCGGCAAAGTCTAACTTATCAACTGCATTAAGAACGAGAGAAACTGATAGAGCTAAATAAATATAAGCAAATCGATTATATTTAATTTAGTTGATCATTCATCATAGGGTTAATGATTTATAATCCAAAATCCTTAATCCTATTTGCTTCACGAATCAAGTAATAAAAACTTTGTTCAAAACCTAATTTAGCAGTAGGCTTAGACATACAATATACTAGTAGGCCTCCTAGCAATCACATGAAAAATCATTTAGAAAAGAAAAGCAGATGAATAAACAATACCTAGTTAAGATTGAACTATTGAAAACAATTCCAAATCTCACAATGCATAAGGGTCCCTTGAGGTTTCAATCTACCTCAACCAACTAAAAGGAACTAGCCACGTAGGGCCATAAGAAAATCTAAAGAAGAATTGAAGAACTTGGATGAAGAATTCAATGAAGGATTGGATGAATTATCTGCTTGCTTCCCTCCCTTTTTATAGATTCCCCCACTCTTAATCGAAGTAGGAATGTATTTAGGTCAAATCTCAGTCCATTGGGCTCCAATTTGAGTGAAAATGACCTAAAATTGCGAAATTAGCAAGTTTGAACGGCAGCTGGCGCTGCGGTGTTACGGAGAACATGTCACGGGGCACTGCGGCGCCCTCAGTCAGCGCCGCGACGTACATATACAGCGCCGCGGCGCTCCGAACAGCTATGATGGGCTGCCGCGACGCTCTGTTGAGAGCGCCGCGGCGCCAGAAAAATCTTGATTTTGCTGAAGGACCAAACACAAAATTTGTAGCTCTATGTTTCTTCTTTCCATAGCCGCTGGAATCACCTCGATCGGAGCTCAAATGAGCGAGATATGCCTCCATTAGTGATGAACAGTCAGAAATCAGCATTTTTCATGATTTTCTCTCTATTTTTATCTTCTTTTCTTCTTTATTATTCCTAAAACATAAAACAAAAAAATTAATTAAATCCTATCTATTCACTATTTAAATAAAATAAAAAGTAACATAAAATATGCTAAATACATGCTTAATTTATAGCATGTCAAATACCACCACACTTACTCTTTTGCTTGTCCTCAAGCAAATAAATTTATGTGAACAATATTCAACAAATAAGATGAGTGAAAGACTTACCAATATGTAGCCTCATAGTGAAAATTGTATGCTCTTAAAGAAATTTCAGAAAATTTAATGACTATGTGCAATATTTAATTCAAATGCAATTTATGATTTTATTCTCTAAAATCCATAGTGTGTGTGTGTCTTTGAATAATTTAATTTTCTTTTACCTAAATGAGTTTATATATCTCAAGAATTATAGCATGGCTCTCTATTTAAGATTTCCATAGACTTATTTTTCATGCTACTCTCCACTAATGTAGGCCAAAACTACTTCTTAGGATCAAAAGGACTAAAATCAGCTTGTAATGTGGCTAGGCTATGGGGTGAGATATAAGATATAATTTAAAGCTCAATCTCTCAACACCACATGATTAACTCTGATCTATTTGAGCTAATTCTCAAGATTGGGGAATTTTTCCCCCACACTTATTTCCTTGCTTTTCTGCATTCTACTTTTCTTTGATTCTCTATTTCTTCTTTTTCAATCACTGGATAGACTTTCATTAGTCTTTTGAGATTTTTTTTTGTTTATCCTTGCTCCACCCTTCCACCCTTTCATTAATGTAGATCTACAAAACAAGTATTCAGAAATCAATCATGGAGTGAGTGAATTAGGTAGAAAAAATAAAGGTATTAATCACAAAATTTGGTCTTGGCTGTTTTGTGGGTATAGAATAAAATGTTAATTAAGCTCAAAATAGAGGTTCTAAGGATATTTACTTGTTTGGGTTAAGCTTGAAAGGCTCAAACTCATAAAAAAAAGCCTAAATCATCTCCTAATTGTTAGTATTAGCCTAGGATTTCACCTAAAGTAGCATTTAAATAAGTTCTAGAAATTTAAATGAGATCATAAAATATTTTTGAGTTATATAATCTTTTTCTAAGTAAAAGACAAATTAAATATCCAAAATTACTGTGCAAAAGAATTTCAGGATTTTTAGAAAATAGGTAATCATAAATTGGAAAGAAATTAAAATTACACATAATTATGACTTTCCTACATCTCCCAAGAGCTATAAGCAATTTAAACAGTTATATCATTGGCTATTGGTTTAGCTAACACAAACTCATAAATTTAAATTTTGTTCACATGCTCACCTCATGACAGGATTAAAAGTGCACATATCATAAAATTATAGTTATGCATCAAAGTAGGAAAGTGCACAAGTGTATGATTTATTATACAGTCATCCAGCTGAATCATAAAGTGACCCCCCCACACTTAAAAACATACATTGTCCCCAATGTAAGTATATAAAAGAGAATATAATAGGGACAAGTAATAACATAAGGAGGGGTTTAGTGAAACTTCCCTGATTAGTGATCACCATCCATCTCATCATGCTCAGGTGCAGGCCTAAATGGTGGCTTAGAAGGTGCCGGGAAAGCGATTGGGAGGTTCAGGGCATGAGCTAACTGGCTAAAACATGCATGATGATGCTGTGCAATAGAGTACTGGTAGAGGGCCAGATCATTCATTTGATGGTTCAGACACTCTGTGCGCTCCCATAAATCTTCAATGGTATGTTGGGATGGTGGTGGAGCTGAGCTGCTGCCCGATTCCTCTGTAGGTACTGGCTGAATCCCTAGCTCCTCCTCTGCTGCTTCTTCATGGCCTTTGTATTTTTGTATGTCGGCATAGGAAATAGGTCTCATTGGGTGGATGAGAGCCTTAGTGGAATCCAAGCTTACTCCCGCCTTCTGACATAGACCAGTAATTAAATTAGGGGCAAAGAGGGATTCACCTCTAGTACTAATACAGCTGAGCATCTGCCTATGAATAATCTTGCCTACATCAATAGAAAGGCCCTTTAGTATTGCATAAAGCAAAATTGCCCTGTCCCTTCGGACTTGACTCATGTTGAAGCTGGGCATGAATCTTGCTGACATGAAATAGTACCATGCTTTAGCCACTTTATTCATATCAGCCCTAGCAAAGTATACCGGATGACCATTGCTATCCAATTTCCAAGAGGTCCCCCTGTAGCATAGAGTGCATATAACGTCTTTAAAGTCAATGTATGATTGAAGAAGCGTCGTATATTCATCATTCTCAATATTAGGCAGTGAATAGAATTCATTAATGGCATGCGGAGTGAATGGCACTATCTTGCCTCTAACCCGTGTTTTAGGACGTTCGTGAACTATAGCATTAGAGTAGAACTCCTGTACCACAGGAATAACTCCTGGTTTTGGGTTCCTGCAGAAAATCTCCTAATGCCTATGGAGGATATTGTCTCTGTGAGGTAGCCCTTCGGTGATAATAAATCCACGTTATGGAACAATAGGCTTATGCACCACCACTTTGATGTGGTATTGATAAACCTCTTCAGTCACAAATGCTACGGTGTCAAATGCTGGAGGGTCCTCAGCTCTAGTCTTCCTTTTTGAGATACTTAACTTAGAAGTTTTTGGAGCCATTTGCTTGGAAAATTCACTAAGGCGTTTTATCAAACACCTTGTGGGCGCTCCTAAAAACTTGGAAGAATGAGTGGTTGATGCTCAACTAGAATTCCTAATTCAGTGCAAACCAGTAGCAATTAAGTATGGGAATCAATTGCAGCAGGAAAAATGAAGAGAATCGTACCCAATTTAGCTTGAATGGTGGCTGGAGATTGCAAGATCATATATGCCCTTAAACCCTAAAAAATTGTCTTGAAATCCAACTCAAATGTTTAAAGGGGTGTTTAATCCTGCAAAAGAAGATGAAAAATCATGTAATGTAAGCAAGATAACATAATGGGAGGTGGGTATGGTTGATTTAAGGTAAGAAAGCGGATTTGGAGGTGAAAAGGAGGCAAAAACGGAGGGGGAAGACGAAGAGGCGTGCGATCCTCTTATAGAAAGCGCCGCGGCACCTTGGGTGAGCACCTCGGCGCTTACCCATTCTGGGTTAGTAGCGCTGTAGCGCTCGCCCAGTCTGGGCGATGAACGACGCAGCGCACGTGCGTCCGCAGTTTTGCAAATTTTTTTTTTAAACAAAAATTTAACTATGAATAGAAAAAATAAGAAGAAGAAGAAGAATGGTTGTTGGGTTGCCTCCCAACCAGTGCCTTTGTTTTACGTCGTTGGCTCGACCCAACTACCTATCTTTGTTCATGGACCTCTTTGATGTTCACTTTAAATTTCTGAGACTGATTCAATCCTTGAAATTCAACTGCATAACCAGAAGCCACATTAGTAATAACAAGTGATCCTAACCAAGGGAGAGATTTCTTACCTTTAAAGGGTTTATCCCCTTTTTTTTCTAGAACTTGATGCAATTCTACAGTCGGGTCTATGCCTTTAAGGTTTGCTATTGTTTTTATAATTGCATTTTTTTTTCTGAAGAATATGCATCAATTCTTCTTCTTTTTTAACACCCAAATTCTTCGCAACTAAAAGAGATGATGCCTCTCCTACTTTCAAGTATTTCAAGTGATTGGGAAGAGGTGACAAAATTGATCCACAGTCCTGCAAAACAGAAGGTGCAAGAGTAGTATCAGAATTTGATAATTCCTTATAAGCAACCTTACCTTTTTGTGGCCCTTCTAAAAAATTATTGAGTGCAGCCAGTTTCTCCTTTGTTCCTTCATCTAAGTCTATCTCACCATCATCTACTGCTATAGATTTGTTCACACTTTCCTCCATTTTATCCTTTTCATCTAATTCAAACACATCGTATGCCAATGAATCAAGTATATCAATGGAATAAACAGAAATATCATCACCTGGGTGTTTCATGGCTTTATACATATTGAATTTTATTACTTCACCATCAAATTCCATAGTGAGTGTGCCATTGTGAACATCTATCTTAGTTTTGGAGGTTTTCAAGAATGGTCTCCCTAATAATATTGCAGAAGTAAAATCCCCATTGTCCATGTCAAGCACATAAAAATCTGTAAGGAACACCAAATCATCTACCTGCACCAAGACATCCTTAATTATTCCCTTAGGATATGCAGTGGACCTGTCTGCTAGTTGAATTATCAAATTTACAGATTTCAATGGTCCCAAATTCAAAGATGTATATACAGAATATAGCATAACATTGATGGAAGCTCCTAAATCTAACATAGCCTTTTCAATGCGAATTCCCCTAATTTTGCATGGAATAGTAAACATACCTGAATCCTTGCATTTAGTAGGGAGTTTTGTCTGTATCATAGCAGATACATTCTGACTCATATGAATCTTTTCAAAATCCTTTAATTTTTGCCCTTCTTTTTGAGTACATAGTTCTTTCAAGAACTTTGCATATCTTGGCACCTGTTTAATGGTATCTAGAAAGGGGAGATTAACTTCACATTTTCGAAATATGTCATACAATTCAAAAGTTTTCTCGTTTAGCCTATTCTCTTTAAGAGCTTCTAGAAAAGGAGGCATTACTTCATAATTTGGAGTAAATAGAGACTTACCTGTAGATGCCTCTTTCTCCTTATTTAATTTCTCTTGCTTTTTAGGAAAAGAAACAGATGGTGAACCTTCAATTTCCTTACCATTCATTGAAATAATTGCACTGACATTTTCTCTAAGATTTACCACAGTTTGAGAAGGTAGCTTACCTGAGTTCTGAGCATCCAATCGACTCACTATAGTTGCTAACTGACCTATTTGAGTTGTTAGATTCTGAATGCTAGCCCTTGTCTCTTGCTGAAATTGATGAGAATTATGTACAAGAGTTTTCACAATATCTTTCAACGGATTACTTACCTATTGATCCTGGGATGCATTATGTCTAGGATAATAGGCTTGCTAATTTTGTTGAAAATTTTGTCCTGCAGGCCTATTTTGTGCATTTCCATTTCTGAAATTGGGATGATCCTTCCATCCAGGATTGTATGTATTAGCATATGGATCATACCTTTTTGGTTGGCCTGGAAAACCTCCTATAGCATTCGCTTGTTTTGTAGATTCCTCTTGAAGTGTAGGACACATGTCAGTTGGGTGCCCTGTGGCTGAGCATATTCCACATACTTTAACTTGCTGTAGTGTACCTGTAGCCATTTAACGCACAAGAGAAGTAAGTTCAGATATTTGATTCTGAGGAGAAGTAGTACTTACCTCATGGGCATGCCTAATAGGAGGATCATGCCTAACGCCAAATTGTTGTGAATTGGCAGCCATATTTGATATCAGGATTTTGGCTGCCTCAGGAGTTTTATCTACTAGTGCTCCTCCACTAGCTGCATCTATCATGCTCCTATCTCCCTGCAAAAGACCTTCATAAAAATATTGGATTAGTAGCTGCTCACTAATCTGATGATGTGGGCAGCTTGCACAAAGTTTCTTAAACCTTTCCCAATATTCATAAAGTGTTTCTCCATGCAATTTCCTAATGCCGCATATTTCTTTCCTAATAGTAGCGGCTCTAGATGCAGGAAAATAACGTTCTAAAAACATTCTCTTCATCTCATTCCAAGTAGTGATAGTACCAGAGGGCAAATAATACAACCAATCTTTGGCTGAATCTTTTAAGGAAAAAGGAAAAGCCCTGAGTTTTATTTGTTCCTCAGTTACTCCAGGGGGCTTCATACTGGTACATACCACATGGAACTCCTTTAGATGTTTACGCAGGTCTTCACCTGCAAGACCATGAAAACTTGGTAAGAGATGAGTTAATCCAGATTTCAACTCAAAATTAACATTGTCATTAAGATTAGGAAAAGTAATGCATAAGGGTTGCTGATGCAAATCAGGAGCTGTAAGCTCCTTCAGAGTGGGATGCCTGGTCAGGATCACTTCCTCCGTATCCTGATCAATGTCTTCTTGAATTCCTCTTCTGTGCCTGTATACTGATTTTCCAATATCTGGGTTAAACTGTAAATCTTGAGAATTAGAAGAATGAGTTACAGGCATAAATAAATAAAAATCACAAAAAGTAATGACGCAGTCCCCGGCAACGGTGCCAAAATTTGGTGCGCACTATCGCAGGTACACCCAAATTAATACCTTACCTCAAAACTAACCTGTAGTAGTGGGAGTAAGGGTCGATCCCACAGAGACTGGAATTACTTTATGTGATTGAGAAAGGGGGGGTTTGATAATTGTGAATAAAGTAAATTAAACAATAATGAAAATAGTGAAAAGAGTAATTAATAAGAAAAGCGTTGGTTTCAGTCGATATTCACCATAAAGGGATTGCATCGATCATTGACAAAATTATCAATCTTAAACCAAATATCTATCATTGGGGTTCTAACCCTGTTTCTCCTTAAGCTAGTAAATTGATAACAATCGTACCAATTAAACTCTAATTGATAAAAAATCCTTTAACACATCGGCAAAGTCTAACTTATCAACTGCATTAAGAACGAGAGAAACTGATAGAGCTAAATAAATATAAGCAAATTGATTATATTTAATTTAGTTGATCATTCATCATAGAGTTAATGATTTATAATCCAAAATCCTTAATCCTATTTTCTTCACGAATCAAGTAATAAAAACTTTGTTCAAAACCTAATTTAGCAGTAGGCTTAGACATACAATATACTAGTAGGCCTCCTAGCAATCACATGAAAAATCATTTAGAAAAGAAAAGCAGATGAATAAACAATAACTAGTTAAGATTGAACTATTGAAAACAATTCCAAATCTCACAATGCATAAGGGTCCCTTGAGGTTTCAATCTACCTCAACCAACTAAAAGGAACTAGCCACGCAGGGCCATAAGAAAATCTAAAGAAGAATTGAAAAACTTGGATGAAGAATTCAATGAAGGATTGGATGAATTATCTGCTTGCTTTCCTCCCTTTTGATAGATTCCCACACTCTTAATCGAAGTAGGAATGTATTTAGGTCAAATCTCAATCCACCGGGCTCCAATTTGACTGAAAAAGACCTAAAAGCGCGAAATCAACAAGTCTGAACGGTAGCTGGCGCCGCGGCGCACAAGTAGAGCACCGCGGCGCTCTGAACAGCTATGACGGGCCGCTGTGGCGCTCTGTTGAGAGCGAAGCGGTGCCCAGAAAACTCTAGATTTTGCCAAAGTGCCGAACATAAAAGTTGTAACTCTATGTTTCTTCTTTCCATAGCCGCTGGAATCACCTCGATCGGAGCTAAAATGAGCGAGATATGCCTCCATTAGTGATGAACGGTCAGAAATAAGCATTTTTCATGATTTTCTCTCTATTTTTATCTTCTTTTCTTCTTTATTATTCCTAAAACATAAAACAGAAAAATTAATTAAATCTTATCTATTCACTACTTAAATAAGATAAAAAGTAACATAAAATATGCTAAATACATGCTTAGTTTATAGCATGTCACATAACCAAAAGCAGGAGAATAATCACAAGTTTACTTTAAATTAGTGGATAAAATATAATCATTAAGCACTCAAATTTCCCCTTTATCAACTCCAACATGCTTAAACCTTTTGCTTGTCCTCAAACAAATAATATGTCATATTAGTAAGAAGGGGGGAAGATGCATATAAATTCCAGATAACAGATAAAGCAATACATGAAATTTTTCCCTCAATCAATGTACACACAATAGATATATGAATAGAAATTTATCAGATAGTCTCTGTTCTTCTAAGACTAAACCCAAATTTTTCTATTATATATCTACTTCTATTGTTACCATTGGTTGTATGCATCAAATTCATTTTTAGACACTCTAGTAGGCCACTTCATCCTTTAAATCTCCCTATGTTGCCTTACCCTTTGTTGGATGTCATGCAAAGATGAATACAGTGTCTGAACGCAAGTGCACGTGTTGTGACCAAGTAATAAAGTGATGAGTGAGTATCGTCCCACGAGGAGTGAACTAAACCTGATAAGGAGACTTTTGCTGTGTGAAATGCTGTAACAAAGATATGATGGTTTATAACTAGGATGAGGGGTACTAGGGTGTAAAGGAAATGGAATAGGGAGGTCTAAGGTTGCTCAGGGTTGCCATGAACTATTGCACTCATATTTGCTCCAGGAATTGCTACAGCAATTGTCCTAGGTGCCCAATTTAGTCTTGAATGGAGTCTTCCCAGACTTCCATTTCTTGCAATTCTGAGGTTCAGACCTACATTCCTGCAGCAGTCTTCACCCCTGAGTTGTGCAGGAAGCTCCACTGTTGGGGAGATGGGGGACCATATATTCCTATATTGGCTGTCCCCATCTATTCAAACTATTTTTCCAGCCTCCATTCCCCTCCTGGGTGAATATTGGCCTCAGTCTACCTCCACTAACTTCCGTTATCAGAGGAGTTTAAAATATAAACACAGTTGAATGTAAAAATAGTGCTGCAGTGAAATGTGTTATACTAAAAGTGTGCTCAAGTTCATTACAACCCTTGTGCAACCCTAGCCGGAAACTAGCCAAGCCTCATAGTTACACTGGTTATAAACATCCTCGAATCACTGGTATACATCTCCAGTGATAAAAGAAAATACAAGTGCAGTCTTTGATAATGACAGAAGAAAAAGGAAAACACAACAGCAAATCAATGGAATTCTGGGATCACAGACTATCCCGTGCTCTCATGCTCCTCAGCAGTGTGTCGCTGTTCTCCCCTTTACACCCCCACTCTCGTGTCACTTTTCGTCTCCCCCTCTGTCTCTCTTTATGGTTTAGCCTTGTGGTCCTAGTCAGCTACCTAGCTTTTGCGGACATTCCCCCTGCTCTGCAGTCAGCGTCCTTGTGTCAGCTTTTTCCCTCTACTTTCAGTAGTGGATGCCTTTCTGCATCAGCCCAACCAGCAGCTTGCAATGTCAGTTGGTTGCTGCTTTCTCCTGCTAGGTAGGTGCTGCACCTACTGCGCAGCTCTGCTCCTCTGCTACCAGCGCCATAGCAGCAGAATCAGTTTCGCATGTAAGACAAGAAGAGGTAGCTCACTCAATATCACTTGTGTTACTACCATAATTGCCACAAATGTTTACGAAATTGCTGCAGCAAATGATATAGGTGATATTATATCCCAGGGAGTCATTACATTTAATTAAGTACAGGAATAAGAGTGCTCAATGTACCAAAACGGTGCAGTAAACATACTCCGAAAGCTCTTAAAAACTGCAGTAAGTTGCAGTTATCAAATCCCCCCAAACTTAAAGGATTGCTTGTCCCCAACCAATTTGTTCTGTTCACCACACCTTTCTTTTTAATTAATTTCAGATCTTTTCTCTCCTGCCTAATTCCATATAATCCTGCTGATAGCTCTCAACTCTCAGGATTGTTCCCTTTAAGAAACACCACAAGCCTTCTTCCCAATCTTAACCAAAACCCTACTTAAAGTTGTGTGTGTGTGATATGGATAGTTTCCCTAAGAGTCTCTTGGGTTAATATCAGCCAGAGTTTCTAAAATTTTTATGCTAATATATCAAGCTTCCTTTCTTAGGATGAGTTGGCATATTTCAACATAGGCATAGTCCGGGCAACTTATATAGTGGGTAGTTACGGACTTCCATTCTTTCTTTCTCTCTCTCTCTCTCTGTTTTTTTTGTAAAAAACAGATATTGATTAGCCGAGGTCATTAGTGCCTTTTGACGTGAATGCCAACATGTGTTGATGAGGACACCTGGTTACTCAGCCTTATCACCTTTTAATAGCATCCCACTCATACTCTATGTCCCTGTTTTACACAAAGGCACACATGGGGCTCATGCATACCCCTAGTTACTAAGGAACTACAGAGGCATTGGAGTGTCCACATTTCTCTCTTTATTTTCTACTTCCCCCCCAAACTTAAGCCTTTCTCACAAATAACTTATGCCTCTTTCCTAATTTCACAGAAGACTCTCAATATTGGCGCTAAAAGTTTTAAGTCCAATTTCTGAAATTACCAATTTTCTCTTGGAAAAACTGCCCATCTTCTGTGCTCATTAGAAAAAGGTTTTGTGTGTGATTGGGCAAGGGTGTAGGTCTCCTATTCTGGTTTTGTGCAATTTCCAACCCTCCTCATAGAGTATCCTAGAACTATAGCAGGATAAGGCTTATCTCCCTGTGTTTCTCTCTTCTTCTTTTTTTCTTCTTTAACATACATATATAACTATAAACATCAAAACAAGTAAGTACTAATGCAGACTCATCCAACACAGGCAGGCAGAAACATAAGTAAACAGCAGTATGTATAAACAGCAACATAGATAAGCAAAACACAAATAAACAAGTCCATGCTTCAGCAAACTCTATGGCAATAACTAAGGCAACACTAAGCCACAGAAATGCCACAACAACCATTATATGACACCCCCCAAACTTAAGGATGAGCAGTGTCCTCACTGCTGATGAAATGGCCAAAAATACAAAAGACACCCAAAAACAGAAGCAGAGGCAAAGGAATTTCAAATGCAACAGAGAAGGAGTAAGAGATAAGGGAACTTCCTAGGGGTGCTAGCAGGGATGCTGCAGCACCCTAGGGGCATTGACCCCTAGAAGACCTTGAAGAGCTTTTGAGCCCACTTCTACGCTGTGTTTATTGTTGTGGGGCCTTCCCTTTGTGCATCATTGTTGCCCATTTTGCAATGGGCTCATCATCATCAGAGGACTTAGTTCCCACTGGTGTCTGTTGGGGTTCTAGGTGGGGCTCCTTGCTGGAGGAGGATCCTTTAGAATCCTTGTGCTGTTCTGTCTGTGGCTCAGGTGCTGAGCCTGACTCCTCAAAGGTGGTATGGAGCAAGTCAGTGGGAAACTCTGGAAATAAGAAAAATTGTTTATAGTTCTGTTCGAGGGTGGTATGAAGGGTAAAATCCCTTTTCTGCTCATAACGCCAAAACGTTTGCTGATGTTGTAAAAGCACAGCTTGTTGCCTCAGAATGGTAGCTTGTTGATGGAAGATGAACTGCAAGGTCTTGTCAGTTGGCTGAGGGGCAGAGGAAGAAGCAGAGGGTTCGGCAATATGTGGAGGATCTCGGGAAGCAGCTGGTGGGTGCAAGGTAGTTTTTTCTTGAACAATTCGTGCAATGGTGATGGCGGTGATGGGGCTGGTGTCCTTCAATAGTTCTTCATCAATGGAGACTGGAACTCCACGATTCTTGCACAGAGTAGTGACGAGGGAAGGGAAAAGTAAGCTTCCCTTTTTCCAGTTAGCGCATACTTCAATTTAGCCACTAATGATTCAGCCAACGTTGAGTGGTCTGCCGGATATGAGTGCGTCAACCATGGCTACTCTGTCGCGGCTCACTGTCTGCCCATGGGTGGAAGGTAGCAAGCGGGTCTTGAGGAAGTGGTACCATACCTTTGCTGCAGGTACCAGAGAGACCCGATTGATGGTGGTAGAGCCTTGTGGGGATTTGTCCCAAGTGGTGCCTAGAAGGCACACCCAGGTGAGCATTGTGTTCTAGTCCTGGTCCTGCAGACCCTGTAGATAGTCCTCGTACTGGTCTTCCTCGTCTGGCAGATTGTACGCCTTGTTTATGGAGGCTTGGTCAAACCGAACCCTAGTCTCCCGGACTTTCACCCACTTCTCATTGTCTGGTGATAAGTTTGCATAAAATTCCCAAACCAAAGGGATAAGAGCAGTTTGCGAGTGATTGGCAAAATTTTCCCATCCCCTCTGTTTGACCACAGTGCCAACGTACATTGGCAGTCCCAAATCCTCCGTGGCTGTGAAAGTGAAACCCTTTTCTACGCAGAAATTTCGCAGAAGGATCTCCTCATCGTGTCTCTGTTTGCTATCCTCGGAGGTGAACTTCTTCACCTTGCTCGCCTTCCGGGCCACCGTCTTGATTCTCGGCATGGTTGGTTACGAGGGTTTGGAAGTAGAGGTCTCTGGTACGAAGGAGGTGAGGGAGTTGTAGGGGTTTTGGGAATTTGGGTGAGGTACTCGAGGGTGAAGGGGGTGGGGGAGTTACAGAGGTTTAATGAGGGTGGAAGACGTGTTTTCGTGACTTATGGGCTTCTGCCTTTTTCCTGCCCCCATTTTGCTTCTGACAACAATTTTTGAAAATATTTTTTTTGTAAGAAGTATAACAGAGGGGAACCCCTTCATTTAGGGGTGACTGCGTTTGCTGCAGCAACGTTGCAGTAAAAACTGGCTTGCCTAGTATTTTGCTGCAGCAGAGGTGGCTTGTTCTTAATCCTGCTATAGCAAAGCAGGGACTATCTTCCGTATAGTTTTGCTGCAGCAAAACAAAAATTGGTTTTGCAAACTTCTATGCTTCCCATCTTGCGTAACAAACATAAATGCTATTAGATTCATGATTTAAACTATCTAAAACTGTCAAATTAATCAACAACAAATTTAAACATGGGTTGCCTCCCATGAGCACTTGTTTTAGAGTCAACAGCCTGACTTTCTCCTTGCTCATTCCGCTTGCAGATGGGTTGAGGTGTGCTTTCTGTCCACATCACCTGCCAGATAGTGCTTGACCCTTTGTCCATTAACCCTGAATGTCTATCCTTCCTTTTCTTCTTCCAATTCTACAGTTCTGAAAGGGAAAACCTTACTAATGCGAAAAGGACCAGACCAACGAGATTTTAATTTTCCAGGAAACAAAGTTAGCCTGGAATTATACAACAGCACTTTCTGTCCTACTTCGAAGTTCCTTAGTTGTATCTTCTTGTCACGCCATTGCTTTGCTTTCTCCTTATATAGTTTGGCATTCTCATAAGCCTGCCCTCGGAATTCATCCAGCTCATTTAACTGTAGCATCCTTTTCTCACCAGCAGCTTCCAGATTCAGGTTTAAATTCTTCACTGCCCAATATGCTTGATGCTCTAGCTCTACTGGCAGATGACAAGCCTTCCCAAACACCAACTTGTATGGTGACATGCCCAGTGGTGACTTATAAGCCGTTCTATAGGCCCATAGTGCATCATCCACCCTTGAGGACCAATCCTTCCTCGTGGGGCCTACTATTTTTTCCAGAATTCTCTTGATCTCTCTGTTGGAGACTTCAGCCTGTCCACTCGTTTGTGGGTGATAGGGTGTTTCCACCTTATGCCTTACTCCGTATTTAGTTAAGAGTGCTTTGAACTGCCTATTACAAAAATGGGTCCCTCCATCGCTGATGATGGCTCTGTGGGTTCCAAACCTTGTAAAGATGTTTCTCTTCAGAAATCTGGTCACCACTCTGGCTTCATTAGTCTGAGATGCACTGGCTTCCACCCATTTTGAAACATAGTCAACGGCTACTAGGATGTATTAGTTGTCGAAACTTGAGGGAAATGGTCCCATGAAATCTATTCCCCATACATCAAATAATTCCACCTCTAGGATGTTGTTCAGTGGCATTTCATGTCTGCGAGATATATTCCCTGTCCTCTGGCACCGGTCACATTGCATCACGAAGGAATGGGTGTCCTTGAATAGAGAAGGCCAGTAGAACCCAGCCTGCAGTACCTTGTTTGTAGTTCTTACTCCTTCGAAGTGGCCTCCATAGGGGGAAGCATGGCATTGCTGTAGAATTTGCTCCACCTCTTCTCTCGGGATGCATCTTTTTATCATCTGATCAGTGCACTGTTTGAACAGATATCGTTCATCCCAGTAATATGAGTTCACTTCATGCAAAAATTTCTTCTTTTGCTGAAGTGTTAAGTCTGGTGGGAGCAGTCTACTCACCAGGTAATTTACATAATTAGCATACCATAGCACACCATGTTGGGACAGTAGGTAGAGTTGTTCATCTGGGAACCTCTCGTTAATTTCATTTTCTCCTGAGCTGTCCCCTTTCAGTCTGGAGAGATGGTCTGCCACTTGATTTTTAGTTCCTTTTCTATCCCTGATCTCTCGGTCAAATTCCTGATGCAAAAGCACCCACCGAATGAGCCTGGGCTCGGAATCCTTTTTCCTAACCAAGTGTTTGATGGCAGAATGGTCTATGTGCACTATCACTTTTTCTCCTACCAGATATGCTCTGAATTTTTTGAAGGCGAACACTACTGCAAGCAATTCTTTCTGTCACTGTGTAGTTCAGTTTGGCCCCTGCAGTGTTTTGCTGGCATAATATATAGAGTGAAAAAGCTTGTTCCTATGTTGTCCGAGAACAGCTCCCAATGCTGCTTCGCTAGCATCACACATTAGCTCAAATGGAGAGGTCTAGTCTGGTGCCACTATAACTGGGGCTGTACTCAATTTCTTCTTGAGGTCACAAAATGCTGTCATACAACCTTCATCAAAACAGAAAGTTCTGTCCTTCCGAGCAAACTGCATAAAGGTTTGGCAACCTTAGAGAAATCTTTGATGAACCTCCTATAAAATCCTGCATGACCCAGGAAGCTTCAGATGCCTTTGACAGAGGTGGGCGAAGACATTTTCTCAATGATTTCCACCTTGGCCTTATCAACTTCAAGTCCTTATGAGAAACTTTATGCCCCTAACACAATTCCCTCTTTTACCATAAACTGGCACTTCTCCCAGTTTAGCACCAAGTTTGTTTCTTCACACCATTGTAAGACTTTAGCAAGGTTTTCCAAACATAGGTCAAAGGAATCCCCGAAGACTGAGAAGTCATCCATGAAAATTTCCACAAATTGCTCAGCCATCTCTGTAAAAATTGCCAGCATGCATCACTGAAATGTTGTTGGAGCATTGCAGAGTCCAAATGGCATTCTTTGAAATGCAAAGGTACCATAAGGACAGGTGAATGTGGTCTTATGCTGATCTTTCGGTGTTATAGCAATCTGGTTGTACCCTGAATAGCCATCTAGGAAACAATAATATTCCCTTCCTGCAAGTCTATCTAACATTTGATCAATGAATGGCAAGGGAAAGTGATCTTTCCTGGTGCTTTTGTTTAGCTTCCTGTAATCCATACAAATCCTCCAGCCAGTCACCACCTTGGTAGGGATGAGCTCATTATTTTCGTTTTCCACCACAGTTATGCCCCCTTTTTTAGGAACATATTGGACTGGACTCACCCAGGAGCTATCTGATATGGGGTAAATGATTCCAACATCCATCCATTTGATGATCTCCTTCTTTACCACCTCCTTCATTATTGGGTTGAGGCCCCGTTAGGGTTCTATGGACCCTGTTTCATTAATCTCCAAAAGGATCTTATGCATGCAGAATAAAGGGCTGATTCCTTTTATATCAGCTAGTGTCCAACCAATAGCCCTCCTGAATTTCTTTAGTGTCAAGACCAATTTCTCCTCTTGTTCTCCTGTTAAAAGTGCTGAGATAACCACAGGAAGAGTGGTTGTTTCTCCTAAATACACATACTTGAGGTGTGCTGGCAACGGCTTCAGTTCCAGGACTGGTGGGTTTTCCACTGATGTCCTTAGCGGCCCTGATTCTGGTGAGGTCACATACAATGGCTCCTTCACTACCTCCTGCTTCCTAATTCCATGTCTGACATCAATCCAGGCCCATTCTCCCTCGTTCTCCTCTTCTGAATCTGAGTCTTCTGTCCATGCTACTGATGGTGGGTCCTTACAGCATTTTCTTAACTGTTCTCATGCCAATGTGTCTATTACAGACACCACTGCACACTCGTCTTCTTCACTGGAAAACCTCATGGTTTGGAGTACATTGAATGTAACCTGCTCATCCTGGACTCTCATGGTTAATTCTCCTTTCTGGACATCAATTAATGTCCGGCCAGTTGCTAGGAATGGTCTGCCCAGAATAATTGGTACCTCTGCATCAGCTTCATAGTCCAGTATTATGAAGTCTATTGGGAAGATGAACTTGTCCACCTTAACCAGGACATCCTCTATTTTTCCCTCTAGATGGGCAATGGATTTGTCTGCCAATTGCCGTGTGACTGTGGTAGGCCTTGCTTCTCCAATTCCTAGCTTTTTAAAGATGGCCATTGGCATGAGGTTGATGCTTGCTCCCAAGTCGCAAAGTGCCTTGCCAAAATACTAGTTCCCGATAGAACAAGGTATGGTGAAACTGCCTGGATCCTTAAGTTTGGGTGGCAGCTTATTCTGCAGCACAACACTGCATTCCCTTGTGAGAGCAACTATCTCAAATTCGCCAAATCTTCGCTTCTTGGTCAGAATGTCCTTCATGAACTTTACATAGTTAGGCATCTGCTCTAGTGCTTCCACTAGAGGAATGTTAATGTGTAGCTGTTTCAAGACATCTAGGAATCTTCTAAACTACTGGTCATTCTGCTTTTTCTAGAATCTCTGAGGGAAAGGGGGAGGTAGCTTGGTTTACTGCATGCCTTGCTGTGGCAAAGTTGCCAAATTTTGTTGTGGCATAACTGCAGCATTTTCTTCAGTGATGGTTGCTTCCTCGCTTACCTCCTCCTTTTGCTTTTGCTTGTCTTTCTTTTTCTTCGGGGGTACAGTGAAGTCTTTCTGGTCCTGTCCTTTTACCTTTGGTGGCTCCACCATCTTTCCACGTCTCAGATCTATAGCCTTGCAGTGCTCTTTCCCTTCTCTCCTAGGGACTTCAGTATTGCTTGGAAGTGTCCCTGGAGTTTTGCTTTTTAGTTCATTGGTAAGCTGTCCCACTTGAGTTTCCAGATTCCGTAACGAGGCTGCTTGACTCTGGATTAGAGCATCATTCCTTTCCATGTATTCCTTCATCAGGGATTCTAGTGAAGTGGTGGTTTCGTGAGGCTGCTGTCTTTGCTGATGGAAGCCAGGGGGAGCTTGTGGTCTTTGTGGAGTAGAGTTGCTCCCTTGTCCCACACCATAGTTTCTCCAGGAAAAATTGGGGTGTTGCCTCCATCCTGGGTTATATGTGTTAGAGTAGGGATTGTTATTGTGATTCATGTTTCCCACGTAGCATAATGATTCTGGGTTCGAGGGACAAGCTTCAAATAGATTTGGTCCATTGCACAATACACAAGATGGTCCAGTTTCCTAGACTGCATTGGCTGTTTGAGGGCGGCTCGGTTGCTGGTTTTTCAAGACATTAACCAGCGAGGCTAGCTGGGCTGTGAGAGAGGTAACTTCACTTACTTCATGCATGCCTGCCATTTTTCTGCTCGTGGAAACTCTGTCCATAGGCTACTTGTAACAACCTCTTTTTTTTTCCTTTATTATTATATAATATTGAGTTCACATACATGTCATTAATCAAAACAGACGTATAACATATCAAACACATAGATATTTACATCTTGTTTATTTTGGTTGACCAATTCCGGAGATACAGGTGCGGGTGGTTGCACGTTCACCGGGATCTGAGTCAACTCGAGCACAAACATCTTATTTGATTCTAAAATCTGCCCAACATAAAGTAACTCGATCCAATGTGCACTAAAAGCCAGAGCCTTAGAAACAAAAGCTGCATAAATAATTTTCTGAACATGATATGGAAATATAGTGAGAATTAAATCCCAGTAAGTTCAACAATAAATTATCATCAGTAAATCTCATTACGTCATGTTCAGCTGTATAAACTACAGAAAATATCTTTGGTCACATGAATGCATTATATCTACGCACATAAGAATCATACTGTAATGATATGTATGATATGATTAACTATTTTCAAAATATCATATGATGGCCATCAACTTATTCTCATTTCAAGCTACCCCGGTCAGGGTGAGTATCCTCTACTCTCCGGTACGGGCTTTTCTCGCTCCGTCCGACATGGCCCACTTTCTCTTTCTTTTCTCATTATCTTGATCATAACCGTTGGTAGGGCGTCCCCTACTGGTGCACCACACGGATTGCCATGTGATCGTACTCATTTCTTTTCTTTTCACAATGATAGCCAAAAATATGCTTTCAATAACAAGTATGTTCATCAAAATATAATTTTTACCAAAAATCATTGGTAATCATGCCATGAACATAACCATTTCAAATATCACTTTATAAAATATTTCCATGTCAAAATTTCACACTTAAGATGGTAAAAAGTTCATACAATGTCAATGGCTATGGCTATACTAGTCATTTATTAAGATTCATCTTCTTTTTTAAATACTAATTTTATTTCTTTATTTTCTTGATGCAGGTTTTCATCCTATCTAACCTTATCTTACTAATCAGAGCATAACTCCCTCAATTTAACTCTGATGTAGGTGATCTTGGTGTCCATTTCAAGATAAAACAATTATCTAAAACTATTATGTTGAACATTGTAGCGAAAGATTAAGAAACGAAGGTGATATTACTCCCTCAAAGTACAGGATAGTTCCTCTCGGATAGGTTCTGACCTTTACAAACTAATTAGACCATATCTCCCAAATTGGAACTCCAAATTGAGTTATTCCAGTTGGTAAAAATCCATGAGCCGTATATCTACAATTTTTATGTTGGCGCGCTATTTTAATTCTCTACAGAATATTCCCCGAAATTCAAAAACTAAAGCATTAATAACATACTCTTCCCTGAATAAACATTTTCTGACCTCTGCTTACTAATCGGATCATATCTACCTCATATGAACTCCAAATTGCTTAATTCCAGTGGGTATATTTCCATGAGACATAGATATATAACTTTCATGTTAACCATTTATTTTAATTCCATACAGATAATTCCCAGAAATTAAAATACAACAGCTGTCCTAACATAATCTTCCCTGATGAACCATTTTCTGACCTTGGCTTACTAATCAGACTATATCTACCACATGTGGACTCCAAATTGAATGATTCCAGTGGCTAAAAATAAATGACACAAATATCTTTAATTCTTATGTTAACCATTTATTTTAATTACCTACCTATAATTCCCAGAAATTACATTACCGAAGCTATCCTAATATATTCTTCCCTGATGATTCATTTTCTGACCTTTGACTACTAATCAGACCATAGCTACCTAATATGGACTCCAAATGGAATGATTCCAGTGGGTAAAAATCCGTGACACATATATCTTTAATTCCTATGTTAACCATTTATTTTAATTCCTTATAGATTGTTCCCAGAAATTAAAATACCAAAGCTTAAAATTCTGTCAACTATAGCCATACCCATGCAGAACTATCTACACCAACCTAAGTATTCAAACATACATCACATGCAAGATCAATATGTAACATGATATAGCAACATCCATGACCAATCATCAAAGTTCTAAAATCAAAATCTCATATAAATATTATGAGTTTCAAAGGTTTTCTTCAAAAAGAAATATTGTTAAACTTACCTGGAGCACTTAGTCCCCTAGACTTCTCCTTCCTCTTTCTTCCTTTCTTCCTCTCCTTTCCTCACACTACCTTGCTTCTATTTTTGCTCTCCCTCACTTGGACGAAATTCTAATGTTGTAAGGGTGGGTTTTCTTATATAGACCACCAAATAATTCACCTTTCATGATCATGGGTCTACCTTATCACAATTAGGATACACTTTGTTGAATTTTTGGAAAACAAACAACTTATGTTCTTGTCTTCCTCTTCCTTAGTCAAGATATGCAAAGAAAAAGGAGATTTGTATTTTGAAAATTATGATGATATATTCTTAAGATATGGGGCAAGATCCCTTTGATTTAGGGATTCATTTCCTTTTTCTTTTGTCTTAATCAAGTATGATAGATTTGCCTTTTTAAGTGGCAAATTTCTAGCCCTTGAATTTTCCTTACTTAACTAAAATTATTTGTGTAGGATAATGATGTTTTGTCATAATGCTATGTATTATTACCCACTTGCTAAAGTTATGAATGTAGGATATAGATGTTTTTGTCCTAAAGCCTTGTATTATTATGCCACTTGCCAAAATGATGAATGTAGAATCACACCACTTGCTAAATTTTTGTCTTAATTCCATGTCACTTAATCTTGATTACACCAATATTTCATCACTTTAATTTTATTTTTATTTTTATTTTTTCCTCTTGGGTTTGGGCTCATTCTTGCCCATTTTCCTTACTTTGGTTAAAATTCTACCTTTCATAATGGGCTTGGTCACATTTTCATGATTTTTGGGCTACCGGTCCAACTTCTATATCCTAGTCCAAGTCTATGTTTTATTTCTTCCTTGGGCTATCCTATTGGCTTGCTAAAAATTCATGTGAAGTAGAAAAACTCTATATGAAGTGTCTATAGGTTAAAGCCCAATTACGGGTGGAGATACTAAACTTAGTAACTTTTGCTCTTAAATTAAAAAAAATTACCATAATCCGATCTTCTTGAAATTTTAAGACCTTTACTTACTTCACAAAAATTTATCTTTCTTTACCTAAGAATTTCACCTTTCTTTAACATGTTTATTTCTAATATTTCCTCTTAGGTTTTCTTTCTTTACCTATTCCACTAATATTAGAACATTTCTATGCATATATGTAAGGCGAAGAATTTCTAAGGAAAATATCTAAAAATTACGGGATGTTACATTCTTCCCCCCTTTAGAAATTCGGTCCCCGAATTTCAATCCATCCTACCACATGTAGGGAATGAAATTAAGGCATTATTCAGAGTTACCAAACTTATTACCTAAATAATTAGAGATATCTTTTCTGTATGACATCTTTACTTTTTAATATGTCTATTCACTTGAGTGATTTTTGCCATATAACTTAACCATAAGGATTTCTTTCACTCATAAGTTCTTCAATTGATATCCTCTAGCCCGCATGGATATATCTATGGGTCGATGTTAGAAAACACACATATAAAGGAACATATACACCTTCATATTGTGTAACTATCTTTTCTTATTCCAAACTTCTATCAAGTTAATTTTGTTTTTTTTTCATATATCAACATCATCCCCTGAATATCATCATCTTAATCTATCATCTATTTTTATCCTCAAATCCTTTAATCAATATGTTAAACATACGTAGCAATAAATCCTTCAAACCTTTAATAACGTTTATGTACCATTGACACATGTCTAATAATTCCAACTTACATCATCACAGTAATTCTATACAAGCTTATTAACACCATTAAACTCATTGTCAAAAATTTCAATTATTTCTTCTATCATATCCAAAAGCACCTCATTCTAGCTTATGCCAATCCCATTTAATTCACCCAATCATTTCAAGAAGATTTGTGTTTTTTTTTTCCTAACAATTACTCATACATGAATTCTCAATTCCAACATAATTCACATCCTATATACTAGACTCAATTTAGCATGATATAATCCTTTAAAACAAATATCTTGATAACCTACGTTATTTTCGAACATGGTTCTCAGAATATTCTCTATATTTCCAAATTAAGAGTTCAAAGACTAACTTAAATCCTACTTCCTATATTTTATTCCTCGAGAACTTCAACACCACTAATTCTCTTGATTACATTCGTCAAAACACCATAAGACCATCATCCCTCCATTCTTTTCAAACTTTTCATTACTTTAACCTACTAACAACTTAGACACCATAATAACCGAGTTTCAAAGAAAAGAAATTATCTTTCATTGCAATGAGGGAAAATAACCTTGCGTTTAATGCCAACCGTAAATGAGTGAAACAGACGAAAAGCATAATAGAGAATGGTGCCAAAAGCGAAAGTCAAAAATTTCGACAAAGTATTGAAAAATATTAAAATCGGTGGCCGTAATTCTTGAAAATCTGTAAACAAAATCTATCTATGATTTCAGCAAAAATCGGTGGTCGCAAATTTTAAAGATATATGTGTCAGAATCTACTTTAAATCTATTGGTATTCGGTGGAAAGATATCACATGGAAAAGAAACATTTCTGAGCTTATAAAAGTCTGTGAAAATCAAAGAATATGTAGTTAACTGGTAGGATGCAGTTGATTGTTTCAAAATAGATATAATCAATCAACTGTAAAAAGAACCAGTCCAAATTAAAATTTCTCAAAATAGCTAGTCGACTTAATAATACTGATAGTCGACTGGCAAAAACATTGAGAATACAAAATAAATCATTTGATTGCATTTTTTTTTCAATGACGGCTATCACCTACATCTTTTCTACAAGAATCAAAACATCAATGCTTCATCAAAGACAACAAGATAAAGACAGATTTCTGGTGATATCTTATCTTATACTCTTTATGTGCTTAATATGGGTCACAGTCATACTACTGTACATATACATGCTTGCCATCATTTTTGAATTTTTTTTTTTTTATCTTTAATTTAGCTGATATCCACCAATCACTCACATAGTTGTTCTAATAATACCTGGCCTATTTGCATAGCTATTATAAATATGCCCTTCTCTGAGTTCTATAAATACTTACATTAGTATCTTTGTCTATTCTCAAAGTTAAGGTGATAGAAATTATGGAGGGGAACCACATTCCGTCAGTTCCGAAATATCTGTGTCTTTTGTGGTTCCAGTCCTGGAAAAGATGAGGAGTATGTTAAAGCAGCACAAAATCTGGGTATGGTGCTGGCTAAGAGAAAAATTCATTTAGTGTATGGTGGAGGTAACTGTGGGTTAATGGGGTGTGTGGCTACAGCTGCACATGCAGGGGGATGCCAAGTTCTAGGTATTATTCCTACAGCTCTAGCTACATCTAGCAACATAGGGAAGACAATTGGGGAAGAATATAGGGTAGTTTCCATGCATGAACGCATGGCTAGAATGATGAGCAATGCTGACGCCTTCATTGCCTTACCAGGTGGTTTTGGTACTCTAGAGGAGATTTTCCAAATAATCTCTTGGGCACAACTGAATATGCATCACAAACCGATAGGTTTGTTAAATGTTAATCACTTCTTTGATGGTTTGTTATCTTTTCTAGATCAAGTTGTGGAACAGAGGTTTATCTCACACTCAGCACGACAAATTCTCATCTCAGCTTCAAATGCTGAGGAGTTGATTGATGCTTTACAAGCCTATGTTTATGTACCTGATCCAACTATGACTCAAATAGAATGGTCGACAGAGAACCGCAAGAAGTGTAAATTGGATTTGGATCTTAATCTTTAAATGTAGTAAAACGTAGCCATTATTGTACTACTTTTACTTTCTTAGAGTCTACTTGGATACCATATTTACCAACCATACTCCTTTAGAGTTGGTAAAACTATCCTTAAATGTTTCTTATGATCCTATGAACTTTTGAAATATTCTAGTTATCATCAATAATAAAAAATTGATACAGGGATGACCTAATTACTATTCATTAAATCTATGAATGTAGCTAAAATATTTGTCAATTTAAATGCATCACCACGAACTCATAATGCCCATAATAAGTCCTACATCCTCTTCTCTTATCCTTAATTAATGTTACTCATATCCCAAATCTATTTGTGGAAAAATATTGAACACCTTATAACTGGTCAAACAGGTAATCTATACGAGCTAATGGGTTTCTATTCTACATTGTTACCTTATTCAACTGTCTACAATCTATGCATAGTCATAGTGATCCATCTTTCTTTTTCACAAATAGAACTAGAGCACTCCAAATAAAAGTACTAGGGCATTAAATCCCTTGTCTAACAAGTCTTGTAAATTTTTTTTTTCCAGTAACTAAAATAATTCTTTTCTGATGTGGAAATACTGCAACCACGGAGCATACTAAGATTTTTCAAATAAAATCGGCACTTTCAAAACTTCTTGGAAATTTTATATGAGTACTAGGGTAAATTCCATGTTAAAATTTCACACTAATATCTCGGTAACTGGATAGTAATTGTAGTCTGTAAACAGCGCACCAGAAAAGTTCCCAGGAAAGAGAGGTGGGTCACTAATGGACACGCTTAAGTACCAAGTCTTTCCTTGCCAGAGCTTTCCTTAGACATGCACTTTTCACAAATCACAATTTTTTTTTAAAATTCAATCGATATCATTCTATATAGGGATATAGATACTAGTTGGGTTCTAAGGAGTAAATCAATACCAAATTCTTGAATTGCTGTGGCAAGGTTGTGCAAGATTTCCTCCGCATTGTTTGCCGGATTCCACCTTGGTGGTGCCATTTCCTACTGTGGGAAAAATAAATTTATGCTGCTATTGAGGTGATCAAGCCCAATAGTTAGTTTCAAAACAATATTTAACAGCAGTCATAACACCACCTCGACATATAGATAAGAAACACTAGTAATTTCTTACCTATATGAGTCACTGATCCCCTACACAGCACAACCACAACATACTCAAGACACTATAAGATCGATTTAGATAACCATCCACCCACTGGCCATCTAGGATCGACCTGCTCTGATACCAATTATGTAACAACCTCTTTTTTTTCCTTTATTATTATATAATATTGAGTTCACATACATGTCATTAATCAAAACAGACGTATAACATATCAAACACATAGATATTTACATCTTGTTTATTTTGGTTGACCAATTCCGGAGATACAGGTGCGGGTGGTTGCACGTTCACCGGGATCTGAGCCAACTCGACCACAAACATCTTATTTGATTCTAAAATCTGCCCAACATAAAGTAACTCGATCCAATGTGCACTAAAAGCCAGAGCCTTAGAAACAAAAGCTGCATAAATAATTTTCTGAACATGATATGGAAATATAGTGAGAATTAAATCCCAGTAAGTTCAACAATAAATTATCATCAGTAAATCTCATCACGTCATGTTCAGCTGTATAAACTACAGAAAATATCTTTGGTCACATGAATGTGTTATATCTATGCACATAAGAATCATACTGTAATGATATGTATGATATGATTAACTATTTTCAAAATATCATATGATGGCCATCAACTTATTCTCATTTCAAGCTACCCCGGTCAGGGTGAGTATCCTCTACTCTCCGGTACAGGCTTTTCTCGCTCCGTCCGACATGGCCCACTTTCTCTTTCTTTTCTCATTATCTTGATCATAACCGTTGGTAGGGCGTCCCCTACTGGTGCACCACACGGATTGCCATGTGATCGTACTCATTTCTTTTCTTTTCACAATGATAGCCAAAAATATGCTTTCAATAACAAGTATGTTCATCAAAATATAATTTTTACCAAAAATCATTGGTAATCATGCCATGAACATAACCATTTCAAATATCACTTTATAAAATATTTCCATGTCAAAATTTCACACTTAAGATGATAAAAAGTTCATACAATGGCAATGGCTATGGCTATACTAGTCATTTATTAAGATTCATCTTCTTTTTTAAATACTAATTTTATTTCTTTATTTTCTTGATGCAGGTTTTCATCCTATCTAACCTTCTCTTACTAATCAGAGCATAACTCCCTCAATTTAACTCTGATGTAGGTGATATTGGTGTCCATTTCAAGATAAAACAATTATCTAAAACTATTATGTTGAACATTGTGGCGAAAAATTAAGAAACGAAGGTGATATTACTCCCTCAAAGTACAGGATAGTTCCTCTCGGATAGGTTCTGACCTTTACAAACTAATTAGACCATATCTCCCAAATTGGAACTCCAAATTGAGTTATTCCAGTTGGTAAAAATCCATGAGCCGAATATCTACAATTTTTATGTTGGTGCGCTATTTTAATTCTCTACAGAATATTCCCCGAAATTCAAAAACTAAAGCATTAATAACATACTCTTCCCTGAATAAACATTTTCTGACCTCTGCTTACTAATCGGATCATATCTACCTCATATGAACTCCAAATTGCATAATTCCAGTGGGTATATTTCCATGAGACATAGATATATAACTTTCATGTTAACCATTTATTTTAATCCCATACAGATAATTCCCAGAAATTAAAATACAACAGCTGTCCTAACATAATCTTCCCTGATGAACCATTTTCTGACCTTGGCTTACTAATCGGACCATATCTACCACATGTGGACTCCAAATTGAATGATTCCAGTGGCTAAAAATCAATGACACAAATATCTTTAATTCTTATGTTAACCATTTATTTTAATTCCCTACCTATAATTCCCAGAAATTACATTACCGAAGCTATCCTAATATATTCTTCCCTGATGATTCATTTTCTGACCTTTGACTACTAATCAAACCATAGCTACCTAATATGGACTCCAAATGGAATGATTCCAGTGGGTAAAAATCCGTGACACATATATCTTTAATTCCTATGTTAACCATTTATTTTAATTCCTTATAGATTGTTCCCAGAAATTAAAATACCAAAGCTTAAAATTCTGTCAACTATAGCCATACCCATGCAGAACTATCTACACCAACCTAAGTATTCAAACATACATCACATGCAAGATCAATATGTAACATGATATAGCAACATCCATGACCAATCATCAAAGTTCTAAAATCAAAATCTCATATAAATATTATGAGTTTCAAAGGTTTTCTTCAAAAAGAAATATTGTTAAACTTACCTGGAGCACTTAGTCCCCTAGACTTCTCCTTCCTCTTTCTTCCTTTCTTCCTCTCCTTTCCTCACACTACCTTGCTTCTATTTTTGCTCTCCCTCACTTGGACGAAATTCTAATGTTGTAAGGGTGGGTTTTCTTATATAGACCACCAAATAATTCACCTTTCATGATCATGGGTCTACCTTATCACAATTAGGATACACTTTGTTGAATTTTTGGAAAACAAACAACTTATGTTCTTGTCTTCCTCTTCCTTAGTCAAGATATGCATAGAAAAAGGAGATTTGTATTTTGAAAATTATGATGATATGTTCTTAAGATATGGGGCAAGATCCCTTTGATTTAGGGATTCATTTCCTTTTTCTTTTGTCTTAATCAAGTATGATAGATTTGCCTTTTTAAGTGGCAAATTTCTAGCCCTTGAATTTTCCTTACTTAACTAAAATTATTTGTGTAGGATAATGATGTTTTGTCATAATGCTATGTATTATTACCCACTTGCTAAAGTTATGAATGTAGGATATAGATGTTTTTGTCCTAAAGCCTTGTATTATTATGCCACTTGCCAAAATGATGAATGTAGAATCACACCACTTGCAAAATTTTTGTCTTAATTCCATGTCACTTAATCTTGATTACACCAATATTTCATCACTTTAATTTTATTTTTATTTTTATTTTTTCCTCTTGGGTTTGGGCTCATTCTTGCCCATTTTCCTTACTTTGGTTAAAATTCTACCTTTCATAATGGGCTTGGTCACATTTTCATGATTTTTGGGCTACCGGTCCAACTTCTATATCCTAGTCCAAGTCTATGTTTTATTTCTTCCTTGGGCTATCCTATTGGCTTGCTAAAAATTCATGTGAAGTAGAAAAACTCTATATGAAGTGTCTATAGGTTAAAGCCCAATTACGGGTGGAGATACTAAACTTAGTAACTTTTGCTCTTAAATTAAGAAAAATTACCATAATCCGATCTTCTTGAAATTTTAAGACCTTTACTTACTTCACAAAAATTTATCTTTCTTTACCTAAGAATTTCACCTTTCTTTAACATGTTTATTTCTAATATTTCCTCTTAGGTTTTCTTTCTTTACCTATTCCACTAATATTAGAACATTTCTATGCATATATGTAAGGTGAAGAATTTCTAAGGAAAATATCTAAAAATTACGGGATGTTACACTACTGATAGTTGTTACTAGCCATTCTTTCGAGCAGCTCATATGCCTCATTATACGTTTTGGACAAAAGTGCCTCGTTAGCTGCTGCATCCACTATAGTGCGGGTTTGAGCATTAAGGCCATTGTAAAAGGTTTCCATCTGAATGCAGTAAGGGATTCCATGATGAGGGCATCTCCGTAATAGCTCTTTATACCTCTCCCAAGTCTCATACAATGATTCGCCCTCCAACTGCTGGAAAGAGGTGATGTAATTTCTTAATCTGGCATTTTTGGTGGGCGAGAAATATTTCAGTAGAAACTTCTCAGCCAAATCGCTCCAGTTAGCAATAGAGTCTAGTGGCAGAGAGTTCAGCCACACTCTTGCTCGATCTCGTAATGAGTAAGGGAACAGCTTTAGCCTAAGCACTTCTTCTGTTACCCCATTCATTTTGAAAGCATCCGTGACTTCCATGAATACTCTTAAGTGAAGATGAGGGTCCTCTGTAGGCATTCCACTGAACTGGCCTGCAGTCTACAGCATCTAGAACATTACTGGCTTGAGCTCAAAGTGTAGAGCCTCGATCTCTGGTCTCACAATACTCGGGTTCAACCCATTCAGGTTTGGTTGAACATAAGCATTTAAGACCCTATCTCTATCGTCCATGTTGTTTGCACCATTCTGATTAGCCATTCCTGCCTGCTGCTGAGGTCTTAACTGTCCTCTTTTTCTTCTCAAAAGCGTTCTTTCTATCTCTGGATCTAAAGGCAGAAGTTCTCTATCAGCTCGGCTCATGCACTGCGTTACCTGTTCAACAAAACGCTAGAGCGATTGATAGATATAACTAAAAACACTTCACACAGTCAAGTATCTAAGAACAATTTTTAAGTTGACACTCCCTTGCAATGGCGCCAAAAACTTGTTGGATGTCATGCAAAGATGAATACAGTGTTCGAACGCAAGTGTATGTGTCGTGACCAAGTAATAAAGTGATGAGTGAGTATCGTCTCATGAGGAGTGAACTAAAACTGTTAAGGAGACTTTTGTTGTGTGAAATGTTGTAGCAAAGATAGGATGGTTTATAAGATAAAATAAAGGTGGATCAATTAGATACAGCTATAACTAGGATGGGGGGTACTAGGGTGTAAAGGAAATAGAATAGGGAGGTCTAGGGTTGCTCAGGGTTGCCATGAACTATTGCACTCATATTTTCTCCAGGAATTACTATAGCAATTGTCCTAGGTGCCTAGTTCAGTCTTGAATGGAGTCTTCCCAAACTTCCATTCCTTGCAATTCTGAGGTTCAGACCTGCATTGCTACATCAGTCTTCACCCCTGAGTTATGCATGAAGCTCTACTGCTGGGGAGATGAGGGACCATATATTCCTATATTAGCTGTCCCCATCTATTCAAACTATTTTTCCAGCCTCCATTCCCTTCCCGGGTGAATATTGGCCTCAGTCTACCTCCACTAACTTCCGATATCAGAGGAGTTTAAAATATAAACACAGTTGAATGTAAAAACAGTGCTGTAGCGAAATGTGTTATACTAAAAGTGTGCTCAAGTTCATTACAACCCTTGTGTAACCCTAGCCGGAAACTAGTCAAGCCTTATGGTTACACTGGTTACAAACATCCCCAAATCACTGGTATACATCTCCAGTGATAAAAGAAAATACAAGTGCAGTCTTTGATAATGACAGAAGAAAAAGGAAAACACAACAGCAAATCAATGGAATTTTGGGATCACAGACTATCCCGTGCTCTCATGATCCTCAGCAGTGTGTCGCTGTTCTCCCCTTTACACCCCTACTCTCGTGTCACTTTTTGTCTCCCCCTATGTCTCTCTTTATGGTTCAGCCTTGTGGTCCCAGTCAGCTACCTGGCTTTTGCGGACATTCCCCCTGCTCTACAGTCAGCGTCCTTGTGTCAGCTTTTTCCCTCCACTTTCAGTAGTGGATGCCTTTCTGCATCAGTCTAACCAGCAGCTTGCAATGTCAGTTGGTTGCTGCTTTCTCCTGCGAGGTAGGTGCTGCACCTGCTGCGCAGCTCTGCTACCTGCGCCATAGCAGCAGAATCAGTTTCACATGTAAGACAAGAAAGGGCAGCTCACTCAATATCACTTGTGTTGCTGCCATAATTGCCACAAATGTTTACGAAACTGCTGCAGCAAATGAGATAGGTGATATTATATCCCAAGGAGTCATTTCATTTAATTAAGTCCAAGAATAAGAGTGCTCAATGTACCAAAACAGTGCAGTAAACATACTCTGAAAGCTTATAAAAACTGCAGTAAGTTGTAGTTATAACCCTTATTTCTATTTTCACTCTTTTTTTTAATTTTTTTTTCTCATTCATACTCTTTTATTTCTCACTTTCTTTTTCTTTCTTTTCTCTTTTTCATTAATTCATTTTTTTATAGAAATATGCAGTGAGTGCATTTTATGCTCCATCTCACTAGGGTGAAGGCATCTTAGTACTCATACTAAGGCCTTTTTAGTGCCTTGAAGGGGTACCCAGAGTGAAATTTTTTTGGATTTTATATTCCCTCATTTTTCACCTCTCCCTTCCTTCACACTCTCATAGTGTTTAAATCAAAAAGGGCATATAGTTTACAGCACAATAGGAGAGATATTTTTCAAAAAAATTAAAGGTTTAATACTAGAAGAGAGAGACTAAAATGATCACTACCTATTTCATATTCTATTGTGCATCACATGTTCATAAGCTAAAATCAACCTATATTACATCAATCTATCTCTGAAATAGCAAACTATGTGATTTTGTAATGAAACAAGAGATATTCAGCCAATAATAACTAAAAATTCAATAAGTGAAAACCACGAACCTAAAGTCTACTCCCCCATGCTTAAACTTGATATTGTCCTCAATGTCAGTAATAGTGAAAGTACAGGTAAAGGGATAAGTAATTTACTTGCTCATTGGTCTTCTAAAGGAGGTGGAGATGAGTTTTGGCTGAAGTGCCAACTGTACCATGCTTTCATTAGCAACAGGTAGGTCATATTTAAGCAGTGCAACAATTTAAAATTGGAGCTCAAAGCATTGTCAATAAGTCCCAAAGTTAAGGAGCATGGGATTTTCAATTCAGTTTAAGGCAAATGGCATATATAGGGTAAAATAATTTAAGTTAACAACCAAGCCATAAATTGCATCAAGTAGAGTAATGACTAGAATTATCTTTCATCAGATTAAAAAGACAGCAATATTCAATGACTACCAAGTTAGTTTTCAACATGCAAAGTATCTATTCTCAATAAGATTTACAAAGCTAAACATAAACCAAAGCAGATAAAATACAGCCAAAATTAATGTCATTTTATATCTCAGCCAGCAGAGTGCAAGTTAGAATCAAAACAATATAGGAGTAATGCATTAATCAGAGAAAGAAATTGTCCAACAACTTAGGAAATGCAAAAATCAGAAACTAATAGAAACTATTCAGTAACCCATAAACTTAAAGGCCAATTTCAAATTCCAAAATGATGCAGGCTATCAGTATTTTAGCATATACTCAAAAAGTTCAAACAATGCTCTTGTGCAGATGGAGGCAAATCAAAATCAAAAAGCCAATAAATAGGACAATTAGCAACCAACAAGTGCCAGAGAATCAAGTAGGAATTAAGGCAAATATCAGTCTTAAGCTAAATCCAGTGATGCAATTTCAAATATCAACCAGTAATAGACAACCATAAAGTATCGACTAATAGCAGAATTTTGTTTCTGATATAGCCCAAGTCCAGGAAAATTCAAAACAAGTTGCTCATGCAGTGTAAAGCTAGGAAAAACTGAGATTAACCACTAGAATTAATTGATTAAACTCATTTTCAACTTTGCTTAATTTAGGCAGATAAGTTCCCAGAACATATGCAACATTCAGTTTCCAAAGTCTGCAGAGAATGCCCAAATAATTCAGGAACTAAGCATTCCAAATGCTGCAGAATTTTGCCTAAGCCAGTCTAACCATACCCATGTAGATAAACAATCCAGCAAGTCTAACATTGGGAAGGGAATTCCAATTCAAAAAATTAAAGTTTAAGTGCATAAATCTTAAATATCCAAACTAGACCAATCCAAACAACCAAAAAATTCAATACTTATGCAATTCAAATTCTATAGAAATTTTCAAAACCAGTTCAATTAAGCCATAGATGCAGAAAAATTCATATATATAAATTAATCCAATTCAATCCAGATGAATAAAAAAGTTCAACCATCAGGTAAGTCCAATCCAGATAAACAAAATTAAACATAAAGCAGAGGTTAAAATTATACCTGGATGGAAGCCATGATGATTGTAACACCCGAAAATTTGTTAATTGTAACATCCCTAATTTCGTTTCATGTATTAATAAAAGTACATAAATATTTAATTAAGGAAATAAAATTTAATAGACAATATTTTAGATATCTAAGGAAATATAATCCTTAGAAATTCTTCACCTTATGTATATGCATAGAAAATTTTTCTAACATTAAGAGAAAAAATAAAAAGGGAAAACCTAATAGGAAAAAAAAATAGAAATAACATACTAAAGAGATGCAAAATTCTTGGATAAAGAAGATAAATTTTTAGAAATAAGTAAAGGTCTTAAAATTGCAAGAACATTGGATTAGGGTAATTTTTCCTAATTCAAGAACTAGAGTTACTAAGTTTAACATATTTACCCATACATTGGACTTTTACCTATGGACACTTCATATAGAGTTTTTCCAATTCACATAAGTTTCTAGCAAGCCCATTGGATAACCTAAGCAAGAAATAAAACATATACTTAGACTAGGATATAGTAATTGGACCGATAGCCCAAAAATTATGAAAATGTGACCAAGCCCTCCAAGAAAGGTAGAATTTTATCGAAAACAAAGAAAATGGGTAGGAATAAGCCCATAATGGGTAGGAATAAGCCCAAATCCAAGAGGAAAAATAAAATAAAATAAATTAGGTGATGATATAATAATGTAATAATAATAAAGATTAGGTTACATGGCATTAAGACAAAAATTTAGCAAGTGGTGTGATTCTACATTCATAATTTTGGCAAGTGGCATGAAAATACAAGGCTTTAGGACAAAAACATCTATATCCTACACTCATAATTTTAGGAAGTGGTATGATAATACATGGCATTAGGACAAAACATTCCTATCCCACACAAATAATATCAACCAAATAATGGAGATTCAAGGGCTAGAAATTTGCCACCTAAAAAGGTAAACCTATCATACTTGTTTAAGACAAAAGAAAATGGAAATGAATCCCTAAATCAAAGGGACCTTGTCCCTTATCTTAAGAACATATCATCATAATTTTCAAAATACAAATCTCCTTTTCCTATGCATATCTTGACTAAGGAAGAGGAAGACAAGAACATAAGTTGTTTGTTTTCCAAAAATTCAACAAAGTGTATCCTAATTGTGATAAGGTAGACCCATGATCATGAAAGGTGTATTATTTGGTGGGCTATTTAAGCAAAACCCACCCCTACAACATTTTAATTTCGTCCAAGTGAGGAAGAGAGAGAAATAGAAGCAAGGTAGAGTGAGGAAATGAGAGAAAGAGAGGAGAAGAAAGGAAGGAAGAAGAAGGAGAAGTTTAGAAGGCTAAGTACTTAAGGTAAGTTACCTTAATCTCCACTTGAATCCATTTTTCTTCTTCATCCTTGAGGTTCAAAAACTCACCCTCATTCTCTTACCTAAGCTGCTAGAAAAGCTAAGAGAAGGGAGGAATCTTGCTACTTCTTTCAAGAGGAAACAAGAAAACCAATTCACTAAGTGAACTAGGGAGATTCTTAGGTAAGTTTAACAATATTTCTTTTCGAAGAAAAGCTTTGAAATTTGTAACATCTATATGGGAATTTGATCTTAGATCTTTGATGATTGGTCATGGATGTTGCTTTATCATGTTACATATTGATCTTGCATGTGATGTATGTTTGAATACTTAGGCTGGTTTAGATAGTTTTTCATAGGTATGGCTAAGGGTGGTAAAACTTTAAGCTTCTGTTTTTAAAATTCTAGGAAGAATCAGTAAGGAATTAAAATAAATGGTTAACATGAATAATGTAGATATATGTCTCACAAATATTTAGCCCCTGAAGTCACTCAATGACACTTATTATTTCCGTATGTTGGATCGAGGTGCCCTACCTTGGGCAACTACCAGTTATATCAGATGTATTTGTAGTAGATGTGATTGAGATTCCGGTGGAGGTGCCACCCGCACCAGTGTCCCCAGAAGTAGTCGACATAGATGATTAGAGCTAATATGTATCTTTGTACAAATGTTTGTAAAATAATGGTGTGTATGGAAACTCAGTATTGTATCACTGTTAATAACAATTATGCTTGGTTAAAATGATTATTATTACGAGTTAAGTGGTTAGAATTAAAGTAGTAATAACTTCATGTAATTTTACAAATATAAAAAAAAAATTTGTTACATTTACATAAATGGAGTTGTTACATTAATTATATGCACAAAATGGAATATTAAGAAAGGATTAAAAATGATTAAATGGGGTAATCATAAGGAAATAATTGTGAATAATTAATAAGAGTTTCTCATTTTTGGAAGAGATGTTTAAGGAGGAGGTAGTAATTTCTTTATTTGCAGGACCTCAAATGGGCAATAAGAATAGAGATGAGGAGATATAAAGAAAATTGCACAAAAATCCATTGGAATATGTCTCAAGAAGGAATTAAACACTTGGTAAGCTTTCCCTTCACCCAAACAAGGCCTTAACTAACCATATAGTCTCAATGTAATAGAGTGGCATTTTGGAAATACTTAGGGAAAGCAAGGGTTTTTGTTTAGGGGGAAGTGGCTTCTTGAGGAAGCTAATAATTTTATATTATTTTCCCCTTAACTTGGTGACCAGGTCGCCAAGCCATCAACCCTAAGGAGGAGAAACCCATAGCAAGAGAAAAGAGAGAAGGGAAAAAGGAAGAAAGAAAGAGAAGGAGAAAGAAGAAGTGGAGTGAGAAAGTGAAGGAGAAGAAGGAAAGAGGTAAGAAATCTCCCTTAATCTTGTGTTTGAGTCATGGAAATCTCTTTGGTCTCATGACAGTAAGGAAAATTTGTAGAGTGGTGAAGATTTCTAGAGAGAGAAACTAAGTTGAAACAAGAGAAAGAACCTTTTTTAAAAGAAGAAAATGTAAGATCAACATCCTCTTTTATAATTTCTAGTTGGGTGACTTAATGGCTGACTTATATGTGTGCATTTAAGTATGTGGGAAGGTAGCTAGAGCTGTTGTTGAAGTATTTATGGCATTCATGGTTGTTGTTCATTTATATGCATGAGATGGTGATTTGGGAAAATTTTGTGTAGTTAGTTTTGAAGTTAAATCCATGTTTTGGGTGGTCATGTACTCTATAAAATTTTTATTTTTCATGCTTAAAAAATTGATATAATTATTGTTGGTTTTTCTTGGCTGGTTTGGGAGGAAAAGAGAAAGTTTGGTGAGTTTTTCAACTAGAACACGGTCGTGCTCTGGGCTGGAAGGGAAAAAATGAAAACATGGCCCGAAGCACGGCCATGCTTGGTTCTGGTCTATGTGTAACATGGCCCTATTGTGAGGAAGCACGAGGGGCGAGGGGGGTGAAGACACGGGTGTGAAGCACAACCGTGCTTGGTGACACGGCCAGGCCATGCTTCATGCTGTCTCACCCTTTTTCAGCATTTTCTGTTTTCTTTTTAATTCCAAATTAATCTTCAATGTTCATAGAATGATAATGAGAGTTTTATGAGTCATATATGTTAAAAGAAATATGTAATATTCAATTGATTATGTATGCTCATTGAATTAATGTTGTAAAGCATGAAGGAATGATGCTTGAACATTATTAATGATATAAATCATTTGCATAAACAACCATAAGCAGATAAATGATGCATGAATAGTAGAAAAGAATGTAAGAGCCTTGCATGTTTATTACATGATGAAATTGTTATGGCTTGCATGTGAATAAATGTGGCTTATGTTTATGATGAATAATAATATGTATGCTTGTGTTGAATTAAGTTGCTAGAAAAACATGTAAAAGACATAACAGGAGGACCCTCTCTGAAGTAGGGTGGCTTGGTAACAGGTGTCTCCCTTACTGTATTGAGGCGATTGACAGGTCATAATGATTTTCTCTAAAGTAGGGTGGCCTAGTAACAGGTGTCTCCTGTAACATCCCGTAATTTTTAGATATTTTCCTTAGAAATTCTTCACCTTACATATATGCATAGAAATGTTCTAATATTAATGGAATAGGTAAAGAAAGAAAACCTAAGAGGAAATATTAGAAATAAACATGTTAAAGAAAGGTGAAATTCTTAGGTAAAGAAAGATAAATTTTTGTGAAGTAAATAAAGGTCTTAAAATTTCAAGAAGATCGGATTAGTGTAATTTTTCTTAATTTAAGAGCAAAAGTTACTGAGTTTAGTATCTCCACCCGTAATTGGGCTTTAACCTATAGACACTTCATATAGAGTTTTTCTACTTCACATGAATTTTTAGCAAGCCAATAGGATAGGCCAAGGAAGAAATAAAACATAGACTTGGACTAGGATATAGAAATTGGACCGATAGCCCAAAAATCATGAAAATGTGACCAAGCCCATTATGAAAGGAAGAATTTTAACCAAAGTAAGGAAAATGGGCAAGAATGAGCCCAAACCCAAGAGGAAAAATAAAAATAAAAATAAAATTAAAGTGATGAAATATTAGTGTAATCAAGATTAAGTGACATGGCATTAAGAAAAAAATTTGACAAGTGGTGTGATTCTACATTCATCATTTTGGCAAGTGGCATAATAATACAAGGCTTTAGGACAAAAACATCTATATCCTACATTCATAACTTTAGCAAGTGGGTAATAATACATAGCATTATGACAAAACATCATTATCCTACACAAATAATTTTAGTTAAGTAAGGAAAATTCAAGGGCTAGAAATTTGCCACTTAAAAAGGCAAATCTATCATACTTGATTAAGACAAAAGAAAAAGGAAATGAATCCCTAAATCAAAGGGATCTTGCCCCATATCTTAAGAACATATCATCATAATTTTCAAAATACAAATCTCCTTTTTCTATGCATATCTTGACTAAGGAAGAGGAAGACAAGAACATAAGTTGTTTGTTTTCCAAAAATTCAACAAAGTGTATCCTAATTGTGATAAGGTAGACCCATGATCATGAAAGGTGAATTATTTGGTGGTCTATATAAGAAAACCCACCCTTACAACATTAGAATTTCGTCCAAGTGAGGGAGAGCAAAAATAGAAGCAAGGTAGTGTGAGGAAAGGAGAGGAAGAAAGGAAGAAAGAGGAAGGAGAAGTCTAGGAGACTAAGTACTCCAGGTAAGTTTAACAATATTTCTTTTTGAAGAAAACCTTTGAAACTCATAATATTTATATGAGATTTTGATCTTAGAACTTTGATGATTGGTCATGGATGTTGCTATATCATGTTGCATATTGATCTTGCATGTGATGTATGTTTGAATACTTAGGTTGGTGTAGATAGTTCTGCATGGATATGGCTATGGTTGACAGAATTTTAAGCTTCGGTATTTTAATTTCTGGAAACAATCTATAAGGAATTAAAATAAATGGTTAACATAAGAATTAAAGATATATGTGTCACGGATTTTCACCCACTGGAATCATTCCATTTGGAGTCCATATGAGGTAGCTATGGTCTGATTAGTAGTCAAAGGTCAGAAAATGAATCATCAGGGAAGAATATGTTAGGATAGCTTCGGTAATTTAATTTCTGGGAATTATTGGTAGGGAATTAAAATAAATGGTTAACATAAGAATTAAAGATATGTGTGTCATGGATTTTTAGCCACTGGAATATTTCAATTTGGAGTTCACATGTGGTAGATATGGTCCGATTAGTAAGCCAAGGTCAGAAAATGGTTCATCATGGAAGATTATGTTAGGACAGCTTTTGTATTTTAATTTCTGGGAATTATCTGTATGGAATTAAAATAAATGGTTAACATGAAAGTTATATATCTATGGCTCATGGAAATATACCCACTGGAATTATGCAATTTGGAGTTCATATGAGGTAGATATTATCCGATTAGTAAGCAGAGGTCAGAAAATGTTTATTCAGGGAAGAGTATGTTATTAATGCTTTAGGTTTTTAATTTCTGAGAATATTTTGTAGGGAATTAAAATAGCGCGCCAACATAACAATTATAGATATATGGGTCATGGATTTTTGCCAACTGGAATAACGCAATTTGGAGTTCCAATTTGGGAGATATGGTCTAATTAGTCAGTAAAGGTCAGAACCTATCCGAGAGGAACTATCCTGTACTTTGAGGGAGTAATATCACCTTCGTTTCTTAATTTTGCGCTACAATGTTCAACATAATAGTTTTAGATAATTGTTTTATCTTGAAATGGACACCAAGATCACCTACATCAGAGTTAAATTGAGGGAGTTATGCTCTGATTAGTAAGAGAAGGTTAGATAGGATGAAAACCTGCATCAAGAAAATAAAGAAATAAAATTAGTATTTAAAAAAGAAGACGAATCTTAATAAATGACTAGTATAGCCATAGCCATAGCCATTGCCATTATATGAACTTCTTACCATCTTAAGTGTGAAATTTTGACATGGAAATATTTTATAAAGTGATATTTGAAATGGTTATGTTCATGGCATGATTACCAATGATTTTTGGTAATAGTTATATTTTGATGAACATACTTGTTATTGAAAGCATATGTTTGGCTATCATTGTGAAAAGAAAAGAAATAAGCACGGTCATATGGCAATCCGTGTGGTGCACCAGTAGGGGACGCGCTACCAACGGTTATGATCATGATAATGAGAAAAGAAAGAGAAAGTGGGCCATGTCGGACGGAGCGAGAAAATCCCGTACCAGAGAGTAGAGGATACTCACCCTGACCGGGGTAGCTTGAAATGAGAATAAGTTGATGGCCATCATATGATATTTTGAAAATAGTTAATCCTGTCATACATATCATTGCAGTATGATTCTTATGTGCATAGATATAATGCATTCATGTGGCCAAAGATATTTTCTGTAGTTTATACAACTGAACATGACGTGATGAGCTTTACTGATGATAATTTATTGTTGAACTTACTGGGATTTAATTCTCACTATATTTCCATATCATGTTTAGAAAATTAATTATGCAGCTTTTGTTGCTAAGGCTCTGGCTTTTAGTGCACATTGGATCGAGTTACTTTATGTTGGGCAGATTTCAGAATCAAATAAGTTGTTTGTGGTCGAGTTGGCTCAGATCCCGGTGAAGGTGCAACCACCCGCACCTGTATCTCCGGAATTGGTCAACCAAAATAAGCAAGATGTAAATATCTGTGTTTGATATGTTATACGTTTGTTTTGATTAATGACATGTATGTGAACTCAATATTGTATAATAATAAAGGAAAAAAAAAGAGGTTGTTACATCTCCCTTGCTGTATTGAGGAGATTGACAAGTCCAAGATGACCCTTACCCATTCAGGTGACCCGACAGCATGCTGCACCTTACGAGGTAAGGTGACTGAAGGGTCATGACTTGGATACGGTACTGGGATAGGGGACGCCCTATAGCCTAGAGTGGTCAATATAGGAAGAACCGCTTCGACCAAAGGCCCTCAATAGTGGGTGAGTAGCTGTAGGGTTAAGGCTCATACCACATTGAGGTTTGCAATTAAGAGAGATTATCAGATGATGAGCCACTATGAGCGATGTATGAGCCATGAATGGTTGTACATGTATCCTATTAACACATATTCCTTTTAACATGCATGATATTGATGCATAACCTATAAAAGGCCTGTATGTATTTTACTGTACTTTTATTATAAGAAAGAGAAAATGTTTTATGTAGCTTATATAGCTGGACATAACATGTAAGTATTTTATTATGCTTGTATTGTGGATGGTGACCTTGCTGGGATTTTGTAGCTCACTATGTTGTTAATGTTATGTTTAGATTAGTAAAGATGCCATTTGTGGTGCTGACCATCCTGTTGGACCTACAGATTGTGAATGTCCCTTACTTGGGATAGTTCACTATTATAGTGAATCTCTTAGTGATAAACATGGTAGAGATCCCTGCTCTGGGCCCACCTCTTCCACCAGCAGTACCCTAAGGGTGACGACCATGGGAGGGAATAGTAGAGTAGTGTTATGTATATAGTTCTAATGATGTAAGTAGGCTAACTCCATTATTTTGATGTAACCCCACGGTACTCTGCCTTTTGTGTTGTATGCTCATTACCTTGAGTTATATATGTATGTATGCTGCTAATTCTAATTTATGTAACTTTTGTATGTATATAAATACAATATGCATATCTTTTGATAAAATGCTGGTCTAATACGTAATCACCTAAAAAAAATAGACGTTATAATGGTGATGCCAGTAACAGGGAATGGTGTCCAGTGCAGGGAGGTATGGGGCTCTCAGGTGATGCAAAGGATTAATGGGAGAGGGAGTAGGTAAGCACGGGAAGTGGTATGGTTTCTAGGATGGGCACGGGTGGATGAGATTGCTGAAGGCACGGGTAGAAGGGGAACACAAGTTAATGGAGGGGATGGGATTTCTGGGTTACGAGAGAATTTTGGTGTAGGGGAATGGGAGGAATAGTGGCATGGGTTGGCTGGGATTTTGGGTTACAAGGAGAATACGCTGGGTGTAGGGGATTTCTGGGTATGTGTGTGTGGGAGGGTTTCGGGTTGGCTAGAGTGAAAGGGAAGGAGGAGAACAAGAAACTGGGTGGAATGTGGGTACTGGAATGGTTGTAGAGGGAATATGATAAGAATGTTTAGGGGAGGAATTTTTTGGTTTGGGAAAGTTGGGATTTGGGATGAAGATGAAGGCACAGGAGAGGGAGGTTAGGGCACAAGGATAGGATTGGGGGTAGATAAGGAGATGGGAAGCGAGGAGAAAAGGCTGGGAAGGGGCACGGGGAAAGAGAGGAAGACACGAGAAAGGGGACAGGAGAAGGGAGAATGAACACGAGGAAGAAAAGGGAAGAAAAATAGGGATAAAAACTTACCTGGGCCCGAAGCACGACCATGCTTCTCAGCACAGCTCACCCGTGCCTCGGGCTGGAATTTGGAATTGCCTGGAAAAGTAGCTCATGTTGGCTGGCACGGGGTAGAATTGCTTGCCATAACCTGAAGCACGACCGTGGTATGAGACACGGCACGGCCGTGCTTGGCACTGGAAACCCAAAATCTTTGAACTTGGCTCGTGTTAAGGAAAGGAGAGAAAGAGAGGAGAAGAAATGAAAGAAGAAGAAGGAGAAGTTTAGAAGTCTAAGTACTCAAGGTAAGTTACCTTAATCTCCACTTGAGTCCATTTTTCATCCTTGAGGTTCAAAAATTCACCCTCCTTCTCTTACCTAAGCTGCTAGAAAAGCTAAGGGAAGGAAGATGTAACATCCCTAATTTCGTCTCTTTTATTGATAAAGGTACATAAAAAATTTAATAAGGAAATAAAATTTATTAGACAATATTTTAGATATCTAAGAAAATATAGTCCTTAGAAATTCTTCACCTTATGTATATGCATAGAAAATGTTTCTAACATTAAGAGAACAAATAAAGAAGGAAAACCTAATAGGAAAGAAATTAGAAATAACATACTAAAGAGATGCAAAATTCTTGGATAAGGAAGATAAATTTTTAGAAACAAGTAAAGGTCTTAAAATTTCAAGAACATTGAATTAGGGTAATTTTTCCTAATTCAAGAACTAGAGTTACTAAGTTTAAAATCTTTACCCATACATTGGGCTTTTACCTATAGACACTTCATATAGAGTTTTTCCAGTTCACATAAGTTTCTAGCAAGCCATTGGATAACCTAAGCAAGAAATAAAACATAGACTTGGACTAGGATATAGTAATTGGACCAATGGCCCAAAAATTATGAAAATGTGACCAAGCCTTCCAAGAAAGGTAGAATTTTATCCAAAGCAAAGAAAATGGGTAGGAATAAGCCCATAATGGGTAGAAATAAGCCCAAATCCAAGAGGAAAAATAAAATAAAATAAATTAGATGATGATATAATAATAATAATAAAGATTATGTTACATGGCATTAAGACAAAAATTTAGCAAGTGGTGTGATTCTACATTCATCATTTAGGCAAGTGGCATGATAATACAAGGCTTTAGGACAAAAACATCTATATCCTACACTCACAATTTTAGCAAGTGGTATGAAAATACATGGCATTAGGACAAAAATTTCCTATCCCACACAAATAATATCAACCAAACAATGGAGATTCAAGGGCTAGAAATTTGCCACCTAAAAAGGCAAACCTATCATACTTGTTGAAGACAAAAGAAAATGGAAATGAATCCCTAAATCAAAGGGACCTTGTCCCTTATCTTAAGAACATATCATCATAATTTTCAAAATACAAATCTCCTTTTCCTATGCATATCTTGACTAAGGAAGAGGAAGACAAGAACATAAGTTGTTTGTTTTCCAAAAATTCAACAAAGTGTAACTTAATTGTGATAAGGTAGACCTATGATCATGAAAGGTGAATTATTTGGTGGTCTATATAAGAAAATCCACCCTTACAACATTATAATTTCGTCCAAGTGAGGGAGAGGAAAAATAGAAGCAAGGTAGAGTGAGGAAAGAAGAGGAAGAAAGAGGAAGGAGAAGTCTAAGGGACTAAGTGCTCCAGGTAAGTTTAACAATATTTCTTTTTGAAGAAAACTTTTGAAACTTATAATATTTATATGAGATTTTGATCTTAGAACTTTTATGATTGGTCATGGATGTTGCTATATCATGTTACATATTGATCTTGCATGTGATGTATGTTTGAATACTTAGGTTGGTGTAGATAGTTCTGCATGGGAATGGCTATGGTTGGCAGAATTTTAAGCTTCGGTGTTTTAATTTCTGGGAACAATCTATAAGGAATTAAAATAAATGGTTAACATAAGAATTATAGCTATGTGTGTCATGGATTTTTAGCCACTGGAAACATTCAATTTGGAGTCTATATGTGGTAGATATGGTCCGATTAGTAAGCAAAGGTCAGAAAATGGTTCATCAGGAAAAAAAATATGTTAGGATAGTTTCTGTATTTTAATTTCTGAGAATTATCTGTATGGTATTAAAATAAATGGTTAAAATAAGAATTATAGATATGTGTGTCACGGATTTTTAGCCACTGGAATCACTCAATTTGGAGTCCATATGAGGTAGATATGGACCGATTAGTAGGTAGAGGTCAGAACCTATCCGAGAAGAAATAACCTATACATTTAGGGAGTAATATCACCTATATTTCTTAATATTTCGCTACAATGTTCAACATAATAATTTTAGCTAATTGTTTTATCTTGAAATTGACACCAAGATCACCTACATCAGAGTTAAATTGAGAGAGTTATGCTCTGATTAGTAAGAGAAGGTTAGATAGGATGAAAACCTGCATCAAGAAAATAAAGAAATAAAATTAGTATTTAAAAAAGAAGATGAATCTTAATAAATGACTAGTATAGCCATAGCCATTGCCATTGTATGAACTTCTTACCATCTTAAGTGTGAAATTCTGACATGGAAATATTTTATAAAGTGATATTTGAAATGGTCATGTTCATAATTACCAATGATTTATGGTAATAGTTATATTTTGATGAACATACTTGTTATTGAAAGCATATTTTTGGCTATCATTGTGAAAAGAAAAGAAATGAGCACGGTCACATGGCAATCCGTGTGGTGCACCAGTAGGGGACGCCCTACCAATGGTTATGATCATGATAATGAGAAAAGAAAGAGAAAGTGGGCCGTGTCGGACGAAGCGAGAAAAGCCCGTACCGGAGAGTAGAGGATACTCACCCTAACCGGGGTAACTTGAAATGAGAATAAGTTGATGGCCATCATATGATATTTTGAAAATAGTTAATCCTGTCATACATATAATTACAATATGATTCTTATGTGCGTAGATATAATGCATTCATGTGACCAAAGATATTTTCTGTAGTTTATACAGCTGAACATGACTTGATGAGCTTTATTGATGATGATTTATTGTTGAACTTACTAGGATTCAATTCCCACTATATTTCCATATCATGTTTAGAAAATTAGTTATGCAGATTTTCTATAGCTCTAGCTTTTAGTGCATGTTAGATCGAGTTATTCTATGATGGGAAGATCTTAAATAAAATGTTTGTGAGCGAGTTGGCACAGATCCTGGTGACGGTGCAACCACCCACACCTGTATCTCCGGAATTGGTCAACCAAAATAAACAAGATGTAAATATCTATATTTTTGATATGTTGCATGTACGTTTTGATTATTGACGTGTATGTGAACTCAATATTTAAAACAAAAATTGATACTTAAATGGAGTTGTTACATAATTGGCATCAGAGGAGGTCGATCCTAGATGGCCAGTGGGTGGATGGTTATCTGAATTGATCTTATAGTGTCTTGAGTATGTTATGGTTGTGCTGTGTAGAGGATCAGTGATTCATATAGGTAAGAAATTACTAGTGTTTCCTATCTATATGCCGAGGTGGTGTTATGACTGCTATTAAATATTTTTGAACTAACTATTGGGCTTGATCACCTCAATAGCAGCATAACTTTGTTTTTGCCATAGTAGGAAATGGCACCACCAAGGAGGAATCCAGCAACCAATGTAGAGGAAACCCTGCACAACCTGGCCATGGCAATTCGAGATCAAGTCATGACCACCAACCAAATTTTACAACATCTCCAGAATGCTAATAACATAAATGTTGAGAATGGTGCTAACAACCGGATGGCTGGAAAAGATAAAGGCATATCCGAGTTCCTGAGGACTAGAACACCTTGTTTCCAAGGTGGCTATGACCCAACGGTAGCCGAAAGGTGGATTAGGGAATTAGAGAAAATCTTTGAAGTGATGGGATGTACTGAAGAGCAGCAAATTATTTTTGCTGCATATATGTTAAAGGATGAAGCAGAATACTGGTGGCGTGGAGCTAGAGAACTTTTAGCTCATCAGGGAAGACAAATCACCTGGCAAGTGTTCAAGGACATTTTTTTTGAAAAGTACTTTCCAAGTACTGTACGGGCAGAGAAAGAGATCGAATTTCTCCAACTCAGGCAAGGCAGCATGACCGTGGACCAGTATATCACAAGGTTCGAGGAGATGTATAAGTTCTCCTCTTATTTGCGATATAATCCAGATGAAGCATGGAAGTCGGTTAAGTTTGAAGCAGGACTAAACCCAGAGATAAAGAATGCTGTTATAACTATGGAGATCAAGGAGTTTGTACCTTTAATAAATAAATGCAGACTCCTGGAAAAGAGTTTAAAGGCAGTGGAGGACGAAAAGCAAAGGCGAAACCTATGGAAAAGGAAGAAAATTTTTCTCAACCCTGGAAAGAACATGAGAAGAAGTGGATATGGAGCTGGTAAGAGGCCATTGATTGCGGGTCCTAGGCCTTTTCAACAAAACGTTGCCTCAGTCAAGTGCGCTAAGTGCGGACGCATGCATGGTAACCGGCCATGCTATATGGGACAAGATGTCTGCTTCAATTGCGGACAAAAGGGACATTTTGCGAAAAATTGGCCACAGAATGTGGGGAAGCAGCCAGAACAGAGGCCTCAGGTGAAAGGAAGGGTTTTCACCCTGAGCGGCCAAGAGGCAGCCCAATCTTCTAAAACAATTCAAGATATTCCAGGTTTACCTCCCAAGAGAGAGATAGAGTTCTCTATTGATCTCCTACCTGGGACAGGGCCTATCTGTATTGCACCATATCGAATGGCCTCGAAGGAACTACAAGAACTAAAAAAGCAGTTGGAGGAACTATTAGACAAGCAATTCATTAGACCGAGTGTATCACCTTGGGGAGCTCTTGTATTATTTGTTAAGAAGAAAGACGGGAGCTTGAGACTATGCATAGATTATAGACATCTGAATAAGGTGACTATAAAAAACAAGTACCCTCTCCTTAAGATAGATGACTTATTGGATCAATTCAAGGGTGCCTCCATCTTTTCTAAAATTGACTTGAGGTTAGGATATCATCATATTAGGATTAAGGAGGAGGACGTACCAAAAACTGCCTTTAGGACTAGGTATGGGCACTATGAGTTTCTCGTAATGCCTTTCGGGTTGACGAATGCACCTGCAATTTTCATGGATTACATGAATCGCATTTTTCGACCCTACCTAGATCAATTTGTTGTAGTGTTCATTGATGACATCTTGATATATTCTAACAGTGAGAAAGAACATGAACAACATCTCCGAATCGTGCTGCAAGTGCTGAAAGAGAAAAAGTTATATGCCAAATTGGAGAAGTCTGAATTTTGGCTGTCAGAGGTGAAGTTTCTCGGACATGTCATCTCTAATAGTGGGGTAGCCGTAGATCCTAACAAGACGGAAGCAGTGATTCAGTGGGAGAGACCAAAGACGGTTACAGAAGTCAGAAGTTTCCTGGGTTTGGTAGGATACTACAGGAGATTTATACAAAACTTCTCTCGTATAGCCTTGCCATTGACTAAATTGACCAGGAAGGGAAGTCCTTTCAAATGGACTGATCAATGTGAAGATAGCTTTTAGGAGCTTAAGACAAGACTGACCACTCCTCCAGTTTTAATTATTCCAGACCCCACAGGACATTTTGAAGTGTATAGTGATGCTTCAAAGAAAGGGCTAGGGTGTGTGCTAATGCAAGACAAGAGAGTAGTTTCTTACGCCTCTAGACAACTAAGACCCCACGAAGGAAACTATCCAACCCATGATCTTGAATTGGCGGCGGTGGTGTTTGCTTTAAAGATTTGGTGACATTACTTATACGGAGCAACCTTTGAAGTATATTACGATCACAAGAGTCTTAAATATCTCTTTGATCAAAAGGAGTTAAATATGAGGCAACGAAGATGGGTGGAATTTCTCAATGACTATAAGTTTGAGATAAAGTATCATCCAGGAAAGGCGAATGTTGTAGCTGATGCCTTAAGTCGAAAATATTTACACATGGGCCAGATGATGTTGTATGAGATGCAAATGCTAGAGGAGTTTCGAAATTTGAAGCTGGACACTACTTTTTCCTCAAAGAAGCTAACCATTAATGGTTTAAGTATAGGGTGTGACCTTAGAGCCCTGATCAAAGAGGCTCAAGCTCACGACCAATACTTACAGGATCATAAAGACCAAGGTAATTTTTCTGTCATGGAAGATGGAGTAATCATGTATCAGGGAAGGATTTGTGTCCCTCAAGAACGAGAGTTGAGGACTAAGATCCTATAGGAAGCGCATCAGAGTAAATACACAGTCCATCCTGGATGCACTAAAATGTACCAGGATTTAAAAAGGATGTATTGGTGGCCAGGGATGAAAAAGGACATTGCTGAGTTTGTGGCGAAATGTCTCATTTGTCAAAAAGTGAAGGTGGAGCATCAAAAGTCAGCGGGATTTCTACAACCTGTTGAGATCCCTAAATGGAAATGGGATAGTATCTCGATGGACTTTGTTGTAGGTTTACCTAAGACTTCAGTGGGACATGACTCTATCTGGGTAATAGTTGACAGATTAACCAAATCTGCTCACTTTTTGCCTATAAAAATTAACTTTTCACTAGATAAATTGGCCCAATTGTACGTTCACGAAATATTTAGACTCCATGGGATTCCCTTAAATATTGTTTCTGATAGAGATCCGAGGTTCACGTCGAGGTTTTGGAAGGCGTTGCAAGAAGCTTTTGGTACTCAGTTGCGGTTCAGTACTGCCTAACATCCTCAGACAAACGGACAGACAGAACGAACCATTCAAACCCTAGAAGATATGTTGAGGGCCTGTGCGATAGAGCAAGGTAAAGGATGGGATAAGTACCTACCTTTAGTAGAGTTTGCTTATAATAATAGCTATCACTCTAGTATTAAGATGGCCCCCTATGAAGCTTTATACGGTAGAAAGTTCTGATCTCCACTATGTTGGTTCGAGGTAGGAGAAAAGAACTTGTTGGGTCCTGATCTAGTTTAACAAACCACTGAACAAATCAGGATGATACGAAACAAAATACTTACAGCTCAGAGTCGGCAAAAGAGTTACTACGATAAGAGACATAGACCTCTAGAGTTTGAGGAAGGAGACCATGTATTTCTGAAACTTTCCCCGACTACTGGAGTTGGTAGGTCTCTTAAAACAAGAAAGCTAAGTCCACGATTTTTGGGACCCTACCAAAGTCTGAAGAAAGTAGGGACATCAGCATATCAAGTTGCTCTCTCACCTAATTTGTCCAACCTGGATAATGTTTTTCCACGTATCACAGTTGCGGAAGTATCTTCCAGATTCATCACATGTAATACAGGATGAACCAATCCAAATAAAGGAGAACATGACATACCAGCTAGTACCTGCATCCATATTGGACACTAACGTGAAGCAACTGAGAAATAAAACCATTCCCCTAGTTAAGGTGTTATGGGAAGGTTTGACTTCGGAAGAAGCAACTTGGGAGTTGAAAGAAGTCATGAGGAAGAAATATCCGCAATTGTTCTTATAAGGTAATTTCTAAAATTTTGAGGACAAAATTTCTTTTCGGGGGAGAGAAATGTAACATCCCTAATTTTGTCTCTTTTATTGATAAAGGTATATAAAAAATTTAATAAGGAAATAAAATTTATTAGACAATATTTTAGATATCTAAGGAAATATAGTCCTTAGAAATTCTTCACCTTATGTATATGCATAGAAAATGTTTCTAACATTAAGAGAACAAATAAAGAAGGAAAACCTAATAGGAAAGAAATTAGAAATAACATACTAAAGAGATGCAAAATTCTTGGATAAGGAAGATAAATTTTTAGAAACAAGTAAAGGTCTTAAAATTTCAAGAACATTGAATTAGGGTAATTTTTCCTAATTCAAGAACTAGAGTTACTAAGTTTAAAATCTTTACCCATACATTGGGCTTTTACCTATGGACACTTCATATAGATTTTTTCCAGTTCACATAAGTTTCTAGCAAGCTATTGGATAACCTAAGCAAGAAATAAAACATAGACTTGGACTAGGATATAGTAATTGGACCAATAGCCCAAAAATTATGAAAATGTGACCAAGCCCTCCAAGAAAGGTAGAATTTTATCCAAAGCAAAGAAAATGGGTAGGAATAAGCCCATAATGGGTAGAAATAAGCCCAAATCCAAGAGGAAAAATAAAATAAAATAAATTAGATGATGATATAATAATAATAATAATAAAGATTAGGTTACATGGCATTAAGACAAAAATTTAGCAAGTGGTGTGATTCTACATTCATCATTTAGGCAAGTGGCATGATAATACAAGGCTTTAGGACAAAAACATCTATATCCTACACTCACAATTTTAGCAAGTGGTATGAAAATACATGGCATTAGGACAAAACTTTCCTATCCCACACAAATAATATCAACCAAATAATGGAGATTCAAGGGCTAGAAATTTTCCACCTAAAAAGGCAAACCTATCATACTTGTTTAAGACAAAAGAAAATGGAAATGAATCCCTAAATCAAAGGGACCTTGTCCCTTATCTTAAGAACATATCATCATAATTTTCAAAATACAAATCTCCTTTTCCTATGCATATCTTGACTAAGGAAGAGGAAGACAAGAACATAAGTTGTTTGTTTTCCAAAAATTCAACAAAGTGTATCTTAATTGTGATAAGGTAGACCCATGATCATGAAAGGGGAATTATTTGGTGGTCTATATAAGAAAACTCACCCTTACAACATTATAATTTCGTCCAAGTGAGGGAGAGGAAAAATAGAAGCAAGGTAGAGTGAGGAAAGAAGAGGAAGAAAGAGGAAGGAGAAGTCTAGGGGACTACGTGCTCTAGGTAAGTTTAACAATATTTCTTTTTAAAGAAAACTTTTGAAACTTATAATATTTATATGAGATTTTGATCTTAGAACTTTTATGATTGGTCATGGATGTTGCTATATCATGTTACATATTGATCTTGCATGTGATGTATGTTTGAATACTTAGGTTGGTGTAGATAGTTCTGCATGGGTATAGCTATGGTTGGCAGAATTTTAAGCTTTGGTGTTTTAATTTATGGGAACAATCTATAAGGAATTAAAATAAATGGTTAACATAAGAATTAAAGATATATGTGTCACGGATTTGTAGCCACTGGAATCATTCAATTTGGAGTCCATATGAGGTAGATATGGTCCAATTATTAGTCAAAGGGCAGAAAATGGGTCATTAGGAAAAAAAAATGTTAGGATAGCTTCTGTATTTTAATTTCTGAGAATTATCTGTATGATATTAAAATAAATGGTTAACCTAAGAATTATAGATATGTGTGTCACGGATTTTTAGCCACTGGAATCACTCAATTTGGAGTCCATATGAGGTAGATATGGTCTGATTAGTAGGTAGTTGTCAGAACCTATCCGAGAAGAAATAACCTATACATTTAGGGAGTAATATCACCTTTATTTATTAATATTTCGCTACAATGTTCAACATAATAGTTTTAGATAATTGTTTTATCTTGAAATTGACACCAAGATCACCTACATCAGAGTTAAATTGAGGGAGTTATGCTCTGATTAGTAAGAGAAGGTTAGATAGGATGAAAACCTGCATCAAGAAAATAAAGAAATAAAATTAGTATTTAAAAAAGAAGATGAATCTTAATAAATGACTAGTATAGCCATAGCCATTGTCATTGTATGAACTTCTTACTATTTTAAGTGTGAAATTTTGACATGGAAATATTTTATAAAGTGATATTTGAAATGGTTATGTTCATGGCATGATTACCAATGATTTTTGGTAATAATTATATTTTGATGAACATACTTGTTATTGAAAGCATATTCTTAGCTATCATTGTGAAAAGAAAAGAAATGAGCACGGTCACATGGCAATCCGTGTGGTGCACCAGTAGGGGACGCCCTACTAACGGTTATGATCATGTTAATGAGAAAAGAAAGAGAAAGTGGGCCATGTCGGACGGAGCGAGAAAAGCCCGTACCGGAGAGTAGAAGATACTCACCCTGACCGGGGTATCTTGAAATGAAAATAAGTTAATGGCCATCATATGTTATTCTGAAAATAATTAATCCTGTCATACATATCATTATTGTATGATTCTTATGTGCGTAGATATAATGCATTCATGTGACCAAAGATATTTTCTGTAGTCTATACAGCTGAACATGACATGATGAACTATATTGATAGTAAATTATGATTTATTGTTGAACTTATTGGGATTTAATTCTCACTATATTTCCATATCATGTTCAGAAGAATAAATATGCAGATTGTCTCTATAACACTTATTATTTCTGTACGTTGGATCGAGGTGCCCTACCTTGGGCAACTTCTAGTTATTTCATATGTATCTGTCGTAGATGTGACTAAGATTCCAGTGGACGTGCCACACGCACTAGTGTCCCCGGAAGTAGTCGACATAGATGATTAAAGCTAATATGTATCTTTGTACAAATTTTTGTAAAATAATGGTGTGTAGTTTGTAAAATAATGGTGTGTATGGAAACTCAGTATTGTATCACTGTTAATAATAATTATACTTGGTTAAAGTGATTATTATTACGAGTTAAGTGGTTAGAATTAAAGTAGTAATAACTTCATGGAATTTTTACAAAATATAAAAAAAAATTTACATTTACATAAATGGAGTTGTTACAGGTAGAGAATGCACGTGTGAAAGAGTCACAAAACACTCCTAATATACGTAGGAGGGGGATAGTTGAATCAAGGAAGAGTGTTGAAGATGAAGAGTATTATAGAGATAGTTTTGATGAAGTTGATAGGGATATGAGTGATGCCAATAGGAGATATGGTGGGAGATTTAGAGAAGTTAGGAATCGGGTTGATAATAATTTAGAAAGTATTAAAATGAAAATTCCACCCTTTTAAGGTAAAAATGATCCAAAAGTTTATTTAGAATGGGAGAAAAAGATGGAGTTGGTGTTTGATTCTCACAACTATTCTGAGTTGAAAAAGGTAAAATTAGCTGCCATTAAATTTACTGACTATGCTATTATTTGGTGGGATCAATTGATTTTAAGCAGGAGACGAAATGGAGAAAGACCCATTGAGACATGGGAGGAGATGAAAGCAGTTATGAGGAGGAGATTTATTCCAAGCCACTACCATAGGGACTTGTTTAGGAAATTGCAAAGCCTTACTTAAGGGTCTAAAAGTGTTGAAGACTACTATAAGGAGATGGAATAGCCATGATTCGAGCCAATGTGTAGGAGGACTGAGAAGCTACAACGGCGAGATTCTTAGTTGGCTTAAACTGTGATATAGAAAATGTGGTAGAGTTGCAACATTATGTGGAGTTGGATGACATGGTGCACATGGCCATAAAGGTGGAGCAACAACTAAAAAGGAAGGGATCCTCAAGAATGGGACAAAATTTGAGTTCTTCTTTAGCATGGAAGTCGAATTAGAGTAGGAGGGATGCCAAACCCAAGGCCGAACCTTCCAAAGAAAATAAAAATGGAAGCACACCAAATCAAGGTAAAACTATTTCCCAACCTTCTAGAACTAGAGATGTTAAATGTTTTAAGTGTTTGGGAATGGGCCATATTGCTAGTCAATGTCGAAATAAAAGAGTAATGATATTGAAAGATGATGATGACATTGAGACTGAAGGTGAGTCTGATAATGAGTCTATGCCCCCTTTGGAAGATGCAAGTGATGTTGACTATCCAATTGATGGAGAACTTTTAGTTACAAGAAGAGCCCTTCGTGTGCAAATCAAACAAGATGAAGAGGTACACCGAGAAAATATTTTTCATTCTAGATGTCATATTAATAATAAAGTATGTAGCATGATTATTGATGGGGAAAGCTGCACTAATGTAGTTAGTACTAGTTTGGTTGAAAAATTGAATTTGGCCACTTCGAAGCATCTAAAGCCATATAAGCTACAATGGTTGAATGACTGTGAAGAAATTAAGTTGACTAGGCGAGTGTTGGTGTCAATCTCCATTGGAAAGTACAAAGATGAGAATTTGCGTGACGAGGTGCCAATGCAGGCGGGACATATTCTTTTGGGAAGACCATGGCAGTTTGATAGACATGTAATTCAAGATGGTTATACCAATAGATACTCCTTTGTACATGATAACAGAAAAATCACTCTTGTGCCCTTAACCCCAAAACAAGTGTTTGAAGATCAAGTGAAGTTAAAAAAAAAGAGTGACATAAAAAAAGTGAGTGATGTTTCAAAAGAAAGAGAGGGTGAATCAAGAGAAAGAGAGAGATGTGTTGAAAGAGAAAAAGAAATGTTAGCTAATGAGAAAATAAAAGAGAGAAAACAAATGAATTTTTATGCAAGAGAGAGTGAAGTCAAAAGAGCATTGTGTTTAAATAAGCCTTTAATTGTACTCTTGTACAAAGAAACTTGTTTAAGTATTAATGAACTTAACTCTTCTTTGCCTAGTGTTGTAGTTTCTCTTTTGCAGGATTATGAAGATGTATTCCCCAAAGGAATACCCGATAGCTTACCACCAACTAGGGGAATTGAGCATCAAATAGATTTTATACCCAGAGCAACGATTCCAAATAGGCCAGCCTATAGAAGCAATCCTAAGGAGACAAAAGAACTTCAAAAACAGGTTGGAGAGCTCATGAAGAAGGGGTATGTACGAGAGAGCACGAGTCCTTGTGTAGTTCTAGTGTTACTTGTGCCTAAGAAGGATGGGACATGGAGGATGTGTGTTGACTGCCGTACTATTAATAATATCACTGTAAAGTATAGACAACCCATTCCTAGATTAGATAATATGCTTGATGAATTGCATGGTTCTTGTGTTTTTACAAAAATTGATCTTAAAAGTAGATATCATCAAGTTAGAATGAGAGAAGGTGATGAATGGAAAACTGCTTTTAAAACAAAATATGGTTTATATGAGTGGTTAGTTATGCCATTTGGATTAACTAATGCACCAAGTACTTTCATGAGATTGATGAATCTTATTTTGCGGTCTTTTATTGGCAAATTTTTGGTTGTGTACTTTGATGATATTTTGATTTATAGCAAAAACTTGAATGAACATGTTGAGCATTTAAAACTTGTTTTAGATGTTTTGAGAAAAGAAAAGTTGTTTGCTAACATCAAGAAGTGTACCTTTTGCACAGATAAACTTGTATTCCTTGGATTTGTTATTAGTGCTAAAGGAATTGAGGTGGATGAAGTGAAGGTAAAGGCAATTCAAGATTGGCCAAGTCCTACAAATATGGGTAATGTTAGAAGTTTTCATGGGTTGGCTAGCTTTTATAGAAAGTTTGTAAAAGATTTTAGTAGCATAGCTGCACCTTTGACTGAAGTCAAAAAAAAGAATGTGGGTTTTAAGTGGGGTGATGAACAAGAAAATGCATTTAATTTGATTAAAGAAAAATTGATTAATGCACCTTGAGTTTCTTTACCTAATTTCACAAAAAATTTTGAAATTGAGTGTGATGCCTCAAGAACAGGTATTGGAGCTGTTCTAATGCAAGAAGGGCATCCCATTGCCTACTTTAGTGAGAAACTAAGTGGAGTAGCCCTAAACTATCCGACGTATGACAAAGAGATGTATGCATTGGTTAGGGCATTGAAAACTTGGCAACACTATCTTTGGCCAAAAGAGTTTGTGATTCACACTGATCATGAATCTTTAAAGCATTTGAAGGGTTAACATAAGTTAAACAAGCGACATGCCAAATGGGTGTAGTTTATTGAAACATTTCCTTATGTGATTAAGTACAAGAAATGTAAGGAAAATATTGTGGCTGATGCATTGTCTCGAAGGAATGTTTTACTTTCTACTTTAGATGCAAAATTGCTTGGGTTTGAATATATAAAAGAGTTGTACATTGATGATTCTGATTTTAGTAATATATTCAATGCATGTGATAAAGTTGCGTTTGGTAAGTTCTTTAGACATAATGGATTTTTTTTCAGATAAAATAAATTGTGTGTGCCTAAATGTTCATTATGTGACTTGCTTGTTAGAGAGGCTCATGGAGGTGCTTTGATGGGAAATTTTGGCATATCCAAGACTTAGAGTGTTTTGCATGAACATTTCTTTTGGCCTCATATGAAACGTGATGTAGAATGGATATGTGAAAAGTGTATCATTTGTAGGAAAGCTAAGTCTACAACTAAACCTTATGGGTTATATACTCCTTTGCCTATACCTAATGAACCTTGGATGGACATATCTATAGATTTTGTGTTAGGTTTACCTAGGTCAAAAAGGGGTAGAGATTCTATATATGTGGTTGTTAATAGGTTTTCTAAAATGGAACATTTCATACCATGTCATAAAACTGATAATGCATCACATATTGTTGATTTGTTTTTCAAAGAAATTGTGAGATTGCATGGCATGCCTAGGAGTATTGTGTCTGATAGAGATGCAAAATTCTTAAGCTATTTTTGGAAGACTTTGTGGGGTAAGTTAGGGATGAAACTTTTATTTTCTACTACTTGTCACGCATAAACTGACGGTCAAACTGAAGTAGTTAATTAGAATTTATCTACTTTGTTACATGCCATAATACAAAAGAATTTGAAAACATGGGAGGAATGTTTGCCACATGTTGAGTTTGCATATAATAAGAACATACATTTTCCAACTAAGTTTTCTCCTTTTGAAATTGTGTATGGGTTTAATCCATTAACTCATTTGGATTTAACTCCTTTACCTATGACTGAGCATGTTAACTTAGATGGAAAGAAAAAAGCTGAATTTATTAAGCAGATTCATGAAAAAGCTCGACAAAACATTGATAGAAAAACAGAGCAATATGTCAAACAAGCTAATAAGGGGCGCAAGAAAGTTGTATTTGAGTTTGGCGATTGGGCTTGGTTGCATATGAGGAAGGAAAGGTTTTCAGCTCAAAGGAAATGTAAATTAATTCCAAGAGGGGATAGTCCATTTCAAGTGATTAAAAGGATCAATGATAATGCTTACAAATTAGATCTTCTAGGTGAGTATAATGTTAGTGCAACTTTTAATGTTTCTGACTTGTCTCCTTTTGATGTAGGTGATGATTTGAGGACAAATCCTTTTCAAGAGGAGGGGAATGATGAGATCATGGCTAGGGTTGACAAACGGAAATGGAATGCGGACCCATTACAAGTCCCAGTTCGACCTATCACAAGAGCTCGGGCTAAAATATTCAAAGCAGCACTTAATGGTCTAATTCTAGAGGCCCAACAAGGAGAAAACCACAATACTACTAAAGAAGAGTCAAGGCTGGTCCATAACATTAAAGTCCACTTAACTATGGCCCAAGACCCGCTAATAAGAATATGGACCCAAAGTACAAGAAGATTGAAGGCCAAAGAATGAATAGAGGCCCAAAATAAAGGATTTATTTAATGGCCCAATTTAAGCTACTTTTTTATTTATTTATTTACTTTTAGTGTTTTGTTTATTTTACTAGGAAAATTTCCCATTTGATAGTTTCTAGAAGAGTTTCCTATTTGTATTTTTCCTTGCCCTATAGGAGTTTCCTATTTGATAGTTTCTAGAATAGTTTCCTATTAGTTTATGTAGTTTTCCTTGTTAGTTTAGGTTATTGGCTTATAAATAAGCATGTATGCTCATGAACAATGAGATTATCATATATAATATTGAGAGGATTTTCTCTTTGGTTCTTTAAAGAACTTTTTTGAACTGATCAAGATTTTTCTTGTGGCGTTCAAACAAGACTTATCACTCACAATCTTCTTCTCTTTTCTTGAGTATAGCGTCTTCAATAATTTCTTATACCTTTAGTTCTTATCTCTTTATAGATAACGGGTCAAGGTGATTTTCTTTTAATTTATTTTATTATAAATTTGATTAGAACACGATCCTTCCAATCGGATCCCATGTTGATTCCGGGTCTCACTGCTCTTGGTGAGGTTCATATCAAGGGTTTCCATCAACATAAGTCCATTAAGTTCTATGCCAACCATAGAATTCAATTAATCTATTTTCTCGTGCCCACTAATTGATTCATTCCTAGAAAATCTTAAACTACTTTCATGATTAAGATATCCCTAATTAACTATTAGGTTTCGGTATTAACTTTGAACTTTCAATTTATCAGTTAATATCCTAAGACGTGATAAATATTGGCCAGACATTCATCAACTCATATAATCAATGCATAATAGTCAATCCTAATTAACCATGGATAATACAATTAGGGTTCCAACAGTTTAATTATCACAGTGTATCATCACATCATAAGCAGGTTTACCAAAACCCTAGATCAAATCTACTCAAGCATAATAGAAACAAAAACCAAAATCATATTCATTAAGTAAATCATTAAAGTTCAATACAAACCAAAAGAAAGGAGTAGAAGAAGAGGTAAGTACATAATAGAAAGATAAAATCTGGTTTGCAGAATGTATTAGAGATACAATGCTGAATCAATCTCAAATCTAACCTACGAACATGAAAGTAAACACTAATCCTACTCTAAACCTAATCTAAGGTGTTTCTCGTGATTCCATGTAACCTGCAGTCAAATCGAGCCATCAAGAAACTCTAATAGACATTTTTCATGCATTAGAAAGACACTGACAAAAAAAAAGTCGAGTAGTTGGAAAGAAGAACTCATTAGAAATACCACGATGTTCGTTTCGCGCAATTCCGAGTAAACGACAATCGTATTGGGTAGTCGGGAAACCTTATGGGCCTATTCGTGCATAGGAACGACGGTGATGAAAATACAAAAAACTCAAGCCATTGGAAAAAGGAACTCCTTACGAACGTGAGGACATTTGTTTCATGCGATTTTGAGTAGTCGGCCGTCTAATCGAGCCATCAAGAAACTCTAACGGGCATTTTCGTGCATTCAGACGACAGTGATGAAAATACAAAAAAAGTCGAGTAGTTGAGAAAAAGAACTCCTAACGAATGTGAGGACGTTTGTTTCGTGCGATTCTGAGTAACCGGCGGTCGAATTAGGCAGTTAAGAAACCTTAACGGGCATTTTCATGCATCCAGACAACGGTGACGAAAATACAAAAAAGTCGAGTCGTTGGAAAGAACTCCTTGGGAGTGTGACGACATTCTTTTTGTGCGATTCCGAGTAGTCGATTATCGAATTGGGCCGTCGAGAACTCCTAATGGGCATTTTCATGCATTCAGAAGACGGTGACGAAAAATAAAAAAAAAGTCGAGTCGTTGGAAGGAAGAACACATTAGGAACACGACAACATTCATTTTGCGCATTTCTGAGTAAATGGTGATCGAATTGGGCCATCGACCTAACAAAGCATTTTCGTGCATCCGAATGACGGTGATGAAAATAAGAAAAATTCGAGTCTTTGGAAAGAAGACTTCCTTGGGAGCGCAATGACGTTCTTTTTGCATGATTCTGAGTAGCCCATTATCAAATCGGGCCATCAAAAGACATTTTCTTGCATCTAAATGATGGTGAAAAAAAATAGGAAAAAGTCGAGTGTTAGAAAGAAGAACTCCTTAGGAACGCAATGACGTTCGTTTCGTGCAATTCTTGGTAGCTGACTATTGAATCAGGCCGTTGAGAACCCCTAACGGTAATTTTCGTGCATACAGATGATGACGACGAAAATACGAAAAAGTCAAGTGGTTGGAAAGAAGAACTCCTTAAGAACGCGATGACATTCGTTTAGCGCAATTCTCAGCCGCCGACTATCGAATGCATACGGGCGACAATGATGAAAATATAAAAAATTCGAGTAGTTGAAAGAAGAACTCCTTAAGAATGAGATGAGGTTCGTTTCTCGCGATTCTAAGTAGCCAGCGGTCGAATCGGGTCGTCGAGAAACCCTAATAGGCATTTTCATGCATCGGAACGACGGTGAAAAAAATACGAAAAAGTCGAGTCTTTGGAAAGAAGAAGTCATTAGGAACGGAAGAACGTTCATTTCACTTGATTCCTATTAAACTGCGGTCGAATCGGGCCATTGAGAAACCCGAAGAGGAATTTTCATGCATTTGGATGAGTATGATGAAAATACGAAAATGTCGAGTCGTTGGATAGAGGTACTTATTACGAATGCGACGACGTTCGTTTCCCACGATTCTGATTGGTCGGCGGTCAAATCGGGCCGTCGATAAACCCTAACGGGTATTTTCGTGCATCGAGACAATGGTGACGAAAATACGAAAAAGTTGAGTCGTTGGAAACAAGAAATTCTTAGGAATGCAAGGACGTTCATTTCGTGCTATTATGAGTAGTTGGTGGTCGAATTGCGCCATTGAGGCACCTTCACGGAAATTTTTGTGCATATGGACGACGATGTCGAAAATACGAAATATTTGAGTTGTTCAAAAGAACAGCTCTGTTGGAACGCGACGAAGTTCGTTTCACGCAATTCTCAATAAATTGTGATTGAATTGGGACGTCGAGTATAATGACCAATTTTTTTAATATATGTACAGCAACCGATAACACATTCTAGGCAGTGAACCATACACATTTATATAAGTAGCTAATATTCCATCATCATAATATCCAAACTATATAAGAGATTAATATTTATACATAAGCGACACTGAGACACATAATTACATCAACTTAACATAAACCCTATACCGCACATCTCCCCTGGGTGTAAAGGGTGGAGGAGCTGGTGTTGGCATCGGGATCTATACAAGGCATCGCCATCCACTGGATCTTCTATGATCAAGTACACGGAAGCAGCTAGCAAGACGTTTGCTCTTATCTGAACATAACACCAACAATAATGAGAACGAAGGTTCTCAATAGGTTTAACATTAAAAGCATCATACAGTAAGTAAGGAAAATACAGTGTTATGTCCAGCTGTATAAACTACAGAAAACATTTTCTCTTTATATATGATAAATAACAAGAATGTATAGCATGATTGCGTGTTCAATAAATAGGTTATGCATCAATATTAGGCATGTATAATAACCAGGTTATACTTCAATAATATGCTTGTATGTCTATCTTTGCAGTACTTTCATGCAGGGTGACTGATCGTCTACAGCTACATATCAACACTCAGTGACTAATCGTCTGTAGCCACATCTCCACACTCAGTGACTAATTTTCTGTAGCCACAAGTTCAACCATGTACATCAACATGATATAACCATGTATACATCAAACAACTCACCTTTATCATCATGCTTTCCATCCACAATCAACTTCGTCTCTTCATACAATCACTATGTAATAACCCCTTATCGTCATATAATAATGCACACATCGCATTCTTTAATCATCATGACCATCACAATAGGACTATGCATTAACCAATCACATCATTAATATTATGCATAATATTATCACCACATCATTTAACAAATATGTATTAATACATTTACCAACAATGCATACCTTATATCATGTAATCATTATGCATTGCTATACTAGCATAGGCATCAAATCAACATGCATTTCATCCATACATTGCACATCTAGCTCATATGCATAGGTCTCATATATGTAAGGGAATTCCCTTACATATATCTCAACAATACATAACAAATTCACTTGCATAGGTCTCATTAATATGTATTTTTATCCATACATAAAGCATACATCTCATCAATATGCAATATATGATTTAATTTCTCATAATAAAATGATGAAATTCACACAACAATGCATCATTAAAAAGGTATTTATTTGTATTTTAGTTCCCCTTAATATCATCCATTCATTAGAGTTCAGTTAAAGCCTTCAAAATGAAAAATAGATCAATTCCAGCATTAAGCATGGTCATGCTTCAAGCTGTACAAACCGTAATGAAAAACCACAAAATAGCCTGAAGCACGGCCTGGCCGTGTCACCAAGCACGGCTGTGCTTCAGCTTTTCCCTACAGTCTAGATTTCCGTCCAGCCAGACCTTCTTTTACTAAAAAGACCATAACTCCCTCAATTTAACTCTGATTAAGGTAATTTTTATGTCTATGGAAAGCTAAGACAATTATCTACAACTTTTATGTTTACCACGTTAAATTTTGAAAATAGAAACAGGTGAAAATGATGTACGGAAACAGCATCGCGATTTTGTGCGTTAAATTTGACCTTTCTTCACTCATTAGGGGATATAGCTTTCATTTCAAATCTGATTAAGGTAATTACAGAGGAATTAGAAATCTAAGAAACAGGACTACAACTCATCTTTTATACTGAATTACAAATTCGATATAAATCATAACCAACAGAACCAACCATTCAGACAATCGATTTTCACCATTTTCAAGCCAATTTCAGCATACACATGTATGATCTATGCATCCAACTCTCACTTTTCATGGCCAAACATAAATATACATCATGAATCATCAAAAGAGGATATTTGAAACACTTATAAATCATTCAAAATACATGAAATTCCATGGAAATATGAATAATGTCAAACCGACCAAATCAGAGATTCTTTCTATCCTTGGATTTCTTCCTCTTGATCACTTCTCCTTCTTCCTTTCTCTTGGATCTTCACCTTTGCTTCCTTTCTCTCTCTCTCTTCTCCAAGTAAACTACTCCTCTAAGCCAAGACTTCTCCAAGTCAACTACTTCTCCTCTAAGCCAAGACTTCTCTAAGTCAAGGCTTCTTCACAAAGCCAAGGATAATATTATTTAATCCAAGCATCTCCAATAAGCCATCCCTCTCCCCCTTAGTTGATTTTTATTCCAAATCAAGGGAAAATATTATCTTAATTCCAAGTTTCTAGAAGGATGCCTCTCCTTAACACATGCCTTCTGTAACAACCTTTTTTTTTATTATTATTATACAATACTGAGTTCACATACACGTCATTAATCAAAGCGTACCTACAACATATCAAACACATAGATATTTACATCTTGTTTATTTTGGTTGACCAATTCTGGAGATATAGGTGCGGTTGGCTGCACCTTCACAGGATCTGAGCCAACTCAACCACAAACATCTTATTTGATTATGAGATATGCCCAACATAAAGTAACTCGATCCAATGTGCACTAAAAGCCAAAGCCATAGAAAAAGCTGCATAACTAATTTTCTGAACATGATATGGAAATATAGTGAGAATTAAATCCCAGTAAGTTCAACAATAAATCATCATCAATATAGCTCATCACCTCATGTTCAGCTGTATAAACTACAGAAAATATCTTTGGTCACATGAATGCATTATATCTATGCACATAAGAATCATATTGTAATAATATGTATGACAGGATTAACTATTTTCAAAATATCATATGATGGCCATCAACTTATTCTCATTTCAAGCTACCCCAGTCAGGGTGAGTATCCTCTACTTTTCGGTACGGGCTTTTCTCGCTCCGTCCGACATGGCCCACTTTCTCTTTCTTTTCTTATTAACATGATCATAATCGTTGGTAGGGCGTCCCCTACTGGTGCACCACACAGATTGCATGTGACCGTGCTCATTTCTTTTCTTTTCACAATGATAGCCAAAAATATGCTTTCAATAATAAGTATGTTCATCAAAATATAACTATTACCATAAATCATTGGTAATCATGCCAGGAACATAACCATTTCAAATATCACTTTATAAAATATTTCCATGTCAGAATTTCACACTTAAGATGGTAAGAAGTTCATACAATGGCAATGACTATGGCTATACTAGTCATTTATTAAGATTCATCTTCTTTTTTAAATAATAATTTTATTTCTTTATTTTCTTGATGCAGGTTTTCATCCTATCTAACCTTCTCTTACTAATCAGAGCATAACTCCCTCAATTTAACTCTGATGTAGGTGATCTTGGTTTCAATTTCAAGATAAAACAATTATCTAAAACTATTATGTTGAACATTGTAGCAAAATACTAAGAAATAAAGGTGATATTACTCCCTAAATGTATAGGTTATTTCTTCTCGGATAGGTTCTGACCTCTACCTACTAATCTGACCATATCTACCTCATATCGACTCCAACTTGAGTGATTCTAGTGGCTAACAATCCATGACACACATATCTATAATTCTTATGTTAACCATTTATTTTAGTACCATACAGATAATTCCCAAAAATTAAAATACAGAAGCTATCCTAACATATTCTTCCCTGATGAACTAGTTTCTGACCTTTGACTACTAATAACCTCATATCTTCCTCATATGGGCTCCAAATTGAATGATTCCAGTGGCTAAACATCCATGACACACATAGCTATAATTATTATGTTAACCATTTATTTTAATTCCATACAGATAATTCCCAAAAATTAAAATACAGAAGCTGTCCTAACATATTCTTCCCTGATGAACCATTTTCTGACCTTTGACGACTAATCGGACCATATCTACCTCATATGGACTCCAAATTGAATGATTCCAGTGGCTACAAATCCGTTACACATATATATGTAATTCTTATGTTAACCATTAATTTTAATTCCCTACAGATAATTCCCCGAAATTCAAACACAGAAGCTATCCTAACATATTCTTCCCTGATGAACCATTTTCTGACCTTTGCTTACTAATCGGACCATATCTACCACATATAGACTCCAAATTGAATGTTTCCAGTGGCTAAAAATCCATGACACACATAGCTATAATTCTTATGTTAACCATTTATTTTAATTCCTTATAGATTGTTTCCAGAAATTAAAACACCGAAGCTTAAAATTCTGCCACCCATAGCCATACCCATGCAGAACTATCTACACCAACCTAAGTATTCAAACATACATCACATGAAAAATCAATATGTAACATGATATAGCAACATCATGACCAATCATAAAAGTGCTAAGATCAAAATCTCATATAAATATTATAAGTTTCAAAAGTTTTCTTCAAAAAGAAATATTGTTAAACTTCCTAGAGCACTTAGTCCCCTAGACTTCTCCTTCCTCTTTCTTCCTTTCTTCCTCTCCTTTCCTCACTCTACCTTGCTTCTATTTTTCCTCTCCCTCACTTGGACGAAATTCCAATGTTGTAAGGGTGGGTTTTCTTATATAGACCACCAAATAATTCACCTTTCATGATCATGGGTCTACCTTATCACAATTAGGATACACTTTGTTGAATTTTTGGAAAACAAACAACTTATGTTCTTGTCTTCCTCTTCCTTAGTCAAGATATGCATAGGAAAAGGAGATTTGTATTTTGAAAATTATGATGATATATTCTTAAGATAAGGGACAAGGTCCCTTTGATTTAGGGATTCATTTCCATTTTCTTTTGTCTTAAACAAGTATGATAGGTTTGCCTTTTTAGGTGGAAAATTTCTAGCCCTTGAATCTCCATTATTTGGTTGATATTATTTGTGTGGGATAGGAATGTTTTGTCCTAATGCCATGTATTATCATACCACTTGCTAAAATTATGAGTGTAGGATATAGATGTTTTTGTCCTAAAGCCTTGTATTATCATGCCACTTGCCAAAATGATGAATGTAGAATCACACCACTTGCTAAAGTTTTGTCTTAATGCCATGTAACCTAATCTTTATTATTATTACATTATTATATCATCACCTAATTTATTTTATTTTATTTTTTCTCTTGGATTTGGGCTTATTCCTACCCATTTTCTTTGCTTTGGATAAAATTCTACCTTTCTTGGAGGGCTTAGTCATATTTTCATAATTTTTGGACTATTGGTCCAATTACTATATCCTAGACCAAGTCTATGTTTTATTTCTTACTTAGGTTATCCAATGGGCTTGCTAGAAACTTATGTGAAGTGGAAAAACTCTATATGAAGTGTCCATAGGTAAAAACCCAATGTATAGGTAAAGATTTTAAACTTAGTAACTCTAGTTCTTGAATTAGGAAAAATTACCCTAATCCAATGTTCTTGAAATTTTATGACCTTTACTTTTTTTTAAAAATTTATCTTCCTTATCCAAGAATTTTGCATCTCTTTAGTATGTTATTTCTAATATTTCCTTTTATGTTTTCTTTCTTTACCTATTCCATTAATATTAGAATATTTCTACGCATATATGTAAGTTGAAGAATTTATAAGGAAAATATCTAAAAATTACGGGATGTTACACCTTCTCTTTCTTTAAGAATTACACGTTTTCCATTTAGCCACTTTATCATTTTTCTAAGGTTTCATCAATGTTTCATTTTATTCTCTTCCATTCCCTTCGCCATGAGAATTATTTTTTACTAATTAAAATCTAGGATGTTACATTGAGAATACCTAACTAGCATTTTTGTGCATTCGGAGGAGGATGACCAAAAAATAAAAAAGTTGAATTGTTGGAAAGAAGAACTCCTTATGAATGCGAGGAGATTCATTTTGTGCAATTATGAGTAACCGGTGGTCGAATTGGGCCGTTGAGAATCCCTAACGGGCGTTTTTGTGCTTCTGGACAATGGCAACAAAAATAAGGAAAAGCCAAGTCATTGGAAAGAAAAACTCCTTGGGAGCGCAACGATGTTCTTTTCACGCGTGTCCGTGTTGCCAACTGTCAAATCGGGCCGTCAAGAACCCCTAGTAGGCATTTTCGTGCATCCGGACAACAATGAAAAAAATATGAAAAAGTCGAGTCGTTAGAAAGAATAACTTCTTAAGAATGCAATGGCATTTGTTTCGCGCCATTCTTAATAGCTGGCTTTCGAATCGAGCCGTCGAGAACCCCTAACGGGAATTTTTTGTACAAAGAGACGACGATGACAAAAATACAAAAAAGTCGAGTGGTTGGAAAGAAGAGCTCTTTAGGAACGCGAGGACGTTTGTTTCGCGCGATTCTCTGTAGCCGACTATTGAATCGAGGGATCGAGAAACCCTAACAGGCATTTTCGTACATCCGGATGACGATGAAAAAAAAACAAAAAAGTCGAGTCAATGGAAAGAAGTGTTTAGGAATGCGATGACGTTCGTTTCACGTGATTCTCATAAGCCAAATATCGAATCGAGGGGTCGATAACCCCTAAAGAGAATTTTTGTGCATACGAACGACGATGACAAAAATAAGAAAAAGTTGAGTGGTTGGAAAGAAGAACTCCTTAGGAATGTGACGACGTTCGTTTTGTGCAATTTTGAGTCGCCAGTGGTCAAGTCGAGCTGTAGAGAAATCCTAATGGGAATTTTCATGCATCCAGATGATGATGTCAAAAATACGAAATATTCGAGTCCTTAAAAAGTAGAATTCAGTTGGAATGCGATGATGTTCATTTCGCGTGATTTTGGGTAGCCAACGGTTGAATGGGGCCGTTGAGAAACTCTAACGGGCATTTTTGTGCTTCCGCACAACGGTGAAAAAATTATAAAAAAGTCGAGTCGTTGGAAAGAAGAACTCCTTATGAATTCCAAGACGTTCATTTCGTGCTATTATGAGTAAATGGCGGTTGAATTGGTACGCTGAGCAACCCCAATAGGAATTTTTATGCATTCAGATAATGGTGATGAAAATACGAAAAAAGTCGAGTCGTTGGATGGAAGAACTTATTAAGAATATGACAAAATTTATTTCACATGATTCTAAGTAAACAACGGTCGTATCGGGCCATCAAGAAATCTTAAAGGGCATTTTGGTACAGCCAGACGACAGTGAAAAAAATACGAAAATGTCGAGTTGTTGGAAAGAAGAACTCCTCAAGAGCGCGAGCACATTTTTTTTGCACAATTCTGAGTAGCCAATTGTCGAATCGGGCTGCCAAGAACCCTTAACGAGCATTTTTCGTTCATACAGACGACGATGACAAAAATACGAAAAAGTAAAACCATTGGAAAGATGAACTCCTTAGGAATGCAAAAATAATTGTTTCATGCGATTCTGAGTATCCAACTGTCGAATTAGGCCATCGAGAACCCCTAACGTGTATTTTTATGCATCCGGACGAAGATGATGAAAAAAAAAATTGAGTAGTTGGAAAGAAGAACTCCTAACGAATGTGAGGACATTCGTTTCGTGTGATTCTGAGTAGCTGGCGGTCGAATTGGGCCGTCGATAAACCATAATCGGCATTTTCGTACATCAGAAAGACGATGAAAAAAATATGAAAAAATGGAGTTGTTGGAAGGAAGAACTCATTAGGAACTTAATGACGTTCGCTTCCAGCGATTTCGAGTAAACGTCGGTCGAATCGACCCGTCGAGAAAACCTAACAGGCGTTTCCCTGCATTTGAACGACGATGACCAAAAAAAGAAAAAGTTGAATTGTTGGAAAGAAGAACACCTTACGAATGCAAGGACATTCATTTTGTACGATTATGAGTAGCTGGTGGTCGAATCGGGACGTCAAGAATCTTTTACGTGTGTTTTTGTGCTTTCAGACGACGGTGACGAAAATACAAAAAAGTTAAGTCATTTGAAAGAAGAACTCCTTTTGAATGCTTGGACATTCATTTCGTGTGATTATGAGTAGCTGGTGGTCGAATCGGGACGTTGAGAATGCCTAATGGGAGTTTTCGTGTGTCCGGATGACGATCACGAAAAAATGAAAAATTCTAGTCGTTAGAAAGAAGAACTCCTTAAGAACACGACGACGTTCGTTTTGTGCGATTCTGAGTATCCGGCGATCGAATTGGGCCGTCAAGAAACTCTAACGGAAATTTTCGTGCATATGAATGACTGTGACGAAAAGACGAGAAATTTGAGGAGTTGGAAAGTAGAACTCCTTAGGAACGAGAGGACATTCGTTTAATGCGATGCCAAGTAACCGATTTTCGAATTGGGCCATCGAGAAAGCTTAATGGGCATTTTCATACATTAGAAAGACGGTGACAAAAATACAAAAAATTGGAGTTGTTGGAAGAAAGAATTCATTAGGAACTTAATGATGTTTGTTTCCTGCTATTTCGAGTAAACGAAAGTCAAATTAGGTCGTTGAGAAACCCTAATGGGCAATTTCATCCATTGGGATGATGGTGACAAAAATACAAAAAATTCAAGTTGTTGGAAAAAAGAACTCCTTACTAACGCAATGGCATTCCTTTCGCGTAATTCTCAGTAGTTGACTCTCGAATCGGGCTATCAAGAACCCCTAACGAAAATTTTTATTCTTATAAACAATGCTGACTAAAATAAATAAAAAGGTCGAGTGGTTGGAAAGAACAACTCCTAAGGAATGTGAAGACGTTCGTTTTGCGCGATTCTCAGTAACTAACTATCAAATTGGGCCGTTAAGAAACCCTAACACACATTTTCATGCATTCGGACCACGGTGATGAAAATATGAAAAGGTCGAGTCTTTGGAAAGATGAACACCTTACGAATGCCATGACGTTCATTTCGTGTGATTCCGACTAGCCAGCGGTCAAATCGGGCCATCAAGAAACCCTAACGGCTAATTTCGTGCATTCAGACGATGATGATGAAATTTTGAAAAAGTCGAGTTGTTGGAAAGTAGAACTTCTTACGAACGCCATGACATTCCTTTCACGTGATTCCGACTAGCCGGTGGCCGAATCGGCTCAACGAGAAACCTTAACGGCCATTTTTCTTCCTCCAGATGATGGTGACGAAAATTAGGAAAAAGTTAAGTCGTTGGAAAGAAAAACTCCTTAAGAATGCGACGAGGTTCATTTCACGCGACTTCGAGTAGCAGACGCTCGAATCAGGACGTCGAGAAATCCTAACGGGAATTTTTGTGCATCCGCACGACATTGATGAAATTATAAAAAGGTCAAGTCATTGGTACGAAGAACTCTTTATGAATGCCATGACGTTTGTTTTGCGTGATTCCATGTAGCTTGCGTTCGAATTAGGCCATCGAGAAACCCTAACTGGCGTTTTCTTGCATTTGAACGATTGTGACAAAATTACAAAAGAGTCAAGTCGTTGGAAAGAATAACACTTTACGAACGCCATGATGTTCGTTTTGCACAATTTCGAGTAGTCGGCAGTCAAATCGGGCTGTCGAGAAACCCTTACAGGTATTTTTGTTCATCCAGACAACGTTGTTGAAATTACGAAAGAGTTAAGACGTTAAAAAGAATAACTCCTTATGAACGACCATGACGTTTGTTTTCCACGATTCCGAGTAGCCGATAGTTAAATGGGGCTGTCGAGAAACCCTAACAAACATTTTTTGTGCATCCGGACGACGGTGAAGAAAATACGAAAAAGCCGAGTCATTGCAAAGAATAACTCCTTATGAACGCCATAACATTCATTTCGTGTGATTTCAACTAGCCGATGGTCGAATCGAGTTGTCAAGAAACCCTACAGGCATTTTCGTTCATCCAGACGGCGATGACCAAATTACAAAACGTTGAGTTGGTGGAAGGAAGAACTCTTTACGAACGCCATGACGTTCGTTTTGGTTGATTTTGAGTAGCCGACGGTCGAATCAGACTGTAGAGAAACCTTAACAGGCATTTTCATGAATCTAGACGACGGTGTTGAAATTATAAAAAATTCTAGACGTAAGAAAGAATACCTCCTTATGAACACCATGAAATTCATTTCGCCTGATTCCGAGTTGCTTGTGGTCAAATCAGGCCATCAAGAAACCCTAACAGGCATATTCGTGCAGTGGGATCACGGTGACGAAAAAACGAAAAAGTGAAGTCGTTGAAAACATGAACTCCTTATGAACTCCATGACATTCATTTCACGTGATTCCAACTAGCCGGCGGTTAAATCAGGCAGTCGAGAAACCCTAACGGGAATTTTTTTTCATCCGGATGACAGTGACAAAGTTAGATCCATTCGAGTCGTTGGAATAAAGAACTCCTCACAAATGCTATGTCGTGATTTGACCGCAGGCTACTCGAAATCACGCGAAACAAAGGTCGTGACGTTCCAAAGGAGTTTTTATTTTCAACGAGTCCACTTTTAATTATTTTCGCCACCATCATTTGATGCACAAAAATGCCCCCCACGCTTTCTCGACAGCCCGATTCGATTGTTGGTAACTCGAAATCAAGCAAAACGAAGGTCGTGGCTTTCTATGGAGTTCTTCTCAACGAGTCCACTTTTTATTATTTTCGCCACCATCATCCCGATGCACAAAATCCTCCCTAGGGTTTTTGGACGGCCCGATTTGACTGTTGGCTAGTCGAAATCACGCAAAATGAATGTCTTACCATTCCTAAGGAGGACTTCTTTCCAACGAGTATACATTTTTGTATTTTCTCTGGCGTCATCCGGATGCAAAAGAATGTCCCTTAGGGTTTCTTGCCGACCCGATTCGACAGCTGACTAGTCAGAATCACGTAAAACGAAGGCCATGGCATTCCTAAGGAGTTCTTCTTTCCAATGAGTATACTTTTTTTGTATTTTTGCCACCGTTATAAGGATGCACGAAAATACCCCCAAGGGTATCTCAATGGCTCGATTCAATCGACGGCTACTCTGAATCATGTGAAACGAAGGTCGTGGCATTCGTAAGGAGTTCTTGTTTTCAACGAGTCAATTATTTATTATTTTTACCACTGTCATTTGGATGCACAAAATTACCCCTTAGGGTTTCTATACGGCCGGATTCGCCTGCCGCCTAGTTGGAATCATGCGAAACGAATGTCTTGGCATTTCTAAGGAGGTCTTCTTTTTGAAAAGAATCGGGCCGTCAAGAAACCCTAATGGGCATTTTTAATCGATTCGGACAACGGTGACAAAACTACGAAAAAGTCAAGTCGTTCGAAAGAAGAACTCCTTTGGAATGCGATGACATTTGTTTCGCGCGATTATGAGTATCCAGTGGTCGAATCGGGCAAACAAGAAAGCCTAACGGCCATTTTCGTTCATCTGGACGACGATGGTGAAATTACAAAAACGTCGTGTCTTTGGAATGAACAACTCCTTGCGAATGCCACGACGTTTGTTTCGTGCGATTCTAAGTTGCCTGTGATCAAATCAGGCTATCAAGAAACCCTATCCCGCATTTTTGTTCATCCAAACGACGGTGATGAAATTACGAAAAAGTCGAGTTAGTTGAACGATGAACTCGTTATGAACACCATGACGTTCGTTTGGCACAATTTTGAGTTTCCTGCAGCCTAATTGGGCTATCGAGAAACCCTAACAAAAATTTTCATGTATCCGAACCACGGTACTGAAATTATGAAAAAATTGAGTCGTTGGAAAGATGAAGTCCTTACAAATTCTATGACGTTCATTTCGCGTGATTCCAACAAGCCGGCTGTCGAATCGGGCTGTCGAGAAACCCTAACATGCAACTTTGTTCATCCAGATAATGTTGACAAAATTTTGAAAGGTCAAGTCGTTGGAATGAAGAACTCCTTACGAATGCCATGAAGTTTGTTTCGTGAGATTCCGACTTGCCTGCAGTCGAATTGGGCCGTCGAGAAACCCTAATCGGTATTTTCGTGCATTTAGACCATGGTGACAAAAATACGAAAAAGTTGAGTCATTGGAAAAATGAACTTCTTATATACGCCATGACATTCGTTTCGTGTGATTCCGACTAGTTGCCGGTCGAATCAGGCCGTCAAGAAACCCTAACAGGAACTTTTGTGCATTCGGACGACCGTGACAAAAATAAGAAAAAGCTGAGTCGTTGGAAAGAATAATCCTTTAGGAACTCGATGACGTTCATTTTGTGCGATTGCGTGTAGCAGGCAGATGAATGGGACCATCAAGAAATCCTAACAAGCATTTTTGTGCATCCGAATGACAGTGACGAAAATACAAAAAATATCGAGTCGTTCGAAAGAAAAACTCCTTACAAACGTCATGACGTTCCTTTCGCGCGATTCTGACTTCTTGACAGTCGAATCGAGCCAACGAGAAACCCTAATGGCAATTTTAGTTCATCCAGACGATGGTGACGAAAATATGAAAAAGTCAAGTCATTTGTAAGAAGAACTTGTTAGGAACACGACGACGTTTGTTTCGCTTGGTTTCGAGTAGTCGACGATCGAATTGCGCTATCGAGAAACCCTAATGGGCATTTTTGTGCATCGGGACGATGGGGACAAAATTACGGAAAAGTCAAGTGGTTTGAAAGAAGAACTACTTAGGAACGCGACGACATTTGTGTTGCGTGATTCCAATTATCCGGTGGTCAAATCGGGCAAATGAGAAACCCTAACGGCCATTTTCGTTCATCTAGACGACGGTGACAAAATTACAAAAAAGTTGAGTTGTTGGAACGAAGAACTGATAAAGGGGAAATTTGAGTGCTTACTGATTATATTTTATCCCCTAATATAAAGTAAACTTACGATTATTCACCTGCTTTTGGTTATGCTTTACCCTAGATACTGCTTTTGTTGGTTTTATGCTTGTAGGTGAGCAAAACAGGGTAAGAAGTAAAGGAAAACACTCATGAGAAGTGCCATATGGACTTGGAACAAGCTGAGGAGGGTGCAAGGAGGCAACACAGAAGAAATTGGCAAGATTTGAGACTTGCAACCCCAACATGGCCAGGTCGTGCTTGGTGTGGAAGAAGCACGACTGTGCTTCATGTCCATACACCACGTGATTTTTAAAGTTTTGAGCAGCCAAGTTGATATATACATTGGGAAATGCATAGAAGGATATCCAAACTCATACAGACATCTTCGAATCAGTTTTAGGCTTAGGAAACACTACTTGATTAGGTTTAGAGTAGAATTAGTGATTAATTCATGTTCTTAGAGTATAATTTAAAGCAATTCAAGCATTGTATTTCATCTTGTTGGTGTTGCAAAGATGAAAGCAATGTCAAAACGCAAGTGCACGTGTCGTGACCAAGTAATAAAGTGATGAGTGAGTATCGTTCCACGAGGAGTGAACTAAAACTATTATAGCGAATTCTGCTGTGTGAAATGTTGTAGCAAAAATAAGATGGTTCCCAAGATTTAAATAGAGGTAGATCAACTGAATACAACTATAACTAAGATGAGGGGTACTAGGGAGTAAAAGAAAATGATATTAGGTGGTCTAGGGTTGTTTCAAGGTTGCCATGAACTACTGCACTCATATTTGCTCTAGGGATTACTACAGCAATTTTGTCAGTGCCAAGTTCAGTCTTGAATGGGGTCTTTCCAGACTTCCATTCCTTGCAATTCTGGGGTTCAGAGACACAGTCCTGCATTAATCCTCACCCCCGAATTGTGTATGAAGCTCCAACTATTGGGCTAATGAGGTAACCATATATCCCTATATTGGCTAACCCCATATATTCAACTCATTTTCGAGCCTCTATTACCCTTCCAGGTGAATATTGGCCTTAATCTTCCTCCATTAAACTTCCGTTATCAGGGGAAATTAAAATATACACACAGTTGAATGTTACAACAACGCTACAACAAATCATTGATACTAAAAATGTGCATGTGTTCATTACAACCCTTCTACAACCCTAGCTGGAAATTAGCCCAGCCTCATAGCTACACTGGTTACAGATATCAGAAAAGTACTGGTATGCATCCCAAGTGATACAAATAACAATAAAACAACAGATGCAGTTCCCTGCTAAAACAGTAAAAATCACAACAAGGATCAATGAAATTCTGGAATTGTAGACTCTTTCGTGCTCCAATGCTTCACCATGCAGTGTCAGTGCACCTTGGGCTGAGGTGTTTCTCACAATCCTCTCCCACCAGGGATTTTTGGGTTGTCTCTCTCTCTGTATTTTTCTTCTTCCTCCCCGTAGTCTCTCCTCCTCTGTGCCTCTGCTTTCTGCCCTTTTTATAGTCAGGTCTTGTGGTCCCAGTAAAGTGGCTTGTTTTTTGTTTACATTCTCCCTGCTCTGCAGCCAGCATCCCTGCGTGCAGCCTTTTTCTCCACTTTCAGTAGTGGAGGCCGTTCAGTACCAACCCAACCAGCAGCCTGTAGTGTCAGTTGGTTGCTGCTTTCTCCTGCTAGGTGGTGACTGCACCTGCTGCGCAGCTCTGCTCCCCTGCCACCTACGCCATATCAAACAGAATCAGTACCTCGTATTAAAAAGGGGCTAGCTCACTCAATATCACTCTATTTGTTGCCATGATTGCCACATATGCTTACTTAATTGCTACAGAAAACAAGGTGGATGATATTGTATCTAAGGGAGCTATCCCATTCAATTAAATTCAGGAATAAGAGTGCTTAATACATCAAAACAGCAAAGTAAACACACTCAGAAAGCACATAAAAATTGCGACAAATTGCAATTATCAAATCCCTCCAAACTTAAAGGGTTGCTTGTCCCCAAGCAATTTACTTTGTTCACCACACCTCCTTCAATTAATTCTAGCCCTCCTCTCCTGCCTAATTCCATATAGTCCTGCTGATAGCTTTCAACTCTCAGGATTGTTTCCATGTAAGGAACACCACAAGCCTTCTTCCCAATCTCAACCAAAACCTTCTTTAAAGTTGTGTGTGTGACATGGACAGTTTCCCCAAGAGCCACTTGGGCTAATATCAGCCAGAGTTCCTAAGATTTTTATGCTAATATATCGAGCTTCCTTCTTTAAGATAAGTTGGCATACTTCATAGGCACAGCCAGGGCAACAAATATGGGGGTAGCTCACTGATTTCCTTTCTCTCTTCTTCTTCTTTTTTTAGGTGTTAGAGCATAGATATTATTCTAGCAGAGGTCATTAGTGCTTTTTGACGTGAATGCCAACATGTAAGGTGCAGGCACCTGGTTACTCTGCCTTATCACCCTTACGTAGCATCCCACTCATACTCTATGTCCCTATTTTACGCAAGGGTACACATGGAGCTCACACATACCCCTAGTTACTAAAGAACTACAGAGGCATTAGAGTGTCCAAATTTATCTCTTTTCCTCCAGTTTCCCTCAAACTTGACCCTTTATGATAATAAACTTATGCCTCTTTCATAATTCCGCAAGAAGACTATCAATATTAGCTCTAAATTAAGTCCAATTTCTGAAAAAAAAAAATCACCAAATTTCTCTTGACAAACTGCCCATGATCCTGTGCTCATTAGAAGAAGGTTCTGTGTGTGATTGGGTAAGTGTGCAGGTCTCCTATTCTAGTTTTTAGTGAAATTCCCAACCCTCCTCATGGAGTATCCCAGAACTACAGCAGGTTATGAAATGTGTAGACCCATCTCTCTCTACATTCCCTATATATATATATATATATATATATATATATATATATATATATATATATATATATATATATATATATATATATATATATATATATATATATATATATCTAAAACAGACAGTAAGACAAACAACAGCAAGTAATAGTGCAGTCTTATCCAACAGAGTCAGGTAGAAGCACAAATAAACCAAAGAATGAATAAATAAAAACACAAATAAACAAGTCCAAGCCCAACATATGCTTCAGCAAACACTACAGCAATAACTAAAACAATACTAATTCAATTCTCTAGCAGATGCCACAATAAATATTTAAAACACTATATCACACCCCCCAAACTTAATGATGAGCAATGTCCCCACTAATGATTATATTGCCAAAACCATAAGAGACACCAATCAAAAACAGGAGCAGCGCAGAAGAAATTCTAAACACGGCAGAGAGGGAATAGGAGATAAGGGAACTTCCTGAGGGTGCTTGCAGGGATGCTGTAGCACCCTAGGGGCATTGACCCCCAGAAGACTTTTAGGAGCTTTGGAGTCCACTCCTTCGTTGTGTTGATCTTTGCGGGCTTTGGAGTTTGCCCTTCCCCTTCTTGATGGTAGCTACCCTCTTTGCTAGGGGCTCATCATCCCTCGAAGACTCCATGGCCTCATGAGGCTGTGGTGGGAAATGTTGTTGCTCCTGGCTGTGGGAAGAGTCTTAAGACTCATGGCCCCCTTCAGAATGAGGCTCTAGGGTTTTCTGCTCTTCCCTAGTCGTGTAGTGCAGTATTTCTGAGGGGAAATCTGGGAAAGGGAAGAATTTCTAGAAATTTTACTCAAGTGTTCTCTGGATAGCAATGTCCTTTTACTGTTGATACTGCCAGAAGGTGTGCTAGTTCTTGAGGAGTAGAGATTGCTGCCTCAAGATTGTATTTTGTTGCTGCAGTAAGAGTTGTAAAGTCTAGCCTGCTGGGTGAGGGGCCGAAGTGGATGCAGCTTGTTCGATTAGAGGTGCTTGTGGGGTAGCTGGTGGGTCTGGAGTAGCTTTCTCTTGGACAATCTGGGCAATGGTGATGCTACTAATGGGGCTGCTCCCCTTGAGTGCCTCCTCATCAATTGAGATTGGCACTCGACTATTCTGGCACAGCAGAGTGATGAGGGAAGGGAAGAGTAAGCTTTCCTTTCTCCGGTTGGCACACACTTCGATTTATCCACTGATAACTCTTCCCACATTAATAGGCCGACCAGAGATGATAGCATCGACCATTGCTACCCTGTCCTTGCTCACCGTTTTCCCGTGTGTGGAGGGCAAAAGGCGAGTTTTGAGAAAGTGGTACCACACCTTCGCTGTAGGTACCAGAGAGACTCGATTGATGGTGGTGGAACCTTGTGGAGATCTGTCCCAGGTGGTGCTTGGGATGCACACCCGGGTGAGCATTGCATCCCAGTCTTGGTCCTTTAGAGCCTCTATATATTCTTCGTACTCGTCTTCCTCATTCGATAGATTATAAGCCTTGTTAATGGAGGCTTGGTCGAACCGAACCCTAGTCTCCCTGACTCTCACCCACTTCTCATTGCCTTGCGAAAAGTTAGCGTAGAACTCCCTTACCAGAAGGATAAGGGTAGTTTGCGGGTGACTGGCAAAATTTTCCCATCCCCTCTACTTGACCACAGTTGCAACATACATTGGTAGTCCCAAATCCTACATTGTGGTGAAGGTGAAACCCTTCTCTACGCAGAAACTTTGTAGCAAGATGTCTTCATCGTTTCTCTGCTTGCTTTCCTTGGAGGTGAATTTCTTCACCTTGCTCGCCTTCCTTGCCATCGTCTTAATCCTCGACATTATTCGTTGTAGGGGTTAGGAAGTGTAGGTCTCTGGTACGAAGGTAGCTCCGGTAACTGCAGGGGTTGAGAGAACGAGAGAGGTCTTGGAAGGTGAAGGGATTGAGGGAGTTGGAGAGGTGTAATGAAGGGGGTAGGGATGTGGGTTCGTGACTTATGGGCTTCTGCCAATTTTCCCGCCCCCTTTTTGCTTTTGACAACTCTTTGTTTTTCTCTTCTTTTTTTTGCAGCAAAGGGGGACTCCTTTATTTAGGGCTGAACGTATTTGCTGTAGAAACTTTTGCAACAAAAACTGGCTTTCCTATGATTTTGTTGCAGCAGAGGTGGCTTGCTCATAATCTTGCTACATCAAAGCAAAGACTAACTTTCACACAATTTTACTCCAGCAAAGCAAGAACTGGCCTGCAAACTGCTATGTTTCCCAACCTGTGTAACAATTACAAATGCTATTAGATTCACGATTTAAGCTATATAAAAACTATCAAATTAATCAACAACAAATTTAAACATGGGTTGCCTCCCATGAACGCTTGTTTTAAAGTCAACAGCCTGACTTTTTCCCTGTTCATCCTTCTTGCAGATGGATTGAGGTGTGCTGTCTATCCACATCACCTCCCAGATAGTGCTTGACTCTTTGTCCATTAACCCTGAATGTCCTTCCTTCCTTTTCTTCTTCCAATTCAACAGTTCCAAAAGGGAAAACCTTGCTAATGCAAAAGGGACCACACCAACAAGATTTCCATTTCCCAAGAAACAAGGTCAGCCTGGAATTGTACAGCAGTACTCTCTGTCCCACTTCGAAGTTCCTTAGTTATATCTTCTTGTCATGCCATTGCTTTGCTTTCTCCTTATATAGTTTGGCATTCTCAAAAGCCTAACCACAGAATTCATCCAGCTCATTTAGCTGTAGCATCCTTTTCTCACTAGCAGCTTCCAGATTCAGGTTTAGCTTCTCCATTGCCCAATATGCTCGATGCTCTAGCTCTACTGGTAGATGACAAGCCTTCTCGAACACCAACTTGTATGGTGACATGCCCAGTGGTGTTTTATAAGCTGTTCTATAGGCCCATAATGCATCATCCAACCTCGAGGACCAATCCTTCCTCATGAGGCCTACTGTTTTCTCCAGGATTCTCTTGATCTCTCTGTTGGAGACTTCAACCTACCCACTCGTTTGTGGGTGATAGGGTGTTGCCACCTTGTGCCTTACTCCATATTTAGCTAGTAGTGCTCTGAACTGCCTATTGCAGAAATGGGTCCCTTTATCGCTGATGATGGCTTTAGGGGTTCCAAACCTTGTAAAGATGTTTCTCTTCAAAAATCTGGTCACCACCTTTGCCTCATTAGTTTGAGATGCACTGGCTTCCAACCATTTTGAAACATAGTCTACGGCTATTAGGATGTATTGATTCCCAAAACTCGAAGTGAATGGGCCCATGAAATCTATTCCCCACACATCAAATAATTCCAACTCTAGGATGTTATTCAGTGGCATTTCGTGTCTTCTAGATATCTTCCCTATACTCTGGCACCGGTCGCATTGCATCACAAAGGAGTGGGAGTCCTTGAATAGAGAAGGCCAGTAGAACCCAGCCTGTAGTACCTTGTTCGTAGTCCTCACTCCTCTAAAGTGGCCTCCATAGGGGGAAGCATGGCATTACTGTAAAATTTGCTCCATCTCTTCGCTGGGGATGTATCTTCTTATCATCTGATCAGTGCACTTCTTGAACAGGTACGGTTCATCCTAGTAATATAAGTTTACCTCATGCAGAAATTTCTTCTTTTGTTGTAACGTCAAGTCTGGTGGGAACATGCCATTCACCAGGTAATTTACATAATCAGCATACTATGGCACACCATCTTGGGACAGGAGGTAGAGTTGTTCATCTGGGAATCTCTCGTTAATTTCATTTGCTCCTGAGCTGTCCCCTTCTAGTCTAGAGAGATGGTTTGCCACTTGATTTTCAGTTCCCTTTCTATCCCTAATCTCCAGGTCAAATTCTTGAAGCAAAAGCACCCACCGAATGAGCCTGGGCTTAGAATCCTTTTTCTTAACCAAGTGTTTGATGGCAGAATGGTCTATGTGCACTATCACTTTTGCTCCTACCAGATATGATCTGAATTTTTCAAATGCGAAAACTACTGCAAGCAACTCCTTCTCTGTCACTGTGTAGTTCAGCTGGGCCCCTTGCAGTGTTTTGCTTGCATAATATATAGAATGAAACGGCTTGCTCCTACGCTGCTCGAGGACAGCTCCCAATGCTGCTTCACTAGCATCACACATTAGCTCAAATGGAGAGGTCCAGTCCGGTGCCACGATAACTGGGGTTGTACTCAATTTCTTCTTGAGATCTAGAAAAAAAATAGGGTCACCAGAGAATATGTTCCCTAACTGATCACCTATTTGAAGAGAAATGACCAAATTTTATATTTTTATCTGAAAAAATTAGAAATATCGTGTAGTGAGTTTAACAATTCAGTGAGCAGATAATACCTTCTATGACCTCTTAGGTCAATATATGGATGTACTCACATTTTAAAATTTATCACGTAGAAAATTATAGTTCGAAAATACACCATATAGGACCTGTATTTTAAAAATTCTCAAATCAAAGGATATTCATATATCCAAAACCACATATTGTACTGTATGATCATTAAAAAAATGTTATTATGCAACAAAATATTTCACATGAAAAGATTAGGAGGTTCCATATCAAAACCACCATACCAGAGTTCAAGCCCTTTCGTACTTTGCTGGTGTAGGATTTGCCTGAACTCAGCATCCCAGCTAAGATTTGCTTTACCACTATTCAAGAGGACACACGAAGGGACTATAATATGGGTATTTCCCAAGCATACATCAATTAAGGGCAAATCACATATAATATAATCAGCATCTCGCCCAGATAAGAGGCATCCTACTCTCTTTCACATATCATATCCCGTGTGTTAGCTGTCACATGAGGCTAGCACCATCTCTACTAGCTGAAGTGTCAAGGTGCACCAAGGCTAACATCACTTATTCTTATTAAACAATGTTTCCAATAGGATTCCTCTACAGAAACCATTATTTACACATAAGCCATATCGTTCAAAACAGATGTTTCAATATAAATTCAGAATTTTTAGTCTCAGTACAAATCCTTTGTCAAAAATTTACCAATCATGGTAATCACATATACATGCCTTTTTCCAAGGCAATCTTATAGCTTTACATAACAATTTCACGTTCACAATATATTTCCTTTACCATATAATGAGAAATACATTTTAAATCAAATATTCAATGAGTTCAAAAATATATTTTTAAAATCATACTCTTCTTGAACTATATGCCAAATTATAAACAATTCAGGTAATTGAATCCATTTCAGAGACATATAAAAATATAAATAACTTGTAAACATAATCAATTATACATTTAAAGTTCAAGAAGAGCAAAGAATAAGTCATAGAAAGAATTATCTATTCACAAGGTAAGGCTCCAGGTTCGACAGTCCCAAAATGTACTTTTTCAATTTAAATTTGATCAAACAGATCTCAAAATTGAGTCCAGAAGGTCCAAAAACTTAGGAAATGACTCTGGAATCGCAAAATTTAGCCTCTAAGAGTTTAGTCAACACTAGTCAACTGATGGGTACTATTCACAATCGAAAGTACTATTCATTGTCATAATCACTATTCATACCCACCTGATTTACTATTCATGGCGCACAAAAAGTTGTGAAAATGGCTAAAAAAATTACATATCCTAAGGTTTATCTATTTTCTAAATCCATCTATGATGTCAGATTTTCAATTTGAGGTCTCTAAATATATATCAATAGTATTTTTCTCTTCTATATGTTTTCTCTCTAAGTCTGGAATGTTTACAAGCCTTTGATCTCAAACTAAGGGTTCCACTGGATTTAAGACGAAGAGTACTACAATTTTGACTGAACAATTTTTCAAATCAGTCACAGAATCTGTAACATCCTTAATTTCGTTTCTTTTATTGATAAAGGTACATAAAAAATTTTAATTAAGGAAATAAAATTTATTAGACAATATTTTAGATATCTAAGGAAATATAATCCTTAGAAATTCTTCACCTTAGGTATATGCATAGAAAATGTTTCTAACATTAAGAGAACAAATAAAGAAGGAAAATCTAATAAGAAGGAAATTAGAAATAACATACTAAAGAGATGCAAAATTCTTGGATAAGGAAGATAAATTTTTAGAAACAAGTAAAGGTCTTAAACTTTCAAAGAACATTGAATTAGGGTAATTTTTCCTAATTCAAGAACTATAGTTACTAAGTTTAAAATCTTTACCCATACATTGGGCTTTTACCTATGGACACTTCATATAGAGTTTTTCCACTTCACATAAGTTTCTAGCAAGCCCATTGGATAACCTAAACAAGAAATTAAACATAGACTTGGACTAGGATATAGTAATTTCACAAATAGCCCAAAAATTATGAAAATGTGACCAAGCCCACCAAGAAAGGAAGAATTTTATCCAAAGCAAAGAAAATGGGTAGGACAAGCCCATAATGGTTAGGAATAAGCCCAAATCCAAGAGGAAAACTAAAATAAAATAAATTAGATGATGATATAATAATAAGAATAAAGATTAGGTTACATGGCATTAAGACAAAAAATTTAGCAAGTGGTGTGATTCTACATTCATCACTTAAGCAAGTGGCATGATAATACAAGGCTTTAGGACAAAAACATCTATATCCTACACTCATAATTTTAGCAAGTGGTATGATAATACATGGTATTAGGACAAAACATTCATAGCCCACACAAATAATATCAACCAAATAATGAAGATTCAAGGGCTAGAAATTTGCCACCTAAAAAGGCAAACCTATCATACTTGTTTAAGACAAAAGAAAATGGAAATGAATCCCTAAATCAAAGGGACCTTGTACCATATCTTAAGAACATATTATCATAATTTTCAAAATACAAATCTCCTTTTCCTATGCATATCTTGACTAAGGAAGAGGAAGACGAGAACATAAGTTGTTTGTTTTCCAAAAATTCAACAAAGTGTATCCTAATTGTGATAAGGTAGACCCATGATCATGAAAGGTGAATTATTTGGTGGTCTATATAAGAAAACCCACCCTTACAACATTAGAATTTCGTCCAAGTGAGGGAGAGAAAAAAATAGAAGCAAGGTAGAGTGAGGAAAGGAGAGGAAGAAAGGAACAAAGAGGAAGGAGAAGTCTAGAAGACTAAGTGCTCCAAGTAAGTTTAACAATATTTCTTTTTGAAGAAAACTTTTGAAACTTATAATATTTGTATGAGATTTTGATCTTAGAACTTTTATGATTGGTCATGATGTTGCTATATCATGTTACATATTGATCTTGCATGTGATGTATGTTTGAATACTTAGATTGGTGTAGATAGTTCTGCATGGTTATGGCTATGGGTGGCAGAATTTTAAGCTTCGGTATTGTAATTTCTGGGAATAATCTATAAGGAATTAAAATAAATGGTTAACATAAGAATTAAAGATATATGTGTCCCAGATTTTTAGCCACTGGAATCATTCCATTTGGAGTCCATATGAGGTAGCTATGGTCTAATTAGTAGTCAAAGGTCAGAAAATGAATCATCAGGGAAGAATATGTTAGGATAGCTTCGGTAATTTAATTTCGGGGAATTATTGGTAGGGAATTAAAATAAATGGTTAACATAAGAATTAAAGATATGTATGTCATGGATTTTTAGACACTGGAATCATTCAATTTGGAGTCCATATGAGGGAGATATGAGCCGATTAGTAGACAAAGGTCAGAAAATGGGTCATCAGGGAAAAATATGTTAGGATAGCTTCGGTATTTTAATTTCTGAGAAGTATCTGTAAGGAATTAAAATAAATTATTAACATAAGAATTAAAGATAAATGTGTCATGGATTTTTAGGCACTGGAATCATTCAATTTCAAGTCCATTTGAGGTAGATATAAGCTGATTAGTAAGCAGAGGTCAGAAAATGTTTATTCAGAGTATGTTATTAAAGCTTTAGTTTTTGAATTTCTGGGAAATATTCTGTAGGGAGTTAAAATCGTACGCCAAGATAACAATTATAGATATAGGGCTCATGGATTTTGACCAACTGGAATAACTCAATTTGGAGTTCAAATTTGGGAGATATGGTCTAATTAGTCAGTAAAGGTCAGAACCTACACGAGAAGAAATAATATGTACATTTAGGGAGTAATATCACCTTGATTTCTTAATATTTCGCTACAATGTTCAACATAATAGTTTTAGATAATTGTTTTATCTTGAAATTGACACTAAGATCACCTACATCAGAGTTAAATTGAGGGAGTTATGCTCTGATTAGTAAGAGAAGGTTAGATAGGATGAAAACCTGCATCAAGAAAATAAAGAAATAAAATTAGTATTTTAAAAAGAAGATGAATCTTAACAAATGACTAGTATAGCCATAGCCATTGCCATTGCATGAAATTACTACCATTTTAAGTGTGTAATTTTTAACATGGAATTTACCCTAGTACTCATATAAATTTACAAGAAGTTTTGAAAGTGCCGGTTTTATTTGAAAAATCTTAGTATGCTCCGTGGTTGCAGTATTTTCACATCAGAAAAGAATTATTCTAGTTACTGGAAAACAAAATTGTGATTTGTTAAAAGTGCATGTCTAAGGAAAGCTCTGGCAAGGAAATACATGGTACTTAAGCGTGTTCATTAGTGACCCACCTCTCTTTCCTGGGAACTTTTCTGGTGCGCTGTTTACAGAGTACAATTACTATCCAGTTACTAAGGTATTAGTATAGAATTTTGACATGGAAATGTTTTATAAAGTGATATTTTAAATGGTTATGTTCATGGCATGATTACCAATGATTTATGGTAATAGTTATATTTTGATGAACATACTTGTTATTGAAAGCATATTTTTGGCTATCATTGTGAAAAGAAAAGAAATGAGCACGGTCACATGGCAATCCGTGTGGTGCACCAGTAGGGGACGCCCTACCAACGGTTATGATCATGTTAATAAGAAAAGAAAGAGAAAGTGTGCCATGTCGGACGGAGCGAGATAAGCTCGTACCGAAAAGTAGAGAATACTCACCCTGACCGGGGTAGCTTGAAGTAAGAATAAGTGGATAGTCATCATATGAAATTCGAAAAATAGTTATTCATGCCATACATGTCATAATTGTATAATTTTCATGTGCATGATAAAGTGCATTCATGTGACCTAAAGATATTTTCTGTAGTTTATACAGCTGAACATGACGTGATGAACTATATTGATGGTAAATTATGATTTATTGTTGAACTTACTGGGATTTAATTCTCACTATATTTCCATATCATGTTCAGAAGAATAAATATGCAGATATTCTCTATGACACTTATTATCTCTGTACGTTGGATCGAGGTGCCCTACCTTGGGCAACTTCCAGTTATTTCAGATGTAACTGTCGTAGATGTAACTGAGATTCCGGTGGACGTGCCACCCGAACCAGTGTCCCCGGAAGTAGTCGATATAGATGATTAGAACTAATATGTATCTTTGTACAAATGTTTGTAAAATAATGGTGTGTAGTTTGTAAAATAATAGTGTGTATGGAAACTCAGTATTGTATAAATTAAATAAATGTTATATTGAGTTAAGTTGTAACGAGGTAATAACTTCATGGTATTTAAAAAAAAAATTTACATAAATGGAGTTGTTACAGAATCACTGCAGATCAGAAGTAGAAATTTTTTAAAAAAGGTATGTTATGAAATTTCTATTTTAAGACATCAAATTGAAAATCTGACACTGTAAATGGATTCAGGAGATAGATAAACTTTAGGATATGAAATTTTTCAGCCATCTAACAACTTTTTGTGCGTCGTGAATGGTAAATTCGGCCGATATGAATAGTGATTTCTGGTAGTAAATAGTAACTTTGACTGTGAATAGTATCCATAGTTGACCAAGCTCTCAAAGGCCAAATTTCGTTATTCTTGAGTCTTTTTCTAGGTTTTTGAACCCTCTGAACTCGTTTTTTAAGTTTATTTGATCAAATTTGGATTAGAAAAATATGTTTTAGGGCTATTCAACCTGGAACCTTACCTTGTGAGTAGATAATTCTTTCTATAACTTACCATATGCTCTTCTTGAATTTTAAATGTATAATTGATTATGTTTACAAGTTATTTATACTTTTATGTCTCTAAAATGGATTAAATTATCTGAATTGTTTACAATCTGGTATATAGTTTAAAAAGAGTATAGTTTTGAAAATGATTTTTTGAACTCATTGAATATGTGATTTTAAATGTATTTCTCATTATATGGTAAAGGAAATATATTGTGCATGTGACATTGATATGTAAAGCTATAAGATTTCTTTGGAAACAAGCATGTATATGTTATCACCCTAAATGAGAAGTTTCTGACAGAGGAATTGTACTGAGATTGAAATATATGCAAATATGATTTTTTTTTAGGAATCTTTTTGGAAACATTGTTTTCTAATAGCAGGCGATGTTAGTCCTAGTGCACCTTGACACCTTAGATATCAAGGGTAGTGTTAGCCTCATGTGATAGCCAACACACATGATATGATATGTGAAAGAGAGTGGGATGCCTCTTATCTAGGCTAGATGCTGACTCTTTGATATGTGATTTGCGCTCCCTTGCTGTGTGCTTGGAAAATTGCCCATATTAAAGTCCCTTCACCTGTCCTCTTGAATGGTGGTAGGGAAAACCTTAGCTGGGATACTGAGTTTAGGCAAATCCTACACCACCAAAATACGAAAAGGCTTGAACTCTAATATGAGATCCTCCTAATGTTTTTATGAGAAATATTTTGATGCATAAAAATATTTGAATAATGATCATACTGTATTGCATATGATTTTCGACATCTGAATGTGATTTGAACTAAGAATATTTGAAATGCAAGTCCCATATGGATGTACTTCTGAACTATAATTTTCTATGTGATAAATTTTAATATATGAGTACATCCATTTGTTAACCTAAGAGGTTATAGAAAGTATTATCTGCTCACTTAGTTGTCAAACTCACTACACGATACTACATTTTTTTAAGATAAGAATACAGAGTTTGGTCTTTCCCCTTTAGATAGTTGATAAGCTAGACGACATAATCTCTAGGTGAGCTTACTTTGTTTTTAAGGTTCGTAGATTTTGATTTATATTGTACTTGTACTCTAGAGTTTGCTCTGAACGCCACAGGTAGGATCCTTACTTCTGTTGTTACATTGATATTTATAGACTAGATATGTATATTGTGTATAAATGGAAATATATTGTGTATAAATGGAAATACCTATTTGTAAAGAAGTGTATTATACATGTTATTGAAAATATATGTTCGAAAATGATGTATTTCACGTGCCCTAAAATTAGGGGTGTGACGAGTTGGTATCAGAGAACTAGGTTTTCCTGTGGCTATCAGAGCACAGGATTATTTAGTAGAACCTTTAGTATGGATATGAGCCGAACATATTTATACTTCAGTTGCTGCTACGAGATTCTATATGGTTTCAATTTTCTTTCTATTCCAAGTTTGCTAAATTTTCTAGTATAAGATTTATTGAATATTGTGATATTTTAAAAAGTATCTATGGGTCAATTTTTTCTAGAAAGTGAAAAGGATAGGTGTGCCAGAGAATTTAAAGAATTGAGACAAATGTCAAATATGATTTTTTCTGAATGTGATATTTATTATACTCGATTGTCTAGATATGGTAGACTTTGATGTGATATTGGAAATAGATTGGTTAGCATCATGTCATGCCATTTTAGAATGTCATTTTAAGGTAATTAAATTCAATATTCTCAAAGAATTTTCTTTCATGATACGAGGTGATTGTAGTAAAGTACCAAATAATTTAATCTCTGCTTTAACAGCTCATAAGCTATTACAAAAAGGATGCCAAGGGTATTTAGCAGTGGTCAAAGATGTTGATATAAAGTACCTCAATGTAGAGTAAGTTCTAGTGGTTAAAGAATTCCCTAATGTGTCCTCTGAGAAATTTCCACGATTATATTGAACTGATATATAAAATTTGATATTGATTTACTTCTTGGAACCCAACTAGTGTTTATTTCTCATATAGAATGGAACCCACCGAACTTAAGAAATTGAAGAATTAGTTGCAATATTTGTTAGATAAGGGATTTATTTGCCCTAGTACTTCTTTGGGGTGCTCTAGTTCTATTTGTGAAAAAGAAAGATGGATCGCTTCGATTGTGCATAGATTATATACAGTTGAATAAGGTGGCAGTGTATAATAAATACTTAATACCTCGGATAGATGATATGTTTGATCAGCTATAGGGTGTTCAATATTTTTTAAAAAAACTGATTTAAGATCTAAGTATAATCAATTGAGGATAAGGGAAGAGGATATTGAAAAAATTGCTTTTAAGACTTGGAATAGGCATTATAAGTTCTTTGTGATGACATTTGGTTTGAAAAATGCCGTAGTTGCATTCATGGATTTGATAAATAAAGTATTTAAGCCATCCCTAGATCAATTTTTTATTATATTTATTGATGATATACTAGTATAATCCAAGTCAGTTTTCATCAAAACAGAAAGTTTTGTCCTTTTCTAGCAAACTGCATAGAGGTTTGGCAACCTTGGAGAAATCCTTAATGAACCTCCCTGCATGGCTAAGGAAGCTTCGAATGCCCTTGACAGAGGTGGGAGGAGGCAGCTTCTCTATGATTTCCACCTTGGCCTTGTCAACCTCAAGTCCTTTTTGAGAAACTTTATGTCCCACCACAATCCCCTCTTTTACCATAAATTGACATTTCTCCCAGTTCAGCACCAAGTTTGTTTCCTCACATCGTTGTAAGACTTTAGCAAGGTTTCCCAAACATAGGTCGAAGTCAAAGGAGTCCCCAAAGACTGAGAAGTCATCCATGAAAATTTCCACAAGCTGCTCAGCCATTTCTGTGAAAATTGCCATAATACATCACTGAAACGTTGCTGGAACATTGCAAAGCTCGAATGACATTCTTCGAAATGCAAAGGTACCATAGGGACATGTGAATGTGGTCTTATGCTGGTCTTCAGGTGCTATAGCAATCTAGTTGTACCCTAAATACCCATCTCAAAAACAATAATATTCCCTTCCCACAAGTCTATCTAACATTTGATCGATGAATGACAGAGGAAAATGATTTTTCCTGGTGCTTTTGTTCAGTTTCCGATAATATGAAAATCCTCTAGCCAGTCACAACCTTGGTGGGGATGAGCTCATTGTTTTCATTTTCCACCACAGTCGTACCCCCTTTCTTAGGAACACATTGAACTGGACTCACCCAGGAGCTGTCTGATATGGGGTAGATAATTCCAGCATCTAGCCACTCGATGATTTCCTTCTTTACCACCTCCTTCATTATTGGGTTGAGCCTCCGTTGGGGTTCTATGGACCCTTTTTCATTGCTCTCCAAAAGGATCTTATGCATGCAAAATAAGAGGCTGATTCCTTTAATATCAGTAAGTGTCTAACCAATAGCCTTTTTGAATTTCTTCAATGTCATGACCAATTTCTCCTCTTGTTCTCCTGTCAAAAGCGCTGAGATAAAGACAGGAAGAGTGGTTGTTTCTCCTAGATACACATACTTGAGGTGTGCTGGAAGTGGCTTCAGTTCCAAGACTGATGGTTCCTCTACTGATGCCTTCAGCAACCTTGATTCTGGTGGGGTCACGTATAATGGCTCCTTCATTGGCCCCTTCTTCTTAATGCCATGCCTGACATCAATCCAGGCCCATTCTTTCTCGTCTTCTCCTTCTGAATCTGAGTTATCTGTCCATGCTACTGATGATGGGCCCTTGCAGCATTTTCTAAACTGCTCTAATGCTAATGTGTCTATCATAGACACAATTGCACACTCTTCTTCTTCACTGGGAAACTTCATGATTTGGAGTACATTGAATGTAACCTGCTCATCCTAGACTCTCATGGTCAATTCCCCTTTTTTAACATCAATTAATATCCGGCCAGTTGCTAGGAATGGTCTACCCAAAATAATTGGTACCTCTGCATCAGCTTCATTGTCCAGTATTATAAAGTCTACTGGGAAGATGTACTTGTCCACCTTAACCAGGACATCCTCAATTTTTCCTTCTAGATGTGCAATGGATCTGCCTGCCAGTTGCTGTGAGACTGTGGTAGGCCTTGCTTCTCCAATTCCTAGCTTTTTAAATATGGCCATTGGCATGAGGTTGATGCTTGCTCCCAAGTCACAAAGTGCCTTGCCAAAATACTAGTTCCCAATAGAACTAGGTATGGTGAAACTACCTGGATCCTTGAGTTTGGGTGGCAGCTTATTTTGCAGCATAGCACTGCATTCTCGCGTGAGAGCAACAATCTCAAACTCACTAAATCTTCTCTTCTTGGTCAAGATGTCCTTCATGAACTTTACATAATTTGGCATCTGCTCTAATGCTTCCACCAAAAGAATGTTGATGTGCAATTGTTTCAGGACATCTAGGAATCTTTTAAACTGCTGGTCATTCTGCTGTTTCTGGAATCTCTGAGGAAAGGAGGAGGTAACTTAATTTACTGCACGTTTTGATGTGGCAATGCTACAGTATTTTGCTGTGGCAAAGCAACAACATTTTCTCCAAAGATGATTGCTTCCTCACTTACCTCCTCCTATTGCTTTTGCTTGTCTTTCTTCTTCTCCAGGGGTACAGTGGAGTTTCTCTGGTCCTGTCCTCTTGCTTTTGGTGCTTCCACCACTTTTCCACTTCTCAAGGCTATAGCCTTGCAGTGCTTTTTCCCTTCTCTCTTAGGGACTTCAGTATTTCTTGGAAGTGTCCTTGGAGGTTTTCTTTTTAGTTCATTGGCAAGCTGTCCTACTTGGGTTTCCATATTCCGCAATGAGGCCGCTTGACTCTGGATCATAGCATCATTTCTTGCCACATATTCCTTCAGCAGGGATTCTAGTGAAGTGGGGGTTTCACTAGGCTGCTGCCTTTGCTACTAAAAACCAGGGGGGGCCTATGGTCTTTGTGGAGCAGAGTTGCTCCCCTGTCCCATACCATAGTTACTCCAAGAAAAATTAGGGAGTTGCCTCCATCCTGGGTTATACGTGTTGGAGTATAGATTGTTATTGCGATTCATATTTCCCACATAGCACACTGATTCTGGGTTTGAGGGACAAGTTTCAAATAGATGGGTTCCATTGCACAGGACACAAGATGGTCCATTCTCTTGGGCTACATTAGCTGCTTGAGGGCGGGTCAATTGCTGGTTCTTTTAGACATTAACTAGCGAAGCTAACTGGGCTGTGAGAGAAGTGACTTCACTCACTTCATGCATGCCCGTTGTTTTCTTTCCAGTTGAAACTCTCTCCATTGGCCATTGATAGTTGTTGCTGGCCATCCTTTCGAGCAGCTCGTGTGCCTCATTATATGTTTTGGACAATAGTGCTCCATTAGCTGCTGTATCCACTATGGAGCAGGTTTGAGCATTAAGGCCATTGTAAAAGGTCTCCATCTGAATATAGTAAGGGATTCTATGATGGGGGCATCTCTGTAACAGCTCTTTATACCTCTCCCAGGTCTCATACAATGATTCACCTTCCAATTGTTGGAAAGATGTGATGTCATCCTCAATATGGCATTCTTGGTGGGCAGAAAGTATTTTAGCAGAAATTTCTCTGCTAAATCACTCTATTTAGCAATAGAGTCGGGTGGCAGAGAGTTCAACCACGCTCTTGCTCGATCTCTTAATGAGTAAGGGAACAGTTTCAGCCTAAGCACTTTTTTTGTTACCCCATTCATTTTGAAAGCATCTGTGACTTCCATGAATACTCTCAGGTGAAGGTGAGGGTCCTCTGTAGGCATTCCACTGAACTGCCCTGTAGTCTGCAGCATCTGGAACATTACTGGCTTGAGCTCAAAATGAAGAGCCTTGATTTCTGGTCTCACAATGCTCGGGTTCAACCCATTCAGGTTTGGTTGAACATAAGTGTTTAAGACCCTATCTCTATTGTCTATGTTGTCTGCACCATTTTGATTGGCCATTTCTGCCTGCTACTGAGGTTCTAATTGTTCTCTCCATCTCCTTAAAAGCATTCTTTCTATCTCTGGATCTAGAGGCAGAAGCTCCTTGTCAGCCCGGCTCATGCACTGCGTTACCTGTTCAACAAGACACCAAAGTGACTAATAGATGTGACTAAAAACACATCACACAGTCAAGTAACTAATAACAATTTTCAAGTTGACACTCCTCAGCAACAGCACCAAAAACTTGTTGGTGTTGCAAAGATGAATGCAATGTTAGAACGCAAGTGCACGTGTCGTGACCAAGTAATAAAGTGATTTGTGAGTATCGTCCCACGAGGAGTGAACTAAAACTATTATAGCGAATTATGTTTTGTAAAATGCTGTAGCAAAAATAAGATGGTTCACAAGATTTAAATAGAGGTAGATCAACTGAATATAACTATAACTAAGATGAGGGGAACTAGAGAGTAAAAGAAAATGATATTAGGTGGTCTAGGGTTGCTTTGTAACAACTCCATTTAAGTATCAATTTTTTTTTTAAAATACCATGAAGTTATTACCTCGTTACAACTTAACTCAATATAACATTTATTTAATTTATACAATACAGAGTTCACATACATGTCATTAATCAAAACATACGTACAGCATATCAAACACATAAAATCTACATCTTATTTATTCTGGTTGACCAATTCCGGAGATACAGGTGCGGGTGGTTGCACCTTCACCAGGATCTAAGCCAACTTGACCACAAACATTTTATTTGTTTCTAGGATCTGCCCAACATAAAGTACTCGATCCAACATGAATTAAAAGCCAGAGCTATAGAAAAATCTGCATAACTAATTTTCTGAACATGATATGGAAATATAGTGAGAATTAAATCCCAGAAAGTTCAATAATAAATCATCATCAATATAGCTCATCACATCATGTTCAGCTGTATAAACTACAGAAAATATCTTTGGTCTCATAATGTATTATATCTATGCACATAAGAATCATGATGTAATGATATGTATGACAGGATTAACTATTTTCAAAATATCATATGATGGTCATCAACTTATTCTCATTTCAAGCTACCCCGGTCAGGGTGAGTATCCTCTACTCTCCGGTATGGACTTTTCTCGCTCCGTCCGACATGGCCCACTTTCTCTTTCTTTTCTCATTAACATGATCATAACCGTTGGTAGCGCGTCCCCTACTGGTGCACCACACGGATTGCCATGTGACCGTGCTCATTTCTTTTCTTTTCACAATGATAGCCAAAAATATGTTTTCAATAATAAGTATGTTCATCAAAATATAATTATTACCAAAAATCATTAGTGATCATGCCATGAACATAACCATTTCAAATATCACTTTATAAAATATTTCCATGTCAAAATTTCACACTTAAGATGGTAAGAAGTTCATACAATGGCAATGGCTATGGCTATACTAGTCATTTATTAAGATTCATCTTTTTTTTAAAATACTAATTTTATTTCTTTATTTTCTTGATGTAGGTTTTCATCCTATCTAACATTCACTTACTAATCAGAGCATAACTCCCTTATTTTAACTCTGATGTGGGTGATCTTGGTGTCAATTTCAAGATACAACAATTATCTAAAACTAATATGTTGAACATTGTAGCGAAATATTAAGAAATCAAGGTGATATTTCTCCCTAAATGTATAGGTTATTTCTTCTCGGATAGGTTCTGACCTCTACCTACTAATCTATCCATATCTACCTCATATGGACTCCAACTTGAGTGATTCCAGTGGCTAAAAATCCGTGACACACATATCTATAATTCTTATATTAACCATTTATTTTAATTCTATACAGATAATTCCCAGAAATTAAAATACAGAAGCTATCCTAACATATTCTTCCCTGATGAACCATTTTCTGACCTTTGCTTACTAATCAGACAATATCTACCTCATATGGACTCCAAATTGAATGATTCCAATGGCTAAAAATCTGTGACACATATATCTTTAATTCTTATGTTAACAATTTATTTTAATTCCCCACATATAAGTCCCAGAAATTAAAGTATTGAAGAAATCCTAACATATTCTTCCCTGATGAACCATTTTCTGACCTTTGCTTATTAATCAGACCATATCTACCTCATATGGACTCCAAATTGAATGATTCCAGTGGATAAAAATCCATGACACAAATAGATATAATTCTTATGTTAACCATTTATTTTAATTCCATACAGATAATTCCCAGAAATTAAAATACAGATGCTAACCTAACATATTGTTCTCTGATGAACCATTTTCTGACCTTTGCCTACTAATCGGACCATATCTACCTCATATGGACTCCAAATTGAATGATTCCAGTGGCTTAAAATCCGTCACACACATAGCTATAATCCTTATGTTAACCATTTATTTTAATTCCATACAGATAATTCCCAGAAATTAAAACACCGAAACTAAAAATTCTGCCACCCATAGCCATAACCATGCAGAACTATCTACACCAACCTAAGTATTCAAACATAGATCACATGCAAGATCAATATGTAACATGATATAGCAACATCATGACCAATCATCAAAGTTCTAAGATTAAAATTTCATATAAATATTATAAGTTTCAAAATTTTTCTTCAAAAAGAAATATTGTTAAACTTACCTGGAGCACTTATTCCCCTAGACTTCTCCTTCCTCTTTCTTCCTTTCTTCCTCTCTTTTCCTCACTCTACCTTGCTTTTATTTTTCCTCTCCCTCACTTGGACGAAATTATAATGTTGTAAGGGTGGGTTTTCTTATATAGACCACCAAATAATTCACCTTTCATGATCATGGGTCTACCTTATCACAATTAAGATACACTTTGTTGAATTTTTGGAAAAAAAATAACTTATGTTCTTGTCTTCCTCTTCCTTAGTCAAGATATGCATAGGAAAAGGAGATTTGTATTTTTAAAATTATGATGATATGTTCTTAAGATAAGGGACAAGGTCTCTTTGATTTAGGGATTCATTTCCATTTTCTTTTGTCTTAAACAAGTATGATAGGTTTTCCTTTTTAGGTGGCAAATTTCTTGCCCTTGAATCTCCATTATTTGGTTGATATTATTTGTGTGGGATAGGAAAGTTTTGTCCTAATGCCACGTATTTTCATACCACTTGCTAAAATTGTGAGTGTAGGATATAGATGTTTTTGTCCTAAAGCCTTGTATTATCATGCCACTTGCCTAAATGATGAATGTAGAATCACACCACTTGCTAAATTTTTGTCTTAATGCCATGTAACCTAATCTTTATTATTATTATTATATCATCATCTAATTTATTTTATTTTATTTTTTCTCTTGGATTTGGGCTTATTTCTACCCATTATGGGCTTATTCCTACCAATTTTATTTGCTTTGGATAAAATTCTACCTTTCTTGGAGGGCTTGGTCACATTTTCATAATTTTTGGGCTATTGGTCCAATTACTATATCCTAGTCCAAGTCTATGTTTTATTTCTTGTTTAGGTTATCCAATGGCTTGCTAGAAACTTATGTGAAGTGGAAAAACTCTATATGAAGTGTCCATAGGTAAAAGCCCAATGTATGGGTAAAGATTTTAAACTTAGTAACTCTAGTTCTTGAATTAGGAAAAATTACCTGAATTCAATGTTCTTGAAATTTTAAGACCTTTACTTGTTTCTAAAAATTTATCTTCCTTATCCAAGAATTTTGCATCTCTTTAGTATGTTATTTCTAATTTCTTTCCTATTAGGTTTTCCTTCTTCATTTGTTCTCTTAATGTTAGAAACATTTTCTATGCATATACATAAGGTGAAGAATTCTAAGGACTATATTTCCTTGGATATCTAAAATATTGTCTAATAAATTTTATTTCCTTATTAAATTTTTTATGTACCTTTATCAACAAAAGAAATGAAATTAGGGATGTTACATGCTTCAAGGTTGCCATGAACTACTGCACTCATATTTGCTCTAAGGATTGCTACAGCAATTTTCTCAATGCCAAGTTCAGTCTTGAATGGGGTCTTTCCAGACTTCCATTCCTTGCAATTCTAGGGTTCAGACACACATTCCTGCATCAATCCTCACCCCCGAATTGTGCATGAAGCTCCAACTATTGGGCTAATGGGGTAACCATATATCCCTATATTGGCTAACCCCATACATTCAACTCTTTTTCCAGCCTCCATTACCCTTCCAGGTGAATATTGGCCTTAATCTTCCTCCATTCAACTTCCGTTATCAGGGGAAATTAAAATATACACACAGTTGAATGTTACAACAATGCTGCAGCAAATCATTGATACTAAAAATGTGCATGTGTTCATTACAACCCTTCTACAACCCTAGCTAGAAATTAGCCCAGCCTCATAGCTACACTGGTTACAGCAGAAAAGTATTGGTATGCATCCCAAGTGATACAAATAACAATAAAACAATAGATGTAGTTTCCTGCTAAAATAGTAAAAATCACAACAGGGATGAATGAAATTCAGGAATTGCAGACTCTTTCATGCTCCATTGCTTCACCATGCAGTGTCAGTGCACCCTGGGCTGAGGTGTTTCTCACAATCCTCTCCCACCAGGGATTTTGGGTTATCTCTCTCTCTGTATTTTTCTTCTTCCTCCATGTAGTCTCTCCTCCTCCGTGCCTCTGCTTTTTGCCCTTTTTATAGTCAAGCCTTGTGGTCCCAGTAAAGTGGCTTGGTTTCTACTGACATTCTCCTTGCTCTGCAGCCAGCATCCTTGCGTGTGATAAAGGAGAATTTTGAGTATTAATGACTATATTTTATCCTCTAATTCATAGCAAACTTGTGGTTATTTTCTTGCTTTTGGTTATGTTTTGCTTTGGATACTACTTTGATTGTTTTTATGCTTGTAGGTGAGCAAAAGAGGCAAAGAAGCAAGGGAAAGCAGTCATGAAAAGTGCCATATGGACTTGGAACAAGATGAGGAGGAAGCAAGGAGGAAGCCCACCAAAAATCAGCAAGAAAGGAGCATGGCAGCCTCCAACATGGCCAAGCCATTCTTGGTGGCATGCAACACGGCCAGGCCGTGTTCTGTTCAAGAAGCTGCAGCAAATCCCAGAAATCTGCCTGAAGCACGGCCGTGCTGCGGGTCTGCGAACACCGTATTTTTTAGGGTTTTGGCCACCCAAACTGATATATATGCTTAGGGGTGCGCAGCTAAGCAGGGGGGAACTGTAGGAAACATTGGAGAAACACTTTCTAGCCTTAGGAAACATATTTAGATTAGTTTTTTACATAGTTCTTTGAGGATTTTGATGTTTTAGAGTAGATTTTACTGCTTTGAAGTTGTAATTTATCTGAATTCATCTACACACCAGGTTCTATCCTTCTACTTCTACTTCTTCTTATTCCTTCTCTATTGTATTGAACTACTATGGATTACTCAATGAATATGAACTTGATTTCCATTTTTATTATGTGTGAGTAAATTCTATGTAGGGTTTCAGTAAACCCAATTGTGATACAATGATACTATGCCTATGACCTGAATTATGAAACCCTAATTGTAATTAGGACTAGATTGATTTGGATTGACTATTGTATGCATGAATTAGTTGATAGAATGCCTGATCACCAATCTATCACGTATTAAGTATTTAATCGATGAACTGAAAGGTGAAGATTAAAACCAGAATCCAATAGTTAATTAGGGTTGTCTTAATCACGAAAGTAGTTTAAGATACTCTAGGCTTGAATCAATTAATGGGAACGAGAAAACCGATTAGTTGCATTCTATGGTTGGCATGAAGCTTAATGGACCTAGGTTAAGCTAAGAACCACGAAAGTAGGCAATTGGATTAACCTAGGTACGATTAGTAACACTTGAAAGAGGTTGCTAGTTAATTAAGGCTAAACAATCCCCAATAACCTAGATAATTACAATTAAAGGTACTTATTAGTTGTTGAGTATCATAAGTGTGGTGAACCATAACCCTAGGCTTTGTTAATTGAATTCTTAATTTACTTAATTGTGACAAACTCTCTATCGCTTTACATCGATCTCGATAGCTCATTTTGCATAATTCTAGTAGTTGACATTGTTCTCTGTGGGATACGACCCGTACTCGCCAGACTAGCTACAGCTACGCCGTGTGCTTGCAGTTAATTATAAAACACACACAACAGCGTGCAGCCTTTTTCTCCACTTTCAGTAGTGGAGGCCGTTCTGTACCAACCCAATCAGCAGCCTGCAGTGTCAGTTGGTTGCTGCTTTCTCCTGCTAGGTGGTGGCTGCACCTGCTGCGCAGCTCTCCTCCCCTGCCACCTGCGCCATATCAAATAGAATTAGCACCTCGTATTAAAAAGGGGCCAGCTCACTCAATATCACTCGGTTTGCTGCCATGATTGCCACATATGCTTACTAAATTGCTACAGCAAACAAGGTGGATGATATTGTATCTAAGGGAGCCATCCCATTCAATTAAATCCGGGAATAAGAGTGCTTAATACATCAAAACAGCTCAGTAAACACACTTGGAAAGCACATAAAAACTACAATAAATTATAGTTATCACATCTTTACATTCTACAAACCAGGTTTTATCTTTCTACTTTACTGTCATCTCTACTTCTACTCTTCTATCTTGGTTTATATTGAACTATTATTATTTACTTAATAAATATGATTTTGGTTTCTTTTTCTATTATGCGTGAGTAGAGTTATATCTAGGGTTTCGGTAAACCCACTTATGATGTGATGATACACTGTGCTAATTGAATTGTGGAACCTTAATTGAGATTATTTGTGGTTAATTAGGATTAGCTATTATGCATCAATTATATGAGTTGATGAATGTTTGGCCAACATTTTATCATGTCTTAGGATTTCTTGACTATCCGATTCGACAGCCGGCTACTCAGAATCACGTAAAACGAAGGTCTGGGCGTTCCTAAGGAGTTCTTCTTTTCAACGAGTCCAGTTTATTATTTTTGCCACCGTCATTTGGATGCACGAAAATGCCCCCTAGGGTTTTTCGACGACCCGATTCAATTGCCGGTAACTCGAAATCACGCAAAACGAAGGTCGTGGCTTTCTACGGAGTTCTTCTTTTCAACGAGTCCACTTCTTATTATTTTTACCACTTTCATCCCGATGTACGAAATTGCCCCCTAGGGTTTTTGAACAGCCCGATTCGACCGTTGGCTAATCAAAATCATACGAAACGAACGTCTTACCATTCCTAAGGAGGACTTCTTTCCCATGAGAATACGTTTTTGTATTTTCTCTACCGTCATTCGGATGCAAAAAAATGTCCCTTAAGGTTTCTCGTCGACCTGATTCGACCACCAACTAGTCAGAATCACGCGAAACGAAGGTCATGGCATTCTTAAGGAGTTCTTCTTTCCAATGAGTATACTTATTTGTATTTTCACCACCGTTATAAGGATGCACGAAAATGCCTTCAAGGGTATCTCGACAGACCGATTCGACCGACGGCTACTCTGAATCATGCAAAACGAAGGTTGTGGCGTTCATAAGGAGTTCTTCTTTTCAACGAGTCCACTTTTTATTATTTTCGCCACCGTCATCCTTATGCACGAAATTACCCCCTAGGGTTTCTTAACGGTCTGATTCGACCATCAGCTAGTCGGAATCATGCGAACCAAACATCTTAGTATTCCTAAGGAGGACTTCTTTCCAACGAGTATACTTTTTTGTATTTTTGCCAACATTATCCATATGCACAAAAATAACCCCTAAAGTTTCTAGACGGCCCGATTCGACTACCGGCTAGTGGGAATCATGCGAAACAAAGGTTGTGACGTTCCTAAGGAGTTCTTCTTTCCAATGGGTATATCTTTTTGTATTTTCGCCACCATCATCAGGATGCACGAAAATGCCCCAAAGGGTATCTCGATGGCCCAATTCGACCATCGGCTACTCTAAATCAGGTGCAATGATGGTCGTGGCGTTCCTAAGGAGTTCTTCTTTTCAACGAGTCTACTTTTTATTATTTTTTCCATCGTCATCCGGATGCAAGAAATTGATCCCTAGGGTTTCTCGACGACCTTATTCGACTGTCGGCTAGTCGAAATCATGCAAAACGAACGCCTTGACGTTCCTAAGGAGGTCTTCTTTCCAATGAGTATTCTTTTTTGTATTTTCGCCACCGTCATCTAGATGCACGAATATGCCCCCTAGGGTCTCTGGGCAGCCCGATCCGACTGTCGGCTACTCGAAATCAAGCAAAACGAAGGTCGTGGCATTCCTAATAAGTTCTTCTTCCCAACGAGTCCACTTTTTTGTATTTTCGCCACAGTCATCCGGATGCACAAAAATACCCCTAGGGTTTCTTGACGGCCCGATTCGACCTCCGGTTATATGAAATCACACGAAACGAAGGTTGTGGCATTCTTAAAGAGTTCTTCTTTCCAACAAGTCCACTTTTTGTATTTTTGCCATCGTGATCCGGATGCACGAAAATGCCCTAGGATTTCTCGACGGTCCGATACGACCGTCGGCTATTCGAAATTACGCGAAACGAACACCTTTGCGTTGCTAAGGAGGTCTTCTTTCCAACGAGTATACGTTTTTGTACTTTTGCCACCGTCATCTTGATGCATGAAAATGCCCATTAGGGTTTCTCGACGGCTTGGTTTGACCGCTGGCTACTCAAAATCATGTGAAATGAAGGTCTCGGCGTTCTTAAGGAGTTCTTCTTTTCAACGAGTCCAATTATTATTATTTTCACCATCGTTATCTGTGTAACATCACTAATTTTGTTTCATGAATTAATAAAAATACAAAAGTATTCAAAGTAACATCCTTAATTTCGTTTCTTTCTAAGGTATATAAATATTTAAGGAAATAAAATTTATTAGACAATTTTTTTAGATATCTAAGGAAATATAATGCTTAGAAATTCTTCACCTTACGTGTATGCATAGAAATGTTCTAACATTAACGGAATAGGTAAAGAGAGAAAACCTAAGAGGAAAAATTAGAAATAATATACTAAAGAAAGGTGAAATTCTTGGGTAAGGAAGATAAATTTTTGGAAACAAGTAAAGGTCTTAAAATTTCAAGAAAACATTGGGTTAGGGTAATTTTTCCTAATTCAAGAACTAGAGTTACTAAGTTTAACATATTCACCCATACATCGGGCTTTCACCTATGGACACTTCATACAGAGTTTTTCCACTTCACATAAGTTTCTAGGAAGTCCATTGGATAACCTAAACAAGAAATAAAACATAGACTTGGACTAGGATATAGAAATTGGACCAATAGCCCAAAAATTATGAAAATGTGTCCAAGCCCTCCAAGAAAAGTAGAATTTTATCCAAAGCAAAGGAAATTGGTAAGAATAAGCCCAAATCCAAGAGGAAAACTAAAATAAATAAATCATGTGATAATATAATAAAGATTAGGTTACATGGCTTTAAGATAAAAATTTAGCAAGTGGTATGATAATACAAGGCTTTAGGACAAAACATCTATATCCTACACTCATCATTTTAGCAAGTGGTATGATAATACATGACATTAGGACAAAACATTCCTATCCCACACAAATAATTTCAACCAAATAATAGAGATTCAAGGGCTTGAAATTTGCTCCTAAAAAGACAAACCTATCATAATTGATTAAGACAAAAGAAAAAGGAAATGAATCCCTAAATCAAAGGGACCTTGTCCCTTATCTTAAGAACATATTATCATAATTTTCAAAATACAAATATCCTTTTCCTATGCATGTCTTGACTAAGTAAGAGGAAGACAAGAACATGAGTTGTTTGTTTTCCAAAAATTCAACCAAGTGTATCCTAATTGTGATAAGGTAGACCCATGATCATGAAAGGTGAATTATTTGGTGGTCTATTTAAGCAAAACCCACCTTTATAACATTAGAATTTTCGTCGAAGTGAGGGAGAGGAAAAATAGAAGCAAGGTAGAGTGAGGAAAGGAGAGGAAGAAAGGAAGAAAGATGAAGGAGAAGTCTAGAGGACTAAGTGATCAAGGTAAGTTTAACAATATTTCTTTTTGAAGAAAAGATTTGAAACTTGTAATATTTATATGAGATTTTGATCTTAGAACTTTGATGATTGGTCATGAATGTTGCTATATCATATTACATATTATGTATGTTTGAATACTTAGGCTGTTGTAGATAGTTCTGCATAAGTATGGCTATGGGTGGCAAAATTTTAAGCTTCTATTTTTAAAATTATGGAAAGAATTAGTAAGGAATTAAAACAAATAGTTAACATAACAAATGTAGATCTATGTCTCACGAATTTTTAACCACTGGAATCATTCAATTTAGAGTCTATATGAGGTGGATATGGTCCGATTAGTAAGCAAATGTCAGAAAATGGATCATTAGGGATGAATATGTTAGGATAGCTTATGTGTTTTAATTGTTGGGAACATTCTATAGGGAATTAAAACAAATGGTTAATATAACAAATGTAGATCTATGTCTCACAGATTGTTAGCCACTAGAATCATTCAATTTAGAGTCCATATGAGGTGGATATGGTTCGATTAGTATGCAAATGTTAGAAAATGGATAATTAGGGAAGAATATGTTAGGATAGTTTCTGTGTTTTAATTTCTAGGAACATTATATAGGGAATTAAAATAAATGGTTAACATAAAAATTATAGCTATATGTGTCACAGAATTGTATCCATTGGAATCACTCAATTTAGAATTCTTATGAGGGAGATATGGACAGATTAGTAGGTAGAGGTCAGAACTTACCCGAGAAGAAATAACCTGTACTTTGAGGGAGTAATATCATTATGCTTTCTTAATTTTGCGCTAAACTACTCAACATAATAGTTTTAGATAATTGTTGTATCTTTAAATTGACACCAAGATAACCTAAATCGGAGTTAAATTGAGGGAGTTATGCTCTGATTAGTAAGAGAATGTCAGATAAGATGAAAACCTGCATCAAGAAAATAAAGGAATAAATTTAATATTTAAAAAAAAAAAGAATCTTATAAATGAAAATAATAAATGACTAGAAGATGCTATAGCCATTTCCAATGCATGAACTCCTTACCATTCTAAGTGTATAATTTTGACATGGAAATATTTTGATGGAACATTATGGTATGTGAGTATAATGAACATACTTATTATAGAAATCATATTTTTGGCTATTAATGTAAAAATAAAAGAAATAATCACGGTTACATGGCGATCCATGTGGTGCACCAGTAGGGGATGCCCTATCAACAGTTATGATTTTGCTAATGAGAAAAGAAAGAGAAAGTGTGCCATGTCGGACGGAGCGAGAAAAGCCTGTACCAAAGAGTAGAAAATACTCACCCTGATCGGGGTAGCACATTTTCTCTATGGCACTGGCTTTTAGCATATGTTGGATCGAGTTACAATATTTTGAACTGATCCCAGTAATATATATGGTGTCTATGGTCGAGTTGACTAAGATCCCGGTGAAGGTGCAACCACCCGCACCCTTATCTCCAGAACTAGTCAACAGGGATGAATAAGATGTAATTATATATGTGTTAGAATTTTGTACAGATGTTATTGATTAAGGATATGTATATAAACTATGTATTGTATAAATTAAATAAATATTATTTTGAGTTAAGTTGTAATGAGGTAATAACTTTATGGTATTTAAAATAATAAAAAATTGTTACTTAAATGGAGTTGTTACAATCTGGATGCACGAAAATGCCCCTAAGGTTTCTCGATGGCTTGATTCGACCGCCGGCTAGTCGAAATAATGTGAAACGACCTTCATGGCATTCGAAAGGAATTCTTCTTTCCAACGAGTATACTTTTTATATTTTCGCCACCGTCATTCGGGTGTACGAAATTGCCCCTTAAGGTTTCACGTCAGCTCGATTTGACCTTCAACTACTCCGAATAACGCTAAACGAATGTCGTGGCGTTACTAAGGAGTTCTTCTTTTCAACAAGCATACTTTTTTTGAATTTTCGCCACCGTCATTTGGATGAACGAAAATTACCCCTAGGGTTTATCGACTCCCCAATTCGACAATGAGCTACTTGAAATAACGTGAAGTGAAGGTCATGGCGTTCATAAGTAGTTCTTCTTTCCAACAAGTCCAACTTTTTGTATTTTTCGCCATCGTCATTTGGATGCATGAAAATGCCCCCTAGGGTTTCTGGAAAGTAGAACTTCTTACGAACGCCATGACATTCCTTTCTCGTGATTCCGACTAGCCGGTGGTCAAATCGGCCCAACAAGAAACCCTAACGGCCATTTTTCTTCATCCAGACGATTGTGACGAAAATACGAAAAAGTTGATTCGTTGGAAAGAAGAAGTCCTTAGGAATGCAACAATGTTCATTTCTTGCGATTCTGAGTAGCTGATGGTCGAATCGGGCCTTCGAGAAATGCTGACAGACAGTTTCGTTCATCTGGACAATGCTGACAAAATTAGAAAAAAGTCAAGTCGTTGGAAAGAAGAACCATTTAAGAATGCGACGAGGTTCATTTCGCGCGATTCTAAGTAGCAGACGGTAGAATCAAGACGTCGAAAAACCCTAACTAGAATTTTCGTGCATCCGCACGACGCTGACGAAAGTACAAAAAGGTCAAGTCATTCGTACGAAGAACTCTTTCCGAATGCCAAGACATTCGTTTTCCACAATTTCGTGTAGCCTGGGCTCGAATCAGGCCGTCGAGAAATCCTACCTAGCATTTTCTTGGATCTGGACGATAGTGTCAAAATTACGAAAAAGTCTAGACATTGGAAAGAATAACTCCTTATGAACGCCATGACATTCGTTTTGCGTGATTCCAAGTTGCCTGTGGTTGAATCGGGATGTCAAGAAACCCTAATGGGCATTTTCATGCATTTGGACCACGGTGATGAAAATATGAAAATGTCAAGTCGTTGGAACGAAGAACTCCTTACGAACGCTAGGACGTTCCTATCGCGCGATTCTGAGTAGCCCGCTGTTGAATTGGGACGTCGAGAAACCCTAACGAGCAGTTTCGTTCATCCGGACGACGATGAAGAAGTTACAAAAAAGTATAGTCGTTGGAAAGAAGATCTCCTTAGGAATGCGAAGACATTCATTTTGCGCGATTCTGAGTCGCTAGATGTCCAATCGGTCCTTCAAGAAACCCTAACTGGCATTTTCTTGCATTCGAATGATGGTGACAAAATTACAAAAGAGTCGAGTCGTTGGAAAGAATAACACCTTACGAACGCCATGATGTTCGTTTTCCACAATTTCGAGTAGCCGGCAGTCAAATCGGGTCATCGAGAAATCCTTACTGGTATTTTTGTTCATCTGGACAACGTTGTTGAAATTACAAAAGAGTCAAGATGTTGGATAGAATAACTCTTTACGAACAACCGTGACGTTCGTTTTGCACGATTCTGAGTAGCCGATAGTCAAATCGGGCCGTCTAGAAACCCTAACAGACATTTTTCGTGCATCCAGACGACGGTGACGAAAATACGAAAAGCCGAGTCATTGCAAAGAAGAACTCCTTACGAACACCATAACATTCATTTTGCATGATTCCAACTAGCCGATGGTCGAATCGAGTCGTCAAGAAACCCTATGGGCATTTTCGTTCATCCAGACGACGATGACCAAATTACAAAAAAAGTCGAGTCATTGGAATGAAGAACTCTTTACGAACGGCATGACGTTCGTTTAGGGCGATTCCCAATAGCCGATAGTCAAATCTGGCCGTAGAGAAACCCTAACAGGCATTTTCATGAATCCAGACGGCGGTGTCGAAATTATGGAAAAGTCTAGACGTAAGAAAGAATAACTCCTTACCAACGCCATGAAATTCATTTCACCCGATTCTGAGTTGCTTGCGGTCGAATTGGGTTGTCGACAAAAACTAACTAGCATATTCGTGCGGTGGGATAACGGTGATGAAAATATGAAAATGTGGAGTCGTTGAAAAGATGAACTCCTTACGAACTCTATGACATTTAGTTCGCATGATTCCAACTAGCTGGCGGTCGAATCGGGCAATCGAGAAACCCTAACAGGAATTTTTTTTCATCTGGACAACGGCAACGAAGTTAGAAAAAGTTGAGTCGTTGGAATGAAGAACTCCTCACCAACACTATGCCATTTGTTTCGCGCAATTCCAAGTAACCGGCAATCGAATCGGGTCATCGAAAAACCATAACAGGCATTCTCATTCATACAGACAACGGTGTTGAAATTAAGAAAATGCTGAGTTGTTGGAAAGAAGAACTCCTTACGAATGCCATGACCTTCGTTTCGTGTGATTCCAACTAGCCGACAGTCGAATCAAGTCGTCCAGATACCCTACGGGCATTTTCGTACATTCGGACGACGGTGACAAAATTACAAATAGCTCGAGTCATTGGAAAGAAGAGCTCCTTAGGAACGCAATGACGTTCCTTTAGCGCGATTCTGAGTAGACAGTGGTCGAATCAGGCCATTGAGAAACCCTAACAGACATTTTTGTGCATCTGGACGACAGTGACGAAATTATAAAAAAGTCGAGTCGTTGGAACAGAGAACTCCTTATGAACTTTATAACGTTCATTTCACATAATTCTGAGTTGCCTGGGGTAGAATCGGGTCATCAAGAAACCCTAATGGGCATTTTTCGTCGATTCGGACAACAGTGACAAAACTACGAGAAAGTCAAGTTGTTTGAAGAAGAACTCCTTAGGAATACGATAACATTCGTTTCGCGCGATTCTGAGTATCCGGCAATTGAAACAGGCAAACATGAAAACCTAACAGCCATTTTCGTTCATCTGGACGACGATGATGAAATTACAAAAAAGTCGTGTCTTTGGAACGAACAACTCCTTACGAACGCCACAACGTTCATTTCGCGCTATTCCAAGTTGCCTGCTACCAAATTAGGCCATCGAGAAACCTTATTCGATATTTTCGTTCATCCGGACGACGGTGATGAAATTACGAAAAATTCAAGTCAGTTGAACGAAAAACTCGTTATGAACACCATGACGTTTGTTTTGCACAATTTTGAGTTGCCTGCGGTCGAATAGGGCTGTCGAGAAACCCTAATAGACATTTTCATGTATTCGGACCATAATGCTGAAATTACGAAAAAGTCGAGTCATTGGAAAGATGAACTCCTTACGAAAGCCATGACATTCGTTTCACGTGATTCCAACTAGCCAGCTGTCGAATCGAGCTATCGAGAAACTCTAACGGGCAAATTTGTTCATCCAGACAATGTTGACAAAATTTCAAAAAAGTCGAGTTGTTGGAATGAACAACTCCTTACGAACACCATGACGTTCGTTTCGTGAGATTCTGACTTGCCTGTAGTCGGATCGGGCTGTCGAGAAACCTTAATCGGTATTTTCGTGCATCCAGACCATGGTGACAAAAATACAAAAAAGTTGAGTCGTTAGAAAGATGAACTTCTTATATACGCCATGACGTTTGTTTCGTGTGATTCCGAGTAGCTGGCAGTCGAGTTGGGCCGTCGAGAAACCCTAACAGGAACTTTCATGCATCTGGACGACGGTGACAAAAATAAGAAAGAGATGAGTCGTTGGAAAGAATAACTCCTTACGAACGTCATGACGTTCCTTTCGCGTGATTCCGACTTACTAGCGGTCAAATCGAGCCAACGAGAAACCCTAATGGCAATTTTTGTTCATCCAGACGATGGTGACGAAAATACAAAACAGCCGAGTCATTTGTAAGAAGAACTCGTTAGGAATGCGACAACGTTTGTTTCGCTTGGTTCCGAGTAGCCGATGATCGAATTACGCTATTGAGAAACCCTAATGGTCATTTTCGTGCATCGGGACGACGGTGACAAAATTACAAAAAATTTGAGTCGTTGGAAAGAAGAACTACTTACGAATGCGATGACGTTCGTGTTACGTGATTCCCAATATCTGGCAGTCGAATCGGGCAAATGAGAAACCCTAACGGCCATTTTTGTTGATCTGAACGACGGTGACAAAATTACAAAAAAGTTGAGTTGTTGGAACGAAGATCTGATAAAGGGGAAATTTAAGTGCTTACTGATTATATTTTATCCCCTAATTTAAAGTAAACTTGCGATTATTCACCTACTTTTGGTTATGCTTTACTCTAGATACTGCTTTTGTTGGTTTTATGCCTGTAGGTGAGGAAAAAAGGGCAAGAAGCAAAGGAAACCACTCATGAGAATTGCCATATGGACTTGGAACAAGCTGACGAGGGTGCAAGGAGGCAACACAGAAGAAATTGGTAAGATTTGAGACTTGTAACCCCAACATGGCCAGGCCGTGCTTGGTGTGCAGGAAGCACAATCGTGCTTTATGTCCTTACACCACGTGATTTTTAGGGTTTTGGGCAGCCAAGTTGATATATATACATTGGGAAACGCAGAGAATGATATCAAAACTCATACAGACATCTTAGACTCAGTTTTAGGCTTAGGAAACACTATTTGATTAGGTGTAGAGTAGAATTAGTGATTAATTCATATTTTTAGAATATAATTTACAGCAATTCAAGCATTGTATTTCATCTTTACATTCTACAAACTAGGTTTTATATTTCTACTTTAATTTCATCACTACTTCTACTCTTCTATCTTGGTTTATTTTGAACTATTATTATTTACTTAATAAATATGATTTTCGTTTCTGCTTCTATTATGCGTGAGTAGAGTTATATCTAGGGTTTCGGTAAACCCACTTATGATGTGATGATACACTGTGCTAATTGAATTGTGGAACCCTAATTGAGATTATTTGTGGTTAATTAGGATTAGCTATTCTGCATCAATTATATGAGTTGATGAATGTCTGGCCAACGTTTTATCACGTCTTAGGATTTCTCGACGACCTGATTCGACAGCTGGCTACTCGAAATCACGCGAAACGAAGGTTTGGGCGTTCCTAAGGAGTTCTTGTTTTCAACGAGTCCACTTTTTTTTTGCCACCGTCATTTGAATGCACGAAAATGCCCCCTAGGGTTTCTCGACAGCTAAATTCGACCGTAGGCTACTTGGAATCATGCGAAACGACGGTTGTGGCGGTTGTAGTCCACTTTTAATTATTTTTACCACCATCATCTGATGCATAAAAATGCCCCCCATGCTTTCTCGATGGCTCGATTCGATTGCCGGAAACTCGAAATCACGCAAAACAAAGCTCATGGCTTTCTACGGAGTTCTTCTTTTCAACGAGTCCACTTTTTATTATTTTCGCCATTGTCATCCCGATGCACGAAATTTCCCCCTAGAGTTTCTGGATGGCCCGATTCGACCATTGGCTAGTCAAAATCACGCAAAACGAACATCTTACCGTTCCTAAGGATGACTTCTTTCCAACCAGTATATGCTTTTGTATTTTCTCTGCCATCATCTGGATGTAAAAAAATGTCCACTACGGTTTCTCGTCGACTAGTTGGAATCACGCGAAATGAAGGTCATGGCATTCCTTAAGAGTTATTCTTTCCAATGAGTATACTATTTTGTATTTTCACCACCGTTATAAGGATGCACGAAAATGCCCTCAAGGGTGTCTTAACGACTACTCTGAATCATGCGAAACGAAGGTCCTGGCGTTCATAAGGAGTTCTTCTTTTCAACGAGTCCACTATTTATTAATTTTTCCACCGTCATTTGGATGCACAAAATTGCCCCCTAGGGTTTCTTGACGACCCAATTCGACTGCCGCCTAGTTGGAATCATGCGAAACGAACGTCTCGGCGTTCTTAAGGAGGTCTTCTTTTCAACGAGTATACTTTTTTATATTTTTGCCACCGTCATTCGGATGCATGAAAATGCCCCTTAGGATTTCTCGACGGCCCGATTCGACTACTGGCTACTTGGAATCATGTAAAATGAAGGAGGTGGCGTTCCTAAGGAGTTCTTCTTTCAACTGAGTGCAGTTTCTTGTATTTTCTCCACCGTCATTCGGATGCACAAAACTGTCTCCTAGGGTTTCTCGATGGTCGGATTCGATCGCCAGCTACTCTGAATCACACAAAGCGAAGGTCGTGGCGATCCTCATCAGTTTTGCTTTTCAACGAGTCCACTTTTTATTATTTTTGCCACCGTCATCCTCATGCACGAAATTACCCCCTAGGTTTTCTCGACGGCCCGATTCGACCGTCAGCTAGTCGGAATCTTGCGAACCAAACGTCTTAGCGTTCCTAAGGAGGTATTCTTTCCAACGAGTATACTTTTTTATATTTTTGCCACCGTTATCCATATACACGAAAATGCCCCCTAGGGTTTCTAGACGACCCGATTCGACTGTTGTCTAGTTGGAATCACGCGAAACAAAGGTCGTGACATTCCTATGGAGTTCTTCTTTCCAACGAGTATTTTCTTTTTTGTATTTTCGCCACCATCATCAGGATGTACAAAAATACCGCAAGGGATACCTCGACGGCCCAATTCTACTAACGGCTACTCTAAATCACGCAAAATGAAGGTCTGGGCGTTCCTAAGGAGTTCTTCTTTTCAATGAGTCTACTTTTTATTATTTTTTCCATTGTCATCCGGATGCATGAAATTGCCCAGTAGGGTTTCTCGATGACCTTATTCGACCGCCGGCTAGTCGGAATCACGCAAAACGAACGTCTTGATGTTCCTAAGGAGGTCTTCTTTCCAACGAGTATTATTTTTTGTATTTTCGCCACCGTCATCTAGATGCACGAATATGCCCCCCAGGGTCTCTTGGCGGTCCGATTCGACGGTCGACTACTCAGAATCACATAAAACGAAGGTCATTTCGTTCCTAAGAAGTTCTTCTTTCCAATGAGTCCACTTTTTTGTATTTTCGCCACCGTCATTCGGTTGTACGAAAATGCCCCTAGGGTTTCTCGACGACCCGATTCGATCCCCGGTTACATAGAATCACGTGAAACAAATGTCTTAGCGTTGCTAAGGAGGTCTTCTTTCTAACGACTATAGTTTTTTGTATTTTTACCACCGTATCTGGATGAACGAAAATGCCCCATAAGGTTTCTCGACGGCCCGATTCGACCGCCGGCTACTTGGAATCATGTAAAAGGAAGGTCTGGTGTTCCTCAGGAGTTTTTCTTTTCAACGAGTCCACATTTTATTATTTTTGCCACCGTCATCTGGATGCACCAAAAAGCCCCCTAGGGTCTCTCGATGCCCCGATTCGATCGTTGGCTACTCGGAATCAAGCGAAACAAAGGTCGTGGCATTCCTAAAGAGTCCTTCTTTCCAACAAGTCCACCCACTTTCTTGTATTTTTTCCACCGTCATAAGGATGAACGAAAATTTTGAATAGTATTTCTCGAGGGTCCGATTCGACTGCCGGCTTCTCGAAATCACGCAAAATAAAGGTCTGGGTGTTCTCAAGGAGTTCTTCTTTTCAACGAGTCCACTTGTTATTATTTTCACCACCGTTATCCGGATGCACGAAAATTCCCCTAGGTTTTTTCAATGGCCCCATTCAACCGCCGACTAGTCAGAATAACGCAAAACGACCTTCATGGTGTTCGAAAGGAGTTCTTATTTCCAATGAGTATACTTTTTGTATTTTTGCCACCTTCATTTAGGTGCACGAAATTGCCCATTAGGGCTTCACATCGGCTCGATTCGACCGCCAGCTACTCCGAATAATGCAAAACGAATGTTGTGGTTTTATTAAGGAGTTTTTCTTTTCAACGAGTATACTTTTTTAAATTTTTGCAATCGTCTTCTAGATGAACGAAAATGCCCCCTAGGGTTTCTCGACTCCCCAATTTGACAATCAGCTACTTGAAATCTTGTGAAACGAAGGTCGTGGCGTTTATAAGTAATTCTTCTTTCCAACGAGTCCAACTTTTTGTATTTTTCAACATCGTCATTCGGATGCACGAAAATTCACCCTAGGGTTTCTCGATAGCCCGATTTGACCTTCGGCTACTCGAAATCACTCGAAACAAAGGTCGTTGATAAAGGGGAAATTTGAGTGTTTAATGGTTATATTTTATCCCTTAATTAGTAGTAAACTTGTGATTATTTTCCCGCATTTGGTTATATTTTGCTCTGGATACTGCTTTGGTTTGTTTTATGTTTTTAGTAGAGCAAAAGAGGTCAAGAAGCAAGGGAAAACACCCATGAGAAGTGCCATATGGACTTGGAACAAGATGAGGAGGAAGCAAGGAGGAAGCCCACCAAAAATCAGCAAGAAAGGAGCATGGCAGCCACCAACACGGCCAGGCCGTGCTTGGTGGCATGCAACATGGCCAGGCCGTGTTTTGTACAAGAGGCTATAGAAAATCCCAGAAATCTGCCCGAAGCACGGCCGTGCTGCGGGTCTGCGAACATCGTATTTTTTAGGGTTTTGGCCGCCTAAATTGATATATATTGAGGGGAAAATGTAGCCAAAGGGGAAAAAAATGCATTTCAGACCTTCTCTACTCAGTTTTAGGGTTAGGAAACACCATTAGATTAGGTTTCAAGTATGATTAATTGTTCAATTCATGATCTAGGTTAGATTTCACATTGATTCAGCATTGTATTTCATCTCTACATTAAGCAATCCAGGTTTTATCTTTCCATCTTTACTTCTACTCCTACTTCTACTTCTTTCTCTTGAATTGTATTGAACACTTATGGTTTGTTTAATGAATTTGGTTTTAGTTTCTGTTTCTATTATGCTTGAGTAGTTTTGATCTAGGGTTTTGGTAAACCCACTTATGGTGTGATGATACACTGTGCATATTGAATCATTGGAACCCTAATTGTGTTATCATGGTTAATTAGGATTAGCTATTAAGCATTGGTTATATGAGTTGATGAATGTTTGGCCAATATTTATCACGTCTTAGGATGTTAATTGATGGAATGAAAGATGAAGATTAATACCGGAACCTAAAAGTTAATTAGGGATATCTTAATCACGAAAGTAGTTTAAGGTTCCCTAGGATTGAATCAATTAGTGGGCACGAGAAAACCGATTAATTGTATTCCATGGTTGGCATAGAACTTAATGGACCCAGGTTGAACTAAGAACCACGAAAGTAGGCAATTGGATTAACCTAGGTACGATTAGTAACGCTTGAAAGATGTTGCTAGTTAATTAAGGCTAAACCATCCCCAATAATCTAGATAATTGCAATTAGAGGTACTTTTTAGTTGTTGAGTATCATAAATGTGGTGAACCATAACCCTAGGCTTTGTTAATTGAATTCTTAATTTACTTAATTGTGACAAACTCTCTTTTGCTTTACATCGATCTAGATAGCTCGTTTTGCATAATTCTAGTAGTTGACATTGTTCTCTATGGGATATGACCTGTACTTGACAGACTAGCTACAGCTATGCCGTACGCTTGCGGTAATTAGTAAAACATACACACAAAAATTTTTTGGCGCCGTTGCCGGGGAACAAAGCCAATATTAGATATTTTACAAAATACCTAGACTAGATCAATTTCTGTTTATTTTTATTTTTAAATTTTTCTACACAATTTTCTTTTGCTGATTTTGCTTCTTTTCTTCCTTCATAGGTGTGTTTCTCTTTTATGCGAAGAACGCGTGATAGTGTTGCTGAATTTGACCCTGAAATTGAACGTACTCTGCAAAAGTTAAGAAGAAGACAGTAGGAAGAAAATTTAGCAGCTACAATGGGGGAAAGAGATAACCGGTCGCTGAAGGACTTCACTACCCCAGACACACATGGCCTGACCCCAGCATAGTCAGGTCAGTGGTAGAAGCTAATAACTTTGAGCTGAAGCCATCTCTTTTGCAGATGGTTCAGCAGAACCAGTTTGGAGGGTCGCCTACTGAAGACCCTAACCTCCATCTCTCTGTATTCGTGGAGTACTGTGACACATTGAAGCTGAATGGTGTCTCATCATATGCAATCAGGTTGAGGTTGTTCCCTTTCTCATTGAGGGATAAGGCACGAGCTTGGCTGTACTCTCTCCTATCGGGGTCCATTACCACTTGGCAGTAGTTTTCTCAAGCTTTCCTGGCCAAGTATTTCTTGCCAAGTAAGAGGGCCCATCTGAGGAACCAGATTACTAAATTTGCTCAAAAGGATGGAGAATCCTTATATGAGGCTCGGGAGAGATTCAATGAGCTCCTCAGGGCATGCCCACATCATGTGTTGGAAAAATGGTTAATAGTCCATACATTCTACAATGGACTAATTTACAGCACCCGGATGTCTGTGAATGCTGCAGCTGGAGGAGCACGAATGAACAAAATGCTTGATGAAGCCAATGAGTTGATTGAAGACATGGCTCAGAACCACTACTCCTGGTCTAGTGAAAGGCAGCCGAGAAAACCAGTAGGCATGTATGAAGTAGATGCGTTTAGTAATCTTACTTCTAAAGTTGATGCTTTATTTCAGAAGTTGGATAAGCTAAGCATCAATGCTGTTGGCTCTTCCCCATCATCAGAATGTGAAATCTGTCGGAGTGTTGGCCATATAGCCAGTAATTGTTAACTTGGAAATTTTGCACCTCAGGATTGTAAACAGGTGAACTTTGTGAACGATAATCAGAAAAGCAATCCCTATAACAACATCTACAATCCAGGTTGGAGGAACCACTCGAATCTTTCATACAAGTCGAATGCAAATCAGCCTCAAAATAATTTCAGGTAGCCTCCTGGATATCAGAATCAGAGGCTATTCAACCCAACTCCTCCCCAGCCAAAGTCAAATTTGGAGGCTCTGATGGAGAATTTCATCTCCACACAAAGTAAGCAGAATGATGAATTCAGAGCCTAGAACCATTCCATGAATGAGGCTATTAAAGATTTAGCCTCCAAGGTAGACTCGCTTGCTACTCATAGCAAGATGTTGGAAACTCAGATAGCACAGCAAGCTAGTCGATCTAACAGGAACTTTGGCATACTTTCAGGCCAGGCTGAGAACCCCAGAGAGCATTGCAATGCCATTACCTTGAGAAGTGGTAAGCAGTTGGCTAAATTTGAGAGAAGTGGGGAGATACAGAAAAATGAACCTCAGGCTACATCTGAGCAAAAAATAGAAGAAGAACCAGAAGAAGAGGAAAAGAAGGAAGAAGAGCCAAAATATGTAGCTCCTGAACCATACAAGCCACCAATTCCTTTTCCTCAAAGGTTGGTTAGGGCGAAGTTAGAGAAGCAGTTTGGGAGATTTCTAGATGTGCTAAAGAAGCTTAATATCAATATCTCATTCCTAGAAGCCATCTCCCAAATGCTATCCTATGCAATGTTCATGAAAGAGATCCTCTCAAAGAAGAGGAAAATTGATGAGTATGCTGTGGTGGCACTGACAGAGGGATCTAGTGCTTTAATTCAAAATAAGCTTCCTCAAAAGCTTAAGGATCCCAGAAGCTTCTCTATTCCTTGCTCCATTAGAGATATGAAGATTGACAGAGCCTTATGTGACCTTGGAGCAAGTGTTAGCCTCATGCCTCTCTCGGTGTGAAAAAAGCTTCAGATGGGTGACTTGAAGCCCACCACCCTTTCCCTTCATTTGGCTGACCGATCCATCAAGCATCCGGTAGGTATATTATAGGATGTTCCTCTAAAGGTAGGTAAATTTTATATACCGGTTGATTTTGTTATTTTAGAGATAGAGGAAGATGACAAAATCCCTATCATTCTTGGAAGGCCTTTCCTAGCTACGGCTGGTGCAAATATAAATGTAAAAGATGGAAAGCTTTCTTTGAATGTAGGAGATGAAAGAGTAGAATTTAATTTGAATCATGCTATGAACTCTCCATCTCTAGGTAAATCTTGCTATATGATTGGCTTAACTGAACCTAATGTGAATAATAATGCCATGAATTTTTCTCCTTCTAATCCTCTTGAGTTATACTCTGTGGAAAGCTCTTGTGTTTATGTCAAACAGGGGGAAGAAAAGCAAGACATTGAGGAGGAAGTGAAAGACACAAAGTTAGAACCCAAACGGCCTCAAAACTTGAATAGAGCAAATAAAGAAAAGAATGAGCCAAGAACATCTTTGAAGGCCATTAGGAAAAGCCTCATGCACAATACTAAGAGGCAATGGATTAAAAAGAGAGTTATTCAAACTCTCTTCAAGCCTCCTTGAGTAGAAAGCATGAACAGGGAGTCAAGCTAATGACTTTAAATAAGCGCTTTGTGGGAGACAACCCACATTTTAATTTTTAAGTTTCTTTTTGTTTTGTTTTCTTGTCTTTTGTTTTAGTTCTTATCTTCAAATTTAGTTTATTTATTAGGTTATAGTTTAATGGGTGTTTCCATTTGATTTTTAGGTCTATTCTCATGTGCCCAAGGTTGAATTAATGAGTGAAAATCAAGGGAAATTGAGCAAGGTTGAAAATTGCAGCTAAATTCGAAAAATTGGATAATCTAGCCAGCAACACGGGCAGCCCGTGTCACCCAGCACGCCCGTGCTTCAAGCACGGGCCAAATCTTGCATTTTTGGAGAAAACTTACCAGCAACACTGGTAGGCCGTGCTGTGAAGCACGACCGTGCCCTAGGTATAAAAAAAAGGAGGAAAAGGGCCATCCAGCCCAAAACATAAGAGAACCCTCCGCCTCCTCCTTCAGAAGACTAGAAAGCAAGTAAGTTACTTCCTCCTTTGCCTGTACTTTCATCTATATTGACATTGAGGACAATGTCAAGTTTAAGCATGGGGGAGTGACTTTAGGCTTGTGGTTTTCACTGATTGAATATTTTGTCTTTCGTTCATTATATAATCATAAAGTTTACTATTTTAGAGATAGATTGGCATAATATAGGTTGATTTTAGCTCATGAACATGTGATGCACAATAGGATATGAAATAGGTAGTTATAATTTTAGTCTCTCTCTTCTAGGATTAAACCTCTAATTTTTTGAAAAATGCCTCTCTATTGTGCTGTGAATTGTATGCTATTTTTTATTTTAACACTATGAGAGTGTGAAGGTAGGGAGAGGTGAAAAATAAGGGAATGTGCACTCCAAAAAGTTCACTCTGAGTACCCCTTCAAGGCACCAAAAACGCCTTAGTATGAGTACCTAGATGCCTTTACCCTAGTGAGATGGAGCATAAAATGCACTCACCGCATATTTCTAAAAAAAAAATTAAATGAATGAAAAAAGAAAAAAATGGAAATAAGGGTAAGACAACATAGGGAGATCTAAAGGATGAGGTGGCCTACTTGAGTGTACAAAAATCAATTTGATGCATACAACCAATAGTAACAATAGAAGCATATATATAATAGAAGAATTTTTGGTTTAGTTTTAGAGGAATAGAGACTATATGCACCAAAAAAAAGAATAGAGACTATCTGATAAATGTCTATCCATATATCTATTGTGTGCACACAGATTGAGTGACAAATGATCTATATTGCATTTTTCTCTCTTTTGGAATCTGATTACATCTTTTTCCCCTCCTGATATGATATGTTATTTTCTTGAGGACAAGCAAATGTTTAAGCATGGGGGAGTTGATAAAGGGGGAAATTTGAGTGTTTAATGGTTATATTTTATCCCTTAATTAGTAGTAAACTTGTGATTATTTCCCCGCATTTGGTTATGCTTTGCTCTGGATATTGCTTTGGTTTGTTTTATGTTTTTAGGAGAGCAAAAGAGGTCAAGAAGCAAGGGAAAACACCCATGAGAAGTGCCATATGGACTTGGAACAAGATGAGGAGGAAGCAAGGAGGAAGCCCACCAAAAATCAGCAAGAAAGGAGTATGATAGCCCCCAACATGACCAGGCCGTGCTTGGTGGCATGCAACACGACCAGGCTGTGTTCTGTGCAAGAGGCTGCAGAAAATCCCAAAAACCCACCTGAAGCACGGCCAGGCCATGTCTTGGGACGCAGCCTGCTGCGGGTCTGCGAACACCGTATTTTTTAGGGTTTTAGCCACCCAAACTGATATATATTGAGGGGGAAATGCAGCCAAAGGGGAAAAACGCATTTCAGACTTTCTCTACTCGGTTTTAGGGTTAGGAAACACCATTAGATTAGGTTTAGAGTAGGATTAATTGTTCAATTCATGTTCTAGGTTAGATTTCACATTGATTCAGCATTGTATTTCATCTTTACATTCAGCAATCCAGGTTTTATCTTTCCATCTTTACTTCTACTCCTACTTCTACTTCTTTCTCTTGAATTGTATTGAACACTTATGGTTTGTTTAATGAATTTGGTTTTAGTTTCTGTTTCTATTATGCTTGAGTAGTTTTGATCTAGGGTTTTGGTAAACCCACTTATAGTGTGATGATATACTGTGCATATTGAATCATTGGAACCCTAATTGTGTTATCATGGTTAATTAGGATTAGTTATTAAGCATTGGTTATATGAGTTGATGAATGTTTGGCCAATATTTATCACGTCTTAGGATGTTAATTGATGGACTCAAAGGTGAAGATTAATACTGGAACCTAATAGTTAATTAGGGATATCTTAATCACAAAAGTAGTTTAAGGTTCCCTAGGATTGAATCAATTAGTGGGCATGAGAAAACCGATTAATTGTATTCCATGGTTGGCATAGAACTTAATGGACCTAGGTTGAACTAAGAACCACGAAAGTAGGCAATTGAATTAACCTAGGTACGATTAGTAAACCTTGAAAGAGGTTACTAGTTAATTAAGATAAACCATCCCCAATAACCTAGATAATTGCAATTAGAGGTACTTATTAGTTGTGGAGTATCATAAGTGTGGTGAACCCTAACCCTAGGATTTGTTAATTGAATTCTTAATTTACTTAATTGTGATAAACTCTTTATCGTTTTACATCGATCTAGATAGCTCGTTTTGTATAATTCTAGTAGTTGACATTTTTCTCTGTGGGATACGACTCGTACTCACCGGACTAGCTACAGCTACGCCGTGCGCTTGCAGTAATTAGTAAAACATACAAACAACAGTCGTGGCGTTCCTTAGGAGTTCTTTTTTTCAACGAGTCCATTTTTGATTATTTTTTCCACCGTTATACAAATGCATGAAATTACCCCCTAGGGTTTCTGACGGCCTGATTGAATTTCCACCTAGTTGGAATCATGCGAAACGAACGTCTTTGCATTCCTTAGGAGATCTTCTTTCCAACGAGTATACTTTTTTGTATTTTTGCCACCGTCATCTGGACACCTGAAAATGCCTCAAGGGTTTGTCGACGTCTCGATTCGATTGCCAGCTACTCGGAATCTGATGTGATCCCAAAACGTGAAGAGGATGAGCACTGGATTTCGTTTCTGGTTTAGCTTGAAACAAACAAAGAAGAAAACCAAATCACCCAATTGATAAGCCTAGGGCGCCACAATTAAGCTAGTTTGGATTGATTTCACCACACTCAAGAATTAGAGGGATGTGAGTGATAAGAAATCAGAAGTTTCTCGCCACTAACCTAAGTTAGATAAGAGAAGCTGTATTTTCAAGAAACACACTTGAACAATACTGAAAATTCGAAATGGTCATTCAATTGTGCTAATCTTGTGTGATACATCTCATATATAAAGGAGTAAGCTAGTTTTAAGAGACCTAGCTATACTACCTTGTAATTCTAAGAGCAGCACCTAGAAAATACAAGAAATAAATGCTAGATGGAAGAAAGTCTATGCTTTCTGCCATTTACAAGGAAAAGTCCTAAAAACGTACATAGGTGGCAGCAAGCCTAAGAGCAGCAATAAATGCTTGCAGCACCTAGGAAATACAAGAAATAAATGCTAGATGGCAGAAAGTCTATGCTTTCTGTCTCTTACAAGAACAAAGTCCTAAAAACGTACATAGATGGCAACAAGTCTAAAAGTAGCAATAAATGCTAGTGACAAAAAGTCTAAGAGCAATAAATGCAAGGCTGCACCTAGGAGATACAAGAAATAAATGCTAGATGGCAGAAAGTCTATGTATTCTGCCATTTACAAGAAAAAAATGTACATATGACTTCATGGAACATATTCAGATGTATAGCCTCTTGACTGCTGTTTTCTTCAAGTGTCTTCAATTTTCAGCAAGGTAACTAGGTTCATTCCAAGCCTCTTAGCTCTTGCACGAGTTAAAGGCCTAATTGAAGGTATTTTCTTGTCATAACTTGAAGTGTGGTATTCCATGATCACATCATCCTCCCCTGGTTGAGAAGGATTTGCCCTCAAATCCAAATCATCTTAATCTTGCAAATAAGGAGAAATATCTTTGACATTGAAGGTAGCTGAAACTCCATAATGACCAGGCAACTCTATTTTGTATGCATTGTCATTTACCTTTGCTAAGACTCGAAATGGACCATCTGCCCTGGGCATTAATTTGGACTGCCTTTTGTTTGGAAACCGCTCTTTTCAAAGATGGATCCATACTAAATCTCCAGGGCTAAATTGCACAAACTTTCTCCCTTTATTTGCAGCCTTCTCATAGATTGAGGTCTTCTTCTCAATTTGCATTTTAACATTGTCGTGCAACTTCTTGATCATCTCAGCCTTCTGTTTTCTATCCAAACATTCTCGAGCATCAAGTGGCAATGGTGCTAAGTCAAGTGGGGTTAATGGATTGAATCTATAAACCACTTCAAAAGGAGAACGTTTAGTAGCACTATGCACATTTCTGTTATAGGAAAATTCAACATATGCCAAACATTCATCCCAATTCTTCAAATTTTTACTAATGACAATTCTGAGCAAAGTAGAGAGTGTACGGTTTACCACTTCTGTTTGTCCATCAGTTTGTGGGTGACAGGCAGTGCTAAAAAGCAATCTTGTGCCTAATTTTCGCCATAAGGTCTTCCAAAAGTAACTAAGAAATTTTGAGTCACGATCTGAAACAATGCTCTTTGGAATGCCATGGAGTCGAACAATCTCCTTGAAAAACAGATTGGCAATATTCACAGCATCATCTGACTTGTGGCATGGAAAGAAATGTGACATTTTTGAAAATCGATCCACAACAACCATGACCGAATCCTTTCCCTTCTGAGTTCTAGGTAGGCTAAGCACAAAATCCATACTTATATCTTCCCAAGGCTGATCTGGTACAGGCAAGGGCATGTAAAGACCATGGGCAGCTTTCTTGCTTTTGGCTTTTTTACACACAATACATCTCTCAAGCACATGATGAACATCCCTGATCATATTAGGCCAATAAAAGTGTTCTTTCAGCATCTCTAATGTCTTTGCTTCGCCAAAATGGCCAGCCAATCCTCCCCCATGTGCTTCTCAGACAAGCAATTCCCGCATGGAGCAATTTGGGATTACAAGCTTTCCCAAACAAAATAAGAACCCTTCATGCCTATAAAACCCTTTGTATGCTATTTTTTCACAAGCTTGGTAAGTTTTAGCAAGTGTAGGATCTTCAACATATTGATCCTTAATAAATTCAAAACTGAACAATTTTGTATTCATCATAGAAAGCAATGCATACCTCCTGGATAAAGCATCAGCAACAACATTGGTCTCCCCTTTCTTGTATTTTAGAACATATGGAAATACTTCAAGAAATTCCACCCATTTTGCATGTCTTCGGTTCAGCTTGCTCTGCCCTTTCAAATGTTTAAGGGATTCGTGACCTGTATGGATAACAAATTCTCTTGGTAACAAATAATGCTGCCATGTTTCAAGAGCTCTAATCAGGGAATAGAACTTCTTATCATAGGTTGAATAATTAAGACAAGCCCCACTCAGCTTCTCACTAAAATATGCAATATGGCGCCTTTCTTGTAGTAGAACATCACCAATCCCCACTCCACTAGCATCACATTCAATCTCAAATGTCTTGGAGAAGTCTGGTAGTGCTAATATAGGGGCATTGCATAATTTCTCTTTAATCAGTTCAAAACTCCTTTGGGCTGCATTATTCCATCTAAACTCTTTTCTCCCCTTTATACATTCTATTAATGGTGCTAGGATAGTGCTGAAATCTCGAAAAAACCTTCTATAGAAAGATACGAGTCCATGGAACTCCTTACCTCATTTATGGTTCTGGGAACAGGCCATTCTTTGATTGCTTTGATTTTCTCTTTATCAACTTCCACACCTTGACGAGATACTACAAAGCCAAGAAAATTTACATGATCTTGACAAAAGTAGCATTTCTTCAGATTTGCATAGAGTTTCTCTTTTCTCAGCACTTCCAATACTTGCCTCAAATGTTCTACATGCTCATCATAACTTTGGTTGTAGATTAGAATATCATCGAAATACACTACGAAAAATCTGCCAATGAAATATCTGAGCACAAAATTCATTAGACGCATAAAAGTGCTAGGGGCATTAGATAGCCCAAAAGGCATTACCATCCACTCATAAAGGCCATGCTTTGTTTTGAATGCTGTTTTCCATTCATCTATTTCCTTCATACGAATTTGGTGATAGCCACTCTTCAAATCAACTTTTGAGAACACTTTAGCACCATGTAACTCGTCAAGCATGTCATCCAATCTCGGAATTGGATAGCGGTATTTGATAGTGATCTTCTTGATAGCCCTGCTGTCTACACACATTCTCATAGAACCATCTTTTTTTGGTACTAACAGTGCCGGAACAGAACATGGACTCATGGATTCCCTTACATAGCCTCTTTCAATCAGCTCCTCAACTTGTCTTTTAATTTCATTTGCCTCTGTGGGATTCATTCGGTAGGCAGGTCGGTTAGGCAAAGCAGCACCTGGTACCAAATCGATTTGATGCTCAATCCCCCTTAAGGGTGGTAATCCCTTAGGCAGCTCTTCAGGAAAGACATCTCTAAATTCTTCTAATAGTTTCTTCACATGTGGGGATACTTCATCTTCTAACTCTTGAAACTCATTAAGCATTAGCAATAGAATGAGGCTACCTTTATTCAATGTTTTCTTCATCTCATTTTTAGTAGCCAAGCAACTTGCTTTATGCTCTTCTTTTACTGTCTTCTCTTGCTGTACTTGCATTGGCTTAAGTGGTGCCAACACAATCTTTTTTCCATCATTCTCAAAGGCATAGGTATTTTTGTAGCCATCATGCAATGCTCTCCTATCGAATTGCCATAGCCTCCCTAGCAGCAAATGTCCAGCACTCATTAGGACAATGTCACATAATACCTCATCTCTGTAATTCTTCCCAATAGAGATTGGAATCTTCACTTGTTTCGTGACTTTCACTTCGCCTTTGTCATTCAGCCACTGCAAGTTGTATGGTTGGGGGTGGTTCATGGTAGTTAACTTTAGTTTATCAACTAAAGTGGTGGAAGCAACATTGGTGTAGCTGACATGCTTTAAATTAAGCATGTATTTAGCATATTTTATGTTTCTTTTTATTTTATTTAAATGATAAATAGATAGGTTTTAATTAAATTGTGTGTTTTATGTTTTTAGGAATAATAAAGAAGAAAAGAAGAGAAAAATAGAAGAAAATCATGAAAAATGCTGATTTCTGACCTTTCGTCACTAATGGAAGCATATCTCACTCATTTTAGCTCCGATTGAGCTGATTCCAGCGGATATGGAAAGAAGAAACATAGAGCTACAACTTTCGTGTTCGGCACTTTCGCAAAATCCGGAGTTTTCTAGGCGCCGCGGCGCTCACAATACAGCGCCACGGCGGCCCGTCATGGATGTCTCGTAGAGTTGCGGCGCTGGTTATTGGCGCCGCGGCGCCCTTGCCCAAGAACCACGAGCGCCGCGGCGCTGCATGGGTGCGCCGTGGCACCCCGTGGATGAAGTTTCGCAGCGCCGCGACGCTGAACTTATGCGCCGCGGCGCCGCCGCTCCGGAAGTCGCGATTTTAGGGTTTTTTCGCCTGATTTGAAGCCCAATTGATGGAGATTTGACCTAAAAACTTTCCTACTTCGACTAGGAGGGTTTAATCGATAAAAAGGAAGGAAAGTAAGCAGAGAAGGTATCTATTCATTCAGCAAAGAATTCATTCAAGTTCTCAACTCTTTTCTTTACTTCTTGTTTAGTTTTCTATGGCCCTGTGCGGCTAATTTTCTTTAGTTGGTTGAGGGAGATTGAAACCTCAAGGGATTTGATGTCATTGTGAGATACGGATTTGATTTCATTGCATTCAATCTTAACCGGGTATTGTTTATTCATCTGTTCTTATTTTCTTAATATTATGCATATGATTGCTAGGAGGCCTACTAGTATATTGTATGTGTAGCTGCTGAATTAGGTTTTGAACAAAGCTTTTATTACTTGATTTGTGAAGCAAATAGGATTAAGGATTTTGGATTATAAATCGTTAACCCTATGATGAATATCAACTAAATTGAATATAACCGATGTGCTTGTATTCGTTTAGTTCTATTAGTTTCTCTTGTTCTTCATGCGGTTAATAAGTTATGCTTTACCGATGTGCTAAAGGATTGCTCGTTAATTAGAGTATAATTAGTGCGATTGTCATTAATTTACTAGGCTTAAGGAGGAACTGGGATAGAATCCCAATGATAGATATTTGATTTAAGATTGATAATTTTGTCAATGATCAATGCAATCCCTTGATGGTGAATATCGACCGAAACCAACGCTTTTCTCATTAATCACTTTCTCTCAATTATTTTTGCTATTGTTTACTTAATTTTAATTGCAACTCTCAATCCCCCCTTTCTGAATCACATAAGGTAATTCCAGTCTCTGTGGGATCGACCCTTACTCCCACTACTACAGGTTAGTGTTGAGGTAAGGTTTTAATTTGGGCGTGCCTGCGACAGTGCGCACCAGTAGCTTCCACTGTCAATAATGACATTACAAACTTTGCCTTCAATAGTACACCTCGTATGAAAAATATTCTCTCGTTGTTCTTCCTCTGCTTTGGTTTGGATACTCAATACGTGCCTAATAACCAGAATTTGACCCTCATCTACATATTCAACAACCTCCGCCTCTTTTAGATATTCATTCCCCTCATAGTCCTCCAAAACACCCTCATCGTCACTCTCTATCTCCCCTTGTGTTTCCTTCGAAATCATCACCCTTTTGTTAGGACATTCTGATGCAATATGGCCATGCCCCAAACATTTAAAGCACTTAATATCTCTGCTTCTTCTAGGGGAATGGTTTTCTACTGCTTTCTCCCTTTCCCTAAAACTCTCAGTTTTGGTTGATCCTTTTTTCTCCATTTCCTTACTATCCCCTTTGGTAGGTTTTGCTAGTGTTTGAGAAAGTGTTTGGAATGATTTTCCTCCCACAGGTTTAGTCACCCCAAAATTCCTCCCATACACTCTTTTCTTCTGCCTTTCTACTTTGATGGCTAATTTAATTACATATTCAAAGAAAACATAATTCTACAACTCTACTAAATCAGCAATTTCCTTGTTTAGACCACCCAAAAATCAAGCTATGGTTTGCTCTTGTGGTTCATTCAGCTCACACCTAATCATCAAGGTTTCGTATTCCTTCACATAGTCTTCCACGTTCATACCTCCTTGCCTCAAGTTTTGAAGTCTGAAATAAAGTTCTTGCCTATAATAGTCAGGGACAAACCGTTTCTGCATGAGTCTCTTCATTAGCCTCCAACTTCTTACTTCTTCTTCACCATCTCTCCTTCGCTGATTCTTCAAGTTCTCCCACCACAGATTTGCATAATCAGTGAATTCAAGGGTAGCAAGGTGGCATTTGGTTATCTCAGAATACTCTTGACATTCAAAGACTTTCTCCACTCGTTGTTCCCATTCTAAATATTCTTCAGGAGAACTTGTTCCCCTAAATGGAGGAACTTTCATTTTGATGTTAATCTCCCGTGCTCTAGGCTGCCTCCTATGCAAGGGTTGTTCATCCTCCTCAAACTTAGCTTCGGCACCGTTAGACTCAGCATTCTCCTCTCTTCTTGGTTGTCTTAGCTGTAGATCCATGAGTCTTGTCATCTGATTGGTGAGTTGAGCCATTTGTTCCATCATCTCTTCTTATCTCCTCTGCAGGCCAATAATTTGAGCTTGTTCTAGGTTAATCCCTCTAGGGACTCCAGAATCACTCCCTTCTTCCATGATGATTTTTTTTAGGCTGCTGGTCTAGGTGTTTGATAGGGGTAGATCACTCTCTAAGTGTTTAAACTCAGGTTTACTAACCAGGCTCCGATACCAATATGATGTGATCCCAAAACGTGAAGAGGATGAGCACTGGATTTCGTTTCTGGTTTAGCTTGAAACAAACAAAGAAGAAAACCAAATCACCCAATTGATAAGCCTAGGGCGCCACAATTAAGCTAATTTGGATTGATTTCACCACACTCAAGAATTAGAGGGATGTGAGTGATAAGAAATCAGAAGTTTCTCGCCACTAACCTAAGTTAGATAAGAGAAGCTGTATTTTCAAGAAACACACTTGAACAATATTAAAAATTTGAAATGGTCATTCAATTGTGTTGATCTTGTGTGATACATCTCATATATAAAGGAGTAAGCTAGTTTTAAGAGACCTAGCTATACTACCTTGTAATTCTAAGAGCAGCACCTAGAAAATACAAGAAATAAATGCTAGATGGTAGAAAGTCTATGCTTTCTGCCATTTACAAGGAAAAGTCCTAAAAACGTACATAGGTGGCAGCAAGCCTAAGAGCAGCAATAAATGCTTGCAGCACCTAGGAAATACAAGAAATAAATGCTAGATGGCAGAAATTCTATGCTTTCTGTCTCTTACAAGAACAAAGTCCTAAAAACGTACATAGATGGCAGCAAGTCTAAAAGTAGCAATAAATGCTAGTGACAAAAAGTCTAAGAGCAATAAATGCAAGGCTACACCTAGGAGATACAAGAAATAAATGCTAGATGGCAGAAAGTCTATGTATTCTGCCATTTACAAGAAAAAAATGTACATATGACTTCATGGCACATATTCAGATGTATAGCCTCTTGACTGCTGTTTTCTTCAAGTGTCTTCAATTTTCAGCAAGGTAACTAGGTTCATTCCAAGCCTCTTAGCTCTTGCACGAGTTAAAGGCCTAATTGAAGGTATTTTCTTGTCATAACTTGAAGTGTGGTATTCCATGATCACATCAGAATCACACGAAACAAAGGTTGTGGCGTTCCTAAGTAATTCTGCATTTTAACGAGTCCACTTTTTATTATTTTCATTTCCATCATTCGGATGCACGAAATTCCCCCTTGGGGTTTCTCAACAGCCCGATTCGACTGCTGGCTAATCAGAATAACGTGAAATGAACTTCTTGGCGTTCCAAAGGAGGTATTTTTTCCAACTGATATACTTTTTGTACTTTCGCCACAGTCATACGAATGCACAAAAATGCCCCCTTGGGTTTCTCGACAGCCCGATTCGACTGTTGACTAATCGAAATCACGCAATACGAAGGTCGTGGCTTTCCTAAAGAGTTTTTCTTATCAATGAGTCCACTTTTTATTATTTTCGCCACTGTCATCCAGATGCACAAAAATACCCCCTACAGTTTCTCAACTACCCGATTCGACTGCCAGCAAGTCCAAATCACGCGAAACGAAGGTCGTGGCGTTCTTAAGGAGTTCTTCTTTCTAACTAGTTCACTTATTTGTATTTTGACTACCGTCATCTGGATGTATGAAAATGCCCCCTTGCGCTTCTCGACGACCCGATTTGACCGCCGACTAATCGAAATCATGCAAAACGAAGGTCATGACATTCTTAAGGAGTTCTTCTTATCAACAAGTCTACTTTTTATTATTTTTACCACCGTCATCCAGATGCACAAAAATGCCCCCTAGGGTTTCTAGACAAAACGATTCGATTGGAGGCTACTCGGAATCACGCAAAACGAAGGTCATGGCGTTCCTAAAGAGTTTTTCATTCCAACAAGTCCACTTTTTATATTTTTGCCACTGCCATCCGGATGTACGAAAATGCCCCTTACGCTCTCTTGACGGCCTGATTTGACCGCTGGCTACTTGCAATCTAGCAAAATGAAGGTCGTGGTGTTCCTAAGGAGTTCTTTTTTCCAACGAGTCCACCTTTTTTTATTTTTGCCACCGCCATCTGGATGCACGAAAGTGCCCCTTTGGGTTTTTCGATAGCCTGATTTAACCGACGGCTAATTGGAATCTGGCGAAACGAACATCATGGCATTCTTAAGGAATTATTCTTTCTAACGAGTCCACTTGTTATTATTTTTCCACCGTTATCCGGATGCACAAAAAATGCCCCTAGGTTTTCTCGACAGCCTGATTCAACCACCGGCTAGTCAGAATAACCCGAAACAACCTTCATGGCATTCGAAATGAGTTCTTCTTTCCAACGAGTATACTTTTTGTATTTTTTCCATCGTCATTCGGGTGCACGAAATTGCCCCTTAGGGTTTCATGTCAGCTCGATTCGAGCTCCAGCTACTCCGAATAACGCAAAACGAATGTCGTGGCATTACTAAGGAGTTCTTTTCTACGAGTATACTTTTTTGAATTTTTGCAACCATCATCTGGATGAACGAAAATGTCCCATAGGGTTTCTCGACTTCCCAATTCGACAATCTACTACTCGAAATCATGCGAAACGAAGGTCGTGGCGTTCATAAGTAGTTCTTCTTTCCAACGAGTCCAACTTTTTGTATTTTTTGCCATCGTCATTCGGATGTACGAAAATGCACCCTAGGGTTTCTCGATAGCCGAATTCAACCGCCGGCTACTCTGAATCACTCGAAGCAAAGGTCGTGGCGTTCCTTAGGAGTTCTTCCTTTCAAAGAGTCCATTTTTTTATTATTTTCGCCATTGTCATCCGAATGCACAAAATTACCCCCTAGGGTTTCTCGACAGCCCGATTCAATTGTCACCTAGTCAGAATCATGCGAAATGAATGTCTTTGCATTCCTAAGGAAATCTTCTTTCCAATGAGTATACTTTTTGGTATTTTTACCACCGTCATTCGGACGCACGAAAATGCCCCCAAGGGTTTCTCAACGTCTCAATTCGACTACTGGGTAATCAGAATCACGCGAAACAAAGGTTATGGCATTCCTAAGTAGTTTAGCTTTTTAACGAGTCCACTTTTTATTATTTTCATCACCATCTTTCGGATGCACAAAATTGCCCGTAAGTAAAAGTGCTTCATGAAATCCTAAGCATGATAGCAAACAATATAAGTGAATAGTTTAATTTATGGGCTAGGTGGTCATTGCCAAGAATTTATAGATAATATGGAACATTCTACGATTTAGATATATGAAAAATGACACTAGTATTTAGGTCTTACATTTGGTGGTATCAAAGCAATAGTTCAGGGAATTATTTATGTGTTTAGACTTATTCTAGGATATTCTAAATTGATTTAGAGTGAAATTGGCTTTTGTTTTAAGGATTGTTAAATAAAGTAGACATAATTTATGGTCATGTGACTAATTATATGAAAAAATTTGTATATATAAATGTGCATACAGGGAAATGGCATATAAAAGAACCCAGGCTGAGACCCTAAAAGAAATATTTGAGAATATTGAAGCCTTAGCTGCCAGGCTCGATGGGCAAGCTGTAACCCAAGCCACCACAACACAAATTCTTCAACAAGTTCAAGAAGCCCTTAGACAAGTGTCGTAAGGAAACAATCTTGAGGGTGCTAGAGAGGAAAATAGGCCAAGCCAAATGAATAAACTCCTAGCCCATTTCAGGAAGGCCAACCCTCCTTCATTTCTTGGAGAGTATGAACCACTGATTGCAGAGCGATAAATCATGCAATTGGAGAAAATTTTTAGGGTCTTAGAGTGCAGCACAGACCAGAAGGTTTCCTTAGCCACTTACATGTTAAAAGGTGAGGTAGAGCATTGATGGAAAAGTGTGCAGAGACTATGGCAGACTACTGATACTCTCATTACCTGGGATAATTTTAAAGAAACATTTTATGATAAATATTTCCCAGATAATGTAAGGAATCAAAAGGAGGATGAATTCATACAGTTGAAGCAAGGAAACATGACTGTACCCCAATATGAGGATAAGTATGAAGAGCTCTCTAAATTTTCCACTTACCTGAAGCATACCCATAATGATGCATAAAAGGTAGGAAATTTTGAGTGAGGATTAAAACCTGAGATTAGAGAAAGAGTGGCTACCTTAGAGATACATAATTTTGCCAAGTTGGCAAGCAAATGCAGAATAGCAGAAGAAACTTTGATAAGTGCCAGGGCTGAGAAAAGATTGAGAGACAATGAGCCCTCTAGAGGAAGAGGGAAACCCTGGAACAAAAAGTTTAAGGGGAACAATTCTCAGGGTAGGAGAATGCTTACTCGTAGTGGCCAAACCTCTAGCCAGCTTGTTTGTAATAAATGTGGGAAGAACCATGGAGATAGACCTTGTCTAACTGGTCAGAATGTCTGCTACATTTGTGGAAAACCCAGCCACTACTCCAGGGATTGTCGAACAAGGAGGGGATAAGTTCCTGATGGCAAACTACAGAATCAGGGACAAGTGTTTGTTCTTACCTAGCAGGAGGTTAGCCAGTCTCCAAATTTGATCAAAGGTATGTTAATGATCTGAAACTCACTTGTAGATGCATTGTTTGATTCTGGTGCTACACATTCTTTTATTTCATATGATTTGTGCTAAGAGTCTGGGTTTGACTGTGGATACTTTGCCATATAATCTTTATATTTCCACACCTACTAGGATTCATGTAATAACTTTTGATGCTTGTATCAATTGTGTTGTACAATTTGATCATAGATGTACCACTTTGGATTTTGTATGCCTTCCTTTGTTTGATATTGATGTTATTCTTGAAATGGATTAATTGTCTACTAATAATGCAATTCTTGATTATTCTAAAAAATTTGTTTCCTTACCTGTTTGTGGTCTTACATCTAAACACTCCACTGAAACTTCTTACCTATCCACCACCGAGGCTGAGAGATATCTTAAGAAGGGTTGTCAAGGGTTTATAGTCTTCTTTTCTTTCCAAGGAGAAGTAGAAGAGGATATAGAAAACATACCTATTGTTAAGGATTACTGAGAAGTATTCCCTAAGGAATTTAGCAGTCTCCCTCCAGATAGGGAAGTAGAGTTCTCCATTGACTTAGTGCTTGGTGCAAGTCCCATATCTAAGGCTCCCTACAGGATGGCTCCAGCAGAGTTAGCTGAGCTTAAGAAACAGATAGAGGAACTTTTAGAGAAAGGGTTCATCAAACCCAGTGTATCCCCTTGGGGTGCACCAGTCTTGTTTGTTCAAAAGAAAGATAGAAGGTTTAGGTTGTGCATAGATTATAGGCAGTTAAACAAAGTGACCATCAAGAATAAATATCCACTATATAGGATAGATGACCTACTGGATCAATTAGCTGAAGCATCAATCTTCTCTAAGATAGATTTAAGGTCAGGTTACCATCAGTTGAGAATTAAGGCCGAAGATGTCCCAAAGATAGCTTTTCGAACTCGATACAGACATTATGAGTTCCTAGTCATGCCTGTTGGTTTAACCAATGCCCCAGCCATTTTCATGGATTATATGAATAGGGTTTTTAGGCCATACTTGGATAAGTTTGTTGTGGTTTTCATAGATGACATCTTAGTTTATTTTAAGAGCCTTGAATAACATAAGAATCACCTTCGAATAGTGTTGCAAACCCTAAAGGATAAGAAATTGTATGCCAAGCTTAGTAAGTGTGAGTTTTGGCTGACAGAGGTGAGATTTCTAGGACATGTTGTCTCCAAGGAGGGCATAGTAGTGGACCCTAGTAAAGTGAAAGCAGTGGTTAACTGGGAAAGACCAAATACAATCACTGAAATACATAGCTTTCTAGGCTTAGCAGGATATTAGAGGAGATTTATCTAGGGATTCTCTCAAATAGCCATGCCTTTGACTAGGTTAACTAGGACGGATCACCCATTTGTGTGGGATGATCAATGTGAGAGTAGTTTTTAAGAATTGAAAGCTAGGCTAACCTCTGCCCCAGTGCTAGTGATACCTAACCCTAGTGAACTCTTTACAATATATAGTAATGCATCTAAGAAGGGTTTAGGTTGTGTTTTAATGTAGCAGGGAAGAGTGGTAGCTTATGCGTCTCGACAGCTCAAACCTCATAAGGAGAACTACCCCACACATGATCTGGAACTAGTAGCTGTAATGTTTGCCCTTAAGATTTGGAGACATCATATGTATGGTGTCAAGTTTGAAGTTTTTAGTGATCACAAGAGTCTTAAGTACCTTTTTGACCATAAGGAGTTAAATATGAGGCAAAGAAGATGGATGGAATTGCTAAAAGATTACGATTTTACCCTTAATTACCATCCGGGCAAGGCAAACATGGTTACTGATGCCCTGACCAAGAAATCCTTGCATATGGCATCATTGATGCTTAAGGAGAAGGAACTAATTGAGGGCTTGAGATATTTGAATCTCTCCATTTCTCCATAGCCTAGTAGCATCCTTATGAGTGAATTGAGGATTCATAATGATCTTTGGGATATAATTAAAGATGCTCAAGTTTTTGATCCATACTTGAAAGACGTTAGAGAACGGATATCCCTGGGCAAGTCTAAAGAATTTCACATTTATGAGGATGGGCTTATCAAGTTTAGGGAGCAGTTGTATGTACCTGAGGTGAAGGAATTGAGGGAGAGTATCTTAGTTAAAGCACATAAGAGTAGGTATACCCTACATCCTGGAGCCACTAAGATGTATCAAGACTTAAAGAGGAGTTCCTGGAGCCACTAAGTGCTTAGTGTGTCAAAGAGTCAAGGTAGAACACCAAAAGCCTAGTGGATTGTTCCAACCCTTAAATATTCCTGAGTGGAAATGGGATATCATCTCTATGGATTTTGTCATGGGTTTTCCTAGGACATAATCTGGCTATGATGCAATTTGGGTAAACATGGATAGACTAACCATGTCTGCCCACTTCTTAGCCATTAATTCTACCTATTCTCTAAACAAGTTGGCACAGGTGTATGTTCATGAAATTGTCAAACTCCATGGGATACCTACTAGCATTGTTTTTGATCGAGACCCTAGGTTTACTTCTAGATTTTGGAGATCCTTGCAAGATGCCTTAAGTACTAAACTTAGGTTTAGCACAGCCTACGATCCACAAACTGAGGGGGAGACAAAGAGAACAATTCAGACTTTAGAAGATATGCTTAGGGCTTGCGTATTAGAAATGAAAGGAAACTGGGATGTGTATCTACCTTTAGCTGAATTTGCTTATAATAATAGTTACCATTCTAGTATCCAGATGGCTGCCTTTGAAGCTTTGTATGGAAGAAAGTGTAGGTCACCTCTCTGTTGAGTAGAGCTAAGGGAGAGGAGTCTTTTAGGCCCTAATTTAGTTGACCAAACCACAAGGCACATTGAACTTATCAGAGAGAAACTACTAGCTGCCCAAAGTAGACAAAAGAGCTATGCAGATAAACGAAGAATGCCCCTAGAATTTGAAACAGATGACCATGTTTTTCTTAAGGTAACTCTGTTCACGAGTGTCGTTCCTAAAGAGTTCTTCTTTCCAACGAGACCACTTTTTTGTATTTTCACCACCGTTATCTGGATGCACGAAAATGCCACGTAAAGATTCTCGACGGCCCAATTTGACCGCCGGCTACTAGGAATAACGGGAAACGAACGTCATGGTGTTCCTTAGGAGTTCTTCTTTTCAACGAGTCCACTTTTTATTATTTTTGCCACCGTCATTCTTATGCACAAAAATGCCCCCTAGGGTTTCTCGACTTTTCGATTCGACCGCCGACTAATCCACAACACGCAAATTGAAGGTCGTGATGGTCCTAAAGAGTTCTTCTTTTCAAGGATTCCACTTTTTATTATTTTTACCATCGTCATCCGGATGCACGAAAATGCCTCAAAGGGTTTCCCAATGGCTTAATTCGACCGCGGGCAAGTCGGAAACACGCGAAAGGAATGTTGTGGCATTTCTAAAGAGTTCTTCTTTTCAACAAGTCCAATTTTTATTATTTTTTCCACCGTCATCCGGATGCATGAAAGTTCCCCATAGGATTTCTCGATGGCCCGATTCAACTGCTAATTATCGGCATTTTGCGAAACGAAGGTCGTGGCTTTCCTTAGGATTTCTTCCTTTCAATGAGTCCACTTTTTATTATTTTTGCCACCGTCATCCTGATGCACAAAAATGCCCCATAGGGTTTCTTGACGTTTCGATTTGACCGCCGGCTAATCCGCAACATGTGAATTAAAGGTCGTGATGGTCCTAAAGAGTTCTTCTTTTCAATGATTCCACTTTTTATTATTTTTGTTCATCGTCATCCGGATGCATGAAAATTCCCTCAAAGCTTTCCCAATGGCCTAATTCAACCTAGGGTTAGTCGGAAACACGCAAAAAGAATGTTGTGGTGTTCCTAAAGAGTTCTTCTTTTCAACGAGTCCACTTTTTATTATTTTTTCCACCGTCATCCGGATGCATGAAAATTCCCCCTAGGATTTTGCGATGGCCTAATTCGACTGCCAATTATCGGCATTGTGCGAAATGAAGGTCGTGGCATCCCTAAAGAGTTCTTCTTTTCAATGATTCCAAGTTTTTATTATTTTTACCATCGCCATCCGGATGCACGAAAATGCTCCCAAAGGTTTCTCAACGTTTCGATTCGACCGCCGGCTAATTCGGAACACGCGAATCAAAGGTCGTGACGGTCCTAAAGAGTTCTTATTTTCAAAGATTCCACTTTTTATTATTTTTGCAATCGTCATCCGGATGGATGAAAATGCCCCCAAGGGTTTCCCAATGGCTTGATTCGACCTAGTGTTAGTCGAAAACACGCGAAAAGAATGTCATGGCATTCCTAAAGAGTTCTTTTCTTCAACGTGTCCAATTTTTGTATTTTTCCCACCGTCATTCAGATTCATAAAAATGCCTCCTTGAGCTTCTTGATGGCTCGATTCGACCATCGACTAGTTGAAAACATGTGAAACGAGGGTCGTGGCATTCCTAAGGAATTCTTCCTTCCAATGAATATATTTTTTGGTATTTTTGCCACCGTCATCCGGATGCACGATAAAACACACTTGGGTTTTTCGATCGCTCGATTCGACTGTCGGCTACTCGGAATCATGCAAAACGAAGGCCGTGGTGACCCTAAAAAGTTCTTCTTTTGTGATAAGTCCACTTTTTCAGATTTTTTCCAATGTTATTCGAATGCATGAAAATGCGCCATAGGGTTTCTCAATGTCCTGCTTCAACCACCAGCTAATTGGCATCAAGCAAAATGAAGTTCGTGGCGTTCCTAAAGAGTTCTTATTTCCAACGAGACCACTTTTTTGTATTTTTGCCACCGTCATCCAGATGCACGAAAATGCAGCATAAGGTTTCTTGGCACCCTATTCGACTGTCAGCTACTAGGAATCACGCGAAACGAAGGTCATGGCATTTCTTAGGAGTTCTTCTTTTCAACGAGTCCACTTTTTTATTATTTTTACCACCTTCATCCTTATGCAGGAAAATGCCCCGTAGGGTTTCTCAACGTTTCGATTCGACCGGCGGCTAATCCACAACACGTGAATTGAAGGTCGTGACGGTCTTAAAGAGTTCTTCTTTTGAATGATTCCACTTTTTATTATTTTTGCCATCGTCATCTAGATGCACGAAAATGCTCCCAAAGGTTTCTGAATGGCTTGATTCGACCATTGGTTTGTCAGAAACACGCAAAAAGAATGTCGTGGTGTTCCTAAAGAGTTCTTCTTTTCAACGAGTCCACTTTTTATTATTTTTCCTACCGTCATCTAGATGTAAAAAAATGCCCCCTAGGATTTCTCGATGGCCCAATTCGACCGCCAATTATCGGCATCGTGCGAATTGAAGGTTGTGGCGTCCCTAATGAGATTTTCTTTTCAATTATTCCACTTTTTTATTATTTTTGCCATTGTCATCCGAATGCACGAAAATGCCCCCAAGGGTTTCCGAATGGCCTGATTCAACCACGAGCTAGTCGAAAACTCGTGAAAAGAATGTGGTGGCATTCCTAAAGAGTTCTTCTTTTCAACGAGTCCACTTTTTATTATTTTTGCCATCGTCATTCTTATGCACGAAAATGCCCCCTAGGGTTTCTCGACGTTTCGATTCGATTGCCGGCTAATCCGCAACACACAAATTGAAGGTGGTGACAGTCTTAAAGAGTTCTTCTTTTCAAAGATTCCACTTTTTATTATTTTTGCCATTGTCATCCGGATGCATGAAAATGCCCCTAAGGGTTTCCAAATGGCCTGATTCGACCACGGGCAAAATGGAAACACGTGAAAGGAATGTCGTGGCGTTCCTAAAGAGTTCTTCTTTTCAACGAGTCCACTTTTTATTATTTTTTCCACCGTCATCTGGATGCATGAAAATGCCCCCTAGGATTTCGCGACGTCCCGATTCAACCACCAATTATCGGCATCACACGAAACGAAGGTCGTGGCGTTCCTAAAGAGTTCTTCTTTTCAATGATTCCACTTTTTTATTATTTTTGCCATCGTCATCCATATGCACGAAAATGCCCCCAAGGGTTTCTCAACATTTCGATTTGACCGCCGGCTAATCTACAACATGCGAATTGAAGGTCGTGACGGTCCTAAAGAGTTGATCTTTTCAAAGATTCCACTTTTTATCATTTTTACGATCGTCATCCAGATGCATGAAAATAGCCCCAAGGGTTTCCCAATGGCCTAATTCGACCTAGGGTTAGTCGAAAACACGCGAAAAGAATGTCGTGGCGTTCCTAAAGAGTTCTTCTTTTCAAGGTGTCCAATTTTTATTATTTTTTTCACCGCCATCTGGATGCATGAAAATTCCCCCTAGGATTTCTCGACGGCTCGATTTGACGGCCCATTATTGGCATTGCGCAAAACGATGGCCGTGGCGTTCCTAAAGAGTTCTTCTTTTCAATGAGTTCACTTTTTTGTATTATTGCCATCGTCATCCGAAAATACGAAAATTCAACTTAGGGTTTCTCGACGGCCCAATTCAACCGTCGGCTAATTGAAATAATGTAAAACAAAGGTCGCGGCATTCTTAAAGAGTTCTTTTTCACAACGTGTCCACTTTTTTGTATTTTTTGCCACTGTCATTCGGATGCATGACAATGCGCCCTAGGGTTTCTCGATGGCTCAATTCGACCTCCGACTACTTGGAATCACAGGAAACAAAGGTTGTGGCATTCCTAAGGAGTTCCTCTTTCCAATGAGCACTTTTTTGTATTTTTGCCACCGTCATCCGGATCCATGAAAAATGCCCCTTGAACTTCTCGACGGCCCGATTTGACCTCCAGCTACTCGAAAACACGCGAAACAAAGGTCGTGGTATTCCTTAAGAGTTCTTCTTTCCAATGAGTCAACTTTTTATTATTTTTACCACCGTCATCCGGATGCACAAAAATGCCCACTAGGGTTTCTCAACGTTTCGATTCGACTGCCAGCAAATTCGTAACACAAGAAATGAAGGTTGTTCTGTTCCTAAAGAGTTCTTCTTTTCAACTATTCCACTTTTTTATTATTTGTGCCATCGTCATCCGGATGCACAAAAATGCCCCCATTGCTTTTTCAATGGTCTAATTTGATCGCGGTCTAATCGGAAACATGCGAAAAGAATTTCGTAGCGATGCAAAAGAGTTCTTCTTTTCAACGAGTCCACTTTTTATTATTTTTTCCACCGTCATCCAGATGCACGAAAATGCCCCCTAGGATTTCTCAATGGCCAGATTCGACCGCCGATTATCCGTGTCACGCAAAACGAAGGTGGTGACGTTCCTATAGAGTTCTTTCCAACGAGTCTACTTTTTTGTATTTTTGCGACCGTCATCCAGATGCACGAAAATGCGCCCTAAGGTTTCTCAACGGCCCGATTCGACTGCCGGCTAATTGGAATCACGTGAAACGAAGGTCGTGGCATTCCTTAGGAGTTCTTCCTTCCAACGAGTATATTTTTTTGTATTTTTACCACCGTCATCTGGATGCACGAAAATGCTCCCTAAGGTTTCCTGACGGCCTAATACGATCGCTGGCTACTCGAAATCACGCCAAACGAAGGTCATGGCATTCCTATGGAGTTTCTTTTTCCAACGAGTCCACTTTTTTGTATTTTCGCCACCGTCATCCAGATTCATGAAAATGCCCCCTTGAGCTTCTCAACGGCTCAATTCGACTACTAACTATTCAAAAACACGTGAAACGAAGGTCGTGGTGTTCCTAAAGAGTTCTTCCTTACAACGAGTATATTTTTTTGTATTTTTACCACCGTCATCTAGATGCATGAAAAAACACCCTAGGGTTTCTCGACGGCCAGATTCGACCACCAGCTACGTAGAATCACGCGAAATGAAGGTCGTGGAATTCCTAAGGAATTCTTCTTTTCAACGAGTCCATTTTTTTTGTTTTTGCCACCGTCATTAGGATGCACAAAAATTCCCCCTAGGGTTTCTCGACAGCCCGATTCGACCGCTGGCTAATTGACATCACGGGAAACGAAGGTCGTGGTGTTCCTATAGAGTTCTTCTTTCCAACGAATCCACTTTTTTGTATTTTTACCACCGTCATCTGGATGCATGAAAATGCGCCCTAGGGTTTCTCAATAGCCCGATTTGACCACTGGCTAGTCGAAAACATGCGAAAAGAATGTCGTGGCTTTCCTAAAGAGTTCTTCTTTTCAACGAGTCCACTTTTTGTTATTTTTGCCCTCGTCATCCTTATACATGAAAATGCCCCTTAGGGTTTCTTGACGTTTCGATTCGACTGCCGGTTAATCCGCAACACGTGAATTAAAGGTCGTGACGGTCCTAAAGAGTTCTTCTTTTTAACGATTCCACTTTTCATTATTTTTGCCATCGTCATCTAGATGCATGAAAATTACCCCAAGGGTTTCCCAATGGCCTGATTCGACCGCGGGTTCATCAGAAACCACGAAAAGATTGTTGTGGCGTTTCTAAAGAGTTCTTCCTTTCAACGTGTCCACTTTTTATTATTTTTTCCACCATCATCCAGATTCATGAAAATGCCCCCTAGGATTTCTTGACAGCTCAATTCGACAGCCTATTATTGTCATCACACAAAACGAAGGTCGTGGCGTTCCTAAAGAGTTCTTTTCAACGAGTTCCCTTTTTTATTGTTTTTTCCATTGTCATTCGGACGCACAAAAATTCAACTTAGGGTTTCTCGATGGCCCGATTCAATCGCCGGCTAATAGACATCACGCGAAACAAAGGTCGTGGCATTCCTATAGAGTTCCTCTTTCTAACGAGTCCACTTTTTTGTTTTTTCGCCACCGCCATTCAGATGCACGAAAATGTGCCCTAAGGTTTCTCGACGGCCCAATTCGATCGCCAGCTACTTGGAATTACACGAAACGAAGGTCGTCGCGTTCTTAAGGAGTTCCTCTTTCCAATGAGTCCACTCTTTTGTATTTTTGCCACTGTCATCCGAATTCATGAAAATGTCCCTTGAGCTTCTCAATGGCTCGATTCGACCGCCGACTACTCGAAAACACTTGAAACGAAGGTCGTGGCATTCCTAAAGAGTTCTTCCTTCCAATGAGTATATTTTTTTGTATTTTTGCTACCGTCATCCGAGTGCATGAAAAAACACCCTAGGGTTTCTTGACGACCCGATCCGACTGTCGGCTACTCAGAATCATGCGAAACGAAGGTCGTGGCGTTCCTAAGGAGTTACCCTTTTCAACGAGTCCATTTTTTATTGTTTTTTGCCACCTTCATATGAATGCACGAACAAACACCCTAGGGTTTCTCGACGGCCCGATTAGACCGCCAGCTACTCGGAATCACGCGAAATGAAGGTTGTGGCTTTCCTAAGGAGTTCTTCTTTTCAACGAGTCCATTTTTTTATTATTTGTCCCACCGTCATTCAGTGCACAAAAATTCCACCTACGGTTTCTTGACGGTCCGATTCGACTGCTGGTTAATCGACATCATGGGAAACGAAGGTTGTGGCGTTCCTATAGAGTTCTTCTTTCCAACGAGTACACTTCTTTTTATTTTCACCACCGTCATCTTGATGCACAAAAATGCACCCTAAGGTTTCTCGACGGCCCGATTTGACCGCTGGCTACTCAGAATCATGCAAAATGAAGGTCGTGGCGTTCCTAAGGAGTTCCTCTTTCTAACGAGTCCACTTTTTTTGTATTTTTTCCATCATCATCCGGATTCATACGTGAAACGAAGGTCGTAGCGTTCCTAAAGAATTCTTCCTTCCAACGAGTATATTGTTTTGTATTTTTGCCACCGTCATCCCGATGCATGAAAAAATACCCTAGGGTTTCTCAACGGCCCGATTCGACTGTCAGCTACTCGAAATCACGCGAAATGAAGGTCGTTTCATGTATTAATAAAAGTACAAAAGTATTCAAAGTAACATCCCTAATTTTGTTTCTTTTGTTGATAAAGGTACATAAATATTTAATTAAGGAAATAAAATTTATTAGACAATTTTAAGATATCTAAGGAAATATAATCCTTAGAAATTCTTCACCTTATGTGTATGCATAAAAATGTTCTAACATTAATGGAATAGGTAAAGAGAGAAAACCTAAGAGAAAATATTAGAAATAAATATACTAAAGAAAGGTGAAATTCTTGGGTAAGGAAGATAAATTTTTGTGAAGTAAGTAAAGGTATTAAAATTTCAAGAAGATTGGATTAGGATAATTTTTCCTAATTTAAGAGTTAAAGTTACTAAGTTCAGTATCTCTACCCAAAAATTGGGCTTTCACCTATGAACACTTCATATAGAGTTTTTTTAACTTCACATGAATTTTTAGCAAACAAATAGGATAGCCCAAGGAAGAAATAAAACATAGACTTGAACTAAGATATAGAAATTGGACTGGTAGCCCAAAAATCATGAAAATGTGACTAAGCCCATTATGAAATGTAGAATTTTAACCAAAGTAAAGAAAATGGGCAAGAATGAGCCTAAACCCAAGAGGAAAAATTAAAAAAAAAAGTGATGAAATAATGGTGTAATCAAGATTAGGTGACATGGAATTAGGACAAAAATTTAGCAAGTGGTATGATAATACATGGAATTAAGACAAAATATCTATATCCTACACTCATAATTTTAGCAAGTGGGTAATAATACATAGCATTATGACAAAACATCATTATGCTACACAAATAATTTTAACTAAGCAAGGAAGATTCAAGGGGTTGCAAATTTGCCACCTAAAAAGGCAAACCTATCATAATTGATTAAGACAAAAGAAAAAGGAAATGAATCCCTAAATCAAAGGGATCTTGTCCCTTATCTTAAGAACACATTATCATAATTTTCAAAATACAAATCTCCTTTTCCTATGCATATCTTGACTAAGGAAGAGGAAGACAAGAACATGAGTTGTTTGTTTTCCAAAACATTCAACCAAGTGCATCCTAACTGTGATAAGGTAGACCCATGATTATGAAAGGTAAATTATTTGATAGTCTATATAAGCAAAACTCAACCTTATAACATTAGAATTTTGTCCAAGTGTGGGGAGGAAAAATAAAAGCAAGGTAGAGTGAGGAAAGGAGAGGAAGAAAGGAAGAAAGAGGAAGGAGAAGTCTAGAGGACTAAGTGCTCAAGGTAAGTTTAACAATATTTCTTTTTGAAGAAAAGTTTTGAAACTTGTAATATTTATATGGAATTTTGATATTAGAACTTTTATGATTGGTCATGGATGTTGCTATATCATGTTACATATTATGTATGTTTGAATACTTAGGCTGGTGTATATAGTTCTGCATAGGTATGGCTATGGGTGACAAAAGTTTAAGCTTTTGTTTAAAAAATTCTGGGAAGAATCGGTAAGGAAGAAAAATGTATATCTATGTCTCACGGATTTTTAACCACTGGAATCACTCAATTTAGAGTCCATATGAGGTAGATATGGTTCGATTAGTAAGAAGATGTCAGAAAATAGTTAATCAGGGAAGAATATGTTAGGATAGCATCTATGTTTTAATTATTGGGAACATTCTGTAGGGAATTAAAATAAATAGTCAACATAAGAATTATTTCTATATGTGTCACGGATATTTAGCCATTAGAATCACTCAATTTAGAGTCAATATGAGGTAGATATGGTCTAATTAGTAAGCAGTGATCAGAAATTGGTTAATTAGGGAAGAATATTTTAGGATAGCTTCTGTGTTTTAATTTCTGGGAACATTCTGTAGGGAATTAAAATAAATTATTAATAGAAAAATTATTTCTATATGTGTCACAGATTTGTAGGTAGGGGTCAGAACTTAGCCGAGAAGAAATAACATGTACTTTGAGGGAGTAATATCACCATGATTTCTTAATATTTCGCTAAACTGTTCAACATAAAAGTTTTAGATAATTATTGTATCTTTAAATTATCACCAAGATCACCTAAATCAGAGTTAAATAAAGGGAGTTATGATCTGATTAGTAAGAGAAGGTCAGATAGGATGAAAACTTGCATCAAGTAAATAAATAAAATTAATATTTAAAAAAGAAGAAGAATCTTATAAATGACTAGTATATGCTATAGCCATTACCATTGCATGAACTTCTTACCATCTTTAAGTGTAAAATTTTGACATGAAAATATTTTATAAAGTGATATTTGAAATAGTTATGTTCATGCAATGATTACCAACGATTTTTGGTAATGATTATATTTTGATGAACATACTTATTATTGAAAGCATATTTTTGACTATTATTGTGAAAAGAAAAGAAATGAGCATGGTCACCTGGCAATACGTATGGTGCACTAGTAGGGGATGCTCTACCAACGATTATGATCATGTTAATAAGAAAAGAAAGAGAAAGTGGGCCATGTCGAACGGAGCGAGAAAAGCTCATACCGGAGAGTAGAAAATACTCACCCTGACCGAGGTAGCTTGATATGAGAATAAATTGATAGTCATTATATGATAATTAATCCTGTCATACATGTCATTACTGTACGATTTTCATGTGCATAGATAAAGTACATTCATGTGACATAAGATATTTTCTATAGTTTATACAGATGAACATGACTTGATGAGCTATATTGATGACGATTTATTGTTAAACTTACTAGAATTTAATTCTCATTATATTTCCATGTCATGTTCAGAAAAATAGTTATGCAGATTTTTCTATGGCTCGGGATTTTAGTGCACGTTGGATCGAGTTACTCTAGGATGGGCTAATCCCAAAAATAAATAAAATGTTTGTGGTTGAGTTGGCTCAGATCCTGGTGAAAGAGCAACCACCCGCACCTGTATCTCTAGAATTGGTCAACCAAAATAATTAAGATGTAGATATTTATGTGTTTGATATGTTGTACATACATTTTGATTAATGAAGTATATGTGAACTCTATATTGTATAATAATAATAAATAATAAAGAAAGTTGTTACAAAATTGGTATTAGAGCAGGTCGATCCTAGATGGCCAATGGATGGATGGTTCTTTGAATTGTTCTTATAGTGTCTTGAGTATGTTATCGTAGTGTTGTGTAGGGGATCAATGATTTCATATAGGTAAGAAATTACTAGTGTTTCCTATCTATATGTGATAAAGGGGAATTTTGAGTTTTTATTGGCCATATTTTATCCCATAATTCATAGTAACTTGTGATTATTTCTATGCTTTTGGTTATACTTTGTTCTGGGTACTGCTGTGGTTTGTTTTATGCTTGCAGGAGAGCAAAAGAAGCCAAGAAGCAAGGAAAAACCATCATGGAAAGAACCAAAAGGACTTGGGATATGCTAAGGAGGAAGCAAGGAGGCTACACATCAAATATCATGGAGAAAGCACTTCGGCAACATGCAACACGGCCAGACCGTGCTCTGAGCAATAGATATAGGATTTCCCCAAATTCTAGGCCGAAGCACGGCCATGCTTCGGGGTCCGTATAGAACGTTAAAATTAGGGTTTTTGGCCGCCAAACAGATATGGAAGGATGGGGATGCGCAGCTGAGCAAGAGGAGACCGTAGGAAACACTGGAGAATCACCTTTTAGGCTCAGGGAACACATTTAGACTAGGTTTTTACATAGATTATTGTAGATTTTGGATGCTCTAGAGTAGATTTTACGGTATTCAAGGTTGTAATTCATCTGAATTTTCTGCAGACCAGGTTTTATCTTTCTATTTTAGTTTTCTTCTTCTAATTCTACTCATTCTCTTTCAATTGTATTGAACTATAATGATTTATTCAATGAAGATGAATTTGATTTCTGTTTGGATGATGTGTGAGTAAATTTAATCTAGGGTTTCGGTAAACCCAATTGTGATACGATGATACTGTGCTTATGACTTGAATTATGAAACCCTAATTATGATTGTTTCTATATTGATTAGTATTGACAATTATATGCATGAATGAGTTGGTAGAATGCCTGATCACCAGTCTATCACGTGTTAGGTATTTAATCGATGAATTGAAAGGTGAAGATTAAAACTGGAACCTAATAGTTAATTAGTGATATCTTAATCACGAAAGTAGTTTAAGATTCCCTAGGATTGAATCGATTAGTGGGCATGAGTAAACCGATTAATTGTATTCCATGGTTGGCATAAAGCTTAATGGACCTAGGTTAAGTTAATAACCACAAAAGTAGGTAATTTGATTAATCTAGGTACAATTGGTAATGCTTGAAAGAGATTACTAATTAATTGAGCCTAAACCATCCCCAATAATCTAAATAATTACAATTAGAGGTAAATATCAGTTGTTGAGTATCACAAGTGTGGTGAACCCTAACCCTAGGGTTTGTTTAATTGGTTATTTTTATCTATTTAATTGCGATATTTTCCCATCTAATTGTATCGATTTAGATAGCACATTTTTTGAAATTCTAGTAATTGGCATTGTTCTCTGTGGGATACGACACGTACTTGCCGGACTAGCTACAGCTACGCTGTGCACTTGCGGTATTTGGTAAAACATACACAACAAGTTTTTGGCGCCGTTGCCGGGGACCATAGCCAATATTAGATATTTTACGAAATAGCTAGACTAAATCATTTTCTTTTTTTTTGGCGCCGTTGCCGGGGACCATAGCCAATATTAGATATTTTACGAAATAGCTAGACTAAATCATTTTCTTTTTTTTTCTGCATAAATTTTATTTGCTGATTTTTGCTTCTTTTCTTCCTTTATAAGTGTGTTTCACTTTTATGCAAAGAGAACGTGAAATTGTTGCTGAATTTGATCCAGAAATTGAACGCACACTTCAAAGGATAAGAAGAAGACAGCAGCAAGAGAATTCTGCAGCTACTATGAGGGAAAGAGATAACCGATCTCTGAAGGACTTTACTGCCCCAGACACTCATGGCCTGAATACCAGCATAGTCAGGCCAGTTGTTGAAGCTAACAATTTTGAGCTGAAGCCATCTCTCTTGTAGATGGTTCAGCAGAACTAATTTGGAGGGTCACCTACTGAAGACCCGAATTTACACCTCTAAGTGTTTTTGGAGTACTGTGACAACCTGAAGTTGAATGGGGTCTCCTCAGATGCTATCAGGTTGAGATTGTTCCCTTTCTCATAGAGGGACAAGGCCTGTGCATGGTTACGCTCTCTTCCATCAGGGTCTATTACCACTTGGCAACAGATTTTTCAAGCTTTCTTAGCCAAGTACTTCCTACCGAGTAAAACAGCCCACCTGAGGAATCAGATCACTACTTTTGCTCAGAAGGATAGGGAATCATTATATGAGGCTTGGGAGAGATTCAACGAGCTCCTCAGGATTTGCCCACACCATGGGCTGGAGAAGTGGCTAATAGTCCATACATTCTACAATTGACTAATTTACAACACCTGTATGTCTGTGGATGCTGCAGCTGTAGGAGCACTGATGAACAAGACAGTTGATGAGGCTTATGAATTGATTGAAGACATGGCTCAGAACCACTACTCCTGGTCTAGTGAGAGGCAGCCTAGAAAACCAGCAGGTATGTATGAAGTTGATGCGTTTAATCATCTAACTTCTAAAGTTGATGCTTTATTTCAGAAGTTGGATAAGCTAAGCATCAATGTTGTCGGTTCTCCTTCTTCATCTGCATCTTGTGAGATTTGTGGAGGTGTTGGTCATGTAGCCAATGAGTGTCAGCTTGGAAGTTCTACACTTCAGGATTTTGAGCAGGTTCATTTTGTGAACAACCAAAGGAATAGTCCATATAGCAATACTTACAATCCAGGCTGGAGAAATCACCCGAACCTTTCTTATAAGCCAAATATTGGTCAGCAGCCTCAAAATAACTTCAAGCAACCTCTAGGCTTTCAAAATCCAAGGCCGTTCAATCCTTCTCCTCCTCAACCAAAATCAAATCTGGAGGCTCTAATGGAGAATTTCATCTCTACACAAAGTAAGCAAAATGAAGAATTTAGAGCCCAGAATCATTCTATGAATGAAGCAATTAAGGATTTGGCTTCTAAAGTTGACTCACTTGCTATGCATAACAAGATGCTAGAGACTTAAATAGCACAGCAAGCGAGTTCTTCAACCAGAAATTTTGGTGAGTTCCCTAGTCAGTCTGAGAATCCTAGAGAACACTGTAAAGCTATCACTTTGAGAAGTGGTAAGCAATTAGGTGAACCAGTGGAAAAGGAGAAAGATAATGAAGATGAGAAGAGAGATGTGCCTGAACCAGCATATGAAAAAGAAGAGCAAGTTAGTGGAAGGAAGGAAAAAAAGAGCCTAATTATGTGGCTCCTGAACCATATAAGCCACCAGTTCCTTTCCCTCAGAGACTAGCTAAGGCCAAGTTAGAAAAGCAGTCTGGAAAATTTCTGGATGTGCTGAAAAAGGTGCACATCAATATTCCATTCTTGGAAGATGTCTCTCAGATGCCTTCATATGCGAAATTTCTAAAGGAAATCCTCTCGAATAAGAGGAAGATTGAGGAGTATGCCACTGTGGCATTGACTGAAGAATGTAGTGCTTTGATCCAAAACAAACTGCCTCCCAAACTCAAGGACCCTGGAAGCTTCTCTATACCTTGTTCTATTGGAGATGTACAAATCACTAAAGCTTTATGTGATCTCGGAGCAAGTGTAAGTCTTATGCCATTGTCCATATGCAAGAAGCTCCAGATGGGAGACTTGAAGCCTACCACTATTCCTCTCCAGTTAGCGGATCGATCTGTCACTCACCCGGTAGGTATATTACAGGATGTTCCTCTAAAGGTAGGTAAGTTTTTCATACTTATTGATTTTGTTGTATTAGAGATGGAGGAAGATAGCCAAATCCCCATCATTCGGGGAAGGCTTTTCCTAGCCACTGCAGGTGCTATTATAAACGTTAAAGATGGAAAGCTTTCCTTGAATGTAGGGGATGAAAAGATTGAGTCTAATCTTAATGATGCAATGAAATGTCCATCCTTAGGTGATACTTGTTGCATTGCCGATGTAATTGAACAAAATATTATTGATAATGCAATGAGTTTATGCTCTACTGATCCACTTGAACTTTGCCTTATGGATAGTTCTGTTTCTTGTGCTAAACAAGTAGAAGCTGATGCATATAATATATTGCTTGATGAGTGTCCCATGCTCACCTCAGAAGTGAAATCTAAAAAGCTGGAGCTGGACCATAATAAAAAATCAGCTAATATTAAGGAAAGCAAAGTACCTAAGGTAGAACTCAAACCTCTTCCCTCAAATCTAAGGTGTGAATTTCTAGACCCTAACTCTTCATATCCAGTCATAGTGAATGCTGATCTGAATGTCGAAGAAACTGGTAAGTTGCTTAATGTACTTAGAAAATTTAAGAAAGTGATTGGATATAGTATTGATGATATAAAAGGGATTAGTCCATCTGTTTGTATGCATCATATTATAGTTGACAATGATCATAAACCTTCTAGGGAACACCAGAGGAGACTCAACCCAAACATGAAAGAGGTAGTCAAGAAGGAAGTACTTAAATTGCTTGATGCAGGTATTATCTATCCTATCTCAGATAGTGAATGGGTAAGTCCAGTCCATGTGGTTCCTAAAAAGGGAGGTATGACTGTTGTTAAAAATGATAATGATGAATTGATCCCTACTAGAGCTGTTACGGGTTGGCGTATATGTATTGATTATAAAAAATTAAATAAGGCCACCCGTAAGGATCACTTCCCTTTGCTTTTTATTGATCAATTGTTGGAAAGATTGGCTAAACATTCACACTTCTATTATCTGGATGGATACTCAGGATTCTTTCATATCCCTATCCATCCAGACGACCAAGAAAAGACCACGTTCACATGTCCCTATGGCACCTTTGCATATAGAAGGATGCCATTCGGATTGTGTAACGCACCAGCCACTTTCCAAAGATGTATGATGGCTATTTTCTCTAACTTTATTGAGGAAATAATGGAAGTATTTATGGATGACTTTTCTGTCTAGGGTACCTCATTTGATGATTGTTTGAATAATTTGACACAGGTACTTAAGAGATGTAAGGAAGTCAACCTGGTACTGAACTGGGAAAAATGCCATTTTATGGTAAGGGAAGGAATAGTTCTTGGACACTTGGTGTTTGAAAGGGGAATAGAGGTGGATAAAGCGAAGACAGAAGCAATTCAGACAATGCCACCACTATCAAATGTTAAGGAAGTGAGGAGTTTTCTTGGGCATGCGGGCTTCTACAGAAGATTCATCTAAGATTTCTCTAAAATCTCTAAACCCTTAACTAATTTACTCATTAAAGATGTCTCGTTCTTATTTGATAATGACTGCTTGCGTGCTTTTTATAGGTTGAAGATGTTACTGATATCTGCATTGATCATCCAACCTCCTGATTGGAGCCTTCCCTTCGAGATCATGTGCGATGTAAGTGGCTATGCCGTAGGAGCTGTACTTGGGCAAAGGAGGGATAAAAAGCCCTATGTCATCTACTATGCTAGTAAGACCCTGGATGAAGCCCAGGTTAACTATTCCACCACTGAAAAGGAGCTCTTGGCAGTAGTGTTTGCGATTGACAATTTCAACAATATTTACTGGGATTCGAAGTCATAGTGTTCACGGATCATGCTGCCAACAGGTACCTGCTAAGTAAGAAGGATGCCTAGGCAAGATTGATTAGATGGATCCTCTTGCTACAGGAGTTTGACCTTGTGATCTGGGATAAGAAAGGAACAGAGAATGTGGTTGCAGACCACCTTTCAAGACTTAGGCAAGATCTGATGAGAGATGACAAAGATGAATTGCCTATAGACGATTTCTTTCCCGATGACCAACTCCTGATGGTTACTTATGTTGATGCTCCTTGGTATGCAGACTTCGTGAACTATCTAGTATGCAGAATACTACCTGAGGGTTGAGCTACCATCAGAGAAAGAAATTTTTCTCTGATATTAAGTCTTATTATTGGGATGATCCATGCTTATACAAATGGTGTGCAGATGGCATCTTTCGAAGGTGTATTCTGGAGGAAGAAGTTTATAGTGTTATATTCTATTGCCATAGTTCACCTTGTGGAGGCCATACCAGCATTTCTAAGACTGCAACTAAAATTCTCCAAGCTGGTTTTTATTGGCCTACGCTTTTCAAAGATGTGCACACTTTTGTAAAAGCATGTGACCGGTGTCAAAGAGTTGGCAACATATCCAAACGGAATGAGATGCCCTTGAACAATATTCTAGAAGTGGAAATATTTGACGTTTGGGGCATTGACTTTATGGGTCCCTTTCCATCTTTATGTAGGAACAAGTACATTCTAGTGGCTGTGGACTATGTGTCTAAGTGGGTAAAAGCAGTAGCATCCCCCACCAATGATGCTAGAGTGGTTTCCAAGCTCTTCAAGAGGGTAATATTCCCAAGATTTGGAGTGCCCCGAGCTGTGATAAGTGATGGAGGTTCCCACTTCACTGAGCAATAATTTCAAAATCTCTTGAAGAAATATCGAGTCACTCATAAAATGGATCTAGCTTACCATCCTCAAACAAGTGGACAAGTGGAAGTATCAAATAGGGATATCAAAGCAATATTGGAGAAGACCGTTTCGAAGGCATGAAAAGATTGGTCTCTCAAGCTTGATGATGCATTATGGGCTTACAGGACTGCATATAAAAACCGATAGGGACCACACCTTTTCGGTTGATATATGGGAAACCCTATTACTTGCCGATAAAGCTTGAACATAAGGCGTATTGGGCAGTTAAAATAATTAACTTTGACCTGTCAGCTGCTGGAAAGAGGAGATGCCTACAATTGAATGAGTTAGATGAGCTGAGGCTTGATGCTTATGACAATGCCAAGTTATAAAAGAAAGAACAAAAATATGGCATGATAAGCACATCCTTAGGCGCCAATTTCAAGTAAGAGATTGGGTCTTGCTATTTAATTCAAGGCTGAGACTCTTTCTCGGGAAGCTCCGTTCTCGTTGGTTCGGTCCATTCCAAGTAATTCAAGTTTTTCCATATGGAGCAGTCGAGGTGTGGAGTGAATCTACCGGATCCTTCAAGGTCAACGGGCAATGCCTTAAGCATTTTGTGACGGGACAACCGATTGAAAAGGGAGCCACCCAATCTCTCCTAAAGCCCCCCTCAATCCATTAATAAGCAAGGGAGTCAAGCTAATGACTTTAAACAAGCACTTTGTGGGAGCCAACCCACATTTTGATTTTTTTTTTAAAGTTCCCTATTGTTTGAATTCTTGCTTTAAGTTTTGGTTTTCATCTTTAATTTAGCTAATTTCTTAGGTTGAAGTTTATTGAGTGTTTTCCTTTGATTTTCAGCTCCATTCCCATGTTTCCAAGGCGATATCAAAGGGTTAAAAGCAAAGGAACTTAAAGAAAGTCACAAGCTGAGGTAAAATCTGAAGAATTGAAAACTTCCAGCCAGCAACACGGGCTGCCCGTGTCCCCCAACACGGCCATGTTGCAAGCACAAGCCAAACCAAGGAAATTAGTGAAATCTGCCATGAACACGGGTAGGCCGTGCAGAACACGGTCGTGCACCAAGTAAGGTAAAAAAAGAAGAAGATGGGGGTGCACAAACCCGCAAGAAGCATGGGCTTGCCCGGGGCTCCCTATAAAAAATGGGGGTGTTGCAACATTCAACCCGAAGCACAGGCTGGCCGTGCTTCGGGCATGGACCCCCCTTTTTAACCCAATTTCCCTCCTTTTCACTCGTCCCCTTGCCCCTGTTTTGTTCCCTTCTCCTGTGCTTCCTCTTCTCTTCTCCCTTCATCACCTTCGCCGAAACCTACCACCAATTCTCCCCAACCCCTATCATCCCTCCCAAATCCCCTCCTTCCTCTCCCTTTCTCTTCCCCAAAGCGCCCTAACCCACTGCATCCCTCACCCATTCCCATCTCTTCGCCATTCACCGCTACCCCCCTGTTTCGCATGTTTTTTTCCCACATTCCCCCTTTCTCCATCTCCACCTCCCAACCAATCCTGATTACTCCATCACCAAACACCTCCCTCTAGTCTGCGACACCCATACCCATCCCCTGTTTTGCATCCCCACACATCCCATTGCTGCGCTGCAACAGGTACTTCTATCCCTTCCCTTGTTTTAATTTTTTGAATTAAATTAATTACTTATTGATGCTTGGTCTGGTTTCTAGCTCTGAAATAGCACGCCTTTAGCTATGATGCATGCTTTGAACTTGCTCATATTCTGATTTGGCCTGGTTATTTGCACTGAACTTTATGCCTTATTCTATTCTGTTATGCTGTCTTCTGCTCTGATTTGGCCTGATTTAGAATTCTTGGTTCTGCCTTGCTATGCTCTGAACTTTATTGAGCTTGTTAATTGAATTGTTCTATGAAACTTTATTTAGCTATGGGAGGCTTGGTCATTGCTGTAGCTTGAGGGTTAGGGTTTGAGGCTCATTTACAGGGGCTGCAACCAGTCATAGGCAACAACAGGATTGATTTAGAATCCTATTTGAATATGAAACTTCTTGTTAAGAAAGATGCCGAATACTGGTTGTATCTCCGCGGTCACACACTATTCCACCTTCCCAATCCTACTAGGACTACAGTGACCAACAGGGAGAATTGGACTTACCCCTTAGAGGATGATAGGGAGGGAGTTGAAATTCCTCCAAAGGAGGAAGATTTCCCTATGGAGCCACTTATGGCTCTTCAATCCCTACTCTACTCCCATTTTACTGATCATGCAGGTCCATCATCCGATCCCTCGGAGGATCTGAACTCCATCTCTTCCAGGCTCAGCCGCATTGAGGCTAAGCAACTTTCCCAGAGAGCAACCCTACATGCCATGCAAGAGTCCATCCACAGCATGCAAGGTATGATGTAGGCCTGGTATACCTGGCACTTGGACCAGCACCCCCCTCCACCACCACTGAATGACCAGTGAATACGTAAGTTCTCTCCTCCCTTTTGCCGGTATTTTCTGATATTTATGACATTGAGGACACTGTCTGGTTTAAGCATAGGGGAGTGTACTTTCGTATTTGATTTTTAGTGCATGAGTTTATGATTTGCACTGGCCATCTTTTTGTTTTGATTTAGCTTTTCTTTGCATGTATATATTGTACATATTTCATTCCTTTTGACTTGTTGCATCATCACATAGTTGCTGATTCCAAGATAGACTAGTGTAGTATAGGCTGATTTTAGCTCATGAACATGTGATGCACAATAGGATATGAAATATGTAGTTATAATTCTAGTCTCTCTCTTCTAGCATTAAACCTTTAATTTTTTGAAAAAATCTCTCTATTGTGCTGTGAACTGTATGCTATGGCTGATTTTAAGACTATGAGAGTGTGAAGGTAGGGAGAGGTGAAAAATGAGGGTATGTGAAACCCAAAAAGTTTTCACCCTGAGTACCTCCTTCAAGGCACCAAAAAGGCTTTAGTATGAGTACCTAGATGTTTTTACCTTAGTGAGATGGAGCATAAAATACACTCACAGCATATTTCTATAAAAAAAGGAGAGAGAAAAGAGACAAGAGAAGAAGAAAAGAGAAGATGAAAAATAAAAGAAATGAGTTAAGAAAAATAGAAATAAGGGTAAGGCAACATAGGGAGATCTAAAGGATGAGGTGGCCTACTTGAGTGTTTGAAAATCGGTCTGATGTATACAACCAATGGTGACAATAGAAACAGATATATAATAGAAAAATTTCTAGTTTGGTCTTAGAAGGATATAGACTATTTGATAACTGTCTATTCATATATCTATTGTGTGCACATTGATTGAATAAAAAGTTACCTGTATTTCATTTTTCTATCTTCTGGAATTTTGATTGCATTTTCCCCCCCTTCCTTCTGATATGACATGCTATTTTCTTGAGGACAAGTAAAATTTTAAGCATGGTGGAGTTGATAAAGGGGATTTTTGAGTGTTTATTGGCCATATATTATCCCCTAATTCATAATAACTTGTGATTATTTCTATGCTTTTGGTTATACTTTGTTTTGGGTACTGCTGTGGTTTGTTTTATGCTTGCAGGAGAGCAAAAGAAGCCAAGAAGCAAGGAAAAACCATCATGGAAAGAACCAAAAGGACTTGGGATACGCTAAGGAGGAAGCAAGGAGGCTACCTATTAAATATCATGGAGAAAGCACTTTGGCAGCATACAACATGGCCAGGCTGTGCTCTGAGCAAGAGATGCAGGATTTCCCTAGATCCCATCCCGAACCACATCCAAGCCGTGTCCTAGGACACGGCCGTGCTTCGGGGTCCGTACAAAACGTTAAAATTAGGGTTTTTGGCCGCCAAACAGATATGGAGGGATGAGGATGCGCAGCTGAGCAAGAGGAGACCGTAGGAAACACTGGAGAATCACCTTTTAGGCTTAGGAAACACATTTAGACTAGGTTTTTACATAGATTATTATGGATTTTGGATGCTCTAGAGTAGATTTTACGGTATACAAGGTTGTAATTCATCTGAATTTTCTACAAACCAGGTTTTATCTTTCTATTTCAGTTTTCTTCTTCTACTTCTATTCATTCTCTTTCAATTATATTGAACTATAATAATTTATTCAATGAAGATGAATTTGATTTCTGTTTGGATGATGTGTGAGTAAATTTAATCTAGGGTTTCGGTAAACCCAATTGTGATACAATGATACTGTGCTTATGACTTGAATTTTGAAACCCTAATTATGATTGTTTCTAGATTGATTAGTATTGACTATTATATGCATGAATGAGTTGGTAGAATGCCTGATCACCATTCTATCACGCCTTAGGTATTTAATCGATGAACTGAAAGGTGAAGATTAAAACTGGAACCTAATAGTTAATTAAGGATATCTTAATTACGAAAGTAGTTTAAGATTCTCTAGAATTGAATCGATTAATGGGCAGGAGAAAACCGATTAATTGTATTCCATGGTTGGCATACAGCTTAATGGACCTAGGTTAAACTAAGAACCACGAAAGTAGGTAATTTGATTAACCTAGTTACAATTGGTAATGCTTGAAAGAGATTACTAATTAATTGAGCCTAAACCATCCCCAATAATCTAAATAATTGCAATTAGAGGTAAATATCAGTTGTTGAGTATCACAAGTGTGGTGAACCCTAACCCTAGGCTTTGCTTAATTGGTTATTTTTATTTATTTAATTGCGATATTTTCCCATCTAATTGTATCGATTTTGATAGCACATTTTGTGAAATTCTACTAATTGGCATTTGATAAAGGGGAATTTTGAGTACTTAATGGCTATATTTTATCCTTTAATTCATAGTAAACTTGTGGTTATTTCCCTACTTTTGGTTATGATTTTCTTTGGATACTGCTTTGGTTGTTTTTATGCTTGCAGGTGAGCAAAGGGGGCCAAGAAGCAAGAGAAAACACTCATGAAAATTGGTATATGGACTTGGAACAAGATGAGGAGGAAGCAAGGAGCAAACCCTGAAGAAATCAGCAAATTCTGAGCATGGCAGCCCCCAACACGGCCAGGCCGTGCTTGGTGGCATGCAACACTACCAGGCCGTGCTCTGTGCAAGAAGTGCAGGAACTCCCCAGAATCCAACCCGAAGCACAGCCAGGCCGTGTCCTGGAACACGGCCATGCTTCGGGTCCGTACACATAGTCTTTTCTAGGATTTTAGCCGCCAAAATTGTTATATATGGAAGGGGATACGCAGCCAAAAGGGAAGAGACGCATTCAAACCTTCTTTTACTCAGTTTTAGGCTTAGGAAACAACTTAGGATTAGGTTTAGAGTAGGTTTAATGTTTAATTTATGTTCTTAGAGTAAATTTGACAACAATTCAAGTTTGTATTTCATTCTCCATCCAGGTTTTATCTTTCTATCTCTGCACTCATCTCTATTTCAACTCTTTCTCTTGGTTTGTATTGGATATTGATGATTTACTGAATGATTATACTTTTGATTTATCTTTCTATTATGCTTGAGTAGTTTTGATCTAGGGTTTTGGTAAACCCACTTATGGTGTGATGATACACTGTGCTAATTGAATTAATGGAACCCTAATTTTGTTATCCATGGTTAATTAGGATTAGCTATTATGCATTGGTTATAGGAGTTGATGAATGTCTGGCCAACGTTTTATCACGTCTTAGGATATTAATTGATGGACTGAAAGGTGAAGATTAATACCGGAACCTAATAGTTAATTAGGGATATCTTAATCACGAAAGTAGTTTAAGGTTCTCTAGGAATGAATCAATTAGTGGGCACGAGAAAATCAATTAATTGTATTCCATGGTTGGCATAGAACTTAATGGACCTAGGTTGAACTAAGAACCACGAAAGTAGGCAATTGGATTAACCTAGGTATGATTAGTAATGCTTGAAAGAGGTTGCTAGTTAATTAAGGTCAAACCATCCCCAATAACCTAGATAATTGTAATTAGAGATGCATATTAGTTGTTGAGTATCATAAGTGTGGTGAACCATAACCCTAGGATTTTGTTTAATTGATTATCTTTACTTATTTAATTGTGACAAACTTCCATCGGATTACATTGATTTAGATAGCTCATTTCGTATAATTCTAGTAATTGACATTATTCTCTGTGGGATACGACCTGTACTCGCCGGACTAGCTACAGCTACGCCGTGCACTTGCGGTTATTTAGTGAAATACACATCTTTACTTATTTAATTGTGACAAACTTTCATTGGATTACATTGATTTAGATAGCTTGTTTCGTATAATTCTAGTAATTGACATTGTTATCTGTGGGATACGACCCGTACTCGCCAGACTAGCTACAGCTACACCGTGCGCTTGTGGTTATTTAGTGAAATACACACAACAGCATTGTTCTCTGTGGGATATGACCCGTACTTGCCAGACTAGCTACAGCTACGCCGTGCACTTGCGGTATTCGGTAAAACATACACAACAATTTGTCGAGGTGGTGTTATGATTGCTGTTAAATATTTTTGAAACTAACTATTCGGCTTGATCACCTCAATAGCAGCATAACTTTGTTTTTGCCATAGTAGGAAATGACACCACCAAGGAGGAATCCGGCAAACAATGCGGAGGAAACCTTGCATAACCTTGCCACGGCAATTCGAGACCAAGTCACGACCACTAATCAAATTATACAATACCTCCAGAATATTAATATCGCAAATAGTGAGAATAGTGTTAATAATCGGATGGCAGAGAATGATAACGGCATATCTGAGTTCCTAAGAACTAGACCACCTTGTTTTTAAGGCGGCTTTGACCTAATTGTAGCTGAAAGGTGGATAAGGGAACTAGAGAAAATCTTTGAAGTGATGGGTTGTACTGAGGAGCAGCAAGTTATCTTCACTGCATATATGCTGAAAGATGAAGCTGAATACTGGTGGCGTGGAACTAGAGAACTTTCAGATCACCAGGGAAGGAAGATCACCTGGCAGGTGTTCAAAGACACCTTTTTAGAAAAGTACTTCCCGAGTACTGTGTGGGCTAAGAAGGAGATTGAATTTCTCCAACTTAGACAAAGCAACATGACCATAGACAAATACATCGTGAAGTTTGAGGAGTTGTCTAAGTTCTCTTGTTATCTGTGATTTAACCCCGATGAAGCATTGAAGGCTGTTAAGTTCGAAGCGAGGTTGAATTCAGAAATAATGAATGCTGTTGTAGCTATAGAGATAAGGGAGTTTATACCTCTAATAAATAAATGCAAACTCTTGGAGAAGAGTTTGAGGGCAGTGGAAGATGAGAAACAAAGACGAAATTTTTGGAAAAGGAAGAACGGTCCACAAAACTCTAGCAGAAATGTTAGAGGAAAATGACAGGGTACTGGTAAGAGGCCAATGACTGCAAGTTCCCGACCCTTCCAACAGAACCTTTCCATAGTTAAGTGTACTATGTGTGGATGTATGCATGGTAACTGGCCATGCTACATGGGATTAAATGTTTGCTTCAATTATGGACAGAAGGGTCATTTTACAAGGAACTATCCACAAAATTTAGGAAAGCAGCCGGTACAGAAGCCTTAAGTGAAAGGAAGGGTTTTCACCCTGAAAGGCCAAGAGGCAAGTCAATTCCCCGAAATGATCCAAGGTGCATGCTATATTTATGGATTTACTCTTATGGTGTTGTTTGACTCTGGTGCTAGTCATTCATTTATATCAAAAAAATGTATTAGGGAGGTTCAGTATCCTATTTCTGAAACCCCCTATGAGCTATCTGTAGTAACTCCCACGAGGGAAGGGTCCTAACTTCCTCTGTATGTTAAGACTGTCAGGTCACTATTCAGATAAAAACTTTTTCTATGGACCTCGTCCATCTACCATTAAAAGGTTATGATTATGTTAATGAGAAAAAAAAGATAAAGTTGGCCATGTCGGACGGAGCAAGAAAAGCCTGTACCGTAGAGTAGAAAATACTTACCTTGACCGGGGTAGCTTGATATGAGAATAAATTGATAGTCATCATATGATAGTTAATCCTATCATACATGTCATTACTATACAATTTTCATGTGTATAGATAAAGTGCATTCATGTGACCAAAGATATTTGTTGTAGTTTATACATATGAACATGACTTGATGAGCTATATTGATGATGATTTATTGTTGAACTTACTGGGATTTAATTCACACTATATTTCCATGTCATGTTTAAAACATTAGTTATGCAGATTTTTCTATGGCTTTGGATTTTAGTGCACGTTGGATTGAGTTACTCTAGGATGGGCAAATCCCAGAAATAAATAAAATGTTTGTGGTCGAGTTGCCTCAGATCCCGGTGAAAGTGCAACCACCCGCACCTATATCTCTGGAATTGGTCAACCAGAATAATTAAGATGTAGATATTTATGTGTGTGATATGTTGTACATACATTTTGATTAATGACGTGTATGTGAACTCTATATTGTATAATAATAATAAATAAATAAAAAGTTGTTACATTTGCCACCGTCATCCTTATCCACGAAAATGCCCCCTAGGGTTACTTGACGTTTCGATTCGACCGCTGGCTAATCCGCAACATGCGAATTAAAGGTCATGATGGTCCTAAAGAGTTCTTGTTTTCAATGTGTCAAATTTTTATTATTTTTGGCAATATCATCTGGATGCACGAAAATGCACCCTTGGGCTTCTCGATGGCCCGATTCAACTGCCGACTAGTCAGAAACACGCAAAATGAAGGTTGTGACATTCTTAAAGAGTTCTTCTTTCAAACGAGTCCACTTTTTTGAATTTTTGTCATCGTCTTCCGGATGCATGTAAATGCCCCCAAAGATTTCTCGATAGCCTGATTGGATCGCCGGCTACTCTGAATCACGTGAAACGATGGTCGTGGCATTTGTAACATCCCTAATTTCATTTCATGTACTAATAAAAGTACAAAAGTAGTCAAAGTAACATCCATAATTTCATTTCTTTTATTGATAAAGGTACATAAATATTTAATTAAGGAAATAAAATTTATTAGACAATTTTTTAGATATCTAAGAAAATATAATCCTTAGCAATTCTTCACCTTATGTGTATGTATAGAAATGTTCTAATATTAATGGAATAGGTAAAGAAAGAAAACCTAAGAGGAAATATTAGAAATAAACATGCTAAAGAAAAGTGAAATTCTTAGGTAAGTAAGATAAATTTTTGTGAAGTAAGTAAAGGTCTTAAAATTTCAAGAAGATCGGATTAGGGTAATTTTTCTTAATTTAAGAGCAAAAGTACTAAGTTTAGTATCTCCACCCATAAATTGGGCTTTCACCTATGGACACTTCATATAGAGTTTTTCTACTTCACATAAATTTTTAGCAAGCCAATAGGATAGCCCAATGAAGAAATAAAACATAGACTTGGACTAGGATATAGAAATTGGACCGGTAGCCCAAAAATCATGAAAATATGACTAAGACCATTATGAAAGGTAGAATTTTAACCAAAGTAAAGAAAATGGGCAAGAATGAGCCCAAACCCAAGAGGAAAAAAAAAATTAAAGTGATGAAATAATGGTGTAATCAAGATTTGGTGACATGGCATTAAGACAAAAATTTAGCAAGTGGTGTGATATCCTACATTCATAATTTTAGCAAGTGGTATGATAATACAAGGCTTTAGGACAAAACATCTATATCCTACACTCATAATTTTAGCAAGTGGTATGATAATACATGGCATTAGGACAAAACATTCCTATCCCACACAAATAATTTCAACCAAATAATGGAGATTCAAGGGTTAGAAATTTGCCACCTAAAAAGGAAAACTTATCATACTTGATTAAGACAAAAGAAAAAGGAAATGAATCCCTAAATCAAAGGGACCTTGTCCCATATCTTAAGAACATATTATCATAATTTTCAAAATACAAATCTCCTTTTCCAAAAATTCAACCAAGTGTAACCTAATTGTGATAAGGTAGACCCATGGTCATGAAAGGTAAATTATTTGATAGTCTATATAAGCAAAACCCACCCTTATAGCATGGGAATTTCGTCCAAGTGAGGGAGAGAATAAAAAATAGAAGTAAGGTAGAGTGAGGAGAGGAGAGGAGGAGAGGAAGAAAGGAAGAAAGAGGAAGGAGAAGTCTAAAGGACTAAGTGCTCCAGGTAAGTTTAACAATATTTCTTTTTAAAGAAAAGTTTTGAAACTTGTAATATTTATATGGGATTTTGATCTTAGAACTTTAATGATTGGTCATGGATGTTGCTATATCATGTTACATATCATGTATGTTTGAATACTTAGGTTGTTGTAGATAGTTCTGCATGGGTATGGCTATAGGTGGCAGAATTTTAAGCTACTATTTTTAAAATTCTGGGAAGAATCAGTAAAGAATTGAAAGAAATGGTTAACATGAAAAATGTATATCTATGTCTCACGGATTTTTAGCCACTAAAATCACTCAATTTAGAGTCTATATGAGAAAGATATGGTCTGATTAATAAGAAAATGTCAGAAACTGGTTAATCAACGAAAAATATATTAGGATAGCTTCTGTGTTTTAATTTCTGGGAACATTATATAGGGAATCTAAATAAATGGTTAACATAACAAATGTATATCTATGTCTAACAGATTTTTAACCACTAGAATCATTCAATTTAGAATTCATATGAGGTATATATCGTCTGATTTGTAAGCAAATGTCAGAAAATGGTTAATCAGGGAGGAATATGTTCGGATAGCTTATGTATTTTAATTTCTGGGAATATTCTATAGCGAATTAAAATGAATGGTTAACATAAGAATTATAGCTATATGTGTTACAGATTTTTAGCCACTGGAATCACTTAATTTGGAATTTTTATGAGGGAGATATGGACTGATTAGTTGGCAGAGGTCAGGACCTATCTGAGAAGAAATAGCCTGGACATTGAGGGAGTAATATCACCTTGATTTCTTAATATTTCTCTACAATGTTCAACATAATAGATTTTAGATAATTGTTTTATCTTGAAATTGACACCAAGATCACCTACATCGGAGTTAAATTGAGGGAGTTATGCTCTGATTAGTAAGAGAAGGTTAGATAGGATGAAAACCTGCATCAAGAAAATAAAGAAATAAAATTAATATTTAAAAAAGAAGATGAATATTATAAATAAAAATAATAAATGACTAGTATAGCCATAGCCATTGCCATTGTATGAACTTCTTACCATCTTAAGTGTAAAATTTTGACATGGAAATATTTTATAAAGTGATATTTGAAATGGTTATGTTCATGGCATGATTACCAATGATTTTTGGTAATAGTTATATTTTGATAAACATACTTGTTATTGAAAGCATATTTTTGGCTATCATTGTGAAAAGAAAAGAAATGAGCACGGTCACATGGCAATCCGTGTGGTGCACCAGTAGGGGACGCCCTACCAACGGTTATGATCATGTTAATGAGAAAAGAAAGAGAAAGTGGGCCATGTCAAACGGAGCAAGAAAAGCCTATACTGGAGAGTAGAAAATACTCACCTTGACCGGGGTAGCTTGATATGAGAATAAATTGATAGTCATCATATGATATTCTGAAAATAGTTAATCCTGTCATACATGTCATTATTGTACGATTCTCTTGTGCATAGATATAAGGCATTCATGTGACCAAAGATATTTGTTGTAGTTTATACAGCTGAACCTGACGTGATGAGCTATATTGATGATGATTTATTGTTGAACTTACTGGGATTTAATTCTTACTATATTTCCATATCATGTTCAGAAAATTAGTTATGCAGATTTTTCTATAGCTCTGGCTTTTAGTGCACGTTGGATCAAGTACTTTATGTTGGGCAGATCCCAGAAGAAAATAAAATGTTTGTGGTCAAGTTGGCTTAGATCCTGGTGAAGGTGCAATCACCCGCATCTATATCTCCAGAATTGGTCAACCAGAATAAATAAGATGTAGATTTTTATATGTTTGATATGTTGTACGTATGTTTTGATTAATGACATGTATGTAAACTCTGTATTGTATAAATTAAATAAATGTTATTTTGAGTTAAGTTGTAACGAGGTAATAACTTCATGGTATTTTAAAAAAAATTGATACTTAAATGGAGTTGTTACAGCATTCCTAACGAGTTCTTCTTTTGAACGAGTCCACATTTTATTATTTTTGCCACAGTCTTGCAGATACATGAAAATGCCTGCTCAGGTTTCTTAAAGGCCCGATTCGATCGTCGACTACTCAGAATCAGGCGAAACGAAGGTCTGGGCGTTCCTAAGGAGTTCTTCTTTTCAACAAGTCCACTATTTATTATTTTTGCCACCTGATAACTGCAATTTATTACAGTTTTTATGTGCTTTCCGAGTGTGTTTACTATGCTGTTTTGATGTATTAAGCACTCTTATTCCCCGATTTAATTGATTAGGATGACTCCCTTATATACAATATCATCCACCTTGTTTGTTGTGGCAATTTAGTAAGCATATGTGGCAATCATGGCAGCAACCCGAGTGATATTGAGTGAGCTAGCCCCTTTTTAATACGAGGTACTGATTCTGTTTGATATGGCGTAGGTGGCAGGGGAGCAAAGCTGCGCAACAGGTGCAGCCACCACCTAGTAGGAGAATGCAGCAACCAACTGACACTGCAGGTTACTGGTTGGGTTGATGCAGAATGGCTTCCACTACTGAAAGTGGAGAAAAAGGCTGCACGTAGAGATGCTGGCTACAAAGAAGGGAGAATGTCAGCAGAAACCAGGCCACTTTATTGGGACCACAAGGCCTGACTATAAAAAGGGCAGAAAGCAAAGGCACAAAGAGGGGATACGACGGGGAGGAAGAAGAAAAATATAGAGAGAGAGAGAGAAACCTCAGCCGAGGATGCACTAACACTGCATGGTGAAGCATTGGAGCACGGGATAGTCTGCAATTCTAGAATTTCATTGATCTCTGTTGTGATTTCTACTGTTTTAGCAAGAAACTGCATCTATTGTTTTATTATTATTTGTATTGCTTGGGATGCATACCAGTATTTTTCTGATATCTATAACTAGTGTAGCTATGAGGCTTGGCTAGTTTCTAGCTAGGGTTGTAGAAGGGTTGTAATGAACACATGCACATTTTTAGTATCAACGATTTACTGCAGCATTGTTGTAACATTCAATTATGTGTATATTTTAATTTCCCCTGATAACGAAAGTTTAATGGAGGAAGATTAAGGCCAATATTCACCTGGAAGGGTAATGGAGGGTGGAAAAAGAGTTGAATGTATGGGGTTAGCCAATGTAGGGATATATGGTTTCCCCATTAGCCAAATAGTTGAAGCTTCATGCACAATTCAGGGGTGAGGATTGATGCAGGAATATGTGTCTAAACCCCAGAATTGTAAGGAATGGAAGGTTGGAAAGACCCCATTCAAGACTGAACTTGGCACTAAGAAAATTGTTGTAGCAATCCCTAGAGCAAATATGAGTGCAGTAGTTCATGGCAACCCTGAAGCAACCTTAGACCACCTAATATCATTTTCTTTCACCCCCTAGTACCCCTCATCTTAGTTATAGTTGTATTCAGCTGATCTACCTCTTTAAATCTTGTGAACCATCTTATTTCTACTACAGTATTTCACACAGCAAAATTCGCTATAATAGTTTTAGTTCACTCCTCGTGGGACGATACTCACTCATAACTTTATTACTTGGTCACGACACGTGCACTTGCATTTTGACATTGCATTCATCTTTGCAACGCCAACAAGTTTTTGGCGCCATTGTCGATGAGTGTCAACTTGAAAATTATTATTAGTTACTTGACTGTGTGAAGTGTTTTTAGTCGCATCTTTTAGTCACTCTGGTGTTTTGTTGAACAGGGAATGCAGTGCATGAGCTGGGCTGACAGGGAGCTTCTGCCTCTAGATCCAGAGATAGAAAGAACACTTTTAAGAAGAAGGAGAGAACAGTTAGAACTTCACCAGCAGGCAGAAATGGCCAATCAGAATGATGCAGACAACATGGACGATAGAGATAGGGTCTTAAATGCTTATGTTCAACCAAACCTGAATAGGTTGAACCCAAGCATTGTGAGACCAGAAATCGAGGCTCTTCATTTTGAGCTCAAGCTAGTAATGTTCCAGATGCTACAGACTGCAGACCAGTTCAGTGGAATGCCTACTGGTGCGTACTGTCGCAGGTACACCCAAATTGATATCTTACCTCAAAACTAACCTGTAGTAGTGGGAGTAAGGGTCGATTCCACAGAGACTGGAATTACCTTATGTGATTGAAAAAGGAGGGATTGATAATCGCAATTTAAGTAAAATAAACAATAATGAAAATAAATAAGAGAGAGTGATTACTGATAATGACGTTGGTTTCGGTTGATATCCACCGTCAAGGGATTACATTGATCATTGACAACATAATCAATCTGTAATTGAATATCTATCATTGGGCTTCTAAACCTGTTCCTCCTTAAGTCTAGTACATTAATGACAATCGCACTAATTAAACCCTAATTAACAAGCAATCCTTTAGCACATCGGTAAAGCAAAGCTTACAAACCGCATGAAGAACTAGAGAAACTGACAGAGCTAAACAAATATAAACACATCGGTTATATCTAATTTAGTTAATTATTCATCATAGGTTCAATGATTTATAATCCAAAATCCTCAAACCTATTTGCCTCATGAATCGCAGAATTGAAGACTTTGTTCAAAACACAATTCAGCGGTAGATTAAGACAGACAATATAATAGTAGGCCTCCTAGCAATCATATAAATAATCATTAAGAAGAAGAACAAATGAATAATCAATACTCAATTCAAATTGAAACAATAAAATCAAATCCAAATCTCACAATGTATGAAAATCCCTTGAGGTTTCAATCTACCTCAACCAACTAAAAAGAACTAGCCACGCAGGGCCATAAGAAAATCTAAAGAAGAATTGAAGAATGTAACTAAGAACTTGGATCAAGGATTGGATGAATTATCTACTTGCTTTCCTCTCTTTTTATAGATTAACTCCTCCTAATCGAAGTAGGAGTGTTTCTAGATCAAATCCCAGCTCATCGGGCTTCAATTGGAGTCAAGAAGACCTAAAAATCGTGAATTAAGCAATCTGGTGCGGCAGCGAGCGCCGCGGCGCTACGGAAAGCTTCTTACGGGGCGCTGTGGCACCTAGGCTAGCTCTGGCACACTCTGGATTCTGACGCTCAGGCACCGCGGTGCAGTGTATAGGGCGCCGCTGCGTCCGGTGCTTCTGGGTAACAAATGCTCGACATGCTAGGGAGCGCTGTGGCCCTCCGAACCTGCAACGACGCCGTGCTGCAGCGCCAAGAAAACTCTAGAATTTTCCAAAGTATGGAATCAACTTAATCCAATCTAAATTGAAGGAGATATAGTAAAATTAGTGACCAAAGGTCAGAATTCATCCTACTGCACTGTGATTCTGATTTGTGAGCTCTATAATGCTATGAAATCTCCAGAATTTGACCAAGTGTTCAACATAACAGTTGTATATGATTGTGTTAGCTTTTCACAGCCACTTGAATCACTTTGATTGGAGTTCATAAGAGGGAGATATGCTCAAAAAAATGATGAAAGGTCTGGAATCACTACAATGTAGCATTTTTCCATGAATTTCTTATCTTTTTCTTCTCTTTTCTTCTTCCTTTGTTCCTACAACACAAAACATAAAACTAAGCTAATTCCTAATTATATTTTACTTAAATCAAACAAAAAGTAAGTTTAAAGGTATTAATATCATGCTTAATTAAGATCACATCAAATACCCCAACACTCAACCTTTTGCTTGTCCTCAAGTAAAATAATACCTAAAGACAAAAAAAAACAACAATCAATAATGTAGTGACTGTTAGGCTTACTAAACGTTTGCCTCATAACTTTAAAATATATTCAAGAAATTTTTTGAAAGATCATAGTTATGTACAAGATTAACCTGAATGCAATCCATTATTTTATTCTCTTGAATCCCGAGTGTGTGTGTGTTTTGGGCTATTAAATTTTCTTTTACCCGGATGAGTTTATATGTCCCAAATTTTTGGTTTTAGATCTCTAAATAGTTTAGGATTTCCATATGCTTATTCTTCATGCCACTCACCACTAATGTAGGCCAAAATTTCCTCTGGGATAAAGGATACAACTTTATACTCAATCACCCAACACCACCTGACTAAATATGATCAATTGATCTTTTTCAAGTTTGGAGGACTTCCCCCCCACATTTATTTTCTTACTTCAATTGAGTTTGATCTATCCTTTTCCTTGATTCTCAAGAAGTTTATTTTTTCACCCACAACATATGCTTTTATTCTCTTTGGAATTTTCTTTTCTTTCTTTTTGATCATTCTCTTTTTTTATTCTTTGCATAATTCTTTTCTTTTCCTTGCTCCACCCTTCCACCCTTTTGTCAATTTAAGCTCTACAAAACAAGTATTCAGCAAAATAATCAAGAAGTGAGTGAATGGGATAAAGAAAAATAAGGATATTCATACAAAATTTGGCTTTTGGCTCATTTGTGGTTTTTAGAGGGAAAAGTTCATTAAGATCAAATTAGAGGAACTAGAGATATTTCATTGTTTAGGTTAGGCTTGAAAGGCTCAATCTATCCAATAATGCCTAAATCATCTCCTAAATAATAGTATTACCCTAGAATTTTGCCTAAAGCAGCATTCAAATAAGTTCTAGAATCCTGTTTAGATCATGAAATATTTTTGAATTATATAAACCTTCTCTAAGGAAAAGATAAAATTGAATGCCCAAAGTTATTGTGCACAAATATTTCAAGATTCTAAAGGCAAAAAGTAATAAATTGCAAAAGGGATAAAATTGCATATAACCATGAGTTTTCTATATTTTTCAAGAGCTAAAAAAAATTTTTGGACAGTCATATTATTGGCTGTTGGTTATGCCTAACATCCCAAAACATAAATTGAACACTTACACAATAACTCAACTTGCTAAACATAATAAAAATGCATTAATAGTGAAAATAAAAAAATTGATGCTCAAAATAGGGTCACAATGATTCAGAAATATAAACTTCCACCCCCACACTCAAACTTTACATTGTCCTTAATGTAAAAGAAAGATAAGAATTATGGAAAGATATAGATTAAGTGATCTTCCCTGAACTTGTTCAGAGTGGAATACGCATGTTGCATTACTGGACCATGAATATTTCTGATTCCCACTTTTCTTTTTCTTTTTCTTTTTATGTTGGGTTGCCTCCCAATAAGCACCTTTGTTTAATGTCGTTCGCTCGACTCAAGGCTCCTTTTGTCATTCAAGGAGGATCCTTGATGTCAACTTTGAATTGGCTTGCCTTTGAATGTGCAGAATCACCTTAATCCAATCTAAATTGAAGGAGATATGGTAAAATTAGTGACCAAAGGTCAGAATTCATCCTGCTGCACTATGATTCTGATTTACGAGCTCTATAAAGCTATGAAATCTCCCAAATTTGACCAAGTGTTCAACATAACAGTTGTAGATGATTGTGTTATCTTTTCAAAGCCACTTGAATTACTTTGATTGGAGTTCATAAGAGGGATATATGCTCAAAATAATGCTAAAAGGTCTGGAATCATTGCAATGTAGCATTTTTCCATGAATTTCTTATCTTTTTCTTCTCTTTTCTTCTTCCTTTGTTCCTACAACACAAAACACAAAACTAAGCTAATTCCTAATTATATTTTACTTAAATCAAACAAAAAGTAAGTTTAAAGGTATTAATATCATGCTTAATTAAGATCACATCAAATACCCACACACTCAACCTTTTGCTTGTCCTCAAGCAAAATAACCCCTAAAGACAAGAAAAAACAACAATCAATAATGTAGTTACTATTAGACTTACTAAACGTTTGCCTCATAGCTTTAAAATATATTCAAGAAAATTTTTGAAAGATCATAGTCATGTACAACATTAACCCGAACGCAATCCATTATTTGTTCTCTTGAATCCCGAATGTGTGTGTGTTTGGGGCTATTAAATTTTCTTTTACCCGGATGAGTTTATATGTCCCAAAATTTTGGTTGTAGATCTCTATATAGTTTAGGATTTCCATATGCTTATTCTTCATTCCACTCCACTAATGTAGGCCAAAACTACCTCTAGGATCAATAGGACTTTATTTGGCTTGTAATATGGCCAGGGTATAAGGTGGGATAAATGATACAAATTTAGACTCAATCACCCAACACCACATGACTAAATATGATCAATTGATCTTTTTCAAGTTTGGAGGACTTTCCCCCACATTTATTTTCTTACTTCAATTGAGTTTGATCCATCCTTTTCCTTGATTCTCAAGAAGTTTTTTTTTCACCCACAACATATGCTTTTATTCTCTTTGGAATTTTCTTTTCCTCCTTTTTCATAATTCTCTCTTTTTTTTTCTTTGCATAATTGTTTTCTTTTCCTTGCTCCGCCCTTCCACCCTTTTGTCAATTTAAGCTCTACAAAATAAGTATTCAGCAAAATAATCATGGAGTGAATGAATGGGATAAAGAAAAATAAGGATATTCATACAAAATTTGGCTTTTGGCTCATTTGTGGTTTTTGGAGGGAAAAGTTCATTAAGCTCAAAATAGAGGAACTAGAGATATTTCATTGTTTAGGTTAGGCTTGAAAGGCTCAATCTATCTAATAATGCCTAAATGATCTCCTAAATAATAGTATTAGCCTAGAATTTCGCCTAAAGTAGCATTCAAATAAGTTCTAGAATCCTGTTGAGATCATGAAATATTTTTGAATTATATAAACCTTCTCAAAGTAAAAGATAAAATAGAATGCCCAAAGTTATTGTGCAAAAATATTTTAGGGTTCTAAAGTCAAAAAGTAATAAATTGCAAAAGGGATAAAATTGCATATAACCATGAATTTTCTATATTTTTCAAGAGCTAAAAATTTTTTTTGGACAGTCATATTATTGGCTGTTGGTTATGCATAATATTCCAAAACATAAATTGAACACTTACACAATCACTCAACTCGCTAAACACAATAAAAATTCCTTAATAGTGAAAATTAGAAAATTGATGCTCATAATAGGGTCACAATGATTCGAAAAAATAAACTTCCACCCCCACACTCAAACTTTACATTGTCCTCAATGTAAAAGAAAGATTAAATTTATGGAAAGATATACATTATGTGAACTTCCCTGAATTTTTTTGGAGTGGAATGCGCATGTTGCATTACTGGACCATGAATATTTCTAATTCCCACTTTTCTTTTTCTTTTTCTTTTTATGTTGGGTTGCCTGCCAATAAGCACCTTTGTTTAATGTCATTGGCTCGACTCAAGGCTCCTTTTGTCATTCAAGGAGGATCCTTGATGTCAACTTTGAATTGGCTTGCCTTTGAATGTGCAAAATCACCTTAATCCAATCTAAATTGAAGGAGATATGCTAAAATAAGTGACCAAAGGTCAGAATTCATTCTGCTGCACTGTGATTCTGATTTATGACCTCTTTAAAGCTATGAAATCTCCTGAATTTGACCAAGTGTTCAACATAACAGTTGTAGATGATTGTGTTATCTTTTCACAGCCACTTGAATTACTTTGATTGGAGTTCATAAGAGGGAGATATGCTCAAAATAATTTTGAAAGGTCTGGAATCGCTGCAATGTAGCATTTTTCCATGAATTTCTTATCTTTTTCTTCTCTTTTCTTCTTCCTTTGTTCCTACAACACAAAACACAAAACTAAGCTAATTCCTAATTATATTTTACTTAAATCAAACAAAAAGTAAGTTTAAAGGTATTAATATCAAGCTTAATTAAGATCACATCAAATACCCACACACTCAACCTTTTGCTTGTCCTCAAGCAAAATAACCCCTAAAGACAAACAAAAACAACAATAAATAATGTAGTGACTATTAGGATTACTAAAAGTTTGCCTCATAGCTTTAAAATATATCCAAGAAAAAGTTTGAAAGATCATAGTCATTTACAAGATTAACCCGAACGCAATCCATTATTTTATTCTCTTGAATCCTGAGTGTGTGTGTGTTTTGGGCTATTAAATTTTCTTTTACCCGGATGAGTTTATATGTCCCAAAATTTTGGTTGTAGATCTCTAAATAGTTTAAGATTTCCATATGCTTATTCTTCATGCCACTCTCCACTAATGTAGGCCAAAACTACCTCTAGGATTAATAGGACTTTATTTGGCTTATAATATGGCCAGGGTATAAGGTAGGATAAAGGATACAAATTTAGACTTAATCACCCAACACCACATGACTAAATATGATCAATTGATCTTTTTCAAGTTTGGAGGACTTTCCCCCACATTTTTTTTCTTACTTCAATTGAGTTTTATCCATCCTTTTCCTTGATTCTCAAGAAGTTTTTTTTTTCACCCACAACATATGCTTTTATTCTCTTTGGAATTTTCTTTTCCTCCTTTTTCATAATTCTCTTTTTTTTTCTTTGCATAATTCTTTTCTTTTCCTTGCTCCACCCTTCCACCCTTTTGTCAATTTAAGCTCTACAAAACAAGTATTCAGCAAAATAATCATGGAGTGAGTGAATGGGATAAAGAAAGATAAGGATATTCATACAAAATTTGGTTTTTGGCTCATTTGTGGTTTTTAGAGGGAAAAGTTCATTAAGCTCAAAATAGAGGAACTAGAGATATTTCATTGTTTAGGTTAGGCTTGAAAGGCTCAATCTATCTAATAATGCCTAAATCATCTCCTAAATAACAGTATGAGCCTAGAATTTCGCCTAAAGCAGCATTCAAATAAGTTCTAGAATCCTGTTGAGATCATGAAAATTTTTTGAATTATATAAACCTTCTCTAAGGAAAAGATAAAATTGAATGCCCAAAGTTATTGTGCAAAAATATTTCAGGATTCTAAAGTCAAAAAGTAATAAATTGCAAAAGGGATAAAATTGCATATAACCATGAATTTTCTATATTTTTCAAGAGCTAAAAAAATTTTTTGGACAGTCATATTATTGGCTGTTGGTTATGCCTAAATCCCAAAACATAAATTGAACACTCACACAATCACTCAACTTGCTAAACACAATAAAAATGCATTAATAGTGAAAATCAGAAAATTGATGCTCATAATAGGGTCACAATGATTTAGAAAAATAAACTTCCACCCCCACACTCAAACTTCACATTGTCCTCAATGTAAAAGAAAGATAAGAATTATGGAAAGATATTGAAAAACAGAGAGTTAAGTGAACTTCCCTGAATTTGTTTGGAGTGGAATGCGCATGTTGCATTACTGGACCATGAATATTACTGATTCCCATTTTTCTTTTTCTTTTTCTTTTTTTGTTGGGTTGCCTCCCAATAAGCGCCTTTGTTTAATGTCGTTGACTCGAATCAAGGCTCCTTATGTCATTCAAGGAGGATCCTTGATGTCAACTTTGAATTGGCTTGCCTTTGAATGTGCAGAATCACCTTAATCCAATCTAAATTGAAGGAGATATGCTAAAATTAGTGACGAAAGGTCCGAATTCATCATGTTGCACTGTGATTTTGATTTGCGAGCTCTATAAAGCTATGAAATCTCTCAAATTTGACCAAGTGTTCAACATAACAGTTGTAGATGATTGTGTTATCTTTTCACAGCCACTTGAATCACTTTGATTGGAGTTCATAAGAGGGAGATATGCTCAAAACAATGCTAAAAGGTCTGGAATCGCTGCAATGTAGCATTTTCACATGAATTTCTTATCTTTTTCAACTCTTTTCTTCTTCCTTTGTTTCTTATTTTACTTACAGAGGACCCTCACCTTCACCTGAGAGTATTCATGGAAGTCACGGATGCTTTCAAAATGAATAGGGTAACAGAAGAAGTGCTCAGGCTAAAACTGTTCCCTTACTCATTAAGAGATCGAGCAAGAACATGGTTGAACTCTCTGCCACCAAACTCTATTGCTAACTGGAGTGATTTGGCAGAGAAATTTCTGCTACAATACTTCCTGCCCACCAAGAATGCCAGATTGAGGAATAACATCACATCTTTCCAGCAATTGGAGGTTGAATCTTTGTATGAGACCTGAGAGAGGTATAAAGAGCTGTTACGAAGATGCCCCCATCATGGAATCCCTTACTATATTCAGATGGAGACCTTTTACAATGGCCTTAATGCTCAAACCCGTACTATAGTGGATGCAGTAGCTAATGGGGCACTATTGTCCAAAACATACAATGAAGCGCACGAGCTACTTAAAAGGATGGCCAGAAACAACTATCAATGGCCAATAGACAGAGTTTCAACGGGAAAGAAAATAACGGGCAAGCATGAAGTGAGTGAAGTCACTTCTCTCACAGCCCAGTTAGCATCGCTAGTTAATGTCTTAAAGAACCAGCAATTGACCCACCCTGAAGCAGCTAATGCAGCCCAGGAGAATGGACCATCTTGTGTCCTATGCAATGAACCCCATCTATTTGAAACATGTCCCTCAAACCCAGAATCAGTGTGCTATGTGGGAAATATGAATCGCAATAACAATCCCTACTCCAACACGTAGAACTCAGGATGGAAGCAACACCCCAATTTTTCCTGGAATAACTATAGTATGGGACAAGGGAGCAACTCTGCTCCACAAAGACCACAAACCCCCCTAGTTTTCAGCAGCAAAGGCAGCAGCCTAGTGAAACCCCCACTTCACTGGAATCCCTGCTGAAGGAATATATGGCAAGAAATGATGCTCTGATCCATAGTCAAGCGGCCTCATTACGAAATCTGGAAACCCAATTGAGACAGCTTGCCAATGAACTAAAAAACAGACCTCTAGGGACACTTCCAAGCAATACTGAAGTCCCTAGGAGAGAAGGGAAAGAGCACTACCAGGTTAAAGCCCTAAAAAGTGGAAAGGTGGTGGAAGCACCAAAAGCAAGAGGACAGGACCAGAGAGACTCCACTGTACCCCTGGAGAAGAAGAAAGAAAAGCATAAGCAAGAAGAGGAGGTAAGTGAGGAAGCATTCATCTCTGGAGAAAATGCTGCAACTTTGCCACAGCAAAATACTGCAGCATTGCCACAGCAAAACGTGCAGCAAACTAAGTTACCTCCCCCCTTTCCTCAGAGATTCCAGAAACAGCAGAATGACCACAATTTAAAAGATACCTGGATGTCCTGAAACAACTGCACATCAACATTCCTTTGGTGGAAGCATTAGAGCATATTCCAAATTTTGTAAAGTTCATGAAGGATATCTTGACTAAGAAGAGAAGATTTGGTGATTTTGAGACTGTTGCTCTCATGCGAGAATGCAGTGCTTTGCTGCAGAATAAGCTGCCACCCAAACTCAAGGATCCAGGCAGTTTCACCATACCTTGTTATATCGAGAACTAGTATTTTGGCAAGGCACTTTGTGACTTGGGAGCAAGCATCAACCTCATGCCAATGGCCATATTTAAAAAGCTAGGAATTGGAGAAGCAAGGCCTACCACAGTCTCACTGCAACTAGTAGACAGATCCATTGCACATCCAGAAGGAAAAATCGAGGATGTCCTGGTTAAGGTGTAACAACTCCATTTATGTAAATTTTTTTTTTTAAATACCATGAAGTTATTACCTCGTTACAACTTAACTCAATATAACATTTATTTAATTTATACAATGCTGAGTTTCCATACACCCTACTATTTTACAAATTACACACCATTATTTTACAAACATTTGTACAAAGATACATATTAGTTCTAATCATCTATATCGACTACTTCCGGGGACACTGGTTCGGGTGGCACGTCCACCGGAATCTCAGTTACATCTACGACAGTTACATCAGAAATAACTGGAAGTTGCCCAAGGTAGAGCACCTCGATCCAACGTACAGAGATAATAAGTGTCATAGAGAATATCTGCATATTTATTCTTCTGAACATGATATGGAAATATAGTGAGAATTAAATCCCAGTAAGTTCAACAATAAATCATAATTTACCATCAATATAGTCCATCACGTCATGTTCAGCTGTATAAACTACAGAAAATATCTTTAGGTCACATGAATGCACTTTATCATGCACATGAAAATTATACAGTTATGACATGTATGGCATGAATAACTATTTTTCGAATTTCATATGATGGCTATCCACTTATTCTTACTTCAAGCTACCCCGGTCAGGGTGAGTATTCTCTACTTTTCGGTACGGGCTTATCTCGCTCCGTCCGACATGGCACACTTTCTCTTTCTTTTCTTATTAACATGATCATAACCGTTGGTAGGGCGTCCCCTACTGGTGCACCACACGGATTGCCATGTGACCGTGCTCATTTCTTTTCTTTTCACAATGATAGCCAAAAATATGCTTTCAATAACAAGTATGTTCATCAAAATATAACTATTACCATAAATCATTGGTAATCATGCCATGAACATAACCATTTAAAATATCACTTTATAAAACATTTCCATGTCAAAATTCCATACTAATACCTTGGTAACTGGATAGTAATTGTAGTCTGTAAACAGCGCACCAGAAAAGTTCTCAGGAAAGAGAGGTGGGTCACTAATGGACACGCTTAAGTACCATGTCTTTCCTTGCCAGAGCTTTCCTTAGACATGCACTTTTCACAAATCACAATTTTGTTTTCCAGTAACTAGAATAATTCTTTTCTGATGTGAAAATACTGCAACCACGGAGCATACTAAGATTTTTCAAATAAAACCGGCACTTTCAAAACTTCTTGTAAATTTATATGAGTACTAGGGTAAATTCCATGTTAAAAATTACACACTTAAAATGGTAGTAAGTTCATGCAATAGAAATGGCTATGGCTATACTAGTCATTTGTTAAGATTCATCTTCTTTTTAAAATACTAATTTTATTTCTTTATTTTCTTGATGCAGGTTTTCATCCTATCTAACCTTCTCTTACTAATCAGAGCATAACTCCCTCAATTTAACTCTGATGTAGGTGATCTTAGTGTCAATTTCAAGATAAAAAAATTATCTAAAACTATTATGTTGAACATTGTAGCGAAATATTAAGAAATCAAGGTGATATTACTCCCTAAATGTACAGATTATTTCTTCTCGTGTAAGTTCTGACCTTTACTGACTAATTAGACCATATCTCCCAAATTTGAACTCCAAATTGAGTTATTCCAGTTGGTAAAAATCCATGAGCCCTATATCTATAATTGTTATCTTGGCGTACGATTTTAACTCCCTACAGAATATTTTCCAGAAATTCAAAAACTAAAGCTTTAATAACATATTCTGAATAAACATTTTCTGACCTCTGCTTACTAATCAGCTTATATCTACCTCAAATGGACTTCAAATTGAATGATTCCAGTGCCTAAAAATCCATGACAAATTTATCTTTAATTCTTATGTTAATAATTTATTTTAATTCCTTACAGATACTTCTCAGAAATTAAAATACCGAAGCTATCCTAACATATTTTTCCCTGATGACCCATTTTCTGACCTTTGTCTACTAATCGGCTCATATCTCCCTCATATGGACTCCAAATTGAATGATTCCAGTGGCTAAAAATCCATGACATACATATCTTTAATGCTTATGTTAACCATTTATTTTAATTCCCTACCAATAATTCCCAGAAATTAAATTACCGAAGCTATCCTAACATATTCTTCCCTGATGATTCATTTTCTGACCTTTGACTACTAATCAGACCATAGCTACCTCATATGGACTCCAAATGGAATGATTCCAGTGGCTAAAACTCCATGACACATTTATCTTTAATTCTTATGTTAACCATTTATTTTAATTCCTTATAGATTGTTCCCAGAAATTAAAATACCGAAGCTTAAAATTCTGCCACCCATAGCCATAACCATGCAGAACTATCTACACCAACCTAAGTATTCAAACATACATCACATGCAAGATCAATATGTAACATGATATAGCAACATCATGACCAATCATAAAAGTTCTAAGATCAAAATCGCATACAAATATTATAAGTTTCAAAAGTTTTCTTCAAAAAGAAATATTGTTAAACTTACTTGGAGCACTTAGTCTTCTAGACTTCTCCTTCCTCTTTCTTCCTTTCTTCCTCTCCTTTCCTTACTCTACCTTGCTTCTATTTTTTTCTCTCCCTCACTTGGACGAAATTCTAATGTTGTAAGGGTGGGTTTTCTTATATAGACCACCAAATAATTCACCTTTCATGATCATGGGTCTACCTTATCACAATTAGGATACACTTTGTTGAATTTTTGGAAAACAAACAACTTATGTTCTTGTCTTCCTCTTCCTTAGTCAAGATATGCATAGGAAAAGGATATTTGTATTTTGAAAATTATGATAATATGTTCTTAAGATATGGGACAAGGTCCCTTTGATTTAGGGATTCATTTCCATTTTCTTTTGTCTTAAACAAGTATGATAGGTTTGCCTTTTTAGGTGGCAAATTTCTAGCCCTTGAATCTTCATTATTTGGTTGATATTATTTGTGTGGGCTATGAATGTTTTGTCCTAATACCATGTATTATCATACCACTTGCTAAAATTATGAGTGTAGGATATAGATGTTTTTGTCCTAAAGCCTTGTATTATCATGCCACTTGCTTAAGTGATGAATGTAGAATCACACCACTTGCTAAATTTTTTTGTCTTAATGCCATGTAACCTAATCTTTATTCTTATTATTATATCATCATCTAATTTATTTTATTTTAGTTTTCCTCTTGGATTTGGGCTTATTCCTACCCATTATGGGCTTGTCCTACCCATTTTCTTTGCTTTGGATAAAATTCTTCCTTTCTTGGTGGGCTTGGTCACATTTTCATAATTTTTGGGCTATTTGTGAAATTACTATATCCTAGTCCAAGTCTATGTTTAATTTCTTGTTTAGGTTATCCAATGGGCTTGCTAGAAACTTATGTGAAGTGGAAAAACTCTATATGAAGTGTCCATAGGTAAAAGCCCAATGTATGGGTAAAGATTTTAAACTTAGTAACTATAGTTCTTGAATTAGGAAAAATTACCCTAATTCAATGTTCTTTGAAATTTTAAGACCTTTACTTGTTTCTAAAAATTTATCTTCCTTATCCAAGAATTTTGCATCTCTTTAGTATGTTATTTCTAATTTCTTTCCTATTAGATTTTCCTTCTTTATTTGTTCTCTTAATGTTAGAAACATTTTCTATGCATATACCTAAGGTGAAGAATTTCTAAGGATTATATTTCCTTAGATATCTAAAATATTGTCTAATAAATTTTATTTCCTTAATTAAATTTTTTATGTACCTTTATCAATAAAAGAAACGAAATTAAGGATGTTACATAAGGTGGACAAGTTCATCTTCCCAGTAGACTTTATAATAATTGACTATGAAGCTGATGTAGAGGTACCAATTATTTTGGGCAGACCATTCCTAGCAACTGGCTAGACATTAATTGTTGTTCAGAAAGGGGAATTAACTATAAGAGTCCAGGATGAGCAAGTTATATTCAATGTACTTCAAACCATGAAGTTTCCTAGTGAAGAAGAAGAGTGTGCAGTTGTGTCTATGATAGACACATTAGCATCAGAGCAGTTAAAAAAATGCTGCAAAGACCCATCACCAGTAGCATGGACAGATAACTAAGACTCAGAAGAGGAAGATGAGAAAGAATGGGCCTAGATTGATGTCAGGCATGGCATTAGGAAATAGGGGCCAATGAAGGAGCCATTATACGTGACCCCACTAGAATCAAGGCTGTTGAAGGTATCAGTAGAGGAACCACCAGTCTTGGAACTAAAGTCATTGCCAGCACACCTCAAGTATGCGTATCTTGGAGAAACAACCACTCTTCCTGTGGTTATCTCCGCACTTTTGACAGGAGAACAATAGGAGAAATTGGTCCTGACATTGAAGAAATTCAGAAAGGCTATTGGTTGGACACTTGCTGATATTAAAGGAATCAGCCCCTCATTCTGCATGCACAAGATCCTTTTGGAGAGCAATGAAAAAGGGTCCATAGAACCCCAACGGCGCCAAAAACTTGTTGTTGTTTTAATTAAAACTCACAAGTGCACGAATCTATTGGGGTATAGATTTAGTGGTTTGTAAGGTCGATCCCACATAGATTGCCAATTGAGAGAAAATTCTAATATAGATCCAAAATAAATACTTCTAACCTAGTTCCCGATGTCTTGTTTTGTGAGAGGAATATTGAACAAATTACACAAAGAACTAATATACTAAAATTAAATGAAGATGTATTCAAAGTAAAGAAGCATGCTCAGGTTAGGGGATCCACTCTTGGTATATCGAATAAAAATAAATTTAACTCTTTTATTACTCAATTAGAATCTTTACAGGAATAAAGTTATAATCGGATGATATGTTAATTTAAGCTCAACTTTGTTTATACATGAATTATATTTACCTCCTTTCTAATAATTGAAACATTCTTGTAAAATGATTTAAGCGTACATTATGCCAATCACCATATTGTCTACAATAAATCAAGAGTGATTAAAGTATTTATTGTGCCAAAAATTATCTACAATGTATCAAGGTTCACACTTTACAAGATTAAAAATACCAAGATGCAAAAGATAACTTGTAAATGGATTCAAGCATAAATTGTGCCAATCATTATATTGTCTACAATATATCAAAATTCACATTTTACAAGATTAACTTATGCAAAAAATGAAAGGTAGAAAATTAATTAACATAACAAAATAAAATGAAATAGAATAGGTGGCAAAGCCAACCATGAAAATAATAAGAGATAGGCGGTCTAATAAAACCAGCCAATAACATAACAAGAAATCGGCGGTATGATAAAACCAGCCATTAAGAAATAATTATGAGAAAAGAAATAGGAAGGTAAATACAATATCAAAGATAAACATTACGATTAAGAGTTAGATAAATTATTATTCTCATATCAAGAGTTTCACCCTTTCACCTTAGCATTAGGAGATTAGTTCTCCATAATCAAGGCAAGAAAGTGAAATGAAAGATGAAGAAACATGATAATATTACGAAAGAGAATGAAAAATACAAGATGTCTAAAGAGAGAATAACATTACAAGTTCGTAGAATTCCAACAAAGCTTTCCCAAGCTCTCTCCAAAAGCTCTCCAAAAACTCCTATACTCACCCCTCTAGCCCTTTATTTATAGATACAATTAAGTGTGGTAGGTGTGGTAATTGTCAAAATTGTTAGGTAGAAAGTTGTACAAAGTTGACAATTTGGATTCCATCATGTGCACCGAAATTGATCCTTGACTATCATCTTGAAATCGGCCGAATTTGCTGACTCCTTCAACATCAAAGTTGTAGCAAATTTCGTTAGCTTTTCGTCAAGACAAATCGTGGACAAATTGGATATGTAATTTGTGACTTATGGTCAAAATACTAGAGAAAAGTCAGGCTGGACTACAACAGTAGAAAGATTCTTTTCTAGCCCATTTTTGGCCCTTCTAGTGTCCGAATTGTCTGACCACTTGAACATGAAAGTTGTACCCAATTGTGTCCGCTACAAACCTACCAAATGTCATACACATTGGATATGTATTTTCGGAGCTATGGCCCAAGTACTACAGCAAGGTTGGGCTGGACTGCAACCAATAAAATATTCTCAACATTGGGTGCTTTGCCATGAATCTTTATGTTTTAGTTCTTTTGGAAATGTGATCATAAATCAAGAATAAATTTGTGCATATATCCATTGGGATGCGTCTCAAGAGACAATATGATAATGCTCCTTACTCAGCCATCCTTAATGAATTTGTTTTATCTGCTTGATTTATAGACATCATTCCCAAAGAACCACAATTTAGCTCTGATTCTTCCAATTAAGTCCATTTTCTACTCTTCTCTCCATCTGTAAGAAAGACACAAAACTAAAGACAAGTAAGGGAGATTTATGCTTAATTATGGCAAAAGATAAGATGAAAATATTTAATTTATGAGAATAAAACTCACTCATCAAATATCCCCAAACTTAATCTTTTGCTTGTCCTCAAGCAAAACACACAAACTTCAAAATTCGAATGATGAGTGAGTGATGAATTGTTTTTGACTCACTAAGCATTCCTCAAGGATCTAAAATGTGCAACCAAGAAAGATATCAGAATCCTAAGGTTATGTAGAACTTTTATTCAAATACAACATATGGTTTACTCTTGAATCCCAAGTGTGTGTGTGTGTAGTAGTCTTATGACATTGGACTTTTTGCATTCAAATAAATTTATGTAATCAAATATTTAAAACAGATCTCTAGATATATGCATTTGAGACTCCATAAGATTATTTTTCATGTCACTCTCCACTAATGTAGACTAATCATAACATTTAAGATCATTAGGACTTTCATTAGGCTTGTAATGTATGGCACATGTTAAAGGTGGATAAAATGATATGAATGAAAGCTCAATTCACTCTTCAACGTACATGATCATTTATAGCCTCCCAAATACTTTTGATATTATACTGTGAATTCTATCTCCAACCTTTTCATCATCCTTACATTTATTTGCTCATACTATATATATATATATATATATATATATATATATATATATATATATATATATATATATATATATATATATATATATTTGAATATAAACACCCCAAACTTATTTATTTAGGGAGTATTAACTTTCTTTCTTTTTTCTTTTTCTTTTTTAAACTTCTACCATCCACCCTTGAATCATAACTTTTCAAATGATCATTCCTGTGAGTGAAAGGTAAGAGTTAGACATATTTTTATTTAAAGGCTAGATAAAATATAAGTGTTCAAGAAAGGATAAATATAGTTACAAAATAGGTTGCTATAGATAACAAAATGTATAGGTTGGTTTGAAAGGCTCAAACGATTCCAACAATGGCTAATTCATTTCTTAAATGGAGAGTAGTCCAGGATTTCGCCTCAAGTGACAATCAAATAAGTTCTAGAGTGTTATGAGATCAATTAACATATCTGAATCACATAAATCTTTTCTGAATAAACAATCAGTCAAATGTAAAAGATTAAGTGCACAAGATATTAGGATTCTTAAATAAAACACAAGTTACATTAGAGTTCAAGTTCACACATAATACTCAGAACTCATCAATTTTTCAAAGGTTACAAGCATTTTAAACCATTTTCATCATTGGTGCTAGCTTTGCCTAATCCCAAAACATCACTCAATTTTTTTTTTGGAAAGATGAAGAAACACAAAATAAACAATAAAGATTAAAAGAGATATTACCTGGAAGGAGATCTAAGAAAAGATGAACCTGCAACAAACTAAACAGAAAATAAAAATTTATTCAAGCAAATAAAAGGTGTTACAAACGAAGATCTAAGTCCAGTTTGCGCTTTCTGCGGTGTTCTGTTGTCCAATCTATTTGAGCTATAACTGGATCAGGTACATGAACAAATGCTTGTAACGCATCAATCAGCTCGTCAGCATTTGAGGCCGAGATGAGAATCTGACGTGCTGAGTGCGAGATAAACCTTTGTTCTACAGCAAGATCAAGAAAAGACAACAAACCATCAAAGAAATTGTTCACATTCAACAAACCTATGGGTTTATGGTGCATGTTCAGTTGTGCCCAAAAGACGACTTGAAAAATTTCCTCTAGAGTACCAAAACCTCCAGGTAAGGTAATAAAGGCGTCAGCGTTTCACATCATTTTAGCAATTCGTTCATGCATGGAGGATACCCTACATTCTTCCCCAATTGTTTTTCCTACTATGTTTGATGCAGCTAGAGCTGTAGGAATATTACTAAGAACTTGGCATCCTCCTAGATATGCAGATCCAGACACACTCCCCATTAACCCTCGACAACCTCCACCATACACTAAATGAATCTTTCTCTTGGCTAGTACCAAACCCAAAGTTTGTGCTACTTTTACATACTCTCCATTTTTCCCAGGACTAGAACCACAAAAGACACAAATATTTTGAAAGTGACGAACTGCGATTCCTTCCATATCTGCACTCACCTTGACTCTGATTATGAAAATGAAGATAATGAGGTGCACATTTATAAGACTCACATAAGGGCATACTTGTAATAGCTATGTGCATAGGCCAAGGGCATAATTTCAATAGCTCTAAGAGTAGGCCGAAAAATGTCAGCTAAATTAAAGGTGAAAAATTCAAAAATGATGGCACGCATGCATATGTACAGTAGTTGTGATTGTGGCTCACATCTTCCTCTGGTTTTACGTCCAGTAATGGCTTAAACGCCCTCTATGGGTAGAGGATATGCTTCCCATCCAATTTTCTTACAAATTGGCAAACAGGGTCTTTTAACGTCAGATTCCCAAGGCTGTACCGTTTATGTTCTTTTTTTGAAATAGGGCCATAAACCGACAATACCGATATGCACAGATCCACTAAGATGTGTCTCAAGAGACGTTGGATGAAAGTCATCATCCAATGACTCCTTACTCAAGCCATCCTTAATGAACTTAATTTTGTCTTCCCGATTTACAGACACCCAACCCAAATAACGGAAACATTTGTTACAAGTTTCACGTCCACATTTGTAACAAACACCCATTTGTTTAACTCTGCGCTTTTTAGTAAAACTACTTTTTCCTAAACCAGGCATGTAAGAGATGAAATCATTTGCAGACTCACCTAATAACCGTACCTTAGCTTCAATTAGCCAACGAATATCAGTAGGTATTCCCATGATCATCATTAACCTCAATCTTTCAACCCATGCTTTGTAAATTTTTGTCAATGCATTGGGTGGAAGAGAAGGAAAATGATTTTTCAATTGTGCGAGAATGTCCTCCATTATCGACTCAAAAAAAAAAATTTTTTTTTTTGTGAAAGAGAAAAAAAAAACAACAAAAGCAAGGAAATAATAGAAATTCAAAAGAAGATTACGGTGAGAAAACCAATTAATGCAAGTTAAATAAAGAAAGATATTACATAGATAGCATGCACGACAACCTTTAATAACAGAGGCGAATTAATCCTGGTAGACAGGATCATGCAAATGTGTCTCCTCTATCTCTAGGTTATGTAATTCAAAAAATGCTTTCAATCTTTGACCATTTACTTTAAACACATCACCGTTCCTGGGATTTTCGATCTCTACTGCACCATGTGGATAAACAATACAAACAATGAATGGGCCTGTCCACCAAGAATGTAATTTCCCTGGAAATAAGTGTAAACGAGAGTTATATAGAAGGACCTTTTGACCTACATTAAATGATTTTCTTAAAATATGTTTGGCATGAAAAACTTTCATTCGATCCTTATACAACTTTTCACTTTCATATGCATCATTCTGTATTTCTTCCAATTCATTGAGTTGAAGCTTCCTGTGAGAACCTGCTTTGTCAAGAGCAAAGTTAAACTATTTGATGGCCCAATAAGCTTTATGCTCTATTTCAACAGGTAAATGACAGGCCTTGCCATACACAAGCCGGTAAGGAGACATTCCAATAGGGGTTTTAAAAGCAGTACGATAAGCCCATAAAGCATCAGAAAGTTTCAAAGACCAATCTTTCCTATTTGGGTTAATCGTTTTTTCCAAAATGTTTTTAATTTCCCTATTTGAAATCTCAACTTGACCACGAGTTTGTGGGTGGTATGGGGTTGCCACTTTGTGCGTGATACCAGATTTCTTCATCAAATGCTCAAAATGCCTATTACAAAAATGTTTCCCCCCATCACTAATGATTGCTCGTGGTGTGCCAAACCTTCAAAAAATGTTTTCTTTCAAGAATTTCACCACAATCTTGTGATCATTTGTTTTACATGCAACAGCCTCTACCCATTTTGACACATAATCCACATTCAAAGTAACATCTGTAATTTCTTTTCTTTTATTAATAAAGGTACATAAATATTTAATTAAGGAAATAAAATTTATTAGACAATTTTTAAATATTTAAAGAATTATAATCCTTAGAAATTCTTCACCTTACGTATACATAGAAATGTTCTAACATTAATGGAATAGGTAAAGAGAGAAAACCTAAGAGGAAATATTAGAAATAAATATACTAAAGAAAGGTGAAATTCATAGGTAAGGAAGATAAATTTTTGTGAAGGTATTTAAATTTCAAGAAGATTGGATTAGGGTAATTTTTCATAATTTAAGAGTTAAAGTTACTAAGTTTAGTATCTCCACCCATAAATTGGGCTTTCAACTATGGACACTTCATATAGAATCTTTCTACCTCACATGGATTTTTAACAAGCCAATAGGATAGCCCAAGGAAGAAATAAAACATAGACTTGGACTAGGATATAGAAATTGGACCGGTAGCCGTAAAATCATGAAAATGTGACCAAGCCCATTATAAAAGGTAGAATTTTAACTAAAGTAAAGAAAATGGGAAAGAATGATCCCAAACCCAAGAGGAAAAATAAAAATAAAAATAAAAATAAAGTGATGAAATAATGGTGTAATCAAGATTAGGTGACAAGGCATTAGGACAAAACATCTATATCCTACACTCATAATTTTAGCAAGTGGTATGATAATTCATGGCATTAGGACAAAACATCTATATCCTGCACTCATAATTTTAGCAAGTGGTATGATAATACATGGCATTAGGACAAAACATTCCAATCCCACACAAATAATTTCAGCCAAATAATGGAGATTCGAGGGCTAGAAATTTGCCACCCAAAAAGGCAAACCTATCATACTTGATTAAGACAAAAGAAAATGGAAATGAATCCATAAATCAAAGGGACCTTGTCCCTTATCTTAAGAACATATCATTATAATTTTTAAAATACAAATCTCCTTTTGCTATGCATATTTTGACTAAGGAAGAGGAAGACAAGAACATAAGTTGTTTGCTTTCCAAAAATTCAATCAAGTGTATCCTAATTGTGATAAGGTAGACCCATGATCATGTAAGATGAATTATTTGATGGTTTATTTAAGCAAAACCCACCCCTATAACATTTTAATTTCGTCCAAGTGAGGAAGAGAGAGAAATAGAAGCAAGGTAGAGATAGGAAAGGAGAGAAAGAGAGGAGAAGAAAGGAAGGAAGAAGAAGGAGAAGTCTAGAGGGCTAAGTACTCAAGGTTAGTTAACTTAATCTCCACTTGAATCCATTTTGCTTCTTCATCCTTGAGGTTCAAAAAACTCACCCTCCTTCTCATATTTAAGCTGCTACAAAAGCTAAGGGAAGGGAGGAATCTTGATACTTCTTTCAAGGGGAAACAAAAAAACAAATTCACTAAGTGAGCTAGGGAGATTCTTAGGTAGGTTTAACAATATTTCTTTTTGAAAAAAAGTTTTTAAATTTGTAAAATTTACATGGGATTTTGATCTTAAGAACTTTGATGATTGGTCATGGATGTTGCTTTATCATGTTATATATTATTCTTGCATGTGGTGTATGTTTGAATACTTAGGTTGCTGTAGATAGTTCTGCATAGGTATGGCTATGGGTGGCAAGCTTTTAAGCTTCTGTTTTTGAATTTCTGGGACCATTCTGTATGGAGTTAAAATAACTTGTTAACATAACAATTATAGATATATGTCTCACGGATTTTTAGCAACTGGTATCACTCAATTTGGACTCCATATGAGGTAGATATGGTCCGATTAGTAAGAAGTGATCAGCTAATGGTTAATCAAGGAAGAATCTGTTAGGAAAGCTTCTATTTTTGAATTTCTGGGACCATTCTGTAGGGAATTAAAATAACTTGTTAACATAACAATTATAGATATATGTCTCACGGAATTTTATCCACTGGAATCACTCCATTTGGAGTCCATATGAGGTAGATATGGCCTTATTAGTAAGTAGTGTTCAGAAAATGGTTAATCAGGAAAAAACATGTTAGGATAGCTTTTGTGTTTTAATTTCTGGGAACATCCTGTAGAGAATTCAAATAAATGGTTAACATAAGAATTATAGATATATGTGTCATGGAATTTTAACCACTAGAATTACACAATTTGGAGTTCAGAATAGGTAGCTATGATCTGATTAGTAAGCAGTGGTAAGAAAATGGTTAATCAGTGACGAATATGTTAGGATAGCTTCTGTGTTTTAATTTCTGGAAATATTATGTAGGGAATTAAAATAAATGGTTAACATAAGAATTATAGATATATGTGTCAAGGATTTTTAGCCATGGGAATCACTTAATTTAGAATTTGTATGACAGAGATATGGACATATTAGTAGGTAGAGGTCAGGAACTACCCAAGAAGAAATAACCTATAATTTGAGGGACTAATATGACCTTGATTTCTTAATATTTCGCTAAACTGTTCAACATAATAGTTTTAGATAATTGCTTTATCTTTAAATTTACACTAAGATCACCTACATTGGAGGTAAATTGAGGGAGTTATCCTCTGATTAGTAAGAGAAGGTTAGATAAGATGAAAACCTGCAACAAGAAAATAAAGAAATAAAATTAATATTTAAAAAAGAAGAATAATCTTATAAATAAAAATAATAAATGACTAGTATATGCCATAGCCATTGCCATTGTATGAATTTCTTACCATCTTCAGTGTGAAATTTTGACATGGAAAATATTTTATAAAGTGATATTTGAAATGGTTATGTTCATCACATGATTATCAATGATTTTTTTTGTAATAGTTATATACTTGTTATTGAAAGCATATTTTTGGCTATCATTGTGAAAAGTAAAGAAATGAGAACGATCACATGGCAATCCATGTGGTGCACTAGTAGGGGATGCCCTACCAACGGTTATGATCATGTTAATAAGAAAAGAAAGAGAAAGTAAGCCATGTCGGACGGAGCGAGAAAATCCCGTACTAGAGAGTAGAAAATATTCATCCTAACCGGGGTAACTTGATGTGAGAATAAATTGATAGTCATCATATGATATCCTAAAAAATAGTATTGATGCCATACATGTCATAATTGTACAGTTTTCATGTGCATGGATAAAGTGCATTCATGTCACCTAAAGATATTTTCTGTAGTTTATAGAGATGGACATGACATGATGAACTATATTGATGGTAAATTATGATTTATTGTTGAACCTACTGGGATTTAATTCTCACTATATTTCCATATCATGTTCAGTAGAATAATTATGCAAATTTTCTACATGACACTTATTATTTCCGTACGTTGGATCGAGGTGCCCTACCTTGGGCAACTACCAGTTATATCAGATATATCTGTAGTAGATGTGACTGAGATTCCGGTGGAGGTGCCGCCACCCGCACCAGTGTTCCCGGAAGTAGTCTACGTAGATGATTAGGGAAAATATGTATATTTTAGACCTTTGTACAAATCTTTGTAAAATAATGGTATGTATGGAAACTCAGTATTGTATCATTGTTAATAACAAGTATGCTTGGTTAAATTAATTATTATTAGGAGTTAAGTTGTTAGAATTAAAACAGTAATAACTTCTTGAAATTTTACAAATAAAAAAAAATTGTTACATTTACATAAATGGAGTTGTTACACTTGTAGGTGAGCAAAAGAGGCCAAGAAGCAAGGGAAAACAATCATGAGAGGAGCCATATGGGCTTGGAAAATGCTAAGGAGGAAGCAAGGAGGCAATACACCATAAATTGGAAAGAAATGAGCATGGCAGCCCCCAACACGACCAGGCCATGCATGGTGTGCATGAAGCACGGCCAAGCAGTGCTCTGTGCAAAAGATGAAGAAGTTTCCCATAATCCAGCTCGGAGCACGGCCAAGCAGTGTCCTGGAACACGGTCGTGCTTCGGGTCCATATTGCACGTGATTTTTAGGGTTTTTGGCTGCCAAGTTGATACATAATCGGGGAAAAATGCAGAGGCAGATATTGAGACTTAGAGAGACACTTTAGACTCAGTTTTTAGGCTTAAAAAACACTCATAGGTTTTTACTTGAATCAGTGTTGAATTTATATTCTAGAGTAGGATTGACACTGATTGAAGGTTGTATTTTCATCTTACTTTTCTACAAACTAGGTTACATCTTTCTACCTTAACTCTCTACTTTTATTTTTACTCCTACTCTTTAGATTGTACTAAACTCAAATGAATTACTTAATGAGAATGAAATTGATTTCTATTTCTATGATGTGTGAGTAAATTTGATCTAGGGTTTTGATAAACCCATTTGTGATATAATGATACTATGTTGTTGAATGTTGGAACCCTAATTGTGATATTTCTAGATTGATTAGGATTAACTATTATATGCATGAATAAGAGTTGGTAGAATGCCTAATCACCAATCTATCACGTTTTAGGTTTTTAATTGATGGACTGAAAGTTGAAAATTAATACCAGAACTTAATAGTTAATTAGGGATATCTTAATCACGAAAGTAGTTTAAGATTCCCTAGGAATGAATCAATTAGTGGGCAAGAGAAAACCGATTAATTGACTTCTATGGTTGGCATAGAACTTAATGAACCTAGGTTAAACTAAGAACCACGAAAGTAGGCAATTTGATTAACCTAGGTACGATTAGTAATGCTTGAAAGAGATTGCTAGTTAATTAAGGCTAAACCTTCCCCAACTAATCTAGATAATCGCAATTAGTGGTACAAATTAGATGTTGAATATCATAAGTGTGGTGAACCGTAACCCTAGACTTTAGTTAATTAAATCCTCAATTTATTTAATTATGACAAACTTTCTCTTGAATTACATCGATTTAGATAGCATATTTCACATAATCCTAGTAATTGACATTGTTCTCTATGGGATACGACCCGTACTCGCCGGATTAGCTACAACTACGCTTGTGCTTGCGGTAATTAGTAAAATTCACACAACAAATATATTTTGGCCAACGTTATTCGGATGCACGAAAATGCCCCTTGCGCTTCTTGATGGCCTGATTCGACTGCCGACTACTCAGAAACACATGAAACAAAGGTCGTGGCGTGCCGAAAGAGTTCTTCTTTCCAACAAGTATACTTTTTTGTATTTTTAACATTGTCATCGGATGCCTAAAAACACTCCCTAGGGTTTCTCGACAGCCCGATTCGACTGTCGGCTACTCGGAATCATGCAAAACAAAGGTCCTGGCGTTCCAAACAAGTTCTTCTTTCCAAAGATGATACTTTTTTGTATTTTTTGCCACCATCAACCAGATGCATGGAAATGCCCTCTATGTTCTCTCAACTGCCCAATTCGACTGCCGACTAATCAGAATAACGCAAAACGACAGTCGCGGCATTCATAAGGAGTTCTTCTTTTCAATGAGTCCAATTTTTATTATCTTCCCCTCCATCATCTGGATGCACGAAAATGTTCTCTAGCGATTATCGATGGCCCGATTCGACCGCTGACAAGTCAAAAACATGGGAAACGAATGTCTTGGCGTTCCTAAAGACCTCTTCTTTCCAACGATTCTACTTTTTTGTATTTTCTCCAATGTCATTCGGATGCACACCCCCTAGGGTTTCTCGACGGCCAGCTACTCATAATCACGTGAAACAAAGGTTGTGGCGTTCTTAAGGAGTTCTTCATTCCAACAAGTATACTATTTTGTATTTTCACTACTGTTATCTAGATCCACGAAAATGCCCCTTTTTGTTTCTCGATAGCCTGATTCGACTCCCGGCTACTCAGAATCACACAAAACGAAGCTCATAACGTTCCTAAAGAGTTCTTCTTTTCCACGAGTCTAATTTTTTGTGTTTTTGCCACCGTCATCTAGAAGCACGAAAATACCCCCTAGGGTTTCTCGACAGCTCAATTTGACTGCCGTCTATTCAGAATCACGTGAAGCGAAGGTTGTGGTGTTCCTAAGGAGTTCTTCTTTCCAAAGAGTATACCTTTTTGTATTTCTACCACCGTCAACCAGATGCACCAAAAGGGCCGTATGTTTTCTCCACTGCATGATTCGATTGTCGGCTAATCGGAATCCCGCGAAATGATAGTCATGGTGTTCTAAAGGAGTTCTTCTTTGCAATGTGTCCAATTTTTTTATTATTTTTGCCATCATCATACGGATGCAAGAAAATGAACCCTAGGGATTCTCGACGACCTGATTCGACTACCGACTAGTTAGAAATACTTCAAATAAAGGTCTTGGTGTTCCTAAAGAGTTCGTCTTTCCAATGAGTACACGTTTTTGTTTTTTCGCCACCGTCATCCAAATGCACGAAAATACCCCCTAGGGTTTCTCGACGGCTCGATTCGACTGCCGGTGATTCAGAATCACACGAAATAAAGGTCTTGGCATTCCTAAGGAGTTCTTCTTTCCAAGGAGTATACCTTTTTGTATTTTTGTCACCGTCAACTAGATGCAACAAAAGGCCCCCTATGTTTTCTCCACTGCTTGATTCGATCGCTTGCTAATCAGAATCACGCGAAACGATAGTCGTGGTGTTCCAAAGGAGTTTTTCTTTGCAATGTGTCCAATTTTTATTATTTTCGCCACCGTTATACGGATGCACGAAAATGTATGCTAGCGATTCTCGATGGCCTGATTCGACTGCGGACTAGTCAGAAACACGAGAAATGAAGGTCTTTGTGTTCCTAAAGAGCTCTTTTTTCCAACGAGTCCACTTTTTTTATTTTTTCGCCAACATCATTCGAATGCACAAAAATGTCCCCTAGGGTTTCTCGATGGCCGACTTCTCATAATCACACAAAATGAAGGTCGTGGCGTTCTTAAGGAGTTCTTCTTTCCAACGAGTATACTATTTTGTAATTTCGCTACTCTAATCTAGATCTATGAAAATGCCCCTTACGGTTTCTCGACAGCCCAATTCGACTCTTGGCTACTCAAAATCATGCAAAACGAAGCTCGTGGCGTTCCTAAGGAGTTCTTGTTTCCCACAAGTCCACTTTTTTTGTATTTTTGCCACCGTCATTTGGATGCACAAAAATACCCCCTAAGGTTTCTCGACAGTTCAATTCGACTGCCGTCTATTCTGAATCATGTGAAATGAAGGTCATGGTGTTCCTAAGGAGTTCTTATTTCCAACAAGTATACTTTTTTGTATTTTTGCCACCATCAACCAGATGCACCAAAAAGCCCCCTATGTTTTCTCCACTACTTGATTCGATCACCGACTAATCGGAATCACGCGAAACGATAGTCGTGGTGTTCCAAAGGAGTTCTTCTTTGCAACGTGTCCAATTTTTATTATTTTCGCCACCATTATACGGATGCACAAAAATGCACGCTAGGGATTCTCGACGGCCTGATTCGACTGCCGACTAGTCAGAAACACGAGAAACGAAGGTCTTTGCGTTCCTAAATAGCTTTTTTTTCCAACGAATCCACTTTTTTTTTCGCTAACGTCATTCGGATGAACAAAAATGCCACCTAGGGTTTCTCGATGGTCGGCTACTCTTAATCACGCAAGATGAAGGTCGTGGCATTCTTTAGGAGTTCGTCTTTCCAATGAGAATACTATTTTTTATTTTCGCTACTGTCATCTGGATCCACGAAAATGCCCCTTACAGTTTCTCGATCTTTCGATTTGACTCTTGGCTACTAAGAATCATGCAAAACGAAGTTCGTGGCATTCCTAAGGGGTTCTTCTTTTCAACGAGTCCACTTTTTCGTATTTTTGCCACCGTCATCTGGATGCGTGAAAATATACCTTAGGGTTTCTCGATGACTCAATTCGACTGCCGTCTATTCGGAATCACACGAAATAAAAGTCATGGCGTTCCTAAGGAGTTCTTCTTTCCAACGAGTATACTATTTTGTATTTTTGCCACTGTCAACCAGATGCACCAAAAGGCCCGCTATGTTTTCTCCACTGCCTGATTCAATCGCCGGCTAATCAAAATCACGCGAAATGATAGTCGTGGTGTTCCAAAGGAGTTCTTCCTTGCAACATGTCCAATTTTTACTATTTTTGCCACCATCATACGGATGCACGAAAATGCACCCTAGGGAATCTCAACGGCCTAATTCGACTGTCGACTAGTCAAAAACACAAGAAATGAAGGTCTTGGCCTTCCTAAAGAGCTCTTCTTTCCAACGAGTCCACTTTTTGTATTTTTAAAATTGTCATCTCAATGCACAAAAATACCCCATACGGTTTCTCGAAGGCACGATTCGACTGCCGTATATTCGGTATCACGTGAAATTAAGGTCGTGGCAATCTTAAGGAGTTCTTCTTTCCCACCATTATAATTTTTTCTATTTTTGCCACCGTCAACCAGATGCAACAAAAGGCCCTCTATGTTTTCTCCACTACTTGATTCGATCGCCGGCTAATCCGAATCACACGAAACGATAATCGTGGTGTTCTAAAAGAGTTCTTCTTTGCAATGTGTCCAATTTTTAATTATTTTCGTTACCATCATACGGATACAAGAAAATGAACCTTAGGGATTCTTGACGGCCTGATTCGACTGCCGACTAGTCAGAAATACTTGTAACAAAGGTCTTGGCGTTCCTAAAGAGCTCTTCTTTCCAATAAGTCCACTTTGTTGTATTTTTGCCACCGTCATTCAGATGCACAAAAATGCTCCCTAGGGTTTCTGGACGGCCGGCTAATCATAATCACGTGAAACGAAGGTCGTGGCGTTCTTAACGAGTTCTTCTTTGCAATGAGTATATTGTTTTATATTTTCACTACTATCTTCTGGATGCACAAAAATGCCCCTTATGGTTTCTCGATGGCTTGATTCGAATCCCGGCTATTCAAAATGATGCAAAATGAAGCTCGTGGCCTTCCTAAGGACTTCTTCTTTCCAACGAGTCCACTTTTTTGTATTTTCGCCACCGTCATCCAAATGCATGAAAATATCCCATAGGGTTTCTCCACGGCTTCATTCGACTGTCGTCTATTCAGAATCACACGAAATGAAGTTCGTGGCGTTCCTAAGGAGTTCTTCTTTCCAATGAGTATACTTTTTTGTATTTTTGCCACCGTCAACCAGATGCATCAAATGGCTCCCTATATTTTCTCCACTGCCTGATTCGATCGCTGGCTAATCAGAATCACGCGAAATGATAGTCATGGTGTTCCAAAGGAGTTCTTCTTTGCAACGTGTCCAATTTTTATTATTTTCCGCACCCCCATATTGATGCACAAAAAAGCACCCTAGGGATTCTCAACGGCCTAATTCGACTGCCGACTAGTTAGAAACACGAGAAATTAAGGTGATGGCATTCCTAAAGAGCTCTTCTTTCCAACGAGTCCACTTTTTTGTATTTTCGCAAACATCATTCGGATGCACAAAAATGCCGCCTAGGGTTTGTCGACCACCGGTTACTTGTAATAACTCAAAACAAAGGTTGTGGCGTTCTTGAGGAGTTTTTATTTCCCAAAAGTATACTATTTTGTATTTTCGCTACTGTCATCTGTATCCATGAAAATATCCTTTACGGTTTCTCGACGGCCCGATTCGACTCTAGGTTACTCAAAATCAGGAAAAACGAAGCTTGTCACATTCCTAAGGAGTTCTTCTTTCCAACGAGTCCACCTTTTTGTATTTTCACCATCGGATGCACGAAAATACCACCTCGGGTTTCTCGATGACTCGATTCGACTGTCATCTATTCAGAATCATGCGAAATGAAGGTTATGGCATTCCTAAAGAGTTCTTCTTTCCAACGAATATACTTTTTTATAATTTTGCCACCGTCAACGAGATGTTCCAAAAGGTTCCCTATGTTTTCTCCACTACCTGATTCGATTGCTGGCTAATCGGAATCACACGGAACGATAGTCATGGTGTTCCGAAGGAGTTCTTCTTTGCAACGTGTCCAATTTTAATTATTTTCGCCACCATTATACAGATGCACAAAAATGCACCTTAGGTATTCTCGATGGCCTGATTTGACTATCGACAAGTCAGAAACATGAGAAATGAAGGTCTTAGCGTTCCTAAAGAGTTGTTCTTCCGAATGACTCCTCCTTTTTGTATTTTCCCCACCGTCATTCGGATACAAAAAATGCTCCCTAGGGTTTCTAGACGGCTTGCTACTCGTAATCACATGAAACGAATGTTATGGCGTTCTTAAGGAGTTTTTCTTTCCAACGAGTATACTGTTTTGTATTTTTGCTACTATTATCTGGAAACACGAAAATGCCCCTTACGGTTTCTCGACCGCCCAATTCGACTCCCAGCTACTCAGAATCACGCAAAATGAAGCTTGTGACATTCCTAATGAGTTCTTCTTTCCAACGAGTCCATTTTTTTGTATTTTTGCCACCGTCATCTGGATGTAGAAAAATAACCCTTAGGGTTTCTCGACTGGTCGATTCGACCGTCGGCTATTTGGAATCACGCGAAACGAAGGTCGTGGCGTTCCTAAGGAGTTCTTGTTCTCAACGAGTATACTTTTTTGTATTTTTTCCACCATCAACCAGATGCACGAAAAGGTCCCCTATGTTTTCTCAATTGCCTGATTTGACCGCCAGCTAAACGGAATCATGCGAAATATTAGTCGTGGTGTTCTACAGAAGTTCTTCTTTCCAACATGTTTAATTTTTATTATTTTTGCCACCATCATACGGATGCATGAAAATGCACTCTAAGGATTCTCGACGGCCCGATTCGACCGCCGACTAGTCAGAAACACGGGAACGATGGTCATGACGTTCTTAAAGAGTTCTTCTTTCTAACGAGTCCACTTTTTTATATTTTTGCCACCGTCATCTGGATGTAAAAAAATACACCCTAGGGTTTCTTGACGGCCCGATTTGGTCGCCACCTACTCGAATTCCTGTGAAACGAAGGTCGTGGCATTCCTAAGGAGTTCTTCTTTCCAACGAGTCCACCTTTTTGAATTTTCACCACCGTAACTTGGATGCACAAAAATGCCCACTAAGGTTTCTCGACGGCCCTATTTGACCGCCGGCTACTCGGAGTCAAGCAAAATGAAGGTTGCGGCGGTACAAAGCTTGTGGCATTCCTAAGGAGTTCTTGTTTCCAACGATATACTATTTTGTATTTTCGCCATCGTCATCCGGATGCACGTAAATCCCCCTAGGATTTCTCGACTGCCCGATTTGACTACCGACTAGTTGGAAGCACTCGAAATGAAGGTCGTGGCATTCCTAAAGAGTTCTTCTTTCTAATGAGTATACATTTTGTATTTTTGCCACCGTCATTCAGATGCACGAAAATCCCCCTAAGGTTTCTCGACTGCCTGATTCGACTGTTGACTAGTTGGAAACACTCGAAACGAAGTTCATGGATTTCCTAAAGAGTTCTTCTTTCCAACGAGTATATTTTTTTGTATTTTTGCCACCGTCATCCTAATGCAAAAAAATGCGCCCTAGGGTTTCTTGACATTCGATTAGACCGTCGGCTACTCAAAATCCTGCGAAACGAAGGTCGTGGCATTCCTAAGGAGTTCTTCTTTGCAATATACTTTTTTATATTTTCACCACCATTATCCAAACGCACAAAAATAATCCATAGGGTTTCTCGACAGCTCCATTCGACCGTTGGCTATTGAGAATCATGCAAGATGATCGTCGTTGCATTCCTAAGGAGTTCTTCTTTCCAACAAGTATACATTTTTTGTATTTTTGCCACCATCATCTGGATGCATGAAAATATCCCATAGGGTTTCTCGACGGCCTAATTTGACCACCGGCTACTCAGAATACCGCAAAACAAAGATCGTGGTGTTCCAAATGAGTTCTTCTTTCCAACATATATGTTTTTTCATATTTTGCCATCATCATCTGGATGCATGAAAATGCACCCTAGGGTTTCTCAACATCCCGATTCGACCGCCGACTACTCATAATCATGCGAAATGAAGGTCGTGCCATTCTTAAGGAGTTCTTCTTTCCAACGAGTATACTTTTTTGTATTTTCGCCACCGTCATTCGGACGCACAAAAATAAACCCTAGGGTTTCTTGACAGCTCGATTCGGCCGTCGGCTATTCAAAATCACGCAAGATGATCGTCGTCGTTTTCCTAAGGAGTTCTTCTTTCCAACGAGCATACCATTTTGTATTTTCACCACCTTTATTTGGATGCACGAAAATACCCTATAGGGTTTCTCGACGACCCGTTTCGACTGTCGACTACTTGGAATCACATGAAATGAAGGCTGTGGCATTCCTAAGAAATTCTTCTTTCCAACGTGTGTATATATATATATATATATATATATATATATATATATATATATATTTTGCCACCATCATTAGGGTGCACGAAAATAACCCCTAGGGTTTCTCAACGACCCGATTCGACCGTTAGCTACTCAAAATCATGCAAAACGAAGGTTGTGACATTCCTAAGGAGTATACTTTTTTGTATTTTCGCCACCGTCCTCTGCATGGACGACAATACACCCTCGGGTTTCTCGACTGCCCAATTCGACTGCCGACTAGTCAGAAATATAGGAAACAAAGGTTGCGGGAGTTCCTAAAGAGTTCTTCTTTCAAACGTGTGTATTTTTTTGAATTTTTGCCACCGTCATCTAGATGCACAAAAATACTCCCTAGGGTTTCTTGAAGGCCCGATTCGACCAACGACTACTCGAAATAACATGAAATGAAGGTCATGGCATTCCTAAGGAGTTCTTCTTTCTAACGTGTATATTTTTTTGTATTTTTTCCACCGTCGTCTGGACGTACGAAAATATCCCCTAAGGTTTTGTCGACGACCCGATTCGATCGTTGGTTACTCAAAATCATGGGAAACAAAGGTCATGGAATTCCTAAGGAGTTCTTCTTTCCAACGAGTCCACTTTTTTGTATTTTTCCCACCCTGATTTAGATGCAAGAAAACACCCCCTAGGGATTTTCAATGGCCCTATTCAACCTCTTGCTACTCAGAATCATGTAAAACAAAGGTCGTGGCGTTACAAAGATTGTGGCGTTCCTAAGGAGTTCTAATTTCCAACGAGTATACTTTTTTGTATTTTTGCCATCGTCATTTGGATGCATGAAAATATCCCCTAGGGTTTCTCGACGGCCAGAGTCGACCGCCGGCTACTCGAAATCACGCGAAACGAAGGTCGTGGCATTCCTAAGGAGTTCTTCTTTCTAACGTGTATATTTTTTTTATTTTTGCCACAGTCGTCTGGATACACGAAAATATCCCCTAGGGTTATGTCGACGGCCTGATTCGACCGCCGGCTACTCAAAATCATGCGAAACGAAGGTTGTGGCATTCCTAAGGAATTGTTCTTTCTAACGTGTATATTTTTTTGTATTTTTGCCATCGTCGTCTGGATCCACAAAAATTGTAACATCCCTAATTTCGTTTCATGTATTAATAAAAGTACAAAAGTATACAAAGTAACATTCCTAATTTCATTTTTTTATGGATAAACATACATAAATATTTAGTTAAGGAAATAAAATTTATAAGACAATTTTTAGATATCTAAGGAAATATAATCCTTAGAAATTCTTCACCTTACGTGTATGCATAGAAATGTTCTAACATTAATTGAATAGGTAAAGAGAGAAAACCTAAGAGGAAATATTAGAAATAAATATGCTAAAGAAAGTTGAAATTCTTGGGTAAGGAAGATAAATTTTTGTGAAGTAAGTAAATGTCTTAAAATTTCAAGAAGATTGGATTAGGGTAATCTTTCCTAATTTAAGAGTTAAAGTTACTAAGTTTAGTATCTCCACCCATAAATTGGGCTTTCATCTATGGACAATTCATATAGAGTTTTTTCCACTTCACATAATTTATTAGCAAGCCCATTGGATAACCTAAACAAGAAATAAAACATAGACTTGGACTAGGTTATAGAAATTGGACTAGTAACCCAAAAATCATGAAAATGTGACCAAGCCCATTATGAAATGTAGAATTTTAACCAAAGTAAAGAAAATGGACAAGAGTGATCCCAAACCCAAGATGAAAAATAAAAATAAAAATAAAAATAAAAATAAAATGATAAGATAATGGTGTAATCAAGATTAGGTCACATGGCATTAAGACAAAAATTTAGCAAGTGGTGTGATATCTTACATTCATAATTTTAGCAAGTGGTATGATAATACAAGGCTTTAGGACAAAAAATCTATATCCTAAACTCATAATTGTAGCAAGTGGTATGATAATACATATCATTAGGACAAAACATTTCTATCCCACACAAATAATTTCAACCAAATAATGGAGATTCAAGGGCTAAAAATTTGCCACCTAAAAAGGCAAACCTATCATAATTGATTAAGACAAAAGAAAAAGGAAATGAATCCCTAAATCAAAGGGACCTTGTCCCTTATCTTAGAAACATATTATTATAATTTTCAAAATACAAATCTCCTTTTGCTATGCATATCTTGACTAAGGAAGAGGAAGACAAGAACATAAGTTGTTTGTTTTCCAAAAATTCAATCAAGTGTATCCTAATTGTTATAAGGTAGACCCATGATCATGAAAGATGAATTATTTGATGATCTATTTAAGCAAAACCCACCCTTACAACATTAGAATTTTTGTCCAATTGAGGGAAAGGAAAAATAGAAGCAAGGTAGAGTGAGGAAAGGAGAGGAAGAAAGGAAGAAAAAAGAAGGAGAAGTCTAGAGGACTAAGTGCTCCAAGTAAGTTTAACAATATTTCTTTTTGAAGAAACACTTTGAAACTTGTAATATTGATATGGGATTTTGATTTTAGAACTTTAATGATTGGTCATGGATGTTGGTATATCATGTTACATATTATGTATGTTGAATACTTAGGTTGGTGTAGATAGTTCTGCTTGGATATGGCTATGGGTGGCAGAATTTTGAGCTTCTTTTTTTAAAATTTTGGGAAGAATTGGTAAGGAATTTAAAGAAATAGATAACATGAAAAATGTAGATTTATGTCTCACGGATTTTTAGCCATTGGAATCACTCAATTTGGAGTCCATATGTGGTAGATATGCTCCGATTAGTATACAATGGTCAGAAATTGGTTAAAGGTTAGAACCCTGTATGTGTCATGGATTTTTAGCCACTGGAATAACCAAATTTGGAATTCTTATGAGCGAGATATGGACAGATTAGTAGATAAAGGTCAGAACCTATCCAAGAAGAAATAACCTATACTTTAAGGGAGTAATATCACCTTGATTTCTTAATATTTCGCTAAACTATTCAACGTAATAGTTTTAGATAATTGTTTTATTTTGAAATGGACACCAAGATCACCTACATCGAAGTTAAATTGAGGGAGTTATGCTCTGATTAGTAAGAGAAGGTTAGATAGGATGAAAACCTACATCAAGAAAATAAAGAAATAAAATTAATATTTAAAAAGAAGAAGAATCTTATAAATGAAAATAATAAATGCCTAGTATATGCCATAGCCATTGCCATTGTATGAACTTCTTACCATCTTAAGTGGGAAATTTTGACATGGAAATATTTTATAAAGTGATATTTGAAATGGTTATGTTCATGGCATGATTACCAATGATTTTTGGTAATAGTTATATTTTGATGAACATACTTGTTATTGAAAGCATATTTTTTGGCTATCTTTGTGAAAAGAAAAGAAATGAGCACGGTCACATGGAAATCCGTGTGGTGCACCAGTAGGGGACGCCCAACCAACGGTTATGATCATGTTAATGATAAAAAAAAGAGAGAAAGTGGGCCATGTCGGACGGAACGAGAAAAGCTTGTACCGGAGAGTAGAAAATACTCACCCTGACCGGGGTAGCTTGATATGAGAATAAATTGATAATCATTATATGATATTCTGAAAATAGTTAATCCTGTCATACATGTCATTATTGTACAATTTTCATGTGCATAGATATAGTGCATTCATGTGACCAAAGATATTTGCTGTAGTTTATACAGCTGAACATGATATTCTGAAAAATAGTTAATCCTGTCATACATGTCATTATTGTACAATTTTCATGTGCATTCATATGAACAAAGATATTTGCTGTAGTTTATACAGCTGAACATGACGTGATGAGCTATATTGATGATGATTTATTGTTGAATTTACTGGAATTTAATTCTCACTATATTTTCATATCATGTTCAGAAAATTAGTTATGCAGATTTTTCTATGGCTCTGGCTTTTAGTGCACATTGGATCGAGTACTTTATGTTGGGCAGATACCAGAAGCAAACAAAATGTTTATGGTCGAGTTGGCTTAGATCCCGGTGAAGGTGCAACCACTCGCACCTATATCTCCGGAATTGGTCAACCAGAATAAATAAGATGTAGATTTTTATGTGTTTGATATGTTGTACATATGTTTTGATTAATGACATGTACGTAAACTTTATATTGTATAATAATAATAATATAAAAATGTTGTTACAAAAATATCCCCTAGGGTTTTGTCAACAGCCCGATTCGACCGCCGGCTACTCAGAATCACGCGAAACGAAGGCCGTGGCGTTCCTAAAGAGTTCTTCTTTCCAACGAGTCCACTTTTTTGTATTTTTGCCATTGTGATTTGGATGCACAAAAATACTGACTAGGATTTCTCGATAGCCCTATTTGACTGCCTGTTACTTGGAATCTTGCAAAACGAAGGTCGTCGCATTACAAAGATTGTGGCATTCCTAAGGAGTTCCAATTTCCAATGAGTATACTTTTTTTGTATTTTCGCCACCATCATCTGGATGCACGAAAATACGCCCTAGGGTTTCTCGACTGCTTGATCTGACCGCTGACTAGTCGGAAACACTCGAAACGAAGGTCGTGGCCTTCCTTAAGAGTTCTTCTTTCCAATGAGCATACTTTTTTGCATTTTCGGCACTGTCATCCGGATGCACGAAAATAACCCCTAGGGTTTGTCAACTGCCCAATTCAACCGCCAACTAGTCGGAAACACTCGAAATGAAGGTCGTGGCATTCTTAAAGAGTTCTTCTTTCCAACGACTATATTTTTTTATATTTTTGCCTCTGTCATCCGGATGCACGAAAATGTGCCCTAGGGTTTCTCGATGAACCAATTCAATCGACGAATACTCGAAATCACGTGAAACGAAGGTCATGACATTCCTAAGCATTTCTTCTTTCGAATGAGTCCACTTTTTTGTATTCTAGCCACCGTCGTTCGGACGCACAAAAATAACACCTAGGGTTTCTCGATAGCCCTATTCGACCGCCAGCTACTCGGAATCATGCAACATAAAGGTCGTGGCATTACAACATTTGTGGCATTCCTAAGGGGTTCTTGTTTCCAACGAGTATACTTTTTTGTATTTTTGCCACCGTCATCCAGATGGACAAAAATACTTCCTAGGGTTTCTCGACGGCCCGATTCGGCCGCTGACTACTTGAAATCACACAAAACGATGGTAGTGGCATTCCTATGGAGTTCTTCTTTCTAACGAGTCCACTTTTTTATATTTTCGCCATCGTGGTTTGGATGCACGAAAATGCCTCCTAGGGTTTCTCGACGGCCTGATTCGACCGTCGGCTACTCGAAATCGTGCGAAACGAAGGTTGTGGCGTGCCTAAGCATTTCTTCTTTCCAATGACTATATTTTTTTGTATTTTCGCCACCGTCCTCCGAATGCAAGAAAATACCCACTAGATTTTCTCGACTGCTAGATTCGACTGCCAACTAGTCGAAAACACTCGCAATGAAGGTCGTGGCATTCCTAAAGAGTTCTTCTTTCCAACGAGTATTTTTTTTTGTATTTTTGCCACCATCATCTGGATGAAAAAAATGCACCCTAAGACTTCTCGATGTCCCGATTAGACTGCCAGCTATTTGGAATCATGGGAAACGAAGGTCGTGACATCCCTAAGCAGTTCTTCTTTCCAATGAGTATAATTTTTTGTATTTTTTCCACCGTCATCTGGATGCATGAAAATACCCCCTAGGATTTCTCGGCTGCTAGGTTCGACCATTAACTAGTCGAAAACACTCAAACCGAAGGTCATGGCGTTCCTGAAGAGTTCTTCTTTCGAAGGAGTATATTTTTTTGTATTTTTTGCCACCGTCATCCGGATGCACAAAAATGTGCCCTAGGTTTTCTCAACGTCCTGATTAGACCACTGGTTACTTGGAATCATGCAAAATGAAGTTCGTGACATTCCTAAGGAGTTCTTCTTTCCAACGAATCCACTTTTTTATATCTTTGCCACCGTGTTCTGGATGCACGAAAATGTCCCCAAAAGATTCTCAACTGCCATATTCGATTGCCGGCTACTCAAAATCACGCGAAATAAAGGTCGTGATGTTCCTAAAGAGTTCTTCTTTCTAACGTGCATAATTTTTGGTATTCTTGCCACTGTCGTCTAGATGCACAAAAATATCCCCTAAGGTTTCGCGACGGCCCGATTCCACCCGCGGCTATTGAAAATTATGAGAAATAAATGTCTTGGCGTTACTAAGGTGTTCTTCTTTCCAACAATTCCACTTTTTTGTATTTTTGCCACCGTTATTTGGATGCACGAAAATACGCCCTAGGATTTCTCAACATCCCCATTTGATCGCCTGCTACTTGGAATCATGCTAAATGAAGGCTGTGGCGCTACAAATATTGTGCCATTCCAAAGGAGTTTTTAATTTCCAACGAGTATACTTTTTTGTATTTTCGCCATCGTCATCTGGATGCACAAAAATACTCCCGAGGTTTTTTCAATGGCCTGATTCAACCGTCGGCTACTCAAAACCACGCGAAAAGAAGGTTGTGGCATTCCTAAGGAGTTCTTCTTTCTAACTAGTCCACTTTTTTGTTTTTTTGCCACCGTGGTTTGGATGCACGAAAATGCCCTCTAGCATTTCTCGACAGCTAGATTCGACCGCCGACTGGTCAGAAACACTCACCACGAAGGTCGTGGCACTCCTAAAGAGTTCTTCTTTCCAACGAGTATATTTTTTATGTATTTTTGTCATCGTCATTCGAATGCACAAAAGTGCGCCCTAGGACTTCTCGACATCCCAATTAGACCACCGGCTACTTGGAATCACACGAAATAAAGGTCGTGACATTCCTAAAGAGTTCTTCTTTCTAATGTGTATATTTTTTTGTAATTTTGCCACTGTCTTCTGGATGCAAGAAAGTATCCCGTAGGGTTTCTCGACGGCCCGATTTGACCGCCGGCAACTCAAAATCATGCAAAACGAAAGTTGTGGCCTTCCTAAGTTGTTCTTCTTTCCAATGAGTCCACTTTTTTGTATTTTCGCCATCGTGATTTGGATGCACGAAAATACCCCCTAGGGTTTCTCAAGATCCCTATTCGACTGCTTGCTACTCAGAATCATGAAAAACGAAGGTGGTGGCATTACAATGATTATGGTGTTCCTAAGGAGTTCTAATTTCCAATGAGTATACTTTTTCGTATTTTCACTACCGGCATCCGGATGCATAAAAATACCCCCTAGGGTTTCTGATTGCCCAATTCGACCATTGACTAGTCGGAAACATTTGAAACGAAGATTGTGGCATTCCTAAAGAGTTCTTCTTTCCAATAAGTATATTTTTTGTATTTTTTCCACCGTCATTCGGATGCACGAAAATGGTCCCTAGGGGTCCTCGATGTCCCGATAAGATTGCCGGCTAATTAGAATCATGTGAAACAAAGGTCGTGGCATTGCTAATGAGTTCTTTCCAATGAGTATACTTTTTTGTATTTACGCCACCATTATCTGGACGCACAAAAATAACTCCTATGGTTTCTCAACAGCTCGATTTGATTGTTGGCTAATAAGAATAACGCAAGACGATCGTCATGGAATTCCTAAGGGGTTCTTCTTTCTAAGAAGTTCAACTTTATATTATTTTTGCCACCGTCATCCAGATCCACGAAAAAGGCCCCAAGGGTTTCTCGACGGCCCTATTCGACCACCAACTAGTAGGAATAACGCAAAAAACCATCGTGGGGTTCGTAATGATTTCTTCTTTGCAATGTATATTTTTTTTTGTATTTTTTCCACTGTCATCCAAATGCACAAAAATACCCCCTAGGGTTTCTCGATTGCATGAATCGACAGCTGGCTACTCGAAATCACGCAAAATAAAGGTCGTGGCATTACAGAGCTTGTAGCGTTCCTAAGGAGTTCTTCTTTCCAACTAGTATACTTTTTTGTATTTTCTCCACCGTGATCCGGTTGCACAAAAATACTCGCTAGGATTTCTCGACTACCTGATTCAACCACCGACTAGTCGGAAACACTCGAAACGAAGGTCGTGGCGTTCTTAAAGAGTTCTTCTTTCTAAAGAGTATATTTTTTTGTATTTTTTCCACCGTCATCCGGAGGCACAAAAATGTGCCCGAAGTTTCTCGATGTCTCGATTAGACTGCCGGCTACTTGGAATCACTGGAAACAATGGCCATTACGTTCCTAAGGAGTTCTTTGTTCCAACGAGTCCACTTTTTTGTATTTTTTGCCACCGTGATTTGGATGCACGAATATGCCCCCTAGGGTTTCTCGATAGCCCTATTGGACTGCCAGCTACTCGGAATCATGCAAAATGAAGGTCGTGGCGTTACAAAGTTTATGTCATTCTTAAGGAGATCTTGTTTCCAAAGAGTATACCATTTTGTATTTTTTCCACTGACATCTAGATGCACGAAAATACTCCCTAGGGTTTTTCGACTGGCTGATTCGACCGTCAACTACTCGAAAACACTCAAAACGAAGGTCATGCCATTCCTAAATATTTATTCTTTCTAGCGTGTATATTTTATAGTATTTTTGCCATTATCATCCAGATGAACATAAATGACCAATAATGCTTCTCGACAGCCCGATTCGATTGTCGGTTAGTTGAAAACACGCGAAACGAAGGTCGCGGCATTCCCAAAGAGGTTTTCTTTCCAACCCGTATATTATTTTGTATTTTTGCCACCGTCATCATAATGCACGAAAATACTGCCTAGGGTTTCTCGACCGCCCGATTCAACCATCGGCTACTTGAAATCATGCGAAACGAAGGTCGTGACGTTCGTAAGGAGTTCATCTTTCCAATGAATCCATTTTTTTTTGTATTTTTGCCACTTTGATTTGGATGCATGGAAATGCCCCTATAGTTTCTCGACGACCCGATTCGATCGCCAGGTACTTGAAATCACGTGAAACGAAGGTCGTGACGTTTCTAAGGAGTTCTTCTTTCGAACGAGTCCATTTTTTTATATTTTCACCACCGTGTTCCAGATACACAAAAATGTCCCCAAAGGATTCTCAACTGCCCTATTCTATTGCCGGCGACTCAGAATCACGCGAAATGAAGATCATGGCCTTCTTAAAGAGTTCTTCTTTCTAACATTTATTATTTTTTGTAATCCTGCCACCGTCGTCTGAATGCATGAAAATACCCCCTACTCGACCGATTTGACTGGATTCTCAACCGATTTGACTGCCGGCTACTCGAAATCACGCGAAACGAAGGTTGTGGCGTTGCTAAGGAGTTCTTCTTTCCAATGAGTCCACTCTTTTGTATTTTGGCCATCGTGATTTGGATGCACGAAAATACCCCCTAGGGTTTCTCAACAGCCCTATTCGACCACTTGCTACTCAGAATCATGCAAAACGAAGGTGATGGCGTTACAATGATTATGGCGTTCCTAAGGAGTTCTAATTTCCAACAAGTATACTTTTTTGTATTTTCGCCACCGTCATCCGGTTGCGCAAAAATACCCCCTAGGGTTTCTCGATTGCCCAATTCGACCATCGACTAGTTGGAAACACTCAAAACGAAGATTGTGGCGTTCCTAAAGAGTTCTTCTTTCGAATAAGTATATTTTTTGTATTTTTTCCACCGTCATCCGGATGCACGAAAATGGTCCCTAGGGGTCCTCGACGTCCCGATTAGATCGCCGGCTAATTAGAATCATGCGAAACGAAGGTCGTGGCATTGCTAATGAGTTCTTCTTTCCAATGAGTATACTTCTTTGTATTTTCGCCATCATTATCTGGACGCATAAAAATAACTCCGACGGTTTCTCGACAGCTCGATTCCATTGTCGGCTAATAAGAATAATGCAAGACGATCGTCATGGAATTCCTAAGGAGTTCTTCTTTCTAAGAAGTCCAACTTTATATTATTTTTGCCACCGTAATCCAGATTCATGAAAAAGGCCACAAGGGTTTCTCGACGGCCCTATTCGACCACCAACTAGTAGGAATAACGCGAAAAACCGTCGTGGGGTTCGTAACGTGTTCTTCTTTGCAATGTATATATTTTTTTTGTATTTTTTCCACTGTCATCCAGATACACGAAAATACCCCCTAGGGTTTCTCGATTGCATGAATCAACAACCGGCTACTCGAAATCACGCAAAATAAAGGTCGTGGCGTTACAGAGCTTGTGGCGTTCCTAAGGAGTTCTTCTTTCAAACTAGTATACTTTTTTGTATTTTCTCCACCGTGGCGTTACCAGATTCAACCACCGACTAGTCGGAAACACTCGAAACGAAGGTCGTGGCGTTCTTAAAGAGTTCTTCTTTCTAACGAGTATATTTTTTTGTATTTTTGCCACCGTCATCCGGATGCACAAAAATGTGCCCGAGGATTTCTCGATGTCTCAATTAGACTGCCGACTACTTAGAATCACACGAAACGATGGTCATTACGTTCCTAAGGCGTTCTTCTTTCCAACGAGTCCACTTTTTTTGTATTTTTTGCCACCGTGATTTGGATGCACGAAAATGCCCCCTAGGGTTTCTCAATAGCCCTATTGGACTGCCGGCTACTAGGAATCATGCAAAATGAAGGTGGTGGCCTTACAAAGTTTATGCCATTCCTAAGGAGATCTTGTTTCCAAAGAGTATACCATTTTGTATTTTTACCACTGTCATCCGGATGCACGAAAATACTCCCTAGGGTTTTTCGACTGGCTGATTCGACCGTCAACTACTCGAAAACACTCAAAACAAAGGTCATGCCATTCCTAAACATTTCTTATTTCCAGCGTGTATATTTTATAGTAATTTTGCCATTGTGATCCAGATGAATGTAAATGCCCAATAATGCTTCTCGACAGCCCGATTCGATTGTCGGTTAGTTGAAAACACGCGAAACGAAGGTCGCGGCATTCCCAAAGAGGTTTTCTTTCCAACACGTATATTATTTTGTATTTTTGCCACCGTCATCATGATGCACGAAAATGCCGCCTAGTGTTTCTCGACCGCCCGATTTAACCATCGACTACTTGAAATCATGCGAAACGAAGGTTGTGGCGTTCCTAAGGAGTTCTTCTTTCCAATGAATCCAATTTTTTGTATTTTTTGCCACCGTGATTTGGATGCATGGAAATACCCCCTACAGTTTCTCGATGGCCCGATTCGATCGCTAGGTACTTGAAATCACGCGAAACAAAGGTCGTGACGTTTCTAAGGAGTTCTTCTTTCAAACGAGTCCATTTTTTTATATTTTCACCACCCAGTTCCGGATGCACAAAAATGTCCCCAAAGGATTCTCAATTGCCCTATTCTATTTTCGGCCACTCTGAATCATGCGAAATGAAGATCATGGCTTTGCTAAAGAGTTCTTCTTTCCAACGAGTATAGTTTCTTGTATTTTTTACCCTCATCATCCTGGTGCACAAAAATGCGCCCTGGGGTTTCTCGATGTCTCAATTAGACCGCTGGTTACTTGGAATCACACGAAACAAAGGTCGTGACGTTCCTAACGTGTTCTTCGTTCCAATGAGTTGTCTTTTTTGTATTTTTGCCACTGTCTACCTAATGCCCAAAAATGTTCCCAAAGGATTCTCAACGGCTTGATTCGATTTCCGGCTAGTCAGAATCATGTGAAATGAAGGTCATGACGTTCCTAAAGAGTTCTTCTTTCCAATGTGTATATTTTTTTTTGTATTTTCGCCACTGTCATTTAGATGCACAAAAATGCCCTTAGTGTTTCTCAATGGGCCGATTCGACCACTGGGTACTCGAAATCACGCAAAATGATGGTCGTGGCGTTCCTAAGGAGTTCTTATTTCGAAAAAGTGTATTTTTTTGTATTTTTGCCACTATTATTCGAATGCACAAAAATATCCCTAGGGTTTCTGGACAGTCCGATTCGACCGCCGATAAATTGGGAACACTCGAAATGAAGGTCGTGGCATTCCTAAAGAGTTCTTCTTCCCAACGAGTATATTTTTTATGTATTTTTGTGACCGTCATCTGGATGATGCACAAAAATGTGCCCTAGGACTTACGTCCCGATTAGAGCCCCAGCTACTTGGAATCATGCAAAACCAAGGTCGTGACGTTCCTAAGAAGTTCTTCTTTCCAACAAGTCCACTTTTCTATATTTTTGCCACCATGTTCTAGATGCACAAAAATGTCCCCAAAGGATTCTCAACTGCCCTATTCGATTCTCGGTTACTCAGAATCACACGAAATAAAGGTTGTCACGTTATAAAGCTTGTGGTGTTCCTAAGGAGTTCTTGTTTCCAACGAGTATACCTTTTTGTATTTTTGCTACCGTTATCCGGATGCACGAAAATACTCCCTAGGGTTTCCCGACTTCCCGATTCGACCACCAAATAATCGAAAACACTTGAAACGAAGGTCATGCTGTTCCTAAAGAGTTCTTCTTTCCAACGAGTATATTTTTTTGTATTTTTGCCACCACCATCTGGATGCATGTAAATGCCCCCAAAGGTTGCTCGACAGCCCGATTTGATCGCAGACTACTCAGAATCATGCGAAACGAAGGTTGTGGCGGTCCTAAAGAGTTATTCTTTCCAACATGTATATTTTTTTTGTATTTTTGCGACCATCATCTGAGTGCACAAAAATACCCCCTAGGGTTTCTCGATGACTTGTTCCAACTGCCGGCAACTCGAAGTCATGCGAAACGAAATTCGTTGCGATCTTAAAGAGTTCTTCTTTCGAACGAGTCCACTTTTTGGTACTTTCGCCACCGTGATTTGGATGCACTTAAATGCCCCCTACGGTTTGTCGACAGCCCTATTTGACCGATAACTACTCGGAATCATGCAAAACGAAGATCATGGCATTCCTAAGGAGTTCTTGTTTCCAACGAGTATACTTTTTTTGTATTTTGGCCACCGTCATACGGATGGACGAAAATACTCCTTAGGGTTTCTCGACTGGCCGATTCAACCGCTGGCTAGTTAGAAATACTCAAAACGAAGGTTATGGTGTTCCTGAAGAGTTCTTTTTTCCACCGAGTACATTTTTTGTATTTTTGCTACTGTCATCCGTATACACGAAAATTTCCACAAAGGCTTCTCAACGACTCGATTCAGTTGCCGGCTACTCAAAATCATGTGAAACGAAGGTCCTGGTGTTCCTAAGGAGTTCTTTGTTCGAACGAGTATATTTTATTGTATTTTTTGCCACCGTCATCTAGATACACGAAAATGTCCCCAAAGGATTCTCAACGACCCGATTTAATTGCTAGCTACTCTGAATCATGCGTAACGAAAGTCGTAGCATTCCTAAGAAGTTTTTTTTTCAACGAGTATACTTTTATACAATTTTGACACCGTCATCCAGACGAAAAAAAATAACCCCTACAGTTTCTCGACAACTTGATTCGATTGCTGGCTAATCAGAATCACACAAGACGATCATCGTGGCATTCCTAAAGAGTTCTTCTTTCCAACTAGTCCACTTTTTGTATTTTTGCCACCGTGATTTAGATACAGGAAAATGCCCCATAGGGTTTCTCGACGGCACTATTTGATCGCCGGCTACTCAGAATCATGCAAAACGAACGTCGTGGCACTACAAAACTTATGGCATTCCAAAGGAGTTCTTGTTTTTAATGAGTATACCATTTTTTATTTTTGCCACCGTTATCCAGATGCACGAAAACACTTCCTAAGGTTTCTCGACTGCCCAATTCGACTGTCAACTAGTCGGAAACACTAGAAATGAAAGTCGTGCCATTCCTAAAGAGTTCTTCTTTCTAGCGAGTATATTTTATTTTATTTTTGCCACCGTCATCTAGATGCAAGTAAATGCCCCCAAAGGCTTCTCGACGGTACGATTCGACTGTCGGCTACTCAAAATCACACAAAACGAAAGTTGTGGCATTACTAAGGAGTTCTTCTTTCTAGTAAGGATATTTTATTCTATTTTTTCCACCGTCATCCATATGCACGTACATGCCCCAAAGGATACTTCCTTCCAATGAGTATACTTTTTTTGTATTTTCGCCAACGTTATCCAGATGCATGGAAATACCCTCTAGGATTTCTGCACTACCCTATTCGACCGTAGTCGGAAACACTCGAAACGAAGGTCATGGCGTTTTTAACGAGTTCTTCTTTCCAACGAGTATTTTTTTTTTGTATTTTTGCCACCATTATCCGGATGCACAAAAATGCGCCCTAGGGTTTCTTGACGTCCCGATTAGACCATCGGCTACATGGAATCACGCAAAATGATCGTCATTATGTTTATAAGGAGTTCTTCTTTCCAACGAGTCCACATTTTTGTATTTCTACCACTGTGATTTGGATGCACGAAAATGCCTCCTAGGGTTTCTCGACAGCCCTATTCGACCGTCGGCTACTCGGAATCATGTAAAACAAAGGTCATGGCCTTACAAAGCTTGTGGCATTCCTAAGGAGTTCTTGTTTCCAACGAGTATACTATTTTGTATTTTTTGCCAATGTCATTCGGATTCAAAAAAATACTCCCTAGGGTTTCCCGACTACTAGATTCGACCGCCAACTAGTAGGAAACACTTGAAACGAAGTTCGTGCCATTCCTAAAGAGTTCTTCTTTCTAGTGAGTATATTTTATTGTATTTTTTGCCACTGTCATCCGGATTCATGAAAATTCCCCCAAAGGCTTCTCGACAGCCCCATTCGATCGTTGGATAGTCGAAAACAATCGAAAAGAAGGTCGTGGCATTCCCAAAGAGTTTTTCTTTCCAACATGTACATTATTTTGTATTTTTGCCACCATCATCCAGATACACGAAAATATGCCCTAAGGTTTCTCGACAGCTTGATTCGACTGTTGGCCATTCGAAATCACACAAAAAGAATGTCGTGGTGTTCCTAAGGAATTCTTCTTTCCAACGAGTGCACTTTTTTTTGTCTTTTTGTCTCCATGATTTGTATGCACGAAAATGCCACCAAGGGTTTCTCGACGGCTCTTTTTGACCGCCGGCTACTCAGAATCATGCAAAACGAAGGTCGTGGTGTTACAAAACTTGTGGCATTCCTAAAGAGTTCTTGTTTCCAACGAGTATTCCATTTTGTTATTTTGCCACCGTCATCCGGATGCACGAAATACTCCCTAAGGTTTCCCAACTGCCCGATTCATCCCCCCATTACTCAGAAACACTCAAAACGAAAGTCGTGCCATTCCTAAAGAGTTCTTCTTGCTAGCGAGTATATTTTACTGTATATTTTCCATTGTCTTTCATATGCATGTAAATGCCCCTAAAGGCTTCACGATAGCCCGATTCGATCGTTGGCTATTTGAAAACATGCGGAAGGAAGGTCGCGGCGTTTCCAACGAGTTTTTCTTTCGAACGTGTACATTATTTTGTATTTTTACCACCGTTATCCAAATGCACGAATATACCCCCTAGGGCTTCTCGACAGCCTGATTCGGCCGCCTCCTACTCGAAATGGCGCGAAATGAAGGTCGTCGCGTTCCGACGGAGATCTTCTTTCCAATGAGTATACTTTTTTGTATTTTCGCCACCGTCATCCGGATGCACGAAAATATCCCCTAGGCTTTCTCGACTGTCCGATTTGACCGCTGACTACCCAGAAATACTCAAAACGAAGGTCGTGGAATTCTTAAAGTGTTCTTCTTTCCAACGAGTATTCTTTTTTGTATTTTTGCCACCGTCATCCGGATGCACAAAAATGTACCCTAGGGTTTCGCGACGTCCCGATTAGGCCGCCGGCTACTTGGAATCCCACGAAACGAAGGTCGTTATGTTCCTAAGGAGTTCTTTTTTTCAACGAGTCCACTTTGTTGTATTTTTGCCACTGTGATTTGGATGCATGAAAATTCCCCCTAGGGTTTCTTGACAGCCCTATTTGACCGCCGGCTAGTCGGAATAATGAAAAATGAAGGTTGTGGCATTACAAGGCTAGTGGCATTCCTAAGGAGTTCTTGTTTCCAATGAATATACAATTTTATATTTTTGCCAACATCATCCGGATGCACGAAAATACTCCCTAGGGTTTCCGACTGTCCGATGTGACCGCCAACTAGTCGGAAACAATCAAAATGAAGGTTGTACCATTCCTAAAGAGTTCTTCTTTCCAGCGAGTATATTTTAATGTATTTTTGCCACTGTCATCTAGATGCACGTATATGCCCCCAAAGGCTTCTCGACAGCCTGATTCGATAGTCGGCTAGTCGAAAACACGTGAAACGAAGTTGGCGGCGTTCTAAAAGAATTTTTCTTTCTATGTACATTATTTTGTAATTTTGCCACCGTCATCTAGTTGCACGAAAATACACTTTAGGGTTTCTTGATGGCCCGATCCAACCACCGGCTACTCAAAATCACGCGAAAGGAAGGCCCACTTTTTTGTATTTTTGTCACTATGATTTGGATGCACGAAAATGCCACCTAGGGTTTCTAGATGGCCCTATTTAATCGCCAACTACTTGGAATCATGCAAAACGACGGTCGTGGCGATATGGCATTCCTAAGGAGTTCTTGTTTCCAATGAGTATTCCATTTTGTATTTTTGCCACCCTCATTTGGATGCACGAAAATGCACCATAGGGTTTCTCGACATCTCGATTAGACCGCCAACTAGTTCGAATCACGCGAAACGAAGCTCGTTATGTTCCTAAGGAATTCCTCTTTCCAACGAGTCCAACTTTTTATATTTTCACCACCGTCTTCCAAATACATGAAAATAACCCCAAAGGATTCTCAATGGCTAGATTAGATTGCCAGCTACTCAGAATCATGCAAAATGAAGGTCATGGCGTTCCTATGGAGTTCTTCTTTCCAATGATTCCACTTTTTTGAATTTTCACCACCGTGATTTACACGCACAAAAATACCCCCAGGGTTTCTCGATGGCCCTATTCGATCGCCTGCTACTCGGAATCATGCAAAACGAAGGTCGTGGCGTTACAAAGATTATGGCGTTCCGAGGGAGTTCTTATTTTCTATGAGTATACTTTTATGTATTTTTGCCACCGTCATCTGCATTCACGAAAAAACACACTGACTAGTCGGAAACACTCGAAATGATGGTCGTGGAGTTCCTAAAGAGTTCTTCTTTTCAACGAGTATATTTTTTTGTATTTTTTACCACCGTCATCTGGATGCACAAAAATGTGCCCTAAGGTTTCTCAACGTCCCAATTGGACTGCCGGTTACTCAGAATCATACGAAACGAAGGTCGTGGCATTCCTAAGGAGTTCTTGTTTCCAACGAGTATTCCATTTTATATTTTTGCCACCCTTATCTGGATGCACGAATATGCTACCTAGGGTTTCTGGACGTCCCGATTAGACTGCCAACTAGTCGGAATCAAGCAAAATGAAGGTTGTTATGTTCCTAAGGAGTTCCTCTTTCCAATGAGTCCACTTTTTTTTTGCCACCGTCTTCCAGAGGCACGAAAATGTCCCCAAAGGATTCTCAATGGCTAGATTAGATTACCAGCTACTCAGAATCACGCGAAATGAAGGTCATGGCATTCCTAAGGAGTTCTTTTTTCTAATGAGTCCACCATTTTGTATTTTCTCCACCGTGATTTAGACGCACAAAAATACTCCTTAGGATTTCTCGATGGCCCTATTCGACCGCCTGCTACTCGGAATTATGCAAAACGAAGGTCGTGACGTTACAAAGATTGTGGTGTTCCTAAGTAGTTCTTATTTGCTACAAGTATACTTTTCTATATTTTCGTCACCGTCATTTGGATGCACGAGAAAACACCTTAAGGTTTCTCGACTACCTGATTCAACCCCCGACTGGTCGAAAACACTTGAAATGATGGTCGTGGAGTTCCTAAAGAGTTCTTCTTTTCAACGAGTATATTTTTTTGTATTTTTTTCCACCGTCATCTGGATGCACAAAAATGTGCCCTAAGGTTTCTCGACGTCCCAATTGGACTGCCGGTTACTCAGAATCATACGAAACGAAGGTCGTGGCGTTCCTAAGGAGTTCTTTTTTCCAACTAGTATACTTTTTTGTATTTTCTCCACCATGATCCGGTTGCACAAAAATACCTGCTAGGATTTCTCGACTACCTGATTCAACCACCGACTAGTCGGAAACACTCGAAACGAAGGTCGTGGCGTTCTTAAAGACTTCTTCTTTCTACCGAGTATATTTTTTTATATTTTTGCCACCGTCATCCGGATGCACAAAAATGTTCACGAGGATTTCTCGATGTCTCGATTAGACTGTCGGCTACTTGGAATCACGCGAAACGATGGTTATTACGTTCCTAAGGAGTTCTTCTTTCCAACGAGTCCACTTTTTTGTATTTTTGTCATCGTGATTTGGATGCACGAAAGTGCCCCCTAGGGTTTCTAGACGGCCCAATTCGACCGTCGGCTACATGGAATCATGTGAAACGACGGTCGTGGTGATGTGGCATTCCTAAGGAGTTCTTGTTTCCAACGAGTATTCCATTTTATATTTTTGCCACCCTTATCTGGATGCACGAATATGCTACCTAGGGTTTCTGGACGTCCCGATTAGACTGCCAACTAGTCGGAATCAAGCAAAATGAAATTTGTTATGTTCCTAAAGAGTTCCTCTTTCCAATGAGTCCACTTTTTTTTTGCCACCGTCTTCCAGATGCACGAAAATGTCCCCAAAGGATTCTCGATGGCTAGATTAGATTACCGGCTACTCAGAATCACGCGAAATGAAGGTCATGGCGTTCCTAAGGAGTTCTTTTTTCTAATGATTCCACCATTTTGTATTTTCGCCACCGTGATTTAGACGCACAAAAATACCCCCTAGGATTTCTCGATGGCCCTATTCGACCGCCTGCTACTCGGAATGATGCAAAACGAAGGTCGTGACGTTACAAAAATTGTGGTGTTCCTACGAAGTTCTTATTTGCTACAATTATACTTTTATATATTTTCTTCACCGTCATTTGGATGCACGAAAAACACCCTAGGGTTTCTCGACAGCCTGATTCAACCCCCGACTAGTCGAAAACACAGGAAATGATGGTCGTGGAGTTCCTAAAGAGTTCTTCTTTTCAACGAGTATATTTTTTTGTATTTTTTTCCACCGTCATCTGGATGCACAAAAATGTGCCCTAAGGTTTCTCGACGTCCCAATTGGACTGCCGGTTACTCAGAATCATACGAAACGAAGGTCGTGGCGTTCCTAAGGAGTTCTTTTTTCCAACTAGTATACTTTTTTGTATTTTCTCCACCATGATCCGGTTGCACAAAAATACCCGCTAGGATTTCTCGACTACCTGATTCAACCACCGACTAGTCGGAAATACTCGAAACAAAGGTCGTGGCGTTCTTAAAGAGTTCTTCTTTCTAATGAGTATATTTTTTTATATTTTTGCCACCGTCATCTGGATGCACAAAAATGTTCACGAGGATTTCTCGATGTCTCGATTAGAATGTCGGCTACTTGGAATCACGCGAAACGATGGTTATTACGTTCCTACGGAGTTCTTCTTTCCAACGAGTCCACTTTTTTGTATTTTTGTCACTGTGATTTGGATGCACGAAAGTGCCCCCTAGGGTTTCTAGACGGCGCAATTCGACCGTCAGCTACATGGAATCATGTGAAACGACAGTCGTGGCGATGTGGCATTCCTAAGGAGTTCTTGTTTCCAACGAGTATTCCATTTTATATTTTTGCCACCCTTATCTGGATGCACGAATATGCTACCTAGGGTTTCTGGACATCCCGATTAGTCTGCCAACTACTCGGAATCAAGCAAAATGAAGGTTGTTATGTTCCTAAGCAGTTCCTCTTTCCAATGAGTCCACTTTTTTTTTGCCACTGTCTTCCAGATGCACAAAAATGTCCCCAAAGGATTCTCAATGGCTAGATTAAATTACTGGCTACTCAGAATCACGCGAAATGAAGGTCATGGCATTCCTAAGGAGTTCTTTTTTCTAATGAGTCCACCATTTTGTATTTTCGCCACCGTGATTTAGACGCACAAAAATACCCCCTAGGATTTCTCGATGGGCCTATTCGATCGCCTGCTACTCGGAATGATGCAAAACGAAGGTCGTGAAGTTACAAAGATTGTGGTGTTCCTAAGGAGTTCTTATTTACTACAAGTATACTTTTCTGTATTTTCGTCACCGTCATTTGGATGCACGAAAAAAAAACCTCTGGTTTCTCGACTGCCTGATTCAACCCCCGACAGGTCGGAAACACTCGAAATGATGGTCGTGGCGTTCCTAAAGAGTTCTTCTATTCAATGTGTATATTTTTTTGTATTTTTTTCCACCGTCATCTGGATGCACAAAAATGTTCCCTAAGGTTTCTCAATGCCCAAATTGGACTGCCGGTTACTCAGAATCATACGAAACGAAGGTCGTGGCGTTCCTAAGGAGTTCTTTTTTCCAACTAGTATACTTTTTTGTATTTTCTCCACCATGATCCGGTTGCACAAAAATACCTGCTAGGATTTCTCGACTACCTGATTCAACCACCGACTAGTCGGAAACACTCGAAACGAAGGTCGTGGCGTTCTTAAAGACTTCTTCTTTCTAACGAGTATATTTTTTTATATTTTTGCCACCGTCATCCGGATGCACAAAAATGTTCACGAGGATTTCTCGATGTCTCGATTAGACTGTCGGCTACTTGGAATCACGCGAAACGATGGTTATTACGTTCCTAAGGAGTTCTTCTTTCCAACGAGTCCACTTTTTTGTATTTTTGTCATCGTGATTTGGATGCACGAAAGTGCCCCCTAGGGTTTCTAGACGGCCCAATTCGACCGTCGGCTACATGGAATCATGTGAAACGACGGTCGTGGTGATGTGGCATTCCTAAGGAGTTCTTGTTTCCAACGAGTATTCTATTTTATATTTTTGCCACCCTTATCTGGATGCACGAATATGCTACCTAGGGTTTCTGGACGTCCCGATTAGACTGCCAACTAGTCGGAATCAAGCAAAATGAAATTTGTTATGTTCCTAAAGAGTTCCTCTTTCCAATGAGTCCACTTTTTTTTTGCCACCGTCTTCCAGATGCACGAAAATGTCCCCAAAGGATTCTCGATGGCTAGATTAGATTACCGGCTACTCAGAATCACGCGAAATGAAGGTCATGGCGTTCCTAAGGAGTTCTTTTTTCTAATGATTCCACCATTTTGTATTTTCGCCACCGTGATTTAGACGCACAAAAATACCCCCTAGGATTTCTCGATGGCCCTATTCGACCGCCTGCTACTCGGAATGATGCAAAACGAAGGTCGTGACGTTACAAAAATTGTGGTGTTCCTACGAAGTTCTTATTTGCTACAATTATACTTTTATATATTTTCTTCACCGTCATTTGGATGCACGAAAAACACCCTAGGGTTTCTCGACAGCCTGATTCAACCCCCGACTAGTCGAAAACACAGGAAATGATGGTCGTGGAGTTCCTAAAGAGTTCTTCTTTTCAACGAGTATATTTTTTTGTATTTTTTTCCACCGTCATCTGGATGCACAAAAATGTGCCCTAAGGTTTCTCGACGTCCCAATTGGACTGCCGGTTACTCAGAATCATACGAAACGAAGGTCGTGGCGTTCCTAAGGAGTTCTTTTTTCCAACTAGTATACTTTTTTGTATTTTCTCCACCATGATCCGGTTGCACAAAAATACCCGCTAGGATTTCTCGACTACCTGATTCAACCACCGACTAGTCGGAAATACTCGAAACAAAGGTCGTGGCGTTCTTAAAGAGTTCTTCTTTCTAATGAGTATATTTTTTTATATTTTTGCCACCGTCATCTGGATGCACAAAAATGTTCACGAGGATTTCTCGATGTCTCGATTAGAATGTCGGCTACTTGGAATCACGCGAAACGATGGTCATTACGTTCCTACGGAGTTCTTCTTTCCAACGAGTCCACTTTTTTGTATTTTTGTCACTGTGATTTGGATGCACGAAAGTGCCCCCTAGGGTTTCTAGACGGCGCAATTCGACCGTCAGCTACATGGAATCATGTGAAACGACAGTCGTGGCGATGTGGCATTCCTAAGGAGTTCTTGTTTCCAACGAGTATTCCATTTTATATTTTTGCCACCCTTATCTGGATGCACGAATATGCTACCTAGGGTTTCTGGACATCCTGATTAGTCTGCCAACTACTCGGAATCAAGCAAAATGAAGGTTGTTATGTTCCTAAGCAGTTCCTCTTTCCAATGAGTCCACTTTTTTTTTGCCACTGTCTTCCAGATGCACAAAAATGTCCCCAAAGGATTCTCAATGGCTAGATTAAATTACTGGCTACTCAGAATCACGCGAAATGAAGGTCATGGCATTCCTAAGGAGTTCTTTTTTCTAATGAGTCCACCATTTTGTATTTTCGCCACCGTGATTTAGACGCACAAAAATACCCCCTAGGATTTCTCGATGGCCCTATTCGATCGCCTGCTACTCGGAATGATGCAAAACGAAGGTCGTGAAGTTACAAAGATTGTGGTGTTCCTAAGGAGTTCTTATTTACTACAAGTATACTTTTCTGTATTTTCGTCACCGTCATTTGGATGCACGAAAAAAAAACCTCTGGTTTCTCGACTGCCTGATTCAACCCCCGACAGGTCGGAAACACTCGAAACGAAGGTCGTGGCGTTCTTAAAGAGTTTTTCTTTCTAACGAGTATATTTTTTTATATTTTTGCCACCGTCATCCGGATGCACAAAAATGTTCACGAGGATTTTTCGATGTCTCGATTAGACTGTCGGCTACTTGGAATCACGCGAAACGATGGTCATTACGTTCCTAAGGAGTTCTTCTTTCCAACGAGTCCACTTTTTTGTATTTTTGTCACCGTGATTTGGATGCATGAAAGTGCCCCCTAGGGTTTCTAGACGGCCCAATTCGACCGTCGGCTACATGGAATCATGTGAAACGACGGTCGTGGCGATGTGGCATTCCTAAGGAGTTCTTGTTTCCAACGAGTATTCCATTTTATATTTTTGCCACCCTTATCTGGATGCACGAATATGCTACCTAGGGTTTCTGGACGTCCCGATTAGACTGCCAACTAGTCGGAATCAAGCAAAATGAAGGTTGTTATGTTCCTAAGGAGTTCCTCTTTCCAATGAGTCCACTTTTTTTTTGCCACCGTCTTCCAGAGGCACGAAAATGTCCCCAAAGGATTCTCAATGGCTAGATTAGATTACCAGCTACTCAGAATCACGCGAAATGAAGGTCATGGCATTCCTAAGGAGTTCTTTTTTCTAATGAGTCCACCATTTTGTATTTTCTCCACCGTGATTTAGACGCACAAAAATACTCCTTAGGATTTCTCGATGGCCCTATTCGACCGCCTGCTACTCGGAATTATGCAAAACAAAGGTCGTGACGTTACAAAGATTGTGGTGTTCCTAAGTAGTTCTTATTTGCTACAAGTATACTTTTCTGTATTTTCGTCACCGTCATTTGGATGCACGAGAAAACACCTTAAGGTTTCTCGACAACCTGATTCAACCCCCGACTGGTCGAAAACACTTGAAATGATGGTCGTGGAGTTCCTAAAGAGTTCTTCTTTTCAACGAGTATATTTTTTTGTATTTTTTTCCACCGTCATCTGGATGCACAAAAATGTGCCCTAAGGTTTCTCGACGTCCCAATTGGACTGCCGGTTACTCAGAATCATACGAAACGAAGGTCGTGGCGTTCCTAAGGAGTTCTTTTTTCCAACTAGTATACTTTTTTGTATTTTCTCCACCATGATCCGGTTGCACAAAAATACCCGCTAGGATTTCTCGACTACCTGATTCAACCACCGACTAGTCGGAAACACTCGAAACGAAGGTCGTGGCGTTCTTAAAGACTTCTTCTTTCTAACGAGTATATTTTTTTATATTTTTGCCACCGTCATCCGGATGCACAAAAATGTTCACGAGGATTTCTCGATGTCTCGATTAGACTGTCGGCTACTTGGAATCACGCGAAACGATGGTCATTACGTTCCTAAGGAGTTCTTCTTTCCAACGAGTCCACTTTTTTGTATTTTTGTCACCGTGATTTGGATGCACGAAAGTGCCCCCTAGGGTTTCTAGACGGCCCAATTCGACCGTCGGCTACATGGAATCATGTGAAACGACGGTCGTGGTGATGTGGCATTCCTAAGGAGTTCTTGTTTCCAACGAGTATTCCATTTTATATTTTTGCCACCCTTATCTGGATGCACGAATATGCTACCTAGGGTTTCTGGACGTCCCGATTAGACTGCCAACTAGTCGGAATCAAGCAAAATGAAGGTTGTTATGTTCCTAAAGAGTTCCTCTTTCCAATGAGTCCACTTTTTTTTTGCCACCGTCTTCCAGATGCACGAAAATGTCCCCAAAGGATTCTCGATGGCTAGATTAGATTACCGGCTACTCAGAATCACGCGAAATGAAGGTCATGGCGTTCCTAAGGAGTTCTTTTTTCTAATGATTCCACCATTTTGTATTTTCGCCACCGTGATTTAGACGCACAAAAATACCCCCTAGGATTTCTCGATGGCCCTATTCGACCGCCTGCTACTCGGAATGATGCAAAACGAAGGTCGTGACGTTACAAAAATTGTGGTGTTCCTACGAAGTTCTTATTTGCTACAATTATACTTTTATATATTTTCTTCACCGTCATTTGGATGCACGAAAAACACCCTAGGGTTTCTCGACAGCCTGATTCAACCCCCGACTAGTCGAAAACACAGGAAATGATGGTCGTGGAGTTCCTAAAGAGTTCTTCTTTTCAACGAGTATATTTTTTTGTATTTTTTTCCACCGTCATCTGGATGGACAAAAATGTGCCCTAAGGTTTCTCGACGTCCCAATTGGACTGCCGGTTACTCAGAATCATACGAAACGAAGGTCGTGGCGTTCCTAAGGAGTTCTTTTTTCCAACTAGTATACTTTTTTGTATTTTCTCCACCATGATCCGGTTGCACAAAAATACCCGCTAGGATTTCTCGACTACCTGATTCAACCACCGACTAGTCGGAAACACTCGAAACGAAGGTCGTGGCGTTCTTAAAGACTTCTTCTTTCTAACGAGTATATTTTTTTATATTTTTGCCACCGTCATCCGGATGCACAAAAATGTTCACGAGGATTTCTCGATGTCTCGATTAGACTGTCGGCTACTTGGAATCACGCGAAACGATGGTCATTACGTTCCTAAGGAGTTCTTCTTTCCAACGAGTCCACTTTTTTGTATTTTTGTCACCGTGATTTGGATGCACGAAAGTGCCCCCTAGGGTTTCTAGACGGCCCAATTCGACCGTCGGCTACATGGAATCATGTGAAACGACGGTCGTGGTGATGTGGCATTCCTAAGGAGTTCTTGTTTCCAACGAGTATTCCATTTTATATTTTTGCCACCCTTATCTGGATGCACGAATATGCTACCTAGGGTTTCTGGACGTCCCGATTAGACTGCCAACTAGTCGGAATCAAGCAAAATGAAGGTTGTTATGTTCCTAAAGAGTTCCTCTTTCCAATGAGTCCACTTTTTTTTTGCCACCGTCTTCCAGATGCACGAAAATATCCCCAAAGGATTCTCGATGGCTAGATTAGATTACCGGCTACTCAGAATCACGCGAAATGAAGGTCATGGCGTTCCTAAGGAGTTCTTTTTTCTAATGATTCCACCATTTTGTATTTTCGCCACCGTGATTTAGACGCACAAAAATACCCCCTAGGATTTCTCGATGGCCCTATTCGACCGCCTGCTACTCGGAATGATGCAAAACGAAGGTCGTGACGTTACAAAAATTGTGGTGTTCCTACGAAGTTCTTATTTGCTACAATTATACTTTTATGTATTTTCTTCACCGTCATTTGGATGCACGAAAAAACACCCTAGGGTTTCTCGACAGCCTGATTCAACCCCCGACTGGTCGAAAACACTCGAAATGATGGTCGTGGCATTCCTAAAGAGTTCTTCTATTCAATGAGTATATTTTTTTGTATTTTTTACGACCATCATTTGCATGCACAAAAATGCACCCTAAGGTTTCTCGACATCCCGATTGGATTGCTGGCTACTCAGAACCAGGCGAAATGAAGGTGGTGGCATTCTTAAGGAGTTCTTCTTTCCAACGAGTATTCTTTTTTGCTTTTCGCCACCGTCATCCGGATGGACAAAAATACTCCCCAAGGTTTCTCGATTGCCCGATTCGATTGCGGACTAGTCGGAATCATGCCACTGTCAAGTATAATTGTTTGTATTTTTTCCATTGTCATCCGGATGCACGTAAATGCCTCTAACTATTTCTCGACAGCCCGATTCGATCGTCGGTTACTCAAAATCAAGCGAAAGGAAGGTTGTGGATTTCCTAAAGAGTTCTTCTTTCCAATGTATATTTTTTTGTATTTTTGCCATCGTCATCGGGATGCACGAAAATACACCCTAGGATTTCTTGATTGCCCGATTCGACAGTCCATTTGTTGGCAACACTCAAAATGAAGGTCGTGGCATTCCTAAAGAGTTCTTCTTTGCAACGAGTATATTTATTTTGTATTTTTGCAAACATTATCTGGATGCAAAAAAATACCCCCTAGCATTTCTCCACTGCCCGATTCGACCGCTAATTAGTCCGAAACACTGGAAATGAAAGTCGTGGCATTCCTAAAGAGTTCTTCTTTCCAAGGAGTATGTTTTATTGTATTTTTGCCACTGTCATCCGGATGCACGAAAATATCCACAAAGGATACTCGACGCTCTGATTCGGATGCCAGCTACTCAGGATCACGTGAAACGAAGGTGGTGGTGTTCCTAAAGAGTTCTTCTTTCCATCGTGTATATCTTTTTGTATTTTTGCCACCATCATCAGGATGCACAACGAGTATACTATTTTTTTATTTTCACCACCGTCATCCCTACACACAAAAATAACCCCTACAGTTTCTCAACAGCTCAATTCGATCCCCAGCCAATCAGATTCACACAAGACGATCGTCGTGGCATTCCTAAGGAGTTTTTCTTTCCAACGTGTCCACTTTTTTTTATTTTTTGCCACCGTGATTTGGATGCATGAAAATTTCCCTTAAGGTTTCTCGACAGCTCTATTCGACCACCAGCTACTCAGAATCATGTAAAATGAAGGTCGTGGCGTTCCTAAGGAGTTCTTGTTTCCAACAAGTATACTTTTTTGTATTTTTTCCACTGTCATCCGGATGGACGAAAATACTCCTTACGGTTTCTCGACTGCCCTATTCGACTGTCGACTTGTCAGAAACACTCAAAACAAAGGCCATGGCGTTCCTAAAGAGTTCTTCTTTCCAACGAGTATATTTTTTGTATTTTTGCCACCATCGTCGGGATGCACGTCAATGCCTCCAACGGTTTCTAGACAGCCCGATTCAATCGCCGGTTACTCAGAATGATGTGAAACGAAGGTCGTGGCTTTCCTAAAGAGTTCTTCTTTCCAATGTATACTTTTTTATGTTTTTACCATCATCATCGGGATGCACAAAAATACACCCTAGGGTTTCTCGACTGCCCGATTCGACCGCCGACTAGTCGGCAACACTCAAAACGAAGGTCGTGCATTTCCTAAAGAGTTCTTCTTTCCAAAGAGTACATTTATTTTGTATTTTTCCAACCGTCATTTGGATACAGCAAGTAACCCCTATCGTTCTTGACTTCTCGATTCGACTGCTGACAAGTCAGAGACACTTGAAACGAAGGTCGTAGTGTTCCTAACGAGTTCTTCTTTCCAACGAGTATATTTTTTTTGTTTTTTTACCACTGTCATCCGAATGGATGAAAATACTCCCTAGGGAGTTCTTGTTTCGAACGAGTATACTTTTTTGTATTTTTGCCACAGTTAATAGGATGGAGGGAAATACTCCCAAGGGTTGCTCGACTGCCCGATTCGACTTCCGACTAGTCGAAAACACTTGATACGAAAGTCGTGGCTTTCCTAAAGAGTTCTTCTTCCCACTGTCATCTTGACACACAAAAATAACCCCTGTAGTTTCTCGACAGCTCGAATCGATCACCGGCTAATCAGAATCAACCAAGACGATCGTCGTGGCATTCCTAAGGAGTTCTTCTTTCTAACGACTCCAATTTTTTGTTTTTTTACCACCATTATTTGGATTCCCAAAAAATCCACCTAGGGTTTCTCGATGACCCTATTCGACTGCCGGCTACTAAGAATTATGCAAAACGAAGGTCGTGGCGTTCCTAAGGAGTTCTTATTTCCAACGAATATACTTTTTTGTATTTTTGTCACTATCATCTGGATGTACAAAAATAACCCCTACAGTTCATGACAGCTCGATTGGATTGCCTGCTAATAAGAATCATGCACGACAATCGTCATGGCATACCTAATGAGTTCTTCTTTCCAACGAGTCCACTTTTTTGTATTTTTTGCCACCATGATTTGGATGCACGAAAATACCTTCTAGGGTTTCTCGACAGCCTTATTCGACACCGGCTTCTCATAATCATGCAAAATGAAAGTCGTGGCGTTACAAAGCTTATGGCGTTCCTAAGGAGTTCTTGTTTCCAACGAGTATACTATTTTGTATTTTTGCCACCGTCATCTGGGGACAAAAAAATAAACCCTATAATTTCTCGACAGCTCAATTCGATCGCTAGCTAATCAGAATCATGCAAGACGATCGACGTGGCATTCCTAAGGAGTTTTTCTTTCCAACGTGTCTACTATTTTATATTTTCACCACCATGATTTGGATGCTCGAAAATGCCACTTAGGGTTTCTCGACAGCCCTTTTTGACCGCTGGCTACTCGAAATCATGTAAAACGAAGGTTGTGGCATTCTTAAGGTGTTCTTATTTCCAACAAGTATACTTTTTTGTATTTTCGCCAACATCATACGGATGGACAAAAATACTCCCTAAGGTTTCTCGACTGCCCGATTCTACCACCGACTTGTCGAAAACACTCAAAACGATGGTCGTGGCGTTCCTAAAGAGTTCTTCTTTCCAACGAGTATATTTTTTTGTATTTTTGCCACTGTCATCCGGATGCACGTAAAAGCCTCCAACGATTTCTCGACAACCTGGTTTGATCGCCGGTTACTCAGAATGACGCAAAACGAATGTTGTGGATTTCCTAAAGAGTTCTTCTTTCAAATGTTATTTTTTTTTGTATTTTTCCCACCGTCATCGGGATGCACGAAAATACACCCTAGGGTTTCTGGACTACTCGATTCGACCGCCGACTAGTCGGCAACACTCAAAATGAAGGTTGTGGCTTTCCAAAAGAGTTCTTCTTTCCAACGAGTACATTTATTTTGTATTTTTGTAACCGTTATTTGGATTCACAAAAATATCCCCTAGCATTTCTCTACTTCCTGATTCGACTGTTGACTAGTTAGAGACAATCGAAACAAAAGTCGTGGCGTTCCTAAAGAGTTATTCTTTCCAACAAGTATATTTTTTTTCATATTTTTACCACCGTCATCCGGATGCACGAAAATGTCTGCAAAGGATTCTCAACGGCGCGATTCAGTTACTGGCTACTCAGAATCACGTGAAACAAATGTCGTGGCATTCCTAAGGAGTTTTTCTTTCCAACGAGTACATTTATTTTGTAATTTTGAAACCGTCATCTGGATGCACAAAAATAATCGCTAGCATTTCTCAACTGCCCGATTTGACCATTGACTAGTCAGAGACACTCGAAACGCAGGTCATGGCATTCCTAAAGAGTTCTTCTTTCCAACGAGTATATTTTTTTATATTTTTACCACCATCATCCGGATGCACGAAAATGTCCACAAAGGATTCTCAAAGGCGCGATTCAGTTGCTGGCTACCCAAAATCACGTGTAAAAAATGTCTTGGCATTCCTAAGGAGTTCGTCTTTCCAATGAGTATATTTTTTTTATATTTTTGCCACCATCATTCCGCAAGGGTTTCTGGAAACGAAGGTCGAGTTGTTCCTAAAGAGTTCTTTCCAACGAGTCCACTTTTTTGTATTTTCGCCACCATGATTTAGATGCACGAAAATGCCCTCTAGGGTTTCTCGACGGCCCTATTCGACCGTCGGCTACTCAAAATCATGCAAAATGAAGGTCGTGGCATTACAAAGTTTGTGGTGTTCCTAAGGAGTTTTTGTTTCCAACGAATATACTTTTTTTCGACCGCCAACTAGTATGTTTTTTTGTATTTTTGTATTTCTGTGTCATCACTCACTTCGTAAATTCCTCCTCTTTTTTTTATTTAAGACTTCTTATCCATGGGATCTATGCAGTTCCAATGTTGAGAATTTTCAAATAAAGATCCTAAGGATTCCCAAGCTTCCTCCTCATTCAATTATAAAAATCTCCCACTAGTAATACAAAAAATTATACTAAGGTTTCTCGGCAGCCCGATTCGATCGTCGGCTACTCAGAATCACGTGAAATGAAGGTTGTGGTAGTCCTAAAGAGTTATTCTTTCCAATGTGTATAATTTTTTTTAATTTTTGCCAATGTCATCATGATGCACAAAAATACCCCTTAGCGTTTCTCGTTGGCCTGATTTGACCACCGGCTACTCAAAGTCACGCGAAACGAAGGTCATGGCATTCCTAAGGAGTTCTTCTTTCCTACGAGTCCACTTTTTTGTATTTTCACCCACGTCATTTGGAAGCACGAAAATGCCTCCAACGGTTTCACGACAGCCCGATTCGATCGCCGGTTACTCGGAATCTTGCGAAATGAAGGTTGTGGATTTCCTAAAGAGTTCTTCTTTCCAACGAGTATATTTATTTTGTATTTTTGTAACGGTCATCTGGATGCACAAAAATACCCCCTAGCGTTTCTTGACTGCCCGATTCAACTGTCAACTAGTCGGAGAAACTCGATGCGAAATTCGTGGCGTTCCTAAAGAGTTCTTCTTTCCAACGAGTATATTTTTTTGTATTTTTACCACCGTCATCTGGATGCACGAAAATGTCCACAACGGATTCTCAACGGTGCAATTCAGTGTCTGGCTACTCAGAATCACGTGAAACAAATGTCATGGCATTCCTGAGGAGTTATTCTTTTCAATGAATATTTTTTTTTGTATTTTTCCACCATCATCTGGAAGCACCAAAATACTCGCAAGGGTTTCTCGATGTCCCGATTCAACCACTGGTTACTTGAAGTCATGCGAAACGAAGGTCGAGGTGCTCCTAAAGAGTTCTTCTTTCCAACGAGTCCACTTCTTTGTATTTTCGCCACTGTTGTTTAGATGCACGAAAATGCCCTCTAGCATTTCTCGACGGCCCTATTCGACCGCCAGCTACTCAAAATCATGCAAAACGAAGGTCGTTGTGTTCCAAACTTGTGGCGTTCCTAAGGAGTTCTTGTGTCGAACGAGTATACTTTTTTGTATTTTTACCACAGTCATCTGGATGCACAAAAATAACCCCTACAGTTTCTCGATAGCTCGATTCTATCGTTGGATAATCGAAATCACGCAAGACGATCGTCGTGCTATTCCAAAAGAGTTTTTCTTTCCAATGAGTCCAATTTCTTGTATTTTCGTCAATGTGCTTTGTATGCACGAAAATGCTCCCTTAGGTTTCTCGGTGGCCCTATTCGACCGCCGACAACTAGGAATGATAGGAAACGAAAGTTGTTGCGTTCCTAAGGAATTCCTGTTTCCAATGACTATAATTTTTTGTATTTTCGGCACCGTTAACAGGATGGACGAAAATACTCCCTAGGGTTTCTCGACTGCCCGATTTGACCGCCGACTAGTCCGAAACACTTGAAACGAAAGTCGTGGTGTTCCTAAAGAGCTTTTCTTTCTAACGAGTATTTTTTTTGTATTTTTGACAGCGTCACTTGGATCCATGAAAATGTCCACAAAGGATTCTCAACAGCCCGATTCGGTTGCCAGCTACTCAAAATCACGTGAAACGAAGGTTGTGGCATTCCTAAAGAGTTCTTCTTTCTAACGTGTATAATTTTTTTCATTTTTGCCATCATCATCTGGATGCACGAAAATACCGGCTAGGGCTTCTCGACCGCCCGATTCAACCGCCAGCTACTCGAAATCACGTGAAACGAAGGTCATCGCATTCCTAAGTAGTTCTCCTTTCCAAGAGTATATTTTTTTGTATTTTTGCAACCATCATCCAAATGCACGTAAATGCCCCCAAAGGTTTCTTGATAGCCCGATTCGATTGCCGGCAACTCAGAATCACGTAAAACAAAGGTGGTGGCATTCCTAAAGAGTTCTTCTTTCCAACGTGTATATTTTTTTGTATTTTTGCCACCATCATCAGGATGCACAAAAATACCAACGTGTATAGTTAGAGCTTCTACCTTTCTAGTTAGGCTAGCTAAAGCAATTCCCACATCTTTGTCATCACTCAATTTGTAAATCCCTCCTCTTTTTGTATTTGAGACTTCTTATCCATGGGATTTATGCAGTTCCAATGTTGAGAATTTTTAGATAAAGATCCTAAGGATTCCCAAGCTTCCTTCTCATTCAATTATAAAAGTCTCCCACTGGTAATACAAAAAATTATACTAAGGTTTCTCGGCAGCCCGATTCGATCTCCGACTACTCAGAATCACGCGAAACGAAGGTTATGACGGTCCTAAAGAGTTATTCTTTCCAATGTGTATAGTTTTTTTATTTTTTCCACCGTCATCATGATGCACAAAAATACCCCTTAGCGTTTCTCGTTGGCCCGATTTGACCACCAGCTACTCAAAGTCACGCGAAACGAAGGTCATGGCGTTCCTAAGGAGTTCTTCTTTCCTACGAGTCCACTTTTTTGTATTTTCACCCCCGTCATTTGGATGCATGAAAATTCCTCCAACGATTCCTCGACAGCCCGATTCGATCGCCGGTTACTCAGAATCTTGTGAAACGAAGGTTGTGGATTTCCTAAAGAGTTCTTCCTTGCGACGAGTATATTTATTTTCTATTTTTGCAACCGTCATCTGGATGCACAAAAATACCCCCTAGCGTTTCTTGACTGCCCGATTCGACCGCCGACTAGTCGGAGACACTCGATTCGAAGGTCGGTGTGTTCCTAAAGAGTTCTTCTTTCCAACGAGTATATTTTTTCGTATTTTTACCACCGTTATTCGGATGCACGAAAATGTCCACAAAGGATTCTCAAGGGCGTAATTTAGTTGCTGGCTACTCAGAATCACGAGAAACAAATGTCGTGGCATTCCTGAGGAGCTCTTCTTTCCAACGAGTATAATTTTTTGTATTTTTGCCACCACCATCCAGATGCACCAAAATACTCGCAAGGGTTTCTCGATGTCCCTATTGAACCACCGGCTACTCGAAGTCACGCGAAACGAGGGTCAAGTTGCTCCTAAAGAGTTTTTCTTTCCAACATGTATATTTTTTCATATTTTTACCACCATCATCTGGATGCATGAAAATGTCCACAATGTATTCTCAACGGCGCAATTCAATTGTTGGCTACTCAGAATCACGTGAAACAACTCTTGTGGTATTCCTGAGGAGTTCTTCTTTCCAATGAATATTTTTTTTTTGTATATTTGCCACCATCATCTGGATGTACCAAAATACCTGCAAGGGTTTCTCGATGACCCGATTCAACCACCAGCTACTCGAAGTCAGGCGAAACGAAGGTCGAGGTGCTCCTAAAGAGTTCTTCTTTCCAACGAGTCCGCTTTTTTCTATTTTCGCCACCATGGTTTAGATGCACAAAAATGCCCTCTCTAGCATTTCTCGACTACCCTATTCGACCGTCGGCTACTCGAAATCATGCAAAACGAAGGACGTGGTGTTACAAAGCTTATGGCGTTCCTAAGGAGTTCTTGTTTCCAATGATTATACTTTTTTGTATTTTTGCCACAATCATCTGGATGCACAAAAATAACCGCTACAGTTTCTCGACAGCTCTATTCGATTGTTGGATAATTGGAATCACGCAAGACGATCTTCGTGCTATTCTGAAGGAGTTTTTCTTTCCAATGAGTCCAATTTCTTGTATTTTCGCCACTGTGCTTTGGTTGCATGAAAATGCTCCCTTAGGTTTCTCGATGGCCCTATTCGACCACCGACAACTAGGAATGATACGAAACGAAAGTCGTTGCGTTCCTAAGGAGTTCCTGTTTCCAACAATTATACTTTTTTGTATTTTCGGCACCGTTAACAAGATGGACGAAAATACTCCCTAGGGTTTCTCGACTACCCAATTCGACCGTCGACTAGTTCTAAACACTTGAAATGAAATTCGTGCCATTCCTAAAGAGTTCTTCTTTCTAACGAATATTTTTTTAGAATTTTTGACAACTTCACCTAGATCCACGAAAACGTCCACAAAGGATTCTCAACGGCCCGATACGGTTGCCAGTTACTCAGAATCACGCTAAACGAAGGTTGTGGCATTCCTAAAGAGTTCTTCTTTCCAACATGTATTTTTTTGTATTTTTTCCATTGTCATCCGGATGCACGAAAATACCGGCTAGGGCTTCTCGACGGACCGATTCGACCGCCTGCTATTCAAAATCACGCGAAACAAAGGTCGTGGCATTCCTAAGTAGTTCTCTTTTCCAATGAGTATTTTTTTTTTATTTTTGCAACCGTCATCCGGATGCACGTAAAAGCCCTCAAAGGTTTCTCGATAGCCAGATTCAATTGTTGGCTACCCAGAATCACGCGAAACGAAGGTGGTGTTGTTCCTAAATAGTTCTTCTTTCCAACGTGTATATTTTTTGGTATTTTTGCCACCATCATCAGGATGCACAAAAATACCAACGTGTATAGTTAAAGCTTCTACCTTTCTAGTCAGGCTAGCTAAGGTAATTCTCACATCTGTGTCATCACTCACTTCGTAAATTCCTCCTCTTTTTTGTATTTGAGACTTCTTATCCATGAGATCTATGTAGTTCCAATGTTGAGAATTTTTAGTAAAAGATCCTAAGGATTCCCAAGCTTCCCCTGCATTCAATTGTAAAAATCTCCCACTAGTAATACAAAAAAAATATACTAAGGTTTCTCGGCAGCCCAATTTGATCGCCGACTACTTAGAATGATGCAAAACAAAGGTTGTGGCGATCCTAAAGAGTTCTTCTTTCCAATTTGTATAGATTTTTTATTTATTTTTGCCACCCTCTTCAGGATGCAGAAAAATACCCCCTAAGGTTTCTCGACGGCCCGATTTGACCGCCGGCTACTCGAACTCACACGAAACAAAGGTCGTGGTGTTTCTAAAGAGTTCTTCACCACCGTCATTTGGATACATGAAAATACACCCTAGGATTTCTGGACAGACCTATTCAACCGCTGACAACTTGGAATCATGCACAATGAAGGTCGTCGTGTTACAAAGATTGTGGCGTTCCTATGGAGTTCTTGTTTCCAATGAGTATACATTTTTGTATTTTCACCAATGTCATCCAGACGAACAAAAATAACCCCTACAGTTTCTCGACAGCTCGATTCGATCACCGGCTAAGGAGTTCTCCTTTCCAACGAGTATATTTTTTTGTGTTTTTGCAACTGTCATCCGGATGCACGTAAATGCCACCAAAGTTTTCTCTACATCCCGATTCGATTGCCAACTACTCAGAATGACGCGAAACGAAGGTGGTGGTTTTCCTAAAGAGTTCTTCTTTCCAACGTGTATCTTTTTTGGTATTTTTGCCACCATCATCAGGATGCACAAAAATAGCAACGTGAATAGTTAAAGCTTCTACCTTTCTAGTGAAGTTAGTTAAGGCAATTCTTTCCAACGAGTATATTTTTAATTAAAATAATTATTGTTTTACTTAAAATAATTGTATTGGCCCCTAACAAATTTTGTTTTATTTTTTTGAAATATTCCTATTTATTTTGGGATATGTTTTATTACGATTTTTATCAAGAAAAATAATGATTTAAGAGTTTAATTAGAGGTTTATGAGAATGTAAATTTTTTAAAAAAATTGGAATATTTTATGGTGAAAAACGGAATTTATATGAATATATATGAAATTAAATCCTATTATTCAATTATTAAATAATAATAATTATTAAGAAAAAAAAAGAAAAAAAGGGGAAGGGGGAGACAATACTACAGGGACAGAGATGGAGAGTTTTCTTAAAACTGTAATAGTGAGTGAATAGTAATCTTCAACTTTCTCTCTAGATTTGAAGTGCCTATTGGCTTCCGATCTCAAAACTGAGGGTGCTACTAGATTTAGGACGAAGAATACTATAGTTTTGACCGATTAATTTTTCAAATTAGCCGTTGAATCGCCGTAGATCTGAAGTAGAAAATCTCAGAAAAAGGTAAATTCAAAAACTCTTATTTAGAGACCTCCAATTGAATTTTTGACACAGTAAATAGATTTAGAAGCTAGATAAACCTTAGAATATGAATATTTTCGATCATCTGACAACTTTTTGTTCGTCGTGAATAGTGATTTCCGGCGGGTGAATAGTTTTTCGCACGAGTGAATAGTATTTTTCAGCGATGAATAGTGACCAAGCTCCTCGAGTCATTTTATAAGTCTTTGGACCCTCCGGACACGTTTTTGAGGTCTAATTGGTCAAATTCAGTTTGGAAAAATACATTTTAGGGCTGTCCAACCAGGAGCCCTACCCTGTGAGTAGATACTTTTTTCTATGACTTGCCCCATGCTCTTCTTGAATTATAAATGTATTATTGTTTCTGTTTATAAATTATTTATGCTATTATAAGTTTATTAAATGTGTTAAAATATATGTTATATTTACAAACTAGCATATAGTTCAAGAAGAGTATGGTTTTAGAAATAGATTTTGGAACTCATTGAACATGAGATTCTAAATGTATTTATCATTATTTGATAAAGTGAATATTATGTGCACAATGCATTGATTTGTAAAGCTATATACTTGTGAAATTGATGCATATCATATTATAAATGAGATTGAATGGCAAGCGTAAAGCTCATGGCGAGTTGCTTAATAAATATGACAAGTGTAAAGCTCATGGCGAGTTGCTTGATAATTTTACATGTATTTAAATGTATTGATGAATATCGGCTGGTTGTATGGCTTGTGACGGTACCGAATAGGGGATGCCCTATTAGCCTGAGTGAGCTGGGGGAGGGCCGCTCCAACTAGGTGACAGTGGTAATGTGAGGGGGCAGGACGGTGATGTATTCACATTCTCTGATCACTTATTGTGACTGAGGTCGAGGTCACTATGCGTATAGCAAATGAGTTATATTTTCATTGCATTGACCAGATTGCCGAGTGAGGCAGGTGCATTAAAAGTAATGATTTTACCTTCAAATCATAATATTTTACTATAGCTTATACAGCTGAGCATAACAACATTTGTTTAATGATCATACCATGGTGCATATGGTTTTGAATATATATAAATATCCTTTGATTTGAGAATATTTGAAATACGGGTCCCATATGAATGTACTTCTGAATTGTATTTTCTATGTGACACATTTTAAACTACAAGTACATTCATATGCTGACCTAAGAGGTCATAGGAGAAATTATTTGTTCACTGAGTTGTCAAACTCACTACATGATATTTCCACATTTTTTAGATAAGAATATCAAAGTCTGATTCGGTAGATAGGTGATATATTCTCTAGGTGAGTCTACGTTGCTTCCAAGACTCATGGTCTTTGAATTATACTGTGTTTCTATTCTAGAGTGCTCTGAATGCTACAGGCGAGATCCCTATTTCTGTTGTACTTTGATGTTTATAGACTTAGTCTATATATTGTGTATACATGAGAGATCCTATATAAATCTGTTCCCAAGATAACGAATTGAATTATGTATCTTTATGGAAAATATCTGATTGTGGAAGGAAAAAAAATGTTTTATTTTACGTAACGTAAATTGGGGCGTTACAATTCTCACATGTATGTCATCACTCACTTCGTAAATTCCTCCTCTTTTTGTATTTGAGACTTCTTATCCATGGGATCTATGCAATTCCAATGTTGAGAATTTTCAAATAAAGATCCTAAGGATTCCCAAGCTTCCCCCTCATTCAATTGTAAAAATCTCCCACTAGTAATACAAAAAAGATACTAAAGTTTCTCGGCAACTCGATTCGATTGCCAGCTACTCAGAATCACGTAAAACGAAGGTTGTGGCGATCCTAAAGAGTTCTTCTTTCCAATGTGTATAGTTTTTTGTATTTTTGCCACCGTCATCAAGATGCACAAAAATACCACCTAGAGTTTCTCAACAGCCCGATTCGACCACTGGCTACTCGAAGTCACCCAAAACGAAGGTCGTGGCGTTCCTAAGTAGTTATTCTTTCCTATGAGTCCACTTTTTTGTATTTTCACCAACATCATTTGGATGCACGAAAATGCCCCCTAGGGTTTTTGGGCAGACCTATTCGACCACCGACAACTCAGAATCATGCAAAACGAAGGTTGTGATGCACAAAAATACATTTTTTAGACGGCTCGATTCGATCACCAGCTAATCAAAATCAGGCAAGACTATCGTCGTGGTTTTCCTAAAGAGTTCTTCTTTCTAACGACTCCAATTTTTTGTTTCTTCGCCACCGTTATTTGGATGCCCGACAATGCCCCCTAGCATTTCTCGATGGCCCTATTCGACAGTCGGCTACTCAAAATTGTGCAAAACGATGGTCATGGCATTCCTAAGGAGTTCTTGTTTCCAACGAATATACTTTTTAGTATTTTTGCCACTGTCATCCGGATGCACGTAAATGCCCCCAAAGTTTTCTCGACAGATTAATTCGATCGCCGGTTACTCAAAATCCCACGAGACGAAGGTTGTGGCGGTCCTAAAAAGTTCTTCTTTCCAATGTGTTTAGTTTTTTGTATTTTTACCACTGTCATCCAGATGCACAAAAATAACCCCTAGGGTTTCTCGACGGCCCAATTCGACCGCCGGATACTCGAAGTCACACAAAACAAAGGTCGGGGCATTCCTAAGGAGTTCTTGTTTCCAACGAGTATACTTTTTTGTATTTTCGTCACTGTCATCCGGACGCACAAAAATAACCCCTACAGTTTCATGACAGCTCGATTCGATAGCCGGCTAAACAGAATCATGCAAGACGATTGTCGTAGCATTCCTAAGGAGTTCTTCTTTCCAACAAGTCCACTTTTTTGTATTTTTGCCACATGGATTTGGATGCACGAAAATACCCTCTAGGGTTTCTCGACAGCCCTATTCGACTTCGGCTTCTCGGAATCATGCAAAACGAAAGTCGTGGCGTTACAAAGCTTGCGGCGTTCCTAAGGTTTTCTTGTTTCCAACGAGTATACTGTTTCATATTTTCGCCACCATCATCCAGGCACACAAAAATAACCCCTACAGTTTCTCGACAGCTCAATTCGATCACCAGCTAATCGAAATCACGCGAGACGATCATCGTGGCATTCTTAAGGAATTTTTCTTTCCAACGTGTCCACTTTTTTGTATTTATGCCACCGTGATTTGAATGCACGAAAATGCCCCTTAGGGTTTCTCGACAGCACTATTCGACCGCCAGCTACTCGGAATCTTGTAAAACGAAGGTTGTGGCGTTCCTAAGGAGTTCTTGTTTCCAACAAGTATACATTTTTGTATTTTCGCCACCGTCATCCGGATGGACGAAAATACTCCCTACGGTTTCTCGATTGCCCGATTCGACCGCCGACTAGTCAGAAACACTCAAAACAAAGGTCGTGGTGTTCCTAAAGAGTTCTTCTTTCCAACAAGTATACTATTTTGTATTTTTGCCACCGTCATCCAGATGCACATAAATGCCTCCAATGGTTTCTTAACAGCCTAATTCGATCGCCGGTTACTCAGACTCATGCGAAATGAAGGTTGTGGATTTCCTAAAGAGTTCTTCTTTCCAATGTATAGTTTCTTGTATTTTTGCCACCGTCATCGGGATGCACAAAAATACTCCATAGGGTTTCTCAACTGCCCGATTCAACTACCGACTAGTCGGCAACACTCAAAACGAACGTCATGCCTTTCCTAAAGAGATCTTCTTTCCAACGAGTATATTTATTTTATATTTTTGCAACTGTCATCTGGATGCACAAAATTACCCTTAGCGTTTCTCGACTGCCTGATTCGACCACCGACTAGTCGGAGACACTTGAAATGAAGATCGTGGCATTCCTAAAGAGTTCTTCTTTCCAACGAGTATATTTTTTCATATTATTACCACCATCATCCGGATGCACGAAAATGTCCACACAGGATTTTCAACAGTGCAATTCAGTTGCTGGCTACTCTGAATCACGTGAAACAAATGTCGTGGCATTCCTAAGGAGTTCTTCTTTCCAACGAGTATATTTTTTTTGTATTTTTGCAACCATCATCCGGATGCACCAAAATACCCACAAGGGTTGCTCGATGTCCCGATTCAACCGCCGGCTACTCGTAGTCACGTAAAACGAAGGTCGAGGTGTTCCTAAGGAGTTCTTCTTTCCAATGAGTCCACTTTTTGTATTTTCGCCACCGTGATTTAGATGCACAAAAATGCCCCCTAGCATTTCTCGACGGCCCTATTTGACTGCTGGCTACTCGAAATCATGCAAAATGAAGGTCGTGGCGTTACAAAGCTTGTGGAATTCCTAAGGAGTTCTTGTTTCCAACGAGTATACTTTTTTGTATTTTCGCCACAGTCATCTGGACGCACAAAAATAATCCCCATAGTTTCTCTACAGCTCGATTTGATCGTCAGATAATCAGAATCACGCAAGACGATTGTCATGCTATTTCAAAGGAGTTTTTCTTTCCAATTAGTCCAATTTTTTATGTTTTTGCCACCGTGATTTGGATGCACGAAAATACTCCCTTGGGTTTCTCAATGGCCCTATTCGACCGCCGACTACTCGGAATGATACAAAACGAAAGTCGTCGCGTTCCTAAGGAGTTCCTGTTTCCAACGAGTATACTTTTTTTATTTTCGCCACTGTTAATTGGATGGACGAAAATACTCCCTAGAGTTTCTCGACTGTACGATTCGACCGCCAACTAGTCCAAAACAATCGAAACGAAAGTCGTGGCGTTCCTAAAGAGTTCTTCTTTCCAACGAGTATGTTTTTTTTGTATTTTTGCCATCTTCATCTGGATCCACGAAAATGTCCACAAAGGATTCTCAACGGCCCGATTCGGTTGTCGGCTACTCCGAATCACGCAAAATAAAGGTTGTGGCATTCCTAAAGAGTTCATCTTTCTAACGTGTATATTTTTTTATATTTTTGCCACAGTCATTCAGATGAACGAAAATACCGGATAGGGCTTCTCGATGGCCCGATTCGCTCGCCGGCTACTCCAAGTCAGGCGTAATGAAGGTCATGGCTTTTCTAAGGAGTTCTTCTTTCCAACGAGTCCACTTTTTTTTATTTTTGACATCATGATTTGGATGGACAAAAATGCCCCCTAGGGCTTCTCGACGTCTTTATTCAACCATCGGCTACTCGAAATCATCCAAAACGAAGGTCGTGGTGTTACAATGCTTGTGGCGTTCCTGTTTCCAACGACTCCACTTTTTTGTATTTTTGCCACCATGATTAGGATGCACGAAAATGCCCCCTAAGGCTTGTCGATGACCCTATTTGAATGCCACCTACTCGAAATCATGCAAAACAAAGGTCATCGTGTTCCTAAGGAGTTCTTGTTTCCAACGAGTATACTTTTTTGTATTTTTACCATCGTCATCCGGATGGATGATAGTACTCCCTAGGATTTCTCGGCTGCCCGATTTGACTGCTTACTAGTCAGAAATACTAAAAACGAAAGTCGTGGCATTCCTAAAGAGTTCTTCTTTGCAACAAGTATAATTTTTTGTATTTTGCCACCATCATCTCGATGTATGAAAATGTCCACATAGGATTCTCAATGACCCGATTTGGTTGCCAGCTACTCAGAATCACGTGAAAGGAAGGTTGTGGCATTCATAAAGAGTTCTTCTTTCTAACGTGTATATTTTTTTGTATTTTTACCTTCATCATCCGGATGCACGAAAATACCAGCTAGGGTTTCTGGACTTCCCAATTCGTCCGTCAGCTTGTCAAAATCACAGAAAACGAAGGTCATGGCGTTCCTAAGGAGTTCTCCTTTCTAACGAGTATATTTTTTTTGTATTTTGGCCACCGTCATCCAGATACATGTAAATGCCCCCAAAGGCTGTGGTGGTCCTAAAGAGTTCTTCTTTCTAACGTGTATATTTTTTTTATTTTTGCCACCGTCATCCTGATGCACAAAAATACCCCCTAACGTTTCTCGACGACCTGATTCGACCGCCGGCTACTCGAAGTCACACGAAATTAAGGTCATGGCATTCCTAAGGAGTTCTTATTTCCAACGAGTCCACTTTTTTGCATTTTTGCCATTGTGATTCGGATGAACAAAAATATCCCCTAGGGTTTCTCGATAGCCCTTTTCGACCGCCGGATACTCGGAATCATGCAAAATGAAGGTCGTCGCGTTACAAAGGTTGTGGCATTCTTAAGGAGTTCTTATTTCCAACGAGTACACTTTTTTGTATATTTACCACTGTCATCCGGACGCACAAAAATATCTCGTACAGTTTTTCGACAGCTCGATTCGATCACTGACTAATTGGAATCCAGCAAGACGATCGTCGTGGCATTCCTATGGAGTTTTTCTTTCCAACGAGTCCACATTTTTGTATTTTTGCCACCGTGATTTGCATGCTCGAAAATGCCCCCTAAGGTTTCTCAATAGCCCGATTCGATTGCTGACTACTCAGAATTATACGAAACGATGGTCTTGGTGTTCCTAAGGAGTTCTTCTATCTAACGAGTCCACTTTTTTGTATTTTCGCCAGCATGATTTAGATGCCGAAAATACCCCCTAGGGTTTTTCGACGCCCCTATTCAATCGTCGGCTACTCAAAATCATACAAAACGAAGGTCGTGGCATTACAAAGCTTGTGGAGTTCCTAAGGGGTTCTTGTTTCCAACGAGTATACTTTTTTGGACTTTCGCCATCGTCGTCCGAATGCACAAAAATAACCCCTACAGTTTCTCGACTGCTCGATTCGATCAACGTCTAATCGGAATCACACAAAACGATCGTCGTGGCATTCCTAAGGAGTTCATCTTTCCAACGAGTCCACTTTTTTTGTATTTTTGTCACTGTGATTTGGATGCACGAAAATGCCCTCTAGGGTTTCTTGACGGCCCTGTTCGACTGTGGGCTACTCAGAATGATACAAAACGAAAGTCGTCGTGTTCCTAAGGGGTTCCTGTTTCCAACGAGTATACTTTTTTGTATTTTCGCCACCATCATCAGGATGGACGAAAATACTCCCTGGGGTTTCCCGACTACCCGATTCGACAGCCCACTAGTCAGAAACACTCGAAACGAAAGTAGTGGCATTCTTAAAGAGTTTTACTTTACAACGAGTATTTTTTTATATTTTCACCATCGTCATCCAGATGCAGGAAAATGTCCACATAGGATTCTCAATGGCCCGATTCGGTTGCCGACCACTCAGAATTAGGAGAAATGAAGGTTGTGGCATTCCTAAAGAGTTCTTGTTTCAAACGTGTATATTTTTTTGTATTTTTGCCACCGTCATCCTGATTCGACCGCTGACGACTCGAAATCACATGAAACGAAAGTCGTGGCATTCCTAAGAAGTTCTCCTTTCCAACGGGTATTTTGTTTTTGCTATTTTTGCATCCGTCATCTGGATGCACGTAAATGCCCCCAAAGGTTTCTCGACAGCCCAATTCGATTGTCGACTACTTAGAATCATGTGAAACGAAGGTTGTGGCAGTCCTAAAGAGTTCTTCTTTCCAACGTGTATATTTTTTGTATTTTTGCCACCATCATCAGGATGCACAAAAATGGACCCTAGGGTTTCTCCATGGCCCAATTCGACCGCCAGCTACTCGAAGCCAGGCGAAATGAAAGTCCTGGCGTTCCTAAGGAGTTCTTATTTCCAACGAGTCCACTTTTTTGTATTTTCACCACCGTGATTTGGATGCATGAAAATACCCCCTAGGGTTTCTCCACACCCCTATTCGACCGCTAGCTACACGGAATCATGCAAAACGAAGGTCGTGGCGTTACAAAGCTTGTCCCGTTCCTTAGGAGTTCTTGTTTCCAACGAGTATACTTTTTTGTATTTTCGCCACCGTCATCTGTATTTTCGACAATGTAATCCAAATGGACAAAAATACTCCCTAGGGTTTCTCGATTGTCTGATTCGATCGTTGACTTGTCAAAATCATGCAAAACGAAGTTCGTGGCGTTCCTAAGGAGTTCTTGTTTCCAACGAGTATATTTTTCTGTATATTTACCACTATGATCCGGATGCACGTAAATGCCCCCAAAGGTTTCTCAGCAGCCCGATTCGATCATTGGCTACTCAGAATCACGCGAAACAAAGGTTGTGGTGATCCTAAACAGTTCTTCTTTCCAACTTGTAAAAATTTTTGTATTTTTCCCACCGTCATCCGGATGCACAAATATAACTCCTTGGGTTTCTCGATAGCCGGTTACTTGAAATTATGAAAACCGAAGGTCGTGGCATTCCTAAGGAGTTCATTTTACAACGAGTATAATTTTTTGTATTTTTGCCACCGTCATCCGTATGGACGAAAAATACTCGCTAGGGTTTCTCGACTGCCCAATTCGACCACCTACTAGTCCGAAACACTCGAAATGAATGTCCTAGTGTTCCTAAAAAGTTCTTATTTCCAACGAGTATATTTTTTTGTACTTTTGCCACCATCATCGTGATGCATGAAAATGTCCACAAAATATTCTCAAAGGACTGATTCGGTTGCCTACTACTCAGAATCACGAGAAACGAAGGAAGTGGCGTTCCTAAGGAGTTCTTCTTTACAACGACTATATTTTTTTTGTATTTTTGCCACCGTCATCCAGATGCACGAAAATGTCCACAAAGGATTCTCAACGGCCCGATTCGTTTGTCGGCTACTTAGAATCACGTGAAACGAAGGTCATGGCGTTTCTAAAGAGTTCTTCTTTCCAACGTGTATTTTTTTTATATTTTTGCCACCGTCATCCAGAAGCAAAAAAATACCTGCTAGGGTTTCTCGATAGCCCAATTCGACCGCTGACTACTCAAAATCATGCAAATTTAAGGTCGTGGTGTTCTTATGGAGTTCTTGTTTCCTACGAGTATACTTTTTTTATATTTTTACCATCGTCATCCAGATGCACGTAAATGCCCCCAAAGGTTTCTTGACAGCCCGATTCAATTGCAGGCTACTCAGAATCACGTGAACTGAAGGTTGTGGCAGTCCAAAAGTGTTCTTCTTTCCAATGTGTAATTTTTTTTGTTATTTTTGCCACCTTCATCGGGATGCACAAAAATACCCCCTAGGATTTCTCGACGACCCGATTCGACTGCCGGCTACTCGAAGTCATGCGAAAGGAAGGTTGTGGCATTCCTAAGGAGTTCTGAATTCCAATGTTTTTGAATTTTTTCCACTATGATTTGGATGAACGAAAATGCCCCCTAGGGTTTCTCGACAACCCTTTTTAACCACCGGCTACTCAAAATCATGCAAAATGAAGGTCGTGGAGTCCCTAAGCAGTTCATGTTTCCAACGAGTATGCTTTTTTGTATTTTCGCCATCATAATTCAGATGGACGAAAATACTCCCTAGGGTTTCTCGAATGTCCGATTCGACCGCCGACTTGTCAGAATCATGCAAAACGAAGGTCGTGGCATTTCTAACGAGTTCTTCTTTCCAACAAGTATATTTTTTTTATTTTTGCCACTGTCATCTGGATGCACGTAAATGCCCTGAACAGTTTCTCGATAGCCCGATTCGATCGCCGGCTACTCAGAATCACGTGAAACGAAGGTTGTGGCAATCCTAAAGAGTTCTTGTTTCCAACGTGTATATTTTTTTGTATTTATCCCACCGTCATCGGGATGCACAAATATAACTCCTAGGGTTTCTTGGCAGCCCTATTCGACAGCCGGCTACTCGAAATTATGCATCACGAAGGTCGTGGCATTCCTAAGGAGTTCATGTTTCCAACGAGTATACTTTTCTGTATTTTCACCACCATCATTCGGATGGACAAAAATACTCCCTAGGGTTTCTCAACTGCCCGATTCGACTGACGACTTGTCAGAAACACTCGAAAGGAATGTCCTGGTGTTCCTAAAGAGTTCTTCTATCCAACGAGTATATTTTTTTGTATTTTTGCCACCGTCATTCGGGATGAACAAAAATGTCCACAAAGGATTCTTAACGGCCCGATTCGGTTGCCAGTTGCTCAGAATCACGTGAAACGAAGGTCGTGGCTTTGCTAAAGAGTTCTTCTTTCCTACGTGTATATTTTTTTATATTTTTGTCACCATCGTCCAGCTGCACAAAAATACCTGCTAGGGTTTCTCGATAACCCGATTCGACCACCAACTACGCGGAATAATGCAAAATTAAGGTCATGGCGTTCCTATGGAGTTCTTGTTTCCAATGAGTGCTTTTTTTTTTTTGCCACCGTGATCCGGATGCACGTAAATGCCCCCAAAGGTTTCTTGACAACCTGATTCGATCGCCAGCTACTCAGAATCACACGAAATGAAGGTTGTGGAAGTCCAAAAGTGTTCTTCTTTCCAACGTGTATATTTTTTTGTATTTTTTTGCCACCGTCATCCGGATGCATAAAAATACCTCCTAAGGTTTCTCGATAGCCATATTTGGCAGCCGACTACTCGAAATCATGCAAAACAAAGCTTGTGGCATTCTTAAGGAGTTCATGTTTCTAACGAGTATACTTTTTTGTATTTTCACCACCGTGATCCAGATGGACGAGAATACTCTCTAGGGTTTCTCGACTACCCGATTCGTTCGCCGACATGTTAGAAACACTCAAAACGAATGTCTTAGTGTTCCTAAAAAGTTCTTCTTTCAAACAAGTATATTTTTTTTTGTATTTTTGCCACTGTCATCAGGATGCACCAAAATCTCCACGAAGGATTCTTAACGACTCGATTAGGTTGCCGGCTACTCAGAATCACGTGAAACGAAGGTCGTGGCATTACTAAAGAGTTCTTCTTTCCAACGTGTATATTTTGTTTTATTTTTCCCACCGTCATCCAGATGCACAAAAATACCCGCTAGGGTTTCTCGATAGCCTGATTCAACCGCCGACTAATCAGATTCATCCAAAATGAAGGTTGTGGCGTTCCTATGGAGTTCTGGTTTCCAACGAGTATACTTTTTTGTATTTTTGCCACCGTCATCCGGATGCATGTAAATGCCCCCAAAGGTTTTTTGATAGCCCGATTAGATCTCCAGCTACTCAGAATCATGCGAAACGTGTAACATCCCTAATTTCATTTCATGTATTCAAAGTAACATCCCTAATTTTGTTTCTTTTATTGATAAAGGTACATAGATATTTAATTAAGGAAATAAAATTTATTAGACAGTTTTTTAGATATCTAAGGAAATATAATCCTTAGAAATTGTTCACCTTACGTGTATGCATAAAAATGTTCTAACATTAATGGAATAGGTAAAGAGAGAAAATCTAAGAGTAAAAAATTAGAAATAAATATACTAAAGAAAGGTGAAATTCTTGGGCAAGGAAGATAAATTTTTGTGAAGTAAGTAAAGGTATTAAAATTTCAAAAAGATTTGATTAGGGTAATTTTTCCTAATTTAAGAGTTAAAGTTACTAAGTTTAGTATCTCCAGCCATAAATTGGGCTTTCACCTATGGACACTTCATATAGATTTTTTTCACTTCACATAAGTTTCTAGCAAGCCCATTAGATAACCTAAACAAGAAATAAAACATAGGCTTGGACTAGGATATAAAAATTGGACTATAGCCCAAATATTTTGAAAATGTGTCCAAGCCCTCCAAGAAAGGTAGAATTTTATCCAAAGCAAAGGAAATTGGTAGGAATAAGCCCAAATCCAAGAGGAAAAAATAAAATAAAATAAATCATGTGATAATATAATAAAGATTAGGTTACATGGCTTTAAGACAAAAATTTAGCAAGTGGTATGATAATACAAGGCTTTAGGACAAAACATCTATATCATATACTCATCATTTTCGCAAAGTGGTATGATAATACAAGGCTTTAGGATAAAACATCTATATCCTACACTCATAATTTTAGCAAGTGGTATGATAATATATGACATTAGGACAAAACATTCCTATCCCACACAAATAATTTCAACCAAATAATGGAGATTCAAGGGCTAGAAAATTTTCACCTAAAAAGGCAAACCTATCATAATTGATTAAGACAAAAGAAAAAGGAAATGAATCCCTAAATCAAAAGGACCTTGTCCCTTATCTTAAGAACATATTATCATAATTTTCAAAATACAAATCTCCTCTTCCTATGCATATCTTGACCAAGGAAGAGGAAGACAAGAACATGAGTTGTTTGTTTTCCAAAACTTCAACCTAGTGTATCCTAATTGTGATAAGGTAGACCCGTGATCATGATAGGTGAATTATTTGTTGGTCTATTTAAGCAAAATCCACCCCTATAACATTATAATTTTCATCCAAGTGAGGGAGAGGAAAAATAGAAGCAAGGTAGAGTGAGGAAAGGAGAGGAAGAAAGGAAGAAAGAGGAAGGAGAAATCTAGTGGACTAAGTGCTCAAGGTAAGTTTAACAATATTTCTTTTTGAAGAAAAGTTTTGAAACTTGTAATATTATATGAGATTTTGATCTTAGAACTTTAATGATTGGTCATGGATGTTGCTATATCATGTTACATATTATGTATGTTTTAATACTTAGGCTGGTGTAGATAGTTCTGCAGAGGTATGGCTATGGGTGGCAAAAATTTAAGCTTTTGTTTTTAAAATTTTAGGAAGAATCGGTAAGGAATTAAAATAAATGGTTAAGATGAAAAATGTAGATCTATGTCTCATGGATTTTCATCCACTGAAATCACTCAATTTAGAGTCTATATGAGGTAGATATAGTCTGATTGGTAAGCAGTGGTCAGAAAATGGTTAATCAGGGAAGAATATGTTAGGATAGCTTCTGTGTTTTAATTTTTGGGAACATTCTGTAGGGAATTAAAATAAATGCTTAACATAAGAATTATAGATATATGTGTCACAGATTTTTATCCACTAGAATCACTCAATTTGGAGTATGTATGAGGCAAATATGGTCCGATTAGTATGCTGTGGTCAGAAATTGGTTAATCAGGGGAGAATATTTTAGCATAGCTTCTATGTTTTAATTTATGGGAACATTCTATAGGGAATTAAAATACATGATCAAGATAAAAGTTATTACTATATGTGTCACAAATTTTTAGCCACTGGAATGACTTAATTTTGAATTCTTATGAGGGAGATATGGACAGATTAGTAGGTAGAGGTCAGAACCTACCCGAGAAGAAATAACCTGTACTTTGAGGGAGTACTATCACATTGATTTCTTAATATTTCACTAAACATTTCAAGATAATAGTTCTAGATAATTGTTGTGTCTTTAAATTGACACCAAGATCGCCTACATCGGAGTTAAATTGAGGGAGTTATGGTCTGATTAGTAAGAGAAGGTCAGATAGGATGAAAACCTGCATCAAGAAAATAAAAAAATAAAAATAATATTTAAAGAAGAAGAAGAATCTTATAAATGACTAGTATATGCCATAGCCATTGCCATTGTATGAACTTCTTACCATTTTAAGTGTGAAATTTTGACATGGAAATATTTTATAAAGTGATATTTGAAATGGTTATGTTCATGGCATGATTACCAATGATTTTTGGTAATAATTAAATTTTGATGAATATACTTGTTATTGAAAGCATATTTTTGGCTATTATTGTGAAAAGAAAAGAAATGAGCACGGTTACATAGAAATCTGTGTGGTGCACCAGTAGGGAATGCCCTACCAATGGTTATGATCATGTTAATGAGAAAAGAAAGAGAAAGTGGGCCATGTCGAACGGAGCGAGAAAAGCCTGTACTGGAAAGTAGAAAATACTCACCCTGATCGGGATAACTTTATATGAGAATAAATTTATAGTCATTATATGATATTCTAAAAATAGTTAATCCTATCATACATGTCATTATTGTACGATTCTCATGTGCATAGATATAGTGCATTCATGTGACCAACGATATTTGCTATAGTTTATACAGATGAACATGACATGATGAGCTTTATTGATAATGAATTATTGTTGAACTTACTGAAATTTAATTCTCACTATATTTCCATGTCATGTTAAGAAGAATAATTATGCAATTTTTTCTCTATGGTACTGGCTTTTACTGTATGTTGGTTCGAGTTACTCTATTTTGAGCTGATCTTGTAACAACTTTTTTTTTCTTTTATTTATTATTATACAATATAAAGTTCACATACACATCTTTAATCAAAACGTACATACAACATTTCAAACACATAAATATCTACATCTTATTTATTCTGGTTGACCAAATTCCGGAGATTCGGGTGCGGGTGGTTGCACCTTCACCGGGATCTGTGCCAACTCGCCCATAAAAATTTTATTTAGGATCCACCCATCACAGAATAACTCGATCCAACGTGCACTAAAAGCCAGAGTTATAGAAAATCTGCATAACTAATTTTCGGAACATGATATGGAAATATAGTGAGAATTAAATCTCAGTAAGTTCAATAATAAATCATCATCAATAGAGCTCATCATGTCATGTTCAGCTGTATAAACTACAGAAAATATCTTTGGTCACATGAATGCATTATATCTGTGCACATAAGAATCATACAGTAATGATATGTATAACAAGATTAATTATTTTCATAATATCATATGATGGCCATCAACTTATTCTCATTTCTAGCTACCCCGGTCAGGGTGAGTATCCTCTACTCTCCGATACGGGCTTTTCTCGCTCCGTCCGACATGGCACACTTTCTCTTTCTTTTCTCATAATCATAATCATAACCGTTGGTAGGGCGTCCCCTACTGGTGCACCACACGGATTGCCATATGACCGTGCTCATTTATTTTCTTTTCACAATGATAGCCAAAAATATGCTTTCAATAACAAGTATGTTTATCAAAATATAACTATTACCGTAAATCATTGGTAATCATGCCATGAACATAACCAATTCAAATATCACTTTATAAAATATTTCTATGTCAGAATTTTACACTTAAGATGGTAAGAAGTTCATACAATGGCAATGGCTATGGCATATACCAATCATTTATAAGATTTGTCTTCTTTTTTAAATATTAATTTTATTTCTTTATTTTCTTTATGCAGGTTTTCATCATATCTAACCTTCTCTTACTAATCAGCGTATAACTCCCTCAATTGAACTCCGATGTAGGTGATCTTGGTGTCAATTTCAAGATAAAAAAATTATCTAAAACTATTATGTTGAACATTGTAGCGAAATATTAAGAAATCAAGGTGATATTACTCCCTAAATGTACAGGTTATTTCTTCTCGGATAGGTTCTGAGCTCTACCTACTAATTGGATAATATCTAACTTATATGGACTCCAACTTGAGTGATTCCAGTAGCTAAAATTCCGTGACACACATATCTCTAATTCTTATGTTAACCATTTATTTTAATTCCATATAGATAATTCCCAAAAATTAAAATACAGAAGGTATCCTAACATATTCTTCCCTGATGAACCATTTTCTGACCTTTGACTACTAATCAGCTCTTATCTTCCTCATATGGACTCCAAATTGAATGATTCTAGTGGCTTAAAATCCTAGACACACATAGCTATAATTCTTATGTTAACCATTTATTTTAATTCCATACAGATAAGTTTCAGAAATTAAAATACAAAAGCTATCCTAACATATTCTTCTCTGATGAACCATTTTCTGACCTTTGACTACTAATTGGACCATATCTACCTCATATGGACTCCAAATTCAATAATTCCAGTGGATTAAAATCCGTGACACATATATCTTTAATTCTTATGTTAACCATTTATTTTAATTCCTTATAGATAATTCCCAGAAATTAAAACACCGAAGCTATCCTAGCATATTCTTCCCTGATGAACCATTTTCTGACCTTTGCTTAGTAATCGGACCATATCTACATCATATGGACTCCAACTGGAATAATTCCAGTGGCTAAAAATCTGTGACAAATATATCTTTAATTCTTATGTTAACCATTTATTTTTATTCCCTATATATACCTCCCAGAAATTAAAACACATAAGCTATCCTAACATATTCTTCCCTGATGAATCATTTTCTGACCTTTGCTTACTAATCGGATAATATCTACCTCATATGGACTCCAAATTGAATAATTCCAGTGGCTAAAAATCCGTGACACATATATCTTTAATTCTTATGTTAACCATTGATTTTAATTCCCTATAGATAATTCCCAGAAATTAAAACACCGAAGCTATCCTAACATATTCTTCCCTGATGAACCATTTTCTGACCTTTGCTTAGTAATCGGACCATATCTACATCATATGGACTCCAAATTGAATAATTCCAGTGGCTAAAAATCCGTGATAAATATATCTTTAATTTGTATGTTAACCATTTATTTTAATTCCCTATAGATACCTCCTAGAAATTAAAACACAGAAGCTATCCTAACATATTCTTCCCTGATGAATCATTTTCTGACCTTTGCTTACTAGTCGGATCATATCTACCTCATATGGACTCCAAATTGAATAATTCCAGTGGCTAAAAATCCGTGACACATATATCTTTAATTCTTATGTTAACCATTTATTTTAATTCCCTATATATAATTTCCAAAAATTAAAACACAGAAGCTAAAAATTTTGCCACCCATAGCCATACCTATGCAGAACTTTCTATACCAGTCTAAGTATTCAAACATACATCACATGCAAGATCAATAAGTAACATGATATAGCAACATCATGACCAATCATCAAAGTTCTAAGAGCAAAATCTCATATAAATATTATAAGTTTCAAAAGTTTTCTTCAAAAAGAAATATTGTTAAACTTACCTGGAGCACTTAGTCCCCTAGACTTCTCCTTCCTCCTTCTTCCTTTCTTCCTCTCCTTTCCTCACTCTACCTTGCTTCTACTTTTTCCTCTCCCTTACTTGGATGAAAGTATAATGTTGTAAGGGTGGGTTTTCTTATATAGACCACCAAATAATTCACCTTTCATGATCATGGGTCTACCTTATCACAATTAGATTACACTTGGTTGAATTTTTGGAAAACAAACAACTTATGTTCTTGTCTTCCTCTTCCTTAGTCAAGATATGCATAGGAAAAGGAGATTTGTATTTTGAAAATTATGATAATATGTTCTTAAGATATGGAACAAGGTCCCTTTGATTTAGGGATTCATTTCCATTTTCTTTTGTCTGAAACAAGTATGATAGGTTTGCCTTTTTAGGTGGCAAATTTCTAGCCCTTGAATCTCCATTATTTGGTTGATATTATTTATGTGGGATAGGAATGTTTTGTCCTAATGCCATGTATTATCATACCACTTGCTAAAATTATGAGTGTAGGATATAGATGTTTTTGTCCTAAAGCCTTGTATTATCATGCCACTTGCCAAAATTATGAATGTAGAATCACACCACTTGCGAAATTTTGTCTTAATGCCATGTAACCTAATCTTTATTATTATTACATTATTATATCATCACCTAATTTATTTTATTTTATTTTTCCTCTTGGATTTGGGCTTATTCCTACCCATTATGGGCTTATTCCCACCCATTTTCTTTGCTTTGGATAAAATTCTACCTTTCTTGGAGGGCTTGGTCACATTTTCATAATTTTTGGGCTATTCGTCCAATTACTATATCCTAGTCCAAATCTATGTTTTATTTCTTGCTTAGGTTATCCAATGGGCTTGCTAGAAACTTATGTGAAGTGGAAAAACTCTATATGAAGTGTCCATAGGTAAAATCCCAATGTATGGGTAAAGATTTTAAACTTAGTAACTCTAGTTCTTGAATTAAGAAAAATTACCTTAATCCAATGTTCTTGAAATTTTATGACCTTCACTTGTTTCTAAATATTTATCTTCCTTATCCAAGAATTTTGCATCTCTTTAGTATGTTATTTCTAATTGTTTTTCCTATTAGGTTTTCCCTCTTTATTTGTTCTCTTAATGTTAAAAACATTTTCTATGCATATACATAAGGTGAAGAATTTCTAAGGATTATATTTCCTTAGATATCTAAAATATTGTCTAATAAATTTTATTTCCTTAATTAAATATTTATGTACTTTTATCAATAAAAGAAACGAAATTAGGGATATTACAGATCTCAGTAATTTATATGGTGTCTATGGTCGAGTTGATTAAAATCCCGGTAAAGGTGCAACCACCCACACTCGTATCTCCGGAACTAGTCAACAGGGATGAAAAAGATGTAATTATATATGTGTTAGACTTTTGTACGGACGCTATTGATTAAAGATATGTATGTAAACTCTGTATTGTATAAATTAAATAAATGTTATTTTGAGTTAAGTTGTAACGAGGTAATAACTTCATGGTATTCTTTTAAAAAAAATTACTTAAATGGAGTTGTTACAAAATGAAGGTTGTGATGTTCGTAAAGAGTTCTTCTTTCCAACAAGTAAATTTTTTTGTATTTTTGCCACCGTCATCCAAATGCACGAAAATGTCCACAAAGGAATCTCAACGGCCCGATTCGGTTGCCGGCTACTCAGAATCACGTGAAACGAAGGTCACGGTATTCCTAAAGAGTTCCTCTTTCCAACGAGTCCACTTTTTTGTATTTTTTTCACCGTGATTTGGATGCACGAAAATACCCCTAGTGTTTCTCGACGGCCATATTCGACCGCCGGCTACTCAGAATCATGCAAAACAAAGGTCGTGGCATGTCTAAGGAGTTCTTGTTTCCAATGAGTATACATTTTGTAATTTCGCCACTATCATCCGGATGCACGTAATGCCCCTAAAGGTTTATCAACAGCCCGATAAGATCGCCAGCTACTCAGAATCACGCGAAACGAAGGTTGTGGCGGTCCTAAAGAGTTCTTTTTTCCAATGTGTATAATTTTTTGTATTTTTGTCACCATCATCTGGATGCACATAAATACCCCCTATGGTTTCTCGAAGGACCGATTTGATTGCGGGCTACTCAAAGTCATGTGAAAGGAAGGTCGTGGCGTTCCTAAGGAGTTCTTCTTTCCAATGAGTCCACTTTTTTGTATTTTCACCATCATGATTTGGATGCACGAAAATGCACCATAGGGTTTCTCGACGGACCAATTTGACCGCCGGCTACTCAGAATTTTGCAAAACGAAGGTCATCGCATTAAAATGCTTGTGGCGTTCCATAGGAGTTCTTGTTTCCAACGAGTATAATTTTTTGTATTTTAGTGGTGCGTATTGTCGCAGGTACGCCTAAATTGATACCTTACCTCAAAACTAACCTGTAGTAGTGAGAGTAAGGGTCGATCCCACAGAGACTAGTATTACCTTATGTGATTAGAAAAAGGGGGATTGATAGTTGCAACTAAAATCAAGTAAACAATAACGAAAGTAATTAAGGGAAATTGATTAATGATAAAGACGTTGGTTTCGGTTGGTATACACCCTCAAGGGATTACATTGATCATTGACAACATAATCAATCTATAATTGAATATCTATCATTGGGTTTCTAACCCTGTTCCTCCTTATCTCTAGTGAATTAATGACAATCGCACTAATTAAACCCTAATTAACACACAATCCTTTAGCACATCGGTAAAGCATAACATATTAACTGCATAAAGAACTAGAGAAACTGACTGAGCTAAACAAATATAAACACATCGGTTATATCTAATTTAGTTAATTACTCATCATAGGTTCAATGATTTATAATCCAAAATCCTTAAAACTATTTGCCTCATGAATCACAGAATTGAAGACTTTGTTTAAAACATAATTCAGCGGTAGATTAAGACAGACAATATACTAGTAGGCCTCCTAGCAATCATATGAATAATCATTGAGAAGAAGAGTAGATGAATAATCAATACTCAATTGAAATTGAAATAATAAAATCAAATCCACATCTCACAACGTATGAAGATCCCTTGAGGTTTCAACATACCTCAACTAACTAAAAAGAACTAGCCACGCATGGCCATAAGAAAATAAAAAGAAGAATTGAAGAATGTAACTAAGAACTTGGATGAATGATTGGATGAATTGTCTGCTTGCTTTCCTCCCTTTTTATAAATTCCCTCCTCTTAATCGAAGTAGGAGTGTTTCTAGGTCAAATCCTAGCCCATTGGGATTTAATTGGAGTCAAGAAGACCTAAAAATCGCAAATTCAGCAATCTGGTGTGGCGACAAGTGCCGTAGCGCTACAAAAAGCTTCTGAAGAGGTGCCGCAGCACCTAGGCTAGCTCTGGTGCACTCTAGATTCTGACGCTCGAGCGCCGCGGCCTTCTGAACTTGCAATGACGCAGCGCTGTGGTGCTCTCTTGCGAGTGCCACAGTGCCTTGAAAACTCTAGACTTTTTCAAAGAGCCAAACACAAAAGTTGTATATCTATGTCTCTTCTTTCCATAGCTGCTAGAATCACCTTAAACAAATATAAATGGAAGGAGATATGCTAAACTTAGTGACCTAAGGTCAGAATTCATCCTGCTACACTGTGATTCTGATTTGTGAGCTCTATAAAGCTATGAAATCTCTCGAATTTGACCAAGTGTTCAACATAACAGTTGTAGCTGATTGTGTTATTGTTTATCAGCCACTTGAATCACTTTGATTGGAGTTCATAAGAGGGAGATATGCTCAAAACAATGCTGCAAGGTCTGGAATCACTGCAATGTAGCATTTTTCCATGAATTTCTTATCTTTTTCTTCTCTTTTTTTCTTCCTTTGTTCCTACAACACAAAACAAAAAACTAAGCTAATTACTAATTATATTTTACTTAAATCAAACAAAAATTAAGTTTAAAGGTATTAATATCATGCTTAATTAACATCACATCAAATACCTCCACACTCAACCTTTTGCTTGTCCTCAAGCAAAATAATCCCTAAAGACAAAAAAACAACAATCAATAATGTAGTGAGTGTTAGGCTTACCAAACGTTTGCCTCATAACTTTAAAATATATTCAAGAAATTTTTTGAAAGATCATCGTCATGCACAAGATTAACCCGAACGCAATCCATTATTTTATTCTCTTGAATCCCGAGTGTGTGTGTGTTTTGGGCTATTAAATTTTCTTTTACCCAGCTGAGTTTATATATCCCAAAATTTTGGTTGTAGATCTCTAAATAGTTTAGGATTTCCATATGCTTATTCTTCATGACACTCTCCACTAATGTAGGACAAAACTACCTCTAGGATCAATAGGACTTTATTTGGCTTGTAATATGGCCAGGGTATAAGGTAGGATAAAGGATACAAATTTAGGCTCAATCACCCAACAACACATGACTAAATATGATCTATTGAGCTTTTTCAAGTTTGGAGGACTTTCCCCCACATTTATTTTCTTACTTCAATTGAGTTTGATCCATCATTTTCCTTGATTCTCAAAAAGTTTTTTTTTCAACGACAACATATGCTTTTATTCTCTTTGGAATTTTCTTTTCTTCCTTTTTCATAATTCTCTCTTTTTTTTTCTTTGCATAATTCTTTTCTTTTTCTTGCTCCACCCTTCCACCCTTTTGTCAATTTAAGCTCTACAAAACAAGTATTCAACAAAATAATCATGGAGTGAGTGAATGGGATAAAGAAAAATAAGGATATTCGTACAAAATTTGGCTTTTTGGCTCATTTGTGGTTTTTAGAGGAAAAAGTTCATTAAGCACAAAATAGAGGAACTAGAGATATTTCATTGTTTAGGTTAGGCTTGAAAGGCTCAATCTATCTAATAATGCCTAAATCATCTCCTAAATAATAGTATTAGCCTAGAATTTCACCTCAAGCAACATTCAAATAAGTTCTAGAATCATGTTGAGATCATGAAATAATTTTGAATTATATAAACCTTCTCTAAGTAAAAGATAAAATTGAATGCCCAAAGTTATTGTGCAAAAATATTTCAGGATTCCAAAGTCAAAAAGTAATAAATTGCAAAAGGGATAAAATTGTATATAACCATGAATTTTTTATATTTTTCAAGAGCTAAAAAATTTTTTTTGGACAATCATATCATTGGCTGTTGGTTATGCCTAACATCCCAAAACATAAATTGAACACTCACACAATCACTCAACTTGCTAAACGCAATAAAAGTGCATTAATAGTGAAAATCAGAAAATTGATGCTCAATATAGGTTCATAATGATTCAGACAATTATACGCCCACCCCCACACGTAAACTTTACATTGTCCTCAATGTAAAAGAAAGATAAGAATTAGGGAAAGATATAGAAAAACATATAAGTTAAGTGAACTCCCCTAAATTTGTTTGGAGTGGAATGAGCATGTTGCATTACTGGACCATGAATATTTCTGATTCCCACTTTTTCTTTTTCTTTTTTTATTATGTTGGGTTGCCTCCTAATAAGCACCTTTGTTTAATGTCATTGGCTTGACCCAGCTCCCTATCTTTGTTCATGGAGGCTCTTTGATGTTCACTTTAAAATTTTGGGACTGATTCAATCCTTGAAATTCAACTGCATAACTAGAAGCCACATTAGTAATAACAAGTGGTCCTAACCAAGGGAGAGATTTCTTACCTTTAAGGGGTCTAACTCCTTTTATTTCTAGAACTTGATGCAACTTTTTAGTCGAGTCTATGCCTTTAAGGTTTGCAATTATTTTTGTAATGGCGTTTCTTTTTTCTTGAAGAATATGCATCAATTCCTCTTCTTTTTTAACACCTAAACTTTTTGTAACTATAATAGGTGATGCATCTCCTACTTCCAAGTATTTCAGATGATTAGGAAGAGGTGACAAAATTGATACACGATCCTGCAAAACAGAAGGTGCAAGAGTAGTATCAGAATTTGATAATTCCATATAAGCAATCTTACCTTTTGGTAGCTCTTTTGAAAAATCATTGAGTGCAGCCAGTTTCTCCTTTGTTTCTTCATCTAAGTCTATCTCACCATCATCTTCTGCTATGGATTTGTTCACACTTTCCTCTATTTTATCCTTTTCATCTAATTCAAACACATCGTATGCCAAAGAATCAAGTACATCAATGGAATAGATAGGAGTATCATCACCTAGGTGTTTCGTGGCTTCATACATATTGAATTTTATTGCTTCACCATCAAATTCCATAGTGAATGTACCATTGTGAACATCTATCTTGGTTTTAGAGGTTTTTAAGAATGGTCTCCCTAATAATATTGGAGAAGTAAAATCCCCATTGTCCATGTCAAGCACATAAAAATCTGCAGGGAACACCAAATCATCTACCTGCACCAAGACATCCTCAATTATTCTCTTAGGATATGTAGTGGACTTGTCTGCTAGTTGAATTATCAAATTTGCAGAGTTCAATGGTCCCAAATTCAAAGATGTATATAAAGAATATGGCATAACATTGATGGAAGCTCCTAAATCTAACATAGCCTTTTCAATGCGAGTTCCCCCAATTTTGCATGGAATAGTAAACATACTTGGATCCTTGTATTTAGTAGGGAGTTTTGTCTGTATCATAGCAGATACATTCTGACTCATATGAATCTTTTCAAAATCTTTTAGTTTTTGCCCTTTTTTTTAGTACATAGTTCTTTCAAGAACTTTGCATATCTTGTCACCTGTTTAATGGTATCTAGAAGGGGGAGATTAACTTCACATTTTCTAAATATGTCATATAATTAAGAAGTTTTCTCATTTAGCCCATTCTCTTTAAGAGCTTCTGGAAAAAGAGGCATTACTTCATAATTTGGAGTAGATAGAGACTTACCTGTAGATGCTTCTTTCTCCTTATTTAATTTCTCTTGCTTTTTAGGAGAAGAAACAGATGGTGGACCTTCAATTTCTTTACCATTCATTGAAATAATTACACTGACATTTTCTCTAGGATTTACCACAGTTTGAGAGGGTAGCTTACCTGATTCTTAAGCATCTAATTGATTGACTGTGGTTGCTATTTGGCCTATCTGAGTTGTCAAGTTCTGAATACTAGCTCTTGTCTCTTGCTGAAATTGTTGAAAGTTATGTGCAAGAGATTTGACAACATCTTCGAAGGAATTACTTACCTAGTGATCCTGAGATGCATTTTGTCTAAGATAATAGGCTTGCTGAATTTGCTGAAAATTTTGTCCTACAGGCCTATTTTGTGCATTCCCATATCTGAAATTGGGATGATCCTTCCATCCAGGATTGTATGTATTAGCATAAGGATCATACCTCTTTGGTTGATCAGAAAAACCTCCTACAGCATTCACTTGTTCTGTGAATTCCTCTTGAAGTGTAGGGCACACATCAGTGGAGCGCCCTGTTGCTGAACATATTCCACAGACTTTAACTTGCTGTAGTGTACCTGTAGCCATTTGGCGCACAAGAGAGGTAAGTTTAGATATTTTGATTCTGAAGAGAAGTAGTACTTACCTCATGGGCATGTCTAATATGAGTATCATGCCTAATTCCACATTGTTGAGAATTGGAAGCCATATTTGATATTTGGATTCTGGATGCTTCAAGAGTTTTATCTACTAGTGCTCCTCCACTAGCTGCATCTATCATGCTCATATCTCCCTGTAAAATACCTTCATAGAAATATTGGATTAGTAGTTGCTCACTAATCTAATGATGTGGGCAGCTTCCACAAAGTTTTTTAAACCTCTCTCAATATTCACAAAAGTGTCTCTCCATGCAATTGCCTAATGCCGCATATTTCTTTCCTGATAGTAACGGCTCTAGATGCAGGAAAATAACGTTCTAAAAACATTCTCTTCATCTCATTCCAAGTAGTGATAGTACCAGAGGGTAAATAATACAACCAATCTTTGGCTAAATCTCTTAATGAAAAAGGAAAAGCCCTGAGTTTTATTTGTTCCTCAGTTACTCCAAGGGGCTTCATACTGATACATACCACATGAAATTCCTTCAAATGTTTATGCGGGTCTTCAACTACAAGACCATGAAAATTAGGTAAGAGATGAATTAATCCAGATTTTAATTCAAAATTAACATTGTCATCAAGGTTAGGAAAAGTAATGCATAAGGGTTGCTGATGCAAATCTGGAGCTACAAGCTCCTTCAGAGTGGGGTGCCTCGCCATGGTTACTTCCTCCTTTTCTTGATCAATGTCCTCTTGAAGTTCTCTTATGTGCCTGTATACAGATTTTCCAATATCTGGATTGAACTCGAAATTTTGAGAATTAGAAGAACGAGTCACAGACATAAATCAAAATAAAATCACAAAAAGTAATAGACGCAGTCCCCAGTAACGGCGCCAAAATTTGGTGCACACTATCGCAGGTACGCCTAAATTGATACTTTACCTCAAAACTAACCTGTAGTAGTGGGAGTAAGGGTCGATCCCACAGAGACTGGTATTACCTTATGTGATTAGAAAAAGAGGGGATTGATAGTTGTAACTAAAATCAAGTAAACAATAACGAAAGTAATTAAGAGAAAGTGATTAATGATAAAGACGTTGGTTTCGGTTGATATCCACAGTCAAGGGATTGCATTGATCATTGACAACATAATCAATCTGTAATTGAATATCTATCATTGGGTTTCTAACCCTGTTCCTCCTTATGTCTAGTGAATTAATGACAATCGCACTAATTAAATCCTCAGTAACACGCAATCCTTTAGCACATCGGTAAAGCATAACGTATTAAACGCATGAAGAACTAGAAAAACTGACAGAGCTAAACAAATATAAACACATTGGTTATATCTAATTTAGTTAATTACTCATTATAGGTTCAATGATTTATAATCCAAAATCCTTAAACCTATTTGCCTCATGAATCACAAAATTGAAGACTTTGTTCAAAACATAATTCAGCGGTAGATTAAGACAGACAATATACTAGTAGGCCTCCTAGCAATCATATGAATAATCATTGAGAAGAAGACTAGATGAATAATCAATACTCAATTCAAATTGAAATAATAAAATCAAATCAACATCTCACAATGCATGAAGATCCCTTGAGGTTTCAACCTACCTCAACCAACTAAAAAGAACTAGCCACGCAGGGCCATAAGAAAATCAAAAGAAGAATTAAAGAATGTAACTAAGAACTTGGATGAATTCTATGCTTGCTTTCCTCCCTTTTTAAAGATTCCCTCCTCCTAATCGAAGTAGGAGTGTTTCTAGGTCAAATCCTAGCTCGTTGGGCTTTAATTGGAGTCAAGAAGACCTAAAAATCGTAAATTCAGCAATCTGGTGCGGCGGTGAGCGTCGCGACGCTATGAAAAGCTTCTGACGAGGCACCATGGTGCCTAGGCTAGTTCTGGCACACTCTGGATGCTAACGCTCAGGTGCCACGACGCCCGGTTCTTCTGGGCAACAAATGCCGCGGCGCGCTAGGGAGCGCCGCGGCCCTTCGAACCTGCAATGACGCAGCACCGCGGCGCTATATTGTGAGCGTCGTGGCACCCAGAAAAATCTAGAATTTACCAAAGAACCAAACATGAAAGTTGTAACTCTATGTCGTTTCTTTTCATAGCCACTGGAATGACCTTAATCCAATCTAAATTAAAGGATTTATGCTAAACTTAGTGACCTAAGGTCAGAATTCATCCTGCTGCACTGTGATTCTGATTTACAAGCTCTATAAAGCTATGAAAGCTCTCGTATTTGACCAAGTGTTCAACATAACAGTTGTCGATGATTGTGTTATCTTTTCACAGCCACTTGAATCACTTTTATTGGAGTTCATAAGTGGGAGATATGCTCAAAACAATGATGAAAGGTCTGGAATCACTGCAATGTAGCATTTTTCCAGGAATTTCTTATCTTTTTCTTCTCTTTTGTTCTTCCTTTGTTCCTACAACACAAAACACAAAACAAAGCTAATTCCTAATTATATTTTACTTAAATCAAACAAAAAGTAAGTTTAAAGGTATTAATATCATGCTTAATTAACATCACATCATTTAGCCACCGTCATCCGGACGCATAAAAATAACCCCTATAGTTTTTCGATCACTGGATAATCGAAATCAAGTTAGACGATCGTCGTGGCGTTCCTAAGGAGTTCTTCTTTGCAACGAGTCCACTTTTTTGTATTTTCACCGCCGTGATTTGGATGCTCAAAACTGCCTCCTACGATTTCTCGACGGCCCTTTTCGCCAACTACTTAAAACCATGCAACACGAAGGTTGTGGCGTTCCTAAAGAGTTCTTCTTTCCAACATGTATATTTTTTTGTATTTTTGCCACTGTCATCCGGATGCACAAAAATACCCCCTAGGGTTTCTCGATGGCCTGATTCTACTGTTGGTTACTCGAAGTCAGGAGACACGATGGTTGTGGCATTCCTAAGGAGTTCTTCTTTCCAACAAGTTCACTTTTTTATATTTTCGCCACCCAGATTAGGATGCACGGAAATGCTTCCTGGGGTTTCTCGATGGCTCTATTTGATCGCTGGCAACTCAGAAGCATGCAAATTGAAGGTCGTGGAATTCTTAAGGAGTTCTTGTTTCTAACGAGTATATTTTTTTGTATTTTTGCCACCATCATTCGGATGCAAGTAAATGCCCCCAAAGGTTTCTCGACAGCCCGATTCAATCGCCGGCTACTCAGAATCACACGAAACGAAGGTTGTGGCATTCTTAAAGAGTTCTTCTTTCCAACGTGTAATTTTTATTTTTATTTTTTCCACTGTCATCGGGATGCACAAAAATAACACCTAAAATTTCTCGATGTCCCCATTCTACCGCCGTCTACTCGACATCACGCGAAACAAAGGTCGTGGCGTTCCAAAGAAGTTCTCTTTTCTAACAAGTATATGTTTTTTGTATTTTTTGCCACCGTCATCTAGATGCACGTAATTGCTCCCAAAGGTTTCTCGACAGCCCGATTCGATCGCCTGCTACTCAGAATCACATGAAACGAAGGTTATGGTGGTCCTAAAGAGTTCTTCTTTCCAACGTGTATATTTTTTTGTATTTTTACCACCATCATTGGGATGCACGAAAATACCCCCTAGAGTTTCTCAACTGCCCAATTCGACTGCCGACTAGTCGGAAACACTTGAAACAAAGGTCGTGGCATTCCTAAAGAGTTATTCTTTCCAACGAGTATATGTTTATGTATTTGTGCCACCGTCATCCAGACGCACAAAAATAACCCCTATAGTTTCTCGACAGCTCGATTCAATCGCCGGCTAATTGGAATTAGATAAGACGATTATCGTGGCATCCCCAAGGAGTTCTTCTTTTGAACGAGTCCACTTTTTTGTATTTTTGCCACCGTGATTTACATGCAAAAAAATACCCCCTAGGGTTTCTCGACTGATCGATTCGACCGCCGACTAGTCGGTCGTGGCATTCTTAAAGCGTTCTTGTTTCCAACGAGTATATTTTTTTTTGTATTTTTGCCATGATCATCCGATGCACGAAAATGTCCACAAAGGATTCAAAATGGCGCGATTCGGCTGCTGGTTACTCAGAATCCCATGAAACGAATTTGGTGGGGTTCCTAAGGAGTTTGATGTGAGCACGGCTAGCGAATGGAAATGGAATGCAAACCTGCTGGAAGTCCAAAGTGGACCTGTCATAAGAGCTCGAGCTAAAAGATTCGAAGAAGAATTTAATGGTCTAATTTTAGAAGCCCAACAAGGAGATACCTGCATCAATTCAAAAGAAGAGCGCAAAACTGGTCCATATCATTAAAGCCCACTTGAATATAGGTCAAGACAAGCCAATCTGCATATGGGCTTAAAGTGCAAGAAGATTGAAGGCTAAAAATTGAATATCGGCCCAAAATAATGGATTTATTTAATGGCCTAATTTAAGCTACGTTTTTTTTTCTGATTTATTTACTTTTAGTATTTTATTTATTTGACTAGGAAAGTTTCCTATTTCATAGTTTCTAGAAGAGTTTCCTATTTGTATTTTTCCTTGCCCTATAGGAGTTTCCTATTTGATAGTTTCTAGAACAGTTTCCTATTTCTATTCTTCCTTGTCCTATAGGAGTTTCCTATATAGTTTTCCTTCTAAGTTTAGGTAATTGGCCTATAAATAGGTATGTATACTCATTAACAATTCAGATTATGATATATATTATTGAGAGTGTTTTCTCTTTGGTTCTTTAAAGAACTTTTCTGAACTTATCAAGATTTATCTTGTGGCGTTCAAGCAAGACTTATCACTCACAATCTTCTTCCTCTTTCTTGAGTGTGGCGTCTACAATATTTCTATACCTGTGGTTCTTATCTCTTTATAGATAACGGGTCAAGGTCATTTTATTTTAATTTATTTTTGTTATAAATCTGATTGGAATACGATCCTTGAATTTGGATCCCATATTGATTCCGGGTCTCACTACTCTTGGTGAGGTTCATATCAGGGGTTCACATCATTTGGTATCCGAGCCTAAGTTCTAAATCAGGTTTGATCTATCTTATTTGTTTTCTTATTCTTATTCCATCTTACTATCTCGTATTTTTTTTTTGTGTTCTTCGTTCTTCTTATCTTCTAATTTTCGTTTTATTTCTATTGTTCTTAGTTCAAGTACATATTCTGAAAAAAAAAAATTCGAAAAAAAATTTGAAAAAAAAAATTCGGAATTAAAAAAAAAAGAAAAAAAAAGAGTGCAGAATTCTAAAAAAAAAAGAAAAGAAATTCGAAAAAAAAGGGCTAGAATTCAGTAGTGTTGAAATTCGAGTTTTACCAATTGTTTTACGTGCATCAAGTGTTGTTCTTGCTTTGATCTCTTATTCCATTTGCTTTTCTTACTTCGACTATTTTTTTTTATCTCAATTGTTTCAGTCATTGATTTTTCTCTATTTTAGTTGCTTCTTGTTGTGATTTTTTCCAATTGCTTATCTTGTCTTTAATTTCATTTTCTTCATTTCCTACTATTACTTTGTTCCCTTTGTTTCTTAAAATTCTGTTTTTTTTCTTCTTCCTTTACTCTTTGTATTCTATTAGTTGAGTTTGGATTGTTGCAAGAATATTTTTTATGTGAGTTTGTTTGAGTTCAATAAAGAACTGAAAGAGGGGACTAAGAGAGGAAAAAGGCATGAGGGTGTGAGCTTATAAGAGGGTAAAAGCCAAATTTGAGTAAACACGAGTGTGAGTGCCATTAATCTTGAGAGAAACACGTGAGTTAGTGTTGTGAGAATTTATTTTACTCTAACATTGTTTTGCAGAAAAATCATGTAACACAAGGACAAAAATATTTTTGAAGGCGTGTCGAGAATGGTGGATTCAAAGTTGATGATGGAAACTTTAATGAGTGAGATGAGGCAAGTTTTGAAAGAGGAGATAGAACAAGTTCATGAACATTTAGATCGGGTAGAGAATTCTCAATATACACCCAATATGCATAGGAGAGAAATAGTTCAACCGAAGAAAGTAAGTTTTGAAAGTAGAGAGTATTATAGAGATGATTTTAATGAAGTTGGCAAAGATTTGAGTAAAAGATATGGTGGGAGGTTTAGAGAAGTTAAGAATTGGGAAAATAATAACTTGTGTAGTTTTAAGACGAAGGTTCCGTCGTTTCAAGGTAAAAATGACCCCGAAGCTTATCTAAATTGGGAGAGAAGGATGGAGTTGTTGTTTGGGTGTTACAACTATTCTGAGTTGAAAAAGGTAAAATTGGCTACCATTGAATTTATTGACTATGCTATTATTTGGTGGGATCAATTGATTTTAAACAGGAGACGAAATGGAGAAAGACCCATTGAGACGTGGGAGGAGATGAAAGCAGTTATGAGGAAGCGATTTATTCCAAGTCACTACCATAGGGACTTATTTAAGAAGTTGCGAAGCCCTACTCAAGGTTCTCAAAGTGTTAGAGACTACTATGATGATCAAGTGAGGCAAAAGAAAGAGAGTGAAGAAAAGAAAATGAGTGAAAGAATTAAGAGAGAAAAAGAGAGAGAGGTTGAGAAAATTATGAAAGAAAAAGAGATAGAGGCCGAGAAAGTTAAGAGAGAAAATGAAAGAGAGGCTGAGAAAATTGATGGAAAAATTACAAGAACCAATTGGGTCATCGAAAGAAAAGTCGAGAGAAAACAAATGAATTTTTATGCAAAAGAAAGTGTGACAAAAAAATGTTTTGTTTTCAATTTTGCCAATGATTGTATTAATGAGCTTAACTCTTACTTACCAAATATTGAAGTTTCTATTTTGCAGGATAATGTTCTCAATGCATATGAGAAAGTGGCATTTGATAAGTTATTTGAGCATAATGATTTTCTTTTTAGAGAAAACAAATTGTTTATGCTTAAATATTCATTGCATGACTTGCTTGTTAAGGAAGCACAAGGAGGTGGTTTGATGAGGAATTTTGACATATCTAAGATTTTAGATGTTTTGCATATGAAACATGATGTGAAACAAATATATGAGGAGATTATCACTTGTAGGCAAGTTAAGGGTAAGATGAAGCCTAATGGATTATATAATTCTTTGCATCTACCTAGTGAACTTTGGATTGACTTATCTACAGATTTTGTGTTGAGTTTACCTAGGTCAAAATGGGGTAGAGATTCTATATACACGGTTGTTGACAAATTTTCTAAAATGACACATATCATACCATGTCATAAAATCGATGATGTATCACATATTGCTAATTTATTTTTCAAGAAAATTGTGAGATTGCGTGGCATGCCCAGTATTGAGTCTAATTTTTTTCTGAAACATGTCAAGTTTGTATATAATAAGAGTGTGCATTTTGCAACTAAGTTTTCACATTTTGAAATTGTGCATGGTTTAGATCCATTAACTCCTTTGGATTTAATTCCTTTATCGATGGATGATTGTGTTAACTTAGATGAAAAGAAGAAAGTTGATTTTGTTAAGCAGATCTATAAGAAGGCAAGGCAAGACATTGAGAAAAAAATTGAACAATATGTCAATAAACCTAAAAAGGGACACAAAAGAATTATATTTGATCCTGGAGATTGGGTTTGGTTGCATATGAGAAAGGAAATGATTGTACCTCAAAGACATTTGAAACTACTTCGAAGAGGATATGGTTTATTTCAAGTGATTGAAAGAATCAATATCAATGCCTACAAGCTAAATCTTCCAAGTAATGATAATGTTAGTGTGTGTTTTAAAGTTATTGATTTAACTCTTTTTTATGTAGGTGCTGATTTGAGGACAAATCATTTTCAAGAGGAGGGGAATGATGTGAGCACGGCTAGCGAATGGAAATGGAATGCAAACCTGCTGGAAGTCCAAAGTGGACCTGCCATAAGAGCTCGAGCTAAAAGATTCGAAGAAGAATTTAATGGTCTAATTTTAGAAGCCCAACAAGGAGATACCTGCATCAATTCAAAAGAAGAGCGCAAAACTGGTCCATATCATTAAAGCCCACTTGAATATAGGTCAAGACAAGCCAATCTGCATATGGGCTTAAAGTGCAAGAAGATTGAAGGCTAAAAATTGAATATCGGCCCAAAATAATGGATTTATTTAATGGCCTAATTTAAGCTACGTTTTTTTTTCTGATTTATTTACTTTTAGTATTTTATTTATTTGACTAGGAAAGTTTCCTATTTCATAGTTTCTAGAAGAGTTTCCTATTTGTATTTTTCCTTGCCCTATAGGAGTTTCCTATTTGATAGTTTCTAGAACAGTTTCCTATTTCTATTCTTCCTTGTCCTATAGGAGTTTCCTATATAGTTTTCCTTCTAAGTTTAGGTAATTGGCCTATAAATAGGTATGTATACTCATTAACAATTCAGATTATGATATATATTATTGAGAGTGTTTTCTCTTTGGTTCTTTAAAGAACTTTTCTGAACTTATCAAGATTTATCTTGTGGCGTTCAAGCAAGACTTATCACTCACAATCTTCTTCCTCTTTCTTGAGTGTGGCGTCTACAATATTTCTATACCTGTGGTTCTTATCTCTTTATAGATAACGGGTCAAGGTCATTTTATTTTAATTTATTTTTGTTATAAATCTGATTGGAATACGATCCTTGAATTTGGATCCCATATTGATTCCGGGTCTCACTACTCTTGGTGAGGTTCATATCAGGGGTTCACATCAGAGTTCTTCTTTCCAACGAGTAAATTTTTTTGTATTTTTGCCACCGTCATCTGGATGCACGTAAATGCCCCCAAAGGTTTCTCGGCAGATCAATTTGATAGCTGCCTCTTCAGAATCGTGCAAAACGAAGGTTGTGGCGTTCCTACGGAGTTCTTGTTTCTAACGTGTATACCTTTTTGTATTTTTGCCATCGTCATCCAGATGCACCACAATACCTCGTAAGGTTTCTCGATGTCCCGATTCGACCGCCGGGTACTCAAAGTCACGCGAAACAAAGGTCATGGCGTTACTAAGGAGTTCTTCTTTACAATGAGTATATTTTTTTGTATTTTTGCCACCGTCATCTAGATGCACGTAAATGACCCGAAAGGTTTCTTGACAGCCTGATTCAATCGCTGGCTACTCAAAATCACACGAAACGAAGGTTTTGGCGTTCCTAAAGAGTTCTTCTTTCCAACGTGTATATTATTTTGTATTTTTGCCACTGTCATACGGATGCACAAAAATACCTCCCAGGGTTCCTCGATGACCCCATTCGACCGCCGACTACTCTAAGTCACACGAAACGAAGGTCGTGGCGTTCCTAAAGAGTTTTTCTTACCATCGAGTATATTTTTTTGTATTTCTTGCCACTGTCATCCGGATGCACATAAATGCCCCGAAAGGTTTCTCCACAGCCCGATTTGATCGTCGGCTACTCAGAATCATGCAAAACGAAGGTTGTGGTGGTCCTAAAAAGTTTTTCTTTCCAACGTGTATATTTATTTGTATTTTTTGCCACCATCATCCGGATGGACAAAAATAACCCCTAGGGTTTCTCGATGGCCCGATTCGACCACCACCTACTCGAAATAAGGCGAAACGAAGGTTGTGGCGTTCCTAATGAGCTCTTCTTTCCAACGAGTCCACTTTTTTGTATTTTTGCCACCATGATTTCGATGCACGAAAATGTCCCCTATGGTTTCTCGACGGACCTATTTGACCGCCGGCTAATCGAAATCGTGCAAAACGAAGGTCGTCGCTTTACAAAGCTTGTGGCGTTCGTAAAAAGTTCTTGTTTCCAACGAGTATACTTTGTTGTAATTTCACCACCGTCATCCAGATGAACAAAAATACCCCTAAGCTTTCTTGACTGCCCGATTCAAGCTGAATCGTCAGAATCACGCGAAACAAATATCGAGACATTCGCAAGGAGTTCTTCTTTTCAACGAGTCCACTTTTTTGTATTTTCACCACCGTCTTCCGGATGCACGAAAATATCCCCAAAAGATTCCCAACAACCTGATTGAACTACCAGCTACTCAAAATCACGCGAAACGAAGGTTATGGCGTCCCAAAGGAGTTCCTCTTTCCAATGTGTCCAGCTTTTTTTATTTTCACAACTGCCATCCTGATGACAAAAATGCCCCCTTGAGTTTCTCGACGACCCAATTCGACCCCCAACTAGTCAGAAACACTCGAAATGAAGATCGTGGCATTCCTAAAGAGTTCTTCTTTCCAACGAGTATATTATTTTGTTTTTTTACCATTGTCATGCGGATGCACAAAAATGCGCCCTAGCATTTCTACACGTCTCGATTACACCGTCGGCTACTTAGAATCATGTGAAATGAAAGTCATAATGTTCATAAGGAGTTCTTCTTTCCAACAAATCTACGTTTTTTGTATTTTTGCCACTGTCTTATGGATACACAAAAATGTCCCAAAAGGATTCTCAACGGCCCGATTCAAATTTCGGCTGCACAGAGTCACACAAAATGAAGGTCGTGGCATTTCTAAAGAGTTCTTTCCAACGTGTATATTTTTTATATTTTTGCCACCGTTATCCGGATGCACGAAAATACCCCCTAGGGTTTCTCGACGGCCCAATTCAACCGTCGACTACTCGAAATCACACGAAACGAAGGTCGTGGCATTCCTAAGGAGTTCTTTCCAACAAGTCCACTTTTTTTTATTTTCGCCACTGTGATTCGGATGCACGAAAATGCCACCTAGGGTTTTTCAACGGCACTATTCCATCGCCGGCTACTCGGAATCATGAAAAACGAAGGTCCTGGCGTTACAAAGCTTGGGGAGTTCGTAAAGAGTTCTTGTTTCCAATGAGTATACTTTTTTGTAATTTTTCCACCGTCATCCAGATAAACAAAAATACCCTCTAAGCTTTCTCAACTGACCGATTTGAGCTGACTCGTAGGAATCACGCGAAACAAAGGTCGGGGCATTCCTAAGGAGTTCTTCTTTTCAATGAGTCCACTTTTTTGTATTTTTGCCACCGTCTTTTGGATGCCTGAAAATATCCCCAAAGGAATCTCAACAACCCGATTGGACTGCCGACTACTCAAAATCACGCAAAACGAAGGTCATGGTGTTCCAAAGGAGCTCCTCTTTCGAACGAGTCCACCATTTTATATTTTTGCCACCGTTATCCTGATCACGAAAATGCCCCCTTGTGTTTCTCGACAAAACAATTCGACCACCGACTAGTCGTAAACACTCGAAACGAAGGTCATGGTGTTCCTAAAAAGTTCTTCTTCCCAACGAGTATATTTTTTTTGTATTTTTGCCCTCGTGATGCGAAAGCACAAAAATGTGCCCCAGCGTTTCTCAACGTCCCGATTAGACTGCCAGCTACTCAAAATCACGCGAAACGAAGGTCGTAATGTTCCTAAGGAGTTCTTCTTTCCAACCAATCCACGTTTTTGTATTTTTTCCACCGTCTTCTAGAGGCATGAAAATATCCCAAATGGATTCTCAATGGCCCTATTCAAATTCCGGCTACACATAATCATGCAAAACAAAGGTTGAGGCATTCTTAAAGAGTTTTTCTTTCCAACATGTATATTTTTTTTGTATTTTTTACACCATTATCTGGAAGAAGGAAAATACCCCCTAGGGTTTCTAGACGGCCCGATTCGACCGACGGCTATTTAAAGTCACACGAAACGATGGTCGTGGCATTCCTATGGAGTTTTTCTTTCGAACGTGTATATTTTTTTGTACTTTTTCCAGCGTCATCCGGATGCAAGCAAATACACCCTAGGGTTTCTAGACGGCTCGATTCGACCACTGGCTACTTGAAATCACACGAAACGAAGATCGTGGTGTTCCTAAGGAATTCTTTCCAATGAGTCCACTTTTTTGTATTCTTGCCACTGTGATTTGGATGCACCAGCTACTTGGAATCATGAAAAATGAAGGTCGTGACATTACAAAGCTTGTGGCGTTCGTAAAGAGTTATTCTTTCCAACGAGTATACTTCTTTGTAATTTTGCCACCGTTATTCGGATGAACAAAAATACCCCTAAGATTTCTCAACTCCCCGATTCAAGCTGACGCGTCGGAATCACGCGAAACAAAGGTCATGACGTTCCTAAGGAGTTCTTTTTTTCAACGAGTGCACTTTTTTCTATTATCGCCACCGTCTTCTAGATGCATGAAAATATCCCGAAAGGATTCTCATCAACCAGATTCGACTACTGGCTACTCAGAATCACGCGAAACGAAGGTCACGGCGTTCTAAAGGAGATCCTTTTTCCAACGAGTCCACCATTTTATATTTTCGTCACCTTCATCCTGATCACGAAAATGCCCCCTTGAGTTTCGCGACGACCCAATTCGACCACCGACTAGTCGAAATTGGTCGAAACAAAGGTCGTGCCATTGCTAAAGAGTTCTTCCTTCCAACGAGTATATTTTTTTGTATTTTTGCCACCGTCATGCGGATGCACAAAAATGCCCCCTAGTGTTTCTCGATGTCCCAATTAGAACGCCAACTACTAAGAATCACGCGAAACGAAGGTCATAAATTTCCTAAGGAGTTCTTCTTTCCAACCAATCCACGTTTTTGTATTTCGCCACTGTCATCCGGATGCACAAAAATGTCCTCAAAGGATTCTCAACGGACTGATTCAAATTTCGGCTACACAGAATCACGCAAAACGAAGGTCGGGGCGTTCCTAAAGAGTTCTTCTTTCCAACGTGTATATTTTTTTGTATTTTTGCCACCGTCGTTCGGATGCACGAAAAAACTCCCTAGGGTTTGTCGGCGGCCCGATTCTATCGCCGGCTATGCGAAATCACACGAAACGAAAGACGTGGCATTCTTATGGAGTTCCTTCCAACGAGTCCATTTTTTTGTATTTTTGCCACCGTGATTTGGATGCATGAAAATGCCCCCTAGTGTTTTTCGACAGCCCTATTCGACCACCGGCTACTCAGAATCATGAAAAACGAAGGTCGTGGCATTATAAAACTTGTGGCATTTGTAAAGAGTTCTTGTTTCCAACAAGTATACTTTTTTGTAATTTCTCCACCGTCGTCCGGATGAACAAAAATACCCCCTAAGTTTTCTCAACTTCGTGATTCAAGCTGACGCGTCGTAATCACACGTATCAAAGGTCATGACGTTCTTAAGGAGTTCTTCTTTTTAACGAGTCCACTTTTTTCTATTTTCGCCATCGTCTTCCGGATGCACAAAAATATCCCCAAAGGATTCTCAAAAAACCCGATTCGACTGCCGGCTACTCAAAATCACATGAAACGAAGGTTATGGCATTCCAAAAGAGTTCCTCTTTCCAAAGAGTCCACCATTTTATATTTTCGCCACCGTCATTCTGATCACGAAAATGCCCACTTGAGTTTCTCAACGACCCAATTCGACCGCCGACTAGTCGAAAACAATCGAAACGAAGGTCCTGGCGTTCTTAAAGAGTTCTTCTTTCCAACGAGTATATGTTTTTTGTATTTTTGCCACCGTCATCCGAACGTACGAAAATAATCCCTAGGCATTCTAGACTTACCGATTCGACCGCCGGCTACTCGAAATCACACCAATTAAAGGTCGTGGCGTTCCTAAGGAGTACTTTCCAACAAGTCCACTTTTTTGTATTTTCACCACTGTGATTTGGATGGACGAAAATGCCCCCTAGGGTTTTTCGACAGACCTATTCGACTGTCGTTTGGATGAACGGAAAATCCCCCTAGGGTTTGTCGACAGCCCGATTCCACCGCCGGCTACGCGAAATCACACGAAACGAAGGACGTGGCGTTCCTATGGAGTTCCTTCCAACGAGTCCATTTTTTTGTATTTTTACCATCGTGATTTCGATGCATGAAAATGCCCCCTAGGGTTTTTCGACAGCCCTATTCGACCGCCGGCTAATCAAAATCATGAAAAACGAAGGTCGTGGCGTTACAAAGCTTATGGCGTTCGTAAAGAGTTCTTGTTTCCAACGAGTAAACTTTTTTGTAATTTCGCCACCGTCGTCAAGATGAACGAAAATACCCCCTAAGATTTCTCGACTGCCCGATTAAAGCTGACTCGTCGGAATCACGTGAAACAAAGGTTGGGACGTTCCTAAGGAATTCTTCTTTTGAACGAGTCCACTTTTTTTATTTTTTCCACCATCTTCCGGAGGCACAAAAATATCCCTAAAGGATTCTCAACAACCCAATTCAACTGCTGGCTACTCAGTATCAAGCGAAACGAAGGTCATGGCGCTCCAAAGGAGTTCCTTTTCCTAAGGAGTCCACCATTTAATATTTTTGCCACCGTCATTCTGATCATGAAAATTCCCCACTGAGTTTCTCGATGACCTAATTCGACTGCCGACTAGTCGGAAACACTCGAAACGAAGGTCGTGGCGTTCCTAAAGAGTTCTTCTTTCCAAAGAGTATAATTTTTTGTATTTTTTCCACCGTCATCTGAACGTACAAAAATAATCCCTAGGCATTCTAGACGGATCGATTCGACCGCCGGCTACTCAAAATCACACAAATTGAAGGTCGTGGCGTTCCTAAGGAGTACTTTCCAATGAGTCCACTTTTTTGTATTTTAGCCACCATGATTTGGATGCACGAAAATTCCCCTTAGGGTTTTTTGACAGACCTATTCGACCGTCGGCTACTCGAAATCATGAAAAACGAAGGTCATGGCGTTACAAACTTATGGCATTCATAAAGAGTTCTTGTTTCCAACGAGTATACTTCTTTATAATTTCGCCACCATCATCCGGATCAACAAAAATATCCCCTAAGCATTCTCGACTGCCCGATTCAAGCTGAGTCAGAATCACGTGAAACAAAGTTGGGGACATTCCTAAAGAGTACTTCTTTTCAATGAGTCCAATTTTTCTTCTTTTCGCCACCGTCATCCTGATCCCGAAAATGCCCCCTTGAGTTTCTCGACGACCTAATTCGACCGCCGACTAGTCGAAAACACTCGAAACGAAGGTCGTGGCGTTCCTAAAGAGTTCTTCTTTCCAATGAGTATATTTTTTTGTAATTTTACCACCCTCATGTAGATGAACAAAAATGCCCCCTAGCATTTCTCGACGTGCCGATTAAAGCACCGGGTACTCAGAATCACGTGAAACAAAGGTTGTGACGTTCCTAAGGAGTTCTTCTTTCCAACCAATCCATGTTTTTGTATTTTCACCACCGTCTTCTGGATGCACGAAAATGTCCCCAAAGGATTCTCAACAGCCCGATTTGAATTTTGGCTACACAGAATCATGCAAAACGAAGGTCGTGGCATTCCTAAAGAGTTCTTCTATCCAACGTGTATATTTTTTCATATTTTTGCCACCGCCATCTGAAAGCACGAAAATATCCCCTAGGGTTTCTCAACGGCCCGATTGTACTGCCAGCTACACGAAATCACACGAAACGAAGGTCGTGCCATTCCTAAGGAGTTCTTTCCAACAAGTCCACTTTTTGGTATTTTCGCCATCGTGATTTGGATGCACAAAAATGCCACCTAGGGTTTTTCGACAGCCCTATTCGACTGCCGACTACTCAGAATCATGAAAAATGAAGGTCATGGCATTACAAAGCTTATGGCGTTCATAAACAGTTCTTGTTTCCAACGAGTATGCGTTTTTGTAATTTCGCCACCATCATCTGGATCAACAAAAATACACCCTAAGTTTTCTCGACTTCCCGTTTCAAGCTGACTCATCGGAATCACGCGAAACAAAGGTCGGGACATTCCTATGGAGTTCTTCTTTCCAACGAGTCCACTTTTTTGTATTTCGCCATTGTCTTCCGAATGCACGAAAATATCCCCAAAGGATTCTCAACAACCCGATTTGACTACTGGCTACTCAAAATCACTCAAAATGAAGGTCATGGTATTCTAAAGGAGTTCCTCTTTCCAACGAGTCCACCATTTTATATTTTCACCACCGTCATCTTGATCACGAAAATGCCCCCTTGAGTTTCTTGACAACCCAATTTGACCACCAACAAGTTGAAAACACTCAAAACGAATGTCGTGGTGTTACTAAAGAGTTCTTCTTTCCAACGAGTATATTTTTTTTGTATTTTTGCCACTGTCATGCGGATGCACAAAAATGTGCCCTAGCATTTCTCGACGTCCCGGTTAGACCACCAACTACACAAAATCACGCGAAACGAAAGTTGTGACATTCCTAAGGAGTTATTCTTTCCAACAAATCCACGTTTTTGTATTTTCACCAACGTCTTCTAGACGCACAAAAATATCCCCAAAGGGTTCTCAACGGCCCGATATTAATTTCGGCAACACAGAATCACGCAAAATGAAGATCATGGTGTTCCTAAAGAGTTCTTCTTTCCAACGTGTATATTTTTTTGTATTTTTGCCACTATCATCCGGATGCATGAAAATACTCTCATGGATTTCTCGACTGCCCGATTCGACCGTCGGCTACTCGAAATCAAACAAAACGATGGTCGTGGCGTAAGGAGTTCTTTCGAACGAGTCCGCTTTTTTGTATTTTCCTCACCATGATTTGGGTGCATGAAAATACCTCCTAGGGTTTTTCGACGTTCCTATTCGACCGCCAACTACTCGGAATCATGAGAAACGAAGGTCCTGGCATTACAAAGTTTTTGGCGTTCATAAAGAGTTCTTGTTTCCAATGAGTATACTTTTTTGTAATTTCACCATCGTTGTCCGGATGAACGAAAATACCCACTAAGCTTTCTCGATTGCCCGATTCAAGCTGACTCGTCAGAATCACGGGAAACAAAGGTTGGGACGTTCGTAAGGAGTTCTTCTTTTGAATGAGTCCACTTTTTTCTATTTTTGCCACCCTTTTTCAAAGACTCGATAATATCCCCAAAGGATTCTCAACAACCAGATTCAATTGCCGGCTACTCAGAATCACGCGAAACGAAGGTTATGGCATTCCAAAGGAGTTCCTCTTTCCAATGAGTCCACCTTTTTATACTTTCGCCGCCGTCATCCTAATCATGAAAATGCCCCCTTGAGTTTCTCGACGACCCAATTCGACTGCTGACTAGTTGGAAACACTCGAAACGAAGGTTGTGACTTCCTAAAGAGTTCTTTTTTCCAACGAGTTTATTTTTTTGTATTTTTACCACCGTTATGTGGATGCACAAGAATGCACCTTAGCGTTTCTTGACATCTCAATTGTAATGCCAGCTACTGAGAGTCACGCAAAACGAAGGTCGTGACGTTCCTAAGGAGTTCTTCTTTCCAACGAATCCATGTTTTTGTATTTTCGCCACCGTCTTCTAGATGCACGAAAATGTCCTCAAAAGATTCCCAACGTCCCGATTCGAATTCCGACTACTTAGAATCACACAAAACGACGGTCGTGGCGTTCCTAAAGAGTTCTTCTTCCCAACGAGTATATTTTTTTTGTATTTTTGCCACAGTTGTCCAAATGCACAAAAAAACCCCTTAGGGTTTGTCGACGGCCCGATTCCACCGTCGGCTACTTGAAATCACTTGAAACAAAGGATGTGGTATTCCTAAGGAGTTCCTTCCAACGAGTCCACTTTTTGTAATTTTACCACCGTGATTTGGATGCACGAAAATGCCCCCTACGGTTTTTCAACGGCCCTATTCATCCACCGGCTACTCAAAATCATGAAAAACGAAGGTCGTGGCATTACAAAGCCTGTAGCATTCATAAAGAGTTCTTATTTCCAACGAGTATACTTTTTTATAATTTCACCACCATCATCCAGATGAACGAAAATACCCCATAAGTTTTCTCGACTGCCTGATTCAAGCTTACTCGTTGGAATCACGCAAAACAAAGGTCGGGACGTTCCTAAAGAGTTCTTCTTTCTAACGAGTATATTTTTTTTGTATTTTTGTCACTGTCATGCGGATGCACAAAAATGCGCCCTAGCATTTCTCGACGTTCCGATTAGACCGCCAGCTACTCAGAATCACGTAAAATAAAGGTCATGGCATTCCAAAGGAGTTCCTCTTTCCAACGAGTCCACCTTTTTATATTTTCACCACCGTCATCCTGATCACGAAAATGTCCACTTGAGTTTCTCAATGACCCAATTCGACCGCCGACAAGTCAGAAACACTCGAAATGAAGGTTGTAGTATTCCTAAAAAGTTCTTCTTTCCAACGAGTATATTTTTTTGTATTTTTACCACCGTCATGCGGATGCACAAAAATACGCCCTAGCATTTCTCAACGTCCCGATTAGACCGCTGGCTACCTAGAATCATGCGAAACGAATGTCGTGACGTTCCTAAGGAGTTCTTCTTTCCAACGAATCCATGTTTTTGTATTTTCTCCAAGGTCTTCTGGAGGCATGAAAATATCCCCAAAGGATTCTCAAAGACCCGATTCGAATTTCGGCAACACTGAATCACGCAAAATGAAGGTCGTGACGTTCCTAAGGAGTTATTCTTTCCAATGTGTATATTTTTTTTGTATTTTTGCTACCGTCATCTAGATGCACAAAAATACTCCCTAGGCTTTCTCGACTGTCCGATTCGACCGCCGGCTACTCGAAATCACACGAAACGAAGGTCGTGGCGTTCCTAAGGAGTTCTTTCCAACAAGTCCAATTTTTTGTATTTTCGTCACAGTGATTTAGATGCACAAAAATACCCCCTAGGGTTTTTTGACGGCCTTATTCGACCATCGACTACTCATAATCATGGGAAATGAAGGTCGTGGCGTTACAAAGCTTTTGGCGTTCGTAAAGAGTTCTTTTTTCCAATGAGTATACCTTTTTGTAATTTTGCCACCATCGTCCGGATGAACGAAAATACCGCCTAAGCTTTCTCGACTGCCCAATTCAAGCAGACTCGTCAGAATCACGCAAATAAAGGTCGGGAGGTTCCTAAGGAGTTCTTTTCAATGAGTCCACTTTTTTGTATTTTCGCCACCATTTTTCAGAGGCACAAAAATATCCCCAAAGGATTCTCAATAACTCGATTTGACTGCCGGCTACTCAGAATCACGCGAAACAAAGGTCATGGTGTTCCAAATGAGTTCTTCTTTCCAACGAGTCCACCATTTTATATTTTTGCCACAGTCATCCTGATCACAAAAATGCCCCCTTGAGTTTCTCGACAACCCAATTCGACTACCGACTAGTCGAAAACACTCGAAACGAAGGTGATGATGTTCCTAAAGAGTTCTTCTTTCCAACGAGTATACATTTTTGTAATTTCGCCACCGTCATTCGGATGAACGAAAATACGCCCTAAGCTTTCTCGACTGCCCGATTCAAAATGACTCATCGGAATCACGCGAAACAAAGGTCGGGACGTTCCTAAAAAGTTCTTCTTTTCAACGAGTCCACTTTTTTGGATTTTCACCACCATCTTCAGGATGCACGAAAATATCCCCAAAGGATTCTCAACAACCCGATTCGACTACCAGCTACTCAGAATCACGCAAAATGAAGGTCTTAGCATTCCAAAGGAGTTCCTCTTTCAACCAAGTCCACCATTTTATATTTTCGCCACCGTCATCCTAATCACGAAAATGCCCACTTGAGTTTCTCGCCGACCCAATTCGACAGTCGACTAGTCGAAAACACTCAAAAAGAAGGTCGTGGCATTCCTAAATAGTTCCTATTTCCAACGAGTATATTTTTTTGTATTTTTGCCACCGTCATGGGGACACACAAAAATTCCCCCTTGTGTTTCTTGACGTTTCGATTAGAATGCCGGCTACTTAGAATCACGCGAAACGAAGGTCGTGAATTTCCTAAGGACTTTTTCTTTCCAACCAATCCACGTTTTTGTATTTTCGCCATTGTCTTCTGGAATCCTAAAAATGTCCTCAAAGGATTCTCAATGGCTCGATTCGAATTCCGGCTACACAGAATCATGCGGATGCACAAAAATGCGCCCTAGCATTTTTTGACGTCCCAATTAGAACGCTGGCTACTCAGAATCACGCGAAATGAAGGTCATGGCATTCCAAAGGAGTTCCTCTTTCCAACAAGTCCACCATTTTATATTTTTGCCACCGTCATCCTGATCACGAAATTTCCCCCTTGAGTTTCTCGACGACCCAATTCAACCGCTGACTAGTCGGAAACACTCAAAACGAAGGTCGTGACGTTCTTAAAGAGTTCTTGTTTCCAACGAGTATACATTTTTGTAATTTCACCACCGTCGTCCAGATGAACAAAAATACGCCCTAAGCTTTCTCCACTGCCCTATTAAAAATGACTCGTCGGAATCACGCGAAGTAAAGGTCGGGACTTTCCTAAAGAGTTCTTCTTTTCAGCAAGTCCACTTTTTTGTATTTTTTCCATCGTCTTCAGGATGCACGAAAATATCCCCAAAGGATTCTCAACAACCCGATTCGACTACCGGCTACTCAGAATCACGCAAAATGAAGGTCATGGCGTTCCAAAGGAGTTCCTCTTTCCAACGAGTCGACCATTTTATATTTTCGCCACCGTCATCCTGATCACGAATATGCCCCCTTGAGTTTCTCGACGACCTAATTTGACCGTCGACTAGTCAAAAACACCCGAAAAGAAGGTTGTGGCGTTCCAAAAGAGTTCTTCCTTCCAACGAGTATATTTTTTGTATTTTTGCCATCGTCATGCGGACGCACAAAATTGCCCCCTTGTGTTTCTCAATGTTCTGATTAGAACGCCAGCTACTTAGAATCACGCGAAACGAAGGTCGTGAATTTCCTAAGGAGTTTTTCTTTCCAACCAATCCACGTTTTTGTATTTTCGCCACTGTCTTCTGGATTACGTAAAACGAACGTCGTGGAATTCATAAAGAGTTCTTCTTTCCATAGTGTATATTTTTTTATATTATTGCCACCGTCATTCGGATGCACAAAAAAACCCCCTAGGGTTTGTCGACGGCCCGATTCCACAGCTAGCTACTCGAAATCTAACGAAACGAAGGACGTGGCGTTCCTAAGGAGTTCCTACCAATGAGTCCACTTTTTTTTTTGCCACCGTGATTTGGATGCATGAAAATGTCCCTTAAGGTTTTTCGATAGCCCTATTCGACCACCGGCTACCCATAATCATGAAAAACGAAGGTCGTGGCGTTACAAAACTTATGGCGTTCATAAAGAGTTCTTGTTTCCAACAATTATAGTTTTTTATAATTTCACCATCATCATCTGAATGAAGGAAAAAACCCCCTAAGCTTTCTCAACTGCCCGATTCAAGCTGACTCATCGGAATCACGCGAAACAAACCTCAGGACATTCCTAAGGAGTTATTCTTTTCAACGAGTCCACTTTTTTTATATTTTTGCCACCGTCTTCCGGATGCACGAAAATATCCCCAAAGGATTCTCAACAACCCGATTCAACTGCTGGCTACTCAAAATCACACAAAACGAAGGTCATGGCGTTCTAAAGGAATTCCTCTTTCCAACGAGTCCACCATTTTATATTTTCGCCACCGTCATCCTGATCACGAAAATGCCACCTGAGCTTCTCGACGATCCAATTTGACCACCGACTAGTCGAAAACACTCAAAACGAAGCTCGTAGCATTTCTAAAGAGTTATTCTTTCCAACGAGTATATTTTTTTTGTATTTTTGCCATCGTCATGGGGACGCACAAAAATGCCCCCTTGTGTTTCTCGATGTTCTGATTAGAATGCCGGCTACTTAGAATCATGCAAAACGAAGGTCGTGAATTTCCTAAGGAGTTTTTCTTTCCAACCAATCCACATTTTTGTATTTTTGCCATTGTCTTCTGGAATCCTGAAAATGTCCTCAAAGGATTCTCAACGGCTCGATTCGAATTCCGTCTACATAGAATCACGTAAAACGAAGGTCGTGGCATTCATAAAGAGTTCTTCTTTCCAACGTGTATATTTTTTTATATTATTGCCACTGTCGTCCGGATGCACGGAAAACCCCCTCAGGGTTTGTCGAGGGCCCGATTCCACCGCTGGCTACTCGAAATCTCAAGAAACGAAGGATGTGGCGTTCCTAAGGAGTTCTTTCCAACGAGTCCACTTTTTTTAAATTTTTGCCACTGTGATTTGGATGAACAAAAATGCCCCCTAAGGTTTTTCGACGTCCCTATTGATCGCCGGCTACTCAGAATCATGAAAAATGAAGGTCGTGGCGTTACAAAACTTGTGGCGTTCGTAAAGAGTTCTTATTTCCAATGATTATAGTTTTTTATAATTTTGCCACCGTCATCCGAATGAACGAAAATACCCCCTAAGTTTTCTCAACTGCCCGATTCAAGCTGACTTATAGGAATCACGTGAAACAAATGTCAGCACGTTCCTAAAGAGTTCTTCTTTTCAACGAGTCCACTTTTTTATATTTTCGCCACCGTCTTCCGGATGCACAAAAATATCCTCAAAGGATTCTTAACAACCTGATTTGACTTCCGGCTACTCAGAATCACGCAAAACGAAGTTCATGGAGTTCTAAAGGAGTTCCTCTTTCCAATGAGTCCACCATTTTAAATTTCGCCACCGTCATCCTGATCACGAAAATGCCCCCTTGAGCTTCTCGACGACCCAATTCGACCACCGACTAGTCGAAAACACTCGAAAGGAAGGTCGTGGCATTCCTAAAGAGTTCTTATTTCCAACGAGTATATTTTTTGTATTTTTGCCACCGTCATGCAGATGCACAAAAATGCGACCTAGCATTCTTTGACGTCCCAATTAGACCGCCGGCTAGTCAGAATCACGCAAAATGAAGGTCATGGCGTTCTAAAGGAGTTCCTCTTTCCAACGAGTCCACCACTTTATATTTTCACCACCGTCATCCTGATCACGAAATTGCCCCCTTGAGTTTCTCGACGACCCAATTCAATCGCCGACTAGTCGAAAACAATCGAAATGAAGGTCGTGATGTTCCTAAAGAGTTCTTGTTTCCAACGAGTATACATTTTTGTAATTTTGCCATTGTCATCCGGATGAACAAAAATACACCCTAAGTTTTCTCCACTGGCCGATTAAAAATTACTCGTCAGAATAACGAGAAGCAAAGGTCGGGACGTTCCTCAAGAGTTCTTTTCAACGAGTCCACTTTTTTGTATTTTCGCCACCGTATTCAGGATGCACGAAAATATCCCCAAAGGATTCTCAACAACCCGATTCGACTACCGGCTACTCAGAATCACGCAAAATGAACGTCATGGCGTTCCAAAGGAGTTCCTCTTTCCAACGAGTCGACCATTTTATATTTTCTCCACCATCATCCTGATCACGAAAATGCCCCCTTGAGTTTCTCGATGACCCAATTCGACCGTCGACTAGTCAAAAACACCCGAAACGAAGGTTGTGGCGTTCCTAAAGAGTTCTTCCTTCCAACGAGTTTTTTTATTTTATTTTTGCCACTGTCATGTGGACGCACAAAATTGCCCCCTTGTGTTTCTCGACATTCCGATTAGAACGTCGGCTACTTAGAATCAGGCGAAACGAAGGTTGTGTATTTCCTAAGGAGTTTTTCTTTCCAACCAATCCACGTTTTTGTATTTTTGCCATTGTCTTTTGGATAACATAAAACGAACGTCGTGGAATTCATAAAGAGTTCTTCTTTCCATAGTGTATATTTTTTTATATTATTGCCACCGTCGTTCGGATGCACAAAAAAACCCCTTAGGGTTTGTCGACAGCCCGATTCCACCGCTGGCTACTCGAAATCTCATGAAACGAAGGACGTGGCGTTCCTAAGGAGTTCCTTCGAACGAGTCCATGACATGCTATAAAATAAGCATGTTTTTGACATGTTTTAAGTTGTTTTTTATTTAATTTTAGTAGAAAATAGATATGAATTGATTGAGCGTTTTGTTTTGTGCTTTAGGAATAATAAAGAAGAAAATAAGAGAAAAATAAAGATAAAATCATAGAAAAATGATGATTCCTGACCTTTTGTCACTAATTGAGGCATATCTAACTTATTAGGACTCCGATTAAGGTGATTTCAGTGGCTATGGAAAGAAGAGACATAGTGCTACAACTTTCATGTTTGGCACTTTGGCAAAATCCAGAATATTCATGGCACCGCGGTGCTCACAAGGGAGAGTCGCGGCGGTACACAGCGCGCCGCGGTGCTGTGCTACCCAGGAGGGAGCACCGCGGCGCTCAACCCAACACGCCGTGGTGCCTGATCATGTTCGACATAGCCCGCCGCGGTGCCTCATGGCAAAATCTTCGTAGCACCGCGGCGCCCATGCGTCGTAGGGGACTTGTTGATTTCGCGATTTTAGGTCATTTTCGCTCAAAATTGAAGGGAATGGACGGGAATTTGATCTAAAATACGTTCTAACTTCGATTAGGAGGGAAAAGTCTATAAAAAGGGAGGAAAGCAGCCAGAGAAGGGATCCAATCCTTCACCGAATTCTTCATCTACATTCTTCAATTCTTCTTTTGATTATCTTATGGCCCTACGTGGCTAATTCTCTTTAGTTGGTTGAGGTGAGTTGAAACCTCAAGGGATTTTTATACATTGTGAGATGTGGATGTGATGTTATTATTTCAATTTGTTTTGAATATTGATTATTCATCTGTTCTTCTTCTTAATGATTATGCATATGTTTGCTAGGAGGCCTACTAGTATTTCGTCTGTTTTAATCTATCGTTGAATTGTGTTTTGAACAAAGTCTTTAATTCTGCGATTCGTGAGGCAAATAGGTTTGAGGGTTTTTGATTATAAATCATTGAACCTATGATGAATGATTGACTAAATTAGATATAGCCGATGTGTTTACATTTGTTTAGCTCTGTCAGTTTCTCTAGTTCTTCATGCGGTTAACAAGTTATATTTTACCGATGTGCTAAAAGATGGCTTGTTGATAAGGGTTTAATTAGTACGATTGTCATTAATTTGCTAGGCTTAAGGAGAAACGGAGTTAAAACCCCAATGATAGATATTCATTTGCAGATTGATTATGTTGTCGATGATTAATGTAATCCCTTGACGGTGGATACCAACCAAAACCAACGTCTTTATCATTAATCACTTTCGCTTATTTATTTTCATTATTGTTTACTTTACTTAATTTGTGATTATCAATTCCCCCCTTTTAATCACATAAGGTAATTCTAGTCTCTGTGGGATCGACCCTTACTCCCACTACTACAGGTTAGTTTTGAGGTAAGTTATTAATTTGGGTGCACCTGCGACAGTGCGCACCAAATTTTGGCGCCATTGCCGGGGACTGCGTCATTACTTTTTGTGATTTTTATTTATTTATGCTTATAACTCGTTCTTCTAATTCTCGAGATTTACAATTCAATCCAGATATTGGAAAATCTGTATACAGGCATAGAAGAGGAATTCAAGAAGACATTGAACAGGATACGGAGGAAGTGATCATAGCCAGGCATCCCACTCTGAAGGAGCTTGCAGCTCCTGATTTGCATCAGCAACCCTTATGCATTACTTTTCCTAATCTTGATGATAATGCTAATTTTGAGTTGAAATCTGGATTAATTCATCTCTTACCAAGTTTTCATGGTCTTGCAGGTGAAGACCCGCATAAACATCTGAAGGAGTTCCATGTAGTATGTACCAGTATGAAGCCCCCTGGAGTAACTGAGGAACAAATAAAACTTAGGGCTTTTCCTTTTTTCTTAAAAGATTTAGCCAAAGATTGGTTGTATTCTTTGCCTTCTGGTACTATCACTACTTGGAATGAGATGAAGAGAATGTTTTTAGAACATTATTTTCCTGCATCTAGAGCCGCTACTATTAGGAAAGAAATATGCGGCATTAGGCAATTACATGGTGAAACACTTTATGAATATTGGGAGAGGTTTAAGAAACTTTGTGCAAGCTGCCCATATCATTAGATTAGTGAGCAGCTACTAATCCAATATTTTTATGAAGGTCTTTTGCAGGGAGATAGGAGCATGATAGATGCAGCTAGTGGAGGAGCACTAGTAGATAAGACTCCTGAAGCAGCCAGAGCCCTGATATCAAATATGGCTGCCAATTCACAACAATTTGGCATTAGGCATGATCCTCCTATTAGGCATGCCCATGAGGTAAGTACTACTTCTCTTCAGAATCAACTATCTGAACTTACTTCTCTTGTGTGCTAAATGGCTACAGGTACACTTCAGCAAGTTAAAGTCTGTGGAATATGTTTAGCGACAGGGCACCCTACTGATATGTGCCCTACACTTCAAGAGGAATCCATAGAACAAGCTAACGCTGTAGGAGGTTTTCCTAGCCAATCAAATAGGTATGATCCTTATTCTAATACATACAATTTTGGATGGAAGGATCATCCAAATTTCAGGTATGGAAATGCACAAAATAGGCCTGCAGGACAAAATTTTCAACAAAACCAACAGGCTTATTATCCTAGACAGAATGCATCCCAGGATCATCAGGTAAGTAATCCATTGGAAGACATTGTGAAAACTCTTGTACATAACTCTCATCAATTTCAGCAAGAGAAAAGAGCTAGCATTCAGAACCTGACAACTCAAGTAGGTCAGTTAGCAACCACAGTGAGTCGATTGGATGCTCAAAACTCAGGTAAGTTACCTTCACAAACTGTGGTAAACCCAAGGGAAAATGTGAGTGCAATCATGCTACAAGGTGATGAAGAAGTTGAGACCCCAATGCAAGAGTTACATGCACCAACTGAGCAAGAGGAAGACAAGAATGATGCAACCATGGTAGGTAAGCATAAAAAAGGTAAGTCTGAGCCTTTCTTTGAATATAAATCTAAACCTCCCATTCCTGAAGCTTTGAAGGAAAATAGGATGAATGAAAGAACTTCTGAATTATATGATATCTTTAGAAAGCATGAGGTAAATCTTCCTCTTTTGGATGCAATCAGTCAGGAACCTCACTATGCCCATTTCTTAAGGGAATTACACACCCAACAGAGGAATCAGAAGTTGAAAGGAGATGAGAAAGTAAAAGTAGGTGAGCATGTTTCTGCAATTATTCAGAGAAAACTCCTTACAAAATGCAAGGACCCAGGTATGTTTTCTATTCCCTGCTCTATAGGCTACAATACATTTGATAAGGCAATGGTAGATCTAGGAGCATCTATTAATGTCATGCCATACTCTATCTATGCATCTTTAGCACTAGGACCTCTGAAAGAAACTAGTGTTATAATACAATTGGCTGACAAATCTAACACCCTCCCCGAGGGTGTAGTTGAGGATGTTTTAGTACAAGTTGGTGATCTGATTTTTCCTGCTGATTTTTATGTACTTAACATGGAGAGTGGTGATAAAAAAACTCCAATTTTGTTAGGGAGACCATTCTTAAAAACATCCAAGGCCATAATAGATGTTCATAGTGGCACACTGATAATGGAATTTAAAGGAAAAATTATGAAATTCAGTAACTACAGTGCCATGAAAGATCTCACTACCTATGCTATTAATATGGTAAATTCTATAGCACAGGATGTTGAGCCTTTAGATACAAAGGTTGAGAAATCAACCTTGAGTGTTCACTTGTAGGAGAATAATGTAGAAACTCCAAAAGTGCAGCAAACAGGTAAGGATCCCTTTACCTCAGCACCAAATTCTAATGCAAATGCACCTTCTATTTTGCAGGATCCTGGGTCAAATCTGTCACCTCTTCCCAATCACTTGAAATACTTGGAAGTAGTAGATGCATCACCTATTTTAGTTGCCAAGAATTTGGGTGTTAAAAAAGAAGAAGAATTGATGCATATTCTTCAGAAAGAAAGAAATACCATTATAAGAACAATTGCAAACCTTAAAGGCATAGACCCGACTGTAGAGTTGCATCAAGTTCTAGAAATCGAAGGGGTTAGACCCCTTAAAGGTAAGAAATCTCTCCCTTGGTTAGGATCACTTGTTATTACTAATGTGGCTTCTGGTTATGCAGTTGAATTTCAAGGAATGAATCAGTCCTAGAAATTTAAAGTGAACATCAAAGAGCCTCCATGAACAAAGATAAGGAGCTGGGTCGAGCCAACGAAATTAAACAAAGGCGCTTATTGGGAGGCAACCCAACATTTAAAAAAAAAGCTGAAAATTGGAGAAATTCAAGGTCTAATAATGCAACACGCTCATGCCATCCCAAACAAAATCAGGGAAGTTTCACTGAACCCCTCCTTATGTTATTATTTGTCCCTTTTATATTCTCTTTTATTTTCTTACATTGGGGACAATGTATGTTTTTAAATGTGGGGGGGTCACTTTATGATTCAGCTGGATGACTGTATAATAAATCATACACTTGTGCACTTTCCTACTTTGATGCATAACTATAATTTTATGATATGTGCACTTTTAATTCTGTCATGAGGTGAGCATGTGAACAAAATTTCAATTTATGAGTTTGTGATAGCTGAACCAATAGCCAATGATATAACTGTTTAAATTGCTTATAGCTCTTGGGAGATGTAGAAAAGTCATAATTATCTGTAATTTTAAATTCTTTTCAATTTATGATTACCTATTTTCTAAAAATCCTGAAATTCTTTTGCACAATAATTTTGGATATTTAATTTTTCTTTTACTTAGAAAAAGATTATATAACTCAAAAATATTTTATGATCTCATTTAAATTTCTAGAACTTATTTAAATGCTACTTGAGGCGAAATCCTAGGCTAATTCTAACAATTAGGAGATGATTTAGGCATTTTTTTATGAGATTGAGCCTTTCAAGCTTAACCCAAACAAGTGAATATCCTTAGAACCTCTATTTTGAGCTTAATTAACATTTCATTCTATACCCACAAAACAGCCAAGACCAAATTTTGTGATTGATACCTTTATTTTTTTTACCTGATTCACTTACTCCATGATTAATTTCTGAATATTTGTTTTATAGATCTACATTAATGAAAGGGTGGAAGGGTGGAGCAAGGACAAAAGAAAGAAAGAAAAAAAATATATATATATATATATATATATATATATATATATATATATATATATATATATATATATTCTCAAAAGACTAATGAAAAAGTCTATCTAGTGATTGAAAAAGGAAGAAATAGATAATCAAAGAAAAGTATAATGCAGAGAAGCAAGGAAATAAGTGTGGGGGAAAAACTTCCCCAATCTTGAGAAGTAGCTCAAATAGATCAGAGTTAATCATGTGATGTTGGGAGATTGAGCTTTAAAATTATATCTTTTATCTCACCCCATAGCCTAGCCACATTACAAGCTGAGTTAAGTCCTTTTGATCCTAAGAAGTAGTTTTAGCCTACATTAGTGGAGAGTAGCATGAAAAATAAGCTTATGGAAATTTTAAATAGAGAGCCATGCTATAATTCCTGAGATATATAAGCTCATTTAGGTAAAAGAAAATTAAATTATCCAAAGACACACACACACTGGATTTTAGGGAATAAAATTATAAATTGCATTTGAATTAAATGTTGCATATGGTCATGAAATTTTCTGAAATTTCTTCAAGAGCATACAATTTTCACTATGAGGCAGCATATTGGTAAGCCATTCACTCATTTCATATATTGAATTCTGTTTACATGAATCAATGTTTGCTTGAGGACAAGTAAAAGAGTAAGTGTGGGGGTATTTGACATACTATAAAATAAGCATGTTTTTGACATGTTTTAAGTTGGTTTTTATTTAATTTTAGTAGAAAATAGATATGAATTGATTGAGTGTTGTGTTCTGTGTTTTAGGAATAATAAAGAAGAAAAGAAGAGAAAAATAAAGAGAAAATCATAGAAAAATGCTGATTCCTGACCTTTTGTCACTAATTGAGACATATCTCACTCATTCGGACTCCGATTAAGGTGATTTCATCGACTATGGAAAGAAACGACATAGAGCTAGAACTTTCATGTTTGGCACTTTGGCAAAATCCAGAAGATTCTGGGTGCCGCGGTGCTCACAAAGGAGCGCCGCGACGCCACGATAAGGAAATCCGGAGCGCCGCGGCGCTCAACCCAGCGCGCCACGGCGCCTGATCATGTTCTACATAGCCCGCCGCAGCACTGAAAGGGAGCACCGCGGCACCCCGTGGCAGAATCTTCATAGCGCTGCGGCGCCTGTGCGCCGTAGGGGACTTGTTAATTTCGCGATTTTAGGTCGTTTTCGCTCAAAATTGAAGGGAATGGACGGGAATTTAACCTAAAATACATTCTGACTTCGATTAGGAGAGAACAGTCTATAAAAAGGGAGGAAAGCAGCCAGAGAAGGGATCCAATCCTTCACCGAATTCTTCATCTACATTCTTCAATTCTTCTTTTGATTATCTTATGGCCCTGCGTGGCTAATTCTCTTTAGTTGGTTGAGGTGAGTTGAAACCTCAAGGGATTTTTATACATTGTGAGATGTGGATCTGATGTTATTATTTCAATTTCTTTTGAATATTGATTGTTCATCTATTCTTATTCTTAATGATTATGCATATGTTTGCTAGGAGGCCTACTAGTATTTCGTCTGTTTTAATCTACCGCTGAATTGTGTTTTGAACAAAGTCTTTAATTCTGCAATTCGTGAGGCAAATAAGTTTGAGGGTTTTTGATTATAAATCATTGAACCTATGATGAATAATTGACTAAATTAGATATAGTCGATGTGTTTATATTTGTTTAGCTCTGTCAGTTTCTCTAATTCTTTATGCGGTTAACAAGTTATATTTTACCGATGTGCTAAAAGATGGCTTGTTGATTAGGGTTTAATTAATGCGATTGTCATTAATTTGCTAGGCTTAAGGAGAAATGGAGTTAAAACCCCAATGATAGGTATTCATTTGTAGATTGATTATGTTGTCGATGATCAATGTAATCCCTTGACGGTGGATACCAACCGAAACCAACGACTTTATCATTAATCACTTTCGCTTATTTATTTTCATTATTGTTTACTTTACTTAATTTACGATTATCGATTCCCCCCTTTTAATCACATAAGGTAATTCCAATCTCCGTGGGATCGACCCTTACTCCCACTACTACAGGTTAGTTTTGAGGTAAGATATTAATTTGGCTGCACCTGCGACAGTGCACACCAATCCACTTTTTATTTATTTTCGCCACCGTGATTTGGATGCATGAAAATGCCCCTTAAGGTTTTTCGATGGCCCTGTTTGACCGCCCGCTACTCATAATCATGAAAAACGAAGTTCGTGGTGTTACAAAACTTATGGCGTTCACAAAGAGTTCTTGTTTCCAACTATTATAGTTTTTTATAATTTCGCCACGGTCATCCGAATGAACGAAAATACCCCCTAAAGTTTCTTAATTGCCCGATTCAAGCTGACTCGTCGGAATCACGCGAAACAAACGTCAGGACGTTCTTAAGGAGTTCTTCTTTTCAACGAGTCCACTTTTTTATATTTTTACCACCGTCTTCCGGATGCACGAAAATATCCCCAAAGGATTCTCAACAACCTGATTCGACTGCCGACTACTCAGAATCACGCAAAACGAAGGTCATGGCGTTCTAAAGGAGTTCCTCTTTCCAATGAGTCCACCATTTTATATTTTCGCGACCGTCATCCTGATCACAAAAATGCCCCCTAAGCTTCTCGATTACTCAATTCGACCACCGACAAGTCGGAAACACTCAAAACGAAGGTCGTGGCATTTCTAAAGAGTTATTCTTTCCAACGAGAATATTTTTTGTATTTTTGCCATCGTCATGCGGATGCACAAAAATGCGCCCTAGCATTTTTCGACGTCCCGATTAGGCCGCCGGCTACTCAAAATCACACGAAATGAAGGTCATGGCATTCCAAAGGAGTTCCTCTTTCCAACGCGTCCACCTTTTTATATTTTCGCCACCGTCATCTTGATCACGAAAATGTCCACTTGAGTTTCTCGACGACCCAATTCGACCGCCGACTAGTCAGCAACACTCGAAACGATAGTCGTAGCATACTTAAAATGTTCTTTCCGACGAGTATATTTTTTTGTATTTTTGCCCCTGTCATGCGGATGTAGAAAAATACGCCTTAGCGTTTCTCGACGTCCCGATTAGACCGCCGGATACCCAGAATCATGCGAAACAAAGGTCATCACGTTCCTAAGGAGTTCTTCTTTCCAACGAATCCACGTTTTTATATTTTTGCCAACGTCTTCTAGACGCACGAAAATATCCCCAAAGGATTCTCAACGGCCCGATTCGAATTTCGGCAACACAGAATCACGCAAAACGAAGGTCATGGCGTTCCTAAAGAGTTCTTCTTTCCAACGTGTATATTTTTTTGTATTTTTGCCACTGTCATCTGGATTCTCGAAAATACTTCCTAGGCTTTCTCGACTGCCCGATTCGACCTCTGGCTACTCGAAATCACACGAAACGAAGGTCGTGGCATTCCTAAGGAGTTCTTTCTAACGAGTCTACTTTTTTGTATTTTTGTCACCGTGATTTGGATGCATGAAAAATACCTCCTAGGGTTTTTCGATGTCCCTATTCGACCACCGACTACTCGGAATCATGAGAAATGAAGGTCGTGGCGTTACAAAGCTTGTGGCATTTGTAATGAGTTCTTGTTTCCAACGAGTATACTTTTTTTGTAATTTCGCCATAGTTGTTCGGGTGAACGAAAATACTCCCTAGGTTTTCTCGACAGCCTGATTCAAGCTGACTCGTCGGAATCAAGCGAAACAAAGGTCAGGACATTCCTCAAAAGTTCTTCTTTTCAACAAGTCCACTTTTTTGTATTTTTGCCACATCTTCTGGAGGCACGAAAATATCCCCAAAGGACTCTCAACAACACAATTCGACTGCCAACTACTCCGAATCACATGAAACGAAGGTCATGGCATTCTAAAGGAGTTCCTATTTCCAATGAGTCCACCTTTTATATTTTCGTCACCGTCATCCTAATCTCGAAAATGCCCCCTTGAGTTTCTCGTCGACCCAATTTGACCTCTGACTAGTCTAAAACACTCAAAACGAATGTCGTGACGTTCCTAAAGAGTTATTTTTTCCAATGAGTTTATTTTTTTTTATTTTTACCACTGTCATGTGGATGCACAAAAATGCACCCTAGCATTTCTCGACATCCCGATTAGACCACCGGCTACTCAGAATCACGCGAAATGATGGTCGTGACATTCCTAAGGAGTTCTTCTTTCCAACGAATCCACGTTTTTGTATTTTTGCCACCGTCTTCTAGAAGCACAAAAATGTCCCCAAAGGATTCCCAACGGCCTGATTCGAAATCCGACTACGCAGAATCACGTAAAACGAAGGTCATGGCGTTCCTAAAGAGTTCTTCTTTCCAACGTGTATATTTTTTTGTATTTTTGCCACCGTTATCCGGATTCACGAACATACCCCCTAGGGTTTCTAGATGGCCCGATTCGACTGACAGCTATTCGAAACAACACGAAACGAAGATCGTGGCGTTCCTAAGGATTTCTTTTTTCCAACGAATATACTTTTTTTGTATTTTCACCATCATCATCCAGATGCATGAAAGTCTCCCTAAGGTTTCTCGACATCTCGATTAGATCGCCAGCTAATCAGAAACACTTGAAACGAAGGTCGCGGCGTTCCTAAGAGTTCTTCTTTCCATCGAGTATATTTTTTTTGTATTTTTACCACCATCATTTGGATGCATAAAAATGCGCCATAGGTTTTCTCGACAACCCGATTAGACCGCCAGCTACTCAGAATCACATGAAATAAAGGTCATGACGTTCCTAAGGAGTTCTTCTTTCCAACGAGTCTGATTTTTTGTATTTTTGCCACCATCTTCCGGATGCACGAAAGTGTCCACAAAGGATTCTCAACAGCCCGATTCAATTGTCGGCTGCTCAGAATCACGAGAAACGAAGGTCGTGGCGTTCCTAAAGAGTTCTTTTTTCCAACCTGTATATTTTTCTGTATTTTTACCATCGTCATTTGGATTCATGAAAATACCCACTAAGGTTTCTCGACGGCTTGATTCGACTACCGGCTACTCGAAATCATACGAAACAAAGGTCGTGCCGTTCCTATGGAGTTCTTATTCCGAACAAGTCCACTTTTTTGTATTTTTGCCTCTGTGATTTGGATGCACAATAGGTCCCCCTAGGGTTTCCCGACGGCCCTGTTCGACCGCCGGCTACTCAGAATCATGCAGAACAAAGGTCGTGGCATTACAAATCCTGTGGCATTCGTAAAGAGTTTTTGTTTCCAATAAGTATACTTTTTTGTAATTTTGACACCGTCATCTGGATGCATGAAAATACCTCCTAGGGTTTTTTGACTACTCGATTCATGCCGACTTATCAAAATCACGCGAAACGAAGCTCGTGACATTCCTAAGGAGTTCTTCTTTCTAACGAGTCCACTTATTTGTATTTTGGCCACCGTCTTCCAGATGCACGAAATATCCCCAAAGGATTCTCAACATTCCGATTCAACTGCCGGCTAGTCAGAATCACGCAAAAGGAAGGTCATGGCATTCCTAAGGAGTTCCTCTTTCCAACGGGTCCAATTTTTTGTATTTTTGCCATCGTCATCCGGATGCACAAAAATGTCCCCTTGAGCCTCTCGACGACCCGATTCGACCGCCGACTAGTTGGAAACACTCAAAACAAACGTTGTGGTGTTCCTAAAGAGTTCTTATTTCCAACTAGTGTATTTTTTTTTTGTATTTTTGCCACTCTCATCCGGATGCATAAAAATACTCCCTAGGGTTTATCGACGACTCAATTCGACCGCTGGCTACTCAAAATCACGCGAAATGAAGGTCCCGGAGTTACTAAGGAGTTCTTCCTTCCAACGAGTCTAGTTTTTTGTATTTTGGCTACCATCTTCCGGATGCACGAAAATATCCACAAAGGATTCTTAATGGATCGATTCAACAGTCGGCTAGTCAGAATCACGTGAAAGGAAGGTCTTAGAATTCTTAAGGAGTTCCTTTTTCCAATGAGTCCACTTTTTATTATTTTTGCCACCGTCATCCGGATGCACGAAAATGTCCCCTTGAGCTTCTCGACAACCCAATTCAACTACCGACAAGTTGGAAACACTCGAAACAAATGTCGTGGTGTTCTTAAAAGGGTCTTTTTCCAACCTGTGTATGTTTTTTTTGTATTTTTGCCACTGTCATCTAGATGCACAAAAATACTCCCTAGGGTTTTTCAACGGCCCGATTCGACCACCGGCTACTCGAAATCACGCGAAACGAAGGTCAGCGTTTCTAAGGAGTTCTTCTTTCCAATGAGTCCAGTATTTTGTATTTTCGCCACCGTGGTTTGGATGCACAAAAATTCCCCTTAGGGTTTCTTGACGGCCCTATTCGACCGTCGGCTACTCAGAATCATGCAAAACGAAGGTCCTAGCATTAGAAAGCTTGTGGTGTTCCTAAGGAGTTCTTGTTTCCCAAGAGTATACTTTTTTGTATTTTCGCCACTGTCATCCGGATGCAAGAAATTACCCCCTAGGGTTTGTCAACTGCCAGAATGCCGGCTTCTCAAAATTACACGAAACGAAGGTCGTGGCTTTCCTAAGCAGTTCTGCTTTCCAAGAAGTATATTTATTCGTATTTTTGCCACCGTCAACTGGATGGATGTAAATGCCCCGAAAGGATTCTCAACAGCACGATTCGAGCACTGGCTACTCGAAAACACAAGAAACGAAGGTCGTGGCATTTCTAAAGAGTTCTTCTTTCCAACGAGTGTATTTTTTTCTATTTTTTGCCACCGTCATATTGATGCACGAAAATGTGCCCTAGGGTTTCTCAATGTCCTGATAGACTGTCGGCTACTCGGAAACACACGAAACGAAGGTCGTCACGTTCCTAAGGAGTTATTATTTCCAACGAGTCCACTTTTTTATTTTCGGTTACACGAAAATGTCCCCAAACGATTCTCAATGGCCCGCGTCTTTTGCCGGCTGCTTAGAATCAATCAAAACAAAGTTCGTGGCATTCCTAAGGAGTTATTCTTTCTGTTACGCGTGTTTTAATAAATACCGCAAGTGCACGGCGTAGCTGTAGCTACTCCGGCAAGTACGGGTCGTGTCCCACAGAGAACAATGCCAAATACCAGAATCTCACAAAAAGTTCTATCTAAATCGATATAATTCAATGGGCAAATATCGCAATTAAACAAGTTGAAGTAACCAATTAAGCTAAGCCTAGGGTTAGGGTTCACCACGCTTGTGATACTCAATAACTGACATTTACCCCTAATTGTAATTGTCTAGATTATTGGGGATGGTTTATCCTAAGTTCATTAGCAATCTCTTTCAAGCATTACCAATTGTACCTAAGTTAATCAAATTACCTTCTTTCGTGGTTCTTAGCTTAACCTAGGTCCATTAAGCTTCATGCCAACCATAGAATGCAACTAATCAGTTTTCCCATTCCTATTAATTGATTCAAGCCTAGAGTATCTTAAACTACTTTCGTGATTAAGACAACCCTAATTAACTATTGGATTCCGATTTTAATCTTCACCTTTCAGTTCATCGATTAAATACCTAATACGTGATAGATTGGTGATCAGGCATTCTATCAACTAATTCATGCATACAATAGTGAATCCAAATCAATCTAGTCCCAATTACAATTAGGGTTTCATAATTCAGGTCATAGGCATAGTATCATTGTATCACAATTGGGTTTACTGAAACCCTAAATAGAATTTAGTCGCACATAATAAAAATGGAAATCAAGTTCATATTCATTGAGTAATCCATAGTAGTTCAATACAATAGAGAAGGAATAAGAAGAAGTAGAAAGATAGAAGTAGAAGTAGAAGGATAGAACCTGGTGTGTAGATGAATGCAGATAAATTACAACTTCAAAGTAGTAAAATCTACTATAGAACATCAAAAATCCTCAAAGAACTATGTAAAAACCTAATCTAAATATGTTTCCTAAGGCTAAAAAGTGTTTCTCCAATGTCTCCTGTGGTTCCCTCCTTTTCAGCTGCGCACCGATAAGCACATATATAAGTTTGGGTGGCCAAAACCCTAAATTTAACGCTCAGTACGGTCCCCGAAGCACGGCCGTGTTCCAAGACATGACCTGGCCATGCTTCGGGCTGGAAAAAGGGGAAGTGCTGCATCATCTACATGGAACATGGCCTGGCTGTGTTGCAGGCCACCAAGCACGGCCAAGCCGTGCTACATGCTGTGGTGTTCCTTTCTTCATGATTTTTGACGTGCAGCCTCCTTGCTTCCTCTTCAGCATATCCCAGGTCTTTTAGGGTCTTTCCATGACTGCTTTTCCTTGCTTCTTGGCTTCTTTTGCTCTCTTGCAATCACAAAATGAACCACAACAGTACCAAGAACAAAGTATAGCCAAAAGCACAGAAATATCTACAAGTTACTATGAATAAGGGGACAAAATATGACCAATAAGCACTCAAAATTCTCCTTTATCGACTCCCCCATGCTTAAACTTTTGCTTGTCCTCAAGCAAATGACATGCCATATCATAAGGAAGGGGGACAAATGCAATCAAAATCCACAAGATAGAAGAATGCAATATAGATAACTTTTCACTCAATCCATGTGCACACAATAGATATATGAATAAACCGTAATCAAATAGTCTCTATTCTTCTTAGACTAAACCAGAAATTTCCTCTACTAAATACATTTTTCTATTGTGACCAGTGGTTGTATGCATCAGACTGATTTTCAAACATCAAGTTAGCTACCTCATCCTTTAGATCTCCCTATGTTGCCTTACCCTCATTTCTATTTTTCTTAACCCATTTCTTTTATTTCACATATTCTCTTTTCTTCTTTTCTTTACTCTCTTTTTTTAATAGGAATATGCTGTGAGTGCATTTTATGCTCCATCTAACTAGGGTAACAGCATCTAGGTACTCATACTAAGGCCTTTTTGGTGCCTTGAAAGTGGTACTCAGAGTGAAAACTTTTTGGGTTTCACATACCCTCATTTTTCACCTCTCCCTACCTTCACACTCTCATAGTGTGAAAAATCAGCCTAAGCATACAATTTACAGCACAATAGAGAGATATTTTTCGAAAAATTAGAGGTTTAATGCTAGAAAAGAGAGACTAAAGTAATGGCTACATATTTCATACCCTATTGTGCATCACATGTTCATGAGCTAAAATCAGCCTATACTACACCAGTCTATCTTGGGAATAGTAACTATGTGATACAACAATACATACATGCAAAGAGAATCTAAATCAGCAACCAAACATGACTAGTGCAGATCATAAAGTCAGGCAAGATCAAGTACACTCCCCCATGCTTAAAGCAGACAATGTCCTCAGTGTCATAATTATTAGAGAAAAAAGGCAGAGGGGAGAAAGAACTTATGTAGTCACTGGTCGTCTGGTGGTGGTGGAGGTGGGTTCTGACCCAGGTGCCAGGTGTACCATGCCTGCATCATACCCTGCATGCTTTGAATAGAGTCGTGCATGGCATGCATGGTGGCTCTCTGAGAGAGTTGCTTAGCCTCTATGCGATTGAGCTGGGAAGAGATGGAATTCAGATCCATGGAGGGAGCTGATGATGGACCTGCACTGTCAATAAAATGGGAGTGGGGTGGGGGTGGAAGAGCTATCAGTTGCTCCATAGGAAACTCTTCCTCCTGTGGAGGAATCTCAGCACCCTCTCAGTCGTCCTTAATGGGATAGGTCCAATTTTCTTGGTTGGTCACTGCGGTTCTAATACAGTTGGGGAGGTGAAAAAGTGTATGACCACAGAGATACAACCAGTACTCGGCGTCTTTCTTGACAACTAATTTCATATTTAAACAGGATTCCAAATTAATCCTGTTACTGCCAAGTACTGGTTGCATACCCTACAAATGAGCCTCAAACCCTAATCCTCTAGCAACAGCAGTAACCAAGCCTCCCATAACAACTTTCCCATTCATGGCCCCACCTACCTTTGACATCTGATGAGCCATGAAGGCTCTAGTATCCACCTTTGTACCATGAATCATGTAGTGTAGAAAATAAAGCTCTCTCTGATTAGCAACCACATCACTCTCAGCCCTACCAAAAATAGTATGGGCCATAAGTCACTGTAAATATCGGAAGGTGGGGTTGCAAATAAAAAAGGCTTTTGAACTCGATGCACTGTATTTCCCCTCAATTGCAATTGAGTTCCAAAATATGTTAAAAAGAAAACTGGAGGGTACTTGTCTAGTACCTCCTCGAGATAGGCTAAACAGTGTATTAAATTCAGCCAATGTTAGATTAAAAGTACGGTTAAATAGTCTGAAGTTTACTTGCCCCTGACTAACGTTGGGGCCTCGAAACAAGACTATGTTAATGGAGCTAAAGAACTCCAAGGTGGGTCTAGGATAGGCTAGGTACTGCAAGGATATAAAGGTGTTCCACCCAATCCTGTCAATCATGTATTGAACGTCATTTAAAAGCCCTAGCCACTCCAAACAAGCCTCATCCATATACTGGGTACTCAGCAGTCCCTGTCTAACAAGAGTATCGTATCGTGTCCGTTGATTGTCGTCAACGAACATAATACCATACTCATTTATCTGATGAGGGAGTTGGGGCGGTGGTTGGTTACGTCCTCTACGTGTTTGATGGGACTGGGAGGAAGATGGCCCTGTTCGGGCTCTTTTAGGACCCATGGATATAAAAATAATGAAAAGCAGAGGGTACCAAAGTAGAAAACCCAACCAAAATAATCAAATAAGTAAACCAACCAGTAAGTCCAATGTTATCAGAGCTATGAAGACAAGCAATTTAGTACAAAACAGAATAATGCAACAAATATGTAAGTAGGTTTAGAGTGCAACAGAGTAGCAGTAAACCAGGGAGTTTAAGCCAGTCAAATCAGAATGGGATGCTCAGAACAGAACAGAACAGAACAGATTAATGCAAGTGGGCATGAAAGCACAAGGTTCAAGTTACTAGCCAAATCAGTGCATTAACGAAGGCAGCCAATAAAATGCAGAATGGAGCATGTAATGAGTAGTTAAAAGCTAGCAAGAGTACATGGTTCAATTATCAACCAAATTCAGAGCAAGAATATATTCAGAGCATTAACCAATATTCTGAAACTAGAACCAGAAAAGAATAATCAATGGAAGCAAAACCGGAAAACTTAAACCATTGTAAGTAGGAAACTTAAACCACAACTTATCTAAAAACCCAATGCAGCAAAGTAAAGAACCAGTCTAAAAGGCAATCAACAACTCAAAGCATTCTGAACTAGTGTCACAAATAAGGGTTAACAGCAATCAATCAAACCAAATGAAATTCTAATCACAGCCAGAACCAAGTGCTAACAGCAAATAAGAGATTTTATGCAGAAAAATAAAACAGAGGAAGAGATAGGGAGAATAACTGAAGAAGGTGCAGCAATGGGGAGATAAACGCAGCAATGTGATCGGAGGTTGGTAACAATTCCAGATGAGTAGAAAGGGAGAAATGATGGAGGAGAGGGAATGGGTAGGGGTGGCGATGGAATGGGGGAAGAAAAATACAAAAATAGGGGGGTGTGGCGTGAAGAGGTAATGGGTAAGAATAGGGAATTAGGGCAAGAATAGGGAAGGAAGAAGGGAGAAGAAGGTGGGATAAGGTGGTATGAGGCTTGGGTGAGAGAGGCAGAAGGTGGGTTTGGCCAAAGATGGAGAGTGGAGAAAAGGGGGAGAAGCACGGCTAGGGTTGGGGAAGAAACACGGCCAAATGAGAGGAAATTTGGGGTTTTAAATGGCTTGCCTCGCCCGAAGCACGGCCAGCCCGTGCTTGGGGCGGGCTGGCTGTAGGGTTTTTTTTTTTAATTACCTGGGGCATGGTCGTGTCCTGGGACACGGCCAGCCTGTGTTCCTAGCGGGTGTGCATCAATTTTTTACATTCTAGCTGTGCTTGCAGCATGGGGATGTTGGGGAACACGGGTAGCCCGTGTTACTGGCTGGAATCCCTCAATTCTTCACATTTAACTTCTTCTTTTGACTCTCTTTAATCACCTTTGCTTCTAACCCTTTTAGACCACTTTGGAAACATCGTAATGGACCTACAAATCAACGAAAAATATTCAACCTAAGAAATTAGCTAATTAAAGATGAAAACTAAAACTCAAAGCAAGAAATCAAACAAAGGAAAACTTTAAAAATCAAAATGTGGGTTGCCTCCCACAAAGCGCTTGTTTAAAGTCATTAGCTCGACTCCTTTGCTTTTTAATGGATTGAAGGGGGCTTGTTACGTGAGTTTTACTAAATACCGCAAGTGAACGGCGTAGCTATAGCTAGTCCGACAAGTACGGATCGTGTCCTACAGAGAACAATGCCAATTACCAGAATCTCACAAAAAGTGCTATTTAAATCGATATAAGTCGATGGGTAAATATCGCAATTAAACAAGTTAAAATAACCAATTAAGCTAAGTCTAGGGTTAGGGTTCACCACGCTTGTGATACTCAACAACTGATATTTACCCCTAATTGCAATTGTCTAGATTATCAGGGATGATTTAGCCTAAACTAATTAGTAATCTCTTTCAAGCATTACTAATCGTACCTAGGTTAATCAAATTACCTACTTTCGTGGTTCTTAGTCAACCTAGGTCCATTAAGCTTTATGCCAACCATAGAATGCAACTAATCGGTTTTATCATTCCTATTAATTGATTCAAGCCTAGAGTATCTTAAACTACTTTCGTGATTAAGACAACCCTAATTAACTATTGGATTCCAATTTTAATCTTCACCTATCAGTTCATCGATTAAATACCTAATATGTGATAGATTGGTGATCAGGCATTCCATCAACTAAATCAAGCATACAATAGTTAATCTATATCAATCTAGTCCCAATTTCAATTAGGGTTCCATACTTCAAATCATAGACATAGTATCATTGTATGACAATTGGGTTTACCAAAACCCTAGATAGAAACTACTCACACATGATAGAATCAGAAACCAAGTTCATAATCATTAAATTAACCATGATAGTTTGATACAATCTCAAGAGAATGAATGGAGGTAGAGGAAGAGATAAAGAACTGAAGTAGAAGGATATAACCTGGTGTGCAGAAAAGTTCAAAAGAATTACAACCTTCAATGCATTAAAATATACTCTAGAACATCAAAATCATCAATGATATATGTAAAAACCTAGTCTAAAAGTGTTTCCTCAGGTTAGAAAGTGATTTCCAAGTGTCTCTTACGGTCCCCCTTGTCTCAGCTGCACATCCCCCAGCTTATACCTCAATTTCGGCGGCTAAAACCCTAAAAAACACAAAGCTCGTAGACCCGCAGCACGGCCGTGTCCCAGGACACGGCCTGGCCGTGCTTCGGGCTGGAATTTGGGGAAGTGCTGCACCATCTGCCCAGAACACGGCCTGGCCGTGTTGCAGGCCACCAAGCACGGCCAGGCCATGCTGCATGCTGTGATGCTCCTTTCTTCATGATTTTTGACGTGCAGCCTCTTTGCTTCCTCCTCAGCATATCACATGTCTTTTAAGGTCTTTCCATGACTGCTTTTCCTTGCTTCTTGGCTTCTTTTGCTCTCCTGCAATCACAAAATGAACTACAGCAGTACCTAGAACAAAGTATAGCCAAAAGCATAAAAATATCCACAAGTTACTATGAATTAGGGGACAAAATATGACCTATAAGCACTCAAAATTCCCCTTTATCAGGGCTCTAAGAGAGCTTGGGTGGCTCCCTTTTCAACTAGTTGTCCCGTCACAAAATGCTTGAGGCTTTGCCCTTTCACCTCTAAGGATCCGGTGGATTCACTCTACACCTCCACTGCTCCATAAGGAAAGACTCGAGTCACTTGGAATGGACCGGACCATCTCGAATGAAGCTTCCCGGGAAAGAGTCTCAGCCTTGAATTAAATAGCAAGACCCAATCTCGTACTTGAAATTAGCGTCTAAGGATGTGCTTATCATGCCATCTTTTTGTTCTTTCTTTATATAATTTGGCATTGTCGTAAGCATCAAGCCTCAGCTCATCTAACTCATTTAATTGTAGGCATCTTCTCTTTCCAGCTGCTGACAAGTCAAAATTGATTGTTTTGACTGCCCAATACGCTTTATGATCGAGCTCTACCGGCAAATGACAGGGCTTCCCATATATTAACCGAAAAGGTGTGGTCTCTATCGGTGTTTTATAGGCAATCCTGTAGGACCATAATGCATCATCAAGCTTGAGAGACCAATCTTTTCTGGCCTTCGAGACGGTCTTCTCCAAGATTGCCTTGATCTCCCTATTTGATATCTCCACTTGCCCACTAGTTTGAGGATGGTAGGCTAGAGCCATTTTATGGGTGACTCCATATTTCTTCAAAATATTTTGGAATTGTTGCTCAGTGAAGTGAAAACCTCCATCATTTATCACGGCTCGGGGCACTCCAAATCTCGGGAAAATTATCCTCTTAAAAAGCTTGGCAACCACTCTAGCATCATTGGTGGGGGATGCTACTGCTTCAACCCACTTAGAAACGTAGTCCATAGCCACTAGAATGTACTTGTTCCCACAAGAAGAAGGAAAGGGACCCATAAAGTCAATGCCCCAAACGTCAAATATCTCAACTTCTAAAATGATGTTCAGGGGCATCTCATTCCTTCTGGATATGTTGCCAACTCTTTGGCATCGGTCACATGCCTTTACAAAAGTGTGCACATCTTTAAAAAGCGTGGGCCAATAGAAACTAGCTTGAAGAATTTTAGCTACAGTCTTAGAAATGCTGGTGTGGCTCCACAAGGTGAACTATGGCAATGGTATATAACACTGTAAACTTCTTCCTTTGGAATACAACTTCGGAATATGCCATCTGCACACCACTTGTACAAGCATGGATCATCCCAATAGTAAGACTTAATGTCAGAGAATAATTTCTTTCTCTTATGATAGCTCAATCCCTCAGGGAGTATTCTGCATGCAAGAAAGTTCATGAAGTTTGCATACCAAGGAGCATCAGCATAAGTGACCATCAGGAGTTGGTCATCGGGAAAGGAATCCTCAATAGGCAAATCATCTTTATCATCTCTCATAAGATCTTGCCTAAGTCTTGAAAGGTGGTCTGCAACCATATTCTCTGTCCTTTTCTTATCTCTGATTACAAGATCAAATTCCTGTAGTAAAAGGATCCATCTAATCAGTCTTGGTTTGGCATCCTTCTTACTTAACAGGTATCTGATGGCAGTATGATCTGTGAACACTACGACTTCTGATCCTAGCAGATATTGTCTGAATTTATCAATCTCGAACACTACTGCCAAGAGCTCCTTTTCAATGGTAGAGTAGTTGACTTGAGCTTCATCTAGTGCCTTCTATATGCAAAGGTGCCATAGGGACATGTGAACGTAGTCTTCTCTTGGTCGTCTGGATGGATTGGAATCTGAAAGAATTCTGAGTATCCATCTAGATAACAGAAGTGCGAATGTTTAGCAAATCTTTCCAATAACTGATAAATAAAAGGCAAAGGGAAGTGATCCTTATGGGTGGCCTTATTCATTTTTCTATACTCAATACACATAACAGCTCTAGTAGGGATTAATTCATCATTATCATTTCTAACAACAATCATACCTCCCTTTTTAGGAACCACATGGACAGGACTTACCCATTCACTATCCGAGATAGGATAGATAATACCCGCATCAAGCAATTTAAATACCTCCTTCTTGACTACCTCTTTCATGTTGGGATTGAGTCTCCTCTGGTGTTCCCTGGAAGGTTTATGATCATTATCAACTATTATACGATGCATACAAATAGATGGACTAATCCCTTTTATATCATCTATACTATACCCAATCACCTTCTGAAATTTTCTAATTACATCAAGCAACTTACCAATTTCCTCAGTATTCAGATCAAGATTCACTATGACTGGATATGAAGAGTTAGGGTCCAAAAATTCATACCTGAGGTTAGAGGGGTGAGGTTTTAGTTCTAACTTAGGTGTTTTGCCTTCCTCTATTTTAGCTGATTTTTTATTGTGGTCCTGCTCTAGCTTTTTCAGCTTTCACTTCTGAGGTGAGTTTATGACTCTCATCAAGTAATCTAGTGTAGGCATCAGCTTCTACCTGTTCATCACAAGAAACAGAACTATCCAAAAGGAAAAGTTCAAGTGGATCAGTAGGGCATAAACTCATTGCATTATCAACATTATTTTGTTCAATTGTATCAACCATGCAATAAGTATCACCTAAGATGGACATTTCATAGCATCATTAAGATTAAATTCAATCTTTTCATCCCCTACATTCAGGGAAAGCTTTCCATCCTTAACATTAATAATGGCACTTGCAGTGGCTAGGAAAGGTCTTCCCAGAATGATGGGGATTTGGCTATCTTCCTCCATCTCTAATACCACAAAGTCCATGGGTATGAAAAACTTACCTACCTTTAGAGGCACATCCTCTAATATACTTACCGGGTGAGTGACGGATCGGTCCGCTAATTGGAGAGAAATAGTGGTAGGCTTCAGATCTCTCATCTGGAGCTTTTTTCAAATGGATAGTGGCATAAGGCTAACACTTGCTCTGAGATCACACAAAGCTTTAGTGATCTGCACATCTCCAATAGAACAAGGTATTGAGAAGCTCCGAGGATCCTTAAGTTTAGGAGGCAGTTTGTTCTGAATCAGGGCACTGCACTCTTCAGTCAATGCCACAGTGGCATATTCCTTAATCTTCCTCTTATTAGAGAGGATTTCCTTCAGAAATTTGGCATAGGAAGGCATTTGAGATACAGCTTCCAAGAATGGAATGTTGATGTGCAGCTTTTTTAGCACATCCAGAAACTTTCCATACTATTTCTCTAACTTAGCCTTGGCTAGTCTCTGAGGGAAAAGAACTGGTGGTTTATACGGTTCAGGAGCCACATAATCAGGCTTATTTATTTCCTTCCTTCCACTAACTGGCTCTTCTTCTTCATTCACTGGCTCACGCACATCCCTTTTCTCAACTTCTTTTTCATCCTCCTTTTCCACTAGTTCAACCAATTGTTTACCACTTCTCAAAGCGATAGCTTTATAGTGTTCTCTAGGGTTCTCAGGTAGACCAGGGAACTTACCAAAATTTCTGGTTGAAGAGCTTGCTTGCTGTGCTATTTGAGTCTCCAGCATCTTATTATGGGTAGCAAGTAAATCCACTTTAGAAGCCAGGTCTTTTATTGCTTCATTCATACTGTGATTCTGAGCTCTAAACTCCTCATTCGGCTTGCTCTGTATGGAGATAAAATTCTCCATTAGAGCCTCTAGATTCGATTTTGGTTAAGGAGGATTGTATGGCCTTGGATTCTGGAAGCCTGGAGATTGATTGAAATTATTCTGGGGCTGTTGACCAACATTCGGCTTATATGATAAGTTAGGGTGGTTTCTCCAGCCAGGATTGTAAGTATTGTTGTACAGGTTGTTCCTTCGATTGTTCACAAAATTGACCTGCTCACAATCCTGAACTGTAGAACTCTCAAGCTGACACTCATTGGCTGCATGCCCTACACCTCCACAAATCTCACAGGATGTTGAAAAAGAAGGTGATCCAACAGCATTGATGCTCAGTTTATCCAGTTTCTGAAATAAAGCATCGACCTTGGAAGTTAAATGATTGAAAGCATCTACTTCATACATACCTGCCGGCTTTCTAGTCTGCCTCTCACTAGACCAGGAGTAGTGGTTTTGAGCCATGTCTTTAATCAATTCATAGGCTTCATCAACCGTTTTATTCATTAAAGCTCCTCCATCTGCAGTATCCACAGACATCCGAGTGCTGTAAATTAGTCCATTGTAAAATGTACGGACTATTAACCATTTTTCCAGCCCATGATGTGGGCATACCCTGAGGAGCTCCTTGAATCTCTCCCAAGCCTCATATAAGGATTCTCCATCCTTTTGAGCAAATGTAGTAATCTGGTTCCTCAGATGGGCTGTCTTGCTTGGCGGGAAATACTTGGCCAGGAAAGCTTGAGAAAGCTGTTGCCAAGTGGTGATAGACCCCGATGGGAGAGAGTGCAACCAAGCCCGTGCTTTGTCCCTCAATGAGAAAGGGAACAACCTCAACCTGATTGCATCTGATGAGACACCATTCAGCTTCAGGGTGTCACAGTACTCCAAGAATACAGAGAGATAGAGGTTAGGGTCTTCAGTAGGCGACCCTCCAAACTGGTTTTGCTGAACCATCTGCAAGAGAGATGGCTTCAGCTCAAAGTTTTTAGCTTCTACCACTGGCATGACTATGCTGGGGTTCAGGCCATGTGTGTCTGGGGCAGTGAAGTCCTTCAGCGACCGGTTATCTCTTTCCCCCATTGTAGCTGCTAAATTCTCTTCCTGCTGTCTTCTTCTTAACCTTCGCAGAGTGCGTTCAATTTTAGGGTCAAATTCAGCAATGCTATCACGCTCTCTTCGTATAAAAGAGAAACACACCTATGAAGGAAGAAAAGAAGCAAAATTAGCAAAAGAAAATTGTGCAGAAAAATTAAAAAGAAAAATAAACAAAAATTGATCTAGTCTAGCTATTTTGTAAAATATCTAATATTGGCTTTGCTCCCCAATAACGATGCCAAAAACTTGTTAGGTGTGTTTTACTAAATACTGCAAGTGCACGTAGTAGCTGTAGCTAGTTCGGCAAGTACAGGTCATGTCCCACAGAGAAAAATGCCAATTACCAGAATCTCACAAAAAGTGCTATCTAAATCGATATAATTTCATAGGCAAATATCGTAATTAAACAAGTTGAAGTAACCAATTAAGCTAAGCCTAGGCTTAGGGTTCACCACGCTTGTGATACTCAACAACTGACATTTACCCCTAATTGCAATTGTCTAGATTATTGGGGATGGTTTAGCCTAAGTTCATTAGTAATCTCTTTCAAGCATTACCAATTGTACCTAAGTTAATCAAATTACCTACTTTCGTGGTTCTTAGCTTAACCTAGGTCCATTAAGCTTCATGCCAACCATAGAATGCAACTAATCGGTTTTCCCGTTCCCATTAATTGATTCAAGCCTAGAGTATCTTAAACTACTTTCGTGATTAAGACAACCCTAATTAACTATTGGATTCCAATTTTAATCTTCACCTTTCAGTTCATCGATTAAATACCTAATACGTGATAGATTGGTGATCAGGCATTCTATCAACTAATTCATGCATACAATAGTCAATCCAAATCAATCTAGTCCCAATTACAATTAGGGTTTCATAATTCATGTCATAGGCATAGTATCATTGTATCACAATTGTGTTTACCGAAACCCTAGATAGAATTTACTCACACATAATAAAAATGGAAATCAAGTTCATATTCATTGAGTATTCCATAGTAGTTCAATACAATAGAGAAGGAATAAGAAGAAGTAGAAAGATAGAAGTAGAAGTAGAAGGATAGAACCTGGTGTGTAGATGAATGCAGATAAATTATAACTTCAAAGCAGTAAAATCTACTCTAGAACATAAAAAATCCTCAAAGAACTATGTAAAAACCTAATCTAAATATGTTTCCTAAGGCTAAAAAGTGTTTCTCCAATGTCTCCTGTGGTTCCCTCCTTTTCAGCTGTGCACCCCTAAGCACATATATAAGTTTGGGCGGCCAAAACCCTAAATTTAACGCTCTGTACGGTCCCCGAAGCACGGTCGTGTTCCAAGACACAGCCTGGCCGTTCTTCAGGCTGGAAAAAAGGGAAGTGCTGCATCATCTACATGGAACACGGCTTGGCCTTGTTGTAGGTCACCAAGCACGGCCAGGCCGTGCTACATGCTGTGGTGTTCCTTTCTCCATGATTTTTGACGTGAAACCTCCTTGCTTCCTCCTCAGCATATCCCAGGTCTTTTAGGGTCTTTCCATGACTGATTTTCCTTGGTTCTTGGCTTCTTTTGCTCTCCTGCAATCACAAAATGAACCACAGTAGTAACCAGAACAAAGTATAGCCAAAAGCACAGAAATATCTACAAGTTACTATGAATAAGGGGACAAAATATGACCAATAAGCACTCAAAATTCCCCTTTATCACTTTCCAACAAGTATATTTTTTTCTATTTTTGTCAACGTCATCCGGATGCACGTAAATGCCACCAAAGGCCTCTCAACAACCCTATTTGAGCATCGGCTACTCGAAAACACGGGAAACGAAGGTCGTGGTGTTCTTAAAGAGTTCTTCTTTTGAACGTGTATATTTTTTTGTATTTTTAACACTGTCATGCCGATGCACAAAAATACTGCGTAGGGTTTCTCGACGACCTAATTTGACCACAGGCTACTCAAAATCATGCGAAACGAAGGTCGTGGCATTCCTAAGGAGTTCTTCTTTCCAACGAGTATACTTTTGTGTATTTTCACCGCCGTCATCCGGATGCATGAAAATACCCACTACGATTTCTCGACTGCCCGATTCAACCGTCGACAAGTCGAAAACACTTGAAACAAAGCTCGTGGCATTCCTAAAGAGTTCTTCTTTCCAACGAGTATATTTTTTTGTATTTTTTCCAACGTCATCCGGATCCACAAAAATGTCCCCAAAGGATTCTCAACGGTCCGATTCGTTTGCCGGCTACTCAGAATCATGCAAAATGAAGGTCGTGGCATTCCAATGGAGTTCTTCTTTCAACCATGTATTTATTTTTGTACTTTTGTCACCATCATCCGGATCCAGAAAAATGCCCACTTGGGTTTCTCGATGGCCCGATTCGGCCGCCGGCTACTCAAAATCACACGAAACGAAGGTCATGGCGTTCCTAAGGAGTTCTTCTATTCAACGAGTATACATTTTTGTATTTTCACTCCGTCATCCTAATGCATGAAAATCTCCTTAGGGTTTCTGCACTGTCCGACTCGATCATGCACAAGTTGAAAACACTCGGAACAAAGGTCGTGGCGTTCCTTAAGAGTTCTTTTTTCCAACATATATATTTTTTTCTATTTTTGCCACCGTCATCCGGATGCACAAAAATACTCCCTAGGGTTTCTCGATAGCCTGATTCAATCGCTGGCTACTCGAAATCACGTGTAATGAAGGTCGTGGCGTTCCTAAGGAGTTCTTCTTTCCAACGAGTATACTTTTTTGTATTTTCGCCACCGTCATCCAAATGCACGATAATACGCACTAAGATTTCTTGACTGCCCAATTCGGCCGTCGACTAGTCGGAAACACTTGAAACGAAGCTCGTAGCATTCCTAAAGAGTTCTTCTTTCCAACGAGTATATTTTTTTGTATTTTTTCCACCATCATCTGGATGCACAAAAATGTCCCTAAAGGATTCTCAACAGCTCAATTCGATTGCTGGCTACTCAGAATCATGCGAAACGAAGGTCGTGGTGTTCCTACGGAGTTCTTCTTTCCAAGCTATATTTATTTTTGGTTTTTTTCCACCGTCATCCGAGTGCACGAAAATGCCCCTTAGGTTTTCTCGACGGCCATATTCGACCACCGACTACTCGTAATCATGCAAAATGAATGTCGTGGCATTACAAAGCCTGCAGTGTTCTTAAGGATATTTTTTCCAACGAGTATAATTTCTTTTATTTTCGCCACCGTCATCCGAATGCACGAAAATATCCCCTAGGCTTCCTCGATTGCCCGATTCGACTGCCGACTAGTTGAAAACACTCAAAACGAAGGTCGTGGCATTCCTAAAGAGTTCTTCTTTCCAACGAGTATATTTTTTTGTATTTTTGCCACCCTCATCTGGATGAACGAAAATACCCCATAGGGTTTCTCGATTGCCCGATTCGCGCCGACTCATCGGAATCACACAAAACGAAGGTCCTGACGTTCCTAACGAATTCTTCTTTCCATCAAGTCCACTTTTTGTACTTTCATCATGGTCTTTCGGATGCACAAAAATATCCCCAAAGGATTCTCAACCACCCAATTCGACTGTCGGCTACTCAGAATCACGCAAAACGAAGGTCGTGCTGTTCCAAAGGAGTTCTTCTTTCCAACGAGTATATTTTTTTGTATTTTTTCCACGATCATCAAGATGCACGAAAATGTCCACAAAGGATTCTCAACGATGAGATTCGATTGCTAGCTACTTAGAATCACGTGAAATGAATGTCGTGGCATTCCTAAGGAGTTCTTCTTTCCAACGAGTATACTCTTTTGTATTTTCGCAACCGACATCCAGACGTACAAAAATAACCCCCACGGTTTCTTGACAGCTTGATTTGACCGCCGGCTAATCGGAATCACTCAAGACGATCATCGTGGCATTCCTAAGGACTTCTTCTTTCAAACGAGTCCAACTTTAAATTATTTTATCCACCGTCATCTAGTTCCAGGAAAAATCCCCCAAAGGTTTCTCGACGGCCTGATTCAACCTTCAGCTAGTTGAAATAACACAAAACAACTGTCGTGGCGTTCGTAAGGAGTTCTTCTTCCCAACGAGTCCACTTTTTTGTATTTTCACCACCATCATCCAGATGCACGAAAGTACCCCCTAGGGTTTCTCGATGGCTTGATTCGACCACCAGCTAGTCGAATTCACGTGAAACAAAGGTCGTGGCATTCCTAAAGAGTTCTTCTTTCCAACGTGTATTATTTTTTGTATTTTTGCCACTGTCATCCGGATACACGAAATTGCAACCAAGGTTTCTCGATGGCTCGATTCGACCTCGGGCTTTTCAGAATAGGCGAAACAAAGGTCATGGCGTTCCTAAGGAGTTCTTCTTTTCAACGAGTGCATTTTTTTGTATTTTCGCCACTGTCATCTGGAAGCACGAAAATGCCACCTAGGGTTTCTCAACGGCCCGATTCGACCTCCGGCTACTTGGAATCATGCGAAATAAAGGTCGTGGCGTTCCTCAAGAGTTTTCTTTTCAACGAGTCCACTATTTATAATTTTTTGCCACCTTCATCCTGATGCACAAAAATGCCTCCCATGACTTCTTGACGGCCCAATTAAACTGCCGAATAGTTCAAAACACTCGAAACGAAGGTCGTGGCATTCCTAAAGAGTTCCTTTTTCAACGAGTATATTTTTTTGTATTTTGTGCTACCGACATCCAGATGCACGAAAATACCTAGGGTTTCTCGACGTCCCGATTCAATCGCCAACTACTCAGAATCACGCGAAATGATGGTCGTGGCGTTTCTAAGGAGTTCTTCTTTCCAACGAGTATACTTTTTTTGTATTTTCACCATCGTCATCCGAATGCATAAAAATCTCCCTAGGGTTTCTCGACTGCTTAACTTGACCACCAACTAATCGGACTCACACGCGATGATAGTTGTGGCATTCCTAAAGAGTTCTTCTTTTCAACGAGTGCAACTTTATATTATTTTTGCCATCATCATCTGAATGCACAAAAATTCCCCCAAGGGTTTCTCAATGACACGATTCAACCTCAGGCTACTCGAAGGTCGCGGTGTTCCTAAAGTATTCTTTTTTCAACCGAGTCCACTTTCTTGTATTTTTGCCACCATAAACCAGATGCTTGAAAGTGCCCCTTAGGGTTTCACGATGGCTCGATTCGACAGCCAGATAATTGGCATCACACAAAACGAAGGTCATGGTATTCCTAAGGAGTTCTTCTTTCTAACGAGTCAACTTTTTTGTATTTTCAGGACCGTCATCGAGGATCACAAAAATACACCCTAGGGTTTCTCCACTCCTCAATTCGACTGCCAGCTACTCGAAATCATGCGAAACGATGGTCGTGGCATTTCTAAGGAGTTATTCTTTCCAACGAGTCCACTATTTATTATTTTTGCCACTATAATCCACATGCACGAAAATGTCCACTAGTGCTTCTCGACGGCCCGATTCGACCGCCGACTAGTCGGGAACCCACGAAACAAAGGTCGTGGCATTCCTAAAGATTTCTTCTTTCCAATGAGTATACTTTTTTATATTTTCCCCACCGTCAACTGGATGCACGAAAAAAAACTCCTAGGGTTTTTCGACGGCTCGATTCGATTATTGGCTACTCAGAATCACGTGAAATGAAAATGGCCCCTAGGGTCTCTTGACTACCCGATTCTACAACTGACTAATCGAAATCCCGTGAAATGATGGTCGTGGCATTCCTAAGCAGTTCTTCTTTCCAACAAGTCCAATTTTTATTATTTTTGCCACCATCATCCAGATGCAAGAAAATGACACTAAGGGATTCTCGATAGCCAGATTCGACTGCCGAAGGTCGTAGCCTTCCTTAGGAGTTCTTCTTTTCAATGAGTCCACTTTTATTATTCTTGCCATCGTCATCCGGATGCACGAAAATGTTCCCTAGGGTTTTTCGACGACCCGATTCGACTGACGACTAGTCGGAAAGACACGAAACGAAGGTCGTGTCGTTCCTAAAGAGTTCTTCTTTCCAACGAGTATATATTTTCATAGTTTTTCCACCGTCCTTCATATGCACAAAAATACCCCCTAGGGTTTCTCAACGGCCTAATTCGACTGCCGGCTACTTGGAATCACGCGAAACGAAGGCCGTGGCGTTCCTAAAGAGTTCTTCTTTCGACTTAGTCCACTTTTTTGTGTTTTCGCCACTGTCATCCGGATGCACAAAAATGCCCCCTTGAGCTTGTCAACGGCCCGATTCAACCACCGACTAAACGGAATCACGTAACACGAAGGTCATCGTGTTCTTAAAGAGTTCTTCTTTCCAACGAGTTCACTTTTTTGTATTTTTGCCACCATCATTCGAATGCACGAAAATTCCCCCTTAAGTCTCTTAATGGCCAGATTCAACTACGGACTAGTCTGAAAGACGCAAAATGATGGTCGTAACATTCCTAAAGAGTTTTTCTTTCCAATAAGTCCAATTTTTTGTATTTTTGCCACTATCATCCAAATGCACAAAAATGTGCCCTTAAGCTTCTAGATAACTCGATTCGACCACCGACTAAACGGACTAACGCAAAATGAAGGTCATCGCGTTCCTAAAGAGTTCTTTCCAAGGAGTCTACTTTTTGTATTTTTGCCACCGTCATTCAGATGCACGAAAATACCCCCTTGAGCTTCTCGTTGGCTGGATTTGTCTGCGGACTAGTTTGAACGATGCAAAATGAAGGTCGTGGCATTCCTAAAGAGTTCTTCTTTCCAACGAGTCCACCTTTTTGTATTTTTACCATCGTCATCCAGATGCACGAAAATGACCCTAAGGGTTTCTCGACATCCTGATTCGACCGCCGGCTACTCAAAATCATGCAAAACGAAGGGCATGGTGTTCCTTAAGAGTTCTTCTTTCCAACAAGTCCACTTTTTGTATTTTTTGCCACCATCATTCAAATGCACAAAAATTCCATCTTGAGCTTCTCATCCGCTGGATTAGTCCGTTGACTAGTTTAAACGCCGCGAAATGAAGGCCGTGGCGTTCTTAAAGAGTTCTTCTTTCCAACGAGTCGACCTTTTTGTATTTTTGCCACTGTCATCCAGATGCACGAAAATGACCCCAAGGGTTTCTCGACGTCCTGATTCGACCGCTAGCTACTCAGAATAATATGAAACGAAGGTCATGGCGTTCCTTAAGAGTTCTTCTTTCCAACGAGTCCACTATTTTGTATTTTCGTAACCTTCATCCGGAAGCACGAAAATGCACACTTGAGCTTCTCGATGTCCCGATTTAATCGCCGGTTAAACGAAATCACGTGAAATGAAGGTCGTAGCATTCCTAAAGAGTTCTTCTTTCCAATGACTCCACTTTTTTATATTTTTGCCACTATCATCTAGATGCACGAAAGTGCCCCCTTGAGCTTCTCAATGGACCGATTCAACCACCGACTAGTAAAAAACACGCAAAACGAAGGTCGTGGTGTTACTAAAGAGTTCTTCTTTCCAACAAGTCCAGTTTTTTGTATTTTCGTCACCGTCATCCAAATGCATGAAAATGTCCCCAAGGGTTTCTCGGCAACCTGATTCGACCGCCGGCTACTTGGAATTATGGGAAATGAAGTTGATGGCGTTCCTAAGGAGTTCTTCTTTCCAACGAGTCCACTTTTTTGTATTGTCGCCACCGTCATCCGAATGCACAAAAATACCCACTAGGATTTCTCGACTAGCTGATTCGATCGTCGACTATTTGGAAACAATCGAAACGATGCTCGTGGCCTTCTTAAAGAGTTCTCCTTTCCAACGAGTACATTTTTTTAGTACTTTTGCCACAGTCATCCAGATGCACAAAAATGTCCCCAAAGGATTCTCAATGGCCCGATTCGATTGCCGGCTACTCAGAATCACGCAAAACGAAGTTTGTGGCATTCTTAAGGAGTTCTTCTTTCCAACATGTATTTATTTTTGAATTTTTACCATCGTCATCCGGATGCACAAAAATGCCCCCTAGGGTTTCTTGATGTCCCGATTAGACTGCCAGCTACTTAGAATCACGCGAAATGATGTTCGTGGCATTCTAAGGAGTTCTTCTTTCCAACAAGTCCACTTTTTTGTAATTTCACCACCATCATCCGGATGCACGAAAATTCCCCTTTGAGTTCTCGACGGCTTGATTCGACCGCCGACTAGTCAAAAACATGTGAAACGAAGGTCATAGCATTCCTAAAGAGTTCTTCTTTCCAACGAGTCCAATTTTTATTATTTTTGCCACCATCATCCGGATGCATGAAAATACCCACAACGGTTTCTTGACATCCCGATTCGACCGTCGACTACTCAGAATCACATGAAACGATGTTGATTGCATTCTAAGGAGTTCTTCTTTCCAACGAGTCCACTTTTTTTATTTTCACCATCGTCATTCGGACGCACGAAAATTCCCCCTTAAGCTTCTGGACAGCCCAATTCGACTGCCAACTAGTCAAAAACATGTGAAACAAAGGTTGTAGCATTCCTAAAGAGTTCTTCTTTCCAACGAGTCCACTTTTTTTGTATTTTCGCCACTGTCGCTCGGATGCATGAAAATAACCCCTAAGGTTTCTTGAAGGCCCTATTCAAATGTCGGCTACTTGGAATCATACGAAACGAAGGTCATGGCGTTACAAAAGAATTCTTCTTTCCAAAGAGTATACTTTCTTGAAATTTCTCCACCGTCATCCGAATGCACTAAAATGCCCCAAGGGTTTCTCGACAGCCCGATTTGACCACCAGCTAGTCGAAATAACACAAAAAGACCACCGTGGTGTTCGTAAAGAGTTCTTCTTTCCAACGAGTATATTTTTTTGTAGTATCGCCACCATCATCCGAATGCACGAAAATTTCCCTAGCATTTCTCGACGGTCAGATTTGACCGTCGACAATTTAGAGTCTCACGAAATGAAGATCATGGTGTCCCTAAGTAGTTCTATTTTTCAACGAGTCTACTTTTTATTGTTTTCGCCACATTCATCCTGATGCATAAAAAAGGGCCCCTAGGGTTTTCAACATCCCGATTCGACCTCTAGCTACTCAGAATCCTGCGAAACAAATGTCCTAACGTTCCTTAAGAGTTCTTCGTTTGAACCAGTCCACTTTTTATTATTTTTTCCACCATCATCTGAATGCACGAAAATACCACCACGGATTTCTCGACGGCTCTATTCGACCGCCGGCTACTCGAAATCACGTGAGATAGAGGTCATGGCGTTACAAAGGAAATATTCTTTCCAACGAGTATCCTTTTTTGTATTTTAGCCACTGTCATCCGGATGCATGAAAGTACCCCCTAAGGTTTCTCAACGGCCCGATTTGACCGCCGGTTACTCAAAATCACATAAAACGAAGGTCATGACGTTCCTAAGGAGTTCTTCGTTTAAACGAGTCCACTTTTTATTATTTTTTCCACTTTGATCCGAATGCACGAAAATGCCCCCTTGAGTTTCTCAACCGCCTTATTCGACCGCCGACTACTCAAAATCATGCAAGACAAAGGTCCCGGCGTTACAAAGGAATTTTTCGATCCAACGAGTATACTTTTTGGTATTTTCGCCACTGTCATCCAGATGCACAACAATGTCCCCTATCATTTCTCGACGGCCTGATTCGATAGCCGACTATTTCAAATCTCATGAACGATGATCGTGGCGTCCCTAATTACTTCTGTTTTTCAACAAGTCTACTTTTTATTGTTTTCGCCACCGTTATACTGATGCACAAAAAAGGGCCCCTAAGGTTTCTCAATGGCCCGATTCGACCACCGGCTACTGGGAATCACACAAAACGAAGGTCCTAGCATTCCTAAGGAGTTCTTCGTTTGAACCAGTCCACTTTTTATTATTTTTGCCATCGTCATCTGAATGCATAAAAATGCCCCCTCGGGTTTCTTGATGGCTTTATTCTACTGCCAGCTACTCGGAATCATGCGAGACGAAGGTCGTGGCGTTACAAAGGAATTCTTCTTTCTAACAAGTATAATTTTTTGTACTTTTGCCTCTGTCATCCGGATGCATGAAAGTACCCCTTAGGGTTTCTCAATGGCCCGATTCAACCGTTGGCTATTAGGAGTTCTAGAGGCCCATCAAGGACAAAACCGCAATACTACTAAAGAAGAGTTAAGGTTGATCCATAACATTAAAGTCCACTTAACTATGGCCCAAGACCCACTAATCGGAATATGGACCCAAAGTACAAGAAGATTAAAGGGCAAAGAATGAATAGTGAACCAAAATAAAGGATTTATTTAATAGCCAAATTTAAGCTATTTTTTTCTTTTCTGATTTATTTACTTTTAGTGTTTTGTTTATTTGACTAGGAAAATTTCCTATTTGATAGTTTCTAGAAGAGTTTCCTATTCGTATTTTTCCTTGCCCTATAGGAGTTTCCTATTTGATAATTTCTATAATAGTTTCTTATTTCTAATTTTCCTTGTCCTATAGGAGTTTCTTATGTAGTTTTCTTTGTTAGTTTAGGTTATTGGCCTATAAATAGGCATGTATGCTCATGAACAATGAGCTTTAAAAAACTTTTCTGAACTTATCAAGATTTTTCTTGTGGCATTCAAACAAGACTTATCACTCACAATCTTCTTCTGTTTTCTTTAGTGTGTTATCTTCAATAATTTCTTATACTTTTGGTTCTTATCTCTTTATAGATAACGGGTCAACGTCATTTTCTTTTAATTTTTTTTGTTATAAATCTAATTAGAACACGATCCTTCTAATCGAATCCCATATTGATTCCAGGTCTCACTGTTCTTGGTGAGGTTCATATCAGGGGTTCACATCATTTGGTATCAGAGCCTAAGTTTTAAATCAAGTTTGATCTATCCTATTTGTTTTCTTATTATTATTCCGTCTTACTATCTTGTATCTTTTTTTCGTACCTTGTCATTTGTTTTCTTACTGTCGTCTAGATGAACAAAAATGTAACAAGTCCATTTAAGTATCAATTTTTTTAAAATATCATGAAGTTATTACCTCGTTACAACTTAACTCAAAATAACATTTATTTAATTTATACAATATAGAGTTTACATACATGTCATTAATCAAAACATATGTACAACATATCAAACATATAAAAATCTACATCTTATTTATTCTAGTTGACCAATTCTGGAGATATAGGTGCGGGTGGTTGTACCTTCACCAGGATCTAAGCCAACTTGACTACAAACATTTTATTTGCTTCTGGGATCTGCCCAAGATAAAGTACTCGATCCAACGTGCACTAAAAGCTAGAGCCATAGAAAAATCTGCATAACTAATTTTTTGAACATGATATGGAAATATAGTGAGAATTAAATCCCAGTAAGTTCAACAATAAATCATCATCAATATAGCTCATCACATCTTGTTCAGCTGTATAAACTACAGTAAATATCTTTGGTCACATGAATGCCTGATATCTATGCACAAGAGAATCGTACAATAATGACATGTATGACAGAATTAACTATTTTCAGAATATCATATGATGACTATCAATTTATTCTCATATCAAGCTACCCCGATCAGGGTGAGTATTTTCTACTCTCCGGTACGGGCTTTTCTCGCTCCGTCCGACATCGCCTACTTTCTCTTTCTTTTCTCATTAACATGATTATAACCGTTGGTAGGGCGTCCCCTACTGGTGCACCACACGGATTGCCATGTGACCGTGCTCATTTCTTTTCTTTTCACAATGATAGCCAAAAATATGCTTTCAATAACAAGTATGTTCAGCAAAATATAACTATTACAAAACATCATTGGTAATCATGCCATGAACATAACCATTTTAAATATCACTTTATAAAATATTTCCATGTCAAAATTTCACACTTAAGATGTCAAGAAGTTCAAATATGGCAATGGCAATAGCTATACTAGTCATTTATTATTTTCATTTATAAGATTCATCTTCTTTTTTAAATATTAATTTTATTTCTTTATTTTCTTGATGCAGGTTTTCATCCTATCTAACCTTCTCTTACTAATCAGGTCATGACCTGGTCTCGAATTGCCATGACCAGGTTGTGTAGGGTTTCCTCTGCATTATTTGCTGGATTCCTCCTTGGCGGTGCCATTTCCTACTGTGGCAAAAACAAAGTTATGCTTCTATTGAGGTGATCAAGCCCAATAGTTAGTTCAAAAATATTTAACAGCAGTCATAACACCACCTCAGCATGTAGGAAAGAAACACTAGTAATTTCTTACCTATATGAATTCACTGATCCCTACACAGCACAACCACAACCATACTCAAGACACTATAAGATCGATTCAGATAACCATCTTCCCACTAACCATCTAGGATCGACCTGCTCTGATACCAATTATGTAACAACTCCATTTAAGTATCAATTTTTTTTAAATACCATGAAGTTATTACCTCGTTACAACTTAACTCAAAATAACATTTATTTAATTTATACAATACAGAGTTTACATACATGTCATTAATCAAAACATACGTACAACATATCACACATATAAAAATCTACATCTTATTTATTCTGGTTGACCAATTCCAGAGATATAGGTGCGGTTGGTTGCACCTTCACTGGGATCTAAGCCAACTCGACCACAAACATTTTATTTGCTTCTGGGATCTGCCCAACATAAAGTACTCGATCCAACGTGCACTAAAAGCCAGAGCCAAAGAAAAATCTACATAACTAATTTTCTGAACATGATATGAAAATATAGTGAGAATTAAATCCAAGTAAGTTCAACAATAAATCATCATCAATATAACTTATCACGTCATGTTCAGCTGCATAAACTACAGCAAATATCTTTGGTCACATGAATGCCTTATATCTATGCACAAGAGAATCAAACAATAATGACATGTATGACATGATTAACTATTTTCAGAATATCATATGATGACTATCAATTTATTCTCATATCAAGCTACCCCGGCCAGGGTGAGTATTTTCTAGTCTCCGGTACGAACTTTTCTCACTTCGTCCGACATGGCCCACTTTCTTTTTCTTTTCTCATTAACATGATCATAACCGTTGGTAGGGCGTCCCCTACTGGTGCACCACACGGATTGCCATGTGACCGTACTCATTAAGCAAAAACAATTATCTAAAACTATTATGTTGAACATTGTAGCGAAATATTAAGAAATCAAGGTGATATTACTCCCTCAATGTACAGGTTATTTCTTCTCGGATATGTTTTGACCTCTGCCTACTAATCGGTCCATATCTCCCTCATAAAAATTCCAAATTAAGTGATTCCAATGGTTAAAAATCCGTGACACATATATCTATAATTATAATGTTAACCATTCATTTTAATTCCCTACAGAATGTTTCCAAAAATTAAAATACAGAAGCTATCCTAACATATTCCTCCCTAATTAACCATTTTCTGACCTTTACTTACAAATTAGACCATATATACCTCATATGAATTCTAAATTGAATGATTCTAGTGGCTAAAAATCCGTTAGATATAGATATATATTTGTTTTGTTAACCATTTATTTAGATTCCCTATTTAATGTTCCCAGAAATTAAAACACAGAAGCTATCCTAATATATTTTTCTTTGATTAACCAGTTTCTGACCTTTTCCTATTAATCAGACCATATCTATCTCATATAGACTCCAAATTGAGTGATTTCAGTGGGTAAAACTCCGTGACACATATAGCTATAATTCTTATGTTAACCATTCATTTTAATTCCCTACATAATGTTCCCAGAAAATTAAATACAGAAGCTATCCTAACATATCCCTCCCTGATTAACCAGTTTCTGACCTTTTCTTATTAATCAGACCATATCTATCTCATATAGACTCCAAATTAAGTGATTTCAGTGGATAAAAATCAGTGAGACATAGATATACATTTTTCATGTTAACCATTTCTTTCAATTCATTACTGATTCTTCCTAAAATTTTAAAAACTGTAGCTTAAAATTCTACCACCTATAGCCATACCGATGTAGAACTATCTACACCAACCTAAGTATTCAAACATACATGATATGTAACATGATATAGCAACATCCATGACCAATCATTAAAGTTCTAAGATCAAAATCCCATATAAATATTACAAGTTTCAAAACTTTTCTTCAAAAATTTTTTTGTTAAACTTACCTGGAGCACTTAGTCCTTTAGACTTCTCCTTCCTCTTTCTTCCTCTCCTCCTCTCCTTTCCTCACTCTACCTTGCTTCTATTTTTTATTCTCTCCCTTACTTGGACGAAATTCCCATGCTGTAAGGGTGGGTTTTACTTATATAGACTAGCAACCAATTCAACTTTCATGATCATGGGTCTACCTTATAACAATTAGGTTACACTTGGTTGAATTTTTGGAAAACAAACAACTTATGTTCTTGTCTTCCTCTTCCTTAGTCAAGATATGCATAGGAAAAGGAGATTTGTATTTTGAAAATTATGATAATATCTTCTTAAGATATGGGACAAGGTCCCTTTGATTTAGGGATTCTTTTTCTTTTTCTTTTGTCTTAATCAAGTATGATAGGTTTGCCTTTTTAGGTGGCAAATTTCTAACCCTTGAATCTCCATTATTTGGTTGAAATTATTTGTGTGGGATAGGAATTTTTATCCTAATGCCATGTATTATCATACCACTTGCTAAAATTATGAGTGTAGGATATATATGTTTTGTCCTAAAGCCTTGTATTATCATAGCACTTGCTAAAATTATGAATGTAGGATATCACACCACTTGCTAAATTTTTGTCTTAGTGCCATGTCACCTAATCTTGATTACACCATTATTTCATCACTTTATTTTTATTTTTATTTTTATTTTTCCTCTTGGGTTTGGGCTCATTCTTGCCCATTTTCTTTACTTTGGTTAAAATTCTACCTTACATAATGGGCTTGGTCACATTTTCATGATTTTTGGGATACCGGTCCAATTTCTATATCCTAGTCTAAGTCTATGCTTTATTTCTTCATTGGGCTATCCTATTGGCTTGCTAAAATTTTATGTGAAGTAGAAAAACTCTATATGAAGTGTCTGTTGTTTGATTCATGCAAAGATGAATACAGTGTCAGAACGCAAGTGCACGTGTCATGACCAGGTAATAAAGTGATGAGTGAGTATCGTCCCACGAAGAGTGAACTAAAACTATTATAGAGACTTTTACCGTGCGAATGCTGTAGCAAAGATAAGATGGTTCACAAGACTGGAATAGAAGTAGATTGACTGACTGCAACTATAACTAAGATAAGGAGTAATAGGGAGAAAAAGAGGAATCGATATTAGGAGATCTAGGGTTGCTCAGGGTTGCCATAGACTACAGCACTCATATTTGCTCTAAGAGTTGCTACAGCAATTATTCGAAGTGCCAATTTCAGTCTTGAATGGAGTCTTCCCAGACTTCCATTCTTTGTAATTCTGAGGTTCAGACATGCATTCTTGCATCAGTCCCCACCCCTGAATGGTGCATGAAGCTCCACTACTGGACTAATGGGGTACCCATATATCCCTATATGAGCTAGCCCCATATATTCAACTTTTCCCAGCCTCCATTACCCTTCCAGGCGAACGTTGGCCTTGGTTTTCTTCCTTTAAACATTCGTTATTAAGGAAAGAAAAACTAAATGGAAATACAATTGAATGTTGAACAAAACTGTAGCGGAATGTGTTGTTTATAAAAATATGCTTCAGTTCATTACAACCCCTGTGCAACCCTAGCTAAAAACTAGCCAAGCCTTATGGTTACACTGGTTACAACTATACCAAAAACTCTGGTATGCATTGTAAAAAAAATTACAAAAATGCAGATCTATCTTTTTTATAAAAACAGTTAAGATCACAACAAGGATCAATCCCCTTCTGGGACTACAAACTGCTCCCTTAACGTTGCACCTTCTGGTGTTAACGCATCCTCAGCTATAGTGTTCTTTCCTCTAAAATTCTCTCTTATTTTCTCCTCTCTCTCTCCTCTGTCGTCTTTCCTCCGTCTTCCCCTCTCTGCCTCTTTTTATCATTCATCCTTGTGGTCCCAGTCAGTTGCCTTGCTTTTGCCGTCATTCCCCCTGCTCTGCGGCAAAACCATCCATGCGTGCAGCCTTGTCCTCTCCACTTTCAGTAGTGGGACAGTTCTGTGCCAGCAGCCTGTAGTGTCAGTTTTTATTGCTTTCTCTCCTACTGGGTGGAGTCTGCACCTGCTGTGCAGCCCTGCTCTGCTGTCACCTACACCATATCAAACAGAATCAGTGTATTACAAAAGAAGGGAGCAGCTCACCCAATATCACTCAGGTTTCTGCTATAATTGCCACATATGCTTACTAAAATGTTGCAGCAATGGGGTAGCAGATGTTTTATCTAAAAGAGTCATCCCGTTTGATTTATTCTGGGAATAAGAGTGCTTAAAACACCAGAACAACACAGTAAACGTACTCAGAAAGCACATAGGAACTATAATAAATTGTAGTTATCAAATCCCCCTAAACTTAAAGGATTACTTGCCCCCAAGCAATCTGCTCTGTTCACCACATTCCTACCAACAAAAAATTCCAGACCTTTCTCATGCATGAATCCATAGTTCTGCTGATAGCTCTTAACTCTCAGGATTGCTTTCATATAAAGGACACCATAAACCTTACTCCCAATGACAACAAAAACCTTCTTTGAAGTTGTGTGTGTGACATGGACAGTTTCCCTAAGAGCTACTTGGGTCAAAAATAGCCAGAGTTCCTAAGACTTTCATGCTAATATATCGAGCTTCCTAGGTTAATTTGGCATTCATCATAGGTGCAGCCAGGGCAATCAAATGTGGGGGGGGGGAGGCAGCTCACTGATTTTCTTTCTTTGTTTTTGTATATATATATATATATTTTTTTTCTTTTTTTTTCTTTTCTTTTTCTTTTACTTCTCTCTTTTGGCATAGATCTTATTCTAGCAGAAGTCATTAGTGCCTTTTGACGCAAATTCCAACATGTTCAATGCAGGCACCCAGTTACTCAGCCTTATCACCCTTAAACAGCTTCCCACTCATACTCTGTGTCCCTATTTTACGCAAGGGTACACATGGGGCTCATGCATACCCCTAGTTACTAAGGAACTATAGAGGCATTGGAGTGTCCCAAATATTTTTTTTACTTCCCCTCCCCAAACTTAAAACTTTCTGAACCTATGTGTCTGCTTCTTTTATGATTCTACAGAAAGCTCTCAATATTAGCTCTAAGACTTAGGTCCAATTTCTGAAAGATCACCAAATTTTCTTTTGGAAAACTGCCCATGATCCTGTGCTTATTAGAAGAGGGTTCTGTGTGTGATTGGGTAAGGTTGTAGGTCTCCTATTCTGGTTTTTAGCGAAATACCCAATCCTCCTCACGGAGTATCCCAGAACTTTAGTAGGCTATGCAATATGCAGACTCATTTCCCTCTCCATTTTTTTAACATACAAATATAACTATATACATCAAAACAAGTAAGTACTAATGCAGACTCATTTAACATAGGTAGGCAGAAACATAAGTAAATAGCAGCATGGATAAACAGCCACATAGATAAGCAAAACACAAATAAACAAGTCCATGCTTCAGCAAACTCTACAGCAATACCAAAGCAACACTAAGCCACAGAAATGCCACAGTAAAAATTACAACAAACATTATATAATATAACCCCCCAAACTTAAAGGTGAGCAGTATCCTCTCACTACTGATGCAATGGCTAAAAACACAAAAGACACCTAAAAATAGAAGCAGAGGCAAAGGAATTCTAGATACAGCAGAGAAAGAATAAGAGTTGAGGGAACATCTTGAGGGTACTAGCAGGGATGCTGCAGCACCCTAGGGGCATTGACCCCCAGAGGACCTTGAGGAGCTTCTGAGCCCACTTCTACGTTGTGCTGATTGTTGTGGGGCCTTTCCTTTGCGCATCATTACTGCCCATTTTGCAATGGGCTCATCATCATCAGAGGACTTAGTTCCCACTGGTGTCTGGTGGGGTTCTGGGTGGGGCTCCTTGCTGGAGGAAGATCCTTCAGAATCCTTTTGCTGCTCTGTCTGTGGCTCAGGTGCTGGGCCTGACTCCTCAAAGGTGGTATGAAGCAAGTCAGTGGGAAACTCCAGAAATGGGAAAAATTGCTTATAGTTTTGTTTGAGGGCGGTGTGAAGGGAAAAATCCCTTTTTTGCTCATAACGCTAAAAGGCTTGCTGAAGTTGTAAAAGCACAGCTTGCTGCCTGAGAATGGTAGCTTGTTGATTAAGGATGAACTGCAAGGTCTTGTCAGTTGAGTGGGGGGCAGTGGAAGAAGCAGAGGGTCTGGCAGGATGTGGAGGATTTCGGGAAGCAGCTGGTGGGTGTGGGGCCACTTTCTCCAGGACAATCCGGGCAATGGTAGTGGCAGTGATAGGGCTAGCGTCCTTCAGTGTTTCTTCATCAATGGAGACTGGGACTCCACGATTTTTGCGCAGTATAGTGATGAGGGAAGGGAAAAGTAAGCTTCCCTTTTTCTGGTTGGCGCATGCTTGGATTTGGCCATTGATGATTTGACCAACGTTGAGTGGTCTGCCGAATATGAGTGCGTCCACCATTGCCACTCTATCTCGGCTCACTATCTGCCCATGGGTAGAAGGTAGCAGGCAAGTCTTGAGAAAGTGGTACCACACCTTTGCTGCAGGTACCAGAGAGACCTGATTGATGGTGGTGAAGCCCTGAGGGGATTTATCCCAGGTGGTGCCGGGAACGCATACCCGGGTAAGCATAGCGTCTTAGTCTCCGTCCTGCAGACCCTAGAGATAGTCCTCATACTGGTCCTCTTCGTCTGGCAGATTGTAAGCCTTGTTTATGGAGGCTTGGTCAAAATGAACCCTCGTCTCCCGGACGGTCACCCACTTCTCATTTTCAGGTGAGAGGTTTGCGTAGAATTCCTGAACCAGAGGGATGAGGGCCGTTTGCGGGTGTCTTGCGAAATCTTCCCAACCCCTCTGTTTGATCACAGTGCCAACGTACATTGGAAACCTCAAATCTCCAGATGAGGCGAAGGTGAAACCTTTCTCAGCGCAGAAGCTTCGGGGTAAAATCTCTTTGTCATGCTTCTGCCTGTTTTCCTCGGAGGTGAATTTCTTCACCTTGCTTGCCTTCTTGGCCACCGTCTTGATTCTCGGCATGATAGGTACTAGGGTTTAGAAGTTGAGTTTTCTAGTGCGAAGGAGGTGAGGGAGCTGTATGGGTTTTGGGAATTCAGGTGAGGTACTTGAGGGTGAAGGGGGTGGGGGAGTTGCAGAGGTTTAATGAGGGTAGAAGACGTGCTTTCGTGACTTATGGGCTTCTGCCTTTTTCCAGCCCCCATTTTGCTTCTGACAACAATTTTTTGAAAATATATTATTTATTTATTTTTTTCGTAAGAAGCATAGCAAAGGGGAACCCCCTTGATTTAGGGCTGACTGTGTTTGCTGCAGCAACGTTGCAACAAAAACTGGCTTGCCTAGGATTTTGCTGCAGCAGAGGGTGCTCGTTCTTGATCCTGCTATAGCAAAGCAGAGACTATCTTTTGTATAGTTTTGCTGCAGCAAAACAAAAACTGGTTCTGCAAACTTCTATGCTTCCCATCCTGCGTAACAAACACAAATGCTATTAGACTCATGATTTAAACAATCTTAAAACTCGTAACTTAATTAACAACAAATTTAAACATGGGTTGCCTCCCATGAGCGCTTGTTTTAGAGTCTTCAGCCTAACTTCCCTCGTGTTCATTCCTCTTGCAGCTGAACGGAGGTGTGCTGTCTATCCACATCACCTCCTAGATAGTGCTTGACCCTTTGTCCATTAACCCTGAATGTCTTCCCTTCCTTTTCTTCTTCCAATTCAACATTCCTAAAAGGGAAGACCTTGCTTATGTGAAAGGGACCAGACCAATGAGATTTCAACTTCCCAGGAAACAAGGTCAGCCTGGAGTTGTACAGTAGTACTCTCTGTCCCACTTCGAAGTTCCTGGGTTGTATCTTCTTGTCATACCATTGCTTTACTTTCTCCTTGTATAGTTTGGCATTCTCATAGGCTTGACCACGAAATTCATCCAGCTCATTTAGCTGCAGCATCCTCTTCTCAACCGCAGCTTCCAGGTTCAAGTTTAGCTTCTTCACTGCCTAATATGCTCGATGTTCTAACTCTACTGGTAGATGACAAGCCTTCCCGAATACCAACCTGTATGGTGACATGCCTAGAGGTGTCTTATAGGCTGTTCTATAGGCCCATAGTGCATCATCCAACCTGGAGGACCAATCCTTCCTTGTGGGGCCTACTGTTTTTTCCAAGATTCTCTTGATCTCTCTGTTGTAGACTTCAGTCTGCCCACTCGTTTGTGGGTGATAGGGGATTGCCACCTTGTGCCTTACTCTATATTTGGCAAGTAGTGCCTTGAACTGCCGATTGCAGAAATGGGTCCCTCCATTGCTGATGATGGCCCTGGGGGTTCCAAACCTTGTAAAGATGTTTCTTTTTAGGAATCTGGTCACCACCCTTGCCTCATTAGTTTGAGATGCACTTGCTTCCACCCACTTTGAGACATAGTCTACGGCTACAAGGATATATTGATTCCCAAAACTCGAAGGGAATGGGCCCATGAAATCTATTCCCCACACATCAAATAATTCCACCTCTAGGATGTTGTTCAGTGGCATTTCATGTCTGCGAGATATATTCCCTGTCCTCTGACACCAGTCGCATTGCTTTGCGAAGGAGTGGGAGTCCTTGAATAGAGAGGGCCAATAGAACCCTGCCTGCAGCACCTTGTTTGCAGTTCTAACTCCTCCAAAATGACCACCATAAGGGGAAACATGGCATTGCTGCAAGATTTGCTCCATCTCTTCGCTGGGTATGCACCTCCTTATCATCTGATCAGCACATTACTTGTAAGGATATGGTTCATCCCAGTAGTATGAGTTTACCTCATGCAGAAATTTTTTCTTCTGCTACCACGTCAAGTCTGGTGGGAACATTCCACTCACAAGGTAATTTACATAATCAGCGTACCATGGCACATCATCTTGGGACAGGAGATAGAGTTTCTCATCTGGGAATCTTTCATTAATGTCATCTGCTTCGGAGCTGTGCCCTTCTAACCTGGAGAGATGGTCTGCCACTTGATTTTCAGTTCCTTTCCTATCTCTGATCTCTAGATCGAATTCTTGAAGCAAAAGCACCCGCCGAATGAGCCAAGGCTTGGAATCCTTTTTCCTAACCAAGTGTTTGATGGCAGAGTGGTCTGTGTGCACTATCACCTTTGCTCTTACCAGATATGCTCTGAATTTCTCAAAGGCAAACACTACTGTAAGCAATTCCTTCTCTGTCACCATGTAGTTCAGTTGGGCACCTTACAGCATTTTGCTAGCATAGTATATAGAATGAAACAGCTTGTTTCTGCGCTACCCTAGGATAGCCCCCAATGCTATTTCACTAGCATTACACATCAGCTCAAATGGAGAGGTCCAGTCTAGTGCCACAATAACTGGGGCTACACTCAATTTCTGTTTGAGATCGCAGAATGCTGTCATGAAACTTTCATTAAAACAGAAAGTTCTGTCCTTCTTTAGCAAACTGCATAAAGGTTTGGCAACCTTAGAGAAGTCTCTAATGAACCTCCTATAAAATCCTGCATGTCCCAAGAAGCTTCGAATGCCCTTGACCGAGGTGGGAGGAGGCAGTTTCTCAATGATTTCCACCTTGGCCTTGTCAACCTTAAGTCCTCTCTGAGAAACCTTATGCCTCAGCACAATCCCCTCTTTTACCATAAACTGACACTTCTCCTAGTTCAGCACCAGGTTTGTTTCCTCACACCTTTGCAAGACCTTAGCAAGGTTTCCCAAGCATAGGTCAAAGGAGTCCTCAAAGACTAAGAAGTCATCCATGAAGATTTCCATAAACTGCTCAGCCATCTCTGTGAATATTGCCATCATGCATCGCTGGAATGTTGTTGGAGCATTACAAATCCCAAATGGCATCCTTCGAAATGCAAAGGTACCATAAGGACATGTGAATGTGGTCTTATGCTGATCTTCTGGTGCTATAGCAATCTGGTTGTACCCCAAGTACCCATCCAGGAAACAATAGTATTCCCTTCCAGCAAGTTTATCTAACATTTGATCAATAAACGACAGAGGGAAGTGATCCTTCCTAGTGCTTTTGTTCAGCTTCCAATAATCCATGCAAATCCTCCAGCCAGTTACAATCTTGTTGGGGATAAGCTCATTGTTTTCACTTTCCACCACAGTCATACCCCCTTCTTAGGAACACACTGGACCAGACTCACCTAAGAGCTATCTGATATTGGGTAAATAATTCCAGCATCTAGCCACTTCATAATTTCCTTTTTAACCACCTCATTCATTATTGGGTTGAGCCTTCGCTGGGGTTCTATGGACCCTTTTTCATTGCTTTCCAAGAGCATCTTATGCATGCAAAATGAGGGCCTGATTCCCTTAATGTCAGCAAGTGTCCACCCAATGGCCCTTCTGAATTTCTTTAGTGTAAGGACCAATTTCTCATCTTGTTCCACTGTCAAAAGTGCTGAGATAACCACAAGAAGAGTGATTGTTTCTCCTAAATACACATACTTGAGGTGTGCTGGCAGAGGCTTCATCTCCAAGGCTGGTGGCTCCTCCACTGATGCTTTCAGCGGCCTTGAATCTGGTGGGGTCACATATAATGGCTCCTGCTTCCTAATGCCATGCTTGACATCAATCCAGGCCCATTCTTTCTCGTCTTCCCCTTCGAAATCTGAGTTGTCTGTCCATGCTACTGGTGGTGGGTCCTTGTAGCATTTTTCTAACTGTTCTAATGCTAATGTGTCTATCATAGACACCACTGCACATTCCTCTTCTTCACTGGCAAACTTCATGGTCTAAAGCACATTGAATGTAATCTGCTCATCCTGGACTCTCATGGTTAATTCACCCTTCTGAACATCAATTAGTGTCCGGCCGATTGCTAGGAACGGCCTGCCCAATATTATTGGCACCTCTGCAATTTCATAGTCCAGAATATGAAGTCTACTGGGAAGATGAACTTGTCCACCTTAACTAGGACATCCTCTATTTTTCCCTCTGGATGGGCAATGGATCTGTTTACCAATTGCAGTGTGACTGTGGTAGGCCTTGCTTCTCCAATTCTTAGCTTTTTAAAGATGGCCATTGGCATGAGGTTGATGCTTGCTCCCAAGTCACAAAGTGCCTTGCCAAAATACTGGTTCCTAATAGAACAAGATATGGTGAAACTGCCTGGATCTTTAAGTTTGGGTGGCAACTTATTTTGCAGCACAACACTGCATTCCCTTGTGAGAGCAACAGTCTCGAACTCACCAAATCGTCTTTTCTTTGTCAGGATGTCCTTCATGAACATTACATAGTTAGGCATCTGCTCTAGTGCTTCTACCAGAGGTATGTTAATGTGCAGCTGTTTCAGGACATCTAGGAATCTTCTAAACTGCTGGTCATTCTGCTGCTTCTGAAATCTCTGAGGGAAAGGGGGAGGTATCTTGGTTTGCGGCATGCTTTGCTGCGGCAAAGTTGCCAAATTTTGCTGTGGCATAGCTGCAGCATTTTCTCCAGAGATGGTTTCTTCCTTACTTACCTCCTCCTCTTGCTTTTGCTTGTCTTTCTTTTTCTCTGGTGGTACAATGAAGTCTTTCTGGTCCTGTCCTCTTGCTTTTGGTGCTTCCACCATATTCCCACTTCTCAGGGCTATAGCCTTGCAATGCTCTTTCCCTTCTCTCCTAGGGACTTTAGTATTACTTAAAAGTGTTCCTGGAGGTCTGCTTTTTAGTTCATTGGCAAGCTGTCCCACTTGAGTTTCCAAATTCCGTAATGAGGCTGCTTGACTTTGGATTAGAGCATTATTCCTTGCCATATACTCCATCATCAAGGATTCTAGCGAAGTGGGGGCTTCCTGAGGCTGTTGTCTTTGTTGCATGAAGCCTGGGGGAGCCTATGATCTTTGTGGGATAGAGTTGCTTCCTTGTCCCGTACCATAGTTACTCCAGGAGAAATTGGGGTATTGCCTCCATCCTGGGTTATATGTGTTAGAGTAGGGATTGTTATTGTGATTCATATTTCCTACGAAGCACACTGATTCGAGGTTTGAAGGGCACATTTCAAAAAGATGTGGTCCATTGCACAGTACACAAGATGGTCCAGTCTCCTAGACTGCATTGACTGCTTGAGGGTGGGTCATTTGCTGGCTCTTTAAGACATTAACTAGTGAAGCTAGCTGGGCTGAGAGAGAAGTCACTTCACTCACTTCATGCATGCTTACTGCTTTCTTTCCAGTTGAAACTCTGTCCATTGGCCATTGATAGTTGTTACTGGCCATTCTTTCAAGCAGCTCATGCAACTATAATGGGGTACCCATATATCCCTATATGAGCTAGCCCCATATATTCAACTTTTCCCAGCCTCCATTACCCTTCCAGGCGAATGTTGGCCTTAGTTTTCTTCCTCCAAACTTCCGTTATTAAGGAAAGAGAAACTAAATGGAAATACAATTGAATGTTGAACAAAACTGCAGCGGAATGTGTTGTTTATAAAAATATGCTTCAGTTCATTACAACCCCTGTGCAACCCTAGCTGGACACTAGCCAAGCCTCATGGTTACACTGGTTACAACTATAACAAAAACTCTGGTATGCATCCTAAATGATATAAACAAAATTACAAAAATGCAGATCTATCTTTTTGATAAAAACAGTGAAGATCACAACAAGGATCAATCCCCTTTTGGGACTGCAAACTGCTCCCTAACGCTGCACCTTTCGGTGTCAACACACCTTCAGCTATGGTGTTCTTTCCTCTAAAATTCTCTCTTCTTTTCTCCTCTCTCTCCCCTCTGTCGTCTGTCCTCCATCTTCCCCTCTCTGCCTCTTTTTATCGTTCAGCCTTGTTGTCCCAGTCAGCTGCCTTGCTTTTGCCGTCATTCCCCCTGCTCTGCGGCAAAACCATCCATGCGTGCAGCTTTGTCCTCTCCACTTTCAGTAGTGGGACAGTTCTGTGGCAGCAGCCTGTAGTGTCAGTTTTTGTTGCTTTCTCTCCTGCTAGGTGGAGGCTGCACCTGCTGCGCAGCCTTGCTCTGCTGTCACCTGCACCATATCAAACAGAATCAGTGTATTGCAGAAGAAAGGAGTACCTCACCTAATATCACTCAGGTTTCTGCTATAATTTCCACATATGCTTACTAAAATACTGCAGCAACGGGGTAGCTGATGTTTTATTTAAAAGAGTCATCCCGTTCGATTTATTCAGGGAATAAGAGTGCTTAAAACACCAGAACAACTCAGTAAACGTACTCAGAAAGCACATAGGAACTACAATAAATTGCAGTTATCAGTGTCCATAGGTGAAAGCCCAATTTATGAGTGGAGATACTAAACTTAGTAACTTTTGCTCTTAAATTAAGAAAAATTACCCTAATCAGATCTTCTTGAAATTTTAAGACCTTTACTTACTTCACAAAAATTTATCTTCCTTACCTAAGAATTTCACCTTTCTTTTAACATGTTTATTTATAATATTTCCTCTTAGGTTTTCTTTCTTTACCTATTCCATTAATATTAGAACATTTCTATACATACACGTAAGGTGAAGAATTTCTAAGGATTATATTTCCTTAGATATCTAAAAATTGTTTAATAAATTTTATTTCCTTAATTAAATATTTATGTACCTTTATCAATAAAAGAAACGAGATTATGGATGTTAATTTGAATACTTTTGTACTTTTATTAATACATGAAACGAAATTAAGGATGTTACAAAAAAAGCCCCTTAGGGTTTCTCAATGGCTAATCAGAATCACGTGAAATGAATGTCGTGGCGTTCCTAAGGAGTTTTTCTTTCCAACGAGTCCAATTTTTTGTATTTTCACCACCCTCCTTCGAATGAACGAAAATGCCCCCTAAAGTTTCATGAAAACCCGATTCGACTACCGGTTACTCGAAATCAAGCAAAAAGAAGGTCGTAGCATTGCTAACGAGTTCTTCTTTTCAACGAGTCCACTTTTTATTATTTTTTCCACTGTTATCCGGTTTCACGAAAAGGCCCATAGGGTTTCTCGATGGCCCTATTCGACCGCTGGCTAACCGGAATCATCCGAAACAAAGCTCGTGGTGTTCTTAAAGAGTTCTTCTTTTCAATGAGTCCTCTTTTTTTATATTTTTACCATTGTAATCTGGATGCACAAAAATGCCACCTACGGTTTCTCGATGGCCCAATTCGATAGTCGGCTACTCGAAATCACAGGAAACGAAGATCGTGGTGTTCCTAAGGAGTTCTTGTTTTCAACGAGTCAACTTTTTGTTTTTTTAGCCACTGTCGTTTGGATGCAAAAAAATGCCCCCTAGGGTTCCTCGATGGTACGATTCGACCGTCTTCTAGTGGGAATCACACGAATCAAATGTCTTGGCATTCCCAAGAAGTTCTTGTTTTCAACGAGTCAACTTTTTTGTAATTTTACCACTGTCAGTTGGATACATGAAAATGCCCCCTTGGGCTCCTCCATAGCCTCGTTCGACCGCCAACTAGTCAGAAACACAGGAAACAAAGGTCATGGTGTTCCTAAAGTGTTCTTCTTTCCAACAAGACCACTTTTTGTATTTTCACCACCATCGTCCAGATGCACGAAAATGCCCCCTAGGGTTTCTAGATGGCTAATTGGAATCATGCGAAATGATGGTTATGGCATTCTTAAAGAGTTCTTCTTTCCAACAAGTCAACCTTATGGTATCTTTGTCATGGTCATCCAGATGCACGAAAATGCATGCTAGGGTTTCTCAATAGCCCAATTCGACTACCGACTAGTTGGAAACACGCGAAATGATGGTTGTAGCATTTCTAAGGAGTTCTTTTTCCAACTAGTCAACTTTTTTGTATTTTCACAACCATCATCCATATGCATGAAAATGCCCGCTAGAGTTTCTTGTCATCCCAATTCGACAGCCTGCTACTCAGAATCATGAAAAACAAAGGTCGTTGCATTCTTAAGCAGTTCTTCTTTTTAACGTGTCCACTTTTTATTATTTTGGCCATCAACATCTGAATGCTTGAAAATGCTCCCCAGTGTTTCTCGACGGCCCGATTCAACTACTTGCTAATCGACATCATGCGAAACAAAGGTCGTGGCATTCCTTAGGAGTTCTTCTTTTCAACGAGTCCACTTTTTATTATTTTTGCCATCGTCATCCGAATACACGAAAAATGCCCCCTAGGGTTTCTCGATGGCCCAATTCGACCACCGGCTACTCGAAATCACGCGAAAAGAAGGTCTTGGCGTTCCTAAAGAATTCTTCTTTCCAACGAGTCCACTTTTTATTATTTTTGCCACCGTCATCCAGATGCACGAAAATGCCACATAGGGTTTCTCGACGGACCAATTCGACCGCAAGCTAATTAGCATCAAGCGAAACGAAGGTCATGGCATTCTGATGTGATCTTAATTAAACATGATATTAATACCTTTAAACTTAATTTTTGTTTGATTTAAGTAAAATATAATTAGGAATTAGCTTAGTTTTGTGTTTTGTGTTGTAGGAACAAAGGAAGAAGAAAAAGATAAGAAATTCATGGAAAAATGCTACATTGTAGGGATTCCAGACCTTTCAGAACTGTTTTACGCATATCTTCCTCTTATGAACTCCAATCAAAGTGATTAAAGTGGCTGTGAAACGATAACACAATCATACACAACTTGTATGTTGAACACTTTCGGGAGATGTGATAGCGTTACAGAGCTTGCAAATCAGTATCACAGTGCAGCAAGATGAATTCTGACCTTTGGTCACTAATGTTAGCATATCTCCTTCAATTAAGATTGGACTAAGGTGATTCTAGTGGCTATGGAAAGAAAAGACATAGCGCTACCACTTCCGTGTTCGGTACTTTGGCAAATTCGGAAATTTTTTGGGCGCTCGCAAGAGAGTGCCGCAGTACTACGTCATTGCAGACTTGGAGAGCCGCAACGCCAGCTTTCGCACCAGGTTGCAAATTCACGATTTTTAGGGTTTTTCAACTCCAATTGAAGCCCGATGGGCTGGGATTTGACCTAGAAACACTCCTACTTCAATTAGGAGGAGTTAATCTATAAAAAGGGAGGAAAGCAAGCAGAAAATTCAATCATCATCCAAGTTCTTAGTTACATTCTTCAATTCTTCTTTAGATTTTCTTATGGCCCTACGTGGCTAGTTCTTTTTATTTGGTTGAGGTAGATTGAAACCTTAAGGGATCTTCATGCATTGTGAGATGTGGATTTGATTTTATTATTTCAATTTGAATTGAGTATTGATTATTCATCTGCTCTTCTTCTCAATGATTGTTCATATGATTGCTAGGGAGGCCTACTAGTATATTGTCTGTCTTAATCTACTGCTGAATTATGTTTTGAACAAAGTCTTCAATTCTGTGACTCATGAGGCAAATAGGTTTGAGGATTTTAGATTATAAATCATTGAACCTATGATTAATAATTAGATATAACCGATGTGTTTATATTTGTTTAGCTCTGTTAGTTTCTCTAGTTCTTCATGCGATTAATAAGTTATGCTTTATCGATATGCTAAAGGATTGCTTGTTAATTAGGGTTTAATTGGTGCGATTGTCATTAATTTACTAAACTAAAGAAGGAACAGGGTTAGAAACCCAATGATAGATATTCAATTACAGATTGATGATGTTGTCAATGATCAATCCAATCCCTTGACAGTGGATATCAACCGAAACCAACACTTTTCTCATTAATTACTCTCTCAATTATTTTCATTATTAGTTACTTTATTTTAATTACAACTATCAATCCCCCCTTTCTCAATCACATAAGGTAATTTTAGTCTCTGTGGGATTGACCCTTACTCCCACTACTACAAGTTAGTTTTGTGGTAAGGTATCAATTTGGGTGTACCTACAACAGTATGCACCAAATTTTGGCGCCGTTGTCGAGGACTGTGTCTATTTACCTTTTGTGATTTTGTTTTCTTTTCTTTTTGTTCATAACTTTGAATATGGTAGCCAATTTTCAACAATTTGGCACTAGGCTAGGGTCTCCATTAAGACATGCTGGTGAGGTATGTAGTTCTTCCCTTGAACAACAACTTGCAAATTTCACTTCTCTTGTTCGTCAACGTGTAGAAAATATGCAAAGAGAAAATGTCTATGGAAATCATTCAATTATGGAGCATCTATCTATTGGGTACCCAACTTTCTATGACGAGTCATTTGAGCAGGTAAATATAGTTAGTGGTTTCCCTGAACCACAACAAGTGAGATATGATTCCTATTCAAACATGTACAATCCTGGATGGAAGGATCATCTCAACTTCAGGTATGGGAATGCACAAAATAGTCTTGCAGAACAAAATTTTGCAAATTTTTAGCATACCCAACAGGCTAATTATCCTAGACAGTCTGCATATCAGGATTTTCAGGTAAGTAGTTCTTTAGAAGAAATTGTTAAATCTATTGAACATAATACTCATCAATTTCAACAAGAGGTAAGGGCCAGCATTCAAAGCTTAACAAATCAAATTGGGCAACTTGCAACATCAGTCAATCGATTAGAGGCTCAAAATTTAGAAATTGAAAGTTAAGCTCCAGCATCATTAGTACAAAAAGAGGAAAATTCTGCACTTAATGAAAAAGATTACTTGGAAGTTAACAATAGTAAGCCTACTAAGAAAAAGGCTATGGAATCTACCCTGAATGCCAAATTCGAAGAGAACATTTCAGCAGGAGAAGAAGCACCAAAAGTACAACAAACAGGTAAGGATCTTTCTATTTTGTTACCAATTTCTAATAAGATTCCTATACCTTCTATTTTGTAGAATCCTGACCTAGTCTTAAAGAGCTTCCCTAGCCACTTAAAGGGCATATATAGCGAAGAACCACCCCTAGTGATAACCTCAAATAAATATGCCCTACTCAAAGATAGAGGAAAGATGCCCCTTACTTTGGAAACAAGTCAAAAAGATCAAATTAAATTGGATACCAAAAGCTACTCAAGACATCGGTTATTACCAGGTAAGTTGAGTTCTCAATTAATTAAACCTTTCACTAATGCTGACTTCCTTCCTCATAATGCAGCTAAACCTCAAAATTTTGCAAATCCATTGGAAAGCCAATTCAAAGTGAACATCAAGGATCCTCCTTGAATGACATAAGGAGCTTTGAGTCAAGCTAATGACATTAAACAAAGGCGCTTATTGGGAGGCAACCCAACATAATCAAAAAAAAGAAATAGAAAAAGTGGGAATTAGAAATATTCATGGTCCAGTAATGCAACATGCTCATTCCACTCCAAACAACTTCAGGGAAGTTCACTTAACTCATATGTTTTTCTATATCTTTCCCTAATTCTTATCTTTCTTTTACATTGAGGACAATGTAAAATTTGAGTGTGGGGGTGGAAGTTTAGTTGTCTGAATCATAGTGACCCTATTACAAGAATCAATTTTCTAATTTTCACTATTAATGCACTTTTATTGTGTTTAGCAAGTTGTGTGATTGTGTGAGTGTTTCAATTTATGTTTTGGGATGTTAGGCATAACCAACAGCCAATGATATGACTATCCAATTTTTTTTAGCTCTTGAAAAATATAGAAAATTCATGGTTATATGCAATTTTATCCCTTTTGCAATTTATTACTTTTGACTTTAGAATCCTGAAATATTTTTGCACAATAACTTTGGGCATTCAATTTTATCTTTTGCTTAGAGAAGGTTTATATAAGTCAAATATCTTTCATGATCTCCACAGGATTCTAGAACTTATTTCAATGCTTCTTGAGGCGAAATCCTAGGTTAATACTATTATTTAGGAGATGATTTAGGCATTATTGGATAGATTGAGCCTTTCTAGCCTAACCTATCTAAACAATGAAATATCCTTAGTTCCTTTATTTTCAGCTTAATGAACTTTTCCTTCTAAAAGTCACAAATGAGCTAAAAGCCAAATTTTGTATGAATATCTTTATTTTTTATCCTATTCACTCACTCCATGATTATTTTTCTGAATACTTGTTTTATAGAGCTTTATTTTAAAAAAAGGGTGGAGCAAGGAAAAGAAAAGAATTATGAAGAAAAAAAAAGAATTATGCAAAGGAAATAGAAGAAAAATCTGAATGCTGAAAAAAAATTAGAGAATTGAGGAAAAAGGATAGATTAAATTCAATTGAAACACGAAAATGAGTGTTGGGGGAGAAATCACCCCAAATTTAGGAAATCTCAAGAGATCATATTTAATCATGTGGTGCTGGGTGATTGAACCTAAATTTTTATACTTTATCTTACCTTATACCCTGACCACATTACAAGCTAAATAAAGTCCTATTGATCCTAAAGGTAGTTTTGGCCTACATTAGTGGAGAGTGGCAAGAAAAATAAGCATATGGAAATCCTAAACTAATTAGAAATCTACAACAAAAATTTTGGGATATATAAACTCATCCGAGTAAAAGGAAATTTATTGATCCAAGAACACACACTCACAGGGATTCAAAAGAATAAGATAATGGATTGCATTTGTGTTAATCTTGTGCATGATTATGACCTTCCAAAATTTTCTAGAGAATATTTTAATGTTATGAGGCAAACGTTCGGTAAGCCTAACACTCACGACATTATTGATTGTTGTTTTTTGTCTTTAGAGATTATTTTGCTTAAGGCCAAGCAAAAGGTTGAGTGTGGGGGTATTTGATGTGATCTTAATTAAACATGATATTAATACCTTTAAACTTACTTTTTGTTTGATTTAAGTAAAATATAATTAGGAATTAGCTTAGTTTTGTGTTTTGTGTTGTAGGAACAAAGGAAGAAGAAAAGAGAAGAAAAAGTAAGAAATTCATGGAAAATGCTACATTGTAGGGATTCCAGACCTTTCAGCACTGTTTTGAGTATATCTCCCTCTTACAAACTCTAATCAAAGTGATTCAAGTGGATGTGAAAAGATAAAACAATTATCAAATACTTTTATGTTGAACACTTGGTCCAATTCGGGAGATTTAATAGCATTACAGAGCTTGCAAATCAGAATCACAATGCAGCAAGATGAATACTGACCTTTGGTCACTAATTGTAGCATATCTCCTTCAATTAAGATTGGATTAAGGTGATTCCAGTGGCTATAGAAAGAAGAGAAATGGAGCTACAACTTTTGTGTTCAGTACTTTGGCAAATTCTAAAATTTTCTGGGCCATGCTCGCAAGAGAGCGCCGCGGTGCTATGTCATTGCAGACTCGGAGCGCCTCAGCGCGTCGCGGTGCTAGCCGCCGCACCAGGTCGCAAATTCATGATTTTTAGGGTTTTTCAACTCCAATTGAAGCCCGATGGGCTGGGATTTGACCTAGAAACACTCTTACTTCGATTAAGAGGAGTTAATTTATAAAAGGGACGAAAGCAAGCAGAAAATTCAATCATTCATCCAAGTTCTTAGTTACATTCTTCAATTCTTCTTTCGATTTTCTTAATCTACTGCTGAATTATGTTTTGAACAAAGTCTTCAATTCTGTGATTCATGAGGCAAATATGTCACGCCCCTACTTTAGGAACGCGAATAACACTACTGTTCAATAACTTTATCTTTATTTATTTGCAATCAACATCATATTATGACATAACAGTATAATATCATACTTTGACAAATATCAACATTACTAATTATACATGCCAAGTCTACATTTATCAATTTTACAATAGAAACAAAGATCCTGCCTATGACGTTCAGAACAACTCTAGAGTACATTTATATTACAATTTAAACACTGACAGCCTAGAAACAATTTAGGCTCACCACGAAAGTACGACACCTAGTCGACCAGGAAGCCACATGACCAAACTCTGGGTCTTTATCTGAAAAATATATCAACCACGTGTAGTGAGTTTTACAACTTAGTGAGCAGATAATACCTCCTAAGACCTCTCAGATCAACATATAGATGTACTCATATAATAAAATTTATGTCATCAAAAATTACATTTCAGAAGTACATCCACATGGGACCCGCATTTTCAAATCATAATTAGGTCTTTCAAACCGTATGCGGTACTGTATAAACAATGCTCATATCAAGTTCAAAAGCATATTTAATACTGTAAAATCATTAATCAAATTATGTTTATGCATCAAAACATTTCTCATAAAATATTCGGAGGATCCTATATCAGAACCACCACACCAGAGTCTAACCCTTTTCGTACTTTGGTGGTATAGGATTTGCCTAAACTCAGCATCCCGTTGAGGTTTGCCCTACTACCATTCAAGAGGACACGCGAAAGGACTCTATATGGGTCTTTTCCCAAGCACACAGCAAGGGAAGGCAAATCATAACTCATATAACTGGCATCTCGCCCATATAGGAGGCATTCCGCTCTCCATCACATATCATCTCCCCTGTGTTGGCCCTCACACGACGCTAGCACCACCCCCTGCTAGCTGAGGCAATCATAACTCTGTATAAAACAATATCATATGCCTAACATATTTCCTTTTCCATATAATGAGAAATACATTTAAAAATCACATGTTCAATGTGCTTTCAAAAGTCACTCTTCATGAACCTGATATCAAAATGCAATCGTTTCAGATATTCTAAATCATTTTAGGAACATATAAAAGTACAAATAACTTGCAATCATACTCATTTATCAATTTAAAGTTCAAGAAGAGTAAAGGCAAGTCATAGAAGAATCATCTACTCACAGGTAAGGGCTCCAGATTGGATAGCCCTAAAAATGTACTTTTCTGATCTCAATTCAATCAAATAGACCTCAAAAACGTATCCGAAGGGTCCAAAAATCAAGAAAACAACTTCGGGAACTTGGTCACTATTCACCGTCAGAAAGCATTATTCACGACGAACAAAAAAGTTGTTAGATGACCGAAAATATACATATCCTAAGGTTTATCTAGCTCCTGAATCTATCTACGATGTCAGAATCTCAATTAGAGGTCTCTAAGTAAGAGTTTTAGAATTTACCTTTTTCGAATATTTTTTACTTCAAATCTACAGCGATTCAACGGTTGATTTGAAAAACTGATCGGTCAAAAATATAGTATTTTTCGTCCTGAATCCAATAGCACCTTCAGTTTTGAGATAGGAAGCCAATAAGCACTCCAGATCTAAAGAGAAAGTTGAAGGTTACTATTTATTTACTATTCACTCACTTCTTCTTTTTTTCTTTCTTGGTTTTCTCTGTTGCCTCTCCCCCCCGTTTCCTCTTTCCCTTTTATGGTTTGTTTTTTTAAATAATAATAATAATAATAATAATTAATAATTGAATAATAGGATTTTCTTTTATATAAATTCATATAAATTCCGTTTTTCATCCAAAAATATCCTAAAAATTTCTAAAAATTTACATTCTCATAAACCTTTAGTTAAACTCTGAAATCATGATTTTTCTTAATAAAAATCGTAATAAAAAAAATTTCAAAATAAATATCTTTATTCATATTAAAAGAAAGAATATTTCTAAAAATACAACAAAATTTATTAGAGGCCAATATAATTATTGGAAGCAAAAAAATAATTATTTTAATTAAAAGTATACTTACTTTTAGCAAAATATAATCATTTTTAAACAAATAAAATATATTTGCTTATAACAAAATACTATCATTTAAAAATAAAAATTATGCTCCAAAACGTAAATTTTCATATTTTCTTTGTACTTCTTTAATCCATGTAGTAAATATACATATTTTCTACGGTTCTTATCCCCATTTTCGAATTCGTTAAATTTTACGGTTATTACATTCTTCCCCTCTTAAAGAAATTCGGTCCCTGAATTTCATCACCAGAGTTGTAGATAATTACTAACCTCATCGTTCAAACAAATGCGGATATCTGACACGTATATCATCTTCTCTTTCCTAAGTAGCTTCCTCAGAAGAGTGATTTTTCCATATCACCTTGACTGTAGGTATTTCTTTTGACCTCAACTTCTTTACTTGTTTGTCCACTATTGCTACTGATTGTTTCTCATAGGTTAAATCTTCATGTAACTGAATCTGTGGACACTGTATAACATGTGTAGGATCCGGTAAATATTTTCGTAGTATAGACACATGAAAAACTGGATGGACATTACCCAATTCAGGAGGTAAAGTGAAATGATAAGCTACTGGACCAATCCTATCAAGAATTTCAAATTGTCCTATATATCGTGGACTTAATTTTCCTTTCTTCCCAAATCTCACTACTCCCTTCATAGGAGATATTTTCAGAAAAACATGTTCACCTATGGCAAATTCCAATGGGCGACGTCTATTATCAACATAGGCCTTTTGTCTACTCTAAGCTGCTAACAATCTTTCCTTAATTAGTTTTACCTTGACCAATGCATCTTATACCATATCAGGCCTTAAAACTTTTGCTTCAACCATCTCAAATCATCCAATCGAGGAACGGCAACGCCTGCCATATAATGCCTCAAAAGGAGCCATTTGTATAGTGGCTTAATAACTATTGTTATAAGCAAATTCAGCTAAAGGTAGAAATCTTTCCCAAGTACCCTGAAAATCTAGAACACAAGCCCGAAGCATATCTTCCAATATTTGAATGGTTCGCTCAGACTGCCCATCTGTTTGAGGATGAAATGCAGTACTGAGATTCAACTTCGTGCCCAAAGCTTCTTGAAAAGCTCTCCAGAAATGAGCTGTGAATTGTGGTCCTCGATTATAAATAATTGATATTGGCACTCCATGAAGCCTCACTATTTCATTTAGATATAATCTTGCATACTGAGCTACATTGTCTATGGTTTTCACTGGTAGAAAATGTGCTAACTTAGTTAATCTATCAATGATCACCCATATTGAATCAAACCCTTTTGGTGTTCTTGGTAACCCCGTAACAAAATCCATAGTTATTATTTCCCATTTCCATTCAGGTATCTCTATCTGCTGATGTAATCCTGTAGGCCTTTGATGTTACGCTTTCACTTGCTGACAAGTTAAACATCGGGACACGTAATCCATTTTGTCTTTCTTCATACCTTCCTACCAATAGATTTCTTTTAGCTCCTGATACATTTTAGTTATTCCAGGATGAATCGTATACATGGATCTATGGGCTTCCTCTAAAATTTCTTTCTTAAGTCCTTCTTTATTAGGTACACATATCCGCTTGCCAAATCTCAGAATTTCTTCAGAGTCTACAGTGAATTCAACTTCACCACTATTGTTCACTTCTTCAAGTTTCTTGCACAAATAGGAATCCTCTTTCTATGCCTTTTTCACCTGCTCTATTAAAGATTATTGAAACCGCATATGGGCTAATAATATTCCCAGCTCCTTTACTTCCATTACTACCCCATCACTTTCTAGCTTATGCATCTCTTTAACTAACGATCTTCTTACCATAGTGATATAAGCCAAACTACTCATTGACTTCCTACTTAATGCATTAGCCATAACATTGGCCTTACCTGGATGGTATAATATTGTGCAATCATAATCTTTGAGTAATTCCATCCATCGTCTTTGTCTCAAATTAAGATCTTTTTATTGAAAAATATATTTGAGACTTTTATGATCTGTATAAATCTCGCATGTCTCACCATGCAAATAATGCCTCCAAATTTTAAGAGCAAAAACTACTGCTGCCATTTCCAAATCATAAGTTGAATAATTTTGCTCATGTGGTTTAAGCTGTCTAGATGCATATGTAATGACTCGACCATTTTGCATCAACACACATCCTAATCCAATTCTCGATGCATCACAGTATATCATGTATCCTCCAGTACTTAAAGGAATAGCCAATACTGGCGCCGTAGTCAAACATTCTTTAAGTTTCTGAAAAATTCTTTCACAATCATCTGACCAGTCAAACTTTATTCCTTTTCTAGTCAACCTCGTCAAGGGAGCAGCTATCTTTGAAAAATCTTTAACAAATCTACAGTAATAGCCTACTAAACCAAGGAAACTACGAATCTCTGTAACTGTTGTAGGACGTGGCCATTTCTGCACCGCTTCTATCTTTTTAGGATAAACTTGAATACCATCCTTAGTAACCACATGTCCTAAGAAGGTAACACTACTAAGCCAAAATTCACATTTTGAAAACTTAGCATACAACTGATGTTCCCTTAGGGTTTGCAATGCTATTCTTAAATGCCGTTCATGCTCTTCTGAACTCTTTGAATATACCAGGATGTCATCTATGAATACAATAACGAATTCATCCAGGAAAGGTTTGAACACCCTATTCATCAAATCCATGAATGCAGCTGGAGCATTTGTTAGACCAAATGGCATTACTAAGAACTCGTAGTGCCCATACCGAGTCCTAAAAATAGTTTTTAGAATATCCTCTTTCTTAAATCTCAGTTGATGGTAACCAGATCTCAAATCAATTTTTTATAAACATTAGGCACCTTGTAACTGGTCAAACAAATCATCTATTCTGGGTAAAGGATATTTCTTTCGTATAGTCACTTTGTTCAACTACCTATAGTCAATACATAGACGTAGGGATCCATCCTTTTTCTTTACAAAGAGGACAGGAGCACCCCAAGGAGATGTGCTAGGTCGAATAAAACCTTTATCTAGTAAATCTTGTAGTTGTTCCTTCAATTCCTTAAGTTCTGCAGGTGCCATCCTATAAGGAGGTATGGATATTGGTTGTGTTCCAGGGAGAAGGTCAATACCAAACTCAATCTCTCGGTCTGGTGGTAACCCTGGCAACTCTTCAGGAAATACATCAGGGAATTCTTTAACTACTGAAAAGTCTACCATATCTAGAACTATCAAATCTACAAAAGTCTCCTTATCCTCTATCAAAATTTCACACGATCTATACACATCTTTTACCAGTAAAAATTCTCCCGTTGGAGTAGCAACCATAAAAGAACAATGCAAACTAGTAGGGTCTCTACTCAATTTCTTAACAAAGCAGGGTGATAAATAAGAATGAGTAGAACCAGGATCAAATAGTACATATTCTCTATGAGAACATACTGACAATGCACCTGTCATAACTGCATTGGAGGCCTAAGCATCTTGCCGTGTCAAGGAAAAAACTCGATCTAGATCTCAGCCTCAACTTCCTGATCATCTTCCAGTACCACCACTACTTGCTTCGACTGAAGCTACTCTACAGGGTCGTACTAGTACAGATGCAGGAGGTGAAGCTGGCTGTACTGATGCTTGACTCACATTTCGCAATTGTGGACAATTCCTCATTAAATGACCTACTTGTCCACACTTATAACAAGCACCAATTTCTCTGCGGCATTGTCCAGTATAAGGCCTGCCGCAGATGGGACATAATGGAATTGATCTTGAATCTTGTTGACTAGGGGGCCTCATATCTCTTTGGAACATTCTCTGCTTATTGATGTTAATTGATGGTTGGTTAGAACTACCAGCTCCTGTTTGAGTAAAACGCTGTAGATTTTGAAATCTTGATCCACTGACAGTAGGATTATACCTAGTATGGACATTACTATCTCGATCTCTTTTCCTTCTCTTAAGACCTTATATGTCTGCTTACTCTTGTGTTTCCATTATTCTAGCACAATCCACAGCAGCTGAATAGGTTGAAAAGTGATTCATCTGAGAACCCACCTATTTAAACAGTGGACGTATTAATCTTGAAACAAATCTCTTAATTCTTTCTTTTTCAGTAGGGACCAGATAAGGTGCAAATCTAGACAACCGAGTGAAATGAATGTCATATTCAGAAACTGTCATATTCGGTGTCTGTCTCAATTCTTCAAATTCTCTGGCCCTCTTGTCCCTTTCACTCATGGGCAAGAAACGATTCATAAATACTTCCATGAATTCATCCCACACCATTGGTGGTAAAGTATTAGATCTTCCTAGTACCAGATTTTCAAACCAAACTTGGGCCACATTTGACAATTGAAAGGACGCTAGTTCAACAGATCTTCTAGGAGAACACCTTAAATGTAACATCCCGTAAGAAAAAAAATTTATTAGACAATTATTAGATATATAAGGAAATATAATCCTTAAAAATTCTTCACCTTACGTGTATGCATAGAAATGTTCCAACATTAATGAAATAGGTAAAGAAAGAAAATCTAAGAGGAAAAATTAGAAATAAATATACTAAAGAAAGGTGAAATTCTTAGGTAAGGAAGATAAATTTTTAGAAACAAGTAAATGTCTTAAAATTTTAAGAAAATTGTATTAGGATAATTTTTCCTAATTCAAGAACTAGAGTTACTAAGTTTAAAATCTTTACCCATACATTGGGCTTTTACCTATGGACACTTCATATAAAGTTTTTCCACTTCACATAAGTTTCTAGCAAGTCCATTGGATAACCTAAGCAAGAAATAAAACATAGACTTGGACTACGATATAGTAATTGGACCAATAGCCCAAAAATTATGAAAATGTGACAAAGCCCTCCAAGAAAGGTAGAATTTTATCCAAAGCAAAGAAAATGGGTAGGAATAAGCCCAAATCCAAGAGGAAAAATAAAATAAAATAAATTAGGTGATGATATAATAATGTAATAATAATAAAGATTAGGTTACATGGCATTAAGACAAAAATTTAGCAAGTGGTGTGATTCTACATTTTGGCAAGTGGCATGATAATGCAAGACTTTAGGACAAAAACATCTATATCCTACACTCATAATTCTAGCAAGTGGTATGATAATACATGGCATTAGGACAAAACATTCCTATCCCACACAAATAATATCAACCAAATAATGGAGATTCAAGGGCTAGACATTTTCCACCTAAAAAGGCAAACCTATCGTACCTGTTTAAGACAAAAGAAAATGGTTCATCATGGAAGAATATGTTAGGATAGCTTCTGTGTTTTAATTTCTGAAAATTATCTGTTGGGAATTAAAATAAATGGTTAACATAATAATTAAAGATATATGTGTCACGGATTTTCAGCCACTGGAATCATTCAATTTGGAGTCCATATGAGGTAGAAATGGTTCGATTAGTAATCAAAGGTCAGAAAATGGTTCATGAGCGAAGAATATGTTAGGATAGCTTCGGTGTTTTAATTCCTGGGAAAATTATATAAGGAATTAAAATAAATGGTTAACATATGAATTATATATTTATGCGTCATGGATGTTTAGCCACTAAAATCACTTACTTTGGAATTCTTATGTGGGAGATATAATCAGATTGGTAAGTAAAGGTTAGAACCTACCCGAGAAGAAATAATATTGAATTTAAGGGAGTAATAACACTAAGATTTATTACTATTTTGCTAATATGATTAACATAATAGTTTTAGATAATTGTATTAGCTTTCCATAGACACCAAGATCACCTCAATTGCAGTTAAAATGAGGGGGTTATACTCTGATTAGTGAGCAAAGGTCACAGAACACGACCAGGCCGTGTTCTGGGTGCTTCAAGCACGGGTTAGCCGTGTTCGGGGCTGTTTTTGAGTACATTTGAAGTATTTTTAAAGTATGGTCGTGTCTTGAAACAGGGCCAGACCGTGTTGGAAGCTGGTGAAGCCTATTTTCAACGTTTTTCTACCCTAGATGAACCTCTTTAACTATAGGGTAATAGTAGAAATCAAATTGGGGAACAATGCTCTATAAATTTGTAAGAACATGTGTTGGAAATGATATAAATAAGAAGAAAATGACTAAGGCCAAGCATAAAGAGAAGGTTAGATATGATGAAAACTTGCATCAAGAAAATAAATAAATAAAATTAATATTTAAAAAAGAAGATGAATCTTATAAATGACTAGTATAAGCCATAGCCATTGCCATTGTATGAACTTCTTACCATCTTAAGTGTGAAATTCTGATATGGAAATATTTTATAAAGTGATATTTGAAATGGTTATTTTCATTGCATGATTACCAATGATTTATGGTAATAGTTATATTTTGATGAACATACTTGTTATTGAAATCATATTTTTGGCTATCATTGTGAAAAGAAAAGAAATGAGCACGGTCACATGGCAATCCATGTGGTGCACCAGTAGGGGACACCCTACCAACGGTTATGATCACGTTAATGAGAAAAGAAAGAGAAAGTGGGTCATGTCGGACGGAGCGAGAAAATCCCGTATCGGAGAGTAGAGGATACTCACCCTGACCGGGGTAGCTTGAAATGAGAATAAGTTGATGGCCATCATATGATATTCTGAAAATAGTTAATCCTATCATACATATCATTACTGTATGATTCTTATGTGTATAGATATAATGCATTCATGTGACCAAAGATATTTTCTATAGTTTATACAGCAGAACATGAAGTGATGAGCTATATTGATGATGATTTATTGTTGAACTTAATGGGATTTAATTCTCACTATATTTCCATATCATGTTCAAAAAATTAGTTATGCAGATTTTCTATATCTCTGGCTTTTAGTGCACGTTGGATCGAGTTATTCTATGATGGGCGGATCCTAAATAAAATGTTTGTGGGCGAGTTGGCACAAATCCCGGTGAAGGTGCAACCACCCGCACCCGAATCTCCAGAATTGGTCAACCAGAATCAATAAGATGTAGATATTTATGTGTTTAAAATGTTGTACATATGTTTTGATTAATGATGTGTATGTGAACTTTATATTGTATAATAATAAATAAAATAAAATAAAAAAAGTTGTTACACTAAAGCTCTGAGAACTCGTTCTACAGCATCAATGAATATCTGTGGGTCTTCCTGGACATCTGACCTAGAGAAAGTTGGGGGTTTCAGTTTAAGGAATTGCGGTAACGACACCTCAATCCCTGTAGTCTTGTCTTCTTGCTCAGCTCCTCTTCCCAATTCTTGTACTTTAGGAGCATTTTTTGGTGGCTGGCCATCCTTTTTGCCTTGATCCACTATAAATCCAGCCAACGTTTCTAAACTCCTATGTATACCCGCTATCATATCAACTGTCCTATCATGTGGCTCCTGAGGAGGTTCTACTCTTTTCTTAGAAACTCTGTCAAACACAGGAACTTGTTCGTCTTGTCTTGGGGTTCTCATACCCCGTGTACGTCCTCTGCCTCTACCTCTTCCTCTAGGTCAGCCTCTTCCACGACCTCTTTGTACTGGAATTATAGACTGTGCAGACTCTTCAGTAGAAGGTCCACGATCTACTGCTTCTTCTTTAGTGACCACTCTAGTTCTTAGTAGCATCATTTACTATATAGAACAAAACACCCTTTAAGATACTATCACATTCGATCAACCTTATACTATGAACTTTAACAGACTTAAAATATAACGGAAGATAATATCCTATAGAATCTTTAAGCAGCACCTGAAGTATAAATATGTCCGGCTCATATCGATACTAAAGGTTCTACTAAAGAGTCCTTTGCTCTGATAGCCACAGGGAAACCTAATACTCTGATACCAACTTGTCACGCCCCTACTTTAGGAACGCGAATAACACTACTGTTCAATAACTTTATCTTTATTTATTTGCAATCAACATCATATTATGACATAACAAGATAATCTCATACGTTGGCAAATCTCAACATTAATAATTATACATGTCAAGTCTACATTTATCAATTTTACAGCAGAAACAAAGATCCTACCTGTGACGTTCAGAGCAACTCTAGAGTACATTTATATTACAATTTAAACACTAAGAGCCTAGAAACAATTTAAGTTCACCACGAAAGTACGACACCTAATTGATCAAGAAGCCACATGACCAAACTCTGGGTCTTTATCTGAAAAATATATCAACCACGTGTAGTGAGTTTTACAACTCAGTGGGCAGATAATACCTCCTAAGACCTCTCAAATCAACATATAGATTTACTCATATAATAAAATTTATGTCATCAAAAATTACATTTCAGAACTACATCCACATGGGACCCGCATTTTCAAATCATAATTATGTCTTTCAAACCGTATGCGGTACTATATAAACAATGCTCATATCAAGTTCAAAAGCATATTTAATACTGTAAAATCATTAATCAAATTATGTTATGCATCAAAACATTTCTCATAAAATATTCGGAGGATCCCATATCAGAACCACCACACCAGAGTCTAACCCCTTCCGTACTTTGGTGGTATAGGATTTGCCTAAACTCAGCATCCCGCTGAGGTTTGCCCTACTACCATTCAAGAGGACCCGCGAAGGGACTCTGTATGGGTCTTTTCCTAAGCACACAGGAAGGGAATGTAACATCCTTAATTTCGTTTCTTTTATTGATAAAGGTACATAAAAAATTTAATTAAGGAAATAAAATTTATTAGACAATATTTTAGATATATAAGGAAATATAATCCTTAGAAATTCTTCACCTTAGGTATATGCATAGAAAATGTTTCTAACATTAAGAGAACAAATAAAGAAGGAAAATATAATAGGAGAGAAATTAGAAATAACATACTAAAGAGATGCAAAATTCTTGGATAAGGAAGATAAATTTTTAGAAACAAGTAAAGGTCTTAAAATTTCAAAGAACATTGAATTAGGGTAATTTTTCCTAATTCAAGAACTATAGTTACTAAGTTTAAAATCTTTACCCATACATTGGGCTTTTACCTATGGACACTTCATATAGAGTTTTTCCACTTCACATAAGTTTCTAGCAAGCCCATTGGATAACCTAAACAAGAAATTAAACATAGACTTGGACTAGGATATAGTAATTTCACAAATAGCCCAAAAAATATGAAAATGTGACCAAGCCCACCAAGAAAGGAAGAATTTTATCCAAAGCAAAGAAAATGGGTAGGACAAGCCCATAATGGGTAGGAATAAGCCCAAATCCAAGAGGAAAACTAAAATAAAATAAATTAGATGATGATATAATAATAAGAATAAAGATTAGGTTACATGGCATTAAGAAAAAAAAATGTAGCAAGTGGTGTGATTCTACATTCATCACTTAAGCAAGTGGCATGATAATACAAGGCTTTAGGACAAAAACATCTATATCCTACACTCATAATTTTAGCAAGTGGTATGATAATACATGGTATTAGGACAAAACATTCATAGCCCACACAAATAATATCAACCAAATAATGAAGATTCAAGGGCTAGAAATTTGCCACCTAAAAAGGCAAACCTATCATACTTGTTTAAGACAAAAGAAAATGGAAATGAATCCCTAAATCAAAGGGACCTTGTCCCATATCTTAAGAACATATTATCATAATTTTTAAAATACAAATCTCCTTTTCCTATGCATATCTTGACTAAGGAAGAGGAAGACAAGAACATAAGTTGTTTGTTTTCCAAAAATTCAACAAAGTGTATCCTAATTGTGATAAGGTAGACCCATGATCATGAAAGGTGAATTATTTGGCGGTCTATATAAGAAAACCCACCCTTACAACATTAGAATTTTGTCCAAGTGAGGGAGAGAAAAAAATAGAAGCAAGGTAGAGTGAGGAAAGGAGAGGAAGAAAGGAAGAAAGAGGAAGGAGAAGTCTAGAAGACTAAGCGCTCCAAGTAAGTTTAACAATATTTCTTTTTAAAGAAAACCTTTGAAACTCATAATATTTATATGAGATTTTGATCTTAGAACTTTGATGATTGGTCATGGATGTTACTATATCATGTTGCATATTGATCTTGCATGTGATGTATGTTTGAATACTTAGGTTGGTGTAGATAGTTCTGCATGGATATGGCTATGGTTGATAGAATTTTGAGCTTCGGTATTTTAATTTCTGGGAACAATCTATAAGGAATTAAAATAAATGGTTAACATAGGAATTAAAGATATATGTGTCACGGATTTTTAGCCACTGGAATCATTCCATTTGGAGTCCATATGAGGTACCTATGTTCTGATTAGTAGTCAAAGGTCAGAAAATGAATCATCAGGGAAGAATATGTTAGGATAGTTTCGGTAATTTAATTTCTGGGAATTATTGGTAGGGAATTAAAATAAATGGTTAAGATAAGAATTAACGATATGTATGTCATGGGTTTTTAGCCACTGGAATCATTCAATTTGGAGTCCATATGAGGGAGATATGAGTTGATTAGTAGACAAAGGTCAGAAAATGGGTCATCAGGGAAAAATATGTTAGGATAGCTTCGGTATTTTAATTTCTGAGAAGTATCTGTAAGGAATTAAAATCAATTATTAACATAAGAATTAAAGATAAATGTGTCATGGATTTTTAGGCACTGGAATAATTTAATTTGAAGTCCATTTGTGGTAGATATAAGCTGATTAGTAAGCAGAGGTCAGAAAATGTTTATTCAGAATATGTTATTAAAGCTTTACTTTTGAATTTCTGGGAAATATTCTGTAGGGAGTTAAAATCGTACGCCAAGATAACAATTATAGATATAGGGCTCATGGATTTTTACCAACTGGAATAACTCAATTTGGAGTTCAAATTTGGGAGATATGGTCTAATTAGTCAGTAAAGGTCAAAACCTACACGAGAAGAAATAATCTGTACATTTAGGGAGTAATATCACCTTGATTTCTTAATATTTCGCTACAATGTTCAACATAATAGTTTTAGGTAATTGTTTTATCTTGAAATTGACACTAAGATCACCTACATCAGAGTTAAATTGAGGGAGTTATGCTCTGATTAGTAAGAGAAGGTTAGATAGGATGAAAACCTGCATCGAGAAAATAAAGAAATAAAATTAGTATTTTAAAAAGAAGATGAATCTTAACAAATGACTAGTATAGCCATAGCCATTGCCATTGCATGAACTTACTACCATTTTAAGTGTGTAATTTTTAACATGGAATTTACCCTAGTACTCATATAAATTTACAAGAAGTTTTGAAAGTGCCGGTTTTATTTAAAAAATCTTAGTATGCTCCGTGGTTGCAGTATTTTCACATCAGAAAAGAATTATTCTAGTTACTGGAAAACAAAATTGTGATTTGTGAAAAGTGCATGTCTAAGGAAAGCTCTGGCAAGGAAAGACATGGTACTTAAGCGTGTCCATTAGTGACCCACCTCTCTTTCCTGGGAACTTTTCTGGTGCGCTGTTTACAGACTACAATTACTATCCAGTTACCAAGGTATTAGTATGGAATTTTGACATGGAAATGTTTTATAAAGTGATATTTTAAATGGTTATGTTCATGGCATGATTACCAATGATTTATGGTAATAGTTATATTTTGATGAACATACTTGTTATTGAAAGCATATTTTTGGCTATCATTGTGAAAAGAAAAGAAATGAGCACGGTCACATGGCAATCCGTGTGGTGCACCAGTAGGGGACGCCCTACCAACGGTTATGATCATGTTAATAAGAAAAGAAAGAGAAAGTGTGCCATGTCGGATGGAGCGAGATAAGCCCGTACCGAAAAGTAGAAAATACTCACCCTGACCGGGGTAGCTTGAAGTAAGAATAAGTGGATAGCCATCATATGAAATTCGAAAAATAGTTATTCATGCCATACATGTCATAACTGTATAATTTTCATGTGCATGATAAAGTGCATTCATGTGACCTAAAGATATTTTCTGTAGTTTATACAGCTGAACATGACGTGATGAACTATATTGATGGTAAATTATGATTTATTGTTAAACTTACTGGGATTTAATTCTCACTATATTTCCATATCATGTTCAGAAGAATAAATATGCAGATATTCTCTATGACACTTATTATCTCTGTACGTTGGATCGAGGTGCCCTACCTTGGGCAACTTCCAGTTATTTCTGATGTAACTGTCGTAGATGTAACTGAGATTCCGGTAGACGTGCCACCCGAACCAGTGTCCCCGGAAGTAGTCGATATAGATGATTAGAACTAATATGTATCTTTGTACAAATGTTTGTAAAATAATGGTGTGTAGTTTGTAAAATAATAGTGTGTATGGAAACTCAGTATTGTATAAATTAAATAAATGTTATATTGAGTTAAGTCGTAACGAGGTAATAACTTCATGGTATTTTAAAAAAAAAATATTTACATAAATGGAGTTGTTACAGGGAAGGCAAATCATAACTCATATAACTGGCATCTCGCCCATATAGGAGGTATTCTGCTCTCCATCACATATCATCTCCCCTGTGTTGGCCCTCACACGAGGCTAGCACCACCCCCTGCTAGCTGAGGCAATCATAACTCTGTATAAAACAATATCATATGCATAACATATTTCCTTTTCCATATAATGAGAAATACATTTAAAAATCACATGTTCAATGCGTTTTCAAAACTCATTTCAAAAGTCACTCTTCATGAACCCGATATAAAAATGCAATCGTTTCAGATATTCTAAATCATTTTAGGAACATATAAAAGTACAAATAACTTGCAATCATACTCATTTATCAATTTAAAGTTCAAGAAGAGTAAAGGCAAGTCATAGAAGAATCATCTACTCACAGGTAAGGGCTCCAGATTGGATAGCCCTAAAAAAGTACTTTTCTGATCTCAATTCAATCAAATAGACCTCAAAAACGTATTCGGAGGGTCCAAAAATCAAGAAAACAACTTCGGGAACTTGGTCACTATTCACCGTCAGAAAGCACTATTCACGACGAACAAAAAAGTTGTTAGATGACCGAAAATATACCTATCCTAAGGTTTATCTAGCTTTTGAATCTAGCTACGGTGTCAAAATCTCAATTAGAGGTCTCTAAGTAAGATTTTTAGAATTTATCTTTTTCGGAGATTTTCTACTTTAGATCTACAGCGATTTAACGGTTGATTTGAAAAACTGATCAGTCAAAACCGTAGTATTCTTCATCCTGAATCCAGTAGCATCTTCATTTTTGAGATCGGAAGTCAATAAGCACTCTAGATCTAGAGAGAAAGTTAAAGGTTAGTATTCATTTACTATTCACTCACTTCTTTTTTTCTTTCTCGGTTTTCTCTGTTGCCTCTCCCCCTAGTTTCTTCTTTCCCTTTTATGGTTTGTTTTTTTAATAATAATAATAATAAATTAATAATTGAATAATAAGATTTTCTTTTATATAAATTCATATAAATTCCGTTTTTCATCCAAAAATATCCCAAAAATTTCTAAAAATTTACATTCTCATAAACCTTTAGTTAAACTCTGAAATCATGATTTTTCTTGATAAAAATCGTAATAAAAAAAATTTCAAAATAAATATCTTTATTCATATTAAAAGAAAGAATATTTCTAAAAATACAACAAAATTCATCAGAGGCCAATATAATTATTGGAAGCAAAAAAATAATTATTTTAATTAAAAGTATACTTACTTTTAGCAAAACATAATCATTTTTAAACAAATAAAATATATTTGCTTATAACAAAATACTATCATTTAAAAATAAAAATTATGCGCCAAAATGTAAATTTTCATATTTTCTTTGTACTTCTTTAATCCATGTAGTAAATATACATATTCTCTACGGTTCTTATCCCCATTTTCGAAATCGTTAAATTTTACGGTTATTACAAAATAGGTTTGAGGATTTTGGATCATAAATCATTGAACCTATTATTAATAATTAACTAAATTAGATATAACCGATGTGTTTATATTTGTTTAGCTCTGTCAGTTTCTCTAATTCTTCATGCGGTTAATAAGTTTTGCTTTACCGATGTGCTAAAGGATTGCTTGTTAATTATGATTTAATTGGTGCGATTGTCATTATTTTACTAAACTTAAGGAGAAACAGGGTTAGAAACTCAATGATAGATATTCAATTACAAATTGATTATGTTGTCAATGATCAATGCAATCCCTTGACGGTGGATATCAACCGAAACCAACGCTTTTCTCATTAATTACTCTCTCAATTATTTTCATTATTAGTTACTTTATTTTAATTGTAACTATCAATCCCCCATTTCTCAATCACATAAGGTAATTCCAGTCTCTGTGGGATCGACCCTTACTCCCACTACTACAGGTTAGTTTTGAGGTAAGGTATCAATTTGGGTGTACCTACGACAATACGCACCACATTCCTATAGAGTTTTTCTTTTCAACGAATCCACTTTTTTGTATTTTTGCAACAGTCATCCCGATGCACAAAAATGCCCCCTTAGGTTTCTTGACAGCCCGATTCGACAGCCGGCTACTTGAAATCAAGCGAAACGAAGGTCGTGGTGTTCCTAAGGAGTTATTCTTTTCAACCAGTCCACTTTTTAATATTTTTGCTACCATCATCCGGATGCACGAAAATTCCCAATAGGGTTACTCGACATCCCGATTCGACCGTCGGCTAACCGAAATCATGCAAAACGATGGTCGTGGCGTTCCTAAAGAGTTCTTCTTTCCAATGTGATGTGAGAACGGCTAGCGAATGGAAATGAAATGCAGACTTGCTAGAAGTCCCAAGTGGACCTGTCATAAGAGTTTGGGCTAAAAGATTTAAAGAAGAATTTAATGGTTTCATTCTAGTGGTCCATCAAGGAGATACAAGCATTACTACAAAAGAATAGCTTAAAATTGGTCCATGTCATTAAAATCCACTTAAATATGGGTGAAGATGAGCCAATCAGAATATGGACCTAAAGTGCAAGAAGATTGAAAGCTAAAAACTGAATATAGGCCCAAAATATTAGATTTATTTAACGGCCCAATTTAAGCTACGTTTTTCTGATTTATTTACTTTTAGTATTTTGTTTATTTGACTAAGAAAATTTCCTATTTGATAGTTTCTAAAAGAGTTTCCTATTTTTTATTTTTCCTTGCCTTATAGGACTTTCCTATTTGATAGTTTCTAGAACAGTTTCCTATTTCTAATTTTTCTTGTCCTATAGGAGTTTCCTATGTAGTTTTCCTTGTTAGTTTAGGTTATTGGCCTATAAATAGGCATGTATGCTCATGAACAATTCAGTTGATCATTTATAATATTGAGAGGGTTTTCTCTTTGGTTATTTAAAGAACTTTTCTGAACTTATCATGATTTATCTTGTGGCGTTCAAGCAAAACTTATCACTCACAATCTTCTTCCTATTTCTTGAGTGTGGCGTCTATAATATTTCTTATACCTTTGGTTCTTATCTCTTTATAGATAATGGGTCAAGGTCATTTTCTTTAATTTATTTTTGTTATAAATCTGATTAGAACACAATCCTTCCAATCAGATCCCATATTGATTCCGGGTCTCACTACTCTTGGTGAGGTTCATATCATGGGTTCACATCATAACGAGTCCGCCTTTTTTGTATTTTCGCGACTGTCATCCGGATACATGAAAATGTCCCCTAAGGTTTCTCGACGGCCCGATTCGACTGTCGGCTACTTGGAATCACGGGAAACGAAAGTTGTGGCGTTCCTAAGGAGTTCTTGTTTTTAACGAGTCTACTTTTTAGTATTTTCACCACCGTCATTCGGATGCATAAAAATGAACCCTAGGGTTTTTCGACGGCCCGATTCGAATGTCGGCTACTCGGAATCACGAAAAACAAAGGCCATAGTGTTCTTAAGGAGTTCTTATTTTCAACGAGACAACTTTTTTGTATTTTCGCCACCGTCGTGCGGATGAACGAAAATGCCCCCTAGGGTTTCTCTGTAAAGCCTGGTTTTTTTTTGGGTATATATATTCATGTGCAAGAGACTAGTGTTATATCATAAGTTATGCATCTTATATATATACATACATCCAAAAGTTACAACCATCAGAGTTTAGAAGCATATATACATAAATATGTAACCTGAGGTACTAAGGATACATCACAAAATGCATAGTACCATGGGGTTACATCAAAACAATGGGGTTAGCCTATTTACATTACAAAATTAGTTATATACATAACACTATCCTACTGCCCTCCCTAATGTGAACCCTTGATATGAACCTCACCAAGAGTAGTGAGACCCGAAATCAATATGGGATCCGATTAGAAGGATCGTGTTCTAATCAAATTTATAACAAAAATAAATTAAAGAAAATGAGCTTGACCCATTATCTATAAAGTGATAAGAACTAAAGGTATAAGAAATATTGCAGAGGTGACACTCAAGAAAGAGGAAGAAGATTGTGAGTGATAAGTCTTGCTTGAACCCAGTAAGAAAAATCTTGATAAGTTCAGAAAAGTTCTTTGAAGAACCAAAGAGAAAACACTCTCAATATTATATATGATAAACTATATTGTTCATGAGCATGCATGCCTATTTATAGGCCAATAACCTAAACTAACAAGGAAAACTATATAGGAAACTCCTATAGGATAAGGAAAATTAAAAATAGGAAACTGTTCTAGAAACTATTAAATAGGAAACTCCTATAGGGCAAGGAAAAATACAAGTAGGAAACTCTTCTAGAAACTATCAAATAGAAAACTTTCCTAGTCACATAAACAAAACACTAAAAGTAAATAAATCAGAAAAAAAAACGTAGCTTAAATTGGGCCATTAAATAATCCATTATTGTGGGCCTATATTTAGTCTTCAGCCTTGAATCTTCTTATACTTTAGGCCTATATTTAAATTGGTTAGTCTTGACCCATATTTAAGTGGATTTTAATGACATGGACCAATTTTAGCTCTTCTTTTGTAGTAATACAGGTATCTCCTTGTTAGGCCTCTAGAATTAAACCATTAAATGCTTCTTTAAATCTTTTAGCCCTAGCTCTTATGACGGGTCCACTTAAGACTTTAAGCAGGTCTGCATTCCATTTCCATTCACTAGCCGTGCTCACATCATTCCCCTCTTCTGGAAAAGGATTTGTCCTCAAATCAGCACCTACATGAAAAAGAGTTAAATCAATAACTTTGAAACACACACTAACATTATCATTACTTGGAAGATCTAGCTTGAAGGCATTGATATTGATTCTTTCAATCACTTGAAATAAACCATATCCTCGTCGAAGTAATTTCAAATGCCTTTAGGGTTGAATCATTTCCTTCCTCATATACAACCAAACCCAATCTTTAAGATCAAATATAATTCTTTTGTGTCCCTTTTTAGGCTTATTGACATATTGTTCAATTTTTCTCTCAATGTCTTGCCTTGCCTTCTTATAGATGTGCTTAACAAAATCAACTTTCTTCTTTTCATCTAAGTTAACACGCTCAATACTCCTAGGCATATCATGCAATCTCACAATTTTCTTGAAAAACAAATCAGCAATATAAGATGTATCATCAATTTTATGATATGGTATAAAATGTTTCATTTTAGAAAACCTATCAACAACCACATATATAGAATTGCTACCCATTTTTTACTGAGGTAAATTCAACTTAAAATTCATAGATATGTCAATCCAATGTTCATTACGTATGTATAAAGGAGCATATAAACCATGAGGCTTCATCTTAAACTTAGCTTGTCTACAAGTTAAAAACAGTTCACATATTTTTTTTGGCTCATGTTTCATATGTAGAACATCTAAAGTTTTAGATATGCCAAAATGCCACAATAAACCACCTCCATGAGCTTCCCAAACAAGCAAATCCTACGATGAATATTTAGGCATACATAATTTATTTTCTCTAAACATAAATTTATTATGCCCAAAGAACTTATCAGATACCACTTTCTCACATGTGTTGAGAACATTACCCTGGAAAAGAGAAATTTCAATATTGCAAAAATAAGAGTTAAGCTCATTAATACAATCATTAGCAAAATTGAAAATAAAACATTTTTTTATCACATTTTTTCTTGCATAAAAATTCATTTGTTTTCTCTCGATTTTTCTTTTAATGACCCAATTGGTTCTTTTAATTTCTCCATCAATTTTCTCAGCCTCTCTCTCATTTTCTCTCTTAATTTTCTCAGCCTCTATCTCTTTTTCTTCCATAATTTTCTCCACCTCTCTTTTTCTCTCTTAATTCTCTCGTCCTTTATCTCTATTTCTCTCATAATTTTCTCGACCTCTCTCTTTTTCTCTTTTAATTTTATCGGCCTCTCTCTCTTTTTCTATCATACTTTTTTCTATCCAGCTCTTTTTCTCTTATAATTTTCTTAGCATCTCTCTCTTTTTCTCTCTTAATTCTTTCACTTATTTTCTTTTCTTCACTCTCTTTCTTTTCTAATCCCACTTGATCAACATAGTATTCTTTAACACTTTTGGACCTTTGAGTGAAGCATTGCAACTTCTTAATTAAGTCTCTATGGTAGTGACTTGGAATGAATCACTTTCTTATAACTACTTTCATCTCCTCCCACGTCTTAATAGGCCTTTTTCCATTTCGTCTCCTTCTTAAAATCAATGATCCCACCAAATAATAGCGTAGTCAGTAAATCTCATTATAGCCAACTTCACCTTTTTCAACTCAGAATAATTGTGACAACCAAATACTAACTCCATCTTTTTCTCCCATTCTAAATAAACTTCTGGATCATTTTCACCTTGGAATGGTGGAATTTTCATTTTAATAATTTCTAAATTATTATCAACCCAATTCCTAACTTTTCTAAACCTCCCACCATATCTCCTATTAGTATCACTCAAATCCTTATGAACTTTCTCAAGACCATATCTATCATACTCTTCATCTTCAACACTATCCCTTGATTGAACTGTCCCCCTCCTACGTATTTTAGGAGTATTTTGTGACTCTTCCACACGTGCATTCTCTACTCGATCTAACCATTCATGAATTTGATCCATCTCCACTCTCAAAACTCTTCTCATATCACTTAATAAAGCTTCCATCATCAACTTTGGATCCACCATTCCCGACACACCTTCGGAAGTATTTTTGTCCTTGTTGTGTGACATGATTTTCCTGTAAAACAATGTTAGAGTAAAACAAATTCTCACAACCCTAGTTCATGTGTTTCTCTCAAGATTAATGGCACTCATACTCGTGTTTACTCAAATTTTGGCTTTTTCCCTCTTATGAACTCACACTCTCTTGCATTTTTCCTCTCTTAGTCCCCTCTTTTAGTTCTTTATTGAACTCAAACAAACTCACACAAAACATCTTCTTGCAACAATCCAAACTCAACTAATAGAGTACAAAGAGAAAAGGAAGAAAAAAAACAAACAGAATTTTAAGAAGCAATGGAAGAAAAACAAACAGAATTTTAAGAAGCAAAGGAAACAAAACAATATAACTTTAGGAAAAATTAAAGACAAGATAAGTAATAGAATAAGCAAATTAGGACAAGAAGCAACTAAAATAGAAAGAAATCAATGACTAAAGGAAAGAGAAAAATTGAGATAGGAAAAATAATCAAAGTAAGAAAAACAAAAAAATTAGAATATCAAAGCAAGAGAAACAATTGAAGCAAACAAAATTATTGGTTACCCTTTTTTTAGACTAGATTGTACAAACTAAGTGAAAACTTGAATTTCAAAAATACTGAATTCTAACCTCTTTTTTTAATTTCCTTTTTTATATATATTTTGGAATTCTGCACTCTTTTTTAATTTTGAATTTTTTCTTTTATTTTTTGGATTTTTTTTTCAGATATATATGTGAACCAAAAACACAATAAATCAAAAGAAGATAAAAAGAATGAAGAACACAAGATAGAAAGATGAAATAATAACAAGAAAAAAACAAATAAATAGGATAGATCAAACCTGATTTAGAACTTTAGCTCTGATACCAAATGATGTGAATCCCTAATATGAACCTCACCAAGAGTAGTGAGACTCGGAATCAATATCGGATCCGATTGGAAGGATCGTGTTCTAATCAAATTTATAACAAAAATAAATTAAAGAAAATGACCTTGACCCATTATTTATAAAGAGATAAGAACCAAAGGTATGAGAAATATTGCAGACACCACACTCAAGAAAGAGGAAGAAGATTGTGAGTGATAAGTCTTGTTTAAACACCACAAGAAAAATCTTGATAACTTTAGAAAAGTTCTTTGAAGAACCAAAGAGAAAACACTCAATATTATATATGATAGACTGTATTGTTCATAAGCATACATGCCTATTTATAGGCCAATAACCTAAACTAATAAGGGAAACTATATAGGAAACTCCTATAGGACAAGGAAAATTTAAAATAGGAAACTGTTCTAGAAACTATCAAATAGGAAACTCTTCTAGAAACTATCAAATAAGAAACTTTCCTACTCAAATAAACAAAACAATAAAAGTAAATAAATTAGAAAATACGTAGTTTAAATTGGGCCATTAAATAAATCCATTATTTTGGGCCTATATTCAGTCATCAGCCTTAAATCTTCTTGTACTTTAGGTCCATATTTAAATTGGTTGGTCTTGACCCATATTTAAGTAGATTTTAATGACATGGACCAATTTTAGCTCTTCTTTTGTAGTAATGCAGCTATCTCCTTGTTAGGCCTTTAGAATTAAACCATTAAATGCTTCTTTAAATCTTTTAACCTGAGCTCTTATGACGGGTCCACTTGAGACTTCAAGCAGGTCTGTATTTCATTTCTATTCGCTAGCCATGCTCACATCACTCCCCTGGCTGTCACCCATGGGGTACTGCTAGTGGAGGAGGTGGGCCAAGAGTGAGGATGTCAACCATGTTGATCACCAACAAGTTCACTATGACCGTGAACTGTCCCAGGTAAGGGACATCTACTGTCTGCAACTCCAGGAGAATCGTCTGCACAACAAAAGACATCTCTACTAATCTGAACATAACATTAAAACATAGTGAGATATAAAATCCTAGCAAGGTCAACATCCAATACATATAAGCATACAAAAAACTTACATGATATGTCCAGCTGTATTAGCTACAGAAAACATTTTCTCTTTTTATGCAATAAAGATACAATAAAGTACATGCCCGCCTTTTTATAGGTTATGCATCAATATCATGCATGATTAAATAAAACATGTATTTATAAAATAACTATGCCGTTGTTCATGGTTCATACATCACTCAGTGGCTCATCATCACTCACAGTGGCTCATAGATAGTTAATCTCTCTTAATTGCAATCCTCAATGTGGCATAAGCCTTACCCCACCAACTACTCACCCACCCTTTAAGGGCCATTGGTCAGAGGGTCCTTCTTGTATTGACCACTCTAGGCTATAGGGCGTCCCCTATCCCGGTATTGTATCCAAGCCATGACCCTTCACTCACCTTACCTCGTAAGGTTCCACACTCTCGAGTCACCTTAATGGGTAAGGGTCATCCTGAACTTGTCAATCTCCTCAATACAGCAAGGGAGACACCTGTTTCCAGGCCACACTGCATCAGAGAATATCATTCTGACTTGTCAGTCGCCTCAATACAGCAAGGGAAACACATGTTTCCAAGCCACCCTACTTCAGAGAGGATCCTTTTGACAAAGCTTAAGTCTTTTATATCTCTCTAGCCACTTATCACAACAAGAGTATGCACATTAATAATTACCCAGAGCATAAACCATACTCATCCTTAAACATGTTACAACAACTCATCATGGATGAACATACATATCTTGATAGCCTTTCATAATATGCATACATCAATAACTCACTTGCAACCTTACATACAAGCAGTCTATAGTATTCAAATATAGCATTCATGCATCATTCTTCATGCTCACATACATGATTCAACAAAAATACATGATGAAATAGATATGGCACATGCAAATATAACATTCATGCATCATAAAACCCTCACTAATATCCCAAAAACATTGGTAATTAATTAAGATTCAGAAAGAAAATAGAAAACAGAAAATAGAGAAAAGTGATGACATAGCATGAAGCACAGCTTAGTCGTGTCTCCAAGCATAGCCGTGCTTTAGGGCCATGTTTCCCTCTCAACCTGGCCGTGTCTCACATAGGCCAGCCCCAAGCACGATCGTGCTTTAGGCTGTGTTTCTCATTTTTTTCCAAATTTTCAAACTTTTTCTTACTAGCTCCAAGCACGGCCTAGCCGTGTCTCCAGCCACGGCCTTGCTTTGAGCACGAAAAACCCCAAAAATTCAATTTTTCTCCCAAACCATCCAATAAAAATCAACAATAAACATATCAACGTTTTGAGCTTGAAAAACATGATTTTTCTAGAGCAAAAAACCAACCAAAACATGGATTTAATCTCAAAACCAACTACACAAAATTCACCCAAAACATTACCACATGCACATGAATGAACAGTAACCATGGATGCCATAACTACTTTAATAAAAGCTCTATCTACCTTCCCACACATTTAAATGCTCACATATAACCTGCCATAAAGTCATCCAACCATAAATCTTAAAGGAGCATGTTGATTTGACCTTTCTTTTCCCAAAAGCTTACTTTTCTCTCTTGTTTCTACTACTTTCTCTCTCTAGAAAGCATCACCAAAACAATAGATTTTTCTTCTATCCACGTAGTTTGCATAGAAGATGTATGAATACACAAAGGTCAGAGGAGATTAAAACCCAAAGCTTACCTCTTTCCTTTAAATCTCACCCATCTCTCTCTAGCTCTCTTTTTCCTTCTCTCTTCTTTCTTCCCTTTTCTTTCTCTTTCTTCTTTTCTCTTTCTCTTGCCGTGGAACTTTTTTATTTGGGCAGGGAGTGTGGTGACTTGGCCACCAAGCCAAGGGAGACTAATAAAAAAATAGTGTATTCCTCAAAAAGCCACTTGCCCCCTTAATAAGAACCCTTCCTTTCCCTAACAATTTCTAAAATGCCACTCCATTACATTGTGACTAAGGGGGTTTGGCTAAGGCCTTGTTTGGGTGAAAAACAACTTACCAAGTGTTTAATTCCTCCTTGAGCCTTGCTTCAAAGGATTTTTGTGCAACTTTCTTCATTGTTCCTTATCTCTATTATTGTTGTCTATTTATGGTCTTGTAAACAAAGAAATTACTATTTCTTCCTTAAACAGTTCTTCCAAAAATGAGAAAATCCTTATTAAATATTCACAATTATTTCCTTATAACTTCCCCATTTAACCTTTTTTAATCATTTCTCACTATTCCATTTTTGGGAATATTATTAACAGAATTTCGGGTGTTATATTCTCGACGGCCCAATTCAACTGCTGACTACTCAGAATCACAGGGAACGAAGGTCGTGGCATTCCTAAGGAGTTCTTGTTTTCAATGAGTCCACTTTTATTTTTCCCGCCACTATCATTCGAATGCACAAAAATCCCCCTAGGGTTTCTCGACAGTCTGATTTGACCGCTGGTAAGTCGAAATCACGCGAAACGAACGTCATGGTGTTCCTAAGAAGTTCTTGTTTTCAACGAGTCAACTTTTTCGTATTTTCGCCACCATTATTGGGATGCACGAAAATGCCCCCTTAGGTTCCTCGATGGCCCGATTCGACCACCGACTAGTCAGAAACATGAAAAATGATGGTTGTGACATTCCTAAAGAGTTCTTCTTTCCAACAAGTCAACTTTTTATATTTTAGCTACTATCATCCGGATGCACGAAAATTCCCCCTAGAGTTTCTCGACGGTCCAATTCGATCGCCGGTGAGTCGGAATCACGCGTAACGAACGTCGTGGCGTTCTTAAATAGTTCTTGTTTTCAACGAGTCAACTTTTTTGTATTTTCGCCACCGTGATCTTGATGTATAAAAATAACCCCTTGGGCTCCTCTATGGCCCGATTAGACTACCGACTAGTCAAAAACACGCGAAACGAAGGTCGTGGCATTCCTAAAGTGTTCTTCTTTCCTATGAGTCCACTTTTTTTTTTCGCCACTGTCATCTGGATGCACGAAAATGCCCCCAAGGGTTTCTCGACGGCTAATCAAAATCAAGTCAAACAATGGTTGTGGCATTCCTAAAGAGTTCTTCTTTCTAATGAGTCAACTTTATTGTAATTTAGCCACCATCATCTGGATGCACGAAAATGCTCCCTAGGGTTTCTAACGGCCCTATTCGACTGCCGGCTACTCGACATTGTAACAACTCCATTTTTTTACATTATTACATATATTAAAATCCCATAAATTCATTACCTTTATTTAACTTATAATAACATTCAATTAATTTAACCAAGCATAATTAAGGTTTACACATCATTAATTAACAACATTTGTCCACAAATCACACACATATATGTCTACATCTTATTCATCCTTGTTGACCAGTTCTGAGAATACGGGTGCGAGTGGTTGCACCTTCATCGGAATCTTAGCCAACTTGACCACGAACACTTTATAAATTTATGAGATCTATCCAATATAGAGTAACTCGATCCAACGTACACTAAGAGCCAAAGTAAAAGAAAATATGCAAAACTAGTTTTTTGAACATGATATAGAAATATGGTGAGAATTAAATCCCAGTAGGTTCAACAATAAATCACAATCATCATCAATATAGATCATCATGTCATGTTCATCTGTATAAGCTACAGTAATTACCTTAGGTCACATGAATGCGCTTTATCTATGCACATGAAAATCATACAATAATGACATGGATGACATGAATAACTATTTTCAATATATCATATGATGACTATCAATTTATTCTCATATCAAGCTATCCCAATCAAGGTGAGTATTTTCTACTCTCCGGTATGGGCTTTTCTTGCTCCGTCCGACATGGCACACTTTCTCTTTCTTTTCTCATTATCATAATCATAACTGTTGGTAGGGCGTCCCCTACTGGTGCACCACACAGATTGCCATGTGACCGTGCTTATTTCTTTTCTTTTCACATTAATAGCCAAAAATATGATTTCAACAACAAGTATGTTCATTATACTCACATGATGTTTCATCAAAAAATTTCCATGTCAAAATTACACACTTAAAATGGTAAGGAGTTCATGTAATGGCAATGGCTATGGCATATACTAGTCATTTATAAGATTCTTCTTCTTTTTTAAATATTATTTTTATCTCTTCATTTTCTTTATGCATGGCCTCTAGTCACTTTTCTCCTACTTATATAATTTCCAACACATCTTCTCACAAATTTAATACAGCATTCTTCATCAATTTGGTTTCTACTAATATCCAATAGTTAATTAGGTTCATTAAGAGTAGACAAAATGTTGAAAATAAGTTTTACCAATTTCCAAACTGGCCTAAACGTATCTTATAACACGGGTTGGCCATTTACTATAAAACAGCCATGATCTAGGCTTTAAAATGTCATTTCTAGCACAAAACATGGCCTTGCCGTGCCTTGAAACATAGCCATGCTTTATGTTGAGTTATTCCCTGATGTAGGTTTTCATCATGTCTGACCTTCTCTAACTAATTAGAGAATAACTCCCTCATTTTCACTCCGATTTAGGTGATCTTAGTGTCAATTTAAAGATAAAACAATTATCTAAAACTATTATGTTGAATAGTTTAGCTAATTATTAAGGAAGCATGGTGATATTACTTCCTCAAGTTATAGGTTATTTCTTCTCGGGTAGGTTCTGACCTTCACTTACTAATCTGTCCATATCTCCCTTATAAGAATTCGAAATTGAGTGATTCCGATGGATAAAATTCCGTGACACATATATATATATATAATTTATATATTAACCAGTTATTTTAATTCCCTACAGAATGTTTCCATAAATTCAAATACAGTAGCTTTCCTAACAAATTCTTCCCTGATTAACCATTTTATGACCACTGCTTACTAATCGAACCATATATAACTCATATGGACTCTAAATTGAGTGATTCTAGTGGTCAAAAATCCGTTAAACATAGATCTACATTTTTCATATTAAGAACTTCTTTTAATTCCCTATAGATTTATCCCAAAAATTCGAACATAGAAGCATACCTGACGGATTCTTCTCTGGTTAACCATTTTCTGACCACTACTTACTAATCGTGCCATATCTACATCATATGGACTCTAAATTGAGCTATTCCAGTGGATAAAAATCCGTGACACATAGATCTACATGTTTTAGGTTAACTATTTATTTTAATTCCTTACTGATTCTTTCTAGAATTTTAAAAATAGAAGCATAAAATTTTTCCACCCATAGCCATACCTATGCAGAATTATCTACACCAGCCTAAGTATTCAAACATACATCACATGCAAGATTAATATGTAACATGATATAGCAACATCCATGACCAATCATCAAAGTTCTAGGATCAAAATCCCATATAAATGTTATAAATTTCAAACCTTTTCAAAAGGAAATATTGTTAAACCTACCTTGAGCACTTAGTCTTCTAGACTTTTCCTTCCTCTTTCTTCCTCTCTTCCTCTCCTTTCCTCACTCTACCTTGCTTATATTTTTCCTCTCCCTCACTTGGACGAAATTATAATGTTATAAGGGTGGGTTTTGCTTAAATAGATTATCAAATAATTCACCTTTCATGATCATGGGTCTACATTATCACAATTAAGATGTACATGGTTGATTTTTGGAAAACAAACAACTCATTTTCTTGTCTTCCTCTTCCTTAGTCAAGATATGCATAGGAAAAGGAGATTTGTATTTTAAAAATTATGATAATATGTTCTTAAGATAAGGGACAATGTCCCTTTGATTTAGGGATTCATTTCCTTTTTCTTTTGTCTTAATCAAGTAAGATAGGTTTGCCTTTTTAGGTGGCAAATTTCCAACCCTTGAATCTTCCTTGCTTAGTTGAAATTATTTGTGTAGGATAAGGATGTTTTGTCATAATGCTATGTATTATTACCCACATGCTAAAATTATGAATGTAGGGTATCACACCACTTGTTGAATTTTTGTCTTAATGTTATGTAACTTAATCTTTATTATTATTACACTATTATTTCATCACATGATTTATTTTATTTTATTTTTCCTCCTAGATTTGGGCTCATTCCTACCCATTTCCTTTCCTTTGGATAAAATTATACCTTTCTTGGAGGGCTTGGTCACATTTTCATAATTTTTGGGCTACCGATCCAACTTCTATATCCTAGTCCAAGTCTATGTTTTATTTCTTGCTTAGGTTATCCAATTGGCTTGCTAGAAACTTATGTGAAGTGGAAAAAATCTATATGAAGTGTCCATAGGTGAAAGCCCAATTTATGGGTGGAGATGTTAAACTTAGAAATTTTTAACTCTTGAATTTAGGAAAAATTACACTAATCTAATCTTCTTAAAATTTTAAGACCTTTACTTCACAAAAATTTATCTTCCTTACCAAAGAATTTCGCCTATCTTTAGTATGTTATTTCTAATTTTTCCTATTAGGTTTTTTCTCTTTACTTGTTCCCTTAATGTTAGAAACATTTTCCATGCATACACATAAGGTGAAGAATTTCTAAGGATTATATTTCCTTAATTAAATAGTTATATATCTTTAAAGAAACAAAATTAGGGAATATTTTATGTACCTTTATTAATAAAAGAAACGAAATTAAGGATGTTACAAACATCATGCGAAACGAAGGTCATGGCGTTCCTAAGGAGTTCTTCTTTTCAACAAGTCCACTTTTTATTATTTAGACCACCAACATCCGAATGCATGAAAATGCCCGCTAAGGTTTCTTGACAGCTCGATTTGACTGCCGACTACTCTGAATCACGCGAAACGAAGGTCATGGCGTTCCTAAAGTGTTCTTCTTTCCATCGAGTCCACTTTTTTGTATTTTCGCCACCATATAGTAAAATAATAAGCTTTTGAGATAAAGTTATAACTTTTAAAATGACCTACTTCATTTGGTGATCTGGTCAACTCAATTTAAAATGACTTGCCTCATTCGGCAATTTGGTCAACTCACACATTCATTGGCTATACGTATAGTGACCGATCGACTACAGTCATAATAGTGATCAAGGAATGTAAGTTCATCACCCATCTGCCTCCTGCCATTATCACTATCACTCAGTTAGAGCGGCGCTCCCTCGGCTCACTCAGGCTAATAGGGCATTCCCTATTCGGTATTGTCACAAGTCATACAATCCATCGATATTCATCCATACATATAAATACATATATATAAATCTATATTCATCAAATGCAATGTATAATTATCAAGCAACTCGCCATGAGCTTTACGCTTGCCATTCAATCATAATTAGTAACTTTATATTTTTACAAATCAATGCCTCATGCACATAATATTCACTTTTCCAAATAATGATAAATAAATATACATTCCCATTCTCAAGGCAATCATATAGCTTTATAAATCAATATCACGTGCATAAATATTTATTTAACCATTTAGTGAGAAATACATGTGAAATCAGATATACCATGAGTTTAGAAATCCATTTCTTAAAACTATACTCTTCTTGAACTATAATTAAAATTGTAAGTAATTTAGATAATTTTAATGCATTTTAGAAACATATAAAAGTGTAAATATCTTATAAACATAATCAAATTCACGTTTAAAGATCAAGAAGAGTATAGGGCAAGTCGTAGAAAGAATTATCCACTCACAAGTCGGGCTCCAGGTTGGATAGCCCCAAATGCATTTTTCCTATCCAAATTTGATCAAATGGATTTTAAAAACGAGTCTAGAGGGTCCAAAAACCTAAGAAATGACTTCGGGAGCTAGGTCACTTTTCACGGCCAGAAATTACTGTTCACGCCGGCAAAAATCAATATTCACCACAACAAAATACTGAATTCATCTATGGTGTCAGGTTTCTAATTTGAGATCTCTAAATAGAAGTTTCAGAACTTATCTTTTTCTAAGATTTTCTACTTCCGATCTACAACATTTCTACAGCTAATTTAAAAAATTGTTCAGTCAAAATTGTAGTATACTTTGTCCTGAATCTATTAGTACCCCTACTTTTGAGATGGGAGGGTTGTAGACACTCCAAATCTAGAGAGAAAACTTGGAGGTTACTATTTATACTATTCATCAAAATTTACAGAATCTCACACTCTCAGTTCGTCTCCCCTCCCCGTTTCCTCTTTTCTTTTATTTATTATTATTTAATAAATAAATATTTAGGATTATTTTTATTTTATTTTATATATATTTATCTAAATATAATTTTTCATCATAAAACATCCCAAAAATTTCTAAAAATATAACAAAAATTTATTAAAGGCCAACATAATTATTTTAAGCAATACAATAATTATTTTAAGTAAAAGTATACTTGCTTTTAACAAAACACAATTATTTAAGAAATAAAAATATATTTGTTTATAACAAAATATTATTATTTAAAAATAAAAATTACGAGATATTACATTCTTCCCCCCTTAAGAAATTCAGTCCCCGAATTTCAACCCATCCTACCACGTGTAGAGAATGAAACCCAGGTATAATTCAGAGTTACCAACCTTATTACTCAAATAATTGGGGATATCTTCTTTGTATATCATTTTTAATTTCTAAGAAATCCCTTCACTTGTCGATCAACAATAGACATCAATTTTTTTTCTCATAATTAAGCCAAGTTTATGTTCAATTGAATTTTTTAAGGAGGGAAGAATGTAATATCCCATAATTTTTTTAAAATAATAATCTTTTTCTATAAACAAATATATTTTCAAATAAAATGATTTCTGTTGTGACTAAAATAATTATATTGGCTTTTAATAAATTTTTGTTCTATTTTTAGAAATATTCTTTCTTTTATTGTGTATAAAGATATTTATTTTGTGATTTTTTATTAAATTTTTTATCAAGGAAAGTCATGATTTAAGAGTTCAACTAAAGTTGTATAAGAAGGTAAATTTTTAAAACAATTTGGGATATTTTAGGATAAAAAATAGTATTTATATGTATATAATAAAAACAAATTTTGAATATTTAATTATTAAATAATAATAAATAAATAAAAGGAAAGGAAAAGGGGAGGGGGAGATAGAAGTTCAAAAATCGATTTTCGTAACCGATAAATAGTATAAATATTGTGAATAGTAATCTTTATTTTCCTCTTTAGATCTGAAGTGCTCATTGGCTTTTAATCTCAAAATTAAGGGTACTAGTGGATTTAGGACGAAGAATACTACAATTTTGACAGAACAATTTTTGAAATCAGCTATAGAATCGCCGTAGATTGGAAGTAGAAAATATTAGAAAAATGTAAGTTCTGAAACTTCTACATAGAGACCTCAAATTGGAAATCTAACACCATATATAGATTCAAGAGCTAGATAAACTTTAAGATATGAAATTTTTCAGTCATCCAACAACTTTTTGTTCTTTGTGGATAGTATTTTCTAACGGTGAATAGTGATTTCGGCCGTGTGAACAACATTTTCTGGCCGAGAACAATACCAAGCTCCCGGAGTCATTTTTTTATTTTTGGACCCTCCAGACTCGTTTTTGAGATTCATTTGATCATATTTGACTTGAAAAATTACATTTAGGGTTGTCCAACCTAGAGCCCTGACTTGTGAGTGGATAATTCTTTCTATGATTTGCCTTATACTCTTCTTGATCTTTAAACATGTATTTGATTATGTTTATGAGATATTTACCTTTTTATATGTTTCTGAAATGCATTAAATTATCTGAGTTGCTTACAATTTGGAATATAGTTCAAGAAAAGTATAGTTTTGAAAATGAATTTCTGAATTCATGGTATGTCTGATTTCACATGTATTTATCATTATATGATAAAGTGAATATTATGTGCATAAGGCATTGATTTGTAAAACTATTAAGTTATTGATTATGATTGAATGGCAAGCGTAAAGCTTATGGCGAGTTGCTTGATAATTATACATTGCATTTGATGAATATTCATTTATATATATATATATATATATATATGGATGAATATCGACAGGTTGTATGGCTTGTGACAGTACCGAATAGGGGACGCCCTATTAGCCTGAGTGAGTCGAGGGAGGGTTGCTCCAACTGGTTGACAATGGTAATGTCAGGAAGCAGATGGGTGATAGGCGATCAGTTAGGTGACATATAGCAGAGTTTAATATAAGAATACAGAGTTTAATCTTGTAGATAGGCGATCAGTTAGGTGACATATTCTCTGGTTGAGTCTACGTTGCTTTCAAGGCTCACAGTTTTGAATTATACTATGTTTGTATTTTAGAGTGTGCTCTGAATGCCACAGGTAAGATCCCTACTTCTGTTATGACTTTGACATTTATAACTTGGTTTGTATAATGTATATACATAAGAAAACCTATATTTATCTATTTCTATGACAAAGAATAGTGTTATGCATGTTATGAAAAATATCTTATTGCGAAAAAAAATGTTTATTTCACATACTCGAAAATGGAGGGTGTTACAAGTTGGTACTAGTTAAATATGTATTCTTTGTTTTTCACAAATTTTTATAAACTCAGAAATGTTTCTTTTTCACCAAATAACAACAGCTTTAAGGTAGATTTTGGCACATATATTCAAAACTTGCGGCCGCCGATTTTTGTCAAAATAACAGCTAGATTTTGTTTATAGATTTTCAAGAATTACTACCACCAAATTTAATTTTCTTTCAATGTTTTGTTCAAATTTTTTACTTTCTATTTTGACACCGTTCTTTAGTTGAACTTTTAAATCATGACTTTTCTTAATAAAAATTTTAATAAAATAAATCAAAAAATAAATATCTTTATGCCTAATAAAAGAAAAAATATCTCTCAAAATAGAACAAAAATTTATTAGAGGCCACTATAATTATTTTAAGCAAAACAAAAACAATTTTAATTAAAAATATTTTTTTTCGTAAATGGAATCACGCGAAACGAAGGTCGTGGCATTCCTAAATAGTTCTTCTTTCCAACAAGTCCCCTTTTTTGTATTTTCGCCACCGTCATCTAGATGTATGAAAATGCCCCATAGGGTTTTTCAATAGCCCAATTCGACTGTCGGCTACTCGGAATCACGCGAAATGAAGGTCGTGGCGTTTCTAAGGAATTCATCTTTTCAACGAGTTCACTTTTTATTATTTTTGCCACCATCATCTGGATGTACGAAAATGACCCATAGGGTTTCTCGACGGCTTGATTCGACCTCCGGCTAATCGAAATTAGGCGAAACGAAAGTCGTGGTGTTCCTAAAGAGTTCATTCCAACGAGTCCCCTTTTTGTATTTTCGCCACCGTCATCCAGATGCACGAAAATATCCCCTAGGGTTTCTCAATGGCTCAATTTGATCGCCAACAACTCGGAATCACGAATGGAAATGGAGTGCAGGCCATCTTCAACAAAGTGAACTTTTTTGCATTTTCTCCACCGTTATCTAGATGCAGAAAAATGTGATGTGAGCACAGCTAACAAATGGAAATGGAGTGCAGGCCGTCTTCAAGTTCCACTTAGATCTATTAGAAGAGTTTGGGCTAAAAGATTCAAAGAAAAAATTAATGGTTAAATTCTATAGGCCCATCAAGTAGATACATGCATTTCTACAAAAGAAGAGCTTAAAACTGGTCCATGTCATTGAAACCCACTTAATTATGGGTCAAGACCAGCCAATCTAAATATGGACCTAAAGTGCAAGAAGATTGAATTCTAAAAATTGAATATCGGACAAAAATAATGGATTTATTTAATGACCCAATTTAAGCTACGTTTTTTCTGATTTATTTACTTTTAGTGTTTTGTTTATTTGATTAGGAAAGTTTCCTATTTGATAGTTTCTAGAATAGTTTTCTATTTGTATTTTTCCTTGCCCTATAGGAGTTTCCTATTTGACAGTTTCCTATTTATAATTTTCCTTGTCCTATAGGAGTTTCCTATGTAGTTTTCCTTGTTAGTTTAAGTTATTGGCCTATAAATAGGCATGTATGCTCATGAAAAATGGAGATTATCATTTATATTATTGAGAGTGTTTTCTCTTTGGTTCTTTAAAGAAATTTTCTGAACTTATCAAGATTTATCTTGTGGCATTCAAACAAGACTTATCACTCATAATCTTTTTCCTCTTTCTTGAGTGTGGCGTCTGCAATATTTTTTATACCTTTGGTTCTTATCTCTTTATAGATAATGGGTCAAGGTCATTTTCTTTAATTTTTTTTGTTATAAATCTGATTAGAACACGATCCTTCCAATTGGATACCATATTGATTCCGAGTCTCACTACTCTTGGTGAGATTCATATCACGCGAAACGACAGTTGTAGCGCTCCTATAGAGTTCTTCTTTCCAACGAGTCTATTTTTTTGTATTTTCGCCACCATCATCCCGATGCATGAAAATGCCCCTAGGCTTTCTAGACAGCAGGATTCGACCGTCGGCTACTTGTAATCATGCAAAATGAAGGTCTTGATGTTCCTAAAGAGTTCTTCTTTCCAACGAGTCTACTTTTTTGTATTTTTGCCACCGTCATCCGTATGCACGAAAAATGCCCCCTAGGGTTTCTCGACGGCCCGATTTGACCGCTGCCTAGTCCGAAACACGCGAAACGAAGGTCATGGCGTCCCTAAAGAGTTATTCTTTCCAATGATTCTGCTTTTTAATATTTTCAACACCATCATTCGGATACATGAAAATGCCCCCTAGGGTTTCGTGATGGCCTGATTCGACTGCCGCATAGTGGGAAACAGGAGAAACGAAGGTCCTAGTGTTCCTAAAGAGTTCTTCTTTCCAACGAGTCCCCTTTTTTGTATTTTTGCCACCGTCATTCGGATGCAGGAAATTGCCCCCTAGGGTTTCTCGATGGCATATTGGCCTCATGCGAAACGAAGGTAGTGGCATTCCTAAAGAGTCTTCTTTCCAACGAGTCAACTTTTTTGTATTTTCACCACCATCATCCGTGTAACACCCGAAATTTTGTTAATAGATTCATAAAATGAAATAGTAGGACATGGTTTAAAAGAGTGAAGTGACGGAGTTATAGGGAAATAAACATGAATGTTTAATAAGGACTCCCATTTTTTTTGGAAAGAATTACTAAGGAAGAGATCATGATTTCCTTGTCTACAGGGTCACAAATAGATAGCAATAATAAAGATGTGGAACCATGAAGACAGCTGCACAAAAATCCATGGAAGTAAGGCTCAAGAAGGAATTAAACACTTGGTGAGTTTTCTTTAAACCAAACAAAGCCTTGGCCAACCTCTTCGTCATATTGTAATGGAATGGCATTTTTGAAATTGTTAGGCAAGGTGGGGTAAGGGTTAAGGGGTGAGATGGCTTGTGGGAGAAGCTTTCATATTTTAATCCATTTTCCCTTGACTTGCTGACCAAGTCGCCAATCCAACTCAAGGAGAGAGAGAGGGAGAGCTCCATGGCAAGGAAGAAAGAAAGGAAGGGAATAAGAGAGAAAGAAGAAGAAAGCTAGAGAGAAGGAGGAGAAGCAAGAAGAAAAGGGTAAGATTCCAACATCTAATCTCTTGTTTATTCCTTCAAACCTTGTATGGGAGCTAATGGATGGGGGAAAATCTGTTGGTTGGTGATGCTTTCTAGAGAGAGAAAGTGATAGATCAAGTTAAAGAAAGAGCAAGCTTGTGAAGAGAAGAAGGTAAGATCAACATTCTCCTCTATTGAATGAATGGATGTCTTTATGGCTGGATATTTATGAGTATTTAAAGATGTGAAAAGGGTAGATAGAACTTTAATTGGGTAGTTGTGACATTTATGTTTACTGTTCATGCTAATCTATGTATTAATGACTTGGGGAAAATTTATGTGGTTGATTTTGAGTTTTGATTCATGTTTTGATTTATGGGTTGTTCTGGAAAAATAGTACTTTTTATGCTCAAAATATTGATATTTGGTTTGTTGGTTGATTTTGGAGGATTTGAGAACAAGAAAGAATTTTTGGTGAACCTCGAACCCAGAGCACGGTCGTGCTTAGAGACATGACCAGGTCGTGCTTAGAGACACGACCAGGCCGTGCTTAGAGACACGACCAGGCCGTGCTTAGAGACACGACCAGGCCGTGCTCTAGGCTGGAATCCTGCAGCCTTGTAAAATTGTGGAGTAAGGCCCGAAGCACAGCCGTGTTGGGAGACACGGCCAGGCCGTGCTTGGGGCTGGCCTGTGTGCAACACGGCCAGAAGAAGATGCAGTATGGGAGGTGAACACGGCCATAAAGCACGGCCAGGCCGTGCTTCAGGCTGTGTTGCACTTTTTCTTTGTGTTCTATTTCCTTTTTGAGTTCTATTTAAATACCAACAATATTAGGATATTAAAAAAGGTTTAATGTTGCATGAATCTATACTTGCATGTGCTATTATTTTCTTTATCATGTACTTTTGGTAAGTCATATGAAAAACGTGAGACATGATGCCTGAATACTATATTTGTGAATTAGATGTAGCTTGGATGTGTGGCTGCAAGTGAGTTCATAGTGTGCAGATATTATGAAAGATTATTAATGCATGCCTATCCATTTATGATGAGTTGTTGTAGCATGTTTTGAGAATGAATTGGGTTATGTGCTAAATATCTATTAATATGCACACTCTTGTTATGTTAAGTGGCTGGAGAGATATAAAAGACTTAAGTTGTCAAGAGGACCCTCTCTGAAGTAGGGTGACCTGGAAACAGGTGTCTCCCTTGCTGTATTGAGGCGACTGACAAGTCAGAATGATCTTCTTTGAAGCAAGGTAGCCTGGAAACAGGTGTCTCCCTGGCTATATTGAGGAGAATGACGAGTCCAGGATGACCCTTACCCATTAAGGTGACTCGAGATAGTGGCACCTTACGAGGTAAAGCGACTGAAGGGTCGTGGCTTTGATACGGTACTGAGATAGGGGACGCCCTATAGCTTAGAGTGGTCAATACAGGAAGGACCCTCCGACCAATGGCCCTCAAAAGGTGGGTGAGTAGCTAGAGGGGAAGGCTCACGCTACATTGAGGATTGCAATTGAGAGAGATTATCGGCCTATGAGCCATTATGAGTGATGATGAGACACTAAGTGTGGTATGGACCATGGACAATGGCATGGGTATTGTACAAATGCATATTTCGTTAACATGCGTGATATTGATGTATAACCTACAAAAAGGCTGGCATGTACTTCATTGTATTTTGTTGCATAAAAGAGAAAATGTTTTATGTAGCTTATACAGCTAGACATGGCATGTGAGTTTTCATATACTTATATGTTTTGGAATGTTGATCTTGCTGGGATTTTATATCTCAATATGTTTTAATGCTATGTTCAGATCAGTAGAGATGGCATTTGTGGTGCTGACACTGCTTCTAGAGCTACAGACTGTGGATGTACCTTACTTGGGACAGTTCACCATCATTGTGGACCTGATGGTGATTAGTACGATAGAGATCCCTGCTCCTGGCCCACCTCCTCCACCAGCAGTACCCCAAGGGTGACGGCCAGGAATGGGCCGTAGGATAGCTTGCTATGTATAGCTAACTCTAGTTATGTAAATGGGCTAACCCCATTGTTTTGATGTAACCATACAGTACTCCGCCTTTTGTGTTGTAAGCTTAGTACCTCAGGTTACATATGGATGTATATAAGCTGTTGAACTCCGATGTATATAGTTTTTGAATATATGAATATATCGGTTGCCTAGCTTATGGTATCTCTGATCTCTTGCATATACATATATATATATATATATATATATATATATAAATAAAAATCTGACGTTACAATCCGCATGCACAAAAATGCACCGTAAGGTTTCTAGATGGCCCGATTCGACCGCCGAATAACAGCATCACGCGAAACAAAGGTCATAGCAATCCTATAGAGTTCTTCTTTCCAATGAGTCCACTTTTTTTTATTTTAGCCACCGTCATCCGGATGCATGAAAATACCCCATAGGATTTCTCAACAGGCCGATTCCACCTCCGACTAATCGGAATCACGTGAAATGAAAGTCGTGGCGTTCCTAAAGAGTTCTTCTTTCCAATGAGTCTCCTTTTTTGTATTTTTGCCATTATTAACCAGATGCACAAAAATGACCCTTAGGGTTTCTCGACTGGCCAATTCCACTGCTGGCTATTCGGAATCACGCAAAACGAAGGTCGTGGTGTTCTTAAGGATTTCCTCTTTTCAACGAGTCAACTTTTTTGTATTTTTGCCACCATCATCCTCATGCAGGAAAATGTCCCCCATGGTTTGTCGAAGGCATGATTCGACAACTGGCTAGTCGGCAACACGTGAAACGAAGGTCGGGGCGTTCCAAAAGAGTTTATCTTTTCAACGAGTCAACTATTTTGTATTTTCGTCCCCATCATCCAGATGCTAGAAAATGCCCCCCAGGGCTTCTCGATGACCCGATTCGTCCACTGGCAAGTCGAAAACATGCAAAACGAATGTCGTGGCGTTCCTAAAGAGTTCTTCTCTCCAACAAGTTAAATATTTTGTATTTTTTCCACCATCATCCTGATGCACGAAAATGTCCCCTAAGGGTTCTTGACAGCCCGATTTGACCGCCGACTCATCTGCTTCACGTGAAACGAAGGTCATGGCATTCATAAGGAGTTCCTTTTTAAAACGAGTCCACTTTTTTGTATTTTCGCCACTGTCATCCGGATATAGGAAAATGCCCCCTTGGGTTTCTAAATGGCCTGATTTGATTGTCGGCTACTCGGAATCATGGGAAACGATGGTTGTGGTGTTCGTAATGAGTTCTTCTTTCCAATGAGTCAACTTTTTTGTATTTTTGTTACCGTTTCGGATACACGAAAATGCCCACTAGGGTTTCTGGATGACTTAATTCGACTGTCTACTAGTCGGAAACACGTGAAACAAAAGGTCATGGCGTTCCTATAAAGTTCCTTTTTCCAACAAGACCAATTTTTTGTATTGTCGCCATTGTCATCCGAATGCACGAAAATGCCTTCTAAGGTTTCTCGACGGCCCGATTTGACCGCCGACTACTTAGTATCAAGCGAAACATAGGTCGTGGCGTTCCTAAGGAGTTCTTCTTTTCAATGATTCCACTTTTTATTATTGTTGCCACCATCATCCGGATGCACGAAAATGCCCGCAAGGGTTTCTCGACGACCCAATTCGACGATTGGCTAATCGGCATCACGTGAAATGAAGGTTGTGGCGTTCTTATAGACATCTTCTTTCCAACAAGTCCACCTTTTTGTATCTTCTCCACCATCATCCGAATGAACGAAAATGCCCCTTAGGGTTTCTCGACGACCGATTCGATCGCCAACTATTGGAATAAGGAGAAATGAAGGACGTGGCATTTCTAACGAGTTCTTCTTTTCAATGAGTCCACTTTTTATTATTTTTGCCACCGTCATCCGAATGCACGAAAATGCCTCCTAAGGTTTCTCGATGGATCGATTCGACTGCCGGCTAGTCGGAATCACGCGAAACGAACGTCGTACTGTTCCTAAGCAGTTCTTCTTTGTATTTTTGCTACCGTTATTTGGATGCACAATAATGCCCCTTATGGTTTGTCGACATCCCGATTCAACTGCCGGCTGTAACGTCCCCAATTTTACAGCACGTGAAACCCTTACTTTATGATCATATATTTTTCATAACATGTATAATACACTATTTTAAATATAGATATTCCCATGTGTATACAATATATAAACCAAATCTATAAACATCAAAGTAACAATAGAAGCAGGGATCCTACCTATAGCATTCAGAGCACACTCTAGAATACAAACACAGTATAATTCAAAACTGCAAGCCTTGAAAGCAACGTAGACTCACCCAGAGAATATATCACTTAACTGATCACCTATATGCAGAATTAGACTCTGAATTCTTATATGAAAAATGTGGAAATATCGTGTAGTGAGTTTGACAACTCAGTGAGCAGATAATACCTCCTATGATCTCTTAGGTCAGCATATGGATGTACTAATGTTTTAAAATTTTTCATTTAGAAAATACAATTCAGAAGTACATCCATATGGGACCCATATTTCAAAAAAAAGATATTTAGATGTCTAAACCATATTCAGCACAGTATGATCATTAAACAAATGTTGTTATGCTCAGCTGTATAAACTATAGTAAAATAATAAGCTTTTGAGATAAAGTTATAACATTTTAAAATGACTAGCCTCATTCGGCGATCTAATCAACCCACACACACATTTGCTATACGTATAGTGACCAATCGACTATAGTCAAAATAGTGATCAAGGAATGTGAGTCCATTATCCATCTGCCTCCTCACATTACCACTATCACCCAATTTTAGCGGCCCTCCCTCGGCTCACTCAAGCTAATAGGGCATCCCCTATTCGGTACCGTCACAAGCCATACAACCCGTTGATATTCATCCATACATAAGAATACATATATATAAATGCATATTCATTAATGCAATGTAAAATTATCAAGCAACTCGCCATGAGCTTTACGCTTGCCATTCGATCATAATCAGTAACTTTATAGTTTTACAAATCAATGCCACGTGCATAAATATTCACTTTATCATTTAATGAGAAATACATGTGAAATCAAATATGCCATGAGTTTAGAAATCCATTTTCAAAACTATACTCTTTTCGAACTATATTCCAAATTGTAAGCAATTCAGATAATTTTAATGCATTTCAGAAACATTTTAAAGTGTAAATATTTCATAAACATAATCAAATACATGCATGAAGATCAATAAGAGTATAGGGCAAGTCATAGAAAGAATCATCTACTCACAAGGTAAGGGCTTTAGATTGGATAGCCTTAAAATACACTTTTCCAATCCACATTTGATTAAACAGACTTAAAAAACGTGCCTAGAGGGTCGGAAAAAAAATGACTCCGAGAACTTGGTCGCTATTCATGGGCGAAAAAACTATTCACTGCTAGAAAACACTATTCATCGCCAGAAAATACTATTCACCAAGAACAAAAAATTGTCAAATAGCTGAAAAATTTCATATCCCAAGATTTATCTAGCTCCTAAATCCATCTACGATATTTGAGGTCTCTAAGTAAAAGTTTCATAGTTTACCTTTTTCTGAGATTTTCTACTTCTAATCTACAGCAATTCTACGGCTGATTTAAGAAATTGTTTGGTCAAAATCGTGTATTCTCCATCCTAAATCCAGTGGTACCCTTAGTTTTGAGATCGGAAGCCAATAGACACTTCAAATCTAAAGTGAAAACATGAAATTACTATTCACAATATTTTACTATTCATTCTCTTCCTCCATTTCACGTTTTTGTTTCAGTTTCCGTCTCCTCCCCCCTCTTTTCTTTATTCTTTATAATAATAATAACAATAATTATTATTTAATAATTCAATAATGGAATTTTATTTTTTATATATTCATATAACTACCATTTTTCATCCTAAAATATCCCAAAAATGTCTAAAAATTTACATTCTCATAAACCTTTAGTTAAACTCTTAAATCATTACTTTTCTTGATAAAAATTTTAATAAAATAAATATCTTTATACATAATAAAAGAAAGAATATTTCTAAAAATACAACAAAACGTTATTAAAGACCAATATAATTATTATTTTTTAAAAAATAATTACTTTAATTAAAAGTATACTTGTTTTTAGCATAACATAATCATTTTTAAACAAAGAAAAATACATTTGTTTATAGCAAAACAATATTGTTTAAAAATAAAAATTACAGAATGTTACATTCTTTCCCCTTAAGAAATTCGGTTCTGAAATTTCAGCCCATCCTACCACATGTAGGGAATGAAATCAAGGCATAATTTGGAGTTACCAACCTTATTACTCAATTAATTTAGGATATATTTTTTGTATATCTGGTGCGTACTGTCGCAGGTACACCCATGTTGATACCTTACTTCAAAACTAACCTGTAGTAATGGGAGTAAGGGACGATCCCACAGAGACTGGTATTACCTTATGTGATTTGAAAAAGGAGGGATTGATAATTGAAAATTAAGTAAAGTAAACAATAATGAAAATAATTAAGAGAGTAATTAATGAAAAAGGTGTTGGTTTCGGTTGATATCCACCGTCAAGAGATTGTATTGATCATTGACAATATAATCAATCTGTAATTGAGTATCTATCATTGGGTTTCTAAACATGTTCCTCCTTAAGTCTAGTAAATTAATGACAATCGCACCAATTAAACCCTAATTAACAAACAATCCTTTAGCACATCGGTAAAACATAGCTTATTAATCGCATGAAGAACTAGAGAAACTGACAGAGCTAAACAAATATAAACACATCGGCTATATCTAATTTAGTTAATTATTCATCATAGATTCAATGATTTATAATCCAAAATCCTAAAACCTATTTGCCTCATGAATCACAGAATTGAAGACTTTGTTCAAAACATAATTTAGCAGTAGATTAAGATAGACAATATACTAGTAGGCCTCCTAGCAATCATATGAATAATCATTGAGAAGAAGAGCAGATGAATAATCAATACTCAATTCAAATTGAAATAATAAAATCAAATTCACATCTCACAATACATGAAGATCCCTTGAGGTTTCAATCTACCTCAACCAACTAAAAAGAATTAGCCACGCAGGGCCATAAGAAAATCTAAAGAAGAATTGAAGAATGTAAGTAAGAACTTGGATGAATGAATGAATAAATTCTCTGCTTGCTTTCCTCCCCTTTTATAGATTAACTCCTCCTAATCGAAGTAAGAATGTATCTAGGTCAAATCCCAACCCATCAGGATTTAATTGGAGTTAAAAAACCCTACAAATCGCGAATTCAACGACTTAGTGCGGCAGTGGGTGCCGTGGTGCTATACTCGTGCGCCGCAGCACTCACCTTCAGATGTGCTCGGGTACCGTAGCAATTCTGTCTGGGCAGCACCTAGAATCTTCTAGAGTTTACCGAAGTTCCAAACATGAAAGTTGTAGCTCTATGTCTCTTCTTTCTAAAGCCACTAGAATCACCTCAATTGGAGTCCAAATGAGTGAGATATGCCACAATTAGTGACGAAGGGTCAGAAATAAGCATTTTCCTATCATTTTCTCTCTATTTTCCTCTTCTTTCCTTCTTCATTATTCCTAAAACATAAAACACAAAACTTAATTAATTCATATGTATTTTCTACTTAAATTAAATAAAAAATAACTAAAATAATGCTAACAACATGCTTAAATTACAGCATGCCAAATACCCCCACACTTACTCTTTTGCTTGTCCTCAAGCAAACATTGATACATGTGAACAATATTCAAAATATGAAACGAGTGAATGGCTTACCAATGCGCTGCCTCATAGTAAAAATTGTATGCTCTTAAAGAAATTTTAGAAAATGATCATGTGCAAAATTTAATTCAAATGCAATTTATGATTTTATTCTCTAAAATCCTTAGTGTGTGTGTGTCTTTGAATGATTTAATTTTCTTTTACCTAAATGAGTTTAGATATCTCAAGAATTAGAGGATGGATCTCTATTTAAGATTTCCATAGACTTATTTTTCATGCTACTCTCCACTAATGTAGGTTAAAACTACTTATTAGGATCAAAAGAACTAAATTCAGCTTGTAATGTGGCTAGGTTATGGGGTGAGATATAAGATATAGTTTGAAGCTCAATCACCCAACACCACATGATTAACTTTAATCTATTTGAGCTAATTCTCAAGATTGGGGAATTTTTCCCCCACACTTATTTCCTTGCTTTACTGCATTCTACTTTTCCTTGATTCTCTATTTCTTCTCGTTCAATCACTGAATAGACTTTCATTAGTCTTTTGAGACTTTTTCTTTTCTTTTGTCCTTGCTCCACCCTTCCACCCTTTTATTAATTTTGATCTACAAAACAAGCATTCAGAAATTAATCATGGAGTGAGTGAATCAGGTCAAAAATATAAAGATATTAATCACAAAATTTGGTCTTCGCTGTTTTGTGAGTATAGAATAAAATGTTAATTATGCTCAAAATAGAGGTTCTAAGGATATTTACTTGCTTGGGTTAAGCTTGAAATGCTAAATCTCATAAAAAATGCCTAAATCATCTCCTAATTATTAGTATCAGCCTAGGATTTCGCCTCAAGTAGCATTTAAATAAGTTCTAAAAATTTTAATGAGATCATAAAATATTTTTGAGTTATATAATCTTTCTCTAAGTAAAAGACAAATTAAATATCCAAATTACTATGCAAAAGAATTTCAGAATTTTTAGAAAATAGGTAATAATAAATTGAAAAGATATTAAAATTACACATAATTATGACTTTCCTACGTCTCTCAAGAGCTATAAGCAATTTAAACAGTTATATCATTGGCTATTGGTTTAGCTAACACAAACTCATAGATTGAGATAAAGTTCACATGCTCACCCTATTTAATAACTAGAATAAAAGTGCAAAGATCATAGAAGCTTACTATAGTACACAATAAAGTAAATAGTGCACAAATATTAGTTATTATACAATCATCCAACTGAATCATAAAGTGACTCCCCACACTTAAGGTTTTACATTGTCCTCAATGCAGAATAGAAAAGCATAAAATAAGAGAGACAAGTAATAAAAAGAGGAGGGTTCAGTGAAACTTCCCTGATTAGTTATCATGATCTATCTCATCCTACTCAGGTGCAAGCCTAAAGGATGGCTCAAGAATTTGGAAGTTTTTTTTAAGCCATTGCACTTGGAAAATTCATTGGGGCATTTTATCAAACACCTGGTGTGTGCTCCAATATAGCTTGGTTTATGGCTGGAAAGTGCTAGATCAAAATTGCTTGTAGAATCCTACAAAACTCCCATTGAATGCAAATTAAAGGCTGTAAAAACTGTGTAATCCTGTAAAATAAGATGAAAAATTACTCAATTCAATCAAGGAAACGTAATGGGAGATTGAGATAGTTTATTTGTTGCAAGAAATTGGGATTTGGGGTGAGGGATAGTGAAAAAACAGGGGTAGGATATGAAGAGGCCGTGGGCCTCTTATAGAGAGTGCTGTGGCTTTCTCTTCTGAAACGCGGGGCGCCGCGACGCTCGGTTTGAACGCTGCGGTGCTTTATACGTCCGCAGTTCTGCCATTTTTTTCTTCAGAAAATTATAAAAAAAAAAAGAAAAAGAAAAAGAAGAAGAAAATACGTTGTTGGGTTGCCTCCCAACCAACGCTTTTGATTAACGTCGTTGGCTTGACATAAAATAAAAAAATCAAGGAGGGTCTTGAAGAGTTGTCCATTGTGATTCCTCTTGCTGAAATCCTTCATAGTAAGGTTTGAGCATATGCCCATTCCATCTGATTGCAGATTTGTACTTTTGAATTGATTTCTCCTCCTGATTAGATTCAAGCTTGCTGGAAATTTTATTAGGGAGTATTTATACTTTCCCCAAAAACGCATATTAGAGAGGATCAAGAAGAGGCTTCAGTTCAGGAGTAGAAACCTGCACAACAAAAGGTAAAAGAGTAGTATCAGTAAGTGGTGATTCTATGTAAGCAACCTTACCTGTTGATGGTTTTGCTGAGAAATTATTTAGTGCAGCCGAGTCCTCTTTTGTTTATATATCCTGCTCTATCTCACCATTATCTTCCTCTATGAATTTGCTCATAATCATTTCCAGTTTATCCTTTCCATTTACTTCATGTGTCAAAGAATTAATGACATTGATAGAATAAACAGGAATATCATCACTTGGGTGTTTCATGGTCTTATACATATTAAACTTTATTACTTCACCATCAAATTCCATAGTGAGTGTGCCATTGTGAACATTTATTTTAGTTTGAGAGGTTTTCAAAAATGGTCTCCCTAATAATATTGGAGAAATAGGATCTCCATTCTCCATGTCAAGTACATAAAAATCTATAGGGAAAACCAAATCATCTACCTGTACAAAGACATCCTCAATTACTCCTTTAGGATATGTATTAGACTTGTCTGCTAGTTGAATTATCAAATTTGTTGAGTTTAAGGGTCCCAATTTCAAAGAAGTATATACAGAATATGGCATGACATTTATGGAAGCTCCTAAATCTAACATAGCTTGTTCAACATGATTGTTCCCAATTTTGCATGGAATAGTAAACATAACTGGATCCTTGCATTTAGTGGGAAGTTTTGTTTGTATCATGGCAGATACATTATGACTCATCTGAACCTTTTCAAATCCCTTCAATTTTTTTCTTCTCTTTTGAGTACATAGTTCTTTTAAGAACTTTGCATATCTTGGCACCTATTTAATAGCATCTAAAAGGGGAATATTAACTTCACATTTTCTAAAGGTTTCATACAAGGCAGAAGTCTTCTCATGTAGCCTATTCTCTTTAAGTGCTTATGGAAAAAGAGGCACTACTTCATAATTCAGAGTAGATAGAGACTTACCTGTAGATGCTTCTTTCTCCTTGTTTAATTTCTCTTGCTTTTTAGGAGAAGAAACAGATGGTAGACTTTCAGCTTCCTTACCATTCATTGAAATAATTGCACTGACATTTTCTCTAGGATTTACCACAGTTTGAGAAGGTAACTTACCTGAGTTTTGAGCATCCAATCGACTCACTGTGGTTGCTAACTGACCTACTTAAGTTGTCAGGTTCTGAATGCTGGCTCTTGTCTCTTGCTGAAATTGATGAGAATTATGTACAAGAGTTTTCATAATATCTTCCAATGGATTACTTATCTGGTGATCCTGGGATGCATTCTATCTAGGATAATAGGCTTGCTGATTTTGTTGAAAATTTTGTCTTGCAGGCCTATTTTGTGCATTCCCATATTTGAAATTGGGATGATCCTTCCATCCATGATTGTATGTATTAGCATAAGGATCATACCTCTTTGGTTGGCCAGGAAAAACTCCTACAGCATTCTCTTGTTCTGTAGATTCCTCTTGAAGTGTAGGACACATGTCAGTTGGGTGCCCTGTGGCTGAACATATTCCACATACTTTAACTTGCTGTAGTGTAACTGTAGCCATTTGGCGCACAAGAGAAGTAAGTTTAGATATTCGATTTCGAAGAGAAGTAGTACTTACCTCATGGGCATGCCTAATAGAACAATCATGCCTAATGCCAAATTGTTGGGAATTGGCAGCCATATTTGATATCAGGATTCTGACTACTTCAGGAGTCTTATCTACTAGTGCTCCTCCACTAGCTGCATTTATCATGCTCCTATCTTCCTGCAAAAGACCTTCATAGAAATATTGGATTAGTAGCTGCTCACTAATCTGATGATGTGGGTAGCTTGCACAAAGATTTTAAAACCTCTCCCAATATTCATAAAGTGTTTCTCCATACAATTGCCTAATGCCACATATTTCTTTCCTAATAATGGCGGCTCTAGATGCAGGAAAATAATGTTCTAAAATCATTCTCTTCATCCAATTCCAAGTAGTGATAGTACCAGAGGGAAAATAATACACCCAATCTTTGGCTAAATCTTTTAATGAAAAAGGAAAAGCCTTGAGTTTTATTTGTTCCTCAGTTACTCCAAGGGGCTTCATACTGGTACATACCACATGAAATTCCTTCAAGTTTTATGCGGGTCTTCACCTGCAAGACCATGAAAATTAGGTAAGAGATGAATTAATCCAGATTTCAACTTAAAATTAACATTGTCATCAAGATTAGGAAAAGTAATGCATAAGGGTTGCTGATACAAATCTGGAGCTGCAGGCTCCTTCAAAGTAGGGTGCCTCGCCATGGTTACTTCCTCCTTTTCTTAATCAATGTCCTCTTAAAGTTCTCTTCTGTGCCTGTATACAGATTTTCTAATATTTGGATTGAACTCTAAATTTTGAGAATTAGAAGAATGAGTCACAGGCATAAATCAAAGTAAAATCACAAAAAGTAATAGACGCAGTCCCCGGTAACAGTGCCAAAATTTGGTGCGTACTGTCGCAGGTACACCTAAATTGATACCTTACTTCAAAACTAACCTGTAGTAGTGGGAGTAAGGGTCAATCCCACAGAGACTGGTATTACCTTATATGATTAGAAAAAGGGGGGATTGATAATCGTAAATTAAGTAAAGTAAAAAATAATGAAAATAATTAAGAGAGTAATTAATGAAAAAGGCGTTGGTTTCGGTTGATATCCACCGTCAAGGGATTGTATTGATCATTGAAAACATAATCAATCTGTAATTGAATATCTATCATTGGGTTTCTAAGCCTGTTCCTCCTTAAGTCTAGTAAATTAATGACAATCGCACCAATTAAACCCTAATTAACAAACCATCCTTCAGCACATCGGTAAAGCATAACTTATTAATCGCATGAAGAACTTGAGAAACTGACAAAGCTAAACAAATATAAACACATCGACTATATCTAATTTAGTTAATTATTCATCATAGGTTCAATGATTTATAATCCAAAATCCTCAAACCTATTTGCCTCATGAATCACATAATTGAAGACTTTGTTCAAAACATAATTCAGCGGTAGATTCAGACAGACAATATACTAGTAGGCCTTCTAGCAATCATATGAATAATCATTGAGAAGAAGAGTAGATGAATAATCAATACTCAATTCAAATTGAAATAATAAAATCAAATTCACATTTTACAATACATGAAGATCCCTTGAGGTTTCAATCTACCTCAACCAACTAAAAAGAACTAGCCACACAGGGCCATAAGAAAATCTAAAGAAGAATTGAAGAATGTAAGTAAGAACTTGGATGAATGATTGAATGAATTCTCTGCTTGCTTTCCTCCCCTTTTATAGATTAATTCCTCCTAATCGAAGAAGGAATGTATTTAGGCCAAATTCTAGCCCATTGGGATTCAATTGGAGTTGAAAAACCCTAAAAATCACGAATTCAGTGACCTGGTGCGGCGGTGGGCGCTACAGCGCTATACTTGGGCGCTACAGCACTCACCTTCGGATGTGCTCGGTTGCCACGGCGTGCTGGGGTAAGTGCCTCGGCGCTCCTGTCTGGGCATCTCAGCATTGCGGCGCGTTGGGGAGCGTCGCGGTGCCCAGAATATTCTGAATATTACTAAAGTGTCAAACACAAAAGTTGTATCTCTATGTCTCTTCTTTCCATAGCCACTGGAAGCACCTCAATCGGAGTCCAAATGAGTGAGATATGCCTCAATTAGTGACAAAGGGTCAGAAATCAGCATTTTTCTATCATTTTCTCTCTATTTTCCTCTTCTCTCCTTCTTCATTATTCCTGAAACATAAAGCACAAAACTTAATTAATTCATATCTATTTTCTACTTAAATTAAATAAAAACTAACTAAAATAATGCTAACAACATGCTTAAATTACAGCATGTCAATATCATCTTTACATTTTAATATGTCTCCTCACTTGAGTGATTTTGCCATATAGCTTAACCATAGGGATTTTTTTCATCCATAAGTTCTTCACTTGTCGATCAACAATAAGCATCGATTTTAGTTAAGCCAAATTTTTGTCAAATTGAATTTCTTGGAATTAGATAACATAAGAAGAATCTAATAGGTACTTCCTTAGCATTGATGCAAGAAAGTTTGTATCCACATTACTAAATCCTAATGGCAAGGCTAGGCAATGTATTACTATGCCTACTTTGTTCAAGTTTTCAAAAGAGTCTATATACTAGAGATTAACTTTTTCCTTTTTCCTAACCTCATTACCTCTTTCATTGGTGAGTCCTTCAAGAATATGTGGTCAACAACAACAACAACAACTAAGCCTTTTCCTACTAGGTGGGGTCGGCTACATGGATCAAACGGCGCCATAGTGGCCTATCATGGATGAGATCAATAGATAAGTTATTAACTATTAAATCATTTTTAATAGTTTCACTTATTGTTTTCTTTGGCCTCCCTATACCTCTAATTATTGGACTATTCTCCATCCGATCAACTATTCTCACTAGGGCTTCTGCAGGTCTTCTCCACACATGGCCAAACCACCTTAAGCGAGTTTCAACCATCTTCTCCACAATAGGTGCTATCCCAACTTTCTCTCTAATACATTCATTTCTAATCATATCTCTTCTGGTGTGTCCACACATCCAACGCAACATTCTCATCTCTGCAATGTTGAGTTTATCTTCATGTTGTTTTTTAACCACCCAACATTCCGTACCATACAATATAGCAAGTCTTATAGCCGTACGGTAGAATTTTCCTTTAACTTTGAGCGGCACTTTTTTTATCACAAATGACACTCGAAGCTTTCCTCCATTTCATCCATCCAGCTTGAATCCTGTGGTTTACGTCCTCCTTTACTTCACCGTCATTTTGTATAATGGACCCAAGATATTTAAAACTTGTAACTTGTTTTAATATATAGTCTCCAAGTTTCACGTATACATTCGTATTTGTTCGTCTCTTACTAAAAATACATTCCATATATTCTATTTTATTTCTACTTATCCAGAAACCGTGTGTTTCTAAAACTTGTCTCCATGACTCTAACTTCATATTTATTTCCTCTTTCGATTCACCAACTAAGACTATATCATCTGCAAAAATCATGCATTGAGGCCCCAACTCTTGTATATGTTCAGTAACTGCGTCCAAAATCAAGTTAAAAAGATACGGACTCAGAGAAGACCCTTGATGTAGTCCAATAGTTGTGGGAAAACCCTTGATGTAGTTCAAGAATATGTGGTCACCAACTAATAATTTTTAGTGCTCAATATTCATGGTACTTATAGACTTTGGGCTTATATTGAGTTTTTTGTATTTTTTTCTAATCAATTTCACTTTATTAACGATATTTTACCATAAGTCTGACTTCACTGAGTTATCTAATAGAAAGTTTGTAACACCTCTTACATAAAGCTTTAAATCATCCAATAACACTTTATTATAAACAAATTCTACTTAGAGATCTCTCTCCAAACTCGAAGACATACGCTTGAAGCATACTCTCTAAATTAACATCATCAATTTAGGTTAGTCATATTCTATCTATTGCATGATATTCTAAATTAGATTCTAAAAACTTAACCTTATTCAACTCATCCACTTATTAAGATTCCTACAATGTTTAATGTAAAATCTCAAATAGTGCCATTTATTTGTTGGCCTGATAATTACTGTTATGGACAAGTTCAACTAAGGATAAATGATTTTCTCTAAAATTTCACCAAAATTATATAACGATACCTAAAGCATAACTTCTAATGTATAAACACATAATTTAGATTTACTATTAGCCATACTATAATCTAGCTAAGATCCTAAGCTTTCTAATTAGCTCTCTTGAAATAATATATTCAATGTTTACTTGCTAACACACCGAACAACAAAAGAAATATCACTTGTATATTCTTTTTACCATTATACTAGTACAATTCTTTCATATGTTAGTATCCTTATAGCCTTGGGGATATCAATATTCAAAATCTATAACTTTTCTAAAATCTCCTTTCTCAACAAATATTCACACGTGAATTTCCAACCTCAACATAATTTACATCCTCGATACATCCTAGATACTAGACTCAACTTAGCATGATATAAACCCTTAACACAAATACCTTGATCACTTTATATTATTTTTTAACATGGTTCTCAAATTATTCTCTTTTTCCTTCTTAACCACATTAGGTAAACTTAAGTGTTCTTCATACCTTAATACTCAATCAGTATATACTGTAAACTCATTATTCTTTCTAATTTGCACATAATCTGTCAACTTACATAGTTATACATACTTGATATAAAGATTTTTTTTAGATACGTTCTTTGTTAGATAAATTCTTTCAAAATCTCCATATTTACAAATTAAGAGTTCAAAGATTAATTTAAATCCTACTTCCCATATTTTATTCCTCAAGAATTTCAACACCACTGCCCTCAAACTCTTCTCTTGGAGTCTGCGTTTATTTATAAGAGGTATAAACTCCCTGATCTCCATAGCTATAACAGCATTCTTTATCTCCGGGTTCAGTCTTTCTTTGAACTTAACAGCATTTCATGCTTCATTTAGGTTAAATCGTAGATAAGAGGAGAACTTAGACAACTCCTCAAATCTCGCGATGTACTGGTCTATAGTCATGCTGCCTTGCCTGAGTTGGAGAAATTCGATCTCCTTCTTCGCCCGCACAGTACTTGGAAAGTACTTTTCCAAAAAGGTGTCTTTGAACAGCTGCCAAGTGATCTATCTTCCCTGGTGAGCTAAAAGTTCTCTAGCTCCACGCCACACGTATTCTACTTCATCTTTTAGCATATATGTAGCGAATATTACTTGCTGCTCCTCAGTACAGCCTATCACTTCAAAGATTTTCTCTAACTCCCTTATCCATCTTTCAACTACAATCGGGTCAAAGCCACCTTGAAAACAACGTGGCCTAGTGCTCAGGAACTCAGATATGCCATTATCATTTCCAGCCATCCGGTTATTAGCACCATTCTCACCATTTAAGTTATTAGTATTCTAGAGGTATTATAGAATTTGGTTAGTGGTCATGACTTGGTCTCGAATTGCCGTGGCCAAGTTGTGTAGGGTTTCCTCTACATTGTTTGTCGGATTCCTCCTTAGTGGTGCCATTTCCTACTATGGAAAAAACAAAGTTATGCTGCTATTGAGGTGATCAATCCCAATAGTTAGTTCAAAAATATTTAACAGCAGTCATAACACCACCTCGGCATGTAGATAGGAAATACTAGTAATTTCTTACCTATATGAAATCACTGATCCCGTACACAGTACAACCACAACATACTCAAGATACTATAAGATTGATTCAGATAACCATCCACCCACTGGCCATCTAGGATCGACCTGCTCTGATACTAATTATGTAACAACTCCATTTATGTAACAATTTTTTTTAAATTTATACAATATAGAGTTCACATACACGTCATTAATCAAAACGTACATATAACATATCAAACACATAAATATCTACATCTTATTTATTCTGGTTGACCAATTTCGGAGATACAGGTGCGGGTGGTTGCACCTTCACCGGGATTTAAGCCAACTCGACCATAAACATTTTATTTAATTATGGGATCTGCCCAACATAAAGTAACTCGATCCAACGTGCACTAAAAGCCAAAGCCATAGAAAAATCTACATAACTAATTTTTTGAACATGACATGGAAATATAGTGAGAATTAAATTCCAGTAAGTTCAACAATAAATCATTATCAATATAGCTCATCACATCATATTCATCTGTATAAACTACAGCAAATATCTTTGGTCACATGAATGCACTATATCTATGCACATGAGAATTGTACAGTAATGACATGTATGACAAGATTAAGTATTTCATAATAACATATGATGACTATCAATTTATTCTCATACCAAGCTACCCCAGTCAAGGTGAGTATTTTCTACTCTCCGGTACAGACTTTTCTTGCTCCATTTGACATGTCACACTTTCTCTTTCTTTTCTCATTAGCATAATCATAACCGTTGGTAGGGCGTCCCCTACTGGTGCACCATACGGACTGCCATGTGACCGTGCTCATTTATTTTCTTTTCACAATAATAGCCAAAAATATGCTTTCAATAACAAGTATGTTCATCAAAATATAATTATTACCAAAAATCATTGATAATCATGCCATGAACATAACCATTTCAAATATCACTTTATAAAATATTTTCATGTCAAAATTTAACACTTAAGATGGTAAAAAGTTCATACAATGGCAATGGCTATGGCATATACTAGTCATTTATTATTTTCATTTATAAGATTCTTCTTTTTTAAAAAATATTAATTTTATTTCTTTATTTTCTTGATGCAAATTTTCATCCTATCTGACCTTCTCTTACTAATAAGAGTATACGTCCGTCAATTTAACTCTGATGTAGGTGATCTTGGTGTCAATTTAAAGATAAAACTATTATCTAAAACTATTTTGTTGAACATTTTAGCGAAATATTAAGAAATCAAGGTTATATTACTCCCTCAAAGTATAGGTTATTTCTTCTTGGGTGGGTTCTGACCTCTACCTACTAATCTGTCCATATCTCCCTTATAAGAATTCCAAATTAAGTGATTCCAGTGGTAAAATTCCATGAAAAATATAGCAATAAGTTTTATGTTAATAAGTTATTTTAATTCCCTACATAATGTTCCCAAAAATTAAAACACAGAAGGTATCCTAAAATATTCTTCCCTGATTAACCAATTTCTAACCACTGCATACTAATTGGACTATATCTGCCTCATACGGACTCCAAATTGAGTGGTTCCAGTGGCTAAAAATCCGTGACACACACACACACACACACAGATATATATATATATATATATATATATATATATATATAATTCTTATGTTAACCATGTTTTTTAATTCCCTACATAATGTTCTCAGAAATTAAAACACAGGAGCTATCCTAACATATTCTTCCCTGATTAACCATTTTCTGACCACTGCATACTAATCGGACCATATATACCTCATATGGACTCAAAATTGAGTGATTTTAGTGGATAAATATCCATGAGACATAGATCTACATTTTTCATGTTAACCATTCGTTTTAATTCCTTACGAATTCTTCCCAAAATTGTAAAAACAAAAGTTTAAAATTTTGCCACCTATAGCCATACCTATGCAGAACTATCTACACTAGCCTAAGTATTCAAACATGCATAATATGTAACATGATATAGCAACATCCATGGCCAATCATCAAATTTCTAAGATCAAAATTTCATATAAATATTACAAGTTTCAAGTCTTTTCTTCAAAAAGAAATATTGTTAAACTTACCTTGAGCACTTAGTCCTCTAGACTTCTCCTTCCTCTTTCTTCCTTTCTTCCTCTCCTTTCTTCACTCTACCTTGCTTCTATTTTTCCTCTCCCTCACTTGAACGAAAATTATAATGTTATAATGGTGGGTTTTGCTTATATTGACTATCAAATAATTCACCTTTCATAATCATGGGTCTACCTTATCACAATTAGGATGCACTTGATTGATTTTTTGGAAAACAAACAACCATGTTCTTGTCTTCCTCTTCCTTAGTCAAGATATGCATAGGAAAAGGAGATTTGTATTTTGAAAATCATGATAATATGTTCTTAAAATGAGGGAGAAGGTCCCTTTGATTTAGGGATTCATTTACTTTTTCTTTTGTCTTGATCAATTATGATAGGTTTGCCTTTTTAGGTGGCAAATTTCCAACCCTTAAATCTTCCTTGCTTAGCTAAAATTATTTATGTAGGATAAGGATGTTTTGTCATAATGCTCTGTATTATTACCCACTTGCTAAAATTATGAATGTAGGATATAGATGTTTTGTCCTAATGCCATGTATTATCATACCACTTGTTAAAATTATGAATGTAGGATATCACACCACTTGCTAAATTTTTGTCTTAATGCCATGTCACCTAATCTTGATTACACCATTATTTCATCAATTTATTTTTATTTTTATTTTTTATTTTTACTTTTCCTCTTGGGTTTGGGCTCATTCTTGTCCATTTTCTTTAATTTGGTTAAAATTCTATCTTTCATAATGGGCTTAGTCACATTTTCATGATTTTTGGGCTACCGGTCCAATTTCTATATCTTAGTCCAAGTCTATGTTTTATTTCTTCCTTGGGCTATCCTATTGGCTTGCTAAAAATTCATGTGAAGTAGAAAAGCTCTATATTAAGTGTCAATAGGTGAAAGCCCAATTTATGGGTGGAGATACTAAACTTAGTAACTTTAACTCTTAAATTAGGAAAAGTTACCCTAATCCAATCTTCTTGAAATTTTAATACCTTTACTTACTTCACAAAATTTTATCTTCCTTACCCAAGAATTTCACCTTTCTTTAGTATATTTATTTCTAATTTTTCTCTTAGGTTTTCTCTCTTTACCTATTCCATTAATGTTAGAATTTTTAAGGATTATATTTCCTTAGATATCTAAAAATTATCAAATAAATTTTATTTCCTTAATTAAATATTTATGTACCTTTATCAATAAAAGAAACGAAATTAGGAATGTTACTTTGAATACATGAAACGAAATTAGGGATGTTACAATGAGCGCATGGCTAGAATGATGAGCAATGATGATGCCTTCATTTCCTTACTAGGTGATTTTGATACTTTAGAGAGATTTTTCAAATAGTATCTTGGGCACAACTGAATATGCATCACAAACCGATAGGTTTGTTAAATGTTAATCACTTCTTTGATGATCTGTTGTCTTTTCTAGATCAAGCTATGGAACAAAGGTTTATCCTACACTCAACACGAGGAATCCTCATTTCAACTTTAAATTCTGAGGAGTTGATTAATGCTTTAAATGCATTTGTTCATGTATCTGATCCAACTACGGCTCAAATAGATTGGACAATAGACAACCACAGAAAGCGCAAATTATATTTGGATCTTCATCTTTAACTGTAATAGAACGTAACTATTGCTGTATCACTTTTACTTTCTTAGGGTCTATTTGACAATATCCTTGCCAAATATACTCCCTTAGAGTTTGTAAAACTATCTTTAAATGTTTCTTATGATCTTCTGAACTCTTAGAATATTCTAGTATATCATCAATAAATATAATAACAAATTGATCTAAAGATGGCTAAAATACTTTATTTATCAAGTCCATGAATGCAGTTGGGTATTTGTCAAACCAAATGTTATCGCTAAGTATTTATAATGCCTACACCAAGTCCTAAAAGCAACTTTTTTAAAAAATATCCTCTTCCCTTATCCTTAATTAATGATACTTATATCTTAAATCAATTTTTTAAAAAAAATTATTGAACACCTTGTAACTGATCAAACAGATAATATATACAAAGCAATGGGTTTCTATTCCCCATTGTCACCTAATTCAACTATTTATAATCTATGCATAGTCATAATGATCCATCATTCTTTTTCAAAAATAGGTCTAGAGCACCTCAATGAGAGTACTAGGGTGTATAAATCACTTGTCTGATAAGTCTTACAACTAATTCTTCAATTCCTTGAGTTTAGTCGTTGCCATTCTATATGGAGGTAGAGACACTGGTTGGGTTCTAGGAAATAAATCAATACCAAATTCTATTTTACATTTCGAGGTAATCTTGGCAATTCCTCGGGAATTACATCAGAAAATTTTTCAACCAATGGAACTTGATTTACACTGGTATATTTCATATCAACATCTCCCACCACTGTCAAATATCCTTGGCACCTTTTTGTAATAACTTATAGGCTACTAAAACATAAATTAGATTTTTTGGGTACCTCACTACGGTCTCCTTGTATCAAGAAAGAAGATTCTCCAAGAATATTGAATTTAATCATCTTCGGATGACATTCTAAAATGGCTTGACCTATTGCCAACAAATCCATTTCTAATATCACATCAAAGTCTACCATATCTAGACATTCAGGTAAAACGGATATTATATTTAGAAATGATCATATTTGATATTTTGCTCAATTCTTTAAATTCTTTGGGAGACCTATCTCTTTCCCTTTTAGGCAGTAATTGACCCACAGATACCTCTTAAGATGTCACAGTATTCAATCAACTTTATACTAGGAAATTTAATAACTTGGAATAGAAAGGAAATTGAAACCCTATAGAATCCCTCAACAGCACCTGAAGTATAAATATGTTCAGCTCATACCCATACTAAAGGTCCTACTAAATAATCTTTTGCTCCGATAGCCACATGGAAACCTAATTCTTTGATACCAACTTGTAATACCCTCAATTTTACAGCACGTGAAACACTTACTTTATGATCAAATATTTTCCATAACATGTATAATACACTTTTTTACAGATATGTATTCCTATGTATATACAATATATAAATCAAATCTATAAACATCAAAGTAACAATAGAAGCAGGGATCCTGCCTGTAGCATTCAGAGTACACTCTAGAATACAAACACAGTATAATTCAAAACTGTGAGCCTTGAAAGCAACGTAGACTCCCCAGAGAATATGTCACCTAACTGATCACCTATCTGTAAAATCAGACTCTGTATTCTTATATGAAAAATGTGGAAATATCGTGTAGTGAGTTTGACAACTCAGTGAGCAGATAATACCTCCTATGACCTCTTAGGTCAGCATATGGATGTACTCATGTTTTAAAATTTGTCACTTAGAAAATACAGTTCAGAAGTACATCCATATAGGACCCTTATTTCAAATATTTTCAAATAAAAAGATATTTAAATATCCAAACCATATTCACCACAGTATGATCATTAAACAAAAGTTGTTATGCTCAGCTATATAAACTATAGCAAAGTAATAAGCTTTTGAAATAAAGTTATAAACTTTTAAAATAACCTGACTCATTTGGCGATCTGGTCAACCCACACACACATTTACTATACACATAGTGATCGATCGACTACAGTCACAATAATGATCAAGGAATATGAGTCAATCACCCATCTGCCTCCTCACATTACCACTATCACCCGGTTGGAGCGGCCCTCCCTTGGCTCACTTAGGCTAATAGGGCGTCCCCTATTCAGTACCATTACAAGCCATACAACCTGTCAATATTCATCCATACATATAAATACATATATATAAATGCATATTCGTCAATGCAATGTAAAATTATCAAGTAACTCGCCATAAGCTTTATGCTTGCCATTCAATCATAAGCAGTAACTTTATAGTTTTACAAATCAATGCCACGTGCATAAATATTCACTTTATCATTTAATGAGAAATACATGTGAAATTAGATATACCATGAGTTCAGAAATCCATTTTCAAAACTATACTTTTCTCGAACTATATTCCAAATTGTAAGCAATTCAAATAATTTTAATGCATTTTAGAAAAATTTAAAAGTGTAAATATCTCATAAACATAATCAAATACATGCTTAAAGATCAAGAAGATTATAACGCAAGTCATAGAAAAAATCATCTACTCATATGGTAAGGGCTCCAGATTGGACATCCCCAAAATACACTTTTCCAATCCACATTTAACTAAACAGACTTCAAAAACATGTCCGGAGGGTCCAAAAATAAAGAAAATGACACAGGAAACTTGGTCACTATTCATGGCCGAAAAACACTATTCACTGATGGAAAACACTATTTATCGTCGAAAAATACTATTCACTAAAAACAAAAAGTTGTTAGATAGCTGAAAAATTTCATATCCTAAGGTTTATCTAGCTCCTGAATCCATCTATAGTGTCAGATTTCCAATTTGAGGTCTCTAAGTAAAAGTTTTAGACTTTACCTTTTTCTGAAATTTTCTACTTCCAATCTATGGCGATTCTACAACTGATTTGAAAAATTGTTCGGTCAAAATTGTAGTATTCTCCATCCAGAATCCAGTGATACCCTTAGTTTTGAGATCGGAAGCCAATAGGCACTTCAAATCTAAAGAGAAAACATGGAAGTACTATTCACACTATTTTACTATTCATTCTCTTCCTCCATTTCACGTTTCTGCTTTGGTTTCCATCTCCCCTCCCCTTTTTCTTTAATCTTTATAATAATAATTATTATTATTATTTAATAATTGAATAATGGAATTTTATTTTATATATATTCATATAAATACCGTTTTTCATCCTAAAACATCCCCAAAATTTCTAAAAATTTACATTCTCATAAACCTTTAGTTAAACTCTTAAATCATGACTTTTCTTGATAAAAATCTTAATAAAATAAATCATACAATAAATATCTTTATACATAATAAAAGAAAGAATATTTCTAAAATACAACCAAACTTTATTAAAGGCCAATATAATTATTTTAAGCAAAACAATAATTACTTTAATTAAAAGTATACTTGCTTTTAGCAAAACATAATCATTTTTAAAGAAATAAAAATATATTTGTTTATAGCAAAACATTATTGTTTTTAAAAGAATTACACGATGTTACACCGGTTACTCGGAATCATGGAAAACGAAGGTCGTGGCGTTCGTAAGCAGTTCTTCTTTCCAATGAGTAGATTTTTTTGTATTTTCGCCACCGTAATCCAGATGCACCAAAATGCCCCCTAAGGTTTCTCGACGACCCGATTCGACTATTGGCTACTCAGAATCACAAGAAACGAAGGTCGTGGCATTCCTAAGGAGTTCTTGTTTTCAACGAGTCCACTTTTTATTATTTTTGCCACTGTCATTTGGATGCACAAAAATGCCCCCTAGGATTTCTCGACGGCCCGATTCGTCTGCCAACTAGTCAAAATCACACAAAACGAACGTGGTGGTGTTCTTAAGCAGTTCTTCTTTCCAAAGAGTCTACTTTGTTGAATTTTTGCCACCGTCATTCGGATGCACAAAAATGCCCCCTTGGGGTTGTCGACTGCCTATTCGATCGTCGCCTTGTTAGAAACACGCGAAATGAAAGTCATGTTGTTCCTAAAGAGTTATACTTTCCAATGAGTCAGCTTTTTGTATTTTGCCACCGTCATCTGGAAGCACAAAAATGCCCCCTATGGTTCTCGACTGTCCAATTCGACCGCTGACTAATCGGCATCACGCGAAACGAAGGTCGTGACGTTCTTATAGAGTTCTTCTTTCTAACAAGTCCACTTTTTTGTATTTTTGCCACCATCATCCTGGTGGAAACTCACAAGAGAAGATCGTAGAACCCGCAGCCAAATACGCTAATGTGAACCCAAGAGGATATATACCTTAGAACCCACAGCCATTGCAATGATATATACACCCCAAGAAATCCCAAACAAGTCTGGTTGATCTATTAAGAACCCTTGAACAAGAGAGAACAAGGACCCTCAGTATTAAAGACACCATAAGGTTGATCAAACCTTGATATGTCTGTTATTTCTATGAAGAACCATAGAGAAGAACTCTCCTCTCCAATCTAGTATTTCCAGAAAAATATGATTTGCATTCAATGACAAAAGTTGCTTACAACAATGAAAGGTTACAATATATATAGAAAGGTATGATTTCTAGTCAAGGAAACCAGCAATTATGAAAGCAACTAATGCACATGTAATGGATTGACTAAAGAGCCTCCTAAGCCTAAAAATTCAAAGTTGAAACAATTACAATTAATGCACATGGGAAGATTTGACGAAGGAGCAATGAATGAACTATTGTGTTCTTTATGGACTTAGCTCTTCATTTAATTGTACTTTGGCCCAAAAAGCTCAATATAATCCCATATTTAGCTTGGATAATGTTCAGTATGCCATCATAAGTTTTCAACTCTGGTTCTTGAGTCATTTGCTTGGCTAAGTTGTCTTGAACAAGTCCATTAAAAGCTTCTTTAATCCTTTTAGCTCAAGCTCTAGTAATTGGTCCACTTGAAATTTGGAATGGATCACTTGAACATTTAGAGCTAACTCGATCATTATGATGGTCCTCATCACATTCAGATGCACGAAATTGCCCCATAGGGATTCTCGACAACCAGATTCGATAGCCAACTTATCAGAATCATGCAAAATGAACGTCGTCGCGTTCCTAAGGAGTTCTTTTCAACGAGTTTACTTTTCATTATTTTTGCCACCATCATCCGGATGCAGGAAAATGTCCCCTAGGGCTTCTCGATGGCTCGATTTGAACGCCGACTAGTCAGAAACACGCGAAAGGAAGGTCGTAGCGTTCCTAAGGAGTTATTCTTTTCAACGAGTCAACTTTTTATTATTTTAGCCACCATCATCCATATGCACGAAAATTCCCCATAGGTTTTCTCGATGGTCCGATTCGACCGCCGGCTACTTGAAATCACATGAAATGAAGGTTGTGGCATTCCTAAGGAGTTTTTTTTCCAAAGAGTCAACTTTCTTTTACTTTCATTACCTTTATTCGGATGCACGAAAATGCCCCCTAGTGTTTCTCAACGGCCAGATTCGACCGCGAGCTAGTCGGAAACACGTGAAATGAAGGTCGTGACGTTCCTAAAGAGTTTTTCTTTCCAACGAGTCCACCTTTTTGAATTTTTGCCAACGTCATCCAGATGCACGAAAAAGCCCCCTAGGGTTTCTTGACGGCGCAATTCGATCGCCAGCTAATCGGTATGACACGAAAGGAAGGTCGTGGCGTTCCTATAGCATTTTTCTTTCCAATGAGTCCACTTTTTTGTATTGTTGCCATCGTCATTTGGATGCATGAAAATGCCCCCTAAGGTTTGTCGACCGCCCGATTCAACTGTCGACTACTCGGAATCCGGCAAAACGAAGGTCGTGGTGTTCCTAAGAAGTTCTTCTTTTCAATGAGTCCACTTTTTATTATTTTTGGCACCATCATCTGGATGCATGAAAATGCCCCCTAGTGTTTCTCTACGGCCTGATTCGACCGTTGGTTAGTCGGAAACATGTGTAATGAAGGTTGTGGCGTTCCTAAAGATTTAATCTCTCCAACTAGTCAATTTTTTTTTTTGTATTTTCATCACCATCATCTAGATGTACGAAAATGTCACATAGGGTTTCTCGACGGAACGATTCGATTTCCGGCTAATCAGAATCACGAGAAACGATGGTTTTGGAATTCCTAAGCAGTTCTTCTTTCCAACGAGTATATTTTTTTGCATTTTTGCCGCCGTCATCTGGATGCACAAAAATGCCCCCTAGGGTTTCTCTACTACCCGATTTGACTACCGGTTAGTCGGAAACATTCATAATGAAGGTTGTGACATTCCTCAAGAGTTCTATTCTCCAACGAGTCAACTTTTTTGTATTTTCGCCACCGTCATCTGGATGCATGAGAATGCCACCTAGGGTTTCTCGATAGTCCAATTCGACTGTCAGCTAAACGGCTTCACGTGAAACAAAGGTCGTGGCATTCCTAAGGATTTCTTCTTTCCAACGACTCTACCTTTTTGTATTTTTCCCACCGCCATCCGGATGAAAGAAAATGCCCTCTAAGTTTTCTCGACAACCTAATTCGACCGCCGGCTAGTCAGAATCACACGAAACGAAGGTCGTGGCGTTCCTAAGAATTTCTTCTTTCCAACTAGTATATATTTTTGTATTTTTTTCCTCCGTCATTCGTAAGCATGATAATGCCTCTTAGGGTTTCTCGACAACCCGATTCCACTACCGACGACTCAGAATCACACGAAACGAAGGTCAGGTTGTTCCTAAGGAGTTATTGTTTTCAACAAGTCCAATTGTTCTTATTTTCGCCACCGTCTGTCGGATGCACAAAAATGCCCTCTAGAGTTTCTTGATGGCTCGATTCGACCGCCAGCTAATCAACATCACACAAAACGAAGGTTATGGTGTTGCTATAGAGTTCATCTTTCCAATGAGTCCATTTTTTGTATTTTCGCCACCATCATCTGGATGCACGAAAATGCCCCCAGGGGTTTCTTGACGGCCTGATTTGACCGCCAACAACTCTAAATTAGGGAAAATGTAGGTCGTGGTGTTCTTAAGGAGTTCTTCTTTTCAACGATTCCACTTTTTATTATTGTTGCCATCGTCATTCAAATGCATGAAAATGCCCCCAAGGGTTTCTCGACTCCCCTATTTGACTGTCGGCTAATTGGAATCATGCGAAACGAATGTCGTGGCATTCTTAAGGAGTTCTTCTTTCCATCGAGTCCCACTTTTTGTATTTTCGCCACCGCCATCCGGATGCACGAAAATGCTACCTAGGGTTCCATGATGGAACTATTCGACTGCCGGCTACTCATAATCATGGGAAACGATGGTCAATCCTAAGCTGTTCTTCTTTCCAACGAGTATATTTTTTTTGCATTTTTGCCACCATCATCTGGATGCACAAAAATGCCCCCTAGGGTTTCTCTACTACCCAATTCGACCACCGATTAGTCGGAAACATTCGTAATGAAGGTCACGGCGTTCCTTAAGAGTTCTTCTCTCCAACGAGTCAACTTTTTTTGTATTTTTGCCATCGTCATCTAGATGCACGAAAATGCCACCTAGGGTTTCTCAACAGTCCAATTCGACTACTGGCTAAATGGCTTCACGCGAAACGAAGGTCGTGGCATTCCTAAGAATTTCTTCTTTCCAACTAGTATATATTTTTGTATTTTTGCCTCTGTCATTCCTATGCATGATAATACCTCTTAGGGTTTCTCGACAGCCTGATTCCACTACTAACAACTCGGAATCACGAGAAACGAAGGTCGGGTTATTCTCAAGGAGTTATTGTTTTCAGCAAGACTAATTGTTCTTATTTTCACCACCGTTGGCCGGATGCACGAAAATGCCCCCTAGAGATTCTCAACAGCCTGATTCGACCACCAGCTAGTCGACATCACGCGAGACGAAGGTCGTGGCGTTCTTATAGAGTTCTTTCCAACGAGTCCATTTTTTTGTATTTTTGCCACTATCATAGGGATGCACGAAAATGCACTCGAGCGATTCTCGACGGCCCAATTCGATCGTCGTCAAATCAGCATCACGCAAAACGAAGTCCGTGGCGTTCCTATAGAGTTCTTCTTTCCAATGAGTCCAGTTTTTTGTATTACTCCTACCGTCATCTGGATGCACGAAAATATACCCTACATTTCTCGATGGCCCAATTCAACTGCCGGCTATTAGAAATCACGCGAAACGAAGGTCGTGGAATTCCTAAAGAGTTATTCCTTTCAACGAGTCCATTTTTATTATTTTTTCCACCATCATTCGAATGCATGAAAATGCCCCCAAGGGTTTCTCGACTGCTCTATTTAACTGTCGACGAATCGAAATCACGCAAAACAAATGTCATGGCATTCTTAAGGAGTTTTTCTTTCCATCGAGTCCCCCTTTTTGTTTTTTCGCCATTGTCATCCAAATGCACGAAAATGCCCCCTAGGGTTTCTCGACGGCCTGATTCGAAAGCCAGCTACTCAGAATCACGAGAAACGAGGGTCGTGGGGTTTGTAAAGAATTTTTCTTTCCAACGAGTCCACTTTTTATTTTTTTTCCACCGTCATTTGGACGCATGAAGATTCCCCCTCTGGTTTCTTGACGGCACAATTCGACCGCCAGCTAGTTAGAAACACGCGAAACAAAGGTCGTTCCTAAAGAGTTCTTCTTTCCAACGAGTCAACTTTTTTGTATTTTTGCCACCGTCATTCGGATGCAGAAAAAATCCCCCTAGGGTTTCTCGACAGCCCGATTCCACCGCCAGCTAATCTGCATCACATGAAAGGAAATTTGTGGCGTTCCTATAGAGTTCTTCTTTCTAACCATTCCACTTTTTTGTATTGTCACCATCGTCATCCGAATACACGAAAATGCCCCCTAAGGTTTCTCGACGACCCAATTTGACCGCTGGCTACTCGGAATCAGGCGAAACAAAGATCGTTCAGATGCACGATTATGCCTTTTTGGGTTTCTTGACGGCCCAATTCCACTGCTGGCTACTCAAAAGCATGAGAAACCATGGTCGTGGCTTTCCTACGGAGTTCCTGTTTCCCATGAGTCCACTTTTTATAATTTTCCCCACCGTCATCCGGATCCACAAAAGTGCCCCCTACAGTTTCTCGATGGACCGATTCCAACTTGTCAAATTTTTTATATTTTCGCCACCGTCATTTGGATTCACGATAATGCCCCTTAGAGTTTCTCGACAACACGATTCCACTATTGGCAACTCAGAATCACAGAAAACGAAGGTCGTGTTGTTTCTAAGGAGTTCTTGGTTTCAACCAATCAATTTTTTTGATTTTTTTCCACCGTCATCCAGATGTACGAAAATGCCACCTAGGGTTTCTAGACGGACCAATTTGACCGCCGACTACTCGAAATCTGGCAAAACGTAGGTCGTGGCGTTCCTAAGGAGTTATTCTTTCCAACGAGTCCACTTTTTATTTTTTTTGCCACCGTCATCTGGATGCACGATGATGCTGGCTAAGGTTTCTCGACAATCAGATTTGGTCACCAGCTAGTTGGAAACACACGAAACCAAGGTCGTGTCGTTCCTAAAGAGTTCTTCTTTCCAATGAGTCAACTTTTTCGTATTTTCACCACCATCATCCGGATGTACAAAAAATCCCACTAGGGTTTCTTGATAGCCCGATTCGACCACTGGCTAATCCACATCACGCGAAACGAAGGTCATGGCGTTCCTATAGAGTTCTTTTTTGTAACGAGTCCACTTTTTTGTATTGTTGCCATTGTCATCTGATACACGAAAATGCCCCCTAAGGTTTCTCGACGGCCGAATTCGACCACCGGCTACCTAAAATCAAGCAAAACGAAGGTCGTGGCGTTCCTAAAGAGTTCTTCTTTTCAATGAGTCCACTTTTTATTATTTTTTCCACCATCATAACGATGCACGAAAATGCCCCCTAGGGTTTCTCGACGTCTCAATACGACCGCCGGCTACTCGGAATCACGGGAAACGAAGGCCGTGGCATTCCTAATGAGTTCTTGTTTTCAACAAGTCTAATTTTTCTAATGTTCACCACCGTCATTTGGATACAAAAAAATGCCCCCTAGGGTTTTTTGATGGCCTGGTTCAACCGTCAATTAGTTGGAATCATGCGAATTGAATGTCGTGCATTCCTGAACTGTTTTTCTTTCCAACGAGCATAGTTTTTTGTAGTTTCGCCACTGTCATTCGGTTGTACGAAAATGCCCCCTAGCATTTCTCGATGACCCGATTAGACTACCGGCTACTCAGAATCTTGGGAAATGATGGTCCTAGCGTTCCTAAGGAGTTCTTCTTTCCAGCGAGTCCCGCTTTTTGTATTTTCGCTATCGTCATTTGGATGCACCAAAATGCCACCTAAGGTTTCTCGACGTCCTGATTCAACCGCCAGCTACACAAAATCACGCAAAACGAATGTCATGGCGTTGCTAAGGAGTTCTTCTTTCCGACGAGACAACTTTTTTGTATTTTCATTATCATCATACAGATGCACGAAAATTACCCTTAGGGTTTCTCGACAACTCGATTCGACTGCCAGCTACTCAGAATCACACGAAACGAAGGTCGTGGCATTTCTAATGAGTTCTTCTTGCCATCGAGTCAATTTTTCTTTATTTTTGTCACCGTCATCCAGAGGCAAGAAAATGCCCTCTAGAGTTTCTCGACAGTCCGATTCGACTGTCGTCTAGTCGGAGTCACGCGAAACAAAGGTCGTGGCGTTTCGAATAAGTTTTTCTTTCCATCGAGTCAAATTATTTTAATTTTCGTCACCGTCATCTAGAGGCAAGAAATTGCCCTCTAGGGTTTCTTGACGGTCCAATTCGACTGTTGTCTCGTTGGAGTCACGTGAAACGAATTTTGTGGCATTCCAAATGAGTTCTTCTTTCCATCAAGTCAACTTTTTTTTCGTCACTGTCATCCGGAGGCAAGAAAAATCCCTCTAGGGTTTCTCAACGGTACGATTTGATAGTCGGCTAGTTGGAGTCACGCAAAACGAAGGTCGTGGCGTTCCTAAGCATTTTTTCTTTCCAACGAGTATATTTTTTTTTTATTTTTTTGCCACCGTTATTCGGATGCACGATAATGGCTCTTAGGGTTTCTTGACGACCCGAATCCACTGCCCGCTACTAGAAATCATGTGAAATGAAGGTCGTGGTGTTCCTAAGTAGCTCTTGTTTTCAATGAGTCCACTTTTTATTAATTTCCCCACCGTCATCTGGAGGCACAAAAATGCCCCCTAGGGTTGCTCGACGTCCCAATTTGACCGCCTGCTACTCGGAATCATGGGAAACAAAGGTCATGGCATTCCAAAGGAGTTTTTATTTTCAACGAGTCTAATTTTTCTAATGTTCACCACCGTCATCCAAATACAAAAATATGTCCCCTAGGGTTTTTCGATGGCTCGATTCAACAGTCGGCTAGTTGGAATCCCGCGAATTGAACAGTGTGGTGTTCCTAAATTGTTGCTCTTTCCAACAAGCATAGTTTTTGGTAGTTTCGCCACCGTCATTCGATTGTACGAAAATGCCCCCTAGTGTTTCTCGACGACCCGATTGGACTACCAGCTAGTCAGAATCTTGGGAAATGAAGGTCCTGGCATTCCTAAGGAGTTATTCTTTCCAACAAGTTCTGTGTTTTGTATTTTCACTATCGTCATTCGGATGCACCAAAATGCCACCTAGGGTTTCTCGACATGCCGATTCCATTGTCAACTATGCAGAATCACGCGAAACGAATGTCATGGCGTTACTAAGGAGTTATTCTTTCCAACGACTCAATTTTTTTTTATTTTCGCTATCGTCATATGGATGCACAAAAATGCCCCTTAGGGTTTATCGACAATCGGATTCGACCGCCGACTACTCGGAATCACGCGAAATGAAGGTCGTGGCATTCCTAATGAGTTCTTCTTTCCATCGAGTCAACTTTTTTTTATTTCGTCACTGTCATCTGGAGGCGAAAATGTCCTCTAAGGTTTCTCGACGGTCCGATTTAATTGTCAGCTAGTCGGAGTCACGCGAAACGAAGGTTGTGGCTTTGCTAAGCATTTCTTCTTTCCAATGAGTATATTTTTTTTTTATATTTTTGGCCACCGTCATTCAGATGCATGATAATGGCTCTTAGGGTTTCTCGATGGCCCGAATCCATTGCCTGCTGCTCGAAATCTCATGAAACGAAGGGCGTGGACTTCCTAAGTAGTTCTTGTTTTGAATGAGTCCACTTTTTATTATTTTCCCCACCGTCATCCATATGCAAAAAAATACCCCCTTGGGTTTCTTGACGACCCGCAAGTCGAAATCACACGAAACGAACCTCGTGGCGTTCGTAAGTAGTTCTTCTTTCTAACGTGTCAATATTTTTGTATTTTTACCACCGTTATTCGGTTGCACGATAATGCCCCTTAGGATTTCTTGACGGCCTGATTCCACTACTGGCAACTCGAAATCACGGATAACCAAGGTCGTGTTGTTCCTAAAGAGTTCTTGCTTTCAACCAGTGAACTTTTTTGTATTTTCGCAATCGTCATTCGGATATACGAAAATGCCACCTAGGGTTTCTAAACGGCCAAATTCGACTATCGGCTACTCGAAATCAAGCAAAACGTAGGTCGTGCCATTCCTAAGGAGTTCTTGTTTTCAACGATTCCAATTTTTCTTATTTTCGCTAACGTCATCTGGATGCACGAAAATGCCCCTTAGGGTTTCTCGACGGCCTGATTCGACCTCCGACTACTCGGAATCCTGAGAAACGAAGGTCGTGGCATTCCTAAGGAGTTCTTTGTTTGAACGAGTACCCTTTTTATTATTTTCCCCATCGTCAACCAGATGAATAAAAATGCCTCCTAGGGTTTTTTGACGGCTTGATTCGATCGCCAGCTAGTCAGAATCACGCGAAACGAACATCATGGCATTCCTAAACTGTTGTTGATTCCAATGAATATAGTTTTTTGTATTTTTGTCAATGTCATTTGGATGCATGATAATGCCTCTTACGGTTTCTCAATGGCCTGATTCCACTGCTGGCTACTCAAAAGTACGGGAAACGATGGTCGTGGCATGCCTAAGGAGTTCTTGTTTTCAATGAGTCCACTTTTTTTTATTTTCCCCACCATCATTTGGATCCACAAAAAGGCCCCCTAGAGTTTCCCAATGGCACGATTGGACCGCCCACTAATTTGAATCACACGAAATGAACATCGTGGTGTTCCTAAGCAATTCTTCTTTCTAACGTGTCCATTTTTTTTACGCCACCGTCATTTAAATGCACGATAATGCCCCTTAGGGTTTCTCGATGGCCCATTCCAGAGTTGGCAATTCAGAAGCTCAGGAAACGAAGGTCATGTTGTTCCTAAGGAGTTCTTGTTTTCAACCAGTCAACCTTTTTGTATTTTAGCCACCGTTATCTGGATGTACGAAAATGCCACCAAGGGTTTTTGGACGGCCCAATTCAACTGTTGGCAACTCGAAATTAGGCAAAACATAGGTCATGTCGTTCTTAAGGAGTTATTCTTTCCAACGAGTCCACTTTTATTTTTGTTGCCATCGTCATCTGGATCCACAAAAATACCCCCTATGGTTTCTTAACGGCCCGATTGAACTGCCGGCTACTCGAAATCACAGGAAACGAAGGTGGTGGCATTTCTTAGGAGTTCTTATTTTGAACGAATATAAGTTTTTTTTTTATTTTTGCCACTGTCATTTAGATGCACGAAAATGCCCCCTAGTGTTTCCCGACGGCTCGATTGGACCGACGGCTAGTTGGAATCACGTGAAACGAACGTTGTGGCATTCCTAAACTGTTGTTCTTTCCAACGAGTATAGTTTTTTGTATTTTTGCCACCGTCATTCTGATGAATGATAATGCATCTTAGAGTTTCTCGACGACCCGATTCGACAGCTGGCTACTTGAAATCACGAGAAACAAAGGTCGTGGCGTTTCTAAGGAGTTCTTCTTTCCATCAAGCCCCATTTTTGTATTTTCGCCACCGTCATCTAAATGCACAAAAATGCCCTCTAGAGTTTCTCGACGGCCCATTTCGATCGCCAGCTTATCGAAATCACCTAAAACGAATGTCGTGGCGTTTCTAAGCAACTCTTCTTTCCAATATGTCAATTTTTTTTTGTTTTTTTGCCTCCGTCATTTGGATGCACGATAATGCCTCTTAGGGTTTCTCGATGGCCCAATTCCACTGTTGGCAACTCAAAAACATAAGAAACGAAGGTCATATTGTTCCTAAGGAGTTCTTGTTTTCAACTAGTCAACTTTTTTGTATTTTCGTAACCATCATCCGAATATACAAAAATGCCACCTAGGGTTTCTAGACGGCCCAATTCGACCGCCAGCTACTCGAAATTAGGAAAAATGTAGGTTCTGGGGTTTCTAAGGAGTTCTTTTTTTCAACGAGTCTAATTTTTCTTATTTTTGCCAATGTCATCCGGATGCACGAAAATGTCCCTTAGGGTTTCTCGATAGCTTGTTTCGACTGCCAGCTACTCCAAATTACCGGAAATGAAGGTCGCGGCATTCTTAAATAGTTCTTGTCTTCAATTAGTCAACTTTTTACTATTTTCCCACCGTCATCCGGATGCATAAAAATGCCCCATAGTGTTTCTCGATGGCCCAATTCGGTCGTTGGCTAGTCAGAATCATGAGAAACAAACGTCATGGCATTCTTAAGCCATTCTTCTTTCCAATGTGTCAATTTTTTGGTATTTTCGCAGCCATCATTCGGATGCACGATAATGCCCCTTAGGGTTTCTTGACGGCCTGATTCCACTACTTCCAACTCGGAATCACGGGAAATGAAGTTCGTGTTGTTCCTAAGGAGTTCTTGTTTTCAACCAGTCAACTTTTCGTATTTTTTGCCACCGTCTTCAGAATGTACAAAAATGCCACCTAAGGTTTCTGGACGGCCCAATTCGACTACCGACTACTCAAAATCAGACAAAAATGCTGGCTAGGGTTTCTCGACGGTTCGATTCGACTGCTAGCTAGGGGGAATCACATGAAATGAAGGTCGTGGCATTCTTGAATTATTGTTCCTTCCAACGAGTATAGTTTTTTGTATTTTCGCCACTGTCAATTGAATGCACAAAAATGCCCCCTAGCATTTCTTGATGTCTCGATTTGACTACCGGCTAGTCGGAATCTTGGGAAACGAAGGTCCTGGCATTTCAAAAGAGTTCTTTTTTCCAACGAGTCACCTTTTTTGTATTTTTGCTGCCTTCATCTGGACACGCCAAAATGCCCACTAGGGTTTCTCGACCTCCTGATTTGATCGCCGGCTACGTACAATCACACAAAATGATAGTCATGGCATTGTAAAGGAGTTCCTCTCTCCAACGAGTCATCTTTTTTGTATTATCGCTATTGTCATCCAGATGCACGAAAATTCCCCTTAGGGTTTCTCGAAATCACGCGAAACGAAGGTTGTGGTGTTCCTAATGAATTCTTCTTTCCAACAAGTCAACTTTTTCTAATTTTTGCCATCGTAATTCGGATGTAGGAAAATGCCACCTATGGTTTCTCGACGTCCCGATTCGACTGCCGGCTATACACAATCACACGAAACGAATGTCATGGCATTACTAAGGAGTTCTTCTTTCTAACGAGACAACTTTTTTTGTATTTTTGCTATTGTCATAGGGATGCACGAAAATGCCTCTTAGGGTTTCTTGATAGCCCGATTCGACTGCCGACTACTCGGAATCACGCGAAATGAAGGTCGTGGCATTCCTAATGGGTTCCTATTTCCATTGAGTCAACTTCTTTTTATTTTCCTCACCGTCATCCAGAGGTAAGAAAATGACCTCTAGGGTTTCTCGACAGTCCGATTCGACTGTCGATTAGTTGGAGTCACACGAAACGACGGTCGTAGCGTTCCTAAGCATTTCTTCTTTCTAACGAGTAAATTTTTTTATTTATTTTTGCCACCGTCATTCAGATGCACGATAATGGCTCTTAGGGTTTCTCGGCGGCTTGAATCCACTGACTGCTACTCGAAATCACGTGAAATGAAGGTCGTTGCATTCCTATGTAGTTCTTGTTTTGAATGAGTCCAATTTTTATTATTTTCCCCACCATCATCTGGATGCACGAAAATACCCCCTAAGGTTTCTCGACGGCCAGCAAGTCGGAATCTGACATGCTATAAAATAAGCATGTTTTTGACATGTTTTAAGTTGCTTTTTATTTAATTTTAGTAGAAAATAGGTATGAATTAACTAAGTGTTGTGTTTTGTGTTTTAGGAATAATAAAGAAGAAATAAAGAGGAAAATAGAGAGAAAATCATAGAAAAATGCTGATTTTTGACCTTATGTGATTAATTGAGGCATATCTCACTCATTTGGACTCTGATTAAGGTGATTTCATTAGCTATGGAAAGAAGAGACATAGAGCTACAACTTTCATGTTCGGCACTTCGGCAAAATCCAGAAGAATCTGGGCACCGCGGTAAGACAATCCGAAGCGCCGCGGCGCTGCGTTACCCAGGACATAGTGCCGCGGCGCCCCGTGGCTTCATCTTCGTAGCGCCGTAGGGGACTTGCTGATTTCGCAATTTTAGGTCGTTTTCGCTCAAAATTGAAGGGAATGGACGGGAATTTGACCTAAAACACATTCTGACTTCGATTTAGAGAGTGGAGTCTATAAAAAGAGAGGAAAGCAACCAGAGAAGGCATCCAATTCATCACCGAATTCTTCATCTACATTCTTCAATTCTTCTTTTGTTTATCTTATGGCCCTGCGTGGCTAATTCTCTTTAGTTGGTTGAGGTGAGTTGAAACCTCAAGGGATTTTTATACATTGTGAGATGTGGATTTGATGTTATTATTTCAATTTGCTTTGAATATTGATTGTACATCTGTTCTTATTCTTAATGATTATTCATATGATTGCTAGGAGGCCTACTAGTATTTTGTCTGTTTTAATCTACCGCTGAATTGTGTTTTGAACAAAGTTTTCAATTCTGCGATTCGTGAGGCAAATAGGTTTGAGGGTTTTGGATTATAAATCATTGAACCTATGATGAATGATTAACTAAATTAAATATAACCGATGTGTTTATATTTGTTTAGCTCTGTCAGTTTCTCTAGTTCTTCATGCGGTTAGCAAGTTATGTTTTACCGATGTGCTAAAATATGGCTTGTTAATTAGGGTTTAATTAGTGCGATTGTCATTAATTTGCTAGACTTAAGGAGAAACGGGGTTAAAACCCCAATGATAGATATTCATTTGCAGATTGATTATGATGTCGATGATCAATGTAATCCCTTGACTGTGGATATTAACCGAAACCAATGTCTTTATTATTAATCACTTTCGCTTATTTATTTTCATTATTGTTTATTTTACTTAACTTGCGATCATCAATTCCCCCTTTTTTATCACATAAGGTAATTCCAGTCTCTGTGGGATCGACCCTTACTCCCACTACTACAGGTTAGTTTTGAGGTAAGGTATTAATTTGGGTGCACCTGCGACAGTGCGCACCAAATTTTGGTGCCGTTGCCGGGGACTGCGTCATTACTTTTTGTGGTTTTTTTTTATTTATGCCTGTAACTCGTTCTTCTAATTCTCGAGATTTAGATTTCAATCCAGATATTGGAAAATCTGTATACAGGCACAGAAGAGAAATTCAAGAAGACGTTGATCAAGATAAGGAGGAAGTAATCATGGCTAGACACCCCACTCTGAAAGAGCTTGCAGCTCCTGATTTGCATCAGCAACCCTTATGCATTACTTTTCCTAATCTTGATGATAATGTTAATTTTGAATTGAAATCTGGATTAATTCATCTCTTACCAAGTTTTCATGGTCTTGCAGGTGAAGACCCGCATAAACATCTGAAGGAGTTCCATGTAGTATGTACCAGTATGAAGCCCCCTGGAGTAACTGAGGAACAAATAAAACTCAGGGCTTTTCCTTTTTCCTTAAAAGATTCAGCCAAAGATTGGTTGTATTATTTGCCTTCTGGTACTATCACTACTTGGAATGAGATGAAGAGAATGTTTTTAGAACGTTATTTTCCTGCATCTAGAGCCGCTACTATTAGGAAAGAGATATGCGGCATTAGGCAATTGCATGGTGAAACCCTTTATGAATATTGGGAGAGGTTTAAGAAACTTTGTGCAAGCTGCCCACATCATCAGATTAGTGAGCAGCTACTAATCCAATATTTTTATGAAAGGTCTTTTGCAGGGAGATAGGAGCATGATAGATGCGGCTAGTGGAGGAGTGTAACAACCTTTTTTTTTCCTTTATTATTATACAATATTGAGTTCACATACATGTCATTAATCAAATCATACGTATAACATATCAAACAGATAGATATTTACATCTTGTTTATTTTGGTTGACCAATTCCGGAGATACAGGTGCGGGTGGTTGCACCTTCACCGGGATCTGAGCCAACTCGACCACAAACATCTTATTTGATTCTGAAATCTTCCCAACATAAAGTAACTCGATCCAATGTGCACTAAAAGCCAGAGCCTTAGAAACAAAAGCTGCATATATAATTTTCTGAACATGATATGGAAATATAGTGAGAATTAAATCCCAGTAAGTTCAACAATTAATTATCATCAGTAAAGCTCATCACGTCATGTTCAGCTGTATAAACTACATAAAATATCTTTGGTCACATGAATGCATTATATCTATGCACATAAGAATCATACTGTAATGATATGTATGACAGGATTAACCATTTTCAAAATATCATATGATGGCCATCAACTTATTCTCATTTCAAGCTACTCCGGTCAGGGTGAGTTTCCTCTACTCTCCGGTACGGGCTTTTCTCGCTCCGTCCGACATGGCCCACTTTCTCTTTCTTTTCTCATTATCATGATCATAACCGTTGGTAGGGCGTCCCCTACTGGTGCACCACACGGATTGCCATGTGACCGTGCTTATTTCTTTTCTTTTCACAATGATAGCCAAAAATATGCTTTCAATAACAAGTATGTTCATCAAAATATAACTATTACCATAAATCATTGGTAATCATGCCATGAACATAACCATTTCAAATATCACTTTATAAAATATTTCCATGTCAAAATTTCATACTTAAGATGGTAACAAGTTCATACAATGGCAATGGCTATGGCTATACTAGTCATTTATTAAGATTCATCTTCTTTTTTAAATACTAATTTTATTTCTTTATTTTCTTGATGAAGGTTTTCATCCTATCTAACCTTCTCTTACTAATCAGAGCATAACTCCCTCAATTTAACTCTGATGTAGGTGATCTTGGTGTCCATTTCAAGATAAAACAATTATCTAAAACTATTATGTTGAATATTCTAGCGAAAAATTAAGAAACAAAGGTGATATTACTCCCTCAAAGTACAGGATAGTTCCTTTCAGATAGGTTCTGACCTTTACTGACTAATTAGACCATATCTCCCAAATTGGAACTCCAAATTGCGTTATTCCAGTTGGTAAAAATCCATGACCCATATATCTATAATTGTTATGTTGGCGCGCTATTTTAATTCCCTACAGAATATTCCCAGAAATTGAAAAACTAAAGCATTAATAACATACTCTTCCCTGAATAAACATTTTCTGACCTCTGCTTACTAATCGGATCATATCTACCTCATATGAACTCCAAATTGCATAATTCTAGTGGGTATATTTCCATGAGACATAGATATATAACTTTCATGTTAACCATTTATTTTAATTCCATACATATAATTCCCAGAAATTAAAATACAAAAGCTGTCCTAACATAATCTTCCCTGATGAACCATTTTCTGACCTTAGCTTACTAATCGGACCATATCTACCACATGTGAACTCCAAATTGAATGATTCCAGTGGCTACAAATCCATGACACACATATATTTAATTCTGATGTTAACCATTTATTTTAATTCCCTACCAATAATTCCCAGAAATTAAATTACCGAAGCTATCCTAACATATTCTTCCCTGATGATTCATTTTCTGACCTTTGACTACTAATCAGACCATAACTACCTCATATGGACTCCAAATGGAATGATTCCAGTGGGTGAAAATCCGTGACACATATATCTTTAATTCTTATGTTAACCATTTATTTTAATTCCTTATAGATTGTTCCCAGCAATTAAAATACCGAAGCTTAAAATTCTGTCAACCATAGCCATATCCATGCAGAACTATCTACACCAACCTAAGTATTCAAACATACATCACATGCAAGATCAATATGCAACATGATATAGCAACATCCATGACCAATCATCAAAGTTCTAAGATCAAAATCTCATATAAATATTATAAGTTTCAAAGGTTTTCTTCAAAAAGAAATATTGTTAAACTTACTTGGAGCACTTAGTCTCCTAGACTTCTCCTTCCTCTTTCTTCCTTTCTTCCTCTCCTTTCCTCACACTACCTTGCTTCTATTTTTGCTCTCCCTCACTTGGACGAAATTCTAATGTTATAAGGGTGGGTTTTCTTATATAGACCACCAAATAATTCACCTTTCATGATCATGGGTCTACCTTATCACAATTAGGATACACTTTGTTGAATTTTTGGAAAACAAACAACTTATGTTCTTGTCTTCCTCTTCCTTAGTCAAGATATGCATATAAAAAGGAGATTTGTATTTTGAAAATTATGATGATATGTTCTTAAGATATGGGGCAAGATCCCTTTGATTTAGGGATTCATTTCCTTTTTCTTTTGTCTTAATTAAGTATGATATATTTGCCTTTTTAAGTGGCAAATTTCTAGCCCTTGAATTTTCCTTACTTAACTAAAATTATTTGTGTAGGATAATGATGTTTTGTCATAATGCTATGTATTATTACCCACTTGCTAAAGTTATGAATGTAGGATATAGATGTTTTTGTCCTAAAGCCTTGTATTATTATGCCACTTGCCAAAATGATGAATGTAGAATCACACCACTTGTCAAATTTTTGTCTTAATGCCATGTCACTTAATCTTGATTACACTAATATTTCATCACTTTAATTTTATTTTTATTTTTATTTTTCCTCTTGGGTTTGGGCTCATTCTTGCCCATTTTCCTTACTTTGGTTAAAATTCTTCCATTCATAATGGGCTTGGTCACATTTTCATGATTTTTGGGCTATCGGTCCAATTTCTATATCCTAGTCCAAGTCTATGTTTTATTTCTTCCTTTGCCTATCCTATTGGCTTACTAAAAATTCATTTGAAGTAGAAAAACTCTATATGAAGTGTCTATAGGTTAAAGCCCAATTACGGGTGGAGATACTAAACTCAGTAACTTTTGCTCTTAAATTAAGAAAGATTACCCTAATCCGATCTTCTTGAAATTTTAAGACCTTTACTTACTTCACAAAAATTTATCTTTCTTTACCTAAGAATTTCACCTTTCTTTAACATGTTTATTTCTAATATTTCCTCTTAGATTTTCTTTCTTTACCTATTCCATTAATATTAGAACATTTCTATGCATATATGTAAGGTGAAGAATTTCTAAGGAAAATATCTAAAAATTACGGGATGTTACAAGGAGCACTAGTAGATAAGACTCTTGAGGCAGCCAGAATCCTGATATCAAATATGGCTGCCAATTCACAACAATTTGGCGTTAGGCATGATCCTCCTATTTGGCATGCCCAGGAGGTAAGTACTACTTCTCTTCAGAATCAAATATCTGAACTTACTTCTCTTGTGCGTCAAATGGCTACAGGTACACTACAGTAAGTTAAAATATGTGGAATATGCTCAGCCACAGGGCACCCAACTGACATGTGTCCTACACTTCAAGAGGAATCCACAGAACAAGCGAATACTGTAGGAGGTTTTCCTGGCCAACCAAAAATGTATGATCCATATGCCAATACATACAATCCTGGATGGAAGGATCATCCCAATTTCAGATATGGGAGTGCACAAAATAGGCCTGCAGGACAAAATTTTCAACAAAATCAACAAGCCTATTATCCTAGACAGAATGCACCCCAGGATCAACAAGTAAGTAATCCTTTGGAAGACATTGTGAAAACTCTTGTACATAACTCTCATCAATTTCAGCAAGAGACAAGAGCTAGCATTCAGAACCTGACAACGCAAGTAGGTCAGTTAGCAACCACAGTGAGTCGTTTGGATGCTCAAAACTCAGGTAAGTTACCTTCACAGACTGTGGTGAACCCCAGAGAGAATGCTAGTGCAATTGTTTTAAGGAGTGGTAAGGAGATTGAAAGTCCACGCGCACCCTCTTCTCCTAAGAAAACTGAAACATCAATTAAGGAGAAGGAAGCACCTACAGGTAAGTCTCCTTCTAATTTAAATTGTAAAGTAGTGCCTCCTTTTCCAGAAGCTCTTAAAGAGAATAGGCTAAATGAGAAAACTTCTAAATTGTATGATATCTTTAGAAAATGTGAAGTTAATATTCCCCTCCTAGATGCTATTAAGCAGGTACCAAGATATGCAAAGTTCTTGAAAGAATTATGCACTCAAAAAAGAAAGCAAAAATTGAAGGGGTTTGAAAAGGTTCAAATGAGTCAGAACGTATCTGCCATGATACAAACAAAACTCCCCACTAAATGCAAGGATCCAGGTATGTTTACCATTCTATGTAAAATTGGGGATACTCATGTTGAAAAAGCTATGTTGGATTTAGGAGCTTCCATAAATGTCATGCCATATTCTATATATGCTTCCTTGAAATTAGGACCATTGAACTCTACTAATGTGGTTATTCAATTAGCTGACAGGTCCACTGCATATCCTAAGGGAGTAATTGAGGATGTTTTGGTACAGGTAGATGATTTGGTTTTCCCTGTAGACTTTTATGTTCTAGACATGGAAAATGGGGATTTTACATCCCCAATATTATTAGGGAGACCATTTTTGAAAACCTCAAAAACAAAGATAGATGTTCACAATGGCACACTCACTATGGAATTTGATGGTGAAGTAATAAATTTTAATATGTATGAAGCCATGAAACATCCAGGTGATGATACTCCTGTTTATTCTATAGATATCTTTGATTCCCTAGCACATGATGTATTTGAATTAGATGGACAGGATAAATTGGATGTGATTGTGAGCAAATCCATAGAAGAGGATGATGGTGAGATAGACTTGGCTGAAGAAATGAAAGAGGAACTGGCTGCACTAAATGGTTTTTCAGAAGAACCACCAACAGGTAATGTTTCTTATATAGATTTACCAATTTCTGATACTTCTCTTTTACCTTCTGTGGTGCAGGCTCCTACTCCTGAACTGAAACCACTCCCTGATCATCTCAAATATGTATTCTTGGGAGAGGAAGAAACACTTCCTGTTATTATCTCCAACAAGCTTGAAAATAATCAGGAGACAAAGCTAATCCAAGTTCTTAAAGAACACTAAACTGCAATAGGTTGGACCATAGCTGATCTTAAGGGAATAAGCCCTTCTACATGTATGCACAGAATATTGATGGAAGAAGGAGCTAAACCATCTAGACAGCCCCAAAGAAGGCTAAATCCACCTATGATGGATGTAGTGAAGAAAGAAATTCTTAAATTGTTGGAGGTTGGGGTAATATACCCTATTTCAGACAGTCATTGGGTTAGCCCAGCGCAAGTGGTTCCCAAGAAAACAGGAATAACTGTGGTGAAAAATCAAAATGAGGAATTGGTACCCACCCGGATTCAAAATGGGTGGAGGGTTTGTATAGATTATAGAAAATTAAATTCTGTAACCCGAAAAGATCATTTTCCTTTACCTTTTATTGATCAAATGCTTGAAAGATTATCTGGTAAACCTTACTACTATTTTCTTGATGGTTATTCAGGCTATTTCCAGATTGCAATTGCTCCGGAAGACCAGGAAAAGACAACCTTCACTTGTCCATTTGGGACATTTGCATATAGGCGCATGCCATTTGGGCTTTGTAATGCCCCTGCCACTTTTCAAAGGTGTATGGTTAGCATATTCTCATATTACCTTGAAAAATTTATTGAGGTATTTGTGGATGATTTTTCAGTTTATGGGAATTCATTCGATGATTGTTTGCATAACCTTTCACTAATTTTGAAAAGATGTCAAGAAACTAACCTTGTTTTAAATTCTGAAAAGTGTCATTTTATGGTTGAACAAGGTATAGTTTTAGGCCATGTTGTCTCAAAAAGAGGAATAGCGGTAGATAAAGCAAAGATTGATATTATACAAACTCTACCTTATCCCACTTGTGTGCGGGAAGTTCGTTCTTTTCTTGGCCATGCAGGTTTTTATAGGAGATTCATAAAGGACTTTTCTAAGAAAGCAGCACCTATGTGCAAATTGCTTCAGAATGATGTCTCTTTTGAATTTGATGGAGAATGCAGGGAAGCTTTTAACAAATTAAAAGAGTCCTTGATTTCAGCTCCAATCATCCAAGCACCAGATTGGAACATCCCTTTTGAAATTATGTAAGATGCTAGTGACCATGCAATTGGAGCAGTACTAGGCCAAAGGATTGGAAACACATCCCATGTGATATATTATGCCTCCAGAATACTGAATGATGCCCAAAAGAACTATACCACCACTGAAAAAGAACTCTTAGCTGTAGTCTTTGCATTAGAAAAATTTAGATCATATTTAATATGCACTAAAATTATTGTTTTTACTGATCATGCAGCGTTGAGGTACTTGGTGATGAAAAAGGAGGCTAAACCTAGGATAATCAGATGGGTGCTACTGCTTAGAGAATTTGATTTAGAGATTAAAGACAAGAAAGGATCTGAAAACAGTGTAGCAGATCACCTAAGCCGCCTGACACATGTGGAAGAAAAATTGAAAATTGAAGAATTATTTCCAGATGAAAATTTATTTTCAATTTCAATTCATATGCCATGGTATGCAAACATTGTAAATTATCTGGCTACTAATCAGTTACCTCCTCTTTTAACCAGGGCAGCCAGAAATAGGATCAAGAGTGACGCCAAATACTACATATGGGACGATCCTTACCTTTGGAAGCAATGCTCAGATCAAATTATAAGAAGGTGTATTCCTAATTCTGAAGTTTTATCCATTCTAACATTCTGCCATTCTTATGCATGTGGTGAACATTTTGGAGCAAAAAGGACAGCAAATAAAGTTTTAGATTGCGGTTTCTACTGGCCTACCATATTCCGAGATTCATACCATTTTTGTAAGTCATGTACAAACTATCAAAAAACAGGTAATATCTCTAGGAAAAATGAGATGCCTCAAACACCAATATTGTTTTGTGAAATTTTTGACGTTTGGGGCATTGATTTCATGGGACCTTTTCCTTTATCAGCTGGATATAATTATATTTTGTTGGCTGTGGATTATGTCTCAAAGTGGGTGGAAGCTAAACCCACTAGGACTGATGATTCTAAAGTGGTTGCAGATTTCATTAAATCTCATATCTTTTCAAGATTTGGGATTCCAAGAGCTTTGATAAGTGACAGGGGAACACATTTTTGCAATAGGACTATTGAAGCCCTATTAAAGAAATATAATGTCACTCATAAATTATCAACTGCATATCACCCCCAGACCAATGGGCAAGCTGAAGTATCCAACAGAGAAATCAAAAATATCATTAGTAAGACAATAAATCCCAACCGCCGGGATTGGAGTCTCAGATTAGATGATGCTCTATGGGCATACAGAACAGCCTATAAGACCCCAATTGGTATGTCCCCATACAGGTTAGTATTTGGTAAAACTTGTCATCTTCCAGTTGAATTGGAACATAAAGCATTTTGGGCTATAAAGAAATTTAACATGAATGTGGAAGAAAGTGGAGAATGCAGGAAATTACAACTTCAGGAATTGGAGGAACTTAGAAACGAGGCCTACGAAAATGCAAATATTTATAAAGCCAAAACTAAACTCCTACACGATCGTATGATTTCACGTAAGGAGTTTAGCAAAGGACAGAGAGTCCTCCTCTACAATTCTAGGCTCCGATTGTTTCCAGGTAAATTTCGTTCTAGATGGGAGGGACCATTTATTGTTACTAATATTTTCCCTCATGGTGCAGTTGAAATAAAGAGCATGGATAACCAGCATAGCTTCAAAGTCAATGGGCATAGGCTTAAACCTTACTATGAAGGATTCCAGCAAGAGGAAGCACAATGGATAACTTTTCAAGACCCTCTTTGATTTTCTTTGGATCTATGTCAAGCCAACGACGTAAAACAAAGGCGCTGGTTGGGAGGCAACCCAACAATCATTCCTCTTCTTTTTCTTATTTTTCATAGTTTAATTTTCTAAAAAAAAAAAAAAAGTTTGATCTGCGGACGCGCACATGCGCCGCGGCGTCCAAAACGAGCGCCGCGGCGCTCGTCGCCCAGACTGGGCAAGCGCCGCGGCGCTTCTTACCCAAAATGGGTGAGCACCGCGACGCTCTGCGTTACAGCAGAGAGTGCCACGACGCTCTCTATAAGAGCATCGCGATGCTCTTCGTTCCCCACCTCCGTTTTTGCCTCCTTTGCAACTCCCACTCCACTTTCTTGCTTTGAATCAACCACAACCACCTCCTATTACATTTTCTTGCTGAAATTACATGATTTCTCATCTTCTTTTGCAGGATTAACTAATTCTTTCAGCTTTTGGCTTGGATTCAATGGCAATCTTCTAAGGTTCTCAAGCATTTTTGATCTCACACTTTCCAGCCACAAATCACGCTGCATTTGGTACGATTTACGTTGTTTTTCCTGCTAAAGTTGATCTCTACACTTCCTTGCTACTGGTTTTTATTGCATTGGGACTCCAAGCTACGAATCTACCATCCATTCTCCCCATTTTTCAAGAGTGCACACTAGGTGTTTGATAAAACGCCCCAGTGAGTTTGCGAAGTGCAATGGCCCCCAAAACTTCCAAATTAGGCATCTCTAAGAGGAAGAACAGAGCTGAGGACCCTCCGGCATTCGACACCGGAGCTTTTGTGACTGAAGCGGTTTATCAACACCACATCAAAGTGGTGGTGCATAAGCCTATAGTTCCAGAACGTGGATTTCTGGTCACCGAAGGGCTACCTCACAGAGACAATATCCTCCATAGGCATTGGGAGATTTTTTGCAGGAACCCCGAACCAGGAGTTATTCCCATAGTTCAAGAGTTCTACTCCAATGCTACAGTTCACGAACGTCATCAAGCAAGGGTTAGAGGCAAGATGGTGCCATTCACTCCGCACGCTATTAATGAATTTTATTCCCTGCCAGATATTGAGGATGATGAATATACGACGCTTCTTCAATCTTACATTGAGTTTGAGGACGTTATTTGCACTCTATGCTACAGGGGGGCATCCTGGAAATTGGATAGCAATGGCCATCCGTTATACCTTGCTAGAGCTGACATGAATAAAGTGGCTAAAGCATGGCACTATTTCGTCTCAGCCAGATTCATGCCCAGCCTCAACATGAGTCAAGTCAGGCGGGAAAGGGCCATTTTGCTTTATGCAGTACTAAAAGGGCTTTTTATTGATGTAGGCAAGGTTATTCATAGGCAGCTGCTTGGCTGTATCAGTGCTAGAGGCGGCTCCCTATTTGCCCCTAGTTTAATTACTGGTCTATGTCAGAAAGCAGGCGTAAGCTGGGATTCCACTGAGGCTCTCATTCACCCGATGAAGCCTATTTCCTATGCAGACATCCAAAAATACAAGGGCCATGAAGAAGCAGCAGAGGAGGAGCTAGGGATTCAGCCAATACCTACGGCGGAACCGGGAAGCAGCTCAGCTCCACCACCATCCCAGCATACCATTGAAGATTTATGGAAGCGCACAGAGTATCTGAGCCATCAAATGAACGATCTGGCCCTCTATCAGCACTCTATTGCACAGCATCATCATGCGTGTTTTAGCCAGTTAGCTCATGCCCTGAACCTCCCGATTGCTTTCCCGGCACCTCCTGAACCACCCTTTAGGCCTGCACCTGAACATGATGAGATGGATGGTGATCACTAGTCAGGGAAGTTTCACTGCACCCCTCCTTATGTCTTTATTTGTCCCTTTTATATTCTCTTTTATATTCTTACATTGAGGACAATGTATGTTTTTAAGTGTGGGGGGGTCACTTTATAATTCAGCTGGATGACTGTATAATATATCATACACGTGTGCAGTTTCCTACTTTGATACATTTTATGATATGTGCACTTTTAATCTTGTTATGAGGTGAGCATGTGAACAAAATTTCAATTTATGAGTTTGTGATAGCTGAACCAATAGCCAATGATATAACTGTTTAAATTACTTATAGTTCTTGAGAGATGTAGGAAAGTCATAATTATGTGTAATTTTAATTTCTTTTCAATTTATGATTACCTATTTTCTGAAAATCCTGAAATTCTTTTGCATAGTAATTTTGGATATTTAATTTGTCTTTTACTTAGAAAAAGATTATATAACTCAAAATTATTTTATGATCTCATTTAAATTTCTAGAACTTATTTAAATGCTACTTGAGGCGAAATCCTAGGCTAATTCGAACAATTAGGAGATGATTTAGGCATTTCTTTTTGAGATTGAGCCTTTCAAGCTTAACCCAAACAAGTGAATATCCTTAGAACCTTTATTTTGAGCTTAATTAACATTTTATTCTATACCCACAAAATAGCCAAGACCAATTTTTTTTTTGTGATTAACACCTTTATTTTTTCTACCTGATTCACTCACTCTATGATTAATTTCTGAATATTTGTTTTATAGATCTATATTAATGAAAGGGTGGAAGGGTGGAGCAAGGACAAAAAGAAAGAAAAAAGAAAAAAGAAAAATATATATATTTATATTTTCTCAAAAGACTAACGAAAGTCTATCCAGTGATTGAAAAAAGAAGAAATAGAGAATCAAAGAAAAGTAGAATGCAGAAAAGCAAGGAAATAAGTGTGGGGGAAAAACTTCCCCCAATCATGAGAATTAGCTCAAATAGATCAGAGTTAATCATGTGATGTTGGGGGATTGAGCTTTAAAATTATATCTTTTATCTCACCCCATAGCCTAGCCACATTACAAGCTGAGGTAAGTCCTTTCGATCCTAAAAAATAGTTTTAGCCTACATTAGTGGAGAGTAGCATGAAAAATAAGCCTATGGAAATTTTAAATAGAGAGCCATGCTATAATTCCTGAGATATATAAGCTCATTTAGGTAAAAGAAAATTTAATTATCTAAATACACACACACACTATGGATTTTAGGGAATAAATTATAAATTGCTTTTGAATTAAATGTTGCACATGGTCATGACATTTTCTGAAATTTCTTCAAAAGCATACAATTTTCACTATGAGGCAGCATATTGGTAAGCCATTCACTCATTTCATGTATTGAATTCTGTTTACATGAATCAATGTTTGCTTGAGGACAAGCAAAAGAGTAAGTGTGGGGGTATTTGACATGCTATAAAATAAGCATGTTTTTGACATGTTTTAAGTTGCTTTTTATTTAATTTTAGTAGAAAATAGGTATGAATTAACTAAGTGTTGTGTTTTGTGTTTTAAGAATAATAAAGAAGAAATAAAGAGGAAAATAGAGAGAAAATCATAGAAAAATGCTGATTTTTGACCTTGTGTCATTAATTGAGGCATCTCTCACTCATTTGGACTCTGATTAAGGTGATTTCAGCGGCTATGGAAAGAAGAGACATAGAGCTACAACTTTCATGTTCGGCACTTCGGCAAACTCCAGAAGAATCTGGGCATCGCGGCGCTCACAATGGAGCACCGTGGCGCCACGGTAAGACAATCCGAAGCGCCGCGGCGCTACCCAGGACATAGCACTGCGGCGCTCAACCCATGGCGCCGCGGCGCCTTAGCTCTCTCGACAAAGAGCGCCGCGGCGGTGACTGAGGGCGCCGCGGTGCCCCGTGGCTTCATCTTTGTAGCGCCGCGGCGCTCCACTTAAGCGCCGCGGCGCCCGTGCACCGTAGGGGACTTGCTGATTTCGCAATTTTAGGTCGTTTTCGCTCAAAATTGAAGGGAATGGACGGGAATTTGACCTAAAACACATTCTGACTTCGATTTAGAGAGTGGAGTCTATAAAAAGAGAGGAAAGCAACCAGAGAAGGCATCCAATTCATCACCGAATTCTTCATCTACATTCTTCAATTCTTCTTTTGTTTATCTTATGGCCCTACGTGGCTAATTCTCTTTAGTTGGTTGAGGTGAGTTGAAACCTCAAGGGATTTTTATACATTGTGAGATGTGGATTTGATGTTATTATTTCAATTTCTTTTAATATTGATTGTACATCTGTTCTTATTCTTAATGATTATTCATATGATTGCTAGGAGGCCTACTATTATTTTGTCTGTTTTAATCTACCGCTGAATTGTGTTTTGAACAAAGTTTTCAATTCTGCGATTCGTGAGGCAAATAGGTTTGAGGGTTTTGGATTATAAATCATTGAACCTATGATGAATGATTAACTAAATTAAATATAACCGATGTGTTTATATTTGTTTAGCTCTGTCAGTTTCTCTAGTTCTTCATGCGGTTAGCAAGTTATGTTTTACCGATGTGCTAAAATATGGCTTGTTAATTAGGGTTTAATTAGTGCGATTGTCATTAATTTGCTAGACTTAAGGAGAAATGGGGTTAAAACCCCAATGATAGATATTCATTTGCAGATTGATTATGATGTCGATGATCAATGTAATCCCTTGACGGTGGATACTAACCGAAACCAACGTCTTTATTATTAATCACTTTCGCTTATTTATTTTCATTATTGTTTATTTTACTTAACTTGCGATCATCAATTCCCCCTTTTTTATCACATAAGGTAATTCCAGTCTCTATGGGATCGACCCTTACTCCCACTACTACAGGTTAGTTTTGAGGTAAGGTATTAATTTGGGTGCACCTGCGACAGTGCGCACCAGAATCACGCGAGACGAATGTCGTGGCGTTCGTAAGTAGTTCTTCTTTCTAACGTGTCAATATTTTTGAATTTTTACCACCGTCATTCAGATGCACGATAATGCCCCTTAGGGTTTCTCAACGGCCCGATTCCATTACTGCCAACTCTGAATCACGGATAACCAATTTTGTGTTGCTCCTAAGGAGTTCTTGTTTTCAACTCGTCAACTTTTTTGTATTTTTGCCACCGTCAACCAGATGTACGAAAATGCCACCTAGGGTTTCTCGATGGACCAATTCGACTGTCGGCTACTCAAAATCAGGCAAAACGTAGGTCATGGTGTTCCTAAGGAGTTCTTCTTTTCAACGAGTCCACTTTTTTTTTTTTTGCCATCGTCATATGGATGCACGAAAGTGCCCCTTAGGGTTTCTCGACAACTTGATTCGACTGCCGACTACTCGGAATCACGAGAAACGAAGGTTGTGGCATTCCTAAGAAGTTCATGCTTTCAACGTGTCCACTTTTTATTATTTTCCACACCATCAGTCGGATGAATAAAAATGCACCCTAAGGTTTTTCGACGGCCCGATTCGATCGTTAGCTAGTCCGAATCACGCGAAACGAACGTCATTGTGTTCCTAAACTGTTGTTGATACAAATGAAAATAGTTTTTTGTATTTTGGCACTGTCAATTGGATGCACGATAATGCCTCTTACGGTTTCTCGACAGCCCGATTCCACTGCCGGCTACTCGAAAGTACTGAAAACGATGGTCGTGGCATTCCTATAGAGTTCTTGTTTTCAATGAGTCCACTTTTTATTATTTTCCCCACCATCATCCGAATGCAAAAAAATGCCCCCTAAAGTTTCTCGATGGACCGATTCGACTGTCGGCTAGTTGGAATCACGCGAAACGAACGTCATGGCGTTCCTAAGCAATTCTTCTTTCTAACGTGTCAGTTTTTTTGTTCTTACGCCACTGACATTCGGATGCATGATAATGCCCCTTAGGGTTTCTCAATGACCCATTCCACTGCTGGCAACTCAGAATCACGTGAAACGAAGGTCCTGTTGTTCCTAAGGAGTTCTTGTTTTCAACCAGTCAACTTTTTTGTATTTTTACCACCGTCATCTGGATGTACGAAAATGCCACCAAGGGTTTTTGGACAGCCCAATTCGACCGTCGGAAACTCGAAATTAGGCAAAACATAGGTCATGGTGTTCCTAAGGAGTTCTTTTTTCCAACAAGTCCACCTTTTTTTTTTACAACCCTCATTCGGATTCACGAAAAGCCCACCTATGGTTTCTTTACAGCCAGCTTGGACCGCCGGCTACTGTTGTGTCTATTTTATAATTAACAGCATGTGCACAGCATAGCTGTAGCTTGTCCGACGAGTACATGTCGTATCCCACAGAGAACAATGTCAATTACTAGAATGATGCAAAATATGCTATCCAAATCGATGTAATGTGATAAAAAGTTTGTCACAATTAAACTAACAAGCAATTCATTTAATAAAAGCCTAGGGTTAGGGTTCGCCACACTTATGATATTCAACATTCAACTTATACCTCTAATTGCAATTATTTAGGTTATTTGGGATGGTTTAGCCTTAATTAACTAGCAACCTCTTTCAAGCGTTACTAATCATACCTAGGTTAATCCAATTGCCTACTTTCATGGTTCTTAGTTCAACCTAAGTCCATTAAGTTCTATGCCAACCATGGAATACAATTAATCGATTTTCTTGTGCCCACTAATTGATTCATTCCTAGAGAACCTAAAACTACTTTTGTGATTAAGATATCCCTAATTAACTATTTGGTTTAAGTATTAATTTTCACCTTTCAGTTCATCAATTAATATCCTAAGATGTGATCAAACATTGGCTAGACATTCATCAACTCATATAATCAATGCATAACAGTCAATCCTAATTAACCATGGATAATACAATTAGGGTTCCAATGATTCAATTTGCACAATATATCATCACATCATAAGTGGGTTTACCGAAACCCTAGATCAAATCTACTCAAGCAAGATAGAAAGATAAATCATAATCAAATTCATTAAAGTAATCATCAATGTTCAATACAAACCAAGAGAAAGAGTAGTAGAGATGAGTGTAGAGATAGAAAGATAGAACCTGAATTGCTGAATGTAAAGAATAAGAGATACACACTTAAATCAATCTCAAATCTATTCTAAGAACATAAATTAAACATTAATCCTAGTAAAAACCTAATTTAATGGTGTTTCCTAAGCCTAAAACTGAGTAAAAGAAGATCTGAATGCATCTAGATGCCTTTGGCTGTGTTTTCCCATCAATATATAACACTTTGGCTGGTCAAAACCCTAAAAATTTCGGTGTGTACAGACTTGAAGCACAGCCGTGCTTCGGGTTGGATTCTGGGGCTTTCTGCATCTTTTGTACAGAGCACGGCCTGGCCGTGCTTCAAGCACACCAAGCACGGCTTGGTCGTGTTGGGGGTTGCCATTTTCCTTTCTTGCCAATTTTTGGGGTGTTGCCTCCTTACTTCCTCCTTAGCATGTTCCAAATCCATATGGCATTTCTCATAGGTGCTTTCCCTTGCTTCTTGGCCTTTTTTGCTCTCCTACAAATATAAAACAAACCAAAGCAGTATCCAGAGCAAAGCATAACCAAATGTGGGGAAATAATCACAAGTTTACTACTAATTAGGGGACAAAATATAACCATTAAACACTCAAATTTCCACTTTATCAGCTACCCGAAATTACAGGAAATGAAGGTGGTGGCATTTTTTAGGAGTTCTTGTTTTAAAGGAGTCTAATTTTTTTCATTTTTACCACCGTCATCTAGATGTACGAAAATGCCCCCTAGGGTTTCTTGATGGCTCGATTTGGCCGTCGGATAGTCAAAATCACGTGAAACAAATGTTGTGGCATTCTTAAATTGTTGATCTTTCCAACAAGAATAGTTTTTGTATTTTTTCCACCGTCATTTGGATGAACGATAATCGTCTTAGAGTTTCTCGACGGCCCGAATCGACAGCTAGCTACTCGAAGTCACAGGAAAGGAAGGTCGTGGCGTTTCTAAGGAGTTCTTTTTTCTATCAACCCCCCTTTTTGTATTTTCACCACCGTCATCCGGATACACAAAAATGCCCTCTAGATTTTCTCAACAGCCCGTTTTGATCGCCTGCTTACCAAAATCACCCAAAACGAATGTCGTGGCGTTCCTAAGCAATTCTTCTTTCCAACATGTCAATTTTTTTTTGTATTTTCGCCTCCATCATTCAGATGCACGATAATGCCCCTTAGGGTTTCTCGAGGGCTCGATTCCACTGCTGGCTAATCGAAATCACAGGAAACGAAGGTCGTGGTGTTTCTAAGGAGTTCTTCTTTCCATCAAGCCCCATTTTTGTATTTTCACCACCGTCATCCGGATGTACAAAAATGCCCTCTAAAGTTTCTAGACGGCCTGTTTCGATCGCCTGCTAATCAAAATCACCCGAAACGAATATCAAGGCTTTCCTAAGCAATTCTTCTTTCCAACATGTCAATTTTTTTGTATTTTCGCCAATGTCATTCAGATGCACGATATTGCCCCTTAAGGTTTCTCGATGGCCCGATTCCACTGCTGGCAACTCGAAATCACGAGAAATGAAGGTCTTGTTGTTCCTACGGAGTTCTAGTTTTCAACCAATGAACTTTTTTGTATTTTTGTAACTGTCATCTGTATATAGGAAAATGCCACCTAGGGTTTGTGGATGGCCCAATTCGACCCCATCTACTCGAAATCAGGCAAAACGTAAGTCATGGCGTTTCTAAGGAGTTCTTGTTTTAAACGAGTCCAATTTTTCTTATTTTCGTCAACGTCATTTGGATGCACAAAAATGCCCCTTAGGGTTTCTCAAAGGCCCGATTCGACCGCCGACAAGTCAGAATGTTGTGAAACGAAGGTTGTGGCATTGCTAAGCATTTCATCTTTCCAACAAGTATACCTTTTTTATATTTTTACCTTCGTCATTCAGATGCACGATAATGCCCCTTAGGGATTCTTAACGGCTCAATTTGACTGCCGGCTACTCTAAATCATGGGAAACGAAGGCCAGGGCATTTCTAAAGAATTCTTGTTTTCAATGAATCCACTTTTTATTATTTTTCCCACCATCATCCGGATTCATAAAAGTGCCCCATAGTGTTTCTCGAGGGCCCGATTCGGCCGTCGTTTAGTCGGAATCACACGAAACAAATATCATGGCATTCCTAAGCGGTTATTCTTTCCCATGTGTCAATTTTTAAGTATTTTTGCCTCCATCATTCGGATGGATGATAATTACCCTTAAGGTTTCTTGACGGCTTGATTCCACTATTGGCAACTTAGAATCACAGGAAACGAAGTTCTTGTTGTTCTTTAGGAGTTCTTGTTTTCAACCAGTCAACTTTTTGGTACTTTTGCCACCGTCTTCAAGATGTACAAAAAAGCCACCTAGGGTTTCTGGACGGCCCAATTCGACCACCGATTACTCGAAATCAGACAAAAATGCTGGCAAGGGTTTCTCGACTGTTTGATTTGACCGTTGGCTAGTCGGAATCACAAGAAAGGAAGGTCATGGCGTTCCTAAATTGTTGTTCCTTCCAACGAGTATAGTTTTTGGTATTTTTCGCCATCGTCAATTGAATGCACAAAAATGCCCCTTAACGTTTCTTGACGTCTCCATTCGGCTACCGGCTAGTCAGAATCTTGGGAAACGAAGGTCTTGGCATTTCTAAGGAGCTCTTTTTTGCAACGAGTCACCTTTTTTGTATTTTCGCCTCCTTCATGTGGACGCGCCAAAATGCCCACTAGGGTTTCTCAACCTCCCGATTTGACTGCCGACTACGTAGAATCACGCAAAACGACGGTCATGGCATTCCTAAGGAGTTCTTCTTTCCAACGAGTCATCTTTTTTGTATTATCGCTATTGTCATCCGAATGCATGAAAATGCCCCTTAGGGTTTCTCGACAGCCTGATTCGACCGCCACCTACTCAAAATAACGCGAAACAAAGGTCGTGGCGCTCCTAATGAATTCTTCTTTCCAACGAGTCAAGTTTTTCTAATTTTTACCACCGTCATTCAGATGCAGGAAAATGCCACCTTGGGTTTCTCGACGTCCCAATTCAACTGCCTACTATGCAGAATCATGGTAAACGAATGTCGTGGAGTTACTAAGCAGTTCTTCTTTCCAACAAGAAAACTTTTTTGTATTTTTGCTATCATCATACGGATGTACGAAAATGCCCCTTAGGGTTTCTCGACAGCTCGATTAGACTGCCTGCTACTCGGAATCACGCGAAATGAAGGTCATGGCATTCCTAATAAGTTCTTCTTTCCATCAAGTTAACTTTTTTTTTTATTTTCCTCTCCGTCATCTGGAGGCAAGAAAATGCCAACTAGGGTTTCTCGATGGCCTGATTCGACTGTTGGTTAGTCGAAGTCACTCGAAACGAAGGTTGTGGCATTCCTAAGCATTTCTTCTTTCTAACGAGTATAATTTTTTATATTTTTGCCACCGTTATTCGAATGCACGATAATGGCTCTTAGGGTTTCTCGACGGCCCGAATCCACTACCTACTACTCGAAATCACATGAAACGAAGGTCGTGGCGTTTTTAAGTAGTTCTTCTTTTGAATGAGTCCACTTTTTATTACTTTCCCCACCATGATCCGGATGCACAAAAATACCCCCTACGGTTTCTCAAGGGCCCATAAGTCAGAATCATGCGAAACGAACGTCGTGGCGTTCGTAAGCAGTTCTTCTTTGTAACATGTCAATATTTTTGTATTTTTACCACCGTCATTCGGATGCACAATAATGCCCCTTAGGGTATCTCGACAGCCCAATTCCACTTTTGGCAACTCAGAATCACATATAACCAATGTCGTGTTGTTCCTAAGTAGTTCTTGTTTTCAACCCGTTAACTTTTTAGTATTTTCGCCACCATCAACCAGAAGTACAAAAATGCCACCTAGGGTTTCTATATGGCCCAATTCGACTATTGGCTATTGGAAATCAAGCAAAACATAGGTTGTACTGTTCCTAAGGAGTTTTTCTTTCCAATGAGTCCACTTTTTTTTTGCCACCGTTATCTGGATGCACAAAAATGCCCCTTGGAGTTTCTCGAAGGTCCGATTCGTCCGTCGACTACTCGAAATCACGAGAAATGAAGGTCGTGGTGTTCCTAAGGAGTTCTTTCCATCAATATGTCCATTTTTTATTATTTTCCCCATCGTCAACTCGATGAATAAAAATGTACCCTAGGGTTTTTCGACGGCCCAATTCGATCGCCAGCTAGTCGGAACACGCAAAACGAACGTCGTGGCATTCCTAAGCAATTCTTCTTTTGAACGTGTCAATTTTTTTGTGTTTACGCCACCGTCATTTGGATGCACGATAATGCCCCTTAGGGTTTCTCGATGGCCCATTCCACTGCTGGCAACATAGAATCACGGGAAACGAAGGTCGTGTTGTTCCTAAGGAATTCTTTATTTCAACCAGTCAACTTTTTTGTATTTTCGCCACCGTCATTCGGATGTACGAAAAAGCCACCAAGAGTTTTTGGACGGCCCAATTTGACCGACGACAACTCGAAATTAGGCAAAACATAGGTCAGGGTGTTCCTAGGGAGTTCTTTCCAACGAGTCCAGTTTTTCTTTTTTTTGCCACCGTCATTCGGATTCACGAAAATGCCTCGTATGGTTTCTTGACGGCCTGATTGGACAGCCGGCTACTCGAAATCACGGGAAACCAAGGTGGTGGCATTTCTTAGGAGTTCTTGTTTTCAAGGAGTCCAATTTTTTTTTCGCCACCGTCATCTAGATGCACGAAAATGCCCCTTAGGGTTTCTTGATGGCTCGATTTGGCCATCGGCTAGTCAAAATCACATGAAACGATTGTTGTGGCATTCTTAAACTGTTGTTCTTTCCAACGAGAATAGTTTTTGTATTTTTGCCACCGTCATTCGGATGAACAATAATGCGTCTTAGAGTTTCTCGATGGCCCGAATCGACAGCTGCTTACTCGAAGTCACGGGAAAGGAAGGTCGTGGCGTTTCTATGGAGTTCTTTTTTCTATCAATCCCCCTTTTTTATTTTCGCCACCGTCATCCGAATACACCAAAATGCCCTCTAGATTTTCTCAACGGCCCGTTTCGATCCCCTGCTTATCGAAATCACCCAAAACGAATGTCGTGGCATTCCTAAGAAATTCTTCTTTCCAACATGTCAATTATTTTTGTATTTTTGCCTCCGTCATTTAGATGTACGATAATTCCCCTTAGGGTTTCTCGAGAGCCCGATTCCACTCCTGGCTAATCGAAATCACAGGAAATGAAGGTCGTGGTGTTTCTAAGGAGTTCTTCTTTCCATCAAGCCCCCTTTTTGTATTTTCACCACCATTATCCGGATGTACAAAAATGCCCTCTAAAGTTTCTAGACGGCCCGTTTCGATCGCCTGCTAATCAGAATCACCCGAAACGAATGTCAAGGCGTTCCTAAGCAATTCTTCTTTCCAACATGTCAATTTTTTTGTATTTTCGCCAATGTCATTTGGATGCACGATAATGCCCCTTAAGGTTTCTCGATGGCCCGATTCCACTGCTGGCAACTCGAAATCACAAGAAACGTAGGTCGTGTTGTTCCTACGAAGTTCTAGTTTTTAACAAGTGAACTCTTTTGTATTTTCGCAACCGTCATCCGAATATACGAAAATTCCACCTAGGGTTTCTGGATGGCCCAATTCAACCGCCAGCTACTCAAAATTAGGCAAAATATAAGTCGTCGCATTTCTAAGGAGTTCTTGTTTTCAACGAATCCAATTTTTCTTATTTTTGACAACATCATCCGAATGCGCAAAAATTTGCCCTAGGGTTTCTCAAAGGCCCGATTCAACTGCCGACTTGTTGTAATCTCGCGAAACGATGGTTGTGGCGTTGCTAAGCATTTCTTATTTCCAACGAATATTTTTTTTTATATTTTTGCCTCCGTCATCCGGATGAACGATAATGCCCTTTAGGGTTTCTCAACAGCTCGATTCGATTGTCGGCTACTTTAAATCATGGGAAACGAAGGTCGTGGCGTTCCTAAAGAGTTCTTGTTTACAATGAGTCCCCTTTTTATTATTATTCCCACCATCATCTAGATACATAAAAATGAGCCATAGTGTTTCTCGAGGGCTCGATTCAGCCGTCGGCTAGTCAAAATCACTCGAAACAAATGTCATGGCATTCCTAACCAGTTCTTCTCTCCAATGTGTCAATGTTTTGGTATTTTCACCTCCATTATTTGGATGCAGGATAATCTGTAACAACTTTTTATTTATTTATTTATCATACAATATAGAGTTCGCATACACGTCGTTGATCAAAACGTACGCACAACAAAATCAAACACATAAATAACTATATCTTATTTATTATGGTTGACCAATTCCGAAGATATAGGTGCGGGTGGTTGCACCTTCACCGGGATCTGAACCAACTCGACCACAAACATATTATTTGATTCTGGGATCTGCCCAACATAAAGTAACTCGATCCAACGTACACTAAAAGCTAGAGCCATAGAAAAATCTACATGACTAATTTTCAAAACATAATATGAAAATATAGTGAGAATTAAATCCCAGTAAGTTCAACAATAAATCATCATCAATATAGCTCATCACGTCATGTTCAGCTGTATAAACTACAGTAAATATCTTTGGTCACATGAATGCACTATATCTATGCACATGAGAATCATACAGTAATGACATGTATGACAGGATTAATTATTTTCAGAATATCATATGATAACTATCAATTTATTTTCATATCAAGCTACCCCCGTCAGGGTGAGTATTTTCTACTCTTCGGTAAGAGCTTTTCTCGCTCCGTCCGACAAGACCTACTTTCTCTTTCTTTTCTCATTAACATAATCATAACCGTTGATAGGGCGTCCCCCACTGGTGCACCACACAGATTGCCATGTGAACGTGCTCATTTCTTTTCTTTTTACAATGATAGCCAAAAATGTGCTTTCAATAACAAGTATGTTCATCAAAATATAACTATTACCAAAAATCATTGGTAATCATGCTATGTACATAACCATTTCAAATATCACTTTATAAAATATTTCCATGTCAAAATTTCACACTTAAGATGGTAAGAAGTTCATACAATGGAAATGGCTATGGCATATACTAGTCATTTATTATTTTCAATTATAAGATTCTTTTTTTTTAAATATTAATTTTATTTCTTTATTTTGTTGATGCAGGTTTTCATCCCATCTAACCTTCTCTTACTAATAAGAGCATAACTCCCTTAATTTAACTCCGATGTAGGTGATCTGGGAGTCAATTTCAATCTAAAACAATTATCCAAAACTATGATGTTGAACTGTTTAGCGAAATATTATGAAATTAATGTGATATTACTCCCTCAATGTACAACTTATTTCTTCTCGAATAGGTTCTGACCTCTGCCTATTAATCCATCCATATCTCCCTCTTAACAATTCCAAATTCAGTGATTCCAGTGGCTACAAATCTGTGACACATATATCTATAATTCATATGTTAACTATGTATTTTAATTCCCTACATAATTTTCCCAGAAATTAAAACACAGAAGCTATCCTAACATAATCTTCCCTGATTAACTATTTGCTGACCACTGTTTACTAATCAGACCATATCTACCTCATATGGACTTCAAATTGCGTAATTCCAGTGGCTAAAATTCCGTGACACATATATCTATAATTCTTATGTTAACCATTTATTTTAACGCCCTACAAAATATTCCTAGAAATTAAAAAATAAAACCTATCCTAACATGTTCTTCCCCGATTAACCATTTCTTCAACACTGTTTACTAATCAGACCATATCTACCTCATATGGACTCCAACTTCAGTGATTCCAGTGGATAAAAATCTGTGACACATATATCTATAATTCTTATGTTAACCATTTATTTTAATTCCCTACACAAAGTTACCAAAAATTAAAATACAGAAACTATCCTAAAATATTCTTCCCTGATTAACCAATATTTGACCATTGCCTACTAATCGGATCATATCTACCTCATATGGACTTCCAATTGAGTGATTCCAGTGGCTAAAAATCTGTGAGACATAGATCTACATTTTTCATGTTAACCATTTGTTTTTATTCCTAACTGATTCTTCCCATAATATTAAAAATAGAAGCTTAAAAGTTTGTCATCCATAGCCATACCTATGCAAAACTATCTACACTAGCCTAAGTATTCAAACATACATAATATGTAACATGATATAGCAACATCCATGAACAATCATCAAAGTTCTAAGATCAAAATCCCATATAAATATTATAAGTTTCAAAAGTTTTCTTCAAAAAGAAATATTATTAAACTTACCTTGAGCACTTAGTCCTCTAGATTTCTCCTCCCTCTTTCTTCCTTTCTTCCTCTGCTTTCCTCACTCTACCTTACTTCTAATTTTCCTCTCCCTCACTTGGACGAAATTCTAAAGTTATAAGGGTGGTTTTTGCTTACATAGACTATCAAATAATTTACCTTTCATAATCATGAGTCTACCTTATCACAATTAGGATGCACTTTGTTGAATTTTCGGAAAACAAACAACTTATGTTCTTGTCTTCCTCTTCCTTAGTCAAATTATGCATAAGAAAAGGAGATTTGTATTTTGAAAATTATGATGATATGTTCTTAAGATAAGGGACAAGGTCTCTTTGATTTAGGGATTTATTTCCTTTTTCTTTTGTCTTAATCAAGTGTGATAGGTTTGCCTTTTTAGGTGGCAAATTCCCAACCCTTGAATCTTCCTTGCTTAGCTAAAATTATTTGTGTAGGATAAAGATGTTTTGTCATAATGCTATCTATTATTACCCACTTTCTAAAATTATGAGTGAAGGATATAGAGTTTTTGTCCTAATGCCATGTATTATCATACCACTTGCTAAAATTATGTAGGTAGGATATCACACCACTTGCTAAATTTTTGTCTTAATGCCATGTCACCTAATCTTGATTACACCTTTATTCCATCACTTTATTTTTTCTCTTGGGTTTGGACTCATTCTTGCCCATTTTCTTTACTTTGGTTAAATTTCTACCTTTCATAATGGGCTTGTCACATTTTTATGATTTTTGGGCTACCGGTCCAATTTCTATATCCTAGTCCAAGTCTATGTTTTATTTCTTCCTTAGGCTATCCTCTTGTTAAAAATTCATGTGAAGTAGAAAAACTCTATATGAAGTGTCCATAGGTGAAAACCCAATTTATGGGTGGAGATACTAAACTTAGTAACTTTAATTCTTAAATTAGGAAAAATTACCCTAATCCAATCTTCTTGAAATTTTAATACCTCTATTTACTTCACAAAAATTTATCTTCCTTACCCAAGAATTTCAACTTTCTTTAGTATATTTATTTCTAATTTTTTCTCTTAGGTTTTCTCTCTTTACCTATTTCATTTATGTTAGAACATTTCTATGCATACACGTAAGGTGAAGAATTTTTAAGGATTATATTTTCTTAGATATCTAAAAATTGTCTAATAAATTTTATTTTTTTGCAGGATGTTACATTCTTCCCCCGTAAGAAATTTGGTCCCTGAATTTCAACCCATCCTATCACATGTAGGGAATGAAATTAAAGCACAATTCAGAGTTATCAACTTTATTACCCAAATAATTAAGGATATCTTTTCTGTATATCATCCTTACTTTTTAATATATCTATTCACTTGAGTGATTTTTCCATATAACTTAACCGTAAGGATTTCTTTCATCCATAAGTTCTTCACTTTATATCCTCTAGCTCACATGGATATATCTATGGGTCGATATTCGAAAAAACACACATAAAGGAACATATTCACCTTCATATTGGGTAACTATCTTTTCTTATTCCAAACTTCTATCAAGTCATTTTTGGTTTTAATATATCAACATCATCCCATGAATATCATCATCCTAATCTATCATCTATTTTTATCCTAAAATCCTTTAATCAATATGTTAAATATACGTAGCAATAAATCCACAAAACCTTTTATAACGATTATGTACCATTGACACATGTCTAATAATTCCAACTTACCTCATCACAGTAATTCTATACCATTTTATTAACACCATTAAACTCATTGTCAAAAATTTCAATTATTTTTTCTATCATATCCAAAAGCACCTCATTCTAGCTTATGTCAATCCTATTTAATTCACCCAATCATTTCAAGAAGATTTTTGCTAACAATTACTCATACATGAATTCTCAATTCCAACATAATTCACATCCTAGATACTAAACTCAATTTAGCATGATATAAACCTTTAACACAAATATCTTGATCACTTACATTATATTCGGACATAGTTCTCAGAATATTCTCTATATTTCCAAATTAAGAGTTCAAAGATTAATTTAAATCCTACTTCTCATATTTTATTCCTCAAGAACTTTAACACCATTAATTCTCTTGATTACATTCGTCAAAACACCATAATAGTTGAGTTTCAAATATAATAATAATAAATTAATAAATAAATTAACTTTTCTTGTAATATGGGAAAATAATCTTGCATTTAATGCCAAATATTAATGTAGGACAATGCAGTAGAACAGACGAAAAGCATAATAAAGAATGGTGCTGAAATAGAAAGTCAAAAGTTTGGACAAACCATTAGAGAGAGTTAAAATCGGTGGCCGTAATTCTTGAAAATCTAAAAACAAAAATTTAGCTATTATATCTGCAAAAATCGGTGGCCGCAAGGTTTGAATATATGTGCCAAAATCTACTTTAAATCTGTTGGTATTTGGTGGAAAGATATCACATGAAAAAAAAACATTTCTGATCTTATAAAAGTATGTGAAAATCAAAGAATACGTAGTTAACTGGTAGGATGCAGTTGATTGCTTCAAAATAGATGTAATCAATCAACTGTAAAATAACCAATCCAAATTAAAATTTCTCAAAATAGCTAGTCGATTTAATAATAACAATAGTCGACTGGAAAAAATATTGGAAAAACAAAATAAATCATTTGATTGTCCTTCTTTAACAACTAACTTGTTTACATTTTCACTTTCTTTTGTTTTTTCAATTACGCCTATCACCTACAACTTCTCTACAAGAATCAAGATATCAAGGTTTCATCAAAGACAACAAAAACAAATTTCTGATGATATCTTAACCTTATTCTCTTTATATGCCTAATATGAGCGACTATCACAACTACTATACATATACATGCTTGCCGTCAGTTTAGAAAATTTCACCTTCAATTTAGTTGATATCTACCAATCACTCACATAACTGTTCTAATTATTCCTGGCCTATTTGCATAGCTATCATAAGTATGCCATTCTCCGAGTTCTATAAATGCACACGTTAATATCTTTACTTTCATACTCCAAGTCAAGGTGTGTGCAACTATGGAGGGAATCGCATTTCGTCAATTTTGAAATATTTGTGTCTTTTTGTGGTTCTAGTCCTAGAAAAGATGGAGAGTATGTGAAAGCTGCACAAAACTTGGGTATGGTACTGGCCAGAAGAAAAATTCATTTAGTTTATGGTGGAGGTTACCGTGGGTTAATGGGGTGTGTGTCTATAGCTGCCCATGTAGGAGGATGCCAAGTTCTAGGTATTATTCCTACAGCTCTAGCTGCATCTAACATTGTAGGAAAAATAATTGGGGAAGAGTTTAGGGTAGCTTCCATGCATGAACGCATGGCTAGAATGATGAGCAATATTGATGCCTTCATTGCCTTACCAGGTGGTTTTGGTACTTTAGAAGAGATTTTCCAAATAATTTCTTGGGCACAACTGAATATGCATCACAAATCGATAGGTTTGTTAAATGTTAATCACTTCTTTGATGGTCTGTTGTCTTTTCTTGATCATGCTGTGGAACAAAGGTTCATTTCACACTTAGCACGACGAATTCTCATCTCACCTTCAAATGCTAAGGAGTTGATTGATGCTTTACAAGCATATGTTCATGTACCTGATCCAACTATGGCTCAAATAGAATGGACGGTAGACAAATGCAGGAAGCGCAAATTGGATTTGGATCTTCATCTTTAGATGTAGTAAAATTTAGCCATTGTTGTACCACTTTTACTTTCTTAGAGTCTACTTGGATACCATTTTTACCAACCATACTCCCTTAGAGTTGGTAAAACTATCTTTGAATGTTGCTTATGATCCTCTGAACTTTTGAAATATTCTAGTATATCATCAATATATATAATAACAAATTGATCCAGGGATGACCTAATTATTATTCATTAAATCTATGAATGCAGTTAAGATATTTGTCAATTTAAATGAAATCTCCAAGAACTCATAATGCCCATAATAAGTCCTAAAATAAAATTTTCATACATCCTCTTCTCTTATCCTTAATTAATGTTACTCATATCCCAAATCAATTTTTGGAAAAATATTGAACACCTTATAACTGGTCAAACATGTAATCTATACGAGGTAATGGGTTTTTATTCTACACTGTCACCTTATTCAACTGTCTATAATCTATGCATAGTCATAGTGATCCCTCTTTCTTTTTCACAGATAGAACTGGAGCACTCCAAATAAAAGTACTAGGGCATTTAAATCCCTTGTCTAACAAGTCTTATAACTATTTTTTTTAAATTCATTCGATATCATTTTATATAGGGATATAGATACTAGTTGGGTTCTAAGGAGTAAATCAATATCAAATTCTCGAATTGTCGTGACAAGGTTGTGCAAGGTTTCCTTCGCATTGTTTGCCGGATTCCTCCTTGGTGGTGCCATTTCCTACTGTGGCAAAAATAAAGTTATGCTGCTATTGAGGTGATCAAGCCTAATAGTTAGTTTCAAAAAACTATTTAACAGCAGTCATAACACCACCTCGGCATATAGATAGGAAACACTAGTAATTTCTTACCAATATGAAATTGCCGATCCCCTACATAGCACTACCACAACATACTCAAGATACTATAAGATCGATTTAGATAACCAACAAACCATTGGCCATCTAGGATTGACCTGCTCTGATACCAATTATGTAACAACATTTTTATTATTATTTATTATACAATATATAGTTCACATACACATCATTGATCAAAACGTACGTACAACAAAATCAAACACATAAATAACTACATCTTATTTATTCTGGTTGACCAATTCTGGAGATATAGGTACGGGTGGTTGCACCTTCACAAGGATTTGAACCAACTCGACCACAAAAATATTATTTGATTCTGGGATTTGCCCAACATAAAGTAACTCGATCCAACGTACACTAAAAGCTAGAGCTATAGAAAAATCTACACAACTAATTTTTTGAACATGATATAGAAATATAGTGAGAATTAAATCCCAGTAAGTTCAACAATAAATCATCATCAATATAGCTCATCACGTCATGTTCAGCTATATAAACTACAGTAAATATCTTTGGTTACATGAATGCACTATATCTATGCACATGAGAATCGTACAGTAATGACATGTATGACAGGATTAATTATTTTCAGAATATCATATGATAACTATCAATTTATTCTCATATCAAGCTACCCCAGTCAGGTTGAGTATTTTCTACTCTTCGATACGGGCTTTTCTCGCTCCGTCTGACATGGCCCACTTTCTCTTTCTTTTCTCATTAACATAATCATAACCGTTGATAGGGCATCCCCCACTGGTGCACCACACGGATTGCCATGTGATCATGCTCATTTCTTTTCTTTGCAAAATAATAGCCAAAAATATGCTTTCAATAACAAGTATGTCCATCAAAATATAACTATTACCAAAAATCATTGGTAATCATGTGATGAACATAACCATTTCAAATATCACTTTATAAAATATTTCCATGTCCAAATTTCACACTTAAGATGGTAAGAAGTTCATACAATGGCAATGGCTATGACATATACTAGTCATTTATTATTTTCATTTATAAGATTCTTTTTTTTAAATATTAATTTTATTTCTTTATTTTCTTGATGTAGGTTTTCGTCCCATCTAACCTTCTCTTACTAATTAGAGCATAACGCCCTCAATTTAACTCCGATGTAGGTGATCTTGGTGTCAATTTTAAGACAAAACAATTATCTAAAACTATTATGTTGAACTATTTAGCGAAATATTATGAAATCAATGTGATATTACTCCCTCAATATACAGCTTATTTTTTCTCCAATAGGTTTTGACCTCTGCCTACTAATTGGTCCATATCTCCCTCATAAAAATTCCAAATTAAGTTATTCTAGTGGCTACAAATTTGCAACACATATATCTATAATTTATATGTTAACTATATATTTTAATTCCCTACATAAATTTCCCAGAAAATAAAACACAAAAGCTATCCTAAAATAATCTTCCCTGATTAACCATTTTCTGACCACTGTTTACTAATCAGACCATATCTACCTCATATGGACTTCAAATTGTGTAATTCCAGTGGCTAAACTTCCGTGACACATATATCTATAATTCTTATGTTAACCATTTATTTTAAATCACTACAGAATGTTCCCAAAAATTAAAACACAGAAGTTATCCTAACATGTTCGTCCCCAATTAACCATTTTTTGAACACTGCTTACTAATCTTACCATATCTACCTCATATGGACTCCAAATTTAGTGATTCTAGTGGATAAAAATCCGTGACACATATATCTATAATTTTTATGTTAACCATTTATTTTAATTCCTTACAAAAAGTTACCATAAATTAAAATACAGAAGCTAACCTAAAATATTCTTCCCTGATTAACCAATTTCTGGCCATTCCATACTAATCAGACCATATCCTCCTCATATAGACTCCAAATTGAGTGATTCCAGTGGCTACAAATCTATGAGACATAGATCTACATTTTACATGTTAACCATTTATTTTAATTCCGAACCAATGCTTCCCATAATATTAAAAATAGAAGTTTAAAATTTTGTCATCCATAGCCATACCTATGCATAACTATCTACACCAGCCTACGTATTCAAACATACATAATATGTAACATGATATAGCAACATCCATGACGAATCATCAAAGTTCTAAGATCAAAATCATATATAAATATTATAAGTTTCAAAAGTTTTCTTCAAAAAGAAATATTGTTAAACTTACCTTGAGCACTTAGTCCTCTAGATTTATCCTTCCTTCTTCTTCCTTTCTTCCTCTCCTTTCCCCACTCTACCTTGCTTTTATTTTTCCTCTCCCTCACTTGGACGAAATTCTAATGTTATAAGGGTGGGTTTTGCTTATATAGACTATCAAATAATTTAGCTTTCATAATCATGGGTCTACCTTATCACAATTAGGATGCACTTTGTTGAATTTTCGGAAAACAAACAACTTATGTTCTTGTCTTCCTCTTCCTTAGTCAAATTATGCATAAGAAAAGGAGATTTGTATTTTGAAAATTATGATGATATGTTCTTAAGATAATGGACAAGGTCCCTTTGATTTAGGGATTCATTTTCTTTTTCTTTTGTCTTAATCAAGTGTGATAGGTTTGCCTTTTTAGGTGGCAAATTTTCAACCCTTGAATCTTCCTTGCTTAGATAAAATTATTTGTGTAGGATAACGATGTTTTGTCGTAATGCTATGTATTATTACCCACTTTCTAAAATTATGAGTGTAGGATATAGATGTTTTGTCCTAATGCCATGTATTATCGTATCACTTGCTAAAATTATGAATGTAGGATATCACACCACTTGCTAAATTTTTGTCTTAATGCCATGTCACCTAATCTTGATTACACCATTATTCCATCACTTTATTTTTTCTCTTGGGTTTGGACTCATTCTTGCCCATTTTCTTTACTTTGGTTAAATTTCTACCTTTCATAATGGGCTTGTCACATTTTTATGATTTTTGGGCTACCGATCCAATTTATATATCCTAGTCCAAGTTTATGTTTTATTTCTTCCTTGGACTATCCTCTTGCTAAAAATTCATGTGAAGTAGAAAAACTCTATATGAAGTATCCATTGGTGAAAGCCCAATTTATGGGTGAAGATACTAAACTTAGTAACTTTAACTCTTAAATTAGGAAAAATTACCCTAATCCAATCTTCTTGAAATTTTAATACCTCTATTTACTTCACAAAAATTTATCTTCCTTACCCAAGAATTTCAACTTTCTTTAGTATATTTATTTCTAATTTTTCCTTTTAGGTTTTCTCTCTTTACCTATTTCATTAATGTTAGAACATTTCTATGCATACAGGTAAGGTGAAGAATTTTTAAGGATTATATTTCCTTAAATATCTCAAAATTGTCTAATAAATTTTATTTTTTTACGGGATGTTACATAATGCCCCTTAGTGTTTCTTTATGGCCTGATTGCACTACTAGCAACTCGGAATCACGGGAAACGAAGTTTGTGTTGTTCCTAAGGAGTTCTTATTTTCGACCAGTCAACTTTTTGGTATTTTTGCCGCCGTATTTAGGATGTACAAAAATGCCAACTAGGGATTCTAGGCGACCCAATTCGACCACCGGCTACTTGAAATAAAACAAAAATGCCGGCTAGGGTTACTCGACGGTTCGATTCGACCGCCGGCTAGTCGGAATCACGTAAAACGACGGTCGTGGCATTCCTAAATTTTTGTTCCTTTCAATAAGTATAGTTTTTTGTATTTTTGCCACCATCAATCGAATGCATGAAAATGTCCCCTAGTGTTTCTTAACGTCTCGATTCGACTGCCGGCTAATCAGAATATTGGGAAATGAAGGTCCTGGCAGTTCTAAGGAGTTCTTTTTTCCAATGAGTCACCTTTTTTATATTTTCGCTGCGTTCATCAAGACGTGCCAAAATGCCCACTAAGGTTTCTCGACCTCCCGATTCAACCACCGGCTACGTTGAATCACGCGAAACGACGGTCATGGCATTCCTAAGGAGTTCTTCTTTCCAGCGAGTCATCTTTTTCGTATTATCGTTATTATCATCCGGATGCATGAAAATGCCCCTTAGGGTTTCTTGACAGCTCGATTCGACCGCCGCCTACTCGAAATCATGCAAAACGAAGGTCATGGCGTTCCTAATGAATTCTTCTTTTCAACGAGTCAACTTTTTCTAATTTTCGCCACCGTCATTCGGATGAAGGAAAATGCCACCTAGGGTTTCTCAACGTCTCGATTCGACCGCCGACTATGCAAAATCACACAAAACGATTGTCATGGCATTACTAAGGAGTTCTTCTTTCCAACGAGACAACTTTTTTGTATTTTTGCTATCGTCATACGGATGCACGAAAATGCCCCTTAAGGTTTCTCGATAGCCCGATTCGACTGTCGACTACTTGGAATCTTGCAAAATGAAGTTCGTGGTGTTCCTAATGAGTTCTTCTTTCTATCAAGTCAACATTTTTTTTATTTTCCTCTTCGCCATCCGGAGGCAAGAAAATGGCTTATAGGGTTTCTCGACGTTCCGATTCGATTGTCGCTTAGTTGAAGTCACTCAAAACGAAGGTTGTGGCGTCCCTAAGCATTTCTTCTTTCTAACGAGTATATTTTTTTTTTATATTTTTGCCACTGTCATTTGAATGCACGATAATGTCTCTTAGGGTTTCTCGACAGCCTGAATCCACTGCCTACTACTCGGAATCACGTGAAACGATGGTCATGGCATTCTTAAGTAGTTTTTGTTTTGAATGAGTCCACTTTTTGTATTTTCGTGACCGTCATTCGTATGCCCGAAATTTCCCCCTAGAGTTTTTCGACGTCTCGATTCGACCGCCTGCTACTCGGAATCATGCGAAACGTAGGTCGTGGCATTCCTAAGTGGTTCTTCTTTTTAACTATTCCACATTTTGTTACTTTTGCCACTGTAATCTGGGTGCACGTAAATGCCCACTAGGGTTTCTCGACAGCTTGATTCGACCGCCGTCAAATCGGCATTACACGAAACGAAGTGCATGGCATTCCTATAGAGTTCTTCTTTCCAACATGTCCACTTTTTGTATTTTCGCCACCGTCATCCGGATGCACGAAAATGCCCCATAGGGTTTCTCGATAGCTCAATTCGACTGTCGACTAGTCGAAAACACGTGAAACAAAGGTCGTGGCATTCCTAAAGAGTTCTTCTCTCCAACGAGTCAACCTTTTTGTATTTTTGCCACCGTTATTTATATGCACGAAAATGCCCTATAGGGTTTCTCGACAGCTTAATTAGACCACCGAAACTTGGAATCAGCTGAAATGAAGGTCGTGGCGTTCCTAAGGAGTTCTTCGTTCCATCCAGTCTCCCTTTTTGTATTTTTGCCACTGTCATTTGGATGCACGAAAATGCCCGCAATGGTTTCTCGACGACCTGATTCAACAACCAGATACTCAGAATCAAGTAAAATGAAGCTCGTAGCGTTCCCAAGGAGTTCTTCTTTACAACGAGCCTACTTTTTATTATTTTTGCCACCATCATCTGGATGCACGAAAATTCCTACTAAAGTTTTTTGACCGCCCGATTCAACCGCTAGCTACTATGAATCAGACCAAACAAAGGTTGTGGCATTCCTAAGGATTTCTTCTTGTCAACGAGTCCACTTTTATTATTTTTGCCATCGTCATACGTATGCACGAAAATGCCCCCTTGGGTTTTTCGACGCCCCGATTCGACTGCTGGCTACTCAAAATCACGTGAAACGAAGGCCATGTCATTCCTTAGGTGTTCTTCTTTTCAACGAGTCCACATTTTATTATTTTTGCCACCATCATCCAAATGTACAAAAATGCCGCATAGGGTTTCTCGACAGCCCAATTTGACTGTCGGCTACTCAAAATCACGCAAAATGAAGGTCGTGGTATTCCTTAGGAGTTCTACTTTCCATCTAGTCTCCCTTTTTGTATTTTTACCACCATCATCTGGATGCACGAAAATGCCCCTTAGGGTTTCTCGACAGCATGAATCGATCCCCGGGTACTCAGAATCAAGCGAAACGAAGGTCATGTTGTTCCTAAGGATATCTTCTTTTCAACGAGTTCACCTTTCATTATGTTTTCCACCATCATCCGGATGCACGAAAATGTCCCGTACGGTTTTTAGACGACCCAATTCGACCGCCGGCTACTCAAAATCAGGCGAAACAAAGGTCGTAGCGTTACTAAGGAGTTCTTTTATTTTCAACGAGTCTACTTTTTATTATTTTTACCACCGTCATCTAGATGTATGAAAATACCTTCCTAAGGTTTTATGACAGACCGATTCGATCGCCGGTTAATCGAAATCACACGAAACGAACGTCGTGTCTATCCTAAGCAGTTCTTTTTTCCAATGAGTATATTTTTTTGTATTTTTACCACTGTCATTGTGATGCACGAAAATACCTGCTAGGTTTTCTCGATGGCCCGATTGCACTACCGGCTACTCAGAATAATGGGAAACGAAGGACGTGGCCTTCCTAAGGAGTTCTTCTTTCGAACGAGTCCCTTTTTTGTCTTTTCACTACCGTCATCCGGATGGACAAAAATGCCCCCTAAGGTTTCTCGACGGACCGATTCAAGCGCCGGCTACACAAAATCACACGAAACGAAGGTCGTGGCATTCCTAAGGAATTCTTCTTTCCAACGAGTCAACTTTTTTGTATTTTTGCTACCGTCATTCGGATGCACCAAAATACCCACTAGGATTACTCGACGGCCCGATTTGACTGCCGACTTCTTAGAATCATGGGAAACGAAGGTCATGGCATTCCTAAGGAGTTCTTTTTTCCAACGACTCCCCTTTTTTTATTTTTTGCTACCGTCATTCAGATGCACGAAAATGCCCCCTAGGGTTTGTCGACAACTTGATTCGACCGCTGGCTATGTAGAATCACATGAAACGAAGGTCGTGGTGTTTCTAAGGAGTTCTTTTTACCAACGAGTATATTTTTTTATCTTTTCGCCACTATCATTCGGATGCACGATAATGCCCCTTAAGGTTTCTCAATAGCTTGATTCCACTGCCAGCTACTTAAATCATGAGAAATGAAAGTCGTGGCGTTCCTAAGGAATTCTTGTTTTCAATGTGTCCACCTTTTGATGCACAAAAATGTACCCTAGGGTTTCTCGTTCACCTGATTCGACCGTTGGCTAGTCGGAATCACGTGAAACAAAGGTCGTGGCATTTCTAAGGAATTCTTTTGTCCAACGAGTCAACTTTTTGGTATTTTTGCCATTATCATCCGGATACACAAAAATGCCACGTAGGGTTTCTCGACGAGCCGATTCGACTGCTACTCGAAATAACAAGAAACGAAGGTCGTGCGTTCCTAAGGAGTTTTTTTAACGAGTCCACTTTTTAATATTTTTTCCACCATCACGTGAAAAGAAGGTCATGGCGTTCCTAAGGAGTTCTTCTTTCAATAAGTCGATTTTTAATTATTTTTACCACCGTCATCTAAAAGCACAAAAATAACCCATCAGGTTTCTCGACCTTCCAATTAGACCGCCATCTACTCGAAATCACGTGAAAGGAAGGTCGTGGTGTTCCTAAGGTGTTCTTATTTTCAACGAATCCGCTTTTTATTATTTTTGCCAACGTCATCTAGATGCACAAAAATGCCCCCTATGGTTTCTCGATGGCCTGATTCAACGTCTGGCTACTCAAAATCACGATAAACGAACATCGTGGCATTTCTAAGGAGTTCTTGTTTTCAACGAGTCCACTTTTTATTATTTTTGCCACCGTCATTCGAATGCACGAAAATGTCCCCTAGGGTTTCTCAACGGTCCAATTCGACCGCCGTCCAATCGGCCTCACGCAAAACAAAGGCTGTGGCATTGCTATAGAGTTCTTTCCAACGAGTCCACTTTTATATATTGTCGACATCGTCATCCAGATGTGCAAAAATACCCCCTCGGGTTTCTTGACGACTCAGTTCGACCGCTGACTAGTCTGAAACACGCGAAATGAAGGTCGTGGCATTCCTATGGAGTTTTTCTTTTCAATGAGTCGACTTTCTATTATTTTTGCCATCATCATCCGAAAGCAGAAAAATAACCCACAGACTTTCCCGATGGTCCAATCCGACCTCCAGCTACTCAGAATCACGCAAAATGAAGGTACTGGAGATCCTAAGGAGTTCCTCTTTTGAACGAGTCTACTTTTTATTATTTTTGCGACCGTCATCTAGATGCACAAAAATGCCCCCTATAGTTTCTTGACGGTCTGATTCGACCACTGATTAGTCAGAAACACGCGAAAAGAAGGTTGTGACGTTCCTAAGTAGTTCTTTTTAACGAGTCTACTTTTTATTATTTTTTGCCACCATCATCCAAAAGCCTAAAAATAACCACAGGGATTTTCGACAGTCCAATTCGACCTCCGGCTACTTGGATTGACGTGAAATGAAGGTCGGGGCGTTCTTAAAAAGTTCTTCTTTTTCAACGAGTCCACTTTTTACTATTTTTGCCATTGTCATCTAAATGCACAAAAATTCCCCTCTCAGGTTTCTCGCCAGCCCGATCCAACTGCCTGTTACTCAAAATCATGCAAAACGAAGGTCGTGGCATTCTTAAGGAGTTTTTCTTTTTGACGAGTCCAATTTTTATTATTTTTGCCACAGTCATCAGAAAGCACAAAAATAACCCACAGGGTTTCTCGACAGTCCAATTTGACCGCCGGCTTCTCAGAATCACACGAAACGAAGGTCGTAGCATTCCTAAGGAGATATTCTTTTTCAACGAATCCACTTTTTAATATTTTTACCACTATCATCTAAATGCATGTTGTATGTATGTTTCACTAATTACTGCAAGCGCACGGCGTAGCTGTAGCTAGTTCGGCGAGTACAAGTCGTATCCCACAGAGAACAATGTCAACTACTAGAATTTCACAAAATATGCTATCTAAATCGATGTAATTCGATCTGAGAGTGTCACAATTAAATAGATGCAAATAACCAATTAAACAAAGCCTAGGGTTACGGTTCACCACACTTATGATATTCAACATCCAATTTATACCTCTAATTGCAATTATCTTGGTTATTGGGGATGGTTTAGCCTTAATTAACTAGCAACCTCTTTCAAGCGTTACTAATCGTACCTAGGTTAATCCAATTTCCTACTTTCTTGGTTCTTAGTTCAACCTAGGTCCATTAAGTTCTATGCCAACCATGGAATACAATTAATCAGTTTTCTCGTGCCCATTAATTGATTCATTCTTAGAGAATCTTAAACTACTTTCGTAATTAAGATATCCCTAATTTACTATTAGGTTCAGGTATTATCTTTCACCTTTCAGTCCATTAACTAATATCCTAAGACGTGATAAATATTTGTCAAACATTCATCAACTCATATAACCAATGCTTAATAGCTAATGCTAATTAACCATATATAACAAAATTAGGGTTCCATTAATTCAATTCAACATAGTATCATCATATCATAATTCGGTTTACCGAAACCCTAGATCAAAATTACTCAAGCAGAATAGAAACAGAAATCAAAGGCATAATCATTAAGTAAATCATCAATATCCTATACAAACCAAGAGAAAGAGTTGAAATAGAGATGAGTTCAGAGATAGAAAGATAAAACCTGGATGAAGAATGAAATACAAACTAAAATTACTGTCAAATCTACTCGAAGAACATGAATTAAACATTAATCCTACTCTAAACCTAATCTAATGGTGTTTTCTAACCCTAAAATTGAGTAGAGAAGGTCTGAAAAATGTATTCCTCCTGTTTTGCTGCGTATCCCCTTCAATATATATCAATTTTGGCAGCCAAAACCCCAATTAACACGTTCAGTACGGACCTGAAGCACGGCCGTGCTTCGGGCTGGTTTTTGGGAGAATGCTGCACTCCTTACACAAAGCACGGCCTGGCCGTGTTGGGGGCTGCCATGCTCCTTTCTTGTTGATTTTTGGTGGGCTTCCTCCTCAACATATTCCATATCCATATGACACTTCGCATGGGTGTTTTCCCTTGCTTCTTGGCCTCTTTTGCTCTCTTAAAAACATAAAACAAACCAAAGCAGTATCCAGAGCAAAGCATAACCAAATGCGAAAAATAATCACAAGTTTACTACTAATTAGGGGATAAAATATATCCATTAAACACTCAATTTTCCCCTTTATCAACTCCCCCATGTTTAAACCTTTGCTTCTCCTCAAGCAAAAAACATGTCATATCAAAAGGAAGGGAGATGATGCATATGAATTTCAAATAACAAATAAATGCAGTACAGGAAATTCTTCACTCAATCAATGTGCACACAATAGATATATGAATAGGAATTTATCAAATAGTCTTTGTTCTTCTACGACTAAACCAAAATTTCCCTATTTTATATCTACTTCTATTCATACCATTGAATGTATGCATCTAATTGACTTTCAAGCACTCAAGTAGGCTACCTCATCCTTTAGATCTCCCTATGCTGCCTTACCCTTATTTCTATTTTTCTCACACAATTTCTTTTATTTCTCATCCTCATCATTCATTTTTTTTATTTCATTCATCATCATTTTTTTTATAAATATGCCATGAGTGCATTTTATGCTCCATCTCACTAGGATAAAGGCAGCTAGGTACTCATACTAGGGCTTTTTTGGTGCCTTGAAGGGGTACTCAGAGTGAAAACTTTTTGGGTGTTAAATTTTCTCATTTTTCACCTCTCCCAGCCTTCACACTCTTATAGTGTTAGAAATCAATAAAGGCATACAATTCAAAGCACAATAGGAGAGATATTTTTCAAAAACAATTAGAGGTTTAATGCTAGAAGAGAGAGACTAAAATTTAAACTACCTATTTCATACCCTATTGTGCATCACATGTTCATGAGTTAAAATCAACCTATATTACATCAATCTTTCTCTGAAATAGTAAACTAAGAGATTTTGCAATGCAACATGAGATATTTAGCCAATAGTAACTAATCAGAGAAAACCACAAGCCTAAATCTACTCCCCCATGCTTAAACTTGACATTGTCCTCAATGTCAATATCAATGAAAGTACAAGCAAAGGGAGAAGGAACTTACGTGCTTGTTGATCTTCTGAAGGAGGTGGTAGAGGGCTCTGACTCTGGTGCCAAGTGTATAGCATCAGCAATAGGTAAACCAGATATAAGCAATGCAGCATTTTGAATTGGAGTTGGGTTAAAAACATGGCCCACTTATGCTTTGCTTTGGCTATATGCCCTTTTTTGTTTGTTTTTGAAACTACCTAGGGCACGACTGTGTCTTGGGACACGGCCTGCCCGTGTTGCTGGTGGGTTTTCTCCAAAAATGCAGGATTTGGCCCGTGCTTGAAGCACGGGCGTGCTGGGTGACACGGGTTGCCTGTGTTACTGGCTAGATTCTCCAATTCTTCGAATTTAGCTGCAGTTTTCAACCTTGCTCAATTTCCCTTGATTTTCACTCATTAATTCAACCTTGGGCACATAGGAATAGACCTAAAAATCAAATGAAAACACTCATTAAACTGTAACCTAAGAAATTAACTAAAATTAAAAATAAAAACTAGAACAAAAGGCAAGAAAAGAAAACAAAAAGAAACTTAAAAATTAAAAGGTGGGTTGCCTCCCACAAAGCGCTTGTTTACAGTTATTAGCTCGACTCTCTTTTCATGCTTTCTACTCAAGGAGGTTTGAAGAGAGTTTGGATAACCCTCTTTTTGATCCATTGCCTCTTAGTGTGGTGTATGAGGCTTTTCCTAATGGTCTTCAAAGATCTTTTTGGCTCATTCAATTCTTCCCTTACTCCATTCAAGCTTTGAGGAGGTGGTTTGTGTTCTAACTTTGTATCTTTCACTTCCTCCTCAATGTCTTGCTTTTCTTCCCCCTGTTTGACATAAACACAAAAACTTTCCACAGAGTATAACTCAAGTGGGTCAGAAGGAGAAGATTCATGGCATTATCATTTACATTAGGTTCAGTTAAGCCAATCATGTAGCAAGATTCACCTAGAGATGGAGGGTGCATAGCATCATTCAAATTAAATTCTACTTTTTCATCCCCTACATTCAAAGAAAGCTTTCCATCTTTCACATTTATATTGGCACCAGCTGTAGCTATGAAAGGCCTTCCAAGAATGATGGGGATTTTATCATCTTCCTTCATCTCTAAAATAAAAAAATCAACCGGAATAAAAATTTAGCTACCTTTAGAGGAACATCCTCTAGTATACCTACCAGATGCTTGATTGATCGGTCAGCCAAGTAAAGAGAAAGGGTGGTAGGCTTTAAGTCACCCATCTGAAGCTTTTGGCAAACTAAAAGAGGCATGAGGCTCACACTTGCTCCAAAGTCACATAGGGCTCTCTCTATTTTCATATCTCCAATGGAGCAAGGAATGGAGAAGCTTCCGGGATCCTTAAGCTTTTGAGGAAGCTTCCGGGATCCTTAAGCTTTTGAGGAAGCTTATTCTGGATTAATGCACTTGATCCCTCTGTCAGTGCCACCACAACATGCTCTTCTATTTTCCTCTTGTTTGAGAGGATCTCTTTCAGGAACTTTGCATAGGATGGAATTTGGGAGATGGTTTCTAGAAATGGGATATTGATATTAAGCTTCTTCAGCACATGCAGAAAACTCCCAAACTGGTTCTCTAACTTGGCCCTAACCAACCTTTGAGGAAAAGAAATTGGTGGCTTGTATGGTTCAGGAGCCACATATTTTGGCATTTCTTCCTTCTTTTCCTCTTCTTCTGGTTCCTCTTCTATTTTTTACTCAGATGCAGCCTAAGGTTCATTTTATTGTATCTCCCCACTTCCCTCAAATTCAGCCAACTGCTTACCACTTCTTATGGTAATGGTATTGCAATGCTCTATGGGGTTCTCAGCCTGGCCTGGAAGTCTGCCAAAGTTCTTGTTAGATAGACTAGCTTGTTGTGCTATTTGAGTTTCCAACATCCTGCTATGAGTAGCAAGCGAGTCTACCTTGGAGGCTAAATCTTTAATAGCCTCATTCATGGAATGGTTCTGAGCTCTGAATTCATCATTCTGCTTACTTTGTGTGGAGATAAAATTCTCCATCAGAGCCTCCAAATTTGACTTTGGCTAAGGAGGAGGAGGAGGATTAAATGGCCTCTGATTTTGAAATCTAGGAGGCCGTTTCAAGTTATTCTGAGGAGGCTGACTTGCATTCTGCTTGTAAGGGGGATTCGGGTTATTTTTCTAGCCTGGGTTGTATGTAATGCAGTGAGGATTTCCAAACTAGCATTCATTGGTCATATGACCAACACCTTCGCAAATATCACAAGAAGATGATGGAGAAGAGCCAACAGCGTTGATGCAAAACTTATCTAGCTTCTGAAACAACGCATCAACTTTAAAAGTAAGATGATCAAATGCATCTACTTCATACATACCTGCTGGTTTTCTAGGCTGCCTCTCACTGGACCAAGAGTAAGGATTTTGAGCGATGTCTTCAATTAATTCATAAGCCTCATCAACTGTCTTGTTCATCAGTGCTCCTCCTGTAACATCCCTAATTTTGTTTCTTTTATTGATAAAAGTACATAAAAATTTAATTAAGAAAATAAAATTTATTAACAATATTTTAAATATCTAAGGAAATATAATCCTTAGAAATTCTTCACCTTATGTATATGCATAGAAAATATTTCTAACATTAAGAGAACAAATAAAGAGGGAAAACCTAATAGGAAAGAAATTAGAAATAACATACTAAAGAGATGCAAAATTCTTGGATAAGGAAGATAAATTTTTAGAAACAAGTAAAGGTCTTAAAATTTCAAGAACATTGAATTAGGGTAATTTTTCCTAATTCAAGAACTAGAGTTACTAAGTTTAAAATCTTTACCCATACATTGGGCTTTTACCTATGGACACTTCATATAGAGTTTTTTCCACTTCACATAAGTTTCTAGCAAGCCATTGGATAACCTAAGCAAGAAATAAAACATAGACTTGGACTAGGATATAGTAATTGGATCAATAGCCCAAAAATTATGAAAATGTGACCAAGCCCTCCAAGAAAGGTAGAATTTTATCCAAAGCAGAGAAAATGGGTAGGAATAAGCCCAAATCCAAGAGGAAAAATAAAATAAAATAAATTAGGTGATGATATAATAATGTAATAATAAAGATTAGGTTACATGGCATTAAGACAAAAATTTAGCAAGTGGTGTGATTCTACATTCATCATTTTGGCAAGTGGCATGATAATACAAGGCTTTAGGACAAAAACATCTATATCCTACACTCATAATTCTAGCAAGTGGTATGATAATACATGGCATTAGGACAAAACATTCATATCCCACACAAATAATATCAACCAAATAATGGAGATTCAAGGGCTAGAAATTTGCCACCTAAAAAGGAAAACCTATCATACTTGTTTAAGACAAAAGAAAATGGAAAAGATCCCTTAAATCAAAGGGACCTTGTCCCTTATCTTAAGAACATATCATCATAATTTTCAAAATACAAATCTCCTTTTCCTATGCATATCTTGACTAAGGAAGAGGAAGACAAGAACATAAGTTGTTTGTTTTCCAAAAATTCAACAAAGTGTATCCTAATTGTGATAAGGTAGACCCATGATCATGAAAGGTGACTTATTTGGTGGTCTATATAAGAAAACTCACCCTTACAACATTATAATTTCGTCCAAGTGAGGGAGAGGAAAAATAGAAGCAAGGTAGAGTGAGGAAAGGAGAGGAAGAAAGGAAGAAAGAGGAAGGAGAAGTCTAGGGGACTAAGTGCTCTAGGTAAGTTTAACAATATTTCTTTTTGAAGAAAACTTTTAAAACTTATAATATTTATATAAGATTTTGATCTTAGAACTTTTATGATTGGTCATGATGTTGCTATATCATGTTACATATTGATCTTGCATGTGATGTATGTTTGAATACTTAGGTTGGTGTAGATAGTTCTGCATGGGTATGGCTATGGGTGGCAGAATGTTTAGCTTTGGTATTTTAATTTATGGGAACAATCTATAAGGAATTAAAATAAATGGTTAACATAAGAATTAAAGATATATGTGTCATAGATTTTTATCCACTGGAAACATTCAATTTGGAGTCCATATGTGGTAGATATGGTCCGATTAGTAGTCAAAGGTCAGAAAATGGTTCATCAGGGAAGAATATGTTAGGACAGCTTTTGTATTTTAATTTCTGGGAATTATCTGTATGGAATTAAAATAAATGGTTAACATAAGAATTATATCTATGTGTGTCATGGATTTTTAGACATTGGAATCATTCAATTTGGTGTCCATATGTGGTAGATATGGTCCGATTAGTAAGCAAAGGTCACAAAATGGTTCATCAGGGAAGAATATGTTAGGATAGCTTCGGTGTTTTAATTTTTGGGAATTAGCTGTAGGGAATTAAAATATATGGTTAACATAAGAATTAAAGATATATGTTTCACGGATTTGTAGCCACTGGAATCATTCAATTTGGAGTCCATATGAGGAAGATATGAGCTGATTAGCAGTCAAAGGTCAGAAAATGGTTCATCAGGGAAGAATATGTTAGTACAGCTTCTATATTTTAATTTTTAGGAATTATCTGTATGGAATTAAAATAAATGATTAACATAAAAATTATAGCTGTGTGTGTCATGGATTTTTAGCCACTGGAATCATTCCCTTTGGATTCCATATAAGGAAGATATGAGCTTATTAGTAGTCAAAGGTCAGAAAATGGTTCATTAGGGAAGAATATGTTAGGACAGCTTCTGTATTTTAATTTCTGGGAATTATCTGTATGGAATTAAAATAAATGGTTAACATAAGAATTATATATATGTGTGTCACGGATTTTTAGCCACTGGAATTAATCAAGTTGGAGTCCATATGAGGTAGATATGGTCCGATTAGTAGGTAGAGGTCAAAACCTATCCGAGAAGAAATAACCTATACATTTAGGGAGTAATATCACATTCATTTATTAATATTTCGCTACAATGTTCAACATAACAGTTTTAGATAATTGTTTTCTATTGAAATTGACACCAAGGTCACCTACATCAGATTTAAATTGAGGGAGTTATGCTCTAATTAGTAAGAGAATGTTATATAGGATGAAAACCTGCATCAAGAAAATAAAGAAATAAAATTAGTATTTAAAAAAGAAGATGAATCTTAATAAATGACTAGTATAGCCATAGGCATTGCCATTGTATGAACTTCTTACCATCTTAAGTGTGAAATTTTGACTTGAAAATATTTTATAAAGTGATATTTGGAATGGTTATGTTCATGGCATGATTACCAATGATTTTTGGTAATAATTATATTTTGATAAACATACTTGTTATTGAAAGCATATTTTTGGCTATCATTGTGAAAAGAAAAGAAATGAGCACGGTCACATGGCAATCCGTGTGGTGCACTAGTAGGGGACGCCCTACCAATAGTTATGATTATGATTATGAGAAAAGAAAGAGAAAGTTTTCTATGTCGGACTGAGCGAGAAAAGCCCGTACCGGAGAGTAGAGGATACTCACCCTGACTGGGGTAGCTTGAAATGAGAATAAGTTGTTGGCCATCATATGATATTCTAAAAATAGTTACTTCTGTCATACATATTATTACTGTATGATTCTTATGTGCATAGATATAATGCATTCATGTGACCAAAGATATTTTCTGTAGTTTATACAGCTGAACATGATGTGATGAGCTATATTGATGATGATTTATTGTTGAACTTACTGGGATTAAATTCTCACTATATTTCCATATCATGTTCAGAAAAATTAGTTATGCAGATTTTTCTATATCTCTGGCTTTTAGTGCACGTTGGATCGAGTACTTTATGTTGGGCAGATTTCAGAAGCAAATAAAATGTTTATGGTCGAGTTCGCTTAGATCCCGGTGAAGGTGCAACCACCCGCACCTGTATCTCCAGAATTGGTCAACCAGAATAAATAAGATGTAGATTTTTATGTGTTTGATATGTTGTACGTATGTTTTGATTAATGACATGTATGTGAACTCTGTATTGTATAAATTAAATAAATGTTATATTGAGTTAAGTTGTAACGAGGTAATAACTTCATGGTATTTTTTTAAAAAAAAATTGATACTTAAATGGAGTTGTTACACCTCCAGCTGCAGCATCCACAGACATCCGGGTGCTGTAAATTAGTCCATTGTAGAATGTATGGACTATAAACCATTTTTCCAGCCCATGATGTGGGCATACCTTGAGGAGTTCTTTGAATCTCTCCCAAGCCTCATATAAAGATTCTTCATCCTTCTGAGCAAAAGTAGTAATCTGGTTCCTCAGATGGGCCGTCTTGCTTGGTGGGAAGTACTTGGCCAGGAAAGCTTGAGAAAGCTGTTGCCAAGTAGTAATGGACCTCGATGGAAGAGAGTGCAACCATGCACGTACCTTATTCTTCAATGAGAAAGGAAACAATCTCAACCTAATAGCATCTGAGGAGACCCCATTCAATTTCAAGGTGTTACAGTATTCCAAAAACACTAAGAGGTGTAAATTAGCGTCTTCAGTAGGCGACCCTCCAAACTAATTCTGCTAAACCATCTGCAAGAGAGATGGCTTCAGCTCGAAATTATTAGCTTCAACCACTAGTCTGACTATGCTGGGATTCAAGCCATGATTGTCTAGGGCAGTAAAGTCCTTCAGAGATCGGTTATCTCTTTCCCCCATAGAAGCTGCAGAATTTCCTTACTGTTGTATTCTTCTTTTCCTCTGCAGGGTGTAACATCCCTAATTTCCTTTCTTTTATTGATAAAAGAACATAAAAATTTAATTAAGGAAATAAAATTTATTAGATAATATTTTAGATATCTAAGGAAATATAATCGTTAGAAATTCTTCACCTTATGTATATGCATAGAAAATGTTTCTAACATTAAGAGAACAAATAAAGAGGGAAAACCTAATAGGAAAGAAATTAGGAATAACATACTAAAGAGATGCAAAATTCTTGGATAAGGAAGATAAAATTTTAGAAACAAGTAAAGGTCTTAAAATTTCAAGAACATTGAATTAGGGTAATTTTTCCTAATTCAAAAACTAGAGTTACTAAGTTTAAAATCTTTACCCATACATTGGGCTTTTACCTATGAACACTTCAAATAGAGTTTTTTCACTTCACATAAGTTTCTAGCAAGCCCATTGGATAACTTAAACAAGAAATAAAACATAGACTTCGACTAGGATATAATAATTGGACCAATAGCCCAAAAATTATGAAAATGTGACCAAGCCCTCCAAAAAAGGTAGAAATTTATCCAAAGCAAAGAAAATGGGTAGGAATAAGCCCAAATCCAAGAGGAAAAATAAAATAAAATAAATTAGGTGATGAAATAATAATGTAATAATAAAGCTTAGGTTACATGGCATTAAGACAAAAATTTAGCAAGTGGTGTGATTCTACATTCATCATTTTGGCAAGTGGCATGATAATACAAGGCTTTAGGACAAAAACATCTATATCCTACACTCATAATTCTAGCAAGTGGTATGATAATACATGGCATTAGGACAAAACATTCCTATCCCGCACAAATAATATCAACCAAATAATGGAGATTCAAGGGCTAGAAATTTGCCACCTAAAAAGGAAAACCTATCATACTTGTTTAAGACAAAAGAAAAAGGAAAAGAATCCCTAAATCAAAGGGACCTTGTCCCTTATCTTAAGAACATATCATCATAATTTTCAAAATACAAATCTCCTTTTCCTATGCATATCTTGACTAAGGAAGAGGAAGACAAGAACATAAGTTGTTTTTTTTCCAAAAATTCAACAAAGTGTATCCTAATTATGATAAGGTAGACCCATGATCATGAAAGGTGAATTATTTGGTGGTCTATATAAGAAAACCTACCCTTACAACATTATAATTTCGTCCAAGTGAGGGAGAGGAAAAATAGAAGCAAGGTAGAGTGAGGAAAGGAGAGGAGAAGAAAGGAAGGAAGAAGAAGGAGAAGTTTAGAAGACTAAGAACTCAAGTTAAGTTTAACAATATTTCTTTTTGAAGAAAACTTTTGAAACTTATAATATTTATATGATATTTTGATCTTAGAACTTTTATGATTGGTCATGATGTTGCTATATCATGTTACATATTGATCTTGCATGTGATGTATGTTTGAATACTTAGGTTGGTGTAGATAGTTCTGCATGGGTATGGTTATGGGTGGCAGAATTTTAGCTTCGGTTTTTTAATTTATGGAAACAATCTATAAGGAATTAAAATAAATGGTTAACATAATAATTATAGCTACGTGTGTCATGGATTTTTAGCCACTTGAATCATTCAATTTGGAGTCCATATGTGGTATATATGTTTCGATTAGTAAACAAAGGTCAGAAAATGGTTCATCAGGGAAGAATATGTTAGGATAGCTTCTGTGTTTTAATTTCTGGAAATTATCTGTATGGAATTAAAACAAATGGTTAACATAAGAATTATAACTATGTGTGTCATGGATTTTAAGCCACTGGAATCATTCAATTTAGAGTTAATATGAGGAATATATGGGCTGATTAATAGTCAAAGGTCAGAAAATGGTTCATCAGCGAAGAATATGTTAGGACAGCTTCTGTGTTTTAATTTCTGGGAATTATTTCTATGGAATTAAAATAAATGTTTAACATAAGAATTATAGCTATGTGTGTCATGGATTTTAAGCCACTGGAATAATTCAGTTTGGAGTCCATATGAGGAATATATGAGCTGATTAGTAGTCAAAGGTCAGAAAATGGTTCATCAGGGAAGAATATGTTTGGACAGCTTCTGTATTTTAATTTCTGAGAATTATATGTATGGAATTAAAATAAATAGTCAACATACGAATTATAGCTACGTGTGTCATGGATTTTAAGCCACTGGAATCATTCCATTTGGAGTCCATATGTGGAATATATGAGCTGATTAGTAGTCAAAGGTCAGAAAATGGTTCATCAGGGAAGAATATGTTTGGACAGCTTCTGTATTTTAATTTCTGGGAATTATATGTATGGAATTAAAATACATGGTTAACATAAGAATTATCGCTATGTTTATCATGGATTTTAAGACACTGGAATCATTCTATTTGGAGTCCATATGAGGAATATATGAGCTTATTAGTAGTCAAAGGTCAGAAAATGTTTCATCAGGGAAGAATATGTTAGGACAGCTTCTGTATTTTAATTTCTAGGAATTATCTGTATGGAATTAAAATAAATTGTTAACACAAGAATTATTGCTATTTGTGTCATGGATTTTCAGCCACTGGAATCATTCAATTTTGCGAAAATATGGGGAAGATATGAACTTATTAGTAGTCAAAGGGTAGAAAATGTTTCATCAGGGAAGAATATGTTAGGACTGCTTCTGTATTTTAATTTCTGGGAATTATCTGTATGGTATTAAAATAAGTGGTTAACATAAGAATTATAGATATGTGTATCACGGATTTTTAGCCACTGGAATCAGTCAAGTTAGAGTCCATATGAGGTAGATATGGGCCGATTAGTAGGTAGAGGTCAGAACCTATCCGAGAAGAAATAACCTATACATTTAGGTAGTAATATTACCTTGATTTCTTAATATTTCGCTACATTGTTCAACATAATAGTTTTAGATAATTGTTTTATCTTGAAATTGACACCAAGATCACCTACATCAGAGTTAAATTGAGGGAGTTATGCTCTGATTAGTAAAAGAAGGTTAGATAGGATGAAAACCTGCATCAAGAAAATAAAGAAATAAAAGTAGTATTTAAAAAAGAAGATGAATCTTAATAAATGACTAGTATAGCCATAGGCATTGCCATTGTATGAACTTCTTACCATCTTAATTGTGAAATTTTGACATGGAAATATTTTATAAAGTGATATTTGAAATGGTTATGTTCATGGCATGATTATCAATGATTTTTGGTAATAGTTATATTTTGATGAACTTACTTGTTATTGAAAGCATATTTTTGGCTATCATTGTGAAAAGAAAAGAAATGATCACGGTCACATGGTAATCCGTGTGGTGCACCAGTAGGGGATGTCTTACCAACGGTTATGATTATGATTATGAGAAAAGAAAGAAAAAGTGTGCCATGTCGGACGGAGCGAGAAAAGCCCGTACCAGAGAGTAGAGGATACTCACCCTGACCGGGGTAGCTTTAAATGAGAATAAGTTGATGGTCATCATATGATATTCTGAAAATAGTTAATCATGTCATACATATCATTACTATATGATTCTTATGTGCATAGATATAATGCATTCATGTGACCAAAGATATTTTCTGTAGTTTATACAGCTGAACATGACATGATGAACTATATTGATGGTAAATTATGATTTATTGTTGAACTTACTGGGATTGAATTCTCACTATATTTCCATATCATGTTCAGAGAATAATATGTAGATTTTCTCTATGACACTTATTATTACCGTACGTTGGATCGAGGTGCCCTACCTTGGGCAACTACCAACTATATCACATGTATCTGTCGTAGATGTGATTGAGATTCCGGAGGACGTGCCACCCTCACCAGTGTCCCCGGAAGTAGTCGACATAGATGACTAGAGCTACTATGTATATTTGTACAAATGTTTGTAAAATAATGGTGTGTAGGGAAACTAAGTATTGTATTATAAGTATTGTATCACTGTTAATAACAATTATGCTTGGTTAAAGTGATTATTATTATGAGTTAAGTGGTTAGAATTAAAGTAGTAATAAATTCATGGTATTTTTTTAAAAAAATTGTTACATTTACTTAAATGGAGTTGTTACACAGGGTGCGCTCAATCTCCGAGTCAAATTCAACAAGGAATTTATGGCCTCTTCGCATAAAATAGCTGCACACTTATGAAGGAAGAAAAAAGAACAAAATCAGCAAAAGAAAATTATGTAGAAAAATAAAAAGAAAGTGAGCTAGTCTAGCTATTTCGCAAAATATCTAATATTGGCTATTGGTACCCGGCAACAGTGACAAAAACTTGTTGTGTGTATGTTTCACTAATTACCGCAAGGGCACGACGTAGCTGTAGCTAGTCTGGTGAGTACGGGTCGTATCCCACAGAGAACAATGTCAACTACTAGAATTTCACAAAATATGCTATCTAAATCGATGTAATTCGATCAAAGAGTGTCACAATTAAATAGATGCAAATAACCAATTAAAAAAAGCCTAAGGTTACGGTTCACCACACTTATGATATTCATCATCCAACTTATACCTCTAATTGCAATTATGTAGGTTATTAGGGATGGTTTAGCCTTAATTAACTAGCAACCTCTTTCAAGCGTTACTAATCATACCTAGGTTAATCCAATTGCCTACTTTTGTGGTTCTTAGCTCAACTTAGGTTCATTAAGTTCTATGCCAACCATGGAATACAATTAATCGGTTTTCTCGTGCCCATTATTGATTCATTCCTAGATAATCTTAAACTACTTTCATGATTAAGATATCCCTAATTAACTATTAGGTTCAGGTATTAGTTTTCACCTTTCAGTCCATCAACTAATATCCTAAGACGTCATAAATATTGGTCAAACTTTCATAAACTCATATAACCAATGCTTAATAGCTAATCTTAATTAACCATGTATAACACAATTAGGGTTCCATTAATTCAATTCAACATAGTATCATCATATCATAATTCGGTTTACTGAAACCCTAGATCAAAACTACTTAAGCATAATAGAAACAGAAATCAAAGGCATAATCATTAAGTAAATCATCAATATCCTATACAAACCAAGAGAAAGAGTTGAAATAGAGATGAGTGCAGAGATAGAAAGGTAGAACCTGGATGAAGAATGAAATACAAACTGAAATTGTTGTCAAATCTACTCTAAGAACATGAATTAAACATTAATCCTACTCTAAACCTAATCTAATGGTGTTTTCTAACCCTAAAACTGAGTAGAGAAGGTCTGAAAAATGTGTTCCTCCCGTTTTACTGCGTATCCCCTTAAATATATATCAATTTTGGCGGCCAAAACCCTAACTAACACATTCAGTACGGACCTGAAGCACGGCCATGTTCCAGGACACGGCCTGGCCGTGCTTCAGGCTGGTTTCTGGGAGAATGCTGCACTCCTTGTACAGAGCACGACCTGTCCGTGTTGGGGGCTGCCATGCTCCTTTCTTGCTGATTTTTGGTGGGCTTCCTCCTTGTTTCCTCCTCAACATATTCCATATCCATATGGCACTTCTCATAGGTGTTTTCCCTTGCTTCTTGGCCTCTTTTGCTCTCCTAAAAGCATAAAACAAACCAAAACAGTATCCAGAGCAAAGCATAACCAAATGCGGGGAAATAATCACAAGTTTGCTACTAATTAGGGGATAAAATATAACTATTAAACACTTAAATTTCCCCTTTATCAATGCACAAAAATGCCCCTTAGGGTTTCTTGATGGCCCGATTCAACCATCCACTAGTTAGAAACATGCGAAAAGAAGTTCATAGCATTCCTAAAGAGTTCTTCTTTTCAAAGAGTCCACTTTTTTTATTATTTTTTCCACCATCATTCGAAAGAACAAAAATAATCCACAGGGTTTTCCAACGGTCCAATTCGATCGCCGGCTACTCAGAATCACGCAAAACGAAGGTCGTGGCGTTCCTAAGGAGTTCTTGTTTTCAACAAGTCCACTTTTTATTATTTTTTCCACCGTCATTCAGCTGCATGAAAAAACCCCTTAATATTTTTGCACATCCAGATTCGACGTCCAGCTACTCAAAATCATGTGAAACGAACGTCGTGGCGTTCCTAAGGAGTTCTTCTTTTCAACGAGTCCACTTTTTATTCTTTTGCCAGCGTCATCTAAATGGACGAAAATGCTCCCTAAGGTTTCTTGATGGCTTGATTCGACGTCCGGCGACTCGGAATCATGCGAAACGAACGTCATGGCGTTCTTAAGGAGTGATGTGAACCTTTGATATGAACCTCACCAAGAGTAGTGAGACCCAGAATCAATATGGGATCCGATTGGAAGGATCGTGTTCTAATCAGATTTATAACAAAAATAAATTAAAGAAAATGACCTTGACCAATTATCTTTAAAGAGATAAGAACCAAAGGTATAAGAAATATTGCAGACTCCACACTCAAGAAAGAGGAAGATTATGAGTGATAAGTCTTGCTTGAACGCCACATGATAAATCTTGATAAGTTCAAAAATGTTCTTTAAAGAACCAAAGAGAAACCCTTTCAATATTATAAATGATCAACTGAGTTGTTCATGAGCATACACGCCTATTTATAGGCCAATAACCTAAACTAATCAGGAAAACTATATAGGAAACTCCTATAAGACAAGGAAATTTAGAAATAGGAAACTTTCTAGAAACTATCAAATAGGAAACTCCTATAGGGTAAGGAAAAATAAAAATAGGAAACTCTTCTAGAAACTATCAAATAGGAAACTTTCTGACATGCTTTAAATTAAGCATGTATTTAACATATTTTATGTTTCTTTTTATTTTATTTGAATGATAAATAGATAGGTTTTAATTAAATTGTGGGTTTTATGTTTTTAGGAATAATAAAGAAGAAAAGAAGAGAAAAATAGAAGAAAATCATGAAACATGCTGATTTCTGACCTTTCGTCACTAATGGAAGCATATCTCACTCATTTGAGCTCCGATTGAGCTGTTTCCAGCGGCTATGGAAAGAAGAAACATAGAGCTACAACTTTCGTGTTCGGCACTTTGGAAAAATCCGGCGTTTTCTAGGCGCCGCGGCGCTCACAATACAGCGCCGCAGCGGCCCGTCATGGTTGTCTCGTAGCGCCGCGGCGTCCTTGCCCCAGAACCACGAGCGCCGCGGCGCTGAATGGGTGTGCCGCGGCGCCCGTGTACGAAGAATGGAGCGCCGCAGCGCTTCATGGGTGCGCCGCGGCACCCCGTGGATGAAGCTTCGCAGCGCCGCGGCGCTAAACTTATGCGCCGCGGCGCCGCCGCTCCGGAAGTCGCGATTTTAGAGTTTTTTCGCCTGATTTGAAGCCTAATTGATGGAGATTTGACCTAAAAGCTTTCCTACTTCGACTAGGAGGGTTTAATCTATAAAGAGGAAGGAAAGTAAGCAGAGAAGGCAGCTATTCATTCAGCAAAGAATTCATTCAAGTTCTGAACTCTTTTCTTTACTTCTTGTTTAGTTTTCTATGGCCCTGCGCGGCTAATTTTCTTTAGTTGGTTGAGGGAGATTGAAACCTCAAGGGATTTGATGTCATTGTGAGATACGGATTTGATTTCATTGCATTCAATCTTAACCGGGTATTGTTTATTCATCTGTTCTTGTTTTCTTAATATTATGCATCTGATTGCTAGGAGGCCTACTAGTATATTGTATGTGTAGCTGCTGAATTAGGTTTTGAACAAAGCTTTTATTACTTGATTCGTGAAGCAAATAGGATTAAGGATTTTGGATTATAAATCGTTAACCCTATGATGAATATCAACTAAATTGAATATAACCGATGTGCTTGTATTCGTTTAGCTCTATTAGTTTCTCTTGTTCTTCATGCGGTTAATAAGTTATGCTTTACCGATGTGCTAAAGGATTGCTCGTTAATTAGAGTATAATTAGTGCGATTCTCATTAATTTACTAGGCTTAAGGAGGAACTGGGATAGAATCCCAATGATAGATATTTGGTTTAAGATTGATAATTTTGTCAATGATCAATGCAATCCCTTGATGGTGAATATCGACCGAAACCAACGCTTTTCTCATTAATCACTTTCTCTCAATTATTTTTGCTAGTTTACTTAATTTTAATTGCGACTCTCAATCCCCCCTTTCTGAATCACATAAGGTAATTCCAGTATCTGTGGGATCGACCCTTACTCTCACTACTACAGGTTAGTGTTGAGGTAAGGTTTTAATTTGGGCGTGCCTGCGACAGTGCGCACCAAATTTTGGCGCCGTTGCCGGGGACTGCGTCATTACTTTTGTGATTTTTTTTATTTTATGCCTGTGACTCGTTCTGCTAATTGTCAAGATTTACAGTTCAATCCAGATATTGGAAAATCTGTATACAGGCACAGAAGAGGAATTCAAGAAGACATTGATCAGGATACGGAGGAAGTGATCATGGCCAGACACCCTACTCTGAAGGAGCTTGCAGCTCCTGATTTGCATCAACAACCCTTATGCATTAATTTCCCTAATCTTGATGATAATGTGAATTTTGAATTAAAATATGGATTAATTCATCTCTTACCTAGTTTTCATGGTCTTGCAGGTGAGGACCCGCATAAACATCTAAAGGAGTTTCATGTGGTTTGTACCAGTATGAAGCCCCCTGGAGTAACTGAGGAACAAATTAAACTCAGGGCTTTTCCTTTTTCTTTAAAAGATTCAGCCAAGGATTGGCTGTATTATTTACCCTCTGGTACCATTACTACTTGGAATGAGATGAAAAGAATGTTTTTAGAACGTTATTTTCCTGCATCTAGAGCCGCCACTATTAGGAAAGAAATATGCGGCATTAGGCAATTGCATGGTGAAACCCTTTATGAATATTGGGAGAGGTTTAAGAAACTTTGTGCAAGCTGCCCACATCATCAGATTAGTGAGCAGCTACTAATCCAATATTTCTATGAAGGCCTTTTGCAGGGAGACAGGAGCATGATAGATGCAGCTAGTGGAGGAGCACTAGTAGATAAAACTCCTAAGGCAGCCAGAATTCTCATATCAAATATGGCTGCCAATTCACAACAATTTGGCGTTAGGCATGCTCCTCCTGTTAGACATGCCCATGAGGTAAGTACAACTTCTCTTCAGAATCAAATATCTGAACTTACTTCTCTTGTGCGCCAAATGGCTACAGGTACACTCCAACAAGTTAAAGTCTGTGGGATATGTTCAGCAACAGGGCACCTTACTGATACATGCCCTACACTTCAAGAGGAAGCCACAGAACAAGCTAATGTTGTAGGAGGTTTTCTTGGCCAACCAAAGAGGTATGATCCATATGCTAATACATACAATCCTGGATGGAAGGATCATCCAAATTTCAGATATGGGAATGCACAAAATAGGCCTGCAGGACAGAATTTTCAACAAAACCAACAAGCCTATTATCCTAAACAAAATGCATCCCAGGAGCATCAGGTAAGTAATCCATTGGAAGATATTGTGAAGACTCTTGTGCATAGCTCTCATCAATTTCAGCAAGAGACAAGAGCTAGCATTCAGAACCTGACAACTCAAATGGGTCAGTTAGCAACCACAGTGAGTCGACTAGATGCTCAAAATTCAGGTAAGTTACCTTCACAAACTGTGGTGAATCCTAGAGAAAATGTCAGTTCAATTATTTCAATAAATGGTGAGGAAATTGAAAGTCCACCATCTGTTTCTTCTCCTAAAAAGCAAGAAAAATCAATTAAGGAGAATGAAGCAACTACAGGTAAGTCTCTTTCTAATTTAAAGTATGAAGTAGTGCCTCCTTTTCCAGAAGCTCTTAAAGAGAATAGGCTAAATGAGAAAACCTCTGAATTGTATGACATCTTTAGAAAATGTGAAGTTAATCTTCCCCTTCTAGATGCTATTAAACAGGTGCCAAGATATGCAAAGTTCTTTAAAGAACTATGTACTCAAAAAGAAGGGCAAAAATTAAAAGATTTTGAAAAGATTCATATGAGTCAGAATGTATCTGCTATGATACAGACAAAACTCCCCACTAAATGCAAGGATCCAGGTATGTTTACTATTCCATGCAAAATTGGGGGAAATCGCATTGAAAAGGCTATGTTAGATTTAGGAGCTTCCATCAATGTTATGCCATATTCTGTATATACATCTTTGAATTTGGGACCATTGAAATCTGTAAATTTGATAATTCAACTAGCAGATAGGTCCACTACATATCCTAAGGGAATAATTGAGGATTTCTTGGTGCAGGTAGATGATTTGGTGTTCCCTGCAGATTTTTATGTGCTTGACATGGACAATGGGGATTTTACTTCTCCAATATTATTAGGGAGACCATTTTTGAAAACCTCCAAAACCAAGATAGATGTTCACAATGGCACACTCACTATGGAATTTGATGGTGAAGTAATAAAATTCAATATGTATGAAGCCATAAAATACCCAGGTGATGATACTCCTGTCTATTCCATTGATGTGCTTGATTCATTAGCATACGATGTGTTTGAATTAGATGAAAAGGATAAAATGGAGGAAAATGTGAACAAATCTATAGCAGCAGTTGATGGTGAGATAAACTTAGATGAAAAAACAAAGGAGAAACTGACTGCACTCAATGATTCTTCGAAAGAGCCACCAAAGGGTAAGATTTCTTATATGGAATTATCAAATTTTGATACCATTCTTGCACCTTCTGTTTTGCAGGACCGTGGATCAATTTTGTCATCTCTGCCTAATCACCTGAAATACTTGGAAATAGGAGATGCATCACCTATTATAGTTGCAAAAAGTTTAGGTGTTAAAAAAGAAGAGGAATTGATGCATATTTTTCAAGAAAAAAGAAATGCCATTATAAGAACAATTGCAAACCTTAAAGGCATAGACCCAACTATAAAATTGCATCAAGTTCTAGAAATGAAAGGGGTTGAACCCTTTAAAGGTAAGAAATCGCTCCCTTGGTTAGGTCCACTTGTTATTACTGATGTGCCTTCTGGTTATGCAGTTGAATTTCAAAGATTGAATCAGTCCCAGAAATTTAAAGTGAACCTCAAAGAGCCTCCATGAACAAAGATAGGGAGCTGAGTCGAGCTAACGACGTTAAACAAAGGCGCTGGTTAGGAGGCAACCCAACATCTATTCTTCTTCTTCTTATTTTTTCTTTTCCTAGTTTAATTTTACTTTATTAATTTAAAAAAAAAACAAAATTTTGGATCTGCGGACGCGACCATGCGCCGCGGTGCTTGTCGCCCAGACTGGGAGAGCGCCGCGGCCCTCTAGAACAGAGCCGCGGCGCTCCGAACCCAGAACGGGTGAGCGCCGCGGCGCTCTGCGTTGTAGTAGAGAGCGCCGCGGCGCTCTCTATAAGAGGGTCGCACCCCTCTTTGTTTCCCCCGCCGTTTTTGCTCTCTCTCACCCCCAAATCCCTTTTCTTGCCTCCAATCACCCATACTCACCTCCCATTCGATTATATTGCTTGCATAACTTGATTTTTCATCTACTTTTGCAGGATTATACACCTCATATCAGCAATTGAGTCGAATTCAAAGACACTTTTCTAGGGTTCTAAGGTATTCTTGAGCTTGCAATTCCCAGCCACCATTCAAGGCAATTTGGGTACAGTTCTCTTCCTCTTTCTGGCTGCAATTGATCCTTATACTTGATTGCTACTGGTTTGTCCTGATTTTGGGAGATCTAGTTGAAAATTCACCACTCATTCTTCCAAATTTTACAAGCGCCCACAAGGTGTTCGGTAAAAGGCCCTAGTGAATTTTTTCAACTAATGGCTCCAAAAACTTCTAAATTGAGTATTTCAAAGAGGAAGAACAGAGCTGAGGACCCTCCAGCATTCGACACTGTGGCATTTGTGACTGAACCGGTTTATCAACACCACATCAAAGTGGTGGTAGATAAACCTATTGTTCCAGAACGTGGATTTCTAATCACCGAAGGGCTACCTCTTAGAGACAATATCCTCTATAGGCACTGGGAGATTTTCTGCAGGAACCCAGAGCCAGGAGTTATCCCCGTGGTCCAGGAGTTCTATTCCAATACTACAGTTCATGAACATCATCATGCACGGGTTCGAGGCAAGAGGGTACCATTTTCTCCGCATGCCATCAATGAATTCTATTCCCTGCCTGACATTGAGGATGATGAATATACTGCTCTTCTTCAATCATTTATTGACTTTGAAGACGTCATAGGCACTCTTTGCCATAGAGGGGCCTCCTGGAAATTGGATAGCCATGGCCAACCGTTGTACTTTGCTAGGGCTGATATGAATAAGTTGGCTAAAGCATGGTATTATTTTGTGTCAGCACGACTCATGCCCAGCTTCAATGTGAGTCAAGTCAGAAGGGACAGGGCCATTCTGCTCTATGCGATACTAAAGGGTCTTTCTATTGATGTAGGCAAAATTATTCATAGGCAGATGCTCGGCTGTATTAATACTAGAGGCGGATCCCTCTTTGCTCCCAGTTTAATTACTGGTCTATGTCAGCAGGCGGGAGTCAGCTGGGATTCCACTGAGGCTCTCATTCACCCTATGAAGCCTATTTCCTCTACAGATATCCAAAAGTACAAGGGCCATGAAGAAGCAGCAGAGGAGGAGTTAGGGATTCAGCCAATCCCTACAGAGGGACCAGGCAGCAGTTCAGCTCCACCACCATCCCAGCATACTGATTTTAATACCTTTATGCTTACCTTTTGTTTGATTTAAGTAAAATATAATTAGGAATTAGCTTAATTTTGTGTTTTGTGTTGTAGGAACAAAGAAAGAAGAAAAGAATAGAAAAATAGAAGAAAATCATGAAAAATGCTGATTTCTGACCTTTCGTCACTAATGGAAGCATATCTCACTCATTTGAGCTCCGATTGAGTTGATTCCAGCGGCTATGGAAAGAAGAAACATAGAGCTACAACTTTCGTGTTCGACACTTTAGCAAAATCCGACGTTTTCTAGGCGCCGCGGCGCTCACAATACAGCGCCGCGGCGGTCCGTCATGGATGTCTCGTAGCGCCGCGGCGCTGGTTGTTGGCGCCGCGGCGCCCTTGCCCCAGGACCACGAGCGCCGCGGCGCTGCATGGGTACGCCGCGGCGCCCGTGTACGAAGAATGGAACGCCGCGGCGCTGAATAGTGCGCCGCGGCACCCCGTGGATGAAGCTTCGCAGCGCCGCGGCGCTGAACTTATGCGCCGCGGCGCCGCCGCTCCGGAAGTCGCGATTTTAGAGTTTTTTCGCCTGATTTGAAGCCTAATTGATGGAGATTTGACCTAAAAACTTTCCTACTTCGACTAGGAGGGTTTAATCTATAAAAAGGAAGGAAAGTAAGCAGAGAAGGCATCGATTCATTCAGCAAAGAATTCATTCAAGTTCTCAACTCTTTTCTTTACTTTTTGTTTAGTTTTCTATGGCCCTGCGCGGCTAATTTTCTTTAGTTGGTTGAGGGAGATTGAAACCTCAAGGGATTTGATGTCATTGTGAGATACGAATTTGATTTCATTGCATTCAATCTTAACCGGGTATTGTTTATTCATCTGTTCTTATTTTCTTAATATTATGCTTGTGATTGCTAGGAGGCCTACTAGTATATTGTATGTGTAGCTGCTGAATTAGGTTTTGAACAAAGCTTTTATTACTTGATTCGTGAAGCAAATAGGATTAAGGATTTTGGATTATAAATCGTTAATCCTATGATGAATATCAACTAAATTGAATATAACCGATGTGCTTGTATTCGTTTAGCTCTATTAGTTTCTCTTGTTCTTCATGCGGTTAATAAGTGATGCTTTACCGATGTGTTAAAGGATTGCTCGTTAATTAGAGTATAATTAGTGCGATTGTCATTAATTTACTAGGCTTAAGGAGGAACTGGGATAGAATCCCAATGATAGATATTTGGTTTAGGATTGATAATTTTGTCAATGATCAATGCAATCCCTTGATGGTGAATATCGACCGAAACCAACGCTTTTCTCATTAATCACTTTCTCTCAATTATTTTTGCTATTGTTTACTTAATTTTAATTGCAACTCTCAATCCCCCCTTTCTGAATCACATAAGGTAATTCCAGTCTCTGTGGGATCGACCCTTACTCCCACTACTACAGGTTAGTGTTGAGGTAAGGTTTTAATTTGGGCGTGCCTGCGACAGTGCGCACCAAATTTTGGCGCCGTTGCCGGGGACTGCGTCATTACTGTTTGTGATTTTTTTTCTTTTTGTTCATAACTTTGAATATGGCAGCCAATTTTCAACAATTTGGCACTAGGCTGGGCTCTCCATTAAGATATGCTAGTGAGGTATGTAGTTCTTCCCTTGAAGAGCAACTTGCAAATTTAACTTCTCTTGTTCGTCAACGTGTAGAAAATATGCAAAGAGAGAAGTGCTATGGAAATTATTCAGCCATAGGGCATCCTCCTTTTGGGTACCCAACTTTCTATGATGAGTCATTTGAGCAGGTAAATATGGTTAATGATTTCCATGAACCACAACAAGTGAGGTATGATTCCTATTCAAACATGTACAATCCTGGATGGAAGGATCATCTTAACTTAAGGTATGGGAATGCACAAAATAGTCCTATAGAACAAAATTTTGCAAATTTTCAGCATACCCAACAGGCCTATTATCCTAGACAGTCTGCATATCAGGATTTTCAGGTAAGTAGTTCTTTAGAAGATATTGTTGAATCTCTTACACAAAATACTCATCAATTTCAACAAGAGGTAAGGGCCAGCATTGAAAGCTTAACAAATCAAATTGGGCAATTAGCAACAACAGTCAGCAGGCTAGAGTCTCAAAATTCAGAAATTGAAAGTCTAGCCCCAGCATCGTTAATGCAAAAGGAAGAAAATTCTGCACTAAATGAAAAAGATGACTTGGAAGTTGACACTAGTAAGCCTACTAGGAAAGAGGTTATGGAATGTACCCTAAATGTCAAATTTGACGAGAATGTTATAATAGGAGAGGAAGCACCAGAAGTGCAGCAAACAGGTAAGGATTTTTCTATGTTGTTATCAATTTCTAATAAGATGCCTGTACCTTCTATTTTGCAGTATTCTGACCTAGGCTTAAAGAGCCTCCCTAGCCATTTAAAGGGCATATACAGTGGAGAACCACCCGCAGTTATAACCTCAGATAAATATGCCCTACTCAAAGATAGAGGAAAGTTATCGCATGCTTTGGTAGAATCTCAAAAGGATGAAATTAAATTAGATGCCAAAAGCTACTCAAGACATCGGTTATTTCCAGCTGAACCTCAGCATTCTATACATTCAAAGGCAACCCAATTCAAAGTTGACATCAAGGATCCTCCTTGAATGACATAAGGAGCCTTGAGTCGAGCCAACGACGTTAAACAAAGGCGCTTATTGGGAGGCAACCCAACATAAAAAGAAAAAGAAAAGTGGGAATCAGAAATATTCATGGTCCAGTAATGCAACATGCGCATTCCACTCCAAACAAATTCAGGGAAGTTCTCTTAACTCATATTTTTTTTTTTTTTTTTTTCTCTATCTTTCCCTAATTCTTATCTTTCTTTTACATTGAGGACAATGTAAAGTTTGAGTGTGGGGGTGGAAGTTTATTTGTCTGAATCATTGTGACCCGATTATGAGCATCAATTTTCTATTTTTCACTATTTATGCACTTTTATTGCGTTTAGCAAGTTGAGTGATTGTGTGAGTATTCAATTTATGTTTTGGGATGTTAGGCACAACCAACAGCCAATGATATGACTATCCAAATTTTTTTTTTTTTTTTTTAGCTCTTGAAAAATGTAGAAACTTCATGGTTGTATGCGATTTTATCTCTTTTGCAATTTATTACTTTTGACTTTAGAATCCTGAAATATTCTGCACAATAAATTTGGGCATTCGATTTATCTTTTACTTAGAAAAGGTTTATATAATTCAAAAATATGTAATGATCTCAACAGGATTCTAGAACTTATTTGAATGCTGCTTGAGGCGAATTCCTAGGTTAATACTATTATTTAGGAGATGATTTAGGCATTATTGGATAGATTGAGCCTTTCAAGCCTAACCTAAGTAATAAAATAACACTAGTTCCTTTATTTTGAGCTTAATAAACTTTTCCTTCTGAAAACCATAATTGAGCCATAAGCCAAAGTTTGTATATCCTTATTTTTTTTCTTTACCTTATTCACTCACTCCATGATTATTTTGATGAATATTTGTATTGTATTGCTTTATTTACAAAAAGGGTGGAAGGGTGGAGCAAGGAAAAGAAAAGAAATTTTCAAAAGAAAAAAGAAAAAGAAAAAAAAAATTATATATATATAAGAACAAATGTTGTGGGTGAAAGAAAAAGAGGACAATGATGGATTGAAGCAGGAAAAGTAGTGTGGGGAGAAAATCTTCCCAAAATTATTGGAGGAAAGCAAAGAGCTCAAGAGATCAATTTTAATCATGTGGTGCTGGGTGACTGATCCTACATTAATATCCTTTGTCCTACCCTTCACCTTGGCCACATTACAAGCTAAATAAAGTCCTATTGATCCTAGAGGTAGTTTTGGCCTACATTAGTGGAGAGTGGCATGAAGAATAAGCATATGGAAATCCTAAACTATTTAGAGATCTACAACCAAAATTTTGATATATAAACTCATCTGGGTAAAAGGAAATTTAATGGCTCAAAACACACACACACTTGGGATTCAAGAGGATAAAATAATGAATTACATTTGGGTTAATTTTGTGTATGATTATGATCTTTCGAAATTTTTCTTGAACATATTTTTATGATATGAGGCAGAAAGTTTGGTAAGCCTAACACTTATTACATATATTGATTTTTGTTTTTATCTTTAGGGATTATTTTGCTTGAGGACAAGCAAAAAGTTGAGTGTGGGGGTATTTGATGTGATCTGAATTAAGCATGATTTTAATACCTTTATGCTTACCTTTTGTTTGATTTAAGTAAAATATAATTAGGAATTAGCTTAATTTTGTGTTTTGTGTTGTAGGAACAAAGAAAGAAGAAAAGAATAGAAAAATAGAAGAAAATCATGAAAAATGCTGATTTCTGACCTTTCGTCACTAATGGAAGCATATCTCACTCATTTGAGCTCCGATTGAGTTGATTCCAGCGGCTATGGAAAGAAGAAACATAGAGCTACAACTTTCGTGTTCGACACTTTAGCAAAATCCGGCGTTTTCTAGGCGCCGCGGCGCTCACAATACAGCGCCGCGGCGGTCCGTCATGGATGTCTCGTAGCGCCGCGGCGCTGGTTGTTGGCGCCGCGGCGCCCTTGCCCCAGGACCACGAGCGCCGCGGCGCTGCATGGGTACGCCGCGGCGCCCGTGTACGAAGAATGGAACGCCGCGGCGCTGAATAGTGCGCCGCGGCACCCCGTGGATGAAGCTTCGCAGCGCCGCGGCGCTGAACTTATGCGCCGCGGCGCCGCCGCTCCGGAAGTCGCGATTTTAGAGTTTTTTCGCCTGATTTGAAGCCTAATTGATGGAGATTTGACCTAAAAACTTTCCTACTTCGACTAGGAGGGTTTAATCTATAAAAAGGAAGGAAAGTAAGCAGAGAAGGCATCGATTCATTCAGCAAAGAATTCATTCAAGTTCTCAACTCTTTTCTTTACTTTTTGTTTAGTTTTCTATGGCCCTGCGCGGCTAATTTTCTTTAGTTGGTTGAGGGAGATTGAAACCTCAAGGGATTTGATGTCATTGTGAGATACGAATTTGATTTCATTGCATTCAATCTTAACCGGGTATTGTTTATTCATCTGTTCTTATTTTCTTAATATTATGCTTGTGATTGCTAGGAGGCCTACTAGTATATTGTATGTGTAGCTGCTGAATTAGGTTTTGAACAAAGCTTTTATTACTTGATTCGTGAAGCAAATAGGATTAAGGATTTTGGATTATAAATCGTTAATCCTATGATGAATATCAACTAAATTGAATATAACCGATGTGCTTGTATTCGTTTAGCTCTATTAGTTTCTCTTGTTCTTCATGCGGTTAATAAGTGATGCTTTACCGATGTGTTAAAGGATTGCTCGTTAATTAGAGTATAATTAGTGCGATTGTCATTAATTTACTAGGCTTAAGGAGGAACTGGGATAGAATCCCAATGATAGATATTTGGTTTAGGATTGATAATTTTGTCAATGATCAATGCAATCCCTTGATGGTGAATATCGACCGAAACCAACGCTTTTCTCATTAATCACTTTCTCTCAATTATTTTTGCTATTGTTTACTTAATTTTAATTGCAACTCTCAATCCCCCCTTTCTGAATCACATAAGGTAATTCCAGTCTCTGTGGGATCGACCCTTACTCCCACTACTACAGGTTAGTGTTGAGGTAAGGTTTTAATTTGGGCGTGCCTGCGACAGTGCGCACCACATACCATTGAAGATTTATGGCAGCGCACAGAGTATCTGAGCCACCAACTGCACGATTTGGCCCTCTACCAGCACTCTATTGCACAACATAATCATGCCTGCTTCAGTCAGCTAGCCCATGCCCTGAACCTTCCAATTGCATTCCCGGCGCCTCCTGAACCACCCTTTCGGCCTGACACCGAGCATGATGCGATGAATGGTGACACTTGATCAGGGAAGTTTCCCTGGACCCCTCCTTATTTTATTACTTGTCTCTATTGTGTTTTTTTTTCTTTGCTATTCTTACATTGGGGACAATGTATGTTTTTAAGTGTGGGGGGGTCACTTTATGATTCAGCTGGATGACTGTATAATAACTCATACACTTGTGCACTTTTCTACTTTGATGCATTACTATAATTCTATGATGTGTGCACTTTTATTCCTATCATGAGGTGAGCATGTGAACAAAATTTCAATTTATGGGTTTGTGTTAGTGAAACCAATAGCCAATGATATAAATGTTTAAATTGCTAATAGCTCCTAAGAAACGTAGGAAAATCATAATTATGTGTAATTTTAATTTTTTTGCAATTTATTATCCATTTTCTAGAATCCTGAATCTATTTTGCACAACAACTTTGAGTATTTAATTTATCTTTTATTTAAAGAAAGTTTATACAACTTAAAGAAATTTTTTTATGATCTCAGAAAGGATTCTAGAACTTATTTGAATGATGCTTGAGGCGAAATCCTAGGTTGATACTATTAATTAGGAGATGATTTAGGCATTATTTGATAGATTGAGCCTTTCAAGCCTAACCTAAGTAATAAAATAACACTAGTTCCTTTATTTTGAGCTTAATGAACTTTTTCTTCTGAAAACCATAACTGAGCCATAAGCCAAAGTTTGTATATCCTTATTTTTTTTCTTTACCCTATTCACTCACTCCATGATTATTTTGATGAATATTTGTATTGTATTGCTTTATTTTCAAAAAGGGTGGAAGGGTGGAGCAAGGAAAAGAAAAGAAATTTTCAAAAGAAAAAGAAAAAGAAAAAAATTATATATATATATAAGAACAAATGTTGTGGGTGAAAGAAAAAGAGGACAATGATGGATTGAAGCAGGAAAAGTAGTGTGGGGAGAAAATCTTCCCAAAATTATTGGAGGAAAGCAAAGAGCTCAAGAGATCAATTTTAATCATGTGGTGCTGGGTGACTGATCCTACATTGATATCCTTTGTCCCACCTTTCACCTTGGCCACATTACAAGCTAAATAAAGTCCTTTTGATCCTAAAAGTAGTTTTGACCTACATTAGTGGAGAGCAGCAGGAAAAATAAGCTTATGAAAATCCTACGAAGAGATCCATACTTGATTTCTTGAGATATATAAACTCATTTGAATGAAAGATGATTGAACTGCTCAAAACACACACTCACTCAGGGCTCTAGAAAAATGAATTCTGAATTGCATTTAAATTGAATATTGCACATAGTCATTAAATTTTCTGAAATTTCTTTAAGAGCATTCAATTTTCACTATGAGGCAATATATTGGTAAGATTTTCACTTACCTTATTTATTGAATATTGTTCACATGGTTTAATTTGCTTGAGGACAAGCAAAAGAGCAAGTGTGGGGGTATTTGACATGCTTTAAATTAAGCATGTATTTAGCATATTTTATGTTTCTTTTTATTTTATTTGAATGATAAATAGATAGGTTTTAATTAAATTGTGGGTTTTATGTTTTTAGGAATAATAAAGAAGAAAAGAAGAGAAAAATTGAAGAAAATCATGAAAAATGCTGATTTCTGACCTTTCGTCACTAATGGAAGCATATCTCACTCATTTGAGCTCCGATTGAGCTGTTTCCAGCGGCTATGGAAAGAAGAAACATAGAGCTACAACTTTCGTGTTCGGCACTTTGGAAAAATCCGGCGTTTTCTAGGCGCCGCGGCACTCACAATACAGCGCCGTGGCGCTGGTTATTGGCGCCGCGGCGTCCTTGCCCCAGAACCACGAGCGCCGCGGCGCTGAATGGGTGTGCCGCGGTGCCCGTGTACGAAGAATGGAGCGCCGCAGCGCTTCATGGGTGCGCCGCGGCACCCCGTGGATGAAGCTTCGCAGCGCCGCGGCGCTAAACTTATGCGCCGCGGCGCCGCCGCTCCGGAAGTCGCGATTTTAAAGTTTTTTCGCCTGATTTAAAGCCTAATTGATGGAGATTTGACCTAAAAGCTTTCCTACTTCGACTAGGAGGGTTTAATCTATAAAGAGGAAGGAAAGTAAGCAGAGAAGGCAGCTATTCATTCAGCAAAGAATTCATTCAAGTTCTGAACTCTTTTCTTTACTTCTTGTTTAGTTTTCTATGGCCCTGCGCGGCTAATTTTCTTTAGTTGGTTGAGGGAGATTGAAACCTCAAGGGATTTGATGTCATTGTGAGATACGGATTTGATTTCATTGCATTCAATCTTAACCGGGTATTGTTTATTCATCTGTTCTTGTTTTCTTAATATTATGCATGTGATTGCTAGGAGGCCTACTAGTATATTGTATGTGTAGCTGCTGAATTAGGTTTTGAACAAAGCTTTTATTACTTGATTCGTGAAGCAAATAGGATTAAGGATTTTGGATTATAAATCGTTAACCCTATGATGAATATCAACTAAATTGAATATAACCGATGTGCTTGTATTCGTTTAGCTCTATTAGTTTCTCTTGTTCTTCATGCGGTTAATAAGTTATGCTTTACCGATGTGCTAAAGGATTGCTCGTTAATTAGAGTATAATTAGTGCGATTGTCATTAATTTACTAGGCTTAAGGAGGAACTGGGATAGAATCCCAATGATAGATATTTGGTTTAAGATTGATAATTTTGTCAATGATCAATGCAATCCCTTGATGGTGAATATCGACCGAAACCAACGCTTTTCTTATTAATCACTTTCTCTCAATTATTTTTGCTATTGTTTACTTAATTTTAATTGCGACTCTCAATCCCCCCTTTCTGAATCACATAAGGTAATTCCAGTCTCTGTGGGATCGACCCTTACTCCCACTACTACAGGTTAGTGTTGAGGTAAGGTTTTAATTTGGGCGTGCCTGCGACAGTGCGCACCACTTTCCTAGTCAAATAAACAAAACATTAAAAGTAAATAAATCTAAAAAAACGTAGCTTAAATTGGGCCGTTAAATAAATCCATTATTTTGGGCCTATATTCAATTTTTAGCCTTCAATCTTCTTGCACTTTAGGTCCATATTCAGATTGGCTAGTCTTGACCTATATTTAAGTGGGTTTTAATGACATAGACCAGTTTTGGGCTCTTCTTTTATAATAATGCAGGTATCTCCTTGTTGGGCCTCTAGAATTAGACCATTAAATGCTTTTTTAAATCTTTTATCCCAAACTCTTATGATAGGTCCACTTAGAACTTTAAGCAGGTCTGCATTCCATTTCCATTCGCTAGTTGTGCTCACATCATTCCCTTCCTCTTGAAAATGATTTGTCCTCAAATCAGCACCTACACCAAAAAGTGTTAAATCAATAACTTTGAAACACACACTAACATTATCATTACTTGGAAGGTCTAACTTGTAGTCATTGATATTGATTCTTTCAAGCACTTGAAATAAATCATATCCTCTTCGAAGTAGTTGAAATTTCTTTTGTTTTGGAAATGTTTCCTTCCTCATATGCAACGAAACCCAATCACCTGGCTCAAATACAATTATTTTGTATTCCATTTTAACTTGGTTGGCATATTGTTCAATTTTCCTCTCATTGTATTGATGAGTCGTCTTATAAATCTTCTTAACAAAATCAAATTTCTTCTTTCCATATAAGTGAACATGCTCATTCATTGATAAAAAAGTTAGCGGATTAAAACCATACACAATTTCAAAATGTGAAAACATAGTTGTAGGATGCACACTCCTATTATATGCAAACACATTATGTTTCAAAAAAAAATCAGGAATAATACTCCTACGCATGACTTGCAATCTCACATTTTTTTTTGAAAAAAAAATCAGCAATATAAGATGCATCATTAGTTTGATGACATGGTATGAAATGTTTCATTTTAGAAAACCTATAAACAACTACATATATAGAATTGTTACCCCTTTTTGACCGAGGTAAATCCAACTTAAAATTCATAGATATGACAACCCAAGTTTCATTACATATGTATAAAGGAGCATATAAACTATAAGGCTTCATCTTAAACTTAGCTTGTCTACAAGTTAAAAACTGTTCACATATTCATTTCATATTTCATATAAAGAACATCTAAAGTTTTAGATATGCCAAAATGGCACATTAAACCACCTCCATGAGCTTCCTTAACAAGCAAATCTTGTAATAAATATTTAGGCATACACAATTTATTTTCTCTAAACAGAAATTTATTATGCCCAAAGAACTTATCAAATGCCACTTTTTCACATGCATTGAGAACGTTACCCTGCAAAAGAGAAATTTCAATATTGGGTAAATAAGAGTTAAGCTCATTAATACAATCATTGGCAGAATTGAAAATAAAACATTTTTTTGTCACACTTTCTCTTGCATAAAAATTCATTTGTTTTCTCTCAATTTTTTTTTCAATGACCCAATTGGTTCTTTTAATTTCTCCATCAATTTTCTCAGCCTTTCCCTCATTTTCTCTCTTAATTTTCTCGGCCTCTATCTCTTTTTCTTTTATAAGTTTTTCAACCTCTCTCTCTCTTTCTCTCTTAATTCTCTCGTCCTCTATCTCCTTTTCACTCATAATTTTCTCAACTTCTCTCTCTTTTACTTTCTTAATTTTCTCGGCCTCTTTTGTAACAACCTTTTTTTTCTTTATTATTATACAATATTGAGTTCACATACACGTCATTAATCAAAACGTACATACAACATATCAAACACATAGATATTTACATCTTGTTTATTTTGGTTGACCAATTCCGGAGATACAGGTGTGGGTGGTTGCACCTTCACCGTGATCTGAGCCAACTCGACCACAAACATCTTATTTGATTCTGAGATCTGCCCAACATAAAGTAACTCAATCCAATGTGCACTAAAAGCTAGAGCCATAGAAAAAAAACTGCATAACTAATTTTCTGAACATCATATGAAAATATAGTGAGAATTAAATCCCAGTAAGTTCAACAATAAATCATCATCAATATAGCTCATCACGTCATGTTTAGCTGTATAAACTACAGAAAATATCTTTGGTCACATGAATGCATTATATTTATGCACATAAGAATCATACAGTAATGATATGTATGACAGGATTAATTATTTTCATAATATCATATGATGGCTATCAACTTATTCTCATTTCAAGCTACGTCGGACAAGGTGATTATCCTCTGTTTGAGGGTGTGCAACAGTAGAAAATAGAAGTTTAGTACCTAATCTTCCCCATAAAGTACGCCAAAAATGACTTAAGAAGTTAACATCTCTATCACTTACTATTGTTCTAGGCAACCCATGTAAACACACTACTTCTTTAAAGAACAGATTAGCTATGTGTGTTGCATCATTGATTTTAGCACATGCAATGAAATGAGCCATTTTACTAAACCTATCAACAACCACAAAAACATTATCTTTACCACTTTGAGACCTCGGTAACCCTATCACAAAATCCATAGAAATATCATGCCAAGGCTGTGTAGGTACATGTAATGGAGTATAAAGACCATGTGGCATAACCTTAGACTTAGCTTGTTTACATGCTATGCACTTAGCACAAAACAAAATGACATAATGTTTCATGCAAGGTCAATAAAAAAGTTAATGCATAATTTCTAAGGTTTTAGTCACTCCCAAATATCCCATTAAACATCCACCATGACTCTTCTTAATTAGCAAGTTACGCATAGAACACTTAGGCACACAAAGTTTATTCTTTTAAAACAAATAACCTTCATGTCTATAAAACGCATCAATAGCACACTTATCGCAAGAATTCCAAGCACATCTGAAATCATCATCATTAGCATACAAATCCTTAATGTATTCAAAGCCAAGCAACTTAGCATGCAAGAATGTCAATAGCGCATATCTTCTAGACAATGCATCAGCTACCACATTTTCCTTTCCATTTTAATATTTAATCACATAAGGAAATGTCTCAATTAATTCTAACCACTTAGCATGCCTCTTATGCAACTTACCTTGGGACTTTAAGAATTTCAAGCTCTCATGATTTGAATAGATAATGAACTCCCTTCGCCATAGATAATGTTGCCACGTTTGCAAAGTCCTCACCAATGCATATAACTCTTTATCATAAGTAGGATAGTTCAGTGCTACCCCATTTAGCTTCTCACTGAAGTATGCAATTGGTTTAGAATCCTGCATCAAAACAGCACCTATACCAACTCTTGAAGCATCACATTCAATTTCAAAAGCTTTATCAAAATTAGGTAATGACAGTAAGGGTGCATTAGTCAAAAGATCCTTTAAAGTTTAAAATGACTTCTCATGTAAACCATCCAATTTAAAGACAACATTCTTTTTAACAAGTTCATTTAGGGGTGCAGCAATAGTACTGAAATTCTTTACAAACTGCCTATAGAAACTTGCTAAACCATGGAAACTCCTAACTTCATTACCATTCCTAGGTGTAGGCCAATCTCGGATTGCCTTCACCTTGTCCTCATCCACACTAATTCTATGAGAATTAACAACAAAACCAAGGAACACTACAGAATCAGAACAAAACGTGCACTTTTTCATGTTAGTATACAATTTATGCTCCATAAGCACATAAAAAATAGCACACAAATGCAATACTTGTTCATCAAGATTTTGACTATATACTAAAATGTCATCAAAGTAAACTACCACAAACTTTCCAATGAAAGCACGTAAGACATGGTTCATTGATCTCATAAAGGTACTAGGTGCATTGGTTAAGCCAAAGGGCATTACTAACCACTCATATAAACCATACTTAGTCTTAAAAGCAGTTTTCCACTCATCTCCCTCTTTGATGCGAATTTGATAATAGCCATTCTTTAAATTAATTTTAGTAAAAACACTAGAACCATACAACTCATCAAGCATGTCATCTAATCTAGGAATTCGATGTCTATACTTTACAGTGATTTTGTTTATGGCTCTACAATCTACGCACATGCGCCAAGTACCATCCTTTTTAGGCACAAGAATAACAGGTACTAAACGAGGACTAAGACTCTCCCTCACGAGTCCCTTCTGAACTGGGTCATCTACTTGCCTCTGAATTTCCTTCGTTTCCTCAGGATTAGCTCGGTAGGCAGGTCAATTAGGGATGGATGATCTAGGGACAAAGTCTATTTAGTGCTCAATGCCTCTCAAAGGTCATAGTCCATGTGGAATCTCCTCAGAAAAAACATCATTGAATTCCTGTAACAAAGACACAACCATACTAGGTAAAGATAGGTTAGGTGTGTTAGTAAAATAAATATCCTTGTACATGAGCACAAGGAGGTTTGGCTTGCATACCAAAGCACTCTTCACATCACTTTTTAGTGTAAAAGCACTCACTCTTTTATTTTTCTCTTTTTCTGACTCATAACTCTCTTTTTCTGCTCACATGTCTCAACCTTTCTCTCTTTTCTCTTAATCTCAGTTTTGGCCTTACTCTCTTTCTTCTCTTTTTCTATTGTTTCTCTCAACTTACACTTTTTTGTAATGCTCACTTGATCAGCAAAAGCCTCAGCTGGCTTTAGGGGTGTCAAAATAAAGGTTCTCTTATGTATGGTTAATGTATATTGATTCTTGTAGCCATCATAATTAACCCTTCTATCAAATTGCCATGGACGTCCCAACAACAAGTGTCCAGCATGCATTGGTACTACATCACAAAGCACCTCATCTTTGTAGTTACCAATAGAAAAAGATATGCAAACCTGATTGGTCACCCATATGTCTCCCCTATCATTCAACCATCTTAGCCTATATGGATTAGGATTTTTCAATGTGGGTAGACCCAATTTATCAACCATCAAGGTACTAGCTACATTAGTGCAACTCCCACTATCAATAATCAAGCTACATACCTTGTTATTCACGTGGTACCTGGTCTGGAATATGTGTTCACGTTGTTCATCATCAACATCATCATTAGGATGCATATTAAGAGCACGTCAAGTAACCAATACTTCTCCATGCACTGGTTCACCAATCACCATATCACTACAATTCTCCAATGGTGGCATCTCGTCTTCACTAGAATGCTCACTCTGTAGCGCCCTCAGAATCTAGGTCGTTAAATGTTCCTCTTTTATTATTTATAAATTCTTGGCAATGACCACCTAGCCCATAAGTTCACTTATTCACTTATATTGTTAGTTATCTTTCTTGGATAAGCATACAAGTACTTCAAGCTATTCCAATCATTTTCAAATCTCATTTCCTTATAGGCAACTAGCTAGGCATGATATGCATTACTTACAACATAAGGGATCTCATGCCATAAGGAAAATGGTACAGTCCTTAACTTATATTACATCATATTATCAGCTGTCTAAACGAGAATTAGCACTCATCTAGGCCATCCCATATATATTACACAACCAAGGAAAATACAATCATGATTATATGAGTCAACCTTGAGACCCCTATTGCTCACCTTTTACTAGAGTACCTGGAATGTGATTATATGGACATAAAAAGTGAGATGACAATCTCAATAGCGAGCAAATTTTTCAGAAAAAATAGTTCACATTCCATTCCTTAAAACATCTCAAATTATTTCACTGAAACATAAACACTGACCATACATCATACATACGGCATCCTGGTCACACAGACCCATAACATCATGGTATACTTACCTAGTGCTGTCAATATGGCCATACCAGCAAAGGGCTATGCATCTCCTATTATTGGCCAATCGTGAGGGAAATGGAGCTTACTTGGCACCCTTTTGTGTACCCCTTAATTCCCGAGAATGCATACATAACATATCTTTAGACCATCATTCATCATAGCATAAAAGTCAGGCAATCAGTGATAATTCATAATTTCAAGTTCATAAGTATAAAGAGTGTTTTAAGGAAAAGCTAGCTACCAAAATTTTTCAGAAAAATAATACACATTCCATTCCTTAAAACATCTCAATTTATTTCACTGAAACATAAGCACTGACCATACATCATACATACGGCATCTTGGTCACACGGACTTATAACATCATGGTCTACTTACCTAATGCAGTCAAATACGGCCATACCGACAAAGGGCTATGCATCTCATATTATTGGCCAATCGTGAGGAAAATGGGGCTTACTTGGCACCCTTTTGTGCACCCCCTTAATTCCCGAGAATGCATACATAACATATCTTTAGACCATCATTCATCATATCATAAAAGTCAGGCAATCAGTGAAAATTCATAATTTCAAGTTCATAATCATAAAGAGGTGTTTTAAGGAAAAGATAGCTACCAAATGTTTCAGAAAAATGGTACACATTCCATTCCTTAAAACATCTCAAATTATTTCACTGAAACATAAGCACTGACCATACATTCATCATACGGCTTCTTGGTCACACTAGGGACACATAACATCATGGTCTACTTACCTAGTGCAGTCAATACGGCCATACTTGTAAAGGGCTATGCATCTCCTATTATTGGCCAATCGTGAAGGAAATAGGGCCTACTTGGCACCCTTTTGTGCACCCCCCTAATTCTCGAGAATGCATACATAACATATCTTTAGACCATCATTCATCATAGCATAAAAGTCAGGCAATCAGTGAAAATTCATAATTTCAAGTTCATAAGCATAAAGAGGTGTTTTAAGGAAAAGCTAGCTACCTTAATTCCAGCACAATCACTTCCTTTCTAGGGCTGCCAATGTTACTACTAGCAACTCAAACTAAAACATATAAGAGTTCTTGGTTAATGCATGAATATTAGTACCTAAAGTCATAAATCTCTAGTTTAAAATCTTCTGCTCCTCAAAACAAAACTATGATTGTGTTGAGATTTGGGGTTATTATTAAATATGAAAAATGTCCTCTAAAAATTTTAATCTTTTGTATGAAGGTACCTTTACATGTTTGTTTTATTTCGTAATTCTCTCAGCCCTTAACTCCTCCATTCAACCCCAAAAACTACCTCCATAACCCAGAACAGTGCATATTAGTTTCAGTTCCATTACTATTCTGTTTTACATTCATTTCAATTAGTAAAAATTCTTAACAATTAATGATATTTTATATGGAGCATATTATATATGTTATAGAATCACCATAAAAATATCAAGTAAAAAATAATTCATTTGACCCCTCGAATAACCCAAGATTTAAGGTTGTCTCCTATTATGGTCTATTCTACCTCATTTCCTGTCCTACCAAATTTCTACATTTTATTATATGCCTTAACCTACCCATAATTTTCTAAAATTTGGTTATATCCTTAAATAGGATTCCTATAACTTGTCATAAAAGTTTCAAACAAAAATTTAACATCTAATCCCTTCAATATTTTGTCTTTCCATCAATAGTCTAAGCTGTCCAGCAAATTGTCCTCAACACTGATTTAATTGCAAAAGACCTAGTTGTAGGTTCTCAAAAATCACAAAACTTTCCAGAATCGATTATGAACATCTTAAGACTCTTCTCACTAAAAATTAGAGAATTGAAATGCCATTTACTAAATTTATTAAGACAATATTTTTGGGCGCAAAAAGGTTTCTATTTTCTCAACCTAACTCTTATATGCTCTATGACCTTTACTCACTAATCAGACCCTAACTCACTCATATGAACTCAAAATTTTGTGATTCTAGTGGCTATGTGACCATGAGAAATGTATCTACAACTTTCATGTTAACCACGACTTCATATTGCTTATGGATTAGTCTCAGAAATTCAAAAACTAAAGCTATTCTTCACCAGCCTGGATTTCAAACCTGATTCTGACCTCTCATCACTCCCTGGAGTATAACTCTCTCATTTTAAGTTCGATTGATGTAATTCCAAATGCTAAAGCTAAGACATGGGGCTACAACTTCTATGTTGAACATGTTTCCATATTTTAGACAAAACGTCGTCCATGCAGGCCAGAAAATTAACCTAATAAACTCAAAATCGGATTTTTATAATAAGCCAGACTTACCTTATGTAAACCTACTCCTATGGCTCTCAATTTGCAACTTCCTTCTCCTCTTGGTTTCCTTTGAAACTTAGCCACGTTTCTTGCACCAAATATAGGTTGATCAAGGCTTCAAACCTCAGTACTCACTCTCACTCTCATTGCCTTATGGTGAGGGAAGGAAACTCTCCATTCTTTTCTCTGGTTTTTCCACTCTCTTCCTCCTCCCTCAACCTCCTTCTTCTTCCTGGCTACCCTCTCCCTCTTCCTTCCTCTTGCCTCTTGATTTTTTGGTTGCTTCCCTCTCTCATATTTTTCTGCTGGCGTGTGGCAAGTCCAGGCATTACTGCTGCTACCAAAGATGCAAGCTGCTGGGCACTAAAGGTTGCTGGAATCCCTTGGATTTTGTAGGGCAAGGAGTAGGTTTTCTACTCCCTCTCCACGTGGGTTATTGCATGCATAACTATATTATATTATGCTGAAAGGGTGGCTATTGTTTTACACGTAAGAGAGACCTAGGCTACCAAGAAAAAACTGCTGCAAGATGCTCTGTTTTCCTGGCGTGAAGCTACTGCAGGTGTGTGAGTTTCTGCTACATGTGGGGCAAGGTTTTCTGCTGGGTTTCGGTGCAAATGTTGCATGCATTATGCTGGGCAAGATGGGTTGTTTTCCTGCTGCCATGTGGGTGTGTTTTTCTGCTTGCTTTATGGAGCAAGTGTGGGACATTTTTATGCTTTGTTTAAGAGCAAGGGGTGGCATGTTTTCCTACTGCCTTGTGGGATGTTTTTCTGCTTGGTTTAGGAGTAAGTGTGGGACATTTTTCTGCTGAATGTGGAGCATGGTTGGGTGCATGTTTCAGCTTATATTTCCTACGTGCGTGTGTGTTTTTTTTTCTACTTGTATTCTAACTCTTGTTTCTGCTTGTATTCCAACTCTTATTTTTGCTTGTATTGCCTACGCTGCACTCATCCTTTTTAACCTACCAAGGCTGCTTGTGTATTGATTCACATCCTCGCTTGCATGCATGGGTAAATAATTGTTCATGTCATGATTACAAATATTTTTTGGTAATAATTGTATTTTGATAAAAAAAATTATGACATGTGAGTATAATGAACATACTTGTTATTGAAATCATATTTTTGGCTATTAATGAGAAAAGAAAAAAAAAAGAAATAAGCACGGTTACATGGCGATCTGTGTGATGTACCAATAGGGGATGCCCTACCAACAGATATGGTTATGTTAATGAAAAAAGAAAGAGAAAGTGTGCTATGTCAGACGGAGCGAAAAAAGTCTGTACTAGAGAGTAGAAAGTACTCACCCTGATGGGGGTAACTTGATATGAAAATAAGTTGATAGGCATCATATGGTAATATGAAAATAGTTACTCATGCCATACATGTCATTACTGTATGACTTTCATTTGTATAGATAAAGTGCATTCATGTGACCTAAGATATTTGTTGTAGCTTATACAAATGAACATGACATGATGATCTATATTGCTGATAATTGTGATTTATTGTTAATGCGTACTGTCACAGGTACACCCAAATTAATACCTTACCTCTCAACTAACCTGTAGTAGTGGGAGTAAGGGTTGATCCCACGGAGACTAATCTTACCTTATGTGATTGAGAAAATGGGGGATTGATAATCACAATTAAAGTAAAGTAAACAATAATGGAAATAATTAAGAGAGTGATTGTTAAGAGAGATGTTGTTTTCGATTGATATCCACCATCAAGGGATTGTATTGATCATTGACAACATAATCAATCTATAATTGAATATCTATCATTGGGTTTCTAACCCTGTTCATCCTTAAGTCTAGTAAATTAATGACAATCGCACCAATTAAACCCTAATTAACAAGCAATCCTTTAGCACATCAGTAAAGCATAGCTTATTAACCGCATGAAGAATTAAAGACACTAACAGAGCCAAACAAATATAAACACATCGGCTATATCTAATTTAGTTAATTATTCATCATAGGTTCAATGATTTATCATCCAAAATCCTCAAACCTATTTGCCTCATGAATCACAAAATTGAAGACTTTGTTCAAAACATAATTCAGCGGTAGATTAAGACATACAATATACTAGTAGGCCTCCCTAACAATCATATGAATAATCATTGAGAAGAAGTGCAGATGAATAATCAATACTCAATTAAGATTGAAATAATAAAATCAAATCTAAATCTCACAATACATGAAGATCCCTTGAGGTTTCAATCTACCTCTACCAACTAAAAGTAACTAGCCACGTAAGGCCATAAGAAATTTTAAAGAAGAATTGAAGAATGTAATTAAGAACTTGGATGATTGATTGAATGCATTCTCTGCTTGCATTCCTCCCTTTTTATAGATTCACTCCTCCTAATCGAAGTAAGAGTGTTTCTAGGTCAAATCCCGGCCCATCTGACTTCAATTGGAGTCAAGAAGACCTAAAAATTACAAATTCGTCAAACTGATGCTGTGGTGAGTGCTACAGCACGCTACACAGGCGCCGCGATGCTACAAAAAGTGGCCATCGGGGCACCATGGTGCCTAAGCTAGTGTCGAGGCACTCTGGTTTTGATGCTCGGGCACCTCGGTGCTGGGGCTCGGGTGTCGCAGCGCCCAGTGCTTCTGGGCAGCCAACATTACGACGTACAAGGGAGCACCGCAGCCCTCTAAATATGCAATGACACAGCACCAGTGCCAAGAAAATTCTAGAATTTACCAAAGTACCAAACATGAAAGTTGTAGCTTTGTGTATTTTCTTTCTATAGACACTGGAATCACCTTAATCTAATCTAAATTGAAGGTGATATACCACAATTAGTGACCAAAGATCAGAATTAATCCTGCTGCACTATGATTCTGATTTGTTAGCTCGATAACCCTATTAAATCTCCTGAATTTTGCCAAGGGTTCAACTTAAAAGTTGTAGATAATTGTGTTATCTTTTCACAGTCACTAGAATCACTTTGGTTGGAGTTCATAATAGGGAGATTTGTTCTAAACAGTGATGAAAGATCTGGAATCGCTGCAATGTGGCATTTTTCCATGAATTTCTTATCTTTTTTTTCCCTTTTCTTCTTCCTTTGTTCCTACAACACAAAACACAAAACTATGCTAATACCTAATCATATTTTACTTAAATTAAATAAAAAAGTAAGTTTAAAGGTATTAATATCATGCTTAATTAAGATCATGTCAATTGTTGAGCCTACTAGGATTTAATTCTCACTATATTTCCATATCATGTTCAGAAAACTAGTTTTACATATTTTTCTTTGGCTCTGGCTCTGGCTCTTAGTGTATGTTGGATGAAGTTACTCTATGTTGGGCAAATCCAAGAAATTAATAAGGTGTTTGTGGTCGAGTTGGCTAAGATCCCGGTGAAGGTGGAACCACCCGCACCCGTATCTCAGGACCTAGTCAATATGCATGATTCAGACGTAGACATATAGGTGTTTGATTTATGTAAAGATGTTGTTAATTAATGATGTGTAAACGTTAATTATGCTTGGTTAAATTAATTGAATGTTATTGTGAGTTATATAAAGGTAATGACTTCATGGAACTTTAAAAATTTATGTATATGTATATATATAAAAAAAATGGAGTTGTTACACTATGGGTGACAAAAATTTAGGGCTTTTAATGTTGTTGTTATGTATATTTGAATATGGTAAAAATGGATGAAAGATGGTTAAGTTGGTAAATTAAGTATGGCCTTAAACACCTAGGGGAAAACCAGGAGAAATTTCTGTTGAGAAACACCCTTAGTGATGCATGATTTGATTCTATTTTTCTTTTGAAGCGGATAATGGAATATGTTAAATTAAGTAAGAAATATAATTAAATGTTTCGATGAGTAATTCTATAGTTAGGTGGAAATTTGGAAGAAAAATGGAAGATGAATTAATAAAAGGATGAACTAGAACTTTAGGAAAGGCTAGGCTAAGAAAACTGGATTTCAGAGTAACTAGGGAAGCATCTATTTTGAAATTATGGGGAGAATCGGTTAGGAATTAAAAGAAATGGTTTACATGAAAGATGCATATATATGTCTCACAGATTTTTAGCCATTGGAATCATCAAAATTTAAAGTTCAAATGAGAGAGATATGGTCCGATTAGTAAGCAGTGGTTAGAAAATGGTTAACCAGGGAAGAATCTGTTAGGTAAGCTTCTATGTTTGAATGTCTGGGACATATTTGTAGGGAACTAAAATAAATAGTTAACATGATATATATATATATATATGTCTCAAGAATTTTTATCCTTTGGAATCATTCAATTTGGTATCCATATTAGGAAGATATAGTCAAATTAGTAAGTAATGATCAGAAACAAGCTAACCAGGGAAGAATTTGTTAAGCATGCTTCTGTGTTTGAATTTCTAGGCAAAATCAATAGGGAATTAAAGAAAATTGTTAGCATAATAAGTATAGATATATATTTCACGGATCTATAGGCTCTGTAATAACTTAATTTGGAGTTGATATGAGGGAGATATGAATAATTAATGAGTAGAGGTCAGAATCAGTCTAGAATTTAGGGTGGTAAATATAAGCATTTTTGTTTTTAATTTTTTGGGAGTAATTCGTAAGGAATCTAAAGAAATGATAAACATGAAAGTCGTAGTTAAGTGTCTTAAATTTTTATAGGCTTTGGAATCACTGTAATTGGAGTTTGTATGTGGGAGATATGGTTGAATAAGTGAGGAAATGTCACATAACGTGTTTTGGGTTGCTTCAGCAAGGGTATGCTGTGTTCAAGGCTGCTTTTGAGTATGTTTGAAGTATTTTTCAGGCATGGCCATATCCTGGAACATGACCAGGCCGTGTTGGGAGCTGGTAAAGCTTATTTTAAATATTTTTCTACCCTAAATGAACCTTATTAACTATAGGGTAATAATAGAAACTAAATTGTATAAGAATGCCCTATAAAATTTGTGAGAACATGTGTCGAAAATAATATAAGTAGGAGGAAAGTAACTAGAGGCCAAGTATAAAGAAAATGAAAAGATGAAAATAATATTTAAAAAAGAAGAAAAATCTTATAAATGGAAATAATAACTAGTGTATGCCCTAGCTATTGCCATTGCATGAACTCCTTACCATCTTAAGTGTGTAATTTTGACATGAAAATATTTTATAAAGTGATATTCAAAAATGATTATGATCATGACATGATTGCATTTTACCAATGATTTTTTTGTAGTGATTATGCTTTGATGATAAATTATGGCATGTGAGTATAATGAACATACTTGTTATTGAAATCGTTATTTTGGCTATTAATGTGAAAAGAAAAGAAAAGAAAAAAGATGAGCATGGTCACTTGGTAGTCCGTGTGGTGCACCAGTAGGAGACGCCCTACTCACGACTATGATTATGTGAATGAGAAAAGAAAGAGAAAGTGTACCATGTCGGATGGAGAGAGAAAAGCCTATATCAAAGAGCAGAAAGTACTCACTCTGACGAGGGTAGCTTTATATGAAAATAAATTGATAGCCATCATATGATATTATGGAAATAGTTATTCATGACATACATGTCACTACTGTGCCATTTTCATGTGTATGTATATAGTGCATTCATGTGACCTAAGATATTTGATGTAGCTTATATAGATGAACATGCAGTGACGAGCATTGTTGATGATGATTATGATTTATTGTTGAACCTATTGAGATTTAATTCTCACTATATTTTCATATCATGTTTAGAAAACTAGTTATGCAGATTTTTCTATGGCTCTGATTTTTAGTTAGATCGAGTTGGCGAAAATCCTAGTGAAGGTGCAATCACCCGCACTCGTATCTCTAAAATAGGTACTCTATGTTGGGTAGATCCTAGAAATTAATAAGTTGTTTATGGTTGAGTTGGCTAAGATCCCAGTGAAGGTGCAATCACCTGCACCCGTATCTTCGGAATTGGTCAACATGGATGAATAAGATGTAGATATTTATGTGTTTGATTTTTGTACGGATGTTTTGATTAATAATGTGTCTGTGAACTCAGAATTGTATCAACATCAATGGTAGACCTTAAACCTTGAATTATACTTGGGTAAATTAATCGAATGTTATTATGAGTCAAGTAATTAGAAGTAAAGAAGTAATGATTTTATGGGACTTTATAAATATATATATTTAAAAAAATGGGGTTGTTACACATATCACAGTGGTAAGGAGGCCGTTGATTAAAAAAATGCATAAGTTGGAAAGTCATGGGGTAGTATTGGATATAAAGGAGCCTAGGATACTATTGGCCCATATACAGCTTCTATCATCTTTGATTGAGCAGGTGAAAAAGGCACAGGAAGAGGATGCATATTGTTGTGAGTATGTTTTACCAAATACCGCAAGTGCACGGCGTAGCTGTAGCTAGTCCGGTAAGTACGGGTCGTGTCCCACAGAGAACAATGCCAATTACTAGAATTTCACAAAAAGTTCTATCCAAATTGATACAATTCGATTGGAAAATATTGCAATTAAACAAATAAAATTATCTAATTAAGCAAAGCCTAGGGTTAGGGTTCACCACACTTGTGATACTCAACAACTGATAATTATCTCTAATTGCAATTGTCTAGATTATTGGGGATGGTTTAGCCTCAATTAATTAGAAATCTCTTTCGAGCATTACCAATCGTACCTAGGTTAATCAAATTACCTACTTTAGTGGTTCATAGCTTAACCTAGGTCCATTAAGCTTTATGCCAACCAAAGAATGCAACTAATCGGTTTTCTCGTTCCCATTAATTGATTTAATCCTAAAGTATCTTAAACTACTATCGTGATTAAGATATCCCTAATTAACTATTGGGTTCCAGTTTTAATCTTCACCTTTAAGTTTATTGATTAAATACCTAAGACGTGATAGACTGGTGATCAGGCATTCTATCAACTAATTCATGCATATAATAGTCAATCCAAATTAATCTAGTACCAATTATAATTAGGGTTTTGCAATTCAGGTCATAAACACAGTATCATTGTATCACAATTGAGTTCACCGAAACCTGTAACAACTCCATTTAAGTATCAAATTTTTTTTTAATACAATAAAGTTATTATCTCGTTACAACTTATCTCAATATAACATTTATTTAATTTATACAATACAGAGTTTACATACATGTCATTGATCAAAACATACGTACAACATATCAAACACATAAAAATCTACATCTTATTTATTCTGGTTGACCAATTCCAGAGATACAGGTGCGGGTGGTTGCACCTTCACCGGGATCTAAGCCAACTCGACCACAAACATTTTATTTGCTTCTGGGATCTGCCCAACATAAAGTACTTGATCCAACGTGAACTAAAAGCCAGAGCTATAGAAAAATCTGCATAACTAATTTTCTGAACATGATATGGAAATATAGTGAGAATTAAATCCTAGTAAGTTCAACAATAAATCGTAATTTACCATCAATATAGTTCATCATTTCATGTTCAGCTGTATAAACTATAGAAAATATCATTGGTCACATGAATGCATTATATCTATGTACATAAGAATCATACAGTAATGATATGTATGACAGGATTAACTATTTTTAGAATATCATATGATGGCCATCAACTTATTCTCATTTCAAGCTACCCCGGTCAGGATGAGTATCCTCTACTCTCCGGTACGGGCTTTTCTCACTCCGTCCGACATGGCACACTTTCTCTTTCTTTTCTCATAATCATAATCATAACCGTTGGTAGGGCGTCCCCTACTGGTGCACCACACGGATTGCCATGTGACCATGCTCATTTCTTTTCTTTTCACAATGATAGCCAAAAATATGCTTTCAATAACAAGTATGTTCATCAAAATATAACTATAACCATAAATCATTGGTAATCATGCCATGAACATAACCATTTTAAATATCACTTTATAAAATATTTTCATGTCAGAATTTTACACTTAAGATGGTAAGAAGTTCATAAAATGGCAATTGAAATGGCATATACTAGTCATTTATAAGATTTGTCTTCTTTTTTAAATATTAATTTTATTTCTTTATTTTCTTGATCCAGGTTTTCATCATATCTAACCTTCTCTTACTAATCAGAGCATAACTCCCTCAATTGAACTCCTATGTAGGTGATCTTGGTGTTAATTTCAAGATAAAACAATTATCTAAAACTATTATGTTGAACAATGTAGCGAAATATTAATAAATCAAGGTGATATTACTCCCTAAATGTACAGGTTATTTCTTCTCGGATAGGTTCTGACCTCTACCTACTAATCGGACCATATCTACCTCATATGGACTCCAACTTGAGTGATTCCAGTGGATAAAAATCCATGACACACATATATATAATTATTATTTTAACCATTTATTTTAATTCCATATAGATAATTCCAAGAAATTAAAATACAGAAGCTATCCTAACATATTCTTCCCTGATGAACCATTTTCTAACCTTTAACTACTAATTAGCTCATATCTTTCTCCTATGGACTCCAAAGTGAATGATTCCAGTGGCTACAAATCTGTGACACACATAGCAATAATTTCTATGTTAACCATTCATTTTAATTCCATATAGATAATTTACAGAAATTAAAATACAAAAGCTATCCTAACATATTCTTCCCTGATTAACCATTTTCTGACCTTTGACTACTAATTAGCTCATATCTTACTCATATGGAATCCAAATTGAATGATTCCAGTGGCTAAAACTCCATGATACACATAGATATAATTCTTATGTTAACCATTTATTTTAATTCCATACAAATAATTCTCAGAAATTAAAATAAAGAAGCTATCCTAACATATTCTTCCCCGATGAACCATTTTCTGACCATTGACTACTAATCGGCCCATATCTACCTCATATGGACACCAAATTGAATGCTTCCAGTGGCTAAACATCTGTGACACATATATATTTAATTCTTATATTAACCATTTATTTTAATTTCCTACAGATAAGTGCCAGAAATTAAAACACAGAAGCTATCCTAACATATTCTTCCCAGATGAACCATTTTTTGACCTTTGCTTACTAATCGGACCTTATGTACCTCATATGGACTCCAAATTGAATGATTCCAGTGGATACAAATCCGCGACACATATATATTTAATTCTTATGTTAACCATATATTTTAATTCCCTACAAATAATTCGAAAAAATTAAAACACAGAAGCTATCCTAATATATTCTTCCCTGATGAACTATTTTCTGACCTCTGCTTACTAATCGGACCTTATCTACCTCATATGGACTCCAAATTGAATGCTTCTAGTGTTTAAAAATCCATGACACATATATCTTTAATTCTTATGTTAACCATTTATTTTAATTCCCTTCAGATAATTCCCAGAAATTAAAACACAGAAGCTATCCAAACATATTCTTCCCTGATGAACCATTTTCTGACCTTTGCTAACTAATTGGACCTTATCTACCTCATATGGACTCCAAATTGAATGATTACAGTGGAAAAAAATCAGTGACACATATATCTTTAATTCTTATGTTAACCATTTATTTTAATTCCCTATAGATAATTCCCAGAAATTAAAACAGATAAGCTAAAAAATTTTCCACTCATAGCCATACCTATGCAGAACTTTCTATACCTGTCTTAGTATTCAAACATACATAACATGCAAGATCAATATGTAACATGATATAGCAACATCATGACCAATCATCAAAGTTCTAAGATCAAAATCTCATATAAATTTTATAAGTTTCAAAAGTTTTCTTCAAAAAGAAATATTGTTAAACTTACTTGGAGCACTTAGTCCCCTAGACTTCTCCTTCCTCTTTCTTCCTTTCTTCCTCTCCTTTCCTCACTCTACCTTGCTTATATTTTTCCTCTCCCTCACTTGGACGAAATTCTAATGTTGTAAGGGTGGGTTTTCTTATATAGACCACCAAATAATTCACCTTTCATGATCATGGGTCTACCTTATCACAATTAGATTACACTTGGTTGAATTTTTGGAAAACAAACAACTTATGTTCTTGTCTTCCTCTTCCTTAGTCAAGATATGCATAGGAAAAGGAGATTTGTATTTTGAAAATTATGATAATATGTTCTTAAGATATGGGACAAGGTCCCTTTGATTTAGGGATTTATTTCCATTTTCTTTTGTCTTAAACAACTATGATAGGTTTGCCTTTTTAGGTGGCAAATTTCTAGCCCTTGAATCTCTATTATTTGGTTGATATTATTTGTGTGGGATAGGAATGTTTTGTCCTAATGCCATGTATTATCATACCACTTGCTAAAATTATGAGTGTAGGATATAGATGTTTTTGTCCTAAAGCCTTGTATTATCATGCCACTTGCCAAAATTATGAATGTAGAATCACACCACTTGCTAAATGTTTGTCTTAATGCCATGTAACCTAATCTTAATTATTATTACATTATTATATCATCACCTAATTTATTTTATTTTATTTTTCCTCTTGGATTTGGGCTTATTCCTACCCATTATAGGCTTATTCCTACCCATTTTCTTTGCTTTGGATAAAATTCTACCTTTCTTGGAGGGCTTGGTCACATTTTCATAATTTTTGGGCTATTGGTCCAATTACTATATCCTAGTCCAAGTCTATGTTTTATTTCTTGCTTAGGTTATCCAATGGGCTTGCTAGAAACTTATGTGAAGTGGAAAAACTCTATATGAAGTGTCCATAGGTAAAAGCGCAATGTATGGGTAAAGATTTTAAACTTAGTAACTCTAGTTCTTGAATTAGGAAAAATTACCCTAATCCAATGTTCTTGAAATTTTATGACCTTTACTTGTTTATAAAAATTTATCTTCCTTATCCAAGAATTTTGCATCTCTTTAGTATGTTATTTCTAATTGTTTTTCCTATTAGGTTTTCCCTCTTTATTTGTTCTCTTAATGTTAAAAACATTTTCTATGCATATACATAAGGTGAAGAATTTCTAAGGATTATGTTTCCTTAGATATCTAAAATATTGTCTAATAAATTTTATTTCCTTAATTAAATATTTATGTACTTTTATCAATAAAAGAAACAAAATTAGGGATGTTACAAAACCCTAGATTGAATTTACTCACACATCATCAAAACAAGAATTAAATTTATCTTCATTGAGTAAATCATAGTAGTTCAGTACAATTGAAAGAGAATAAGTAGAAGTAGAAGAAGAAAACTGAAAATAGAAAGATAAAACCTAGTGTACAGATAAATTCAGATAAATTACAACCTTCAATGCCATAAAATCTACTCTAGAACATCAAAATCATCAATAATCTATGTAAAAACCTAGTCTAAATGTGTTTCCTAAGCCTAAAAGGTGTTTCTCCAGTGTTTTCTACGGTCCTCCTCTGTTCAGCTATGCATCCCCCAAGCCAATCTATCTTTCTTGCAGCCAAAAACCCTAATTTTAACTTTTTGTACGGACCCCGAAGCACGGCGTGTTCCAAGACACGGCCTGGCCGTGCTTCGGGCTAGAATTTGGGGAAATCCTGCATCTCTTGCTCAGAGTACGGCCAAGCCATGTTGCAAACCACCAAGCGCGACCTAGCCGTGCTGCATGCTGCCATACTCCTTTCTTCATGATTTTTTATGTGTAGCCTCCTTGCTTCCTCCTTAGCATGTCCCAAGCCTTTTTGGCTCTTTCCATGGTTGCTTTTCCTTGCTTCTTGGCTTCTTTTGCTCTCCTGCAACCGCAAAACAAACCACAGCAGTACCCAGAACAAAATATAACCAAAAGCATAGAAATAATCACAAGTTACTATGAAATAGGGGACAAAATATGACTGATAAGCACTCAAAATTCCCCTTTATTAACTCCCCCATGCTTAAACTTTTGCTTGTCCCCAAGAAAATAACATGTCATATCAGAAGGAAGAGGGTAAGATGCAATCAAAATTCCAAAAGATAGAAGGATGCAATACAGGTGATGTTTCACTCAATCAGTGTGCACACAATAGATATATGAATAAACAGTTATCAAATAGTCTTTATTCTTCTAAGACTAAGCCAAAAATTCTTCTACTATATATCTTTTTCTATTGTTACCATTGGTCGTAGGCGCCAAACAGATTTTTAAACACTCAAGTAGGCCACCTCATCCTTTAGATCTCCTTATGTTACCTTACCCTTATTTCTATTTTTCTTAACTCATTTCTTTTATTTCTCATCTTTTCTTTTCTTCTCTCTTTTTTTTTACAATATGCTGTGAGTGCATTTTATGCTCCATCTTACTAGGGTAAAAGCATCTAAGTACTCATACTAAGGCTTTTTGGTGCCTTGAAGGAGGTACTCATAGTGAAAAATTTTTGGGTTTCACATATGCTCATTTTTCACCTCTCCCTACCTTGACACTCTCATAGTGTGACAATCAGCCTAAGCATACAATTTACAGCACAATAGAGAGATATTTTTCAAAAAATTAAAGGTTTAATGCTAGAAGAGAGAGACTAGAATTATAACTACCTATTTCATATCCTATTGTGTATCACATGTTCATGAGCTAAAATCAGCCTATACTACACCAGTTTATCTTGGAATTAGCAACTATGTGATGATGCAGCAAGTCAAAAGGAATGCAATATGTACAATATATACATGCAAAGAGAAGCTAAATCAACAAATAAAGATGGCCAGTGCAAATCATAAACTCATGCACTAAAAATCAAATACAAAAGTACACTCCCCCATGCTTAAATCAGACAGTGTCCTCAATGTCATATATATCAGAAAATATATGCAAAGGGGAGAAAGAACTCACATACTCACTGGTCATCCGGTGGTGGAGGAGGGGGGTGCTGTCCTAGGTGCCAAGTATACCAAGCTTGCATCATACCCTGCATGCTTTGGATAGAGTCTTGCATGGCATGCAGGGTTATTCTTTGAGAATATTGCTCTATCTCCATGGCATGCAGGACGACTCGCTGAGAGAGTTATTCTGCCTCCATACGGCTGAGGCTAGAAGAGATGGATGCATGATCCTCTGGTGGAGTAGAGGAGGTACCTGCACGGTCAGTAAAATGGGAGGGGGTTGTGGGTGGAAGAGCCAAAAGTGGTGCACGGGGATATTCATCCCTTTCAGGGGGATCCTCCTCATCATCTCGATCCTCCTCTAAAAGGTATATCCAATTTGCCCTTTTTTTACTGCTATCCTATAAGGGTTAGGGAGGTTGAATAATTTTTTGCCCTCTGAGATACAACCAGGATTCAGTATTTTGCTTTACAAAAAGTTTCATATGCAAGCAGGATTCTAAGTCAATCCTGTTGCTACCCCCTACTGGTTGCATGCCCTGAAGATTGGCCTCAAATCCTAGCCCTCGAGTAATGGCAATAATCAGGCCTCCTATGGCTACCTTCCCATTCGTTGCCCCACCTACCCGGGACATCTGATGAGCTGTGAAGGCTCCGGTATCCACTTTGGTACCGTTAACCATAGCATATAAAAAATAAACTCTCTGAGATTTACAACCACATCACTCTCTGCCCTACCAAAAACAGTATAGGCCATAAGACGTTGTAAATAACGGAAGGTAGGGTTGCAAATAAAAGATGCTTTGGAACTTGATGCACTGTATTGTCCTTCAATGGCAATTGAGTTCCAAAAAATGTTAGCAAGGAAATCTGAGGGTATTGATCTAGTTCCCTCTGGAGTTAGGCCAAACAGTGGATTAAATTCTGCAAGAGTTAAACTAAAGCTATGGTTAAGCAGTCTAAAGTTTACCTGGCCCTCATGGACATTCGGACCCCTAAACAGTACTATATGAATAGAATTGAGAAACTCTAGTGTGGGTCTAGGGTAGGCTGGGTATCTGTGGGTGAGAAATGTGTTCCACCCAATCCGGTCAACAAGGTATTGGATGTCAGGTAAAAGTCCTAAGTGTTCCAGACATTCCTCATCTAGATACCGGGTACTCAGCATTCCCTGTCGAATTAGGGTATCGTATCGGGTCCATTGACTATCGTCAACGCACACAATACCATACTCGTTAATCTGATGAGGAAGTTGGGGCGGTGGTTGATTACGTCCTCTATGTGTTTGATGGGACTGGGTGGATGGTTGCCTTGTTCGGGCTCTTTTGGAACCCATATAAAAAGTGGAAAGAAAAAAAGAGGGTACCAAATGCACTTCAAAGTGGGCAAAGTGGCAGAATCAGAAAAACCAATCAGATAAACAGATAATTAAACCAACCAGCAAGTCTAATGTAGTCAGAGTAGTGAAGGCTAGCAATTCAGTGTAAAACAGAGCAATGTGTGGTGCAAAAGATATATATAGTAGAACAGAACAATGCAGGCAACAATTCAATAAAGTCTAGAGTGCAGTAGAATAAAACCAAGAAGAGTAAGCCAGCCAAATCAGAGTAGAACAAATCAGTCCAAAAAGCAATCAATAATGAAAAGCATTCCTAATCAGTGTCATAAATAAGAGCTAACAGCAAGCAAATAAACTAGAAGGAATCCCAATCAGAGCTAGAAACAAGAGCTAAACAGTAAGTAGGATTTAAGTATGCAGAAAATTAAAACAAATGTAGAGATAGAGAAATACTTGAAGCAGACGCTGTAATATGGAGAGGCAATCACGCAGCAATAGGGAAAGGGGTAAAAACATAACAATGGGGATGAAGAGAAGGGGAAAACGAAGGGGAGATGGGGGTGGGTAGTGGCGAAGAGGTGGAATGGGGGGAAGGAAAGTGTGTTAGGGCATGGATAGGGAAGGAAGAAGGGAGAGGAATGAAGAAAAGAGAGGTTGAAGGCGTGGGTGAGGGAGATTGAGCTTGGGTTTTGTCAAAGAAGATAAAGGGAGAAGAAGGGGAGAAGCACGGCTAGGTTGGGGGAGACACGACCAAAAGAAAGGGAAAGAAAAGGGGGTTAAATGGGCGGCCATGCCCGAAGCACGGCCGTGGTGGTGGACATGGGTAGCCCGTGTTGCTAGCTGGAATCCCTTAATTCTTCAGATTTTACTTCTTCTTTTGACTCTCTTTAAGCTCCTTTGCTTCTAACCCTTTTAAACCACCTTGGAAACATAGTAATGGACCTGGAAATCAAAGGAAAATATTCAATTAACTTTAACCTAAGAAATTAACTAAATTAAAAATGGAAACCGAAACTTAAAGCAAGAATTCAAACAAAAGGAAATTTATAAAAATCAAAATGTGGGTTGCCTCCTACAAAGCGCTTGTTTAAAGTCATTAGCTCGACTCCTTTGCTTATTAATGGATTGAGGGGGGATCTAAGAGAGCTTGGGTGGCTCTCTTTTCAACCGGTTGTCCCATCACAAAATGCTTAAGGCGTTGCCCGTTGACCTTGAAGGATCCGGTGGATTCACTCCACACCTCCACTGCTCCATACGGAAAAACTTGAGTTACTTGGAATGGACCGGAGCAACGAGAGCAGAGCTTCTCGGGAAAGAGTCTCAGCCTTGAATTGAATAGCAAAACCCAATCTTCTACTTGAAATTGGTGCCTAAGGGTGTGCTTATCATGCCATTTTTTTGTTCTTTCTTTATATAACTTGGCATTGTCATAAGCATCAAGCCTCAGCTCATCTAACTCATTCAATTGTAGGCATCTCCTCTTTCCTGCAGCTGACAAGTCAAAATTAATTGTTTTGACTGCCCAATACGCCTTATGCTCAAGCTCTACCAACAAGTGACAGGGTTTCCCATATATCAACCGAAAAGGTGTGGTCCCTATCGGTGTTATTATATGCAGTCCTGTAAGCCCATAATGCATCATCAAGTTTGAGAGACCAATCTTTTCTTGCCTTTGAAATGGTCTTCTCCAGTATTGCCTTGATTTCCCTATTTGATATTTCCACTTGCCCACTTGTCTGAGGACGGTAGGCTAGAGCCATTTTATGAGTGATTCCATATTTCTTCAAAAGATTTTGGAACTGTTGCTCGGTGAAGTGGGAACCTCCATCACTTATCACAGCTCGGGGCACTCCAAATCTTGAAAAAATCACCCTCTTAAAGAGCTTGGCAACTACTCTAGCATCATTGGTGGGGGATGTTATTGCTTCAACCCACTTAGAAACATAGTCCATAGCAACTAGAATGTACTTGTTCCCGCATGAAGAAGGAAAGGGACCCATAAAGTCAATGCCCCAAACGTCAAATATCTCCACTTCTAAAATACTGTTCAGGGGCATCTCATTCCTTCTGGATATGTTGCCAACTCTTTGACACCAGTCACATGCTTTTACAAAAGTGTGCACATATTTGAAAAGCGTAGGCCAATAAAAACCAGCTTGGAGAATTTTAGCTGCAGTCTTAGAAATGCTGGTATGGCCTCCACAAGGTGAACTATGGCAATGGAATATAACTCTATAAACTTCTTCCTCCGGAATACACCTTCGAAAGATGCCATCTGCACACCATTTGTATAAGCATGGATCATCCCAATAGTAAGACTTGATATCAGAGAAAAATTTCTTTCTCTGATTGTAGCTCAACCCCTCAGGTAGTATTCTACATGCAAGATAGTTCACAACGTCTGCAGACCAAGGAGCCTCAGCATAAGTAACCATCAGGAGTTGGTCATCGGGAAAGGAATCGTCTATAGGCAAATCATCTTTGTCATCTCTCATCAGATCTTGCCTAAGTCTTGAAAGGTTGTCTGCAACCACATTCTCTATTCCTTTCTTATCCCAGATCACAAGGTCAAACTCCTGTAGTAAGAGGATCCATCTAATCAGTCTTGGCTTGGCATCCTTCTTACTTAATAGGTACCTGATAGCAGCATGATCTGTGAACACTATGACTTTGGATCCTAGCAGATATTGTTAAAATTTATCAATTGCGAACACTACTGTCAAGAACTCCTTTTCAGTGGTGGAATAGTTGACTTGAGCTTCATCCAGGGTCTTACTAGCATAGTAGATGACATAAGGCTTTTTATCCCTCCTTTGCCCAAGTATAACTCCCACGGCGTAGTCACTTGCATCGCACATGATTTCGAAGGGAAGGCTCCAATCAGGAGGTTGGATGATGGGTGTAGATATAAGTGCCTCCTTCAACCATAAAGTGGAATTTTTCCCAATTCAGTACCAGGTTGACTTCCTCACATCTCTTAAGTACCTGAGATTAGAGGAAAGAGGTTTTAGTTCTACCTTAGGTTATTTGCTTTCCTCAACCTTTGCTGATTTTTTATTATGGTCCAACTCTAGCTTTTCAGATTTCACTTCTGAGGTGAGCTTGGGACATTCATCAAGCAATCTAGTATATGCATTAGCTTCTACCTGTTCAGCACAAGAGACAGAACTACCTTTAGAGGAACATCCTCTAATATACCTACTGGTGAGTGATGGATCGGTCCGCTAACTGAAGAGAAATAGTGGTGGGCTTCAGATCTCCCATTTGGAGCTTCTTGCAAATGGGCAGTGGCATAAGACTTACACTTGCTCCAAGATCACATAAAGCTTTAGTGATCTGCACATCTCCAATAGAACAAGGTATAGAGAAGCTCCCAGGGTCCTTGAGTTTGGGAGGCAGTTTGTTCTGAATCAAGGCACTGCATTCTTCAGTTAATGCCACAGTGGCATACTCCTCAATCTTCCTCTTATTAGAGAGGATCTCCTTCAGAAATTTGGCATATGAAGGCATCTAAGAGACAGCCTCAAAGAATGGAATATTGATGTGCAGCTTTTTCAGCAGATCCAAAAATTTTCCATACTATTTTTCTAACTTGGCCTTAGCTAGTCTCTGAGGGAAGGGAACCGGTAGTTTGTATGGTTCAGGAGCCACATAATTAGGCTCATTTACTTCCTTCCTTCCACTAATTGGCTCTTCTTGTTCATTTACTGGCTCAGGCGCATCCCTTTTCTCATCTTCCTTATCTTCCTCCTTTCTCACTGGTTCATCCAATTGCTTACCATTTCTCAAAGTGATAGCTTTACAGTGTTCTCTAGGATTCTCAGGCTTACTAGGGAACTTACCAAAATTTCTAGTTGACGAGCTCGCTTGTTGTGCTATTTGGGTCTCTAGCATCTTGTTATGCGTAGCAAGTGAATCAACTTTCGAAGCCAAGTCCTTAATGGCTTCATTCATATTGTGATTCTGAGCTCTAAATTCCTCATTCTGCTTACTCTGTGTGGAGATGAAATTCTCCATTAGAGCCTCCAGATTTGATTTTGGTTGAGGAGGAGGAGGGTTGAATGGCCTTGTATTTTGAAAGCCTGGAGGTTGCCTAAAGTTATTCTAGGGCTGCTGACCAACGTTTGGCTTAGATGAAAGGTTAGGGTGATTTCTCCAGCTTGGATTGTAAGTATTGCTATATGGGTTATTCCTTTGATTGTTCACAAAATACACCTGTTCACAATCCTGAACTGTAGAACTTCCAAGCTGACACTAGTTGGCTACATGGCCAACACCTCCACAAATCTCACAGGATGCAGACGAAAAAGGGGAACCAACAGCATTGATGCTTAGTTTATCCAACTTCTGAAATAAAGCATCAACTTTAGAAGTTAGATGATTGAATGCATTTACTTCATACATACCTGCTGGTTTTCTGGGTTATCTCTCACTAGACCAGGAGTAGTGGTTCTGAGCCATGTCTTCAATCAATTTATAGGCCTCATCTACTGTCTTGTTCATCAGTGCTCCTCCAGCTAAAGCATCCACTGACATCTGAGTGCTGTAAATTAGTCCATTGTAGAATGTATGGACTATCAACCATTTCTCTAGCCCATGATGTGGGCATACCCTGAGGAGCTTTTTCAATCTCTCCCAAGCCTCATATAAAGATTCCCTATCCTTTTGAGTAAAAGTAGTGATCTGATTCCTCAAGTGGGCCGTCTTGCTCGGTGGGAAATACTTGGCCAAGAAAGCTTGAGAAAGCTGTTGCCAAGTAGTAATGGACCCCGATGGAAGAGAGTGCAACCATGCATGTGCCTTATCCCTCAATGAGAAAGGGAATAATCTCAACCTGATAGCATCTGAGGAGACCCCATTCAATTTCAGGGTGTCGCAGTACTCTAAAAACACAAAGAGGTAGAGCTTAGGGTCTTCAGTAGGCGACCCTCCAAACTGGTTCTGCTGAACCATCTGCAAGAGAGATGGCTTCAGCTCGAAGTTATTAGCTTTTACCACTGACCTGATTATGCTGGGGTTTAGGCCATGAGTGTTCGGGACAGTAAAGTCCTTCAATGACCAGTTATCTCTTTCCCCCATAGTAGTTACAGAATTCTCTTGCTGTTGTCTTCTTCTTATCCTTCGTAGAGTGCGTTCAATTTCCGAGTCAAATTCAGCAACTATCTCACGTTCTCTTCGCATAAAAGAGAAACACACCTATGAAGGAAGGAAGAAAAGAAGCAAAAAAATAGCAAAAGAAAAATTGTGCAGAAAAAAAAAAAGAAAATGATTTAGTCTAGCTATTTCGTAAAATATCTAATATTGGCTTTGTTCCCCGACAACGGCGCCAAAAACTTGTTGTGAGTATGTTTTACCAAATACCGCAAGTGTACGGCATAGCTGTAGCTAGTCTGGAAAGTACAGATCATGTCCCACAGAGAACAATGCCAATTACTAGAATTTCACAAAAAGTGCTATCCAAATCGATACAATTCGATTGGAAAATATCGCAATTAAACAAATGAAATTATCCAATTAAGCAAAGCCTAGGGTTCGGGTTCACCACACTTGTGATACTCAACAACTGATAATTACCTCTAATTGCAATTGTCTAGATTATTGGGGATGGTTTAGCCTCAATTAATTAGAAATCTCTTTCAAGCATTACCAATCATACCTAGGTTAATCAAATTATCTACTTTCGTGGTTCTTAGCTTAACCTAGGTCCATTAAGCGTTATGCCAACCATAGAATGCAACTAATCAGTTTTCTCGTTCCCATTAATTGATTCAATCTTAGAGTATCTTAAACTACTTTCGTGATTAAGATAGCCCTAATTAACTATTGGGTTCCAGTTTTAATCTTCACCTTTCAGTTCATCGATTAAATACCTAAGATGTGATAGATTGGTGATCAGGTATTCTATCAACTAATTAATGCATTTAATAGTCAATCTAAATTAATCTAGTACCAATTACAATTAGGGTTTCGCAATTCAGGTCATAAGCACAATATCATTATATCACAATTGACTTCACCGAAACCCTAGATTGAATTTACTCATACATCATCAAAACAAGAATCAAATTCATCTTCATTGAGTAAATCATAGTAGTTCAGTATAATTAAAAGAGAATGAGTAGAAGTAGAAGAAGAAAACTGAAAATAGAAAGATAGAACCTAGTGTGCAGATAAATTCAGATGAATTACAACCTTCAATGCCGTAAAATATACTCTAGAACATCAAAATCATCAATAATCTATGTAAAAACCTAGTGTAAATGTGTTTCCTAAGCCTAAAAGGTGTTTCTCCAGTGTTTTCTACGGTCCTCCTTTATTCAGCTGCGCATCCCCCAAGCCAATCTATCTTTCTGGCGGCCAAAAACCCTAATTTTAACGTTCTATACGAACCCCAAAGCACGGTCATGTTCCAAGACACGGCCTGGTCGTGCTTCGGGCTGGAATTTGGGGAAATTTTGCATCTCTTGCTCAGAGCACGGCCAGGCTGTGTTGCAAGCCACTAAGCACAGCCTGGCCATGCTGACATGCTCCTTTCTTCATGATTTTTTATGTGTAGCCTCCTTGCTTCCTCCTTAGCATGTCCTAAGTCTTTTTGGCTCTTTCCATGGTTGCTTTTCCTTGCTTCTTGGCTTCTTTTGCTCTCCTACAACCACAAAACAAACCACAGCAGTACCCAGAACAAAGTATAACCAAAAGCATAGAAATAATCACAAGTTACTATGAAATAGGGGACAAAATATGACTGATAAACACTCAAAATTCACCTTTATCACATATTTATGCAAGAAAATTGAAGAGGTGAAGAATGACAGTGACGTTGAATTTACTATAAACTCTGAAGAAATTTTGAGATTGGACAAGTAGTTATGTGTACCTAATAAAGAAGAACTCAAGAAAGATATTCTAGGAGAAGCCCATCAATCTACATATACCATTCATCCTAGATCAACTAAAATGTATCAAGATTTAAAAGAAATTTATTGGTGCGATTATGATTTTCGTTGTTTAACATGTTAACAAGTAAAGGAAAAACATCAAAGGCCTACGGGGTTACATCAACAAATAGAAATACCTGAATGGAAATGGGAGAAAATAACTATGAATTTTGTTACAGGGCTACTGCAGACACCAAAAAGGTTTGATTCAATATAGTTGATCATTGATAGGTTGACTAAATCAGCACATTTTCTACCACTGAAAACCACATATAACGTAGCTCAATATGTAAATTTGTATTTGAATGAGATAGTGAGACTTCATGGGGTACCAATATTGATTATTTCTGATTGAGGACCATAGTTCACATCTTATTTTTGAAGAGCCTTCCAAGAAGTTTTGGGCACGAAGCTAAATCTTAGTACTGCTTTCCATGCTCAAACAGATGGACAGTTTGAGCGAACCATCCAAATATTGGAAGACATGCTTCGAGCATATGTGCTTGATTTTCAAGGTAGTTGGGAAATATTCTTTCCCCTAGCTAAATTTGCTTATAACAATAGCTACCAAGCTAGTATACAAATGGCCCCTTTTAAGGCATTATATGGTAGACGTTGCTGTTCTCCAATCAGATCGTTTGAGATAGGCGAAGCTAAGATTTTAAGGCTTGATTTGGTACAAGATGCACTTGACAAGGTAAAGTTAATGAAGAAAATGTTATTAGCAGCCTAGAGTAGATAGAAAGCTTATGTTGATGATAGACATCGACCATTAGAATTTTCCATAGGTGAATATGTCTTCTTGAAGATATCTCTTATAAAAGGAGTAGTAAGATTTGGATAAAAAAGAAAGTTAAGTCCATGGTATATTGGTCCATTTGAAATTCTTGATAGGATTGGCCCAGTAGCTTATTGTTAGGCTTTGCCACTTGAATTAAGTAATGTCCATCTATTCTTTTCACGTGTCTATGCTACAAAAGTATCTACCAGACCAAACGTATGTTATTCAATGTCAGGAGATTCAGTTAAACATAGATTTGTTATATGAGAAAAAACTAGTGGCAATAGTATATAGACAAGTGAAGAAGCTGCGTTAAAAAAAATACCCACAGTGAATTGATGTGGCAAAACCACTCTTCGGAGGAAGCTACTTGTGAAAGAGAGGAGGATATGTGTGCCAAATATCCACATCTTTTTGAATCATGAGGTTAGTTTTATTTGTAAATATGAATGTGAAAATTGGGGATCGAATTTATTTAAGGGGGAAGAGTGAAATAACCCTAAAAAAACCCTAAATAAATGAGAAACCGTAAATTAAAGAAATTTTTTGAAGGTAAGTGAGGATTATGAAAAAGTACAATTGAAAATATATTTATTTATCATATTGTTTAAAAAGTTATGAAGGTAATATGAGGATTTAAGTTTCGGGGCTAAAATGTAATTTCCTAAAAGTTAATGGGTCAAAGTGTAAATAACAAAAATTTGTAAGGACCTCCCTAAAAAATTTATTTTTTACAAAATGGACCCCTTGACATTATTAAACAATCTGTAGAAGAGAGGCATAGGAAATTCAGACTCTCTCTCTCCCAAAATTCACTTTCTCTCTCTAAAAACCCTAAAACTTCTCTCTAGACTTCTAGCATTTCTAGACCTTAGATTTCAACACCACCACCGCCAACATATTCAAAATGACGAGAACTATAAATTTGTCTGATTGATTTCTAGAGTTTTGGCCAAAGATTGGTCAGAAAGTGGAGGAGAAACCTTAGGAAGGTAAATTCTAAAACTTCTACTTAGAGTCCTCAAATTGAAAATCTGACACTATAGATGGATTCATGAGGTAAAAAAACCTTAAGATATGAAAATTTTCAGCCATCTAACAAATTTTTGTGCATTGTGAATAGTAAATCTGCTTGGCATAAATAGTAATTTCGGCAGTTAATAGTAATTTCAACTGTGAATAGTAACCCATCAATTGACCCGTGTTAACCAAGCTCCCGGAGGCCAAATTTTACAATTCTAAAGTCATTTACTAAGTTTTCGGACCCTTTGGGCTCTTTTTTAGGTTCTTTTGATCAGATTTGCCTTGAAAAAAATACATTTGGGGATATTTAACTTGGAACCATGGTTTTTTGAGTAGATAATTCTTTCTATGACTTACCATATGCTCTTCTTGAACTTTAAATGTATAATTGATTATGTTTACAAGTTATTTATACTTTTATGTCTTTGAAATGGATTAAATTACCTAAGTTGTTGACAATCTAACATATAGTTCAAGAAGAGTATAGTTTTGAAAATAGATTTTTGAACTTATTAAATATGTGATTTTAAATGTATTTTTCATCTTATGGTAAAAGAAATATATTGTACACGTGGCATTGATATGTAAAGCTATAAGATTGCCTTGGAAAAAGACATGTATATGTGATTACCCTAATTAGGAAGTTTCTGACAGAGGAATTGTATTGAGATTGAAAATTTTGTATTATACTAACACCTCTATTTTGAACGATATGTCATTTATGTAAATATGATTTATGTAGAAGAATCCTATTGGAAACATTATTTATTAATAACAGGTGATGTTAGCCTTGATGCACCTCAACACCACAGCTAGAAGGGGTGGTGTGTGACGGCCAACACATGGGATATGATATGTGAAGGAGAGCGAGATGCCTACTATTTGGGTGAGAAGCCTACTATATGATATGTGATTTGCCCTCCCTTGCTATAATAATGGAAAATGCCCATATTAGAGTCCCTTCGTATGTCCTCTTGAATTGTGGTAGGGAAAACCTTAGTTGGGATGCTGAATTGAGGTAAATCCTACACTACCAAAGTACAAAAGGGCTTGAACTCTGATATGGTGGTTATAATATGGGATCTTCCTAATGTTTTCATGAGAAATATTTTGATGCATATCAATATTTGATTAACGATCATACCGTATCGCATATGGTTTTAGATATCTAAATGTGGTATGAACTGGGAATATTTGAAATATGAGTCTCATATAGATGTATCTCTGAATTAAAAATTTTCTATATGATAAATTTTAATATATGAGTATATCCATATGTTGACCTAAGAGGTCATATGAGGTATTATCTGCTCACTGAGTTGTCAAACTCACTACATGATATTTACATTTTTTTCATATTAGGATACATTGTTTAGTCCTGTAGCTACGTGATTAACTAGGTGTCATACTCTTTGGGTGAGCCTACATTGCTTCCAAGGCTCACAATATTTAAATTATTATGTATTTGTAATCTAGACTATGCTCTAAATGCCACAGGCAGGATCCTTACTTCTGTTGTAATATATATAAATATAGACCTAGCATGTATGTTTGGATATACTAAAAAACTTTTGAATGTATATGATTATCCCTATTAGGTGATTTACTTGGAGCATATATGTAATAAATTAAGAGTAAAGTTATTTGCTATTCGTGACAATCGCATTTCTATAAAATGGGGGTGTGACACTTAGGATAGTCAAAACATTAAGGTTTAAAGTTTCATAGATTTATGACATATTTTTTCCAGCATTAATAGTGTTCTAGGATGCTGTGAACAATGATTTTGACATGTGAACAATAACTAACATTCTTAGGTTGTTTTCCAAGTTTTTTGACATCCTAAGTTAAATTCTGAAGTTCTTTTCATTCGTTTTGGCTCTGAAAGTTGCTATAAGCATATCGAAATCTTGAACCTATACCTCTATGAGTAGATAAGATATATTATAGCTTATTTTTAAATATCATTTTCAATTACTAAATTGTGTTTCATATGTTTCATGACTATTTTGATGGATAATAACTGTACATGATTTTTATATCTATTTGATATCTTTAATTTATGTTAAATCTTAATGTTTCCATAGTAGAGCCTGATGTGAACCCCCTGATATGAACCTCACCAGGAGCAGTGAGACCCGAAATCAATATAGGATCCGATTGAAAGGTTTGTGTTCTAATCATATTTATAACAAAATAAATAAAAAGAAAAATGACCTTGACCTGTTATCTATAAAGAGATAAGAACCAAAAGTATAAGAAATATTGTAGACGATACACTCAAGAAAGAGGAAGAAGATTGTGAGTGATAAGTCTTGCTTAAACGCCACAAGAAAATCTTGATAAGTTTAGAAAATTTCTTTGAAGAACCAAAGAGAAAATACTCTCAATATTATTAATGATAATCTATATTTGTTCAAGAGCATACATGCCTATTTATAGGCCAATAACCTAAACTAACAAGAAATTCCTATAGGGTAAGGAAAATTAGAAATAGGAAACTTCTACAATGCAAGGAAAATTAAAAGTAGGAAACTTTTCTAGTAAGATAAGGAAACCACAAAATAGGAAACTTTCCTAGTCAAACAAACTAAAAGTAAAATTAAATAAATAAGAAAAACGTATCTTAAATATGGCCATTAAATAAATCTTTGATTTTGGGCCTATTTTTAGTCTCTAGTCTTTAATCTTTTGTACTTTAGGGCAAATTTAGATTGGCTGGTCTTGACCCATATTTAAGTGGGTTTTAGTGACATGGACCAGTTTTGGGCTCTTCTTTTGTAGTAATGCTTGTATCTCCTTGATGGGCCTATATAATTAAACCATTAAGTTCTTCTTTGAATCTTTTAGTCCGAACTCTTGTGATAGGTCCAACTAAGACTTGAAGCTGGCCTGTATTCCATTTATATAAGCTATTCGTGCTCTTATGCGAGTGCTGCGGCGCCCAGAAAACTCTAGATTTTGCTGAAGTGCCGAACACGAAAGTTGTATCTCTATGTTTCTTCTTTCCATAGCCGCTAGAATCACCTCGATCGGAGCTCAAATGAGCGAGATATGCCTCCATTAGTGATGAAAGCTCAGAAATCAGCATTTTTCATGATTTTCTCTCTATTTTTCTCTTCTTTTCTTCTTTATTATTCCTAAAACATAAAACACAAAAATTAATTAAATCCTATTTATTCACTATTTAAATAAAATAAAAAGTAACATAAAATATGCTAAATACATGCTTAATTTATAGCATGTCAAATACCCCCACACTTACTCTTTTGATTGTCCTCAAGCAAATTAATTTATGTGAACAATATTCAATAAATAAGATGAGTGAAAGACTTACCAATATGTAGCCTCATAGTGAAAATTGTATGCTCTTAAAGAAATTTCAGAAAATTTAATGACTATGTGCAATATTCAATTCAAATGCAATTCAGAATTTATTTTCTAGAGCCTTGAGTGTGTGTGTGTCTTTGAGCAGTTCAACCATCTTTCATTCAAATGAGTTTATATATCTCAAGAAATCAGGTATGGATCTCTTTGTAGGATTTCCATATGCTTATTTTTCATGTTACTCTCCACTAATGTAGGTCAAAACTACTTTTTAGGATCAAAATGACTTTATTTAGCTTGTAATGTGTCTAGGGTATAAGGTGGGATAAAGGATATAAATGTAGGCTCAATCACCCAGCACCACATGATTAAATATGATCTCTTGAGTTCTTTGCTTTTCTTTTCTTTCTCTTTTTTTTTCAATAATAATTTTGGGGAAATTTTCTCCCGACACTCCTTTTCTTACTTCAATTTAATCCATCATTTTCCTCTTTTTCTTTCACCTATAACATTTGTTCTTATACTTTTTGGATTTCCACCCTTCCACCCTTTTTGTAAATAAAGCTCTACAATACAAATAATTAGCAAAATAATCATGGAGTGAGTGAATAGGGTAAAGAAAAATAAGGATATTCATACAAATTTTTGCTTTAGGCTCATTTGTGGTTTTTAGAAGGAAGAGTTCATTAAGCTCAAAATAGATGTACTAAGGATATTTCATTGTTTAGGTTAGGCTAGAAAGGCTCAATCTATCCAATAATGCCTAAATCATCTCCTAAAAAAATAGTATTAACCTAAGATTTCGCCTCTAGCAGCATTCAAATAAGTTCTAGAATCCTGTTGAGATCATGAAATATTTTTAAATTATATAAACCTTCTCTAAGTAAAAGATAAAATTGAATGCCCAAAGTTATTGTGCAAAATAGTTTCAGGATTCTAAAAAATGGGTAATAAATTGTAAATAAATTAAAATTACATATAATTATGATTTTCCCATGTTTCTCAGGAGCTATTAGCAATTTAAACATTTATATCATTGGTTATTGGTTTCACTAACACACTCATAAATTGAAATTTTGTTCACATGCTCACCTCATGACAGGATTAAAAGTGCACATATCATAAAATTATAGTTATGCATCAAAGTAGGAAAGTGCACAAGTGTATGATTTATTATACAATCATCCAGCTGAATCATAAAGTGACCCCCCTACACTTAAAAACATAAATTGTCCCCAATGTAAGAATATAAAAGAGAATATAATAGGGACAAGTAATAACATAAGGAGGGGTTCAGTGAAACTTCCTTGATTAGTGATCACCATCCATCTCATAATGCTCAGGTGCAGGCCTAAAGGGTGGCTCAGGAGGTGCCGGGAAAGCAATTGGGAGGTTCAGGGCATGAGCTAACTAGCTAAAACATGCATGATGATGCTGTGCAATAGAGTAATGGTAAAGGGCCAGATCATTCATTTGATGGCTCAGACACTCTGTGCGCTCAAATAAATCTTCAATGGTATGCTGGTGATAAAAGTCATATTATTGCACTTTTGTTATGATTTAAATATTGATATTTGTGTGAAAATTGTGGTTATTTGATTATTTAATCCACAAATGTCATTTCATGGGTATTTCGTGTTTAAAGTGCAATTTTAGGTAAAATCATAAGTTTGGAGAAGTTTGGGACAAATTCCAATGACCGGGGTTGAGTGAGAGTCAAGAAAATCAAGTTTCAAGGTTTGGAAATCTGGCCATGGCGAAAATGCTGCAACAAACTTTCCCGAGAGCGCGAATTTTGGAATCAAATCTGGCCGCCGGCGAGCTCATTTTCGACGCCGGCCAAATTAGTTCGCCGGCGGCGAAGTGTGTCTCGCCGCCAATGAAAATTAGGACTCCAGAATCTCGTCGCGGCGAGAATGTTTTCCAGAAGCCTCGCCGCGGCGAGAATCAGTTCGCCGGCGGCGAGGTTCGGCGGCCAAACGCGTTTTCTATGATTTTTGTTCCAAAATTGTCCCCAAAACCCTGGATCTATAAATACCATAAGGTACAGAGAGAGGGGACGGCGAAATAGACCTAGAAGAGGTGTTTTTTGAGGAGAGGAAGCCATTTTGGAGAGAAAGCTTGGAGAATCTTGAAGGATCATCACCATTGTTGCTGCCAAGTGTTCATCTCCAAGAGTTCTTCATCTCTTTTCCTTAGCTTTATTTTTTTGCAGTTTATTTCGTTTTTATAGTTATGTATTCAGTTGAGATAGTTGTTATTCTTGTTTCCATTATGAGCTAATTCATTTTTGCTAAGGCTATGATGTAGTTGAATCATGAAACTCTGATTTCTTTGGTTATGGTTATATGAGTTCATTGTTTTCAAGATGAGTATTTATTTCCATGCTTAATGCTTCTAAATTTCTGGCCAAGATTTAGATGATTAGTTGCATTATATTGAGACCAAGAGGAGGTGTGTAATGAATGCTTCTTGTGATCAATACCATATGTTGAATGCGAGTGTGAGAACTAATGCATGATGTATGTGGTTATCCTAGAAATTCCATAGATCATAATGTGCTTGTTTGTGATTAAATCTTCATAGAAATATAGTTGATTATCATAGATAAGTAATTCTAATATAACTTGAGAGAGAGTATTAGATAAGTTTGGGTTTTTCAACCATCACTTGTAGCTTTGATCCTCATATAACATGCCTTGAAATCAGATTGAATTGATTCAGCGAAATCAAATGCCTTAGCATTTTTAATCATTTGTGAACAACATTCAATTGTGTTCTTTGCATTTATTTGTAAGTTAATTTGCTTCTTAAACAATCAACAATTTGGTTTTCATATAAAATTAGGATTAGTCAATTTCGGTACTTAGTAACGCCATTCCTTGTGGGTTCGATATCCGTACTTTTGTACACTTTATTACTTGAACGATTCGTACACTTGCGAAAATGCGCATCAGCTGGGATGATGGTGGAGCTGAGCTGCTGCCCGGTTCCTCAGGAATTATAGCATGGCTCTCTATTTAAAATTTCCATAGACTTATTTTTCATGCTACTCTCCACTAATATAGGCTAAAACTACTTCTTAGGATCAAAAGGACTTAACTCAGCTTGTAATGTGGCTAGGCTATGGGGTGAGATAAAAGATATAATTTTAAAGCTCAATCCCCCAACATCACATGATTAACTCTGATCTATTTGAGCTAGTTCTCAAGATTGGGGAAGTTTTTCCCCCACACTTATTTCCTTGCTTTTCTGCATTCTACTTTTCTTTGATTCTCTATTTCTTCCTTTTTCAATCACTGGATAGACTTTCATTAGTCTTTTGAGAAAATATTTTTTTTTTCTTTCTTTCTTTTGTCCTTGCTCCACCCTTCCACCCTTTCATTAATGTAGATCTATAAAACAAATATTCAGAAATTAATCATGGAGTGAGTGAACAGGTAGAAGAAAATAAAGGTGTTAATCACAAAATTTGGTCTTGGCTGTTTTGTGGGTATAGAATAAAATGTTAATTAAGCTCAAAATAGAGGTTTTAAGGATATTCACTTGTTTGGGTTAAGCTTGAAAGGCTCAATCTCTAAAAAAAATGCCTAAATCATCTCCTAATTGTTAGAATTAGCCTAAGATTTCGCCTCAAGTAGCATTTAAATAAGTTCTAGAAATTTAAATGAGATCATAAAATAATTTTGAATTATATAATCTTTTTCTAAGTAAAAGACAAATTAAATATCCAAAATTACTGTGCAAAAGAATTTCAGGATTTTTAGAAAATAGGTAATCATAAATTGAAAAGAAATTAAAATTACACATAATTATGACTTTCCTACATCTCCCAAGAGCTATAAGCAATTTAAATAGTTATATCATTGGCTATTGGTTCAGCTATCACAAACTCATAAAATGAAATTTTGTTCACATGCTCACCTCATGATAAGATTAAAAGTGCATATATCATAAAATGTATCAAAGTAGGAAAGTGCACACATGTATGATATATTATACAGTCATCCAGCTGAATTATAAAGTGACCCCCCCACACTTAAAAACATACATTGTCCCCAATGTAAGAATATAAAAGAGAATATAAAAGGGACAAATAAAAACATAAGGAGGGGTGCAGTGAAACTTCCCTGACTAGTGATCACCATCCATCTCATCATGTTCAGGTGCAGGCCTAAAGGGTGGTTCAGGAGGTGCCGGGAAAGCAATCGGGAGGTTCAGGGCATGAGCTAACTGGCTAAAACACGCATGATGATGCTGTGCAATAGAGTGCTGATAGTGGGCCAGATCGTGCATTTGATGGCTCAGATACTCTGTGCGCTTCCATAAATCTTCAATGGTATGCTGGGATGGTGGTGGAGCTGAGCTGCTTCCCGGTTCCGCCGTAGGTATTGGCTGAATCCCTAACTCCTCCTCTGCTGCTTCTTCATGGCCCTTGTATTTTTGGATGTCTGCATAGGAAATAGGCTTCATCGGGTGAATGAGAGCCTCAGCGGAATCCCAGCTTACGCCTGCTTTCTGACATAGACCAGTAATTAAACTAGGGGCAAATAAGGATCTGCCTCTAGCACTGATACAGCCAAGCAGCTGCCTATGAATAACCTTGCCTACATCAATAGAAAGCCCTTTTAGTACTGCATAAAGCAAAATGGCCCTTTCCCGCCTGACTTGACTCATGTTGAGGCTGGGCATGAATCTGGCTGAGACGAAATAGTGCCATACTTTAGCCACTTTATTCAAGTCAGCTCTAGCAAGGTATAACGGATGGCCATTGCTATCCAATTTCCAGGAGGCCCCCCTGTAGCATAGTGTGCAAATAACGTCGTCAAAGTCAATGTAAGATTGAAGAAGCGCCGTATATTCATCATGCTCAATATCCGGCAGGAAATAAAATTCATTAATAGCGTGCGGAGTGAATGACACCATCTTGCCTCTAACCCTTGCTTGATGACGTTCGTGAACTGTGGCATTGGAGTAGAACTCCTGAACTATGGGAATAACTCCTGGTTCTGGGTTCCTGCAGAAGATCTCCCAATGCCTATGGAGGATATTGTCTCTGTGAGGTAGCCCTTCGGTGATAAGAAATCCACGTTCTGGAACTATAGGTTTATGCACCACCACTTTGATGTGGTGTTGATAAACCGCTTCAGTCACAAAAGCCCCAGTGTCGAATGCCGGAGGGTCCTCAGCTCTGTTCTTCCTCTTAGAGATGCCTAATTTGGAAGTTTTTGGGGCCATTGCACTTGGCAAACTCTCTGGGGTGTTTTATCAAACACCTGGTGTGCACTCTTGAAAAATGGAGAGAATGGATGGTAGATTCGTAGCTTGGAGTCCCAATGCAGTAAAAACCAGTAGCAAGGAAGTGTAGAGATCAATTTCAGCAGGAAAAACAACGTAAATCGTACCAAATGCAGCGTGATTTGTGGCTGGAAAGTGTGAGATCAAAATGGCTTGAGAACCCTTGAAAATTGGCGTGGAAATCAGCTCAAATGCTGAAAAGAAGTGTATAATCCTGCAAAAGAAGATGCAAAATCATGTAATTTCAGCAAGATATTGTAGTGGGAGGTGGGTGTGGGTGATTGAAGGTAAGAAAATGGATTTGGAGCTGCAAAAGAAGCAAAAACGGAGGGGGAAAATGAAGAGCATCGCGATGCTCTTATAGAGAGCGCCGCGGCGCTCTCTGCTGTAATGCGGAGCACCGCGGCGCTCACCCATTCTGGGTACGTAGCGCCGCGGCGCTGTTCTATAGCGCCGCGGCGCTCGCCCAGTCTGGGCGACTAGTGCCGCGGTTCAGAATTTTTTTTTTTTAAAGAGAAAAAAATAAACTATGAAAAGAAAGAAAAAATAAGAAGAAGAAGCAGAATGATTGTTAGGTTGCCTCCCAACCAGCGCCTTTGTTTTACGTCGTTGGCTCGACTCAGCTCCCTATCTTTGTTTATGGAGGCTCTTTGAGGTTCACTTTAAATTTCTGGGACTGATTCAATCTTTGAAATTCAACTGCATAACCAGAAGCCACATCAGTAATAACAAGTGGTCCTAACCAAGGGAGAAATTTCTTACCTTTAAAGGGTTCAACCCTTTTCATTTCGAGAACTTGATGCAATTTTATAGTCGGGTCTATGCCTTTAAGGTTTGCAATTGTTTTTATAGTGGCATTTCTTTTTTCTTGATAAATATGCATCAATTCCTCTTCTTTTTTAACACCTAAACTTTTTGCAACTATAATAGGTGATGCATCTCCTATTGCCAAGTATTTCAGGTGATTAGGAAGAGATGACAAAATTGATCCACGGTCCTGCAAAACAGAAGGTGCAAGAGTGGTATCAGAATTTGATAATTCCATATAAGAAATCTTACCCTTTGGTGACTCTTTTGAAGAATCATTGAGTGCAGCCAGTTTCTCCTTTATTTCTTCATCTAAGTCTATCTCACCATCATCTGCTGCTATAGATTTGTTCACACTTTCCTCCATTTTATCCTTTTCATCTAATTCAAATACATCATATGCCAACGAATCAAGTACATCAATGGAATAGACATGAGTATCATCACCTGGGTATTTTATGGCTTCATACATATTGAATTTTATTACTTCACCATCAAATTCCATAGTGAGTGTGCCATTGTGAACATCTATCTTGGTTTTGGAGGTTTTCAAAAATGGTCTCCCTAATAATATTGGAGAAGTAAAATCCCCATTGTCCGTGTCAAGCACATAAAAATCTGCAGGGAACACCAAATCATCTACCTGCACCAAGACATCCTCAATTATTCCCTTAGGATATGTAGTGGACCTATCTGCTAGTTGAATTATCAAATTAACAGATTTCAATGGTCCCAAATTCAAAGATGTATATACAGAATATGGCATAACATTGATGGAAGCTCCTAAATCTAACATAGCCTTTTCAATGCGAGTTCCCCCAATTTTGCATGGGATAGTAAACATACCTGGATCCTTGCATTTAGTGGGGAGTTTTGTCTGTATCATAGCAGATACATTCTGACTCATATGAATCTTTTCAAAATCTTTTAATTTTTGCCCTTCTTTTTGAGTACATAGTTCTTTCAAGAACTTTGCATATCTTGGCACCTGTTTAATGGTATCTAGAAGGGGAAGATTAACTTCACATTTTCTAAAGATGTCATACAATTCAGAGGTTTTCTCATTTAGCCTATTCTCTTTAAGAGCTTCTGGAAAAGGAGGCATTACTTCATACTTTAAATTAGAAAGAGACTTACCTGGAGTTGCTTCATTCTCCTTAATTGATTTTTCTTGCTTTTTAGGAGAAAAAACAGATGGTGGACTTTCAATTTCCTTACCATTTATTGAAATAATTGAACTGACATTTTCTCTAGGATTCACCACAGTTTGAGAAGGTAGCTTACCTGATTTTTGAGCATCTAACCGATTGACTGTGGTTGCTATTTGGCCTATCTGAGTTGTCAAGTTCTGAATGCTAGCTCTCGTCTCTTGCTGAAATTGTTGAAAGTTATGTGCAAGAGACTTGACAACATCTTCCAACGGATTACTTACCTGTTGATCTTGGGATGCATTCTGTCTAGGATAATAGGCTTGCTGATTTTGTTGAAAATTTTGTCCTGCAGGCCTATTTTGTGCATTCCCATATCTGAAATTAGGATGATCCTTCCATCCAGGATTGTATGTATTAGCATATGGATCATACCTCTTTGGTTGGCTAGGAAAACCTCCTACAGCATTCGCTTGTTCTGTGGACTCTTCTTGAAGTGTAGGACACATGTCAGTTGGGTGCCCTGTGGCTGAGCATATTCCACATACTTTAACTTGCTGCAGTGTACCTGTAGCCATTTGGCGCACAAGAGAAGTAAGTTCAGATATTTGATTCTGAAGAGAAGTAGTACTTACCTCATGGGCATGCCTAATAGGAGGATCATGCCTAACGCCAAATTGTTGTGAATTAGCAGCCATATTTGAGATCAGAATTCTGGCTGCTTCAGGAGTTTTATCTACTAGTGCTCCTCCACTAGCTACATCTATCATGCTCCTATCTCCCTGCAAAAGACCTTCATAGAAATATTGGATTAGTAGCTGCTCACTAATCTGATGGTGTGGGCAGCTTGCACAAAGTTTCTTAAACCTCTCTCAATATTCATAAAGCGTTTCACCATGTAATTGCCTAATGCCGCATATTTCTTTTCTAATAGTAGCGGCTCTAGATGCAGGAAAATAACGTTCTAAAAACATTCTCTTCATCTCATTCCAAGTAGTGATAGTACCAGAGGGCAAATAATACAACCAATCTTTGGCTGAATCTTTTAAGGAAAAAGGAAAAGCCCTGAGTTTTATTTGTTCCTCAGTTACTCCAGGGGGCTTCATACTGGTACATACCACATGAAACTCCTTCAGATGTTTATGCGGGTCTTCACCTGCAAGACCATGAAAACTTGGTAAGAGATGAATTAATCCAGATTTCAACTCAAAATTAACATTGTCATCAAGATTAGGAAAAGTAATGCATAAGGGTTGCTGATGTAAATCAGGAGCTGCAAGCTCCTTCAGAGTAGGGTGTCTGGCCATGATCACTTCCTCCGTATCTTGATCAATGTCTTCTTGAATTCCTCTTCTGTGCCTGTATACAGATTTTCCAATATCTGGATTGAACTGTAAATCTCGAGAATTAGAAGAACGAGTTACAGGCATAAATAAAAAAAATCACAAAAAGTAATGACACAAGTCCCCGGCAACGGCGCCAAAATTTGGTGCGCACTGTCGCAGGCACGCCCAAATTAAAACCTTACCTCAACACTAACCTGTAGTAGTGGGAGTAAGGGTCGATCCCACAGAGACTGGAATTACCTTATGTGATTCAGAAAGGGGGGATTGATAATCGCAATTTAAGTAAAGTAAACAATAATGTAAATAATTAAGAGAAAGAGATTAATAATAAAGACGTTGGTTTCGGTTGGTATCCACCATCAAGGGATTACATTGATCATCGACAAAATAATCAATCTGCAAATGAATATCTATCATTGGGGTTTTAACCCCGTTTCTCCTTAAGCCTAGCAAATTAATGGCAATCGCACTAATTAAACCCTAATTAACAAGTCATATTTTAGCACATCGGTAAAACATAACTTGCTAACCGCATGAAGAACTAGAGAAACTGACAGAGCTAAACAAAAATAAACACATCGGCTATATTTAATTTAGTTAATCATTCATCATAGGTTCAATGATTTATAATCCAAAACCCTCAAACCTATTTGCCTCACGAATCGCAGAATTGAAATCTTTGTTCAAAACACAATTCAGCGGTAGATTAAAAACACACAAAATACTAGTAGGCCTCCTAGCAATCATATGAATAATCATTAAGAATAAGAACAAATGAACAATCAATACTCAAATCAAATTGAAATAAAACATCAGATCCACATCTCACAATGTATAAAAATCCCTTGAGGTTTTAACCTACCTCAACCAACTAAAGAGAATTAGCCACGCAGGGCCATAAGATGAACATAAGAAGAATTGAAGAATTTGGTGAAAGATTCGATGATGAATTAGATGCCTTCTCTGGTTGCTTTTCTCTCTTTTTATAGACTCTACTCTCTAAATCGAAGTCAGAATGTGTTTTAGGTCAAATTCCCGTCCATTCCCTTCAATTTTGAGCGAAAACGACCTAAAATCGCGAAATCAGCAAGTCCCCTACGGCGCACGGGCGCCGCGGCGCTACGAAGATGAAGCCACGGGGCGCCGCGGTGCTCTTTGTCGAGAGAGCTAAGGCGCCACGGCGCCATGGGTTGAGCGCCGCGGCGCTATGTCTTGGGTAGCGCAGCGCCGCGGCACGAAGTGTAGCGCTGCGGCGCTTCGGATTGTCTTACCGTGGCGCCGTGGTGCTCCATTGTGAGCGCCGCGGCGCCCAAATTCTTCTAGATTTTGCCAAAGTGCCAAACATGAAAGTTGTAGCTCTATGTCTCTTCTTTCCATAGCCGCTGAAATCACCTTAATCGGAGTCCAAATGAGTGAGATATGCCTCAATTAATGACACAAGGTCAAAAATCAGCATTTTTCTATGATTTTCTCTCTATTTTCCTCTTTATTTCTTTTTTATTATTCCTAAAACACAAAACACAACACTTAGTTAATTCATACCTATTTTCTACTAAAATTAAATAAAAAGCAACTTAAAACATGTCAAAAACATGCTTATTTTATAGCATGTCAATAAACCTCTTCAGTCACAAATGCCACGGTGTCAAATGCTGGAGGGTCCTCAGCTCTAGTCTTCCTTTTTGAGATACTCAACTTAGAAGTTTTTGGAGCCATTTGCTTGCAAAGTTCACTAAGGCGTTTTATCGAACACCTTGTGGGCGCTCTTAAAAACTTGGAAGAATGAATGGTTGATTCTCAAGTAGAAGTCCCAATTCAGTGCAGACCAGTTGCAATTAAGTATGGGAATCAATTGCAGCAGGAAAAATGAAGAGAATCGTACCCAATTTAGCTTGAATGGTGGCTAGAGATTGCAAGATCAAATATGCCTTTGAACCCTAAAAAATTGTCTTGGAATCCAACTCAAATGCTGAAAGAGGTGTATAATCCTGCAAAAGAAGATGAAAAATCATGTAATGTAAGCAAGATAACATAATGGGGAGTGGGTATGGTTGATTTAAGGCAAGAAAGCGGATTTGGAGGTGAAGATGATGCAAAATCGGAGGGGGAAGATGAAGAGGGCGCGCGACCCTCTTATAGAGAGCGCCACGACGCTCACCCATTCTAGGTTTATAGTGCCGCAGCGCTGTTCTACAGCACCGTGGCACATGTGTGTCCGCAGTTCTGCAAAAAATTTTTTTTTTATAAAGAAAAATTAAACTATGAATAGAAAAAATAAGAAGAAGAAGAATGGTTGTTGGGTTGCCTCCCAACCAGTGCCTTTGTTTTACGTCGTTGGCTCAACATAAACTAAAAAAAATCAATGAGGGTCTTGAAGAGTTGTCCATTGTGATTCCTCTTGTTGAAATCCTTCATAGTAAGGTTTGAGCCTATGCCCGTTGACTTTGAAGCTATTGCCCGTTGACTTTGAAGCTATTCTGGTTATCCATGCTTTTGATTTCAACTGCACCATGAGGAAAAATATCAGTAACAATAAATGGTCCTTCCCATCTAGAACAAAATTTATCTGGAAACAATCGGAGCCTAGAATTATAGAGGAGGACTTTCTGTCCTTTGGTAAACTCCTTGCGTGAAATCATACGATCGTGTAGGAGTTTAGTTTTGGCCTTATAAATATTTACATTTTCGTAGGCCTCGTTTCTAATTTCCTCTAATTCCTGAAATTGTAATTTCCTGCATTCTCCACTTTCATGTTAAATTTCTTTATAGCCCAAAATGCTTTATGTTCCAATTCAACTAGAAGATGACAAGTTTTTCCAAATACTATTGTCTTATAAGATGACCTGTATGGAGACATACCAATTGGAGTCTTATAAGCTGTTCTGTATGCCCATAGAGCATCATCTAATCTAAGACTCCAATCCCTACAGTTGGGATTTATTGTCTTACTAATCATATTTTTGATTTCTCTGTTGGATACCTCAGCTTGCCCATTGGTCTGGGGGTGATATGCAGTTGAAAATTTATGAGTAACATTATATTTCTTTAATAGGGCTTCGATAGTCTTATTGCAAAAATGTGTTCCCCTGTCACTTATCAAAGCTTTTGGAATTCCAAATCCTGAGAAGATATGAGATTTAATGAAATATGCAACCACTTTAGAATCATTAGTCCTAGTGGGTTTAGCTTCTACCCACTTTGAGACATAATCCACAGCCAACAAAATATAATTATATCCAGCTGACAAAGGAAAAGGTCCCATGAAATCAATGCCTCAAACATAAAAAATTTCATAAAACAATACTAGTGTTTGAGGCATCTCATTTTTCCTGGAGATATTACCTGTTTTTTGACAGTTTGTACATGACTTACACAAGTGGTATGAATCTTTGAATATGGTAGGCCAGTAAAAACTGCAATCTAATACTTTCTTTGCTGTCCTTTTTGATCCAAAATGTCCACCACATGCATAAGAATGGAAGAAGGTTAGAATGGATAAAACTTCAGAATTAGGAATACACCTTCTTATAATTTGATCTGAGCATTGCTTCCAAAGGTAAGGATCGTCCCATATGTAGTATTTGCCGTCACTCTTGATCCTATTTTTAGCTGCCCTGGTCAAAAGAGGAGGTAACTGATTAGTTGCCAGATAATTTCCAATATTTGCATACCATGGCATATGAATTGAAACTGAAAATAAATTTTCATCTGGGAATAATTCTTCAATTTTCAATTTTTCTTCCACATGTGTCAGGCGGCTTAGGTGATCTGCTATATTGTTTTCAGACCCTTTCTTGTCTCTAATCTCTAAATCAAATTCTGTAAGCAGTAGCACCCATATGATTATCCTAGGTTTAGCCTCCTTTTTCATCACCAAATACCTCAAAGCTGCATGATCAGTAAAAACAATAATTTTAGTGCTTATTAAATATGATCTAATTTTTTCTAATGCAAAGACTACAGCTAAGAGTTCTTTTTCAATGGTGGTATAGTTCTTCTAGGCATCATTCAGTATTCTAGAGGCATAATATAACACATGGGATGTGTTTCCAATCCTTTGGCCTAGTACTGCTCCAACTGCATGGTCACTGGCATCACACATAATTTCAAAAGGGATGTTCCAGTCTGGTGCTTGGATGATTGGAGCTGAAATCAAGGACTCTTTCAATTTGTCAAAAGCTTCCCTGCATTCTCCATCAAATTCAAAAGAGAAATCCTTCTGAAGCAATTTGCACATAGGTGCTGCTTTCTTAGAAAATTCCTTTATGAATCTCTTATAAAAACCTGCATGGCCAAGAAAAGAACGAACTTCCCGCACACAAGTGGGATAAGGTAGAGTTTGTATAATATCAATATTTGCTTTATCTACCGCTATTCCTCTTTTTGAGACAACATGGCCTAAAACTATACCTTGTTCAACCATAAAATGACACTTTTCAGAATTTAAAACAAGGTTAGTTTCTTGACATCTTTTCAAAATTAGTGAAAGGTTATGCAAACAATCATCGAATGAATTCCCATAAACTGAAAAGTCATCCATAAATACCTCAATAAATTTTTCAAGGTAATCTGAGAATATGCTAACCATACACCTTTGAAAAGTAGTAGGGGCATTACAAAGCCCAAATGGCATGCGCCTATATGCGAATGTCCCAAATGGACAAGTGAAGGTTGTCTTTTCCTAGTCTTCAAGAGCAATTGCAATTTGGAAATAGCCTGAATAACCATCAAGAAAACAGTAGTAAGGTTTACTAGATAATCTTTCAAGCATTTGATCAATAAAAGGTAAAGGAAAATGATCTTTTCGGGTTACAGAATTTAATTTTCTATAATCTATACAAACCCTCCACCCATTTTGAATATGGGTGGGTACCAATTCCTCCTTTTGATTTTTTAGCATAATTATTCCTGTTTTCTTAGGAACCACTTGCACTGGGCTCGCCCAATGACTGTCTGAAATAGGGTATATTACCCCAACCTCCAACAATTTAAGAATTTCTTTCTTCACTACATCCATCATAGGTGGATTTAGCCTTCTTTGGGGCTGTCTAGATGGTTTAGTTCATTCTTCCATCAATATTTGCTGCATACATGTAGAAGGGCTTATTCCCTTAAGATCAGCTATGGTCCAACCTATTGCACTTTTGTGTTCTTTAAGAACTTGGATTAGTTTTGCCTCTTGATCGTTTTCAAGCTTGTTGGAGATAATAACAGGACGTATTTCTCCCTCTCCCAAGAATACATATTTGAGGTGATCAGGGAGTGGCTTCAGTTCAGGAGTAGGAGCCTGCACAACAGAAGGTAGAAGAGAAGTATCAGAAATTGGTAATTCTATATAAGAAACATTACCTGTTGGTGGTTCTTCTGAAAAACCATTTAGTGTAGCCAGTTCCTCTTTTGTTTCTTCATCCAATTCTATCTTACCATCATCCTCTTTTATGGATTTGCTCACAATCACTTCCAATTTATCCTGTCCATCTAATTCAAATACATCATGTGCTAGGGAATCAAAGATATCTATAGAATAAACAGGAGTATCATCACCTGGATGTTTCATGGCTTCATACATATTAAAATTTATTACTTCACCATCAAATTCCATAGTGAGTGTGCCATTGTGAACATCTATCTTGGTTTTTGAGGTTTTCAAAAAGGGTCTCCCTAATAATATTGGGGATGTAAAATCCCCATTTTCTATGTCTAGTACATAAAAGTCTGCAGGGAAAACCAAATCATCTACCTGTACCAAAACATCCTCAATTACTCCCTTAGGGTATGCAGTGGACCTGCCAGCTAATTGAATGACCACATTAGTAGATTTCAATGGTCCTAATTTCAAGGAAGCATATATAGAATATGGCATGACATTTATGGAAGCTCCTAAATCCAACACAGCTTTTTCAACATGAGTGTCCCCAAGTTTTCATGGAATAGTAAACATACCTAGATCCTTGCATTTAGTGGGGAGTTTTTTTTGTATCATGGCAGATACGTTCTGACTCATTTGAACCTTTTCAAACCCCTTCAATTTTTGCTTTCTTTTTTGAATGCATAATTCTTTCAACAACTTTGCATATCTTGGTACCTGCTTAATAGCATCAAGGAGGGGAATATTAACTTCACATTTTCTAAAGATATCATACAATTCAGAAGTTTTCTCATTTAGCCTATTCTCTTTAAGAGCTTCTAGAAAAGGAGGCACCACTTCATAATTTAAATTAGAAGGAGACTTACCTGTAGGTGCTTCATTCTCCTTAATTGATTTTTTAGTTTTCTTAGGAGAAAAGGGTACTGGTGGGCTTTCAATTTCCTTACCATTCCTTAAAACAATTGCACTAGCATTTTCTCTAGGATTCACCACAGTTTGAGAAGGTAACTTACCTGAGTTCTGAGCATCCAATCAACTCACTGTAGTTGCTAACTGACCTATTTGGGTTGTCAGATTCTGAATGCTAGCTCTTGTCTCTTGCTGAAACTGATGAGAATTATGTGCAAGAGTTTTCACAATATCTTCCAACGGATTACTTACCTATTGATCCTGGGACGCATTCTGTCTAAGATAATAGGATTGATGATTTTGTTGAAAATTTTGTCCTGCAGGCCTATTTTGTGCATTCCCATATCTGAAATTGGGATGATCCTTCCATCTAGGATTGTATGTATTAGCATATGGATCATACCTTTTTGGTTGGCCAGGAAAACCTCCTACAGCATTCGCTTGTACTGTGGATTTCTCTTGAAGTGTAGGACACCTGTCAGTTGGGTGCCCTGTGGCTAAGCATATTCCACATACTTTAACTTGCTGTAGTGTACCTATAGCCATTTGACGCACAAGAGAAGTAAGTTCAGATATTTGATTCTGAAGAGAAGTAGTACTTACCTCATGGGCATGCCTAATAGGAGGATCATGCCTAACGCCAAATTATTGTGAATTGGCAGCCATATTTGATATAAGGATTCTGGCTACCTCAGGAGTTTTATATACTAGTGCTCCTCCACTAGCTGCATCTATCATGCTCCTATCTCCCTATAAAATACCTTCATAAAAATATTGGATTAGTAGCTGCTCACTAATCTGATGATGTGGGCAGCTTCCACAAAGTTTCTTAAACCTCTCACAATATTCACAAAGTGTTTCACCATACAATTGCCTAATGCCGCATATTTCTTTCCTAATAGTAGCGGCTCTAGATGTAGGAAAATAACGTTCTAAAAACATTCTCTTCATCTCATTCTAGGTAGTGATAGTACCAGAGGGCAAATAATACAACCAATCTTTGGCTGAATCTTTTAAGGAAAAAGGAAAAGCCCTGAGTTTTATTTGTTCCTCAATTACTCCAGGGGGCTTCATACTGGTACATACCACATGGAACTCCTTCAGATGTTTATGCGGGTCTTCATCTGCAAGACCATGAAAACTTAGTAAGAGATGAATTAATCCAGATTTTAACTCAAAATTAACATTATCATCAAGATTAGGAAAAGTAATGCATAAGGGTTGCTGATGCAAATCAGGAGCTGCAAGCTCCTTTAGAGTGGGGTGTCTGGCCGTGATCACTTCCTCCTTATCCTGATCAACGTCTTCTTGAATTTCTCTTCTGTGCTTGTATACAGATTTTCCAATATCTGGATTGAACTGTAAATCTTGAGAATTAGAAGAACGAGTTACATGCATAAATAAAAAAAATCACAAAAAATAATGACGCAGTCCCTAGCGAAGGTGCCAAAATTTTGGTGTACTTGCGTCATTACTTCTTGTGATTTTTTTTATGCCTATAACTCGTTCTTCTAATTCTCAAGATTTACAGTTCAATCCAGATATTGGAAAATCAGTATACAGGCACAGAAGAGAAATTTAAGAAGACGTTGATCAGGATAGGGAGGAAGTGATCACGGCCAGACACCCCACTCTGAAGGAGCTTACAGCTCCTTATTTGCATCAGCAACCCTTATGCATTACTTTTCCTAATCTTGATGACAATGTTAATTTTGAGTTAAAATCTGGATTAATTCATCTCTTACCAAGTTTTCATGGTCTTGCTGGTGAAGACCCGCATAAACATCTGAAGGAGTTCCATGTGGTATGTACCAGTATAAAGCCCCCTGGAGTAACTGAGGAACAAATAAAACTCAGGGCTTTCCCTTTTTCCTTAAAAGATTCAGCCAAAGATTGGTTGTATTATTTACCCTCTGGTACTATCACTACCTAGAATGAGATGAAGAGAATGTTTTTAGAACGTTATTTTCCTACATCTAGAGCCACTACTATTAGGAAAGAAATATACGGCATTAGGCAATTGCATGGTGAAACACTTTATGAATATTAGGAAAGGTTTAAGAAACTTTGTGCAAGCTGCGCACATCATTAGATTAGTGAGCATCTACTATTCCAATATTTTTATGAAGGTCTTTTGTATGGAGATAGGAGTATGATAGATGCAGCTAGTAGAGGAGCACTTGTAGATAAAACTCCTGAGGCAGCTAGAATCCTGATATCAAATATGGCTGTAAATTCACAACAATTTGGCATTAGGCATCATCCTTCTATTAGGCATGCTCATGAGGTAAGTACCACTTCTCTACAGAATCAAATATCTAAACTTACTTCTCTTGTGCGCCAAATGGCTACAGGTACACTTTAGCAAGTTAAAGTCTGTGGAATATGTTCAGTGACAAGGCACCCTACTGATATGTGCCCTACACTTCAAGAAGAATCCATAGAACAAGGTAACGCTACAGGAAGTTTTCCTAGCCAACCAAATAGGTATGATCCTTATTCTAATACATACAATTCTGGATGGAAGGATCATCCAAATTTCAGGTATGAGAATGCACAAAATAGGCCTGCAAGACAAAATTTTCAACAAAACCAATAGGCCTATTATCCTAGACAGAATGCATCCCAGGATCATCAGGTAAGTAATCCATTGGAAGACATTTTGAAAACTCTTGTACATAACTCTCATCAATTTCAGCAAGAGACAAGAGCTAGCATTCAGAACTTGACAACTCAAGTAGGTCAATTAGCAACCACAGTGAGTCGATTGGATGCTCAAAACTCAGGTAAGTTACCTTCACAAACTGTGGTAAACCCAAGGAAAAATGTGAGTGCAATCATGCTACAAGGTGATGAAGAAGTTGAGACCCCAATGCAAGAGTTACATGCACCAACTGAGCAAGAGGAAGACAAGAATGATGCAACCATGGTAGGTAAGCATCCAAAAGGTAAGTCTGAACCTTTCTCTAAATATAAATCTAAACCTCCCTTTCCTAAAACTTTGAAGGAAAATAGGATGAATGAGAGAACTTCTGAACTATATGATACCTTTAGAAAGTGCGAGGTAAATCTTCCTCTTTTGGATGCAATCAGTCAAGAACCTCACCATGCCAATTTCTTAAGGGAATTACACACCCAACAGAGGAAGTAGAAGTTGAAAGGAGCTAAGAAAGTAAAAGTAGGTGAGCATGTTTCTACAATTATTCAGAGAAAATTCCCTACAAAATGCAAGGACCCAGGTATGTTTTCTATTCCCTGCTCTATAGGCAACAATACATTTGATAAGGCCATGCTAGATTTAGGAGCATCTATTAATGTCATGCCATACTCTATCTATGCATCTTTAGCACTAGGACCTCTGAAAGAAACTAGTGTTATAATACAATTGGCTGACAAATCTAACACCCTCCCTGAGGGTGTAGTTGAGGATGTAGTTGAGGATGTTTTAGTACAAGTTGGTAATCTAATTTTTCCTGCTGATTTTTATGTACTTAACATGGATAGTGGTGAGTATTCCCGCCTGTCACGCGGGTGACCCGGGTTCGGTCCCCGGCAACGGCGCCAAAATTTGGTGCATACTGTCGCAGGTACACCCAAATTATTACCTTACCTCAAAACTAACCTTTAGTAGTGGGAGTAAGGGTCGATCCCACAGAGACTGGAATTACCTTATGTGATTGAAAAATGGGAGATTGATAGTTGCAATTAAAATAAAGTAACTAATAATGAAAATAATTAAGAGAGTACTTGATGAGAAAAGCGTTGGTTTCGGTTGATATCCACCGTCAAGGGATTACATTGATCATTGACAACATAATCAATCTGTAATCGAATATCTATCATTGGGTTTCTAACCTTGTTCCTCCTTAAGTCTAGTAAATTAATGGCAATCGCACTAATTAAACCCTAATTAACAAGTAATCCTTTAGCACATCGGTAAAGCATAACTTATTAATCACATGAAGAACTAGAGAAACTGACAGAGCTAAACAAATATAAACACATCGGCTATATCTAATTTAGTTAATCATTCATCATAGGTTCAATGATTTATAATCCAAAATCCTCAAACCTATTTGCCTCATGAATCCCAGAATTGAAGACTTTGTTCAAAACATAATTCAGCAGTAGATTCAGACAGACAATATACTAGTAGGCCTCCCTATCATATGAATAATCAATGAGAAGAAGAGCAGATGAATAATCATGGCTAGTTCGTAGCGCCGTGGCGCTGGTCATAGTCGCCGTGGTGCCCCTCCCAAGGAATCATAGAGCGTCGTGGCGCTGACTGAGGGCGCCGCGGCGCCCCGTGACATATTCCTCATAGCGTCGCGGCGCTCTACTTGAGCGAGATATGCCTCCATTAATGATGAAAGGTCAGAAATCAGCATTTTTCATGATTTTCTCTCTATTTTTCTCTTCTTTTCTTCTTTATTATTCCTAAAACATAAAACACAAAAATTAATTAAATCCTATTTATTCACTATTTAAATAAAATAAAAAGTAACATAAAATATGCTAAATGCTTGCTTAATTTATAGCATGTCATCTTATCATTAGCCCTAACTCTTGTAATAGGTCCAACTAAGACTTGAAGCTGGCTTGTATTCCATTTCCATTTACTAGCCATGCTCACATCAGAGCCTCTAAGACAAATGACAAAAATCTATTGTAAGTTGTTATTTGTCTTCTGTAAAGTAGTAATTTAATTGGTTCTTGGATTGTGATGTTATATGAAATTTGGATTATGTTGTGAACACTAATTATTGACATTTATTTTTGAACGTACTTTATTTTTGAGATATTGGTTTCTAATATAGAATGTAAATGTGTAGACATGGTTTTGAATTATTTGTTTGACCTAAATATTTGATATGTACTTGAGTTTCTGAAATCCTATGTTTGAAGGTGAAACATTTATTTGAAATATGTTTTGCCTAAGAAGAAAGTATGGAGCCTTTTTGACTAAATGTAATTTCAGATTATTGAACTTAGGTACATGACATAGCCTATGGAAAATTTTTAGTAAGTTATATTATGGATTTGATATATGTATGGCAGAAATAATAGTTTTACAGAAAATTTCCAAAGTTTTTATTTAAGAATGAATTACTTTTCATAAATAATTTTTCAGAGGAAGAGTATTTTCATAGATATTATTTGTTATTAGCAGTATATTTTGCTTTGGTGCACCTTAGATCCCTAGTTAGTAGGGATGTTGTTAATCCTATGTGCCAGCTATCACAAGTGGATTAGAAAAAGAGTTATGGGATGCCTCATGTCATTAATCAGTTGGTAGTTTTTCCCATGAGCTTAGAACTTGAGAATTCAGTTTATGGTTTTTATTTAGAATCCTTCTAACTAACATAGTTATAAAAGTTTATTTATATTTTATTTATTGCAAGTTATTCTTTTGTCTACTTTTTCATCTATTTGTTTATTTACTTTTTTACCTAATTGTATGTTTTCCTTTTTGTTTATTTACGTACCTATTTGTTTATTTGCTTTGTTATAATTATTCTATTTACTTGTACTCTATTTTAAACTATTTTCACAGAAATGAAATGTTTTAATACGTTTTCTACACTTTATGAGTTTATTTCTTTTGTTAAGCCTTTGGCAATTAGACTTGTTAATTTTGTTATATTGTGTTTGAAAGTGTATACCCGACCTAGTAAAAAAAGGCTTTGTTGTTGTTGCTGCTGTATTTGAAAGTGTTTGCAATTTTCACTTTATGATTTCATCATATGATATGTTCGAAATTCTAACTTGTACAAATGATATTGTGAGATTAGTTAAATGTACATTTTCATATCATTATAAGATTTCTCTTTTTTGAATTTGTGCTAATTACATTGTTTTTGAAACAAAATCTATTTGAAAAGTGATTTTGTTTGTAATAGATGTGCTTCATCTGGGGTCGTAGATGATTAAGTATTTTAATAAAGATAAAACACAAGTTAAATAACTTATTGGAAAAAACTGGTTAAATTAACTATAACAAAAGTAATTATAATTTTTACTAATTTTTGAACATAAGTTTTAATTAAATCATGGTAACCAACTATTGAAATTTTTTAATGTTTTATCAATAGATTAACTTTTTTTAACATTAACAATTTAAATTTTTTAATCATCCAAGTCGAATGCTTTACTTTCAAATTTAAATGTTTTATTTTCATATTAAAATCTAAGTATTTTTCTTTTTATAACTCCTCGTACTTCATTTAAAACTCTAAAAGAACTTAATAGTTTTACATTTTTTTTAAAACAATATTTTATTTTATTTGTTCTATATTTACTTGTTTGCTAATAATAAAACTTTTTAAACTAGTAAAAACCATTTTTCACAAGTTTGATATTATTTGTTTCAATAAATAACAACTATGTTCATTAAACACTAAATTTTGTTTTCAATTATTAATAAGTATAATCTGTAACTATAGTTTTTTCTTTAAGATAAATGTTAATATGGCAGAAAGAGTAGAAAACAAATTACCCATCCTTAAGCCCCTGTTTCAAAGAGAGAAAATCATAACTTAGAGAAAAAAAGAACATCTACAGAGAGTAAATCAAAATCCATAACCATTAAGATCAATATGGGAGGAGAATTTGAAAGGAAATAAACAAAAAAAAATGTAGGACTTACTCACATCGACAGCTCCATGACTGAATCCTAATTTTCTATAGAGAGAAATTAAATAAGAGAGAGAGAGGTTTAACTTATAACAAAAAGCCAAATACTAGAAAAAGATTTGGGAGCCACAAAAGAAAAATCATAGAAAAGGAGGAAACAGAAAAAGAAATTCGAAATCTCCAAAGTTGAAAGAAATTCAAAAAGAAGAATAATTTTAGCTCATACTTTGGTATCAAAAACTCTATCGAAATTCTTTGTAAAAGTAACCAAACCTCATTCTCTACTTCCCATGAGCTCCCTCTTGCTCATATTTGGTTCTCTTCCGATGGCCTCTTTGTCTATCCTTTATTAGGTTTTAGTAGAATGCGTCCTTGCTTTTATTTATTTATCAAGTGTTGTGTTTTGATGCATTACCTAGCAGAATGCCTCCTTCTTCTTTTTTAACACAGTAGAATGTGCTTTTTTTTAAATAAGTGCTACTTTTAATTACTGTTGTGCCATTAATGATAGTTGTTTTGCAAAGTTATTTTTTGCCTTTTTGTTGTTTTGAAAACAAAAATAGGTTCCCCTTGTTCCTCTTTTTTTTAAACATGTAAGAAAAATACATTTACCAAACAAGTTTTTTTATTTTGTTTTTTTCAAAAACATAAAATAGTTTTTAAAAATTGAAATCAAATATACCCTTTGGTTTTATTTTTATAAAGGAATATTAATATGATTTTGGTCAAGATGTAAGCCTCTAAACTCCGTTTAGAATAATTTTTTAAGCTTTGTAAAATTTGAATGTTAGGATTGTTTGAATTATGGTTTGTTTACGAAGAACTTGTACGTCTCACTGAGTTGTATAACTCACTTCTCTTTTTTTATGTTTTCAAATAACTTAGAATGAAAATTAATTACTACGATAAGTAGGATATTTTTAGTGAGTCCAATTTGTTCTAGTGGACTTAGTTTATTTATTATTTGCAATGTATTTATGCTCTAGAGTTGTCTCTATATTACTACAGTCAGGATCCTCACTTCTAATGCACATTTGTTATGTCTATTTTATGATAAATGGTTTTTTTTATTGAAATAAGAATATTCTTTCAATCACATGTAAATTTGTTTTGATAATTGATGAATTTTAGATATTAGAGTTTCTAATATCAAATACTGTTTGATTGGAAAAAGCCAAGTTTTTATTATATGTTGTTTGTATGTTTGAATCTTTGAAAGAAATATTTTTTGAAAAAGTTGAGGTTTTAACATTTTAAATTAAATGAACTTTGATCTTGACACTGTGTATTTTAGGTTTAGACTTACGGAGTGAGTTAACCCTTATTCTCGTGTTACTCACGTGCTTTAAAATTGGGGTCATGATAGACATGGACATGGTTCTTGAGGCTACTTCATCAACACGTGATGAAAGATCTAGAAGGCATATGTCTGATATTTAATAGGCATACATCTATAATACATTCCATTGTTGACCTATAATCTAGTTAGTCATCACTAAATATAAAAAACAACATTTCTTTTACGTGTGTGACCAAGTGAGAAATCTGAACACTACTATTAGTAACTAGCATTTGAAGGAGAAGTGTATAAACATCACGTTGTTATTCTTTTTGTTTTTCAAATTCTTTTCATAAGAACTTTAGCTTAACTACACAATTAAAGTTTGTTGTTACTATCAATGAATTGTGCAGCCCATTTATATCAACAATACAAAGTGTAAAAGTAGTTAGAGGTGTTGTAGATCATCAATGACTATGTTAGGCATTAGGTTAATGACATTCCACTTGAGCAGTAGAGTTGGCCGGATAATGGGGGCCGACAATAGGGTCACATGACAAAACCTAGTTGAGTGCATCAATAGTATGTCAAAAACTACTAGGGTCTTACCCATCACAACTGTCGTTAAAGCAACATTGTATAGGGGCAACACATATTTTGTAGATCGTGCTACCATGGCTGGTGCACAACTAACACAGAGTAGGAGTATTGTGAAGAGCTAAGAAAGGTAAATGCAATAGAAAAAAAAGGGCAAATTCTTTCAACGTGCACATGTTTAATAGGGAGACAACTGAATGCGAGGTAGAAGAGCCATGTAACTGAGGCCTTGACTAACAAAGGAAAACAATGAAAGTCAAATTGATGAGTTGCACTTCTTAATGCAATGAATTTTAGACACTAAATTTGCCTTACCTTTATGTAGTTCCGGTATGTGAAAAGTACCATGCGAACTTTTATCAATACACGCATCACGTTCATAGCCTCAATACACTATGAGTAGCTTATGAAAAAATGAGTTCTAGTTGATTGGTAGTCAACACTTATGATGACAAATGGAAAGACTAATCCTCATGGCTGATCTAACCAAGTTGCATAAAAAAGGTCGTCTAAAGTCCACATACATACACAACAAAATGTTTAACGCCCCCAATTTACGAGCACATGAAAAAAACATTTTTTTCCATAATTAGATATTTTTCATAACATACATATCACTATTCTTTGTTATAGAAATAGATACATATAGGTTTTCTCATATATACACATTATACATACCAGGTTATAAATGTCAAAGTAACAACAGAAGTAGGAATCCTTCTTGTGGCATTCAGAGCACACTCTAGAATACAAACACAGTATAATTCAAAAACTGTGAGTCTTGAAAGCAATGTTGACGAACCCAGAGAATATGTCACCTAACTGATCACCTATCTACAGGATCAGACTCTGTATTCTTATCTAAAAAATGTAGAAACATCGTGTAGTGAGTTTGACAATTCAGTGAGCAAATAATACCTCCTATGACCTCTTAGGTCATCATATGGAAGTACTAATGTTTTAAAATTTGTCACATAGAAAATATAGTTCAGAAGTACATCCATATGGGACCCGTATTTCAAATATTCTCAAATAAAAAGATATTCAGATATCCAAAACAATATTCAGCATGGTACGATCAGTAAACAAATGTTGTTATGCTCAGCTGTATAAACTATAGTAAAATATTAAGCTTTTGAGATAAAGTCATAACTTTTGTTTATGCATAATTAACATACTATATATGCACTGAAAATATATTCTTTTTACATAATGCTTAAGCATGTTACAGCTCTCAATACACTCAATTCACTCATTTGCTATACGCATACTGACCGATCTACTACAGTCACAATAGTGATCAGGGAATGTGAGTTCATCACCGATCTGCCTTCTTACATTACCATTGTTACTCGGTTGGAGAGACCCTTCCTTGACTCACTCAAGCTAATAGGGCGTCCCCTATTCGTTACCGTCATAATCCATACAAGCCTTCGATATTCATCTATACATATAAATACATATATACAAATGCATATTCATCAAATGCAATGTATAATTATCAATTAACTCGCCATGAGCTTTACGCTTGCCATTCAATCATAATCAACAACTATATAGTTTTACAAATCAATGCCTTATGCACATAATATTCACTTTACCAAATAATGATAAATATATTTGGAACCACATATTCAATGAGTATCAAAATCTATTTGCAAAACCATACTCTTCTTGAATTATGTGCAAGTTCGTAAGCAAAATAGATATTTTAACACATTTCATAAACTTATGATAGCATAAATAAATTAAACATAACTAATTATACATTTTAAGTTCAAGAAGAGCATGGGGTAAGTCATAGAAAGAATCATCTACTCACAAGATTAAGGATCTAAGTTGGATAGCCGCAAATGTATTTTTTTTCAAGTCAAATCTAGTCAAATGGACGTTAAAAACAAGTCTGGAGGGTCCAAAAACCTAGGAAATAACTCCGACATTGCGAAATTTGACCTCCGGGAGCTTAGTAAACACTAATCAACTTATAGGTACTATTTACGATCAAAAAATACTATTCATCACCGAAAAATATTATTCATGTCGGCCAGATTTACTGTTCATGACACAAAAAATTGTTAGATGACTATAAAAATTTATATCCTATAGTTTATCTATCTCCTGAATCTTTCTACAGTGTCAGATTTTCAATTTGAGGTCTCTAAATAATAGTTTCAGAGTTTTCCTTATTCTAAGATTTTCTACTTCTTATATGCGACAATTCTGCGGCTGATTTGAAAAATTGTTCGGTCAAAATCGTAGTATTCTTTGTCTTAAATCCAGTGGTACCCTTAGTTTTGAGATCAGAAGCCAGTAGACACTCTAGATCTAGAGAGAAAACATGGATGTTACTATTCATACTATTCATTCATCCCGAAATCCTTCCATCAGTCTTTTTTTTAATAAATGATGGAGGACCAATTAGCAATTTGCTAATTGTTAGAGGAAGTCCTTACAAATTTCATTATTTATATTTTGACCCATAAACTTTTAGGAAATTACAATTTGACCCAAAAATATTAACAAGTTTTCATTTTCATCCTTTAAACCTTTCAATTATATCCCTACTCCTTTATTTCTTTTAATAATCCATACATAATTGAAAATTACTAAATTTTAGGGATGTTACATTCTTCCCCCCTTAGGAAATTTGATCCCTGAATTTTAAACCATCTTATCACAAGTAGGAAATGAAACCAAAACATAAATTACAGTTATTATTCTCACTACTCAAACTACTGAAAATATCTCTTTTGTATATCATCTTTACTTCCTAAAAAGTCTCTTCACTGGAGTTATTTTGCCATATAACCTTAACCACAGGGATTTCCTTCAACCATAAGTTTTTCACTTGTCGATTAACAATAGACATTGGTTTTTCCTCATAATTAAGTCAAATTTTTATCCAATTAAATTTCTTGGAATTAGATAACATGAGAAGAATCTAATAGGTACTTCTTCAGTATTGATACAAAAAAGACTGTATCAACATCACTTAATCCTAATTGTAAGGTTAAGTGATATACTACTATGTCCAATTTGTTTAGGATTCCAAAAAAGCCTATATACTAGAGCTTAATTTTTTCCTTCTTTCCATACTTTATTACCTCTTTCGTTGGTAAGTCCTTCAAGAATATTTGGTCACCAACTGATAATTTTTAATGCTCAACATTCTTGGTCCTTATATACTTTTAGGCCTTTGTTGAGTTTCTTGTATTCTTTTTCTAATCAATTTCACTTTATCAACAACATCTTACAATAAGTCTGACTCTACTAAGTCATTTAACAGAAAGTTTGTAAAACATAAAGCTTTAAGTCATCCAATATCATTTTATTATAGGCAAATTCTGCTAAGGGATCTCCCACCAAACTCGAAAACATATGCTTGAAGCATGCTTTCCAAACTAGCATCATTAATCTAGGTTAGTCATATTCTATCTATTATATGTTATTCCAAATTAGATTCCAAAAGCTTAACTTTACTTAACTGGTGCCATTTGTATGTTGTAACGCCTGGGTTTTATATATATATATATATATATATATATATATATATTCATGTGCAAGAGACCAGAGTTATATCATAAGCTAGGCAACTTGTATATACATACATCCAAAAGTTACATTCATCAGAGTCTAGCAGCATATATACATACATATGTAACCCGATGTACTAAGCATACATCACAAAAGGCGGAGTACCATGGGATTATATCAAAACAATGGGGTTAGCCCATTTACATCATAAGAATTTAGTTATATAGATAACCCTATCCTATAGCCCACCCCTAGCCATCACCCCTTGGGTACTATTGGTGGAGGAGGTGGGCCAGGAGCAGGGACCTCTACCATGTTGATCACCAATAGGTTCATTATGACTATGAAATGTCCCAAGTAAGGGATGTCTACCGTCTGCAGCTCTAGGAGAATCGTCAGCACAACGAAAGACATCTCTACTAATCTAAACATAACATCAAAACATAGTGAGATATAAAGTCCCAGTAAGGTTAACATCCAATACATATAAGCATATGGAAAACTTACATGCTATGTCCAACTGTATAAGCTATAGAAAACATTTTCTATTTTTATGCAATAAAGGTACAGTAAAATACATGCCAGCCTTTTATAGGTTATGCATCAATATCACGCATGCTAAAATAAAACATGTATTTATAAAATACCTGTGCCTTTGTTCAAGGCTCATACATCACTCAGTGTCTCATCATCACTCACAGTGGCTTATAGACTGTTAATCTCTCTCAATTACAATCCTCAATGTGGCGTGAGCCTTACCCCTCCTACTACTCACCCACCCTTTGGGGGCCATTGGTTGGAGGGTTCTTCCTATATTGACCACTCTAGGCTATAGGGGGTTCCTTATCCCGATATCGTATCCAAACCACGACCCTTCAGTCGCCTTACCTCGTAAGGTACCACACTCTTGGGTCAACTTAATGGGTAAGGGTTATCCTGGACTTGTTAGTCTCCTTAATACAACAAAGGAGACACTTGTTTCCAGGCCATGCTGCTTCAGAGAGGATCATTCTGACTTGTCAGTCGCCTCAATACAGCAAGGGAGACACCTGTTTACAGGCCACCCTGCTTCAGAGAGGGTCCTCTTGACAAAGCTTAAGTCTTTTATATCTCTTCAGCCACTTAACACAGCAAGGATATGTACATTAATAAATATCAAAGCATAAACCATACTCATCCTCAAACATGTTACAACAACTCATAATGGATGAACACATATGTCTTGATAGCCTTTCATAATATGCATATATCAATAACTCACTTGTAGCCATACATACAAGTAGTCTATAGTATGCAAATATAGCATTCATGCATCATTCTTTATGCTTGCATACATGATGAAATAAATATGGCACATGTAATTATATCGTTCATGCATCACAAAACCCTCACTAACATCCCAAAAAATATTGGTAATTAATTAAGATTCAGAAAGGAAATAGAAAACAGAGAAAAAGAATAACACAGCATGAAGCACGGCCATGCTTCATAGCTGTGTTTCCCCCTTCACCTGGCCGTGTTTCACATAGGCCAACCCCAAGCACAGCCGTACTTCAGGTTGTGTTCATAATTTTTTTGCAAATTTCCAGATTTCTTCTTCCTAGCTCCAAGCACGGTCGTGCTTCGAGCACGAAAACCCTAAAAAAAATTATTTTTCTCCTAAACCATCTAATAAAAATCAACAATAAACATACCAACATTTTGAGCATGAAAAACACAATTTTTCCAGAGTAAACAACCAACTAAAACATAGATTTAATCTTAAAACCAACTACACAAAGTTCACCCAAAACATTACTACATGCAAAAGAATGAATAGTAACCGTGGATGCCATAACTACTTCAATAGCCTCCCCACATACTTTAAATGCTCACATTCAACCAACCATAAAGTCATCCAACCATAAATCTTGAAGGAGGATGTTGATCTTACCTTCTTCTTCCTACAAGCTTGCCTTCTCTCTCTTGTTTCTGCTACTTTCTCTCTCTAAAAAGCATCACCAAAACAATAGATTTTCTTCTATCCATTAGTTTCCATAGAAGATTTGGGGATAAGCAAAAGATCAAGAGTTGAAATCTTACCTTTCCTTCTTGATTTTTCACTTCTCTCTTCTTTCTTGCCATGAAACTCCTTCTATTTTACTGAGTGAGTGGTGACTTGGCAACCAAGCAAGGAGAGATATATTAAAATAATAGTGACTTCCTCAAGAAGCCACTTGTCCCCTTAACAAGAGCCCCTCCTTTCCATAACAATTTCCAAAATGCCACTCCATTACGTTGTGACTAAGGGGGTTGGCTAAGGCCTTGTTTGGGTGCAAGAAAACTTACCAAGTGTTTAATTCTTCCTTGAGCCTTGCTTTAAAGGATTTTTGTGCAACTTTCTTCATGGCTCCCTATCTCTATTATTGCTTTCTATTTGCGGTCCTATAAACAAGGAAATTAGTATCCCTTCCTTAAACAATCCCTACAAAAATGAGAAAACCCTTATTAAATATTCACAATTATTTCCTTATAACTCCCCCATTTAACTCTTTTTAATCCTTTCTTACTATTCTATTTTGTGAATATTATTAGCAGAATTTCGGGTGTTACATATGTTGGCCTAATAATTACTGATAGGTGCAAATTTAACTAAGGATAAATAATTTCTCCAAACTTTCACCAAAATTATATAAAGATACCAAAACATAACTTCCAATGCATAAAACACATCATTTAGATTTATTATCAGCTATGCTATAATCTAACTAAAATCCTAAGACTTCCTGAGTAGCTCTCCTAAAACAATATATTCAATTCTTACTTGTAGACTCACCAAACAAAAAAATATATATCACTTGTATATTCTTTTTACCATTATACTAGTACAATTCTTTCATATCTTAGTATATCCTTATTTCCTTGAAGTTATTCATATACACAATTTATAACTTCTTCTGAAATATTCTTTCTCAACAATTATTCACACGTGAATTTTCAATCTCAACATAATTCACATTCTCGATACTAGACTCAACTTAACATGGTATAAACTCTTAACAAAAATATATTGATCACTTACATTATTTTCAGACATGGTTCTCAAAATATTCTCTATATTTTCAAATTAAGAGTTCAAAGATTAATTTAAATCCTATTCCCGTATTTTATTTCTCAAGAACTTCAACACCACTAATTCAATTGATTACATTCATCAAAGCACCATAAGGCTATCATCAATATATTCCTTTCAAAATCTCTATTACTTTAACCTATTAATCACTTAAACACCATAATAACTGAGTTTTAAAGAAGAAAATACACTCTCCTTGTAATAAGGAAGATAACTTTATGTTTAATGCCAAACATTAATGAAGAATGACGCAGCAGAAAAAGAGAAATACATAATAAATCATGGTGCGAAAATAGGAAGTTAGAAATTTGGACATAGCATTGAAAGAAAATTAAAATTGGTGGCCGTAATTCTTGAAAATTTGTAAACAAAACCTAGCTGTTATTTCAACAAAAATTGGTGGCCTCAAGTTTTGAATATATGTGCCAAAATCTACTTTAAAGCTGTTGGTATTCGGTGGAAAAATAGCACATGGAAAATAAACATATCTGAACTTATAAAAGTTTGTGAAGAACAAATAGCACGTAGTTAACTGGTAGGATGCAGTTGATTGCTTCAAAATAGATGTAATCAATCAACTGTAAAATAAACCAGTCCAAATTAAAAATTCTCAAAAAAATTAGTTGACTTAATAATACCGATAGTCGACTGGTAAGAACATTGGGAAAACAAAATAAATCATTTGATTATCCCTCTTTAATAATTAACTTGTTTGCATTTTCACTCTTTTTTTTACAATTACGCCTATCACCTACAACTTTTCTACAAGAATTAAGACATCAATGCTTCATCAAGGACAACAAGGAAAATGCAAATTTATGGTAATATCTTAACCTTATTCTCTTTATGTGCTTAATATGAGCCACAATCACAACTACTGTACATATGCATGCGTGCCGTCATTTTTTAAGTTTACCTTCAATTTAGCTTTTATCCACCGGCCACTCACATAGCTGTTCTAATCATACCCAGCCTATTTGCACATCTATTATAAGTAGGCTCTTCTCTGAGTTCTATAAATACACACATTAATATCTTTACCTCCATACTCAAAGTTAGGGTGAGTATAGTTATGTATGGGAACCGCATTCTGTCAGTTTTGAAATATTTGTGTCTTTTGTGGTTCCAATCTTGGAAAAGATGGAGAGTATGTGAAAGCAGCATAAAATCTAAGTATGTTGCTAGCCAAGAGAAATATTCATTTAGTTTATGGTGGAAGTAATCATGGATTAATGAGATGTGTGTCTACAGCTACACATATAGGAGGATGTCAAGTTCTAGGTATTATTCCCACAGCTCTAACTACATCCAACATCGTAGGAAAGACAATTGGGGAAGAATTTAGGGTAGCTTCCATGCACGAGCGCATGACTAAAATGATGAGCAATGCTGATGCCTTCATTGCCTTACCAGGTGATTTTGGTACTTTAGAAGAGATTTTTTAAATAGTCTCCTGGGCACAACTGAATATGCATTACAAACCGATAGGTTTAATCACTTCTTTGATGGTCTGTTGTCTTTTCTAGATCAAGTTATGAAACAAAGGTTTATCCCACACTCAGCACGACGAATTCTCATTTCAACTTCAAATGTTGAGGAGTTGATCGATGTTTTATAGGCATTTGTTCATGTACTTGATCAAACTATGAATCAAATAGAATGGACAACAGACAACCGCAGGAAACACAAATTGGATTTGGATCTTCATCTGTAACTGTAGTAGGATATGCCATTATTGTACCACTTCTACTTTCTTAGAGTCAATTTGGATACCATCCTTACCAACTATACTCCCTTAGAGTTGGTAAAACTATATTTAAATGTTGCTTATGATCCTCTGTACTCTCGAAACATATTAGTATTTCATTAATAAAGATAATAATAAATTTATCCAAGAATAGTTTAAATACTCTATTCATTAAGTCCATGAATGTAGCTAGGGCATTTGTTAAACTAAATGACACCACTAAGAACTAATAATGCCCATAATGAGTCCTAAAAGAAATTTTTTGAATATCATCTTCCCTTATCCTCAATTAATGATACTCATATCTCAAGTCAATTTTTGAAAAAATATTGAGCACCTTGTAACTAGTCAAACAGACCATCTATATTAGGTAATAGATTTTTATTCCACACTGTCACCTTATTCAACTGTCTATAATCTATGCATAGTCATAATGATCCATCCTTCTTTCCAAAAATAGGTCTAGAGCACCTCAAGGAGAGTACTAGGGCGTATAAATCCCTTGTCTAACAAGTCTTACAACTAATTCTTCAATTCCTTGAGTTCAATTATTGCCATACTATATGGGGGTATAAACACTGGCTGGGTTCTAAGAAGTAAATCAATACCCAATTCTATTTTACGTTTCGAGGTAATCCTAGCAATTCCTCAGGAATTACATCAGAAAATTCTCTAACCACTAGAACTTGATTTACATTGGTATATTTTATATCAACATTTCCCACCACTGCCAAGTATCCTTGGCACATTTTTGTAATAATTTATAGGATGTTAAAACAGATATTAGATTTTTGGGTACCTCATTACGGTCTCATTGTATCAAGAAAGAAGATTATCCAGGAATATTGAATTTAATCATCTTCAGATGACATTCTAAAATGGCCTAACATGTTGCCAACCAATCTATTTCTAATATCACATCAAAATCTACCATTTCTAGACATTCAGGTACAACATATATTATATTTAGGAATGATCATATTTGGCATTTGTTTCAATTTTTAAAATTCTCTAGGACACCTATCCCTTTCACTTTTAGGCAGTAACTGACCCATATATACCTCTTAAGATGTCACAATATTCAATCACTCTTATACTAGGACATTTAGCAACTTTGAATAGAAAGAAAATTGAAACCCTATAGAATCCCTCAATAGCACCTAAAGTATAAATATGTCCGACTCATATCCATACTAAAGGTCCTACTAATGAATCCTTTGGTCCGATAGCCACAGGAAAACCTAATGCTCTAATACCAACTTGTAATGCCCCCGATTTACGAGCACATGAAACAAACATTTTTTTTTTCTGCAATTAGATATTTTTCATAACATGCATATCATTATTCTTTGTTATAGAAATATATATATAGGTTCTCTCATATATACACATTATACATACCAGGTTATAAATGAAAAAGTAACAATAGAAGCAGGGATCCTTTGTGTGGCGTTCAAAGCACACTCTAGAATACAAACACAATATAATTCAAAAACTGTGAGTCTTGAAAGTAACGTAGACTCACCCAGAGAATATGTCACCTAACTGATTAGCTATCTGTAGTATCAGACTCTGTATTCTTATCTAAAAAATGTAGAAATATCGTGTAGTGAGTTTGACAACTCAGTGAGCAAATAATACCTCCTATGACCTCTTAGGTCATCATATGGAAGAACTCATGTTTTAAAATTTGTCACATAGAAAATACTGTTCAGAAGTACATCTATATGGGACCCGTATTTCAAATATTCTCAAATAAAAGGATATTCAGATATCCAAAACCATATTCAGCATGGTATGATCATTAAACAAATGTTGTTATGCCTGTATAAACTATAATAAAATATTAAGCTTTTGAGATAAAGTCATAACTTTTATTTATGTATAATTAACATATTATATATTCACTGAAAATATATTCCTTTTATATATTGCTCAAGCATGTTACAACTCTCAATACACTCAATTCACTCATTTGCTATACGTATAGTGACCGATCTACTACAGTCACAATAGTGATTAGGGAATGTGAGTTCATCACCCATCTGCCTCCTTACATTACCACTATCATCCAGTTGGAGGGGCCCTCCCTTGACTTACTCAGGCTAATAGGGAGTTCCTTACTCAGTACCGTCACAAACCATACAACCCATCGATATTCATCCATACATATAAATACATATATACAAATGCATATTCGTCAAATGCAATGTATAATTATCAAGCAACTCGCCATAAGCTTTATGCTTGCCATTCAATCATAATCAGCAACTATATAGTTTTACAAATCAATGCCTTATGCACATAATATTCACTTTACCAAATAATGATAAATACATTTAGAACCACATATTCAATGAGTTTCAAAATCTATTTGCAAAACCATACTCTTCTTGAACTATGTGCAAGTTTGTAAGAAAAATAGATATTTTAACACATTTCATAAACTTATGATAGCATAAATAAATTGTAAACATAACCAATTATACATTTTAAGTTCAAGAAGAGCATGGGGTAAGTTATAGAAAGAATTATCTACTCACAAGATTAGAGCTCCAGGTTGGACAGCTCCAAATATATTTTTTTCAAGTTGAATATGATCAAATGGATCTCAAAAACGAGTCTAGAGAGTCTAAAAACCTAGGAAATAACTCCGAAATCACAAAATTTGTCCTCTGAGAGCTTGGTCAACACTGATCAACTGATGGGTACTATTCACGATAAAAAAAACTATTCACTGTCAGAAATACTATTCATGCCGGGGGAAATTTACTGTTCATGACACAAAAAATTGTCAGATGACTGTGAAACTTCATATCCTATAGTTTATCTATCTACTGAATCTATCTACTGTGAAAATTTTTACTTTTGATTGTTGGTTATCATGCAAAGATGAATACAGTGTCCGAACGCAAGTGCACGTGTCGTGACCAAGTAATAAAGTGATGAGTGAGTATCGTCCCACGAGGAGTGAACTAAAACTGTTAGGGAGACTTTTGCTGTGTGAAATGCTGTAGCAAAGATAGGATGGTTTATAAGATAAAATAAAGGTGGATCAATTAGATACAGCTATAACTAGGATGAGGGGTACTAGGGTGTGAAGAAAATGGAATAAGGAGGTCTAGCGTTGCTCAGGGTTGCCATGAACTATTGCACTCATATTTGCTCCAGGAATTGCTACAGCAATTGTCCTAGGTGCCCAGTTCAATCTTGAATGGATTCTTCCCAGACTTCCATTCCTTGCAATTCTGAGGTTCAGACCTGCATTCCTACAGCAGTCTTCACCCTCGAGTTGTGCATGAAGCTCCACTAGTGGGGAGATAGGGGACTATATATTCCTATATTGGTTGTCCCCATCTATTCAAACTATTTTTCCAGCCTCCATTCCCCTCCCGGGTGAATATTGGCCTCAGTCTACCTCCATTAACTTCCGTTATCAAAGGAGTTTAAAATATAAACACAGTTGAATGTAAAAATAGTGCTGCAGCGAAATGTGTTATACTAAAAGTGTGCTTAAGTTTATTACAACCCTTGTGCAACCCTAGCCGGAAACTAGCCAAGCCTTATGGTTACACTAGTTACAAACATCCCAGAATCACTGGTATACATCTAAAGTGATAAAAGAAAATACAAGCGCAGTCTTTGATAATGACAGAAGAAAAAGGAAAACACAACAACAAATCAATGGAATTTTGGGATCATAGACTATCCTGTGCTCTCATGCTGCTCAGCAGTGTGTTGCTGTTCTACCTTTTACACCCCTACTCTCGTGTCACTTTTTGTCTCCCCCTCTGTCTCTCTTTATGGTTCAGCCTTATGGTCCCAGTCAGCTACCTGGCTTTTGTGGACATTCCCCCTGCTCTACAGTCAGTGTCCTTGCGTCAGTTTTTTCCCTCCACATTCAGTAGTGGATGCCTTTCTGCATTAGCCCAACTAGCAGCTTGTAATGTCAGGTGGTTGCTGCTTTCTCCTGCTAGGTAGGTGCTGCACCTGCTCCGCAGCTCTGCTCCTCTGCTACCTACGCCATAGCAGCAGAATCAGTTTCACATGTAAGACAAGAAGGGGCAGCTCACTCAATATCACTTTTGTTGCTGCCATAATTGCCATAAATGTTTACGAAATTGCTGCAGCAAATGAGATAGGTGATATTATATCCCAGGGAGTCATTCCATTTAATTAAGTCTAGGAATAAGAGTGCTCAATGTACCAAAATAGTGCAGTAAACATACTTCGAAAGCTCATAAAAACTGCAGTAAGTTGTAGTTATCAAATCCCCCCAAACTTAAAGGATTGCTTGTCCCTAAGCAATTTGTTCTGTTCACCACACCTTTCTTTTTAATTAATTTCAGATCTTTTCTCTCCTGCCTAATTCCATATAATCCTGCTGATAGCTCTCAACTCTCAAGATTGTTCCCTATAAGAAACACCACAAGCCTTCTTCCCAATCTCAACCAAAACCCTACTTAAAGTTGTGTGTGTGTGATATAGACAGTTTTCCCAAGAGTCTCTTGGGTCAATATCAGCCAGAGTTCCTAAGATTTTTATGCTAATATATCAAGCTTCCTTTCTTTGGATGAGTTGGCATATTTCAACATAGGCATAGTCAGGGCAACTTATATAGGGGGTAGTTACGGACTTCCATTCTTTCTCTCTCTCTCTCTTTTTTTTTTGTAAAAACAGATATTGATTAGCCGAGGTCATTAGTGCCTTTTGACGCGAATGCCAACATGTGTTGATGAGGACACCTGGTTACTTAGCCTTATCACCCTTTAATAGCATCCCACTCATACTCTATGTCCCTTTTTTATGCAAAGGCACACATGGGGCTCATGCATACCCCTGGTTACTAAGGAACTACAGAGCCATTGGAGTGTCCACATTTCTCTCTTTATTTTCTACTTCCCCCCTAACTTAAGCCTTTCTCACAGATAACTTATGCCTCTTTCCTAATTTCACAGAAGACTCTCAATATTGGCGCTAAAAGTTTTAAGTCTAATTTCTGAAATTACCAATTTTCTCTTGCAAAAACTGCCCATCTTTTGTGCTCATTAGAAGAAGGTTTTATGTGTGATTGGGCAAGGGTGTAGGTCTCCTATTCTGGTTTTGTGTAATTTCCAACCCTCCTCATAGAGTATCCCAGAACTATAGCAGGATAAGGCTTATCTCCATGTGTTTCTCTCTTCTTCTTTTTTGTTTTTTCTTTAATATACATATATAACTATATACATCAAAAAAAGTAAGTACTAATGTAGACTAATCCAACACAGGCAGGTAGAAACATAAGTAAACAGCAGCATGGAAAAACAGTGACATAGATAAGCAAAACACAAATAAACAAGTCCATGCTTCAGCTGTAACATCCTTAATTTCATTTCTTTTATTGATAAAGGTACATAAAAAATTTAATTAAGGAAATAAAATTTATTAGACAATATTTTAGATATCTAAGGAAATATAGTCCTTAGAAATTCTTCACCTTATGTATATGCATAGAAAATGTTTCTAACATTAAGAGAACAAATAAAGAAAGAAAATCTAATAGGAAAGAAATTAGAAATAACATACTAAAGAGATGCAAAATTCTTGGATAAGGAAGATAAATTTTTAGAAACAAGTAAAGGTCTTAAAATTTCAAGAACATTGAATTAGGGTAATTTTTCCTAATTCAAGAACTATAGTTACTAAGTTTAAAATCTTTACCCATACATTGGGCTTTTACCTATGGACACTTCATATAGAGTTTTTCCACTTCACATAAGTTTCTAACAAGCCCATTGGATAACCTAAACAAGAAATAAAACATAGAATTGGACTAGGATATAGTAAATGCACCAATAGCCCAAAAATTATGAAAATGTGACCAAGCCCACCAAGAAAGGAAGAATTTTATCCAAAGCAAAGAAAATGGGTAGGACAAGCCCATAATGGGTAGGAATAAGCCCAAATCCAAGAGGAAAAATAAAATAAAATAAATTAGATGATGATATAATAATAAGAATAAAGATTAGGTTACATGGCATTAAGACAAAAATTTAGCAAGTAGTGTGATTCTACATTCATCATTTAGGCAAGTGGCATGATAATACAAGGCTTTAGGACAAAAACATCTATATCCTACACTCATAATTTTAGCAAGTGGTATGATAATACATGGTATTAGGACAAAACATTCATAGCCCACACAAATAATATCAACCAAATAATGGAAATTCAAGGGCTAGAAATTTGCCACCTAAAAAGGAAAACCAATCATACTTGTTTAAGACAAAAGAAAATGGAAATGAATCCCTAAATCAAAGGGACCTTGTCCCTTATCTTAAGAACATATCATCATAATTTTCAAAATACAAATCTTCTTTTCCTATGCATATCTTGACTAAGGAAGAGGAAGACAAGAACATAAGTTGTTTGTTTTCCAAAAATTCAACAAAGTGTATCTTAATTGTGATAAGGTAGACCCATGATCATGAAAGTTGAATTATTTGGTGGTCTATATAAGAAAACCCACCCTTACAACATTAGAATTTCGTCCAAGTGAGGGAGAGGAAAAATAGAAGCAAGGTAGAGTGAGGAAAGGAGAGGAAGAAAGGAAGAAAGAGGAAGGAGAAGTCTAGGGGACTAAGTGCTCCAGGTAAGTTTAACAGTATTTCTTTTTGAAGAAAACTTTTGAAACTTATAATATTTATATGAGATTTTGATCTTAGAACTTTTATGATTGGTCATGATGTTGCTATATCATGTTACATATTGATCTTGCATGTGATGTATGTTTGAATATTTAGGTTGGTGTAGATAGTTCTGCATGGTTATGGCTATGGGTGGCAGAATTTTAAGCTTCAGTATTTTAATTTCTGGGAATAATCTATAAGGAATTAAAATAAATGGTTAACATAAGAATTAAAGAAATATGTGTCATGGATATTTAGGCACTGGAATCATTCAATGTGTAGTCCATATAAGGGAGATATGAGCTGATTAGTAGACAAAGGTCAGAAAATGGGTCATCAGGGAAAAATATGTTAGGATAGCTTCTGTATTTTAATTTCTGGGAAGTATCTGTAAGGAATTAAAATAGCGCGCCAACATAACAATTATAGATATATGGCTCATGGAATTTTACCAACTGGAATAACTCAATTTGGAGTTCATATGAGGTAGATATGATCCGATTAGTAAGCAGAGGTCAGAAAATGTTTATTCAGGGAAGAGTATGTTATTAAAGCTTTAGTTTTTGAATTTCTGGGAATATTCTGTAGGGAATTAAAATAGTGCACCAACATAACAATTATAGATATATGGCTCATGGAATTTTACCAACTGGAATAACTCAATTTGGAGTTCAAATTTGAGAGATATGGTCTAATTAGTCAGTAAAGGTCAGAACCTACACGAGAAGAAATAATACAAAATTTAAAGGAGTAATAACACCACGATATCATACTATTTTGTTGATATGATTAACATAATAGTTTTAGATAATTGTCTTAGCTTTTCATAGACACTAATAGCATCTTAATCGGAGTTAAAATGAGAGAGTTATGCTCTGATTTGTAAGCAAAGGCTGTATTAAAGTTAGTAAAACCTATTTTCATTATTTTTTTTCTACCCTAGATGAATTTTTAAGGTAATAGTAGAAATCAATTTGAGGAAAAATGCTCTATAAAATTTGTAAGAACATGTGTTGGAAATGATATAAGTAGAAATAAAATGACTAAATGCCTAGACATAAAGAAAATGAAAAGATGAAAATAATATTCAAGAAAGAAGAGGAATTTTATAAATGAAAATAATAAATGCCTAGTGTATGCCCTAGCTATTGCCATTGCATGAACTTACTACCATTTTAAGTGTGTAATTTTTAACATAGAATTTACCCTAGTACTCATATAAATTTCCAAGAAGTTTTGAAAGTGCCGGTTTTATTTGAAAAATCTTAGTATGCTCCGTGGTTGCAGTATTTCCACATCAGAAAAGAATTATTCTAGTTACTGGAAAAAAATTGTGATTTGTGAAAAGTGCATGTCTAAGGAAAGCTCTAGCAAGGAAAGACTTGGTACTTAAGTGTGTCCATTAGTGACCCACCTCTCTTTTCTGGGAACTTTCCTGGTGCGCTGTTTACAGACTACAATTACTATCCAGTTACCGAGGTATTAGTGTGGAATTTTGACATGGAAATATTTTATAAAGTGAAAATTAGAAAATGATTATATTCATGGCATAATTTCAGTTTACCAATGAATTTTGAGAATGATTATGTTTTGATACATTATGGCATGAGAATGTAATGAACATACTTGTTATTGGAATCATATTTTCGGCTATTAATATGAAAAGAAAAGAAATGAGCACGGTCATATGGAAATCCGTGTGGTGCACCAGTAGGGGACGCCCTACCAACGGTTATGATTATATTCATGAGAAAAGAAAGAAAAAGTGTGCCATGTCGGACGGAGCGAGATAAGCCCGTACCGAAAAGTAGAGAATACTCACCCCGACCGGGGTAGCTTGAAGTAAGAATAAGTTGATAGCCATCATATGAAATTCGAAAAATAATTATTCATGCCATACATGTCAGAACTGTATAATTTAATGTGCATGATAAAGTGCATTCATGTGACCTAAAGATATTTTCTGTAGTTTATACAGCTGAACATGACGTGATGAACTATATTGATAATGAATTATTGTTGAACATACTGGGATTTTATTCTCATTATATTTCCATATCATGTTCAGAAAATTAGCTATGCAGTTGTTTTCAATGAGACTTATTATTGCAATACGTATGATCGAGGTGCCCTATCTTGGGCAAATACCTATTATTGCGGATATATCAGTTGTTGAAGTGACTGAGATTCCGGCGGAGGTGCCACCACCCGAACCAGTGGCCCCGGAAATAGTCTATGTGGAAGATTAGGGCTTATATGTACATGTATGTCTTGTACAAATGTTTGTATTAATGATGTGAGTGTAAACTTAGTATTGTATAATAAAATAAATGTTATTGTGAGTTAAGTTAAGGTAATAACTTCATGATGTTAAATAAAAAAAAAACATTTGTTACATAAATGGAGTTGTTACATCAGCAAACTCTACAGCAATAAATAAGGCAACACTAAGCCACAGAAATGCCACAGGAAACATTATATGACACCCCCCAAACTTAAGGATAAGCAGTGTCCTCACTGCTGATGAAATGGCCAAAAATACAAAAGACACCCAAAAATAGAAGCAGAGGCAAAGGAATTTCAAATGCAACAGAGAAGGAGTAAGAGATAAGGGAACTTCCTGGGGGTGCTAGCAGGGATGCTACAGCACCCTAGGGGCATTGACCCCTAGAAGACCTTGAAGAGCTTCTAAGCCCACTTCTGCGCTGTGTTGATTGTTGTGGGGCCTTCCCTTTGTGCATCATTGCTGCTCGTTTTGCAATGGGCTCATCATCATCAGAGGACTCAGCTCCCACTGGTGTCTGTTGGGGTTATGGGTGGGGCTCCTTGCTAGAGGAGGATCATTCAGAATCCTTGTGCTGTTCTATCTGCGGCTCAGGTGCTGGGACTTACTCCTCAAAGGTGGTATGGAGCAAGTCAGTGGGAAACTCCGAAAATGGGAAAAATTGTTTATAGTTCTGTTCGAGGGTGGTATGAAGGGCAAAATCCCTTTTTTGCTCATAACGCCAAAACGTTTGCTAATGTTGTAAAAGCATAGCTTGTTGCCTCAGAATGGTAGCTTGTTGATGGAGGATGAACTGCAAAGTCTTGTCAGTTAGCTGGGGGGAAGAGGAAGAAGCATAGGGTCCGGCAGTATGTGGAGGATCTCGGGAAGCAGCTGGTGGGTGCGAGGTAGCTTTTTCTTGAAGAATCCGTGCAATGGTGAGAGTGGTGATGGGGCTAGTGTCCTTCAATAGTTCTTCATCAATGGAGACTGGAACTTCACGATTCTTGCATAGAGTAGTGATGAGGGAAGGGAAAATTAAGCTTCCCTTTTTTCAGTTGGCGCATACTTCAATTTGGCCACTGATGATTTGGCCAACGTTGAGTGGTCTGCCAGATATGAGTGCGTCAACCATGGCTACTCTGTCGCGGCTCACTGTCTGCCCATGGGTGGAAGGTAGCAAGCGGGTCTTGAGGAAGTGGTACCATACCTTTGCTGCAGGTACCAGAGAGACCCGATTGATGGTGGTGGAGCTTTATGGGGATTTGTCCCAAGTAGTGCCTGGAAGGCACACTCAGGTGAGCATTGCGTTCCAGTCCTGGTCCTGCAAACCCTGTAGATAGTCCTCGTACTAGTCTTCCTCGTCTGGCAGATTGTACGCCTTGTTTATGGAGGCTTGGTCAAACCGAACCCTAGTCTCCCGGACTGTCACCCACTTCTCATTGTCTGGTGAGAAGTTTGCATAAAATTCCCGACCCAAAGGGATAAGAGCAGTTTACGGGTGACTGGAAAAATTTTCGCATCCCCTCTGTTTGACCACGGTGCCAACGTACATTGGCAGTCCTAAATCCTCCGTGGCCGTGAAAGTGAAACCCTTCTCTGCGCAGAAATTTCACTGCAGGATCTCCTCATTGTGTCTCTGTTTGCTCTCCTCAGAGGTGAACTTCTTCACCTTGCTCGCCTTCCAGGCCACCGTCTTGATTCTCGGCATGGTTGGTTACGAGGGTTTGGAAGTGGAGATCTCTGGTAGAAGGAGGAGAGGGAGCTGTAGGGGTTTTGGGAATTCGGGTGAGGTACTCGAGGGTGAAGGGGGTGGGGGAGTTGCAGAGGTTTAATGAGGTTGGAAGACGTTTTTTCGTGACTTATGGGCTTCTGCCTTTTTCCCGCCCCCATTTTGCTTCTGACAACAATTTTTAATTTTTTTTTTGTAAGAAGCATAGGAAAAGGGAACCCCTTGATTTAGGGCTGACTGTGTTTGCTGCAGAAACGTTGTAGCAAATACTGGCTTGCCTAGGATTTTGCTGCAGCAGAGGTGGCTTGTTCTTAATCCTGCTATAGCAAAGCAGGGATTATCTTTCGTATAGTTTTGCTGCAGCAAAACAAAAACTGGTTATGCAAACTTCTATACTTCCCATCCTGCGTAACAAACACAAATGCTATTAGATTCATGATTTAAACTATCTAAAACTATCAAATTAATCAACAACAAATTTAAACATGGGTTGCCTCCCATGAGCGCTTGTTTTAGAGTCAAGAGCCTGACTTTCTCCTTGCTCATTCCTCTTGCAGATGGGTTGAGGTGTGCTTTCTATCCACATCACCTCCCAGATATTGCTTGACCCTTTGTCCATTAACCCTGAATGTCCTTCCTTCCTTTTCTTCTTCCAATTCTACAGTTCCGAAAGGGAAAACCTTGCTAATGCGAAAAGGACCAGACCAACGAGATTTTAATTTTCCAGGAAACAAAGTCAGCCTGGAATTATACAGCAGCACTTTCTGTCCTACTTCAAAGTTACTTGGTTGTATCTTCTTGTCATGCCATTGCTTTGCTTTCTCTTTATATAGTTTGGTATTCTCATAAGCCTGCCCTCGGAATTCATCCAGCTCATTTAACTACAGCATCCTTTTCTCACCAGCAGCTTCCAGATTCAGGTTTAAATTCTTCACTGCCCAATATGCTCGATGCTCTAGCTCTACTGGAAGATGACAAGCCTTCCCAAACACCAACTTGTATGGTGACATGCCCAGTGGTGACTTATAAGCCGTTCTATAAGCCCATAGTGCATCATCCAACCTTGAGGACCAATCCTTCCTCGTAGGGCCTACTATTTTTTCCATAATTCTCTTGATCTCTCTGTTGGAGACTTCAGCCTGTCCACTCGTTTGTGGGTGATAGGGTGTTGCCACCTTGTGCCTTACTCTGTATTTAGTTAGGAGTGCTTTGAACTGCCTATTGCAAAAATGGGTCCCTCCATCGCTGATGATGGCTTTGGGGGTTCCAAACCTTGTAAAGATGTTTCTCTTCAAAAATCTGGTCACCACTTTGGCTTCATTAGTCTGAGATGCACTGGCTTCCACCCATTTTGAAACATAGTCGACGGCTACTAGGATGTATTGGTTGCCGAAACTCGAGGGAAATGGTCCCATGAAATCTATTCCCCATTCATCAAATAATTCCACCTCTAGGATGTTGTTCAGTGGCATTTCATGTCTGCGAGATATATTCCCTGTCCTCTGGCACTGGTCACATTGCATCACGAAGGAATGTGTGTCCTTGAATAGAGAAGATCAGTAGAACCCGGCCTGCAGTACCTTGTTTGCAATTCTTACTCCTCCGAAGTGGCCTCCATAGGGGGAAGCATGGCATTGCTGTAGAATTTGCTCTACCTCTTCTCTAGGGATGCATCTTCTTATCATCTGATCAGTGCACTGTTTGAACAGATATGGTTCATCCCAGTAATATGAGTTCACTTCATGTAGAAATTTCTTCTTCTGCTAAAGTGTCAAGTTTGGTGGGAACAATCCACTCACTAGGTAATTTACATAATCAGCATACCATGGCACACCATGTTGGGACAGTAGGTAGAGTTGTTCATCTGGGAACCTCTCGTTAATTTCATTTTCTCCTGAGCTGTCCCCTTCCAGTCTGGAGAGATGGTCTGCCACTTGATTTTTAGTTTCTTTTCTATCCCTGATCTTTAGGTCAAATTCCTGAAGCAAAAGCACCCACCGAATGAGCATGGGCTTGGAATCCTTTTTCCTAACCAAGTGTTTGATGGCAGAATGGTCTGTGTGCACTATCACTTTTGCTCCTACCAGATATGCTCTGAATTTTTTCGAAGGCGAACACTACTGCAAGCAATTCTTTCTCTATCATTGTGTAGTTCAGTTAGGCCCCTTGCAGTGTTTTGCTGGCATAATATATAGAGTGAAAAAGCTTGTTCCTACGTTGTCCGAGAACAGCTCCCAATGCTGCTTCGCTAGCATCACACATTAGCTCGAATGGAGAGGTCTAGTCTAGTGCCACTATAACTGGGGCTGTACTCAATTTCTTCTTGAGGTCACAAAATGCTATCATACAACCTTCATCAAAACAGAAAGTTCTGTCCTTCTCAAGCAAACTGCATAAAGGTTTGGCAACCTTAGAGAAATCTTTGATGAACCTCCTATAAAATCCTGCATGACCCAGGAAGCTTTGGATGCCTTTGACAGAGGTAGGCGGAGGCAGTTTCTCAATGATTTCCACCTTGGCCTTATCAACTTTAAGTCCTTCTTGAGAAACTTTATGCCCCAGCACAATTCCCTCTTTTACCATAAATTGGCACTTCTCCTAGTTTAGCACCAAGTTTGTTTCTTCACACCGTTGTAAGACTTCAGCAAGGTTTTCCAAACATAGGTCAAAGGAATCCCTGAAGACTAAGAAGTCATTCATGAAAATTTCCACAAATTACTCAGCCATCTCTGTAAAAATTGCCAGCATGCATCACTGAAATGTTGCTGGAGCATTGCAGAGTCCAAATGGCATTCTTTGAAATGCAAAGGTACTATAAGGACAGGTGAAGGTGGTCTTATGCTGATCTTCCGGTGCTATAGCAATCTGGTTGTACCCTGAATAGCCATCCAGGAAACAATAATATTCCCTTCCTGCAAGTCTATCTAACATTTGATTAATGAATGGCAAGGGAAAGTGATCTTTCCTGGTGCTTTTGTTTAGCTTCCTGTAATCCATACAAATCCTCCAGCCAGTCACCACCTTGGTGGGGATGAGCTCATTATTTTTGTTTTCCACCACAATCATGCCCCTTTTTTAGGAACACATTGGACTGGACTCACCCAGGAGCTATCTGATATGGGGTAAATGATTCCAGCATCCAGCCATTTGATGATCTCCTTATTTACCACCTCCTTCATTATTGGGTTGAGCCTCTGTTGGGGTTCTATGGACCCTATTTCATTACTCTCCAAAAGGATCTTATGCATGCAGAATGAAGGGCTGATTCCTTTTATATCAGCTAGTGTCCAACCAATAGCCCTCCTGAATTTCTTCAGTGTCAAGACCAATTTCTCCTCTTGTTCTCCTGTCAAAAGCGCTGAGATAACCACAGGAAGAGTGGTTGTTTCTCCTAAATACACATGCTTGAGGTGTGCTGGCAACGACTTCAGTTCCAGGACTAGTGGGTCTTCCACTGATGTCCTTAGCGGCCTTGATTCTGGTGGGGTCACATATAATGGCTCCTTCACTGGCTCCTGCTTCCTAATGCCATGTCTAACATCAATCCAGGCCATTCTCCCTCGTTCCCCTCTTCTGAATCTGAGTCTTCTGTCCATGCTACTGATGGTGGGTCCTTGCAGCATTTTCTTAACTGTTCTGATGCCAATGTGTCTATTACAGACACCACTACACACTCGTCTTCTTCACTGGGAAACCTCATGGTTTGGAGTACATTGAATGTAACCTGCTCATCCTGGACTCTCATGGTTAATTCCCCTTTCTGGACATCAATTAATGTTCAGCCAGTTGCTAGGAATGGTCTGCCAGAATAATTGGTACCTCTACATCAGCTTCATAGTCCAGTATTATGAAGTCTACTGGGAAGATGAACTTGTCCACCTTAACCAGGACATCCTTTATTTTTCCCTCTGGATGGGCAATGGATCTGTCTGCCAATTGCAGTGTGACTGTGGTAGGCCTTGCTTCTCCAATTCCTAGATTTTTAAAGATGGCCATTGGCATAAGGTTGATGCTTGCTCTCAAGTCGCAAAGTGCCTTGCCAAAATACTGGTTCCCAATAGTACAAGGTATGGTGAAACTGCCTGGATCCTTAAGTTTGGGTGGCAGCTTATTTTGCAGCACATCACTGCATTCCCTTATGAGAGCAACTGTCTCAAATTCGTCAAATCTTCGCTTCTTGGTCAGAATGTCCTTCACGAACTTTACATAGTTAGGCATATGCTCTAGTGCTTCCACCAGAGGAATGTTCATGTGCAGCTGTTTCAGGACATCTAGGAATCTTCTAAACTGTTGGTCATTCTGTTTTTTCTGAAATCTCTGAGGGAAATAGGGAGGTAGCTTGGTTTGCTGCATGCCTTACTACGGAAAAATTGCCGAATTTTGCTATGGCATAGCTGCAACATTTTCTTCAGTGATGGTTACTTCCTCGCTTACCTCCTCCTCTTGCTTTTGCTTGTCTTTCTTTTTCTCCGGGGGTATAGTGAAGTCTTTCTGGTCCTGTCCTTTTGCCCTTGGTGGCTCCACCATCTTTCCACTTCTCAGAGCTATAGCCTTGCAGTGCTCTTTCCCTTCTCTCCTAGGGACTTCAGTATTGCTTGGAAGTGTCCCTGGAGTTTTGCTTTTTAGTTCATTGGCAAGCTATCCTACTTGAGTTTCCAGATTCCGTAATGAGGCTGCTTGACTCTGGATTAGAGCATCATTCCTTGCCATGTATTCCTTCATCAGGGATTCCAGTGAAGTGGTGGTTTCGTGAGGCTATTGTCTTTGCTGATGGAAGCCAAGGGGAGCCTGTGGTCTTTGTGTTGCTTGGAAGTGTCCCTGGACTGCATTGGCTGTTTGAGGGCGGCTCGATTGCTGGTTTTTCAAGACATTAACCAGCGAGGCTAGCTGGGCTGTGAGAAAGGTAACTTCACTTACTTCATGCATGCCTGCCGTTTTTCTGCTCGTGGAAACTCTGTCCATAGGCCACTGATAGTTGTTACTAGCCATTCTTTCGAGCAGCTCATATGCCTCATTATACGTTTTGGACAAAAGTACCCCGTTAGCTACTGCATCCACTATAGTGCTGGTTTGAGCATTAAGGCCATTGTTAAAGGTTTCCATCTGAATGCAGTAAGGGATTCCATGATGAGGGAATCTCCGTAATAGCTCTTTATACCTCTCACAGGTCTCATACAATGATTCGCCCTCCAACTGCTGGAAAGAGGTGATGTCATCTCATAATCTGGCATTTTTGGTGGGTGGGAAATATTTCAGTAGAAACTTCTCAGCCAAATCGCTCCAGTTAGCAATAGAGTCTAGTGGCAGAAAGTTCAGCCACACTCTTGCTCGATCTCATAATGAGTAAGGGAACAGCTTTAGCCTGAGCACTTCTTCTGTTACCTCATTCATTTTGAAAGCATTCGTAACTTCCATGAATACTCTTAAGTGAAGATGAGGGTCCTCTATAGGCATTCCACTGAACTGGCCTGCAGTCTGTAGCATCTGGAACATTACTGGCTTGAGCTCAGTGTAGAGCCTCGATCTCTGGTCTCACAATACTCGGGTTCAACCCATTCAGGTTTGGTTGAACATAAGCATTTAAGACCCTATCTTTATCGTCCATGTTGTCTGCACCATTCTGATTAGCCATTCCTGCCTGCTGCTGAGGTCCTAACTGTCCTCTTTTTCTTCTCAAAAGCGTTCTTTCTATCTCTGGATCTAGAGGTAGAAGTTCTTTGTCAACTCTGCTCATGAACTACGTCACCTGTTCAACAAAACGCCAGAGCGAATTATAGATATAACTTAAAACACTTCACACAGTCAAGTATCTAAGAACAATTTTTAAGTTGACACTCCTTGGCAACAGCGCCAAAAACTTGTTGGTTATCATGCAAAGATGAATACAGTGTCCGAATGCAAGTGCACGTGTCGTGACCAAGTAATAAAGTGATGAGTGAGTATCGTCCCACGAGGAGTGAACTAAAACTGTTAAGGAGACTTTTGCTGTGTGAAATGTTGTAGCAAAGATAAGATGGTTTATAAGATAAAATAAAGGTGGATCAATTAGATACAGCTATAACTAGGATGAGGGGTACTAGGGTGTAAAGAAAATGGAATAAGGAGGTCTAGCGTTGCTCAGGGTTGCCATGAACTATTGCACTCATATTTGCTCTAGGAATTGCTACAACAATTGACCTAGGTGCCTAGTTCAGTCTTGAATGGAGTCTTCCCAGACTTCCATTCCTCGCAATTATGAGGTTCAGACCTGCATTCCTGCAGCAGTCTTCACCCCCGAGTTGTGCATGAAGCTCCACTGCTAGGGAGATAGGGGACCATATATTCCTATATTGGCTGTCCCCATATATTCAAACTGTTTTTCCAGCCTCCATTCTCCTCCCGGGTGAATATTGGCCTCAGTCTACCTCCACTAACTTTCGTTATTAGAGGAGTTTAAAATATAAACATAGTTGAATGTAAAAATAGTGTTGCAACGAAATGTGTTATACTAAAAGTGTGCTCAAGTTCATTACAACCCTTGTGCAACCCTAGTCGGAAACTAGCCAAGCCTCATGGTTACACTAGTTATAAACATCCCAGAATCAGGGGTATACATCTCAAGTGATAAAAGAAAATACAAGCGCAGTCTTTGATAATGACAGAAGAAAAAGGAAAACACAACAACAAATCAATGGAATTCCGGGATCACAGACTATCCCGTGCTCTCTTGCTCCTCTGTCTCTCTTTATGGTTCAGCCTTGTGGCCCCAGTCAACTACCTGGCTTTTACAGACATTCCCCCTGCTCTGCAGTCAGCGTCCTTGTGTCAGCTTTTTCCCTCCACTTTCAGTAGTGGATGCCTTTCTGCATCAACCCAACCAGCAGCTTGCAATGTCAATTGGTTGCTGCTTTCTCCTGCTAGGTAGGTGATGTACCTGCTGCGCAGCTCTGCTCCTCTGCTAACTGCGCCATAGCAGCAAAATTAGTTTCACGTGTAAGACAAGAAGGGGTAGCTCACTCAATATCACTTGTGTTGCTGCTATAATTGCCACAAATGTTTACGAAATTGCTGCAGCAAATGAGATAGGTGATATTATATCCCAGGGAGTCATTCCATTTAATTAAGTCTAGGAATAAGAGTGCTCAATGTACCAAAACAGTGCAGTAAACATACTCTGAAAGCTCATAAAAACTGTAGTAAGTTGCAGTTATCACTGATCTGCGACGATTCTACAGTTGATTTGAAAAATTATTCGGTCAAAATCGTATTATTCTCTGTCCTGAATCCAGTGGTACCCTTAGTTTTGAGATCGGAAGTCAGTAGACACTCTTGATCTAGAGAGAAAATATGGATGTTACTATTCATACTATTCATTCATCCCAAAATCCTTTCGTCTCTTTTTTTTTTAATAAATGATTGAGGACCAATTAGCAATTTGCTAGTTGTTAGAGGAAGTCCTTGCAAATTTTATTATTTATATTTTAACCCCTAAACTTTTAAGAAATTACAATTTGACCCAAAAATATTAACAAGTTTTCATTTTCATCCTTAAAACCTTTCAATTATATCCATACTCCTTTATTTCTTTTAATAATCCACACATAAATTAAAATTATTAAATTTTAGGGATGTTACAAAATGGATTAAAGAGAATTGGGTCCTTGAACATAGTGTGGCTTGTGTAAGTAGTGCAACCACGGTAGGTCAAGGTTTCCCCTTACGCTTTGGTAATCAACTCGCACCTAACAACTATTTGCAAATTAAAATTTCTTGTCTACAATTACATTATTTTGAAAGAGATAGAAACGTAGTTGTTTTACTTTGAACACTTGAATTTTTGGTTCATGCTATATATACACTTACATTCATAGAAGCCTTGTACTATTTTGCCTTTATTCTCACAGACTATAAGGAGTAATTGCATCATGGGTGGATTGGAAGAAATAAATAAACAAAAATTTTCATTTCATTGTTATAAACAATATTAATGAAAACAATATTTTTATATTTGGTACATGAAATTGTAATTATCACCAATAAAAATAAATGTAGAAACAAAATTGCAATTATCACGCCATTCTAACAAAAAAGAAATATGATTTTTGTTTGTATTTTTTTGGAGGTAAGGGCTACAATATTAATGCATTGCTAACAGAGAATAAGTTACTCATTATGAAAACTCCAAGAATTTAAACATATAATAAGACATGCATATATAATTCAACGAGTAATATATGCATACATGATCCAACAAGTATTAAGGTTGGATTGGTTTGGTCATTTTAAGACTTTAGGAGTCGCTAACTACACCTAATTCTAGCTTAGTCATAACTTAGAGCTAGTGTCATCATAATATAATCAATTTACTAGGCACTTCTGTAATAGCTCTAAATTAAAGAAAAACCTAAATAAATAGAAAAACCCTAAATTAAAAAAAACATAACTTAAAGGGAGAATTAGGGAAGAATATTATTGGATTAAATGATTTTGATTATATGTCACCGAGTTATGAAGATTTGTGAGAAGTTGTGAGGATCCAAGCTTTAGGGTCAAAATGTAATTTTCTAAAAATTTAGGGGTCAAAATGTAAATAATGAAAATTAGCAAGGACCTCCACCAAAAATTTAACTTTTTAACATAATGATCCCCCTAATATTATTATGTAATATGCAGAAGGGAGGCGTGGGAAAAAAATTGCAAATCCTCTCTAAAATTCACTTTCTCTCACAAAAAATCCCAAAACTTCTCTCTAAGATCTTGCTACTTTTGAATCTCGGATTTTGACACCACCACCACCATCAGACTAAGAACAAGAAGCTCTATAAATCCATCTGATTGGATTTTAGAAAATAGGCTGAATATCTGCTAGAAAATGGAAGAGAAAACCCACTAAAAAAGTGAGTTTCGAAAATCTTATTTACAGTTCTCAAAATGGAAAAATAACACCACAGATGGATTTAGGAGGTGGAAAAACTTTATGATCTCAAATTTTGGACTCAGATCACTTATGGAGAAGCCTCATGTGCCACCACGCCATTTCTCCCTCTAGGCACGTGAATCCCACGTAGCCCTTGCAGGTGGCGCATACAGCGCATGCCAATAGCCCTATTACGTTGACCGAGCTTTGAGAGGCTAAATTTTGCAACTTTAGAGTCATTTCCTAGGTTTTTGGACACTCCGGACTCATTTTTAAGGTCTATTTGGTCAAATTTATTTCAAAAAAGTGTATTTTGGGGCTTTCCAACTTGGAACCTTTACCTTGTGAGTAGATAATGCTTGCTATGACTTACCATATGCTATTCTTGAATTGTAAATGTGAACCTAATCCAGCATATGAGCTTATTTTTATTATTTGACATTGAGAATGGTTTATATTGTCATAATTGATTACTAGCTAGTATAAGTTCAAGAATAGTATCGCTTAAATATTGATTTCAAAATTCTTTGAACATGTAATTGCATACACAAATTTGGGAAGAATACACCTTCGTACAAGTGACATTGACACACACACACACACACACACATTGTTATTTGAAAATGAACACATGTTACACTTTGATTAGAAATCAATGACAAGGAAATTGACTTTGAATAGTATTTCTAATTTTGAATGACAACATATTTTATGAAAATATTTTCTGTAAAGGAATCCTATATGAAAACACTATTTGCTAGTAGCAGGATATGCTAGCCTTGGTACACCTTGAAACCTCAGCTAACAGGGATGTTGCTAGCCTCGTGTGATGACCAACACACGAGATCTATTTTGTGAAGGAGAGCGGGATGCCTCCGGGTGAAATCCCGACCGTTTAATTTGTGATTGCCCTCCCTTTGTTATGTGCTTGAGATTAAATAATGGTTCTGATTGGGATCCTCTTAAACTTCAAAGTTTGTACATTGAAGAACATGCGAAACCTTTTATGAGCACACTACATTGTATTTATTTTTAAGTTTCGTATTACCTCTTTATTGAGAATATTGAAAATATGGGTCATCTATGGATATAATTTTGATCTATATTTTACTTTGAAGAAAAGCGACAATTTTATTATATAGGTGCATCCATATATTGACCTAGAAGATCATAGTAGGTTTTATCTGCTAATTGAATTGTGTTGTTATTTTAATTAAAACTCGCAAGTATACGAATCTATTGGAGTATAGATTTAGTGGTATGCGAGGTCGATCCCACAAAAATTTCCAATTGAGATAAAATCTAATTCATATCCAAAATAAATATTTCTAACCTAGTTACCAAGATTTTATTTTGTGAGAAGAATTTTGACCAAAGTATGCAAGAAATAAAATACTGAAATTAAATAAGAATATATTCAAATTAAAAAAACATGCTAAGATTAGGGGGTCCACTCTTGGTATATCAAATAAAAATAAATGTTAACTCTTTTCTTACTCAGATGGAATCCTCATATAAATAAGGTTCCATTTGGAAGATATTTTACCTTAAACTCACTTTGGTTTACATATGAAGTGTATTTGCCTTCTTTTTATTGTATTACTAATAATAAAATAACTCTTATAAAATGGATTCAAGTATACACCGTGGCAATCATTATATTGTCTACAATAAATCAATAATGATTTAAGCATTTATTATACCAAAAATTGTCTACAATGTGTCAAGGTTCACACTTCAAAAAATTAAAAATGAAAAGATGTAAAGGGAAGAAAATCATAACAACTGATACATGGCAAAATCAATAATAATAATATAAAGTAGGCGGTAAAACCAACCATTAAAAATAAAATAACAAGAAAATAAATAAAAGAGGGGCAACAAAGCCACCCTCTAAGAAAGTAAATAACAAGAAAATAAATCACAGAGAGGCGACACAACTGTCCCCTCAAAAGGAAAATAATAAGAAAATAAAAATATAGGGGCGACAAAGCCATCCTCTAAGAAAAAAATAACAAGAAAATAAATAACAGAGGGGTAACAAAGCCATCCTCTAAGAAAGAAAATAACAAGAAAATAAATAAGAAGATAAATACAACATCAAATATAAATATTAAAATTAAGAGTTAGATAAATTATTATTTTTATGCGAAAAGTTTCACCCTTTCACCTTAGCATTAGGAGATTAATTCTTCACAATCAAGGTAAGAAAGCAAAATGAGATGAAGAATCATGATAAAATTTATGAAAGAAAGTAAAGATACAAAATGTCTAAAGAGAGAAAAACATTACAAACACTTAGAACTCCAACAAAACTTTTCCAAACTCACTCTCCAGCCTTTCTCCCCCTCTCTAGCTCACAAGATGTCTCTATTTATAGACACAACAAGGAGAGTAGTTGACAAAGATGGTGGGTAGCAAATTGCACTAAAGTTGATGAGTTGTGTTGGATTATGTGCACCGAAATTTATTGTGAGATATCTCTTTGACATCCATCGAATCTGCTGATCCCATCAACATAAAAGTTGTAGATATTTTCATTATCTTTCCAGCCATATAAGGTGGAGAAAACATGGCCACATATTTTGTGATTTATGGCCTAAATATTGCAATAATATCAAGTTGAAAAGCAAGCAACAAACAAATTTTTAACATTGAGTGTTCTGCCTTAAATCTTTATGTTTCAATTCTTTTAGAAATGTGGTCATAAATCAAGATTGAATTAATGCATATATCCATTAAGATATGTCTCAGGAGTAAAAAAGATAATGTTCCTTACTCAGCCATTCTCAATAAATTCTTGATTTATAGACATCATTCCTAAAGAACCACAATTTAACTTTGATTCCTCCAATTGAAGAAAGTAAAGGTCTTAAAATTTTAAGAAGATTGGATTAGGGTAATTTTTCCTAATTCAAGAGTTAGAAATTTCTAAGTTTAATATCTCCACCCATAAATTGGGCTTTCACCTATGGACACTTCATATAGAGTTTTTCCACTTCACATAAGTTTCTAGAAAGCCCATTGGATAACCTAAGCAAGAAACAAAATATAGACTTGGACTAAGATATAGAAGTTGGACCGATAGCTCAAAAATTATGAAAATGTGACCAACCCCTCCAAGAAAGGTAGAATTTTATCCAAAGCAAAGGAAATGGGTAGGAATGAGCCCAAATCCAAGAGGAAAAATAAAATAAAATAAATCATGTAATGAAATAATAGTGTAATAATAATAAAGATTAGGTTACATGGTATTAAGACAAAAATTTAGCAAGTGGTATGATAATACAAGGCATTAGGACAAAACATCTATATCCTACACTCATAAATTTAGCAAGTGGTATCATAATACATGGAATTAGGACAAAACATTCCTATTCCACACAAATAATTTCAGTCAAGTAAGGGAGATTCAAGGGCTAGAAACTTGCCACTTAGAAAGGCAAATTTATCATACTTGATTAAGACAAAAGAAAAAGGAAATGAATCCCTAAATCAAAGGGACCTTGTCCCTTATCTTAAGAACATATTATCTTAATTTTCAAAATACAAATCTCCTTTTCCTATGCATTTCTTGACTAAGGAAGAGGAAGACAAGAACATGAGTTGTTTGTTTTCCAAAAATCAACCGTATGCATCCTAATTATGATAAGGTAGACCCGTGATCATGAAAGGTGAATTATTTGATAGCCTATTTAAGCAAAACCCACCCTTATAACATTATAATTTCATCCAAGTGAGGGAGAGAAAAAATAGAAGCAAGGTAGAGTGAGGAAATGAGAGAAAGAGGGGAGAATAAAGGAAGGAAGAAAAAGGAGAAGTCTAGAAGACTAAGTACTCAAAGTAAGTTAGCTTAATCTCTACTTGAAATCCATCTTTCTTCTTCATCCTTGGGGTTCAAAGACTCACCCTCCTCTTATTTAATCTGCTAGAAGATCTAAGGGACGGGAGGAATCTTGCTACTTCCTTTAAGAGGAAATAAGAAAACGAATTCACTAAGTGGGTTAGGGAGATCCTTAAGTAGGTTTAACAATATTTCTTTTTGAAAAGTTTTGAAATTTGTAACATTTATTTGGGATTTTGATCTTAGAACTTTGTTTATTGGTCGTGGATGTTGCTATATCATGTTTCATATTAATCTTGCATGTTATATATGTTTGAATACTTAGGCTGGTGTAAATAGTTCTGCATAGGTATGGCTATGGGTGGCAAAATTTTATGCTTCTATGTTTAAAAGTCTAGGAAGAATTGGTAAGGAATTAAAATAAATTGTTAACATAAAAAATGTAGATCTGTGTCTCACGGATTTGTAGACACTGAAATCACTCAATTTGGAGTCCATATAAGGTAGATATTGTCCGATTAGTAAGCAGTGGTCAGAAAATGATTAATCAAGGAAGAATCTGTTGAGATAGCTTCTGTGTTTGAATTTATGGGAAGATTTTGTATAGAATTAAAATAAATGGTTAACATAAAAATTATATATATATGTGTCCCAAAATTTTAGCCACTGGAATCGCTCATTTTGGAATTCTTATGAGAGAGATATGGACAGATTAGTAAGTAGAGGTCAGAACCTACTCGAGAAGTAATAACCTGTCACCTGAGGGAGTAATATCACCAAGAATATTTAATATTTCGCTAAACTATTCAACATAATAGTTTTAGATAATTTTTTTTCTTTAAATTGACACTAAGATCACTTAAATCGGAGTTAAAACGAGGGAGTTATACTCTGATTAGTAAGAGAAGGTCAGATAGGATGAAAACCTACATCAAGAAAATAAAGAGATAAAAATAATATTTAAAAAAGAAGAAGAATCTTATAAATGAAAATAATAAATGACTAGTATATGCCATAGTCATTGCCATTGCATGAACTTCTTACCATCTTCAGTGTGTAATTTTGATATGAAAATATTTTATAAAGTCCTATTTGAAACGATTCTGTTCATGGCATGATTACCAATGATTTTTAGTAATAATTATATTTTGATGTGAGTTTAATGAGCATACTTGTTATTGAAATCATATTTTTTCGCTATTATTGTGAAAAGAAAAGAAATGAGCACGGTCACATGGCAATCCGTGTGGTGCACCAGTAGGGGATGCCCTACCAACGATTATGATTATGTTAATGAGAAAAAAATAAAAAGTGTGCCATGTCGGACGAAGCGAGAAAAGGCTATACCGAAGAGTAGAAAATACTCAACTTGACCGAGGTAGCTTGAAATGAGAATAAATTGATAGTCATCTTATGATATTCTGAAAATAGTTAATCTTGCTATACATATCATTACTATATAATTTTTATGTGCATAGATAAAGTGCATTCATGTGACCTAAAGTATTTGATGTAACTTATACAGATGAACATGACGTGATGAGCTATATTGATTGTTGAACCTACTGGGATTTAATTCTCACTATTTTTTCATATCATGTTCAGAAGATTAATTATGCAGCTATTCTCTATGACACTTATTATTGTTGTACATTGGATCGAACTGCCCTACCTTGTACAACTACCGATTATATCGGATATATTTGTAATAGACGTGACTAAGATTCTGGTGGAGGTGCCTCCAACCGCACCAGTGTCCCCGGAAGTAGTCTACGTGGATGATTAGGGTTAATATGTATATGTTAGAATTTTGTACAGATGTTTGTAAATTAATGATGTGTATGTAAACTCAATACTGTATAAATTAAATAAATGTTATTCTGAGTTAAGTTGTAATGAGGTAATAATTTCATGAAATTTTACAAATATAGAAAAAAAAAGTTGTTACATAAATGGAGTTGTTACGCCGGGGATATGGGTGTGGGTGGTTGCTGTAACATCCCTAATTTTGTTTAATGAATTAATAAAAGTACAAACGTATTCAAAGTAACATCCATAATTTCGTTTCTTTTATTGATAAAGGTACATAAATATTTAATTAAGGAAATAAAATTTATTAGACAATTTTTAGATATCTAAGGAAATATAATCCTTAGAAATTCTTCACCTTACGTGTATGCATAGAAATGTTCTAACATTAATGGAATAGGTAAAGAGAGAAAACCTAAGAGGAAAATTTAGAAATAAATATAATAAAGAAAGGTGAAATTTTTGGGTAAGGAAGACAAATTTTTGTGAAGAAAGTAAAGGTATTAAAATTTTAAGAAGATTGGATTAGGGTAATTTTTTCTAATTTAAGAGTTAAAGTTACCAAGTTTAGTATCTTCACCCACAAATTGGGCTTTCACCTATAGACACTTCATATAGAGTTTTTTTACTTCACATGAATTTTTAGCAAGCCAATAGGATAGCCCAAGGAAGAAATAAAACATAGATTTGGACAAGGATATAGAAATTGGCCTGATAGCCCAAAAATTATGAAAATGTGACTAAACCCATTATGAAAGGTAGAATTTTAACCAAAGTAAAGAAAATGGGCAAGAATGAGCCCAAAACCAAGAGGAAAACTAAAAAATAAAAATAGAATAAATTGATGAAATAATGGTGTAATCAAGATTAGGTGACAAGGCATTAAGACAAAAATTTAACAAGTGGTGTGATATCCTACATTCATAATTTTAGCAAGTGGTATGATAATACATGGCATTAGGACAAAACATCTATATCCTACACTCATAATTTTAGCAAGTGGGTAATAATACATAGCATTAGGACAAAACATCCTTATCTTACACAAATAATTTTAGCTAAGCAAGGAAGATTCAAGGGTTAGAAATTTGCCACCTAAAAAGGTAAAGCTATCATAATTGATTCAGACAAAAGAAAAAGGAAATGAATCCCTAAATCAAAGGGACATTTTCCCTTATCTTAAGAACATATTATCATAATTTTCAAAATACAGATCTCATTTTTCTATGCATATCTTGACTAAGGAAGAGGAAGACAAGAACATAAGTTGTTTGTTTTCCACAAATTCAACAAAGTGTATCCTAATTGTGATAAGGTAGACCCATGATCATGAAAGGTGTATTATTTGGTGGTCTATATAAGCAAAACTCACCCCTATAACATTTTAATTTTGTCCAAGTGAGGAAGAAAGAGAAATAGAAGCAAGGTAGAGTGAGGAAAGGAGAGGAAGAAAGGAAGAAAGAGGAAGGAGAAGTTTAGAGGACTAAGTGCTCAAGGTAAGTTTAACAATATTTCTTTTTGAAGAAAAGTTTTGAAATTTACAACATCTATATCGGATTTTGTCCTTAGAACTTTGATGATTGGTCATGGATGTTTCTATATCATGTTACATATTAATCCTGCATGTGATGTATGTTTGAATACTTAGGCTGGTGTAGATAGTTCTGCATAGGTATGGCTATGGGTGACAAACTTTTATGCTTCTATTTTTAAAATTCTTGGAAGAATCAGTAAGAAATTAGAAGAAATAGTTAACATAAAACATGTAGATATATGTATCACAGATTTTTAACTACTGGAATCACTCAATTTGGAGTCCATATGAGGTAGATATGGTTCGATTAGTTAGCCATGGTCAGAAAATGGTTAACCAAGGAAGAATCCGTCAGATATGCTTCTGTGTTTGAATTTTTGGGATACATCTGTAGGGAATTAAAAGAAATTATTAACATGAAAAATGCACATATATGTTTCACGGATTTTTAGCCACTGGAATCACTCAATTTGGAGTCTATATGAGGTAGACATGATCTGATTAGTAAGAAATGGTCAGAAAATGGTTAATCAGGGAAGAATATGTTAGGATAGCTTCTGTGTTTTAATTTCTGGGAACATTTTGTAGGGAATTAAAATAATTGGTTAACATAAAAATTATAGCTATATCTGTCATAGATTTTAAGCCACTGGAATTACTCAATTTAGAATTCTTATGAGGGAGATATGTATATATTAGTAAGTAGAGGTCACAACCTACCCGAGAAGAAATCACCTGTAAATTGAAGGAGTAATATCACCATGATTTCTTAATCGTTCGATAAACTATTCAACCTAATAGTTTTAGACAATTGTTTTATCTTTAAATTGACACCAAGATCACCTAAATCCTAGTTAAAATGGGGGAGTTATAATCTGGTTAATAAGAGAATGACAGATAGGATGAAAACCTGCATCAAAAAAATAATGAAATAAAAATAATATTTAAAAAAAAAAGAATCTTATAAATAAAAATAGTAAATGACTAGTATATGCCATAGCCATTGCCATTGCATGAATTTCTTACCATCTTAAGTGTGAAATTTTGACATGGAAATATTTTATAAAGTTATATTTGAAATGGTTATGTTCATGACATGAATACCAATTATTTTTTGTAATAATTATATTTTGATGAACATACTTGTTATTGAAATCATATTTTTGGCTATTAATATGAAAAGAAAAGAAATAAGCACAGTCACATGGCGATCCGTGTGGTGCACCAGTAGGGGACGCCCTATCAACGGTTATAATTATGCTAATGAGAGAAGAAAGAGAAAGTGTGCCATGTCAGACGGAGCGAGAAAAGCCCGTACCGAAGAGTAGAAAATGCTCACCTTTACTGGAGTAACTTGATATGAGAATAAATTGATAGTTATCATATGATATTCTGAAAATAGTTAATCCTGTCATACATGTCATTATTGTACGATTCTCATGTGCATAGATATAGTGCATTCATGTGACCAAAGATATTTGCTGTAGTTTATACAGATGAACATGACGTGATGAGCTATATTGATGATGATTTATTGTTGAACTTACTGGTATTTAATTCTCACTGTATTTCCATGTCATGTTCAGAAAATTAGTTATGCAAATTTTTCTATGACTCTGGCTTTTAGTGCACGTTGGATCGAGTTACTTTATGTTGGACACATCCCAGAATCAAATAAAATGTTTGTGGTCGAGTTGACTCAGATCCCGGTGAAGCTACAACCACTCGCACCTGTATCTCCGGAATTTGTCAACCAAAATAAATAAGATTTAGATATTTATGTGTTTTATATGTTGTACGTACGTTTTGATTAATGACGTGTATGTAAACTCTATATTGTATAAATTAAAAAAAATTGTTACATAAATAGAGTTGTTACAGTTGCACCTTCACCGGGATCTTAGCTAACTCGACCACAAACACCTTATTAATTTCTGGGATCTGCCCAACATAGAGTAACTCGATCCAACGTACACTTAGAGCTAAAGCCAAAGAAAAATATGTAAAACTAGTTTTCTGAATATGATATGGAAAATATCTATGCACATGAATTCACTTTATCTATGCACATGAAAATCATACAGTAATCGTAACATCCCTAATTTCGTTCCATGTATTAATAAAAGTACAAAAGTATTCAAAGTAACATCCATAATTTCATTTCTTTTATTGATAAAGGTACATAAATATTTAATTAAAGAAATAAAATTTATTAGACAATTTTTAGATATCTAAGGAAATATAATCCTTAGAAATTCTTCACCTTACGTGTTTGTATAAAAATGTTCTAATATTAATGGAATAGGTAAAGAAAGAAAACCTAAGAGGAAATATTAGAAATAAACATGCTAAAGAAAGGTGAAATTCTTAGGTAAGGAAGATAAATTTTCGTGAAGTAAGTAAAGGTCTTAAAATTTCAAGCAGATCGGATTAGGGTAATTTTTCTTACTTTAAGAGCAAATATTACTAAGTTTAGTATCTCCACCCATAAATTGGGCTTTCACCTATGGACACTTCATATAGAGTTTTTCAACTTCACATAAATTTTTAGCAAGCCAATAGGATAGCCCAATGAAGAAATAAAACATAGACTTGGATTAGGATATAGAAATTGGACCGGTAGCCCAAAAATCATGAAAATGTGACCAAGCTGACATGCTTTAAATTAAGCATGTATTTAGCATATTTTATGTTCTTTTTATTTAATTTAAAGGATAAATAGATAGGTTTTAATTAAATTGTGTGTTTTATGTTTTTAGGAATAATAAAGAAGAAAAGAAGAGAAAAATAGAAGAAAAACATGAAAAATGCTGATTTCTGACCTTTCATCACTAATGGAAGCATATCTCACTCATTTGAGCTCCGATTGAGCTGATTCCAGCGGCTATGGAAAGAAGAAACATAGAGCTACAACTTTCGTGTTCGACACTTTGGCAAAATCCGGCGTTCTCTAGGCGCCGCGGTGCTCACAATACAGCGCCGCGGCGCTGGTTATTGGCGCCGCGGCGCCCTTGCCCCAGAACCACGAGCGCTGCGGCGCTGCATGGGTGCGCCGCGGCGCCCGTGTACGAAGAATGGAGCACCACGGCGCTGCATGGTGCGCCGCGGCACCCCGTGGATGAAGCTTCGCAGCGCCGCGGCGCTGAACTTATGCGCCGCGGCGCCGCCGCTCCGGAAGTCGCGATTTTAGAGTTTTTTCGCCTGATTTGAAGCCAAATTGATGGAGATTTGACCTAAAAACTTTCCTACTTCGACTAGGAGGGTTTAATCTATAAAGAGGAAGGAAAGTAAGCAGAGAAGGCATCGATTCATTCAGCAAAGAATTCATTCAAGTTCTCAACTCTTTTCTTTACTTCTTGTTTAGTTTTCTATGGCCCTGCGTGGCTAATTTTCTTTAGTTGGTTGAGGGAGATTGAAACCTCAAGGGATTTGATGTCATTGTGAGATAAGGATTTGATTTCATTGCATTCAATCTTAACCGGGTATTGTTTATTCATCTGTTCTTGTTTTCTTAATATTATGCATGTGATTGCTAGGAGGCCTACTAGTATATTGTATGTGTAGCTGCTGAATTAGGTTTTGAACAAAGCTTTTATTACTTGATTCGTGAAGCAAATAGGATTAAGGATTTTGGATTATAAATCGTTAACCCTATGATGAATATCAACTAAATTGAATATAACCGATGTGCTTGTATTCGTTTAGCTCTATTAGTTTCTCTTGTTCTTCATGCGGTTAATAAGTGATGCTTTACCGATGTGCTAAAGGATTGCTCGTTAATTAGAGTATAATTAGTGCGATTGTCATTAATTTACTAGGCTTAAGGAGGAACTGGGATAGAATCCCAATGATAGATATTTGGTTTAAGATTGATAATTTTGTCAATGATCAATGCAATCCCTTGATGGTGAATATCGACCGAAACCAACGCTTTTCTCATTAATCACTTTCTCTCAATTATTTTTGCTATTGTTTACTTAATTTTAATTGCGACTCTCAATCCCCCCTTTCTGAATCACATAAGGTAATTCCAGTCTCTGTGGGATCGACCCTTACTCCCACTACTACAGGTTAGTGTTGAGGTAAGGTTTTAATTTGGGCGTGCCTGCGACAGTGCGCACCAAATTTTGGCGCCGTTGCCGGGGACTGCGTCATTACTTTTGTGATTTTTTTTTATTTTATGCCTGTGACTCGTTCTGCTAATTGTCAAGATTTACAGTTCAACCCAGATATTGGAAAATCTGTATACAGGCACAGAAGAGGAATTCAAGAAGACATTGATCAGGATACGGAGGAAGTGATCATGGCCAGACACCCTACTCTGAAGGAGCTTGCAGCTCCTGATTTGCATCAACAACCCTTATGCATTACTTTCCCTAATCTTGATGATAATGTGAATTTTGAATTAAAATCTGGATTAATTCATCTCTTACCTAGTTTTCATGGTCTTGCAGGTGAGGACCCGCATAAGCATCTAAAGGAGTTCCATGTGGTTTGTACCAGTATGAAGCCCCCTGGAGTAACTGAGGAACGAATTAAACTCAGGGCTTTTCCTTTTTCTTTAAAAGATTCAGCCAAGGATTGGTTGTATTATTTACCCTCTGGTACTATTACTACTTGGAATGAGATGAAAAGAATGTTTATAGAACGTTATTTTCCTGCATCTAAAGCCGCCACTATTAGGAAAGAAATATGCGGCATTAGGCAATTGCATGGTGAAACCCTTTATGAATATTGGGAGAGGTTTAAGAAACTTTGTGCAAGCTGCCCACATCATCAGATTAGTGAGCAGCTATTAATCCAATATTTCTATGAAGGCCTTTTGCAGGGAGACAGGAGCATGATTGATGCAGCTAGTGGAGGAGCACTAGTAGATAAAACTCCTGAGGCAGCCAGAATTCTCATATCAAATATGGCTGCCAATTCACAACAATTTGGCATTAGGCATGATCCTCCTGTTAGACATACCCATGAGGTAAGTACAACTTCTCTTCAGAATCAAATATCTGAACTTACTTCTCTTGTGCGCCAAATGGCTACAGGTACACTCCAACAAGTTAAAGTCTGTGGGATATGTTCAGCAACAGGGCACCCAACTGACATGTGTCCTACACTTCAAGAGGAGTCCACAGAACAAGCTAATGCTGTAGGAGGTTTTCCTGGCCAACCAAAGAGGTATGATCCATATGCTAATACATACAATCCTGGATGGAAGGATCATCCCAATTTCAGATATGGGAATGCACAAAATAGGCCTGCAGGACAGAATTTTCAACAAAACCAACAAGCCTATTATCCTAAACAAAATGCATCCCAGGAGCATCAGGTAAGTAATCCATTGGAAGATATTGTGAAGACTCTTGTGCATAGCTCTCATCAATTTCAGCAAGAGACAAGAGCTAGCATTCAGAACCTGACAACTCAAATGGGTCAGTTAGCAACCACAGTGAGTCGACTGGATGCTCAAAATTCAGGTAAGTTACCTTCACAAACTGTGGTGAATCCTAGAGAAAATGTCAGTTCAATTATTTCAATAAATGGTGAGGAAATTGAAAGTCCACCATCTGTTTCTTCTCCTAAAAAGCAAGAAAAATCAATTAAGGAGAATGAAGCAACTACAGGTAAGTCTCTTTCTAATTTAAAGTATGAAGTAGTGCCTCCTTTCCCAGAAGCTCTTAAAGAGAATAGGCTAAATGAGAAAACCTCTGAATTGTATGACATCTTTAGAAAATGTGAAGTTAATCTTCCCCTTCTAGATGCTATTAAACAGGTGCCAAGATATGCAAAGTTCTTGAAAGAACTATGTACTCAAAAAGAAGGGCAAAAATTAAAAGATTTTGAAAAGATTCATATGAGTCAGAATGTATCTGCTATGATACAGACAAAACTCCCCACTAAATGCAAGGATCCAGGTATGTTTACTATTCCATGCAAAATTGGGGGGAATCGCATTGAAAAGGCTATGTTAGATTTAGGAGCTTCCATCAATGTTATGCCATATTCTGTATATACATCTTTGAATTTGGGACCATTGAAATCTGTAAATTTGATAATTCAACTAGCAGATAGGTCCACTACATATCCTAAGGGAATAATTGAGGATGTCTTGGTGCAGGTAGATGATTTGGTGTTCCCTGCAAATTTTTATGTGCTTGACATGGACAATGGGGATTTTACTTCTCCAATATTATTAGGGAGACCATTTTTGAAAACATCCAAAACCAAGATAGATGTTCACAATGGCACACTCACTATGGAATTTGATGGTGAAGTAATAAAATTTAATATGTATGAAGCCATGAAATACCCAGGTGATGATATCCCTGTTTACTCTATTGATGTCTTTGATTCTTTGGCACATGACATATTTGAATTAGATGGAAAAGACAAATTAGAAGTAATTGTGAACAAATCCATAGAAGAAGATGATGGTGAGACAAATTTAGATGAAAAAACAAAGGAGAAACTGGCTGCACTCAATGATTCTTCGAAAGAGCCACCAAAGGGTAAGATTTCTTATATGGAATTATCAAATTTTGATACCATTCTTGCACCTTCTGTTTTGCAGGACCGTGGATCAATTTTGTCATCTCTGCCTAATCACCTGAAATACTTGGAAATAGGAGATGCATCACCTATTATAGTTGCAAAAAGTTTAGGTGTTAAAAAAGAAGAGGAATTGATGCATATTTTTCAAGAAAAAAGAAATGCCATTATAAGAACAATTGCAAACCTTAAAGGCATAGACCCGACTATAAAATTGCATCAAGTTCTAGAAATGAAAGGGGTTGAACCCTTTAAAGGTAAGAAATCGCTCCCTTGGTTAGGTCCACTTTTTATTACTGATGTGCCTTCAGGTTATGCAGTTGAATTTCAAAGATTGAATCAGTTCCAGAAATTTAAAGTGAACCTCAAAGAGCCTCCATGAACAAAGATAGGGAGCTGAGTCGAGCCAACGACGTTAAACAAAGGCGCTGGTTGGGAGGCAACCCAACATCTATTCTTCTTCTTCTTATTTTTTCTTTTCCTAGTTTAATTTTACTTTATTAATTTAAACAATAAATAAATAAATAAATAAATAAATAAATTTTGGATCTGCGGACGCGAACATGCGCCGCGGCGCCCAAACCGAGCGCCGCGGCGCTAGTCGCCCAGACTGGGAGAGCGCCGCGGCCCTCTAGAACAGAGCCGCGGCGCTCCGAACCCAGAACGGGTGAGCGCCGCGGCGCGCATCCATAGCGCCGCGGCGCTCCGCGTTGTAGCAGAGGGCGCCGCGGCGCTCTCTATAAGAGGGTTGCGCCCCTCTTTGTTTCCCCCGCGGTTTTTGCTCTCTCTCACCCCCAAATCCCTTTTCTTGCCTCCAATCACCCATACTCACCTCCCATTCGATTATATTGCTTGCATAACTTGATTTTTCATCTTCTTTTGCAGGATTATACACCTCATATCAGCAATTGAGTCGAATTCAAAGACACTTGATCAGGGAAGTTTCCCTGGACCCCTCCTTATTTTATTACTTGTCTCTATTGTGTTTTTTCTTTGATATTCTTACATTGGGGACAATGTATGTTTTTAAGTGTGGGGGGGTCACTTTATGATTCAGCTGGATGACTGTATAATAACTCATACACTTGTGCACTTTTCTACTTTGATGCATTACTATAATTCTATGATGTGTGCACTTTTATTCCTGTCATGAGGTGAGCATGTGAACAAAATTTCAATTTATGGGTTTGTGTTAGTGAAACCAATAGCCAATGATATAAATGTTTAAATTGCTAATAGCTCCTAAGAAACGTAGAAAAATCATAATTATGTGTAATTTTAATTTTTTTTGCAATTTATTATCCATTTTCTAGAATCCTGAATCTATTTTGCACAACAACTTTGAGTATTTAATTTATCTTTTATTTAAAGAAAATTTATACAACTTAAAGAAATTTTTTATGATCTCAACAGGATTCTAGAACTTATTTGAATGCTGCTTGAGGCGAAATCCTAGGTTAATACTATTATTTAGGAGATGATTTAGGCATTATTGGATAGATTGAGCCTTTCAAGCCTAACCTAAGTAATAAAATAACACTAGTTCCTTTATTTTGAGCTTAATGAACTTTTCCTTCTGAAAACCATAATTGAGCCATAAGCCAAAGTTTGTATATCCTTATTTTTTTCTTTACCCTATTCACTCACTCCATGATTATTTTGATGAATATTTGTATTGTATTGCTTTATTTACAAAAAGGGTGGAAGGGTGGAGCAAGGAAAAGAAAAGAAATTTTCAAAAGAAAAAAAAAATTATATATATATAAGAACAAATGTTGTGGGTGAAAGAAAAAGAGGACAATGATGGATTGAAGCAGGAAAAGTAGTGTGGGGAGAAAATCTTCCCAAAATTATTGGAGGAAAGCAAAGAGCTCAAGAGATCAATTTTAATCATGTGGTGCTGGGTGACTGATCCTACATTGATATCCTTTGTCCCACCCTTCACCTTGGCCACATTACAAGCTAAATAAAGTCCTTTTGATCTTAAAAATAGTTTTGACCTACATTAGTGGAGAGCAGCAGGAAAAATAAGCTTATGGAAATCCTACGAGGAGATCCATACTTGATTTCTTGAGATATATAAACTCATTTGAATGAAAGATGATTGAACTGCTCAAAACACACACACACTCAGGGCTCTAGAAAAATGAATTCTGAATTGCATTTAAATTGAATATTGCACATAGTCATTAAATTTTCTGAAATTTCTTTAAGAGCATTCAATTTTCACTATGAGGCAATATATTGGAAAGACTTTCACTTACCTTATTTATTGAATATTGTTCACATGGTTTAATTTGCTTGAGGACAAGCAAAAGAGCAAGTGTGGGGGTATTTGACATGCTTTAAATTAAGCATGTATTTAGCATATTTTATGTTCTTTTTATTTTATTTAAATGATAAATAGATAGGTTTTAATTAAATTGTGTGTTTTATGTTTTTAGGAATAATAAAGAAGAAAAGAAGAGAAAAATAGAAGAAAAACATGAAAAATGCTGATTTCTGACCTTTCGTCACTAATGGAAGCATATCTCACTCATTTGAGCTCCGATTGAGCTGATTCCAGCGGCTATGGAAAGAAGAAACATAGAGCTACAACTTTCGTGTTTGACACTTTGGCAAAATCCGGCGTTCTCTAGGCGCCGCGGCGCTCACAATACAGCGCCGCGGCGGCCCGTCATGGATGTCTCGTAGCGCCGCGGCGCCCTTGCCCCAGAACCACGAGCGCCGCAGCGCTGCATGGGTGCGCCGCGACGCCCGTGTACGAAGAATGGAGCACCGCGGCGCTGCATGGTGTGCCGCGGCACCCCGTGGATGAAGCTTCGCAGCGCCGCGGCGCTGAATTTATGCGCCGCGGCGCCGCCGCTCCGGAAGTCGCGATTTTAGAGTTTTTTAGCCTGATTTGAAGCCAAATTGATGGAGATTTGACCTAAAAACTTTCCTACTTCGACTAGGAGGGTTTAATCTATAAAGAGGAAGGAAAGTAAGCAGAGAAGGCATCGATTCATTCAGCAAAGAATTCATTCAAGTTCTCAACTCTTTTCTTTACTTCTTGTTTAGTTTTCTATGGCCCTGCGTGGCTAATTTTCTTTAGTTGGTTGAGGGAGATTGAAACCTCAAGGGATTTGATGTCATTGTGAGATACGGATTTGATTTCATTGCATTCAATCTTAACCGGGTATTGTTTATTCACCTGTTCTTGTTTTCTTAATATTATGCATGTGATTGCTAGGAGGCCTACTAGTATATTGTATGTGTAGCTGCTGAATTAGGTTTTGAACAAAGCTTTTATTACTTGATTCGTGAAGCAAATAGGATTAAGGATTTTGGATTATAAATCGTTAACCCTATGATGAATATCAACTAAATTGAATATAACCGATGTGCTTGTATTCGTTTAGCTCTATTAGTTTCTCTTGTTCTTCATGCGGTTAATAAGTGATGCTTTACCGATGTGCTAAAGGATTGCTCGTTAATTAGAGTATAATTAGTGCGATTGTCATTAATTTACTAGGCTTAAGGAGGAACTGGGATAGAATCCCAATGATAGATATTTGGTTTAAGATTGATAATTTTGTCAATGATCAATGCAATCCCTTGATGGTGAATATCGACCGAAACCAACGCTTTTCTCATTAATCACTTTCTCTCAATTATTTTTGCTATTGTTTACTTAATTTTAATTGCGACTCTCAATCCCCCCTTTCTGAATCACATAAGGTAATTCCAGTCTCTGTGGGATCGACCCTTACTCCCACTACTACAGGTTAGTGTTGAGGTAAGGTTTTAATTTGGGCGTGCCTGCGACAGTGCGCACCACAAGCCCATTATGAAAGGTAGAATTTTAACCAAAGTAAAGAAAATGGATAAGAATGAGCCCAAACCCAAGAGGAAAAATAAAAATAAAAATAAAATTAAAGTGATGAAATAATGGTGTAATCAAGATTAGGTGACATGGCATTAAGACAAAAATTTAGCAAGTGGTGTGATTCTACATTCATCATTTTGGCAAGTGGCATGATAATACAAGGCTTTAGGACAAAAACATCTATATCCTACACTCATAATTTTAGCAAGTGGTATGATAATACATGGCATTAGGACAAAACATTCCTATCCCACACAAATAATATCAACCATATAATGGAGATTCAAGGGCTAGAAATTTGGCACCTAAAAAGGAAAACCTATCATACTTGTTTAAGACAACAGAAAATGGAAATGAATCCCTAAATCAAAGGGACCTTGTCCCTTATCTTAAGAACATATCATCATAATTTTCAAAATACAAATCTCCTTTTCCTATGCATATCTTGACTAAGGAAGAGGAAGACAAGACCATAAGTTGTTTGTTTTCCACAAATTCAACAAAGTGTATCCTAATTGTGATAAGGTAGACCCATGATCCTGAAATGTGTATTATTTGGTGGTCTATTTAAGCAAAACTCACCCCTACAACATTTTAATTTCGTCCAAGTGAGGAAAAGAGAGAAATAAAAGCAAGGTAGAGTGAGGAAAGGAGAGAAAGAGAGGAGAAGAAAGGAAGGAAGAAGATGGAGAAGTTTAGAAGGTTAAGTACTCTAGGTAAGTTACCTTAATCTCCACTTGAATCCATTTTTCTTCTTCATCCTTGAGGTTCAAAAATTCACACTCCTTCTCTTACCTAAGGTGCTAGAAATGTAACATCCCGTAATTTTTAGATATTTTCCATATAAATTCTTCACCTTACATATATGCGTAGAAATGTTCTAATATTAATGGAATAGGTAAAGAAAGAAAACATGAGAGGAAATATTAGAAATAACATACTAAAGAGATGCAAAATTCTTGGATAAGGAAGATAAATTTTTAAAAACAAGTAAATGTCATAAAATTTCAAGAACATTGTATTAGGGTAATTTTTCCTAATTCAAAAACTAGAGTTACTAAGTTTAAAATCTTTACCTATACATTGGGCTTTTACCTATGCACACTTCATATAGAGTTTTTCCTCTTCACATAAGTTTCTAGCAAGCCCATTGGATAACCTAAGCAAGAAATAAAACATAGACTTGGACTAGGATATAGTAATTGGACCAATAGTCCAAAAATTATGAAAATGTGACTAAGCCCTCCAAGAAAGGTAGAATTTATCCAAAGCAAAGAAAATGGGTAAGAATAAGCCCATAATGGGTAGGAATAAGCCCAAATCCAAGAGGAAAATAAAATAAAATAAATTAGGTGATGATATAATAATGTAATAATAATAAAGATTAGGTTACATGGCATTAAGACAAAAATTTAGCAAGTGGTGTGATTCTACATTCATCATTTTGGCAAGTGGCATGATAATACAAGGCTTTAGGACAAAAACATCTATATCCTACACTCATAATTTTATCAAGTGGTATGATAATACATGGCATTAGGACAAAACATTCCTATCCCACACAAATAATATCAACCATATAATGGAGATTCAAGGGCTAGAAATTTGCCACCTAAAAAGGCAAACCTATCATACTTGTTTAAGACAAAAGAAAATGGAAATGAATCCCTAAATCAAAGGGACCTTGTCCCTTATCTTAAGAACATATCATCATAATTTTCAAAATAAAAATCTCCTTTTCCTATGCATATCTTGACTAAGGAAGAGGAAGACAAGAACATAAGTTGTTTGTTTTCCACAAATTCAACAAAGTGTATCCTAATTGTGATAAGGTAGACCCATGATCATGAAAGGTGTATTATTTGGTGGTCTATATAAGCAAAACTCGCCCCTACAACATTTTAATTTTGTCCAAGTGAGGAAGAAAGAGAAATAGAAGCAAGGTAGAGTAAGGAAAGGAGAAAAAGAGAGGAGAAGAAAGGATGGAAGAAGAAGGCTAAGTACTCAAGGTAAGTTACCTTAATCTCCACTTGAGTCCATTTTTCTTCTTCATCCTTAAGGTTCAAAAATTCACCCTCCTTCTCTTACCTAAGCTGCTAGAAAAGCTAAGGGAAGGAAGGAATTTTGCTACTTCTTTCAAGAGGAAACAAGAAAACCAATTCACTAAGTAAGCTAGGGAGATTCTTAGGTAAGTTTAACAATATTTCTTTTTGAAGAAAACTTTTGAAACTTATAATATTTATATGAGATTTTGATCTTAGAACTTTGATGATTGGTCATGGATGTTGCCATATCATGTTACATATTGATCTTGCATGTGGTGTATGTTTGAATATTTAGGTTGGTGTAGATAGTTCTGCATGGGTATGGCTATGGTTGGCAGAATTTTAAGCTTTGGTGTTTTAATTTCTGGGAACAATCTATAAGGAATTAAAAGAAATGGTTAACATAAGAATTAAAGATATATATGTCCCGAATTTTTAGCCACTGGAATCATTCAATTTGGAGTCCATATGAGGTAGATATGGTCTAATTAGTAGTCAAAGGTTAGAAAATGGTTCATCAGGGAAGAATATGTTAGGATAGTTTCTGTATTTTAATTTCTGGGAATTAGCTGAATGGAATTAAAATAACTGGTTAACATAAGAATTATATCTATATGTGTCATGGATTTTTAGCCACTGGAATCATTCAATTTAGAGTTCATATGAGGTAGATATGTTCTGATTAGTAAACAAAGGTCAGAAAATGGTTAATCAGGGAAGAATATGTTAAGATAGCTTCGGTGTTTTAATTTCTGGGAACATTCTATTAGGAATTGAAATAAATGGTTTACATATGAACTATATATTTATGTGTCATGGATGTTTAGCCACTGGAATCACTTAATTTGAAATTCGTATGTGGGAGATATAGTCAGATTAGTAAGTAAAGGTTAGAACCTACCCGGGAAGAAATAATATTGAATTTAAGGGAGTAATAACACCACTATTTATTACTATTTTGCTGATATGATTAACATAATAATTCTAGATAATTGTCATAGCTTTCTATAGCCACCAAGATCACCTCAATCAGAGTTAAAATGAGGGAGTTATGCTCTGATTAGTGAGTAAAGGTCACAGAACACGGTCAGGCCGTGTTCTGGGTGCTTCAAGCACGGGCTAGCCGTGTTCGGGGCTATTTTTGAATACATTTGAAGTATTTTTAAAAGCATGGCCGTGTCCTGGAACATGGCCAAACCGTGTTGGAAGCTGGTTAAGCCTATTTTCAACATTTTTCTACCCTATATGAACCTCTTTAACTATAGGGTAATAGTAGAAATCAAATTGGAGAACAATGCTCTATAAATTTGTAAGAACATAATTTGGAAATGATATAAATAAGAAAAAAATTAATAAAGGACAAGCATAAAGAGAAGATTAGATATGATGAAAACCTGCATAAACAAAATAAAGAAATAAAATTAATATTTAAAAAAGAAGACAAATCTTATAAATGGAAATAATAAATGACTAGTATATGCCATAGCCATTGCCATTGTATGAACTTCTTACCATCTTAATTGTGAAATTCTGACATGGAAATATTTTATAAAGTGATATTTGAAATGGTTATGTTCATGGCATGATTACCAATGATTTATGGTAATAGTTATATTTTGATGAACATACTTGTTATTGAAAGCATATTTTAGGCTATCATTGTGAAAAGAAAAGAAATGAGCACGGTCACATGGCAATCCGTGTGGTGCACCAGAAGGGGACACCCTACCAATGGTTATGATCATGTTAATGAGAAAAGAAAGAGAAAGTGGGCCATGTCGGACAGAGCGAGAAAAGCCCGTACCGGAGAGTAGAGGATACTCACCCTAACCGGGGTAGCTTGAAATGAGAATAAGTTGATGGCCATTATATGATATTTTGAAAATAGTTAATCCTGTCATACATATTATTACAGTGTGATTCTTATGTGCATAGATATAATGCATTCATGTGACCAAAGATATTTTATGTAGTTTATACAGCTGAACATGACGCGATGAGCTATATTGATGATGATTTATTGTTGAACTTACTGGGATTTAATTCTCACTATATTTCTATATCATGTTCAAAAAATTAGTTATGCAGCTTTTCTATGGCTCTGGCTTTTAGTGCACATTGGATTGAGTTACTTTATGTTGGGCAGATCTCAGAATCAAATAAGATGTTTGTGGTCGAGTTGGCTCAGATGCTGGTGAAGGTGCAACCACCCGCACCTGTATCTCCGGAATTGGTCAACCAAAATAAACAAGATGTAAATATATATATGTGTTTGATATGTTGTATGTACGCTTTGATTAATGACGTGTATGTGAACTCAATATTGTATAATAATAATAATAATAAAAAAGGTTGTTACAAGAAAAGCTAAGGGAAGGGAGGAATCTTGCTACTTCTTTCAATTTGGAGTCCATCTGAGGTAGATATGGTTCGATTAGTAAGCAAAGGTCAAAAAATGGTTCATCAGGGAAGAATATGTTAGGATAGCTTCTGTATTTTAATTTCTAAGAATTATCTGTAGGGAATTAAAATAAATGGTTAACATATGAATTATAGATATATGTGTCACGGATGTTCAGACACTGGAATCATTCAATTTAGAGTTCATATGAGGTAGATATGTTCTGATTAGTAAACAAAGGTCAGAAAATGGTTAATCAGGGAAGAATATGTTAGGATAGCTTCGGTGTTTTAATTTCTGGGAAATTTCTATAAGGAATTAAAATAAATTTTTAACATATAAATTATATATTTATGTGTCACGGATGTTTAGCCACTAGAATCACTTAGTTTGGAATTCTTATGTTGGAGATATAGTCCGATTAGTAAGTATAGTTTAGAACCTACCCGAGAAGAAATAATATTGAATTTAAGGGAGTAATAACACCAAGCTTTCTTACTATTTTGCTTATATGATTAACATAATAGTTTTAGATAATTGTCTTAGCTTTCTATAGACAGCAAGATCATCTCAATCGGAGTTACAAGGAGGGAGTTATGTTCTGATTAGTGAGCAAAGGTCATAGAACACGACCAGGCCCTGTTCTGGGTGCTTCAAGCACGGGTTAGCCGTGTTCAGGGCTGTTTTTGAGTACATTTGAAGTATTTTTAAAGTATGGCCATGTCTTGGAAAATGACCAGACCGTGTTGGAAGCTGGTGAAACCTATTTTCAACATTTTTCTACCCTAGATGAACCTCTTTAACTATAGGGAAATAGTAGAAATCAAATTGGAGAAAAATGCTCTATAAATTTGTAAAAACATGTGTTAGAAATGATATAAATAAGAAGAAATTGACTAAAGGCCAAGCATAAAGAAAATGAACAGATGAAATTAATATTTAAAAAAGAAGACGAATCTTATAAATGAAAATAATAAATGACTAGTATATGCCATAGCAATTGCCATTGTATGAACTTCTTACCATCTTAAGTGTAAAATTCTGACATGGAAATATTTTATAAAGTGATATTTGAAATGGTTATGTTCATGGAATGATTACCAATGATTTATGGTAATAGTTATATTTTGATGAACATACTTGTTATTGAAAGCATATTTTTGGCTATCATTGTGAAAAGAAAAAAATGAGCACGGTCATATGGCAATCCATATGGTGCACCAGTAGAGGACGCCCTACCAACGGTTATGATTATGATTATGAGAAGAGAAAGAGAAAGTGTGCCATGTCGAACGGAGCGAGAAAAGCCTGTACCGGAGAGTTGAGGATACTCACCCTGACCGGGGTAGCTTGATATGAGAATAAATTGATAGTCATCATATGATATTTTGAAAATAGTTAATCCTGTCACACATATCATTACTGTATGATTCTTATGTTCATAGATATAATTCATTCATGTGACCAAAGATATTTTCTGTAGTTTATACAGTTGAACATGACATGATGAACTATATTGATGGTAAATTATGATTTATTGTTGAACTTGCTGTGATTTAATTCTCACTATATTTCCATATCATGTTCAGAAATTAGTTATGCAGATTTTTTCTATAGCTCTGGCTTTTAGTGCACGTTGGATCGAGTACTTTATGTTGGGCAGATCCCAGAAGCAAATAAAATGTTTGTGGTCGAGTTGGCTTAGATCTCGGTGAAGGTTCAACCACCCGCACTTGTATCTTCGGAATTGGTCAACCAGAATAAATAAGATGTAGATTTTTATGTGTTTGATATGTTGTACGTATGTTTTGATTAATGACATGTATGTAAACTATGTATTGTATAAATTAAATAAATGTTATATTGAGTTAAGTTGTAACGAGGTAATAACTTCATGGTATTTAAAAGAAAATTTGATACTTAAATGGAGTTGTTACATAATTGGTATCAAAGGAGGTCGTTCCTAGATGGCCAGTGGGTGGATGGTTATCTGAATCGATCTTATAGTGTCTTGAGTATGTTGTGGTTATGCTGTGTAGGGGATCAGTGATTCATATAGGTAAGAAATTACTAGTGTTTCCTATCTATATGCCGAGTTGGTGTTATGACTGCTATTAAATATTTTTGAACTAACTATTGGGCTTGATCACCTCTATAGCAGCATAACTTTGTTTTTCCCATAGTAGGAAATGGCACCACCAAGGAGAAATCCAGTAACCAATGCAGAGGAAACCCTGTACAACCTTGCCACGGCAATTCGAGACCAAGTCTTGACTAGTAACCAAATTTTACAATATCTCCAGAATGCTAATAACCCAAATGGTGAGAATGGTGCTAACAACCGGATGGATGGAAAAGATAATGGCATAACCGAGTTCCTGAGGACTAGACCACCTTATTTCCAAGGTGGCTATGACCCAACGGTAGCCAAAAGGTGGATAAGGGAATTAGAGAAAATCTTTGAAGTGATGGGTTGTATTGAAGAGAAGCAAGTTATGTTTGCTGTATATATGTTAAAGGATGAAGCAGAATACTGGTGGTGTGGAGCTAGAGAACTTTTAGCTCATCAGGGGAGACAGATCACCTGGCAAGTGTTCAAGGACATTTTGTTTAAAAGTACTTTCCAAGTACTGTACGGGCAGAGAAAGAGATCGAATTTCTCCAACTCAGGCAAGGTAGCATGAATGTGGAAGAGTATAACGCAAGGTTCGAGGAGCTATCTAAGTTCTCCTCTTATCTGCGATATAACCCAGATGAAGCATGGAAGGCGGTTAAGTTTGAAGTGAGACTAAACCCAGAGATAAAGAATGTTGTTATAGCTATGGAGATCAGAGAGTTTGTACCTCTGATAAATAAATGCAGACTCCTGGAAAAGAGTTTAAAGGCAGTAGAGGACGAGAAGCAAAGGCGAAACTTATGGAAGAGGAAGAAACATTTTCCCAACCCTGGAAAGAACGTGAGAAGAACTGGATATAGAGCTGGTAAGAGGCCATTGATTGCGGGTCCTAGACCTTTTCAACAAGACCTCGCCCCAGTCAAGTGCGCTAAGTGCGGATGCATGCATGGTAACTAGCCATGCTACATGGGACAAGATGTCTGCTTCAATTGCAGACAGAAGGGACATTTTGCGAGAAACTGCCCACAGAATATGGGGAAGCAGCCTGAACAGAGGCCTCAGGTGAAAGGAAGGGTTTTCACCCTGAGCGGCCAAGAGGCAACTCAATCTTCTGAAATGATTCAAGGTACTTGCTATATCTATAGATTTGCTCTTATGGTGTTATTTGACTCTGGTGCTAGTCATTCATTTATATCGAAAGAATGTATTAGGAAGTTTCAGTTTCCTATTTCTGAAACTCCCTATGAGCTATCCGTAGTAACCCTTACAGGGGAATGGGTATTAACTTCCTCTGTATGTAAAGACTGTCAAGTCACCATCCAGGAGAAAACTTTTTTTGTAGACCTCGTTTGTTTACCTTTAAGTGGTATTGAGGTCATTCTAGGGTTAGACTGGATGTCTAGAAATCGAGTCTTACTGAATTATTGTAACAAGACCGTTGAATTTCTACCTCTTACTCCGAAAGAGGAGGTCCAGTTATTGATGCTAAATGCCAATCAAGTTAATAGGGAGTTGAAGAATGGAGTACTTTAATACATTCTCTTGTATGTATCAAACCTAGAAGTTGAATCGAAGCTTGATGAAATCCCAATAGCCAACGAGTTTCCTGAAGTATTTCCATCAGATATTCCAGGCTTACCTCCCAAGAGAGAGATAGAGTTCTCTATTGATCTCCTACTTGGGACAAGGCCTATCTCTATTGCACCATATCGAATGGCCTCGAAGGAACTACAGGAACTCAAGAAGCAGTTGGAGGAATTATTAGACAAGCAATTCATTAGACCGAGTGTATCACCTTGGGGAGCTCATGTATTGTTTGTTAAGAAGAAAGATGGGAGCTTGAAACTATGCATATATTACAGACAGCTGAATAAGGTGACTATCAAAAACAAGTACCCTCTTCCTAGGATAGATGACTTATTAGATCAATTGAAGGGAGCCTCCGTCTTTTCTAAAATTGACTTGAGGTCAGGATATCATCAGATTAGGATAAAGGAGGAGGATGTACCAAAAACTTCCTTCAGGACTAGGTATGGGCATTATGAGTTTCTCGTAATGCCCTTCGGGTTGACGAATGCACCTACAATTTTCATGGATTACATGAATTGATTTTTCGACCCTACCTAGATCAATTTGTTGTAGTGTTCATTGATGACATCTTGATATATTCTAAGAGTGAGAAAGAACATGAACAACATCTCTGAATCGTGCTGCAAGTGCAGAAAGAGAAAAAATTATATGCCAAATTGGAGAAGTGTGAATTTTTACTGTCAAAGTTGAAGTTTCTCGGACATGTCATCTCTAATAGAGGGGTAGCCGTATATCCTAGCAAGACGGAAGCAGTGATTCAATGGGAGAGACCAAAGATGGTTATGAAAGTCAGAAGTTTCCTGGGTTTGGAAGGATACTACAGGAGGTTTATACAAAACTTCTCTCATATAGCCTTGCCATTGACTAAATTGATCAGGAAGGGAAGTCCTTTCAAATGGACTGATCAATGTGAAGCTAGTTTTCAGGAGCTGAAGACAAGACTGACCACTCCTCCTGTTTTAATTATTCCAGACCCCACAGGACATTTTGAAGTGTATAGTGACGCTTTAAAGAAAGGGCTAGGATGTGTGCTGATGCAAGATAAGAGAGTAGTTGCTTACGCCTCTAGGCAACTGAGACCCCACGAAGGAAACTATCCAACCCATGATCTTGAATTGGCGGCAGTGGTGTTTGCCTTAAAGATTTGGAGACACTATTTGTACGGGGCAACCTTTGAAGTATATTGTTATCATAAGAGTCTTAAATACCTCTTTGATAAGAAGGAGTTAAATATGAGGCAACGAAGATGGGTAGAATTCCTCAATGACTACAAGTTTGAGATAAAGTATCATCCCAGAAAGGCGAATGTTGTAGCAGATGCCTTGAGTCAAAAATCTCTGCACATGGGTCAGATGATGGTGTATGAGATGCAGATGTTAGTGGAGTTTCGAAATTTGAAGCTAGCCACTACTCTTACTCCAAAGAATCTAGTCATTAATGGTTTAAGTATAGGGTGTGACCTTAGAGCCCAGATCAAAGAGGCTCAAGGTCACAACCAATATTTACAGGATCATAAAGACCAAGGTAATTTTTCTGTCATGGAAGATGGAGCAATCATGTATCAGGGAAGGATTTGTGTCCCTTAAGAACGAGAGTTGAGGACTAAGATCCTACATGAAGCGCATCAGAGTAAATACACAGTCCATCCTGGATGCACTAAAATGTACCAAGATTTAAAAAGGATGTATTGGTGGCCAGGGATGAAAAAGGACATTGCCGAGTTTATGGCAAAATGTCTCATTTGTTAAAAGGTGAAGGTGGAACATCAAAAGCCAGCGGGATTTCTACAACCTCTTGAGATCTATAAATGGAAATAGGACAGTATCTCAATGGACTTTGTTGTGGGATTACCTAAGACTTCAGTGGGACATGACTCTATCTGGGTAATAATTGACAGATTAACCAAATATGCTCACTTTTAACCCATAAAAATTAATTATTCACTAGATAAATTAGCCCAATTGTACGTCCAGGAAATAGTTAGACTGCATGGAATTCCCTTAAATATCATTTCTGATAGAGATCTGAGGTTCACATCGAGGTTTTAGAAGGCGTTACAGGAAGCTTTTGGTACTCAGTTGCGGTTCAGTACTGCCTACCATCCTCAGACTGACAGGAAGACAGAACGAACCATTCAAACCCTTAAAGATATGTTGAGGGCCTGTGTGATAAAGCGAGGTAAAGGATGGGATAAGTACCTACCTTTAGTAGAGTTTGCTTATGATAATAGCTATCACTCTAGTATTAAGATGGCCCCCTATGAAGCTTTATACGGTTGAAAGTGCCGATCTCCACTATGTTGGTTTGAGGTAGGAGAAAAGAACTTGTTGGGTCCTGATCTAGTTTAACAAACCACTGAACAAATCAGGATGATACGAGATAAAATACTCACAACTCAAAGTCGGCAAAAGAGTTACTACAATAAGAGACATAGACCTCTAGAGTTTGAGGAAGGAGACCATGTATTTTTGAAACTTTCCCCGACTATTGGAGTTGGTAGGTCTCTCAAAACAAGAAAGATAAGTCCTCGATTTTTGGGACCCTACCAAATTCTGAAGAAAGTAGGGACATCAGCATATCAAGTTGCTCTTCCACTTAATTTGTCCAACCTGCATAATGTTTTCCATGTATCACAGCTGCGGAAGTATCTTCTAGATTCATCACATATAATACAGGATGAACCAATCCAAATAAAGGATAACATGACATACCAGCTAGTACCTGCATCCATATTGGACACTAACGTGAAGCAACTGAGAAATAAAACCATTCCCCATGTTAAGGTGTTATGGGAAGGTTTGACTCTGGAAGAAGCAACTTGGGAGCTAGAAGAAGTCACGAGGAAGAAATATCCGCAATTGTTCTTATTAGGTAATTTCTGAAATTTTGAGGACAAAATTGCTTTTAGGGGGAGAGAAATGTAACATCCCTAATTTCATTTCTTTTATTGATTAAAGTACATAAATATTTAATTAAGGAAATAAAATTTATTAGACAATATTATAGATATATAAGAAAATATAATCCTTAGAAATTCTTCACCTTATGTATATGCATAGAAAATGTTTCTAACATTAAGAGAACAAATAAAGAGGGAAAACCAAATAGGAAAAAAATTAGAAATAACATACTAAAAAGATGCAAAATTCTTGGATAAGGAAGGTAAATTTTTAGAAACAAGTAAAGGTCCTAAAATTTCAAGAACATAGGATTAGGGTAATTTTTCCTAATTCAAGAACTAGAGTTATTAAGTTTAAAATCTTTACCCATACATTGGGCTTTTACTTATGGACACTTCATATAGAGTTTTTCCACTTCACATAAGTTTCTAGCAAGCCCATTGGATAACCTAAGCAAGAAATAAAACATAGACTTGGACTAGGATATAGTAATTGGACCAATAGCCCAAAAATTATGAAAATGTGACCAAGCCCTCCAAGAAAGGTAGAATTTTATCCAAAGCAAAGAAAATGCGTAGGAATAATCCCATAATGGGTAGGAAAAAGCACAAATCCAAGAGGAAAAATAAAATAAAATAAATTAGGTGATGATATAATAATGTAATAATAATAAAGATTAGGTTACATGGCATTAAGACAAAAATTTAGCAAGTGGTGTGATTCTACATTCATCATTTTGGCAAGTGGCATGATAATATAAGGCTTTAGAAAAAAAAACATCTATATCCTACACTCATAATTTTAGCAAGTGGTATGATAATACATGGCATTAGGACAAAACATTCCTATCCCACACAAATAATATCAACCAAATAATGGAGATTTAAGGGGTAGAAATTTGCCACCTAAAAAGGCAAACCTATCATACTTGTTTAAGACAAAAGAAAATGGAAATAAATCCCTAAATCAAAGGGACCTTGTCCCTTATCTTTACAATATATCATCATAATTTTCAAAATATAAATCTCATTTTCCTATGCATATCTTGACTAAAGAAGAGGAAGACAAGAACATAAGTTGTTTGTTTTCCAAAAATTCAACAAAGTGTATCCTAATTGTGATAAGGTAGACCCATGATCATGAAAGGTGTATTATTTGGTGGTCTATTTAAGCAAAACCCACCCCTACAACATTTTAATTTCGTCCAAGTGAGGAAGAGAGAGAAATAGAAGCAAGGTAGAGTGAGGAAAGGAGAGAAAGAGAGGAGAAGAAAGGAAGGAAGAAGAAGGAGAAGATTAGAAGGCTAAGTACTCAAGGTAAGTTACCTTAATCTCCACTTGAATCCATTTTTCTTCTTCATCCTTGAGGTTTAAAAATTCACCCTCCTTCTCTTACCTAAGGTGCTAGAAAAGTTAAGGGAAGGGAGGAATCTTGCTACTTCTTTCAAGAGGAAACAAGAAAACCAATTCACTACGTAAGCTAGGGAGATTCTTAGGTAAGATTAACAATATTTCTTTTTGAAGACAACTTTTGAAACTTATAATATTTATATGAGATTTTGATCTTAGAACTTTGATGATCAGTCATGGATGTTGCTATATCATGTTACATATTGATCTTGCATGTGATGTATGTTTGAATACTTCGACTGGTATAGAAAGTTCTGCATAGGTATGGCTATGGGTGGCAAAATCTTTTTTAGCTTATGTGTTTTAATTTATGGGAATTATCTGTAGGGAATTAAAATAAATGGTTAACTTAAGAATTAAAGATATATGTTTCACGAATTTTTACCCACTGGAATCATTCAATTTGGAGTCCATATGAGGTAGATATGGTTCGATTAGTAAGCAAAGGTCAAAAAATGGTTCATCAGGGAAGAATATGTTAGGATAGCTTCTGTATTTTAATTTCTGGGAATTATCTGTTGGGAATTAAAATAAATTGTTGACATATGAATTATAGATATATGTGTCACGGATTATAAACCACTAGAATCATTCAATTTAGTATTCATATGAGGTAGATATCTTTCGATTAGTAAACAAAGGTCAGAAAATGGTTAATCAGGGAAGAATATGTTAGGATAGCTTCGGTGTTTTAATTTCTGGGAACATTCTATTAGGAATTAAAATAAATGGTTAACATATGAATTATATATTTATGTGTCGCAAGTGTTTAGCCACTGGAATCCCGTAATTTGGAATTCTTATGTGGGAGATATGTTCCGTTTTGTAAGTAAAGGTTAGAACCTATCCGAGAAGAAATAATATTAAATTTAAGGGAGTAATAACACCAAGCTTTATTACTATTTTGTTGATTTGATTAACATAATAGTTTTAGATAATTGTCTTAGCTTTCTAAAAACACCAAGATCACCTCAATCTGAATTACAATGAGGGAGTTATTCTCTTATTAGTGAGCAAAGGTCACAAAACACGGCCAGGCTGTGTTCTGGGTGCTTCAAGCACGGGTTAGCAGTGTTCGGGGCTGTTTTTGAGTATATTTGAAGTATTTTTAAAGCATGGCCATGTCTTGGAACATGGCCAGACCGTGTTGGAAGCTGGTGAAACCTATTTTCAACATTTTTCTACCCTAGATGAACCTCTTTAACTATAGGGAAATAGTAGAAATCAAATTGGAGAAAAATGCTCTATAAATTTGTAAAAACATGTGTTAGAAATGATATAAATAAGAAGAAATTGACTAAAGGCCAAGCATAAAGAAAATGAACAGATGAAATTAATATTTAAAGAAGAAGACGAATCTTATAAATGAAAATAATAAATGACTAGTATATGCCATAGCCATTGCCATTGTATGAACTTCTTACCATCTTAAGTGTAAAATTCTGACATGAAAATATTTTATAAAGTGATATTTGAAATGGTTATGTTCATGGCATGATTACCAATGATTTATGGTAATAGTTATATTTTGATGAACATACTTGTTATTGAAAGCATATTTTGGCTATCATTGTGAAAAGAAAAGAAATGAGCACAGTCACATGGCAATCCGTGTGGTGCACCAGTAGGGGATGCCCTACCAACAGTTATGATTATGATTATGAGAAAAGAAAGAGAAAGTGTGCCATGTCAGACGGAGTGAGAAAAACCCGTACCGGAGAGTTGAGGATACTCACTCTGATCGAGGTAGCTTAATATGAGAATAAATTGATAGTCATTATATGATATTATGAAAATAGTTAATCCTGTCATACATATCATTACTGTATGATTCTTATGTGCATAGATATAATGCATTCATGTGACCAAAGATATTTTCTGTAGTTTATACAGCTGAACATAACATGTTGAACTATATTGATGGGAAATTATGATTTATTGTTGAACCTACTGGGATTTAATTCTCACTATATTTCCATATCATGTTCAGAAAATTAGTTATGCAGATTTTTTCTATAGTTCTGGCTTTTAGTGCACGTTGGATCGAGTACTTTATGTTGGGCAGATCCCAGAAGCAAATAAAATGTTTGTGGTCGAGTTGGCTTAGATCCCGGTGAAGGTGCTACCACCCGAACCTATATCTCCGGAATTGGTCAACCAGAAAAAATAAGATGTAGATTTTTATGTGTTTGATATGTTGTACGTATGTTTTGATTAATGACATGTATGTAAACTATGTATTGTATAAATTAAATAAATGTTATATTGAGTTAAGTTGTAACGAGGTAATAACTTCATGGTATTTTTAAAAAAAAATTTGATACTTAAATGGAGTTGTTACAGAAAAACTCTATGAAGTGTCCATAGGTGAAGGCCCAATGTATGGGTGGAGATGTTAAACTTAGAAACTCTAACTCTTGAATTAGAAAAAATTACCATAATCCAATTTTCTTGAAATTTTAAAACCTTTACTTACTTCCAAAAATTTATCTTCCTTACTCAAGAATTTTTCCTCTCTTTAGGATGTTATTTTGAATTTTTTTCTATTAGGTTTTCTCTCTTTACCTATTCCCTTAATGTTAGAAAAAGTTTCTATGCATATACATAAGGTGAAGAATTTTTAAGGCTTATATTTTCTTAGATATCTAAAAATTGTTTAATATGTTTTATTTCCTTAATTAAATATTTATGTACCTTTATTAATAAAAGAAATGAAATTAGGGATGTTACAAAACTCACTCATAAAATTGTCAAACTTACTACACGATATCTCTATGTTTTTCAACTAAATATACAGAGTCTGACCCTTTTCCTTCAGACAAGTTATCATTTGGGCAACTTATTCTCTGGGTGAGCTTATTTTGCTTCCAAGGCTCACAACTTTTGGTTTATAATGTATTTGGTAATCTAGAGTGTGCTCTGAATGCCACAGGTAGAATCATTACTTCTGCTATAATATGGATGTATAGACTTGGCATGTATATGTGGTGTTACTTGGAAACTTATGAATATATGCTTTTGGTTCTGTTAATCTTGCTATGCTATATTTTGAATGGTTATACGGAATATGTTCTAAATAAAGATTTTATTAATTGTGTTCTCTTAAATTGGGGGGCATGACAACTTCCTAATTGATACATAATATATTCTACATATTGGGAACTTCCAAATTGTGGTGTTGAAGTCCTTGGATGCTAAGGTGAATTCCAATGTGAAACCTCCTCTAGTTGTTCAGGAGCATGTTGCTCCACATGTTGTAACATCCCATAATTTATATTTTTAAATAATAATGTTTTGTTATAAAAAAAATATTTTTATTTATTTAAAAATGATTATGTTCTGCTAAAAATAAGTTTATTTTTAATTGAAATTATTATTGTTTTGCTTGAAATAATTATATTGGTATTTAATGAATTTTTGTTGTATTTTTAGAAATATTCTTTCTTTTAATATGTATAAAGATATTTATTTTGAGATTTGTTTTATTATGATTTTTATCAAGAAAAATCATGATTTAAGAATTTAACTAAAGGTTTATGAGAATGTAAATTTTTAGAAATTTTTAGGATATTTTAGGATGAAAAACGGAATTTATATGAATTTATTTAAAAGAAAATCTTATTATTCAATTATTAAATTATTATTATTATTATTAAAAAAACAAAACGGGAAAGGAGAATCGGGAAAAGGGACGGAGTCAGAAATTTGTGAAAAAAAATGGAGAAGATGAATAGTGAGTGAATAGTAATATTCAACTTTTCTCTAGATCTGGAGTGCCTATTGGCTTCCGATCTCAAAACTAAGGGTGTTACTGGATTCAGGACGGAGAATACTACGATTTTGACCAATTAATTTTTCAAATTAGCAGTTGAATCGCCGTAGATCTGAAGTAGAAAATCTCAGAAAAAGGTAAACTTTGAAACTCTTACTTAAAGACCTCCAATTGAAATTCTGACACGGTAGATGGATTCAGAAGTTAGTTAAACCTTAGGATATGAATTTTTTCAACTATATGAAAACTTTTTGTTCATCGTGAATAGTGTTTTTTAGTGAGTGAATAGTATTTTCCGGTGGTGAATAGTGACCAAGCTCCTGGAGTCATTTTCTAAGCTTTTGGACCTTCCGGATATGTTTTCGAAGTCTATGTGATCAAATAGAGATTGGAAAAGTATATTTTAGGCCTGTCCAACCAGGATCCCTACCCTGTGAGTAGATAATTCTTTCTATAATTTGTCCCATGCTCTTCTTAAACTATAAATGTATTATTGTTTCTGTTTATAAATTATTTATACTATTATAAGTTTTTGAAATGTGTTAAAATATATGTTATACTTACGAACTGGCACATAGTTCAAGAAGAGTATGGTTTTAGAAATGAATGTTGGAACTCATTGAATATGTAGTTCTAAATATATTTATCATTATTTGATAAAGTGAATATTATATGCACGATGCATTGATTTGTAAAGCTATATAATTGTGAAAATAATGCATGTCATATTATAAATGAGATTCAATGGCAAGCGTAAAGCTCATGGCGAGTTGCTTGATAATTTTACATGTATTTATATGTATGGATGAATATCGGCTGGTTGTATGGCTTGTGACGATACCAAATATGGGACGTCCTATTAGCCTGAGTGAGCTAGGGGAGAGCCGCTCCAACCGCGTGACAGTGGTAATGTGAGGAGGCAAGAGGGTGATGTACTCACATTCTCTGATCACTTATTGTGACTAGGGTCGAGGTCACTATGCGTATAGCAAATGAGTTATATTTTCATTGCATCGACCAGATTGCCGAGTGAGGCAGGTGCATTAAAAGTTATGATTTTATCTCCAAATCTTAATATTTTACTATAGCTTATACAGCTGAGCATAACAACATTTGTTTAATGATCATACCGTGCAGCATATGGTTTTGGATATCTAAATATCCTTTAATTTGAGAATATTTGAAATACGGGTCTCATATAAATGTACTTCTGAACTGTATTTTCTATGTGACATATTTTAAAACATAAGTACATCCATATGCTGACCTAAGAGGTCATAGGAGGAATTATTTGCTCACTGAGTTGCAAACTCACTACACGATATTTCCACATTTTTCAGATAAGAATATTAGAGTCTGATTTGGCAGATAGGTGATATATTCTCTGGGTGAGTCTACATTGCTTCCAAGACTCACAGTCTTTGAATTATATTGTGTTTGTATTCTATAGTGCTTTGAACACTACAGGCAGGATCCTCGTTTCTATTGTACTTTGATGTTTATAGACTTGGTTTGTATATTGTGTATACATGAGAGATCCTGTATGTATATGTTCCCATGATAAAGAATTAAATTATGTATCTTTATGGAAAATATCTGATTGCGGAAAATAATAGAAAAAAAATGTTTATTTTACGTAACGTAAATTGGGGGCGTTACAAGTTGGTATCAGAGCATTAGGTTTTTCTATGGCTAACAGAGCAAAGAATTCTGTAGTAAGACTTTGAGTATGGGTATGTAACTGCAGACATATTTATACTCACGGTGCTGTTGTGGAATTCTATAGGGTGTCATCATTTCTTCTTTCTAACTCTTTTCCTTAGATATGTGAGATTTTAACATCTATGCGTATGTCCTAGATGGTACCTTTTGTGTGTGGACTACTAGTTCAGCTTTTGAACTTGTTTTGACGAAAAGTGATAAAGAGAACCCTCTTAGGAAATTAGCTGAAAATAAGAAAATTCTATCCGAACACAAAGGGAATGGCTTGCTTGGTTGGTAAGAAGGTTTGAATTGATTGTTTGATTTGCTTACGTGAAACAATATGACGAATGGCTAATATAATATTGATAGTGGGTTATGATGTAATTGAGATTATTAACTCCAAGATAATGATTTGAAATAAATTGAGTGTTTTGAAAGTAGATTTAAATCTCTTTTTGGATGGATGAGTTGGAATCTATGTATATAAATGGATTTGGTAAGTTATGGAGTGGATTGAATTTGAGAGCAGAGAATCTATGAAGATAATATTTTCAATGATATATTTTGTTGATATAAAGAATTTGAGGACAATTTGATTTTCAATAATATTATGTATAAGCATTATGATAAAGAAAGATTGATCACTATGACTATGCATAAATTATAGACAGTTGAATAAGGTGACAGTGTGGAATAAATACACATTACCTTGTATAGATGATCTATTTGATCAGTTACAAGGTGCACAATGTTTTTCAAAAATTGATTTGAGATATGAGTAACATTAATTGAGGATAAGAGAAGAGGATGTACGAAAATTTTCTTTTAGGACTCATTATGGTCATTATGAGTCCTTAGTTATGTTATTTAGTTTGACAAATAACCTAACTGCATTCATAGATTTAATGAATAGTAATTAGGTCCCTGGATCAACTTGGTATTATATTTATTGATGATATACCAGAATATTTCAAAAGTTCGAAGGATCATAAGCAACATTCAAAGATAGTTTTACCAACTCTAAGGGAGTATGGTTGGTAAAGATGGTATCCAAGTAGACTCTAAGAAAGTAAAAGTGGTACAATAATAGCTACATTTTACTACATCTAAAGATGAAGATCCAAATCCAATTTGCGCTTCTTGCGGTTATCTGCCATCCATTCTATTTAAGCCATAGTTGGATCAGGTACATGAACATATGCTTGTAAAGCATCAATCAACTCCTCAGCATTTGAAGCCAAAATGAGAATTCGTCGTACTGAGTGTGAGATGAACCTTTGTTCCACAGCATGATCAAGAAAAGACAACAGACCATCAAAGAAGTGGTTAACATTTAACAAACCTATCGGTTTGTGATGCATATTTAGTTGTGCCCAAGAGGCTATTTGAAAAATTTCTTCTAAAGTAACAAAACCACCTGGTAAGGCAATGAAGGCATCAGCATTGCTCATTATTCTAGCCATGCGTTCATGCAAGGAAGTTGCCCTAAACTCTTCCCTAATTGTCTTTCCTACGATGTTAGATGCAGATAGAGCTGTAGGAATAATACCTAGAACTTGGCATCCTCCTACATGTACAGCTGTAGACACACACCCCATTAATCCATAGTTACCTCCACCATAGACTAAATGAATTTTTCTCCTGGCCAGTATCATACCCAGATTTTGTACAGCTTTCACATACTCTCCATCTTTTCCAGGACTGGAACCACAAAAGACACAAATATTTCGAAATTGACGAAATGTGATTCCCTCCATAGCTGCACACACCTTAACTTGGAGTATGAAAGTAAAGAAATTAACGTGTGCATTTATAGAACTCAGAGAATGGCATACTTATGATAACTATGTGAATAAGCCGGGAATAATTAGAACAGTATGTGAGTGATTGGTGGATATTAGCTAAATTGAAGGTGAAACTTTAAAAAATGATGGCAAGCATGTATATGTACAGTAGTTGTGATAGTCGCTCATATTAGGCATATAAAGAGAATAAGGTTAAGATATCACCAGAAATTTGTCTTTTCCTTGTTGTTCTTGATGAAGCATTGATGTCTTGATTCTTGTAGGGAAGTTGTAAGTAATAGGTGTAATTGTAAAAAAAAATAATTAAAATGCAAACAAGTTAGTTGTTGAAGAGGTACAATCAAATGATTTATTTTGTTTTTCCAATGTTCTTGCCAGTCGACTATCGATATTATTAAGTCGACTAACTATTTTGAGAAATTTTAATTTGGACTGGTTATTTTACAATTGATTGATTACATCTATTTTGAAGCAATCAACTGCATCCTACCAGTTAACTACATATTATTTGATTTTCATAGACTTTTATAAGCTCAGAAATATTTTTTTTATGTGCTATTTTTCCACCAAATACCAACAGATTTAAAGTAGATTTTGGCACGTATATTCAAACCTTGCGGCCACCGATTTTTGCCGATATAATAGCTAGATTTTTGTTTACAGATTTTCAAGATTTATGGCCACCGATTTTAATTTTATTTCAATGCTTTGTCCAAATTTCTAACTTCCTATTTTGGCACCATGCTCTATTAAGTATTCCACATTTTCTGTTGGATTGTCCTACATTAATATTTGGTATTAAATGCAAGATTCTTTTTCCATATTATAAGGAAGGTTAATTTCTTTTCTTTAAAACTTAGTTATTATGGTGTCCAATTGGTTAGTAGATTAAAGTAATAGAGATTTTGAAAGAAATGGACGGATGATGACCTTATGGTGTTTTGACGAATGTAATCAAGAGAATTAGTGGTGTTGAAGTTCTTGAGGAATAAAATATGGGAAGTAGGATTTAAATTAATCTTTGAACTCTTAATTTGGAAATATGAAGAATACTATGATAATCATGTTCGAAAATAATGTAAGTGATTAAGATATTTGTGTTAAAGGTTTATATTATGCTAAATTGAGTCTAGTATGTAGGATGTGAATTATGTTGCAATTAAAAATTCATGTATGGGTAATTGTTAGGAAAAATATTCTTGAAATGATTGGGTGAATTAAACGGGATTGATATAAGTTAGAATGAGGTGCTTTTAGATATGATAGAGGAAAGGTTTGATATTTTTTATAATGAATTTATTGGTGTTAATAAAAAGGTATAGAGTTACTATGATGAGGTAAGTTAGAATTGTTAAACATGTGCCAATGTTACATAAACATTAAAAAGGATTGGTGGATTTATTGCTACATATGTTTAACATATGTTTTAGGGTTGTCCAACCAGGAGCCCTACCCTGTGAGTAGATAATTCTTTCTATGATTTGTCCCATGCTCTTCTTGAACTATAAATGTATTATTGTTTCTGTTTTTAAATTATTTATACTATTATAAGTTTTTGAAATGTGTTAAAATATCTGTTATACTTACGAACTGGCACATAGTTCAAGAAGAGTATGGTTTTAGAAATGAATGTTGGAACTCATTGAATATATGGTTCTAAATGTATTTATCATTATTTGATAAAGTGAATATTATGTGCACGATGCATTGATTTGTAAAGCTATATACTTGTGAAAATGATGCATGTCATATTATAAATGAGATTCAATGGCAAGCGTAAAGCTCATGGCGAGTTGCTTGATAATTTTACATGTATTTACATGTATGGATGAATATCGACTGGTTGTATGGCTTGTGACGGTACCAAATAGGGGACGCCCTATTAGCCTGAGTGAGCCAGGGGAGGGCTGCTCCAACCGGGACACAGTGGTAATGTGAGGAGGCAGGAGGGTGATGTACTCACATTCCCTGATCACTTATTGTGACTAGGGTCGAGGTCACTATGCGTATAGCAAATGAGTTATATTTTCATTGCATCGACCAGATTGCCGAGTGAGGCAGGTGCATTAAAATTATGATTTTATCTCTAAATCTTAATATTTTACTATAGCTTATACAGCTGAGCATAACAACATTTGTTTAATGATCATACCGTGCAACATATGGTTTTGGATATCTAAATATCCTTTAATTTGAGAATATTTGAAATACGGGTCTCATATAAATGTACTTCTGAACTGTATTTTCTATGTGACATATTTTAAAACATAAGTACATCCATATGCTGACCTAAGAGGTCATAGGAGGAATTATTTGTTCACTGAGTTGTCAAACTCACTACACGATATTTCCACATTTTTCAAATAAGAATATCAGAGTCTGATTCGGCAGATAGGTGATATATTCTCTGGGTGAATCTACGTTGCTTCTAAGACTCACGGTCTTTGAATTATACTGTGTTTGTATTCTAGAGTGCTCTGAACGCTACAGGCAGGATCCTCGTTTCTATTGTACTTTGATGTTTATAGACTTGGTTTGTATATTGTGTATACATGAGAGATCTTGTATGTATCTGTTCCCATGATAAAGAATTAAATTATGTATCTTTATGGAAAATATCTGATTGCGAAAATAATAGAAAAAAATGTTTATTTTACGTAACGTAAATTGGGGGCGTTACACATGTTGTCATCCTTACATCGTTCTAGCAGCTCTCTTTTCACTCCTTTGTAGGGCCTCAATAATTGTTAAGGATGAATGGAGTTGGAAGTGCAAGCATTGGCAAGTGGGAAACCATGGGTCTGTTTGTTTATATTTTTTAAAAAATAGTTTTTTGTTTTGAATTGTTTTCAAAAAAAAAAATTGTTTGAAAACTATTTTCTGTTTTTGTTTTGAAAACAAGTTTTAGAAACAAGTTTTTTTTAAAATAAAAAAAATAAGGAAGAGTTGGTTTTCGTTTTTGTTTTTGTTCCCGAAACAAGAAAAAAGTAAAAAAAAATAACATGTTTGCAAAACAATTTATTAAACACTTTTTTTTACTTTTATTTTGCAAAAAAAATTTTTAACAGAGTTTTCAGAAATAGTTTAAAAAAAAATAGAATCAAATAAGCCCCATATTTCTTAACTATTCATTAAGCTATTAAGTTGCCTTATGAGAATATGGTCCATTTGTCCAACAAATCGGCTTGTAAGTTGACTATTAGTTGCCCTCTAAATCTTTAGGCAATATTAGCCTAAGTTGACCAAAGAAATCTTCAAGGTAAATTATATCAATAAAATTTATGCGAACAGAAATAGTACTAGCAACTTATCTTTAGGACATATAGCATATTGCTTTGACATCTTCTTCAAGGAGATCCACCACTTGGTAATTCCTTAGTACCCTAATATGTATGCATAATCATGATCCAAGTACCCTATAAATAGATTTGCATCGTGAACAAAATCATTTTGATGTGCCCACCTTTGAATGTAGTAAGAATGTTGTTTTTCTAAATCGACATCAGTCTTACCACTAAGAGTTATGATGTGTATATTGTTGACGTTGGTTGATTCCAAATTTCCATATGCATCAGTTTAGCTAGTGTAACTTAGTGATGTGAAAACATATGAGGCGTATCACTACTATCCATATATGATTGCCATCTAGGTGAATACTGCAACATCACTAATTTTGTTTCACGTATTAATAAAAGTACAAAAGTATTCAAAGTAACATCTCTCATTTCTTTTCTTTTATTAATAAAGGTACATAAATATTTAATTAAGGAAATAAAATTTATTAGACAATTTTTAGATATCTAAGGAAAAATAATCCTTAGAAATTCTTCAACTTATGTGTATGTATAGAAATGTTCTAATATTAATGGAATAGGTAAAGAAAGAAAACCTAAGAGGAAATATTAGAAAGAAGCATGCTAAAGAACTTAGGCAAGGAAGATAAATTTTTGTGAAGTAAGTAAAGGTCTTAAAATGTCAAGAAGATTGGATTACGGTAATTTTTCATAATTTAAGAGCAAAAGTTACTAATTTTGTATCTCCACCCATAAATTGGGCTTTCACCTATAGACACTTCATATAGAGTTTTTCCACTTCACATAAGTTTCTAGCAAGCCCATTGGATAACCTAAGCAAGAAATAAAACATAGACTTGGACTAGGATATAGTAATTGGACCGATAGCCCAAAAATTATGAAAATGTGACCAAGCCCTCCAAGAAAGGTACAATTTTATCCAAAGCAAAGAAAATGGGTAGGAATAAGCCCAAATCCAAGAGGAAAAATAAAATAAAATAAATTAGGAGATGATATAATAATGTAATAATAATAAAGATTAGGTTACATGGCATTAAGACAAAAATTTAGCAAGTGGTGTGATTCTACATTCATCATTTTGGCAAGTGGCATGATAATACAAGGCTTTAGGACAAAAACATCTATATCCTACACTCATAATTTTAGCAAGTGGTATGATAATACATGGCATTAGGACAAAACATTCTTATCCCACACAAATAATATCAACCAAATAATTGAGAATCAAGGGCTAGAAATTTGCCACCTAAAATGGAAAACCTATCATACTTGTTTAAGACAAAAGAAAATGGAAATGAATCCCTAAATCAAAGGGACCTTGTCCCTTATCTTAAGAACATATCATTATAATTTTCAAAATACAAATCTCCTTTTCCTATGCATATCTTGGCTAAGGAAGAGGAAGACAAGAACATAAGTTGTTTGTTTTCCAAAAATTCAACAAAGTGTATCCTAATTGTGATAAGGTAGACCCATGATCATGAAAGGTGTATTATTTGGTGGTCTATTTAAGCAAAACCCACCCCTACAACATTTTAATTTCGTCCAAGTGACGAAGAGAGAGAAATAGAAGCAAGGTAGAGTGAGGAAAGGAGAGAAAGAGATGAGAAGAAAGGAAGGAAGAAGAAGGAGAAGTTTAGAAGGTTAAGTACTCAAGGTAAGTTACCTTAATCTCCACTTGAATCCAATTTTCTTCTTCATCCTTGAGGTTCAAAAACTCACCCTCCTTCTCTTACCTAAGCTGCTAGAAAAGCTAAGGGAAGGGAGGAATCTTGCTACTTCTTTCAAGAGGAAACAAGAAAACCAATTCACTAAGTGAGCTAAGGAGATTCTTAGATAGGTTTAACAATATTTCTTTTTGAAGAAAAGTTTTGAAATTTGTAACATTTATATGGGATTTTGATCTTAAGTGTAACATCCCTAATTTCGTTTCTTTTATTGATAAAAGTAAACAAAAAATTAATTAAGGAAATAAAATTTATTAGACAATATTTTAGATATCTAAGGAAATATAATCCTTAGATATTCTTCACCTTATGTATATGCATAGAAAGTGTTTCTAACATTAAGAGAACAAATAAAGAAGGAAAACCTAATAGGAAAGAAATTAGAAATAACATACTAAAGAGATGCAAAATTCTTGGATAAGGAAGATAAATTTTTAGAAACAAGTAAAGGTCTTAAAATTTCAAGAACATTGGATTAGGGTAATTTTTCCTAATTCAAGAACTAGAGTTACTAAGTTTAAAATCTTTACCCATACATTGGGCTTTTACCTATGGACACTTCATATACAGTTTTTCCACTTCACATAAGTTTCCAGCAAGCCCATTGGATAACCTAAGCAAGAAATAAAACATAGACTTGTACTAGGATATAGTAATTGGACCAATAGCCCAAAAATTATGAAAATGTGACCAAGCCCTCCACAAAAGGTAGAATTTTATCCAAAGCAAATAAAATGGGTAGGAATAAGCCCAAATCCAAGAGAAAAAATAAAATAAAATAAAATAGGTGATGATATAATAATGTAATAATAATAAAGATTAGGTTACATGGCATTAAGACAAAAATTTAGCAAGTGGTGTGATTCTACATTCATCATTTTGGCAAGTGGCATGATAATACAAGGCTTTAGGACAAAAACATCTATATCCTCCGCTCGTAATTTTAGCAAGTGGTATGATAATACATGGCATTAGGACAAAACATTCCTATCCCACACAAATAATATCAACCAAATAATGGAGATTCAAGGGCTATAAATTTGCCACCTAAAATGGCAAACCTATCATACTTGTTTAAGACAAAAGAAAATGGAAATGAATCCCTAAATCAAAGGGACCTTGTCCCATATCTTAAGAACATATTATCATAATTTTCAAAATACAAATCTCCTTTTCCTACGTAGATCTTTACTAAGGAAGAGGAAGACAAGAACATAAGTTGTTTGTTTTCCAAAAATTCAACCAAGTGTAATCTAATTGTGATAAGGTAGACCCATGATCATGAAAGGTGAATTATTTGGTGGTCTATATAAGAAAACCCACCCTTACAACATTATAATTTCGTCCAAGTAAGGGAGAGGAAAAAATAGAAGCAAGGTAGAGTGAGGAAAGGAGAGGAAGAAAGGAAGAAAGAGGAAGGAGAAGTCTAGGGGACTAAGTGCTCCAGGTAAGTTTAACAATATTTATTTTTTAAGAAAACTTTTGAAACTTATAATATTTATATGAGATTTTGATCTTAGAACTTTGATAATTGGTAATGATGTTGCTATATCATGTTACATATTGATCTTCCATGTGATGTATGTTTGAATACTTAGACTGGTATAGAAAGTTTTGCATAGGTATGGCTATGGGTGGCAAAATTTTTAGCTTCTGTGTTTTAATTTCTAGGAATTATCTGTAGGGAATTAAAATAAATGATTAACATACGAATTAAAGATATATGTGTTATGGATGTTTAGCCACTGGAATCATTCAATTTGGAGTCTATATGAGGTATATATGGTCTGATTAGTAAGCAAAGGTCAGAAAATGGTTCATCAGGGTAGAATATGTTAGGATAGCTTCTGTGTTTTAATTTTTGGGAATTATCTGTAGGGAATTAAAATAAATGGTTAACATAAGAATTAAATATATATGTGTCATGGATTAGTAGCCACTTGAATCATTCCATTTGGAGTCCTTATAAGGTAGATATGGTCCGATTAGTAAGCAATGGTCAGAAAATGGTTCATCAAGGAAGAATATGTTAGGATAGCTTATGCGTTTTAATTTCTAGGAATTATCTGTAGGGAATTAAAATAAATGGTTAACATAAGAATTAAAGATATATGTGTCATGGATTTTTAGCCACTGGAATCATTCCATTTGGAGTTCGTATGAGGAAGATATTAGCTGATTAGTAGTCAAAGGTCAGAAAATGGTTCATCAGGGAAGAATTTGTTAGGATAGCTTCTGTATTTTAATTTTTGGGAATTATCTGTATGGAATTAAAAACAATAGTTAACATAAGAATTATAGATATGTATGTGACGGATGTTTGGCCACAGGAATCACTCAAGTTGGAGTCCATATGAGGTAGATATGGTCTGATTAGTAGGTAGAGGTCAGAACCTATCCGAGAAGAAATAACCTGTACATTTAGGGAGTAATTTCACCTTTATTTCTTAATATTTCGCTATAATGTTCAACATAATAGTTTTATATAATTGTTTTATCTTGAAATTAACATGAAGATCACCTACATCGGAGTTCAATTGAGGGAGTTATGCTCTGATTAGTATGAGAAGGTTAGATATGATGAAAACATGCATCAAGAAAATAAAGAAATAAAATTAATATTTAAAAAAAGAAGACGAATCTTATAAATGACTAGTATATGCCATAGCCATTGCCATTGTATGAACTTCTTACCATCTTAATTGTAAAATTCTGACATGGAAATATTTTATAAAGTGATATTTGAAATGGTTATGTTCAAGCCATGATTACCAATGATTTATGGTAATAGTTATATTTTGATGAACATACTTGTTATTGAAAGCATATTTTTGGCTATCATTGTGAAAAGAAAAGACATGAGCACGATCACATAGCAATCCGTGTGGTGCACCAGTAGGGGACGCCATACCAACGGTTATGATTATGATTATGAGAAAAGAAAGAGAAAGTGTACCATGTCGGAGGAAGCGAGAAAAGCCCGTACCGGAGAGTAGAGGATACTCACCCTGATCGGGGTAGTTTAAAATAAGAATAAGTTGATGGTCATCATATGATATTCTAAAAATAGTTAATCATGTCATAGATATCATTACTGTATGATTCTTATGTGCATAGATATAATGCATTCATGTGACCAATGATATTTTCTGTAGTTTATACAGCTGAACATAACGTGATGAGCTATATTGATGATGATTTATTGTTGAACTTACTGGGATTTAATTCTTACTATATTTCCACATCATGTTTAGAAAATTAGTTATGAAGATTTTTCTATGGCTCTAGCTTTTAGTGCACGTTGGATCGAGTACTTTATGTTGGGCAGATCCCTGAAGCAAATAAAATGTTTGTGGTCGAGTTGGCTTAGATCCCGGTGAAGGTGCAACCACCCACACCTGTATCTCCGAAATTGGTCAACCAGAATAAATAAGATGTAAATTTTTTATGTGTTTGATATGTTGTACGTATGGTTTGATTAATGACATGTATGTGAACTCTGTATTGTATAAATTAAATAAATGTTATACTGAGTTAAGTTGTAACGAGTTAATAACTTCATGGTATTTAAAAAAAAATTGATACTAAAATGGAGTTGTTACATAATTGGTATCAGAGCAGGTCGATCCTAGGTGGCCAGTGGGTGGATGGTTATCTAAATTGATCTTATAGTGTCTTGAGTATGTTGTGGTTGTGTTGTGTAGGGGATCGGTGATTCATATTGGTAAGAAATTACTAGTGTTTCCTATCTATATGCCGAGTGGTGTTATGACTGCTATTAAATATTTTTGAACTAACTATTGGGCTTGATCACCTCAATAGCAGCATAACTTTGTTTTTCCATAGTAGGAAATGGCACCACTAAGGAGGAATCCAGCAACCAATGCAAACGAAACCCTGCACAACCTAGCCACGGCAATTCGAGACCAAGTCATGACCACCAACCAAATTTTACAATATCTCTAGAATGATAATAACCCAAATGGTGAGAATGGTGCTGACAACCGGATGGTTGAAAAAGATAAAGGCATATCTGAGTTCTTGAGGACTAAACCACCTTGTTTCCAAGGTGGCTATGACCTAACGGTAGCCGAAAGGTGGATAAGGGAATTAGAGAAAATCTTTGAAGTGATGGGCTGTACTGAGGAGCAGCAAGTTATTTTTGCTGCATATATGTTAAAGGATGAAGTAGAATACTGGTGGCGTGGTGCTAGAGTACTTTTAGCTCATCAAGGAAGACAGATCACCTGGCAAGTGTTCAAGTACATTTTTTTTAAAAGTACTTTCCAAGTACTGTACGAGCAGAGAAAGAGATCGAATTCCTCCAACTCAGGCAAGGCAGCATGACCGTGGACCAGTATATCGCAAGGTTCGAGGAGCTGTCTAAGTTCTCCTCTTATATGCGATATAACCCAGATGAAGCATGGAAGGCGGTTAAGTTTGAAGCGGGACTAAACCCGAAGATAAAGAATGTTGTTATAGCTATGGAGATCAGGGAGTTTGTACCTCTGATAAATAAATGCAGACTCCTGGAAAAGAGTTTAAAGGCAGTAGAGGACGAGAAGCAAAGGCGAAACTTATGGAAGAGGAAGAAACATTTTCCCAACCCTGGAAAGAACGTGAGAAGAACTGGATATAGAGCTGGTAAGAGGCCATTGATTGCGGGTCCTAGACCTTTTCAACAAGACCTCGCCCCAGTCAAGTGCGCTAAGTGCGGACGCATGCATGGTAACCGGCCATGCTACATAGGACGAGATGTCTGCTTCAATTGCAGACAGAAGGGACATTTTGCGAGAAACTGCCCACAGAATATGGGGAAGCAGCCAGAACAGAGGCCTCAGGTGAAAGGAAGGGTTTTCACCCTGAGTGGCCAAGAGGCAACTCAATCTTTTGAAATGATTCAAAGTACATGCTATATCTATGGATTTGCTCTTAAGGTGTTATTTGATTCTGGTGCTAGTCATTCATTTATATCGGAGGAATGTATTAGGAAGTTTCAGTTTCCTATTTCTGAAACTCCTTATGAGCTATCTGTAGTAACCCCTACAGGGGAACGGGTATTAACTTCCTCTGTATGTAAAGATTGTCAAGTCACCATCCAAGAGAAAACTTTTTCTGTAGACCTCGTCTGTTTACCTTAAAGAGGTATTGAGGTCATTCTAGGGTTAGACTGGATGTCTAGAAATCGAGTCTTGTTGAATTGTTGTAACAAGACCGTTGAATTTTTACCTCCTACTCTGGAAAAGGAGGTCCTGTTATTGATGCTAAATGCCAATCAAGTTAATAGGGAGTTGAAGAATGGAGTACTTAGATACGTTCTCTTGTATTTATCAAACCTAGAAGTCGAATCGAAGCTTGATGAAATCCCAATAGCCAACGAGTTTCCTGAAGTATTTCCATCAGATATTCCAGGCTTACCTCCTAAGAGAGAGATAGAGTTCTCTATTGATCTCCTACCTGGGACAGGGCCTATCTCTATTGCACCATATCGAATGGCCTCGAAGGAACTACAGGAACTCAAGAAGCAATTGGAGGAACTATTAGACAAGAAATTCATTAGACTGAGTGCATCACCTTGTGGGAGCTCTTGTATTGTTTGTTAAGAAGAAAGACGGGAGCTTGAGACTATGCATAGATTACAAACAACATAATAAGGTGACTATAAAAAACAAGTACCCTCTCCCTAGGATAGATGACTTATTGGATTAATTGAAGGGAGCCTCCATCTTTTCTAAAATTGACTTAAGGTCAGGATATCATCAAATTAGGATCAAGGAGGAGGATGTACCAAAAACTGCCTTCAGGACTAGGTATGGGCATTATGAGTTTCTCGTAATGCCCTTCAGGTTGACGAATGCACCTACAATTTTCATGGATTACATCAATCGCATTTTTCGACCCTACCTAGATCAATTTGTTGTAGTGTTCATTGATGAAATCTTGATATTTTCTAAGAGTGAGAAAGAACATGAACAACATCTCTGAATCGTGCTGCAAGTGCTGAAAGAGAAAAAGTTATATGCCAAATTGGAGAAGTGTGAATTTTGGCTATCAGAGGTGAAGTTTCTCAAACATGTCATCTCTAATAGAGGGGTAGCCATAGATCCTAGCAAGACGGAAGCAGTGATTCAGTGGGAGAGACCAAAGACGGTTACGGAAGTCAGAAGTTTCCTGGGTTTGGCAGGATACTACAGGAGGTTTATACAAAACTTCTCTCGTATAGCCTTGCCATTGACTAAATTGATCAGGAAGGGAAGTCCTTTCAAATCGACTGATCAATGTGAAGCTATTTTTCAGGAGTTTAAGACAAGACTGACCACTCCTCCAGTTTTAATTATTCCAGACCCCACAGGACATTTTGAAGTGTATAGTGATGCTTCAAAGAAAGGACTAGGGTGTGTGCTAATGCAAGACAAGAGAGTAGTTGCTTACGCCTCTAGACAACTAAGACCCCACGAAGGAAACTATCCAACCTATGATCTTGAATTGGAGGCGGTGGTGTTTGCTTTAAAGATTTGGCGACATTACTTATACAGAGCAACCTTTGAAGTATATTGCGATCACAAGAGTCTTAAATATCTCTTTGATCAAAAGGAGTTAAATAAGAGGCAACGAAGATGGGTAGAATTTCTCAATGACTACAATTTTGAGATAAAGTATCATCCAGAAAAGGCGAATGTTGTAGTTGATGCCTTAAGTCGAAAATCTCTAGACATGGGTCAAATGATGTTGTATGAGATGTAAATGCTAGAGGAGTTTCAAAATTTGAAGCTGGACACTACTTTTTCCTCAAAGAAGCTAACCATTAATGGTTTAAGTATAGGGTGTGACCTTAGAGCCCAGATCAAAGAGGCTCAAGTTCACAACCAATATTTACAGGATCATAAAGATCAAGGAAATTTTTCTGTCAAGGAAGATGGAGCAATCATGTATCAATGAAGGATTTGTGTCCCTCAAGAACGAGAGTTGAGGACTAAAATCCTACAGGAAGCACATCAGAGTAAATATACTATACATCCTGGATGCACTAAAATGTACCAGGACTTAAAAATGATGTATTGGTGGCCAGGGATGAAAAAGGATATTACAGAGTTCGTGGCGAAATGTCTAATTTGTCAAAAGGTGAAGGTGGAGCATGTAACAACCTTTTTTTTTTCCTTTATTATTATACAATATTGAGTTCACATACATGTCATTAATCAAAACATACGTATATCATATCAAACAGATAGATATTTACATCTTGTTTATTTTTGTTGACCAATTCCGGAGATACAGGTGCGGGTGGTTGCACCTTCACCGGGATCTGAGCCAACTCGACCACAAACATCTTATTTGATTCTGAAATCTTCCCAACATAAAGTAACTCGATCCAATGTGCACTAAAAGCCAGAGCCTTAGAAACAAAAGCTGCATAAATAATTTTCTGAACATGATATAGAAATATAGTGAGAATTAAATCCCAGTAAGTTCAACAATAAATTATCATCAGTAAAGCTCATCACGTCATGTTCAGCTGTATAAACTATAGAAAATATCTTTGGTCACATGAATGCATTATATCTATGCACATAAGAATCATACTGTAATTATATGTATGACAGGATTAACTATTTTCAAAATATCATATGATGGCCATCAACTTATTCTCATTTCAAGCTACCCCGGTCAGGGTGAGTATCCTCTACTCTCCGATACGGGCTTTTCTCGCTCCGTCCGACATGGCCCACTTTCTCTTTCTTTTCTCATTATCATGATCATAACCGTTGGTAGGCCGTCCTCTACTGGTGCACCACACGGATTGCCATGTGACCGTGCTTATTTCTTTTCTTTTCACAATGATAGCCAAAAATATGCTTTCAATAACAAGTATGTTCATCAAAATATAACTATTACCATAAATCATTGGTAATCATGCCATGAACATAACCATTTCAAATATCACTTCATAAAATATTTCCATGTCAAAATTTCATACTTAAGATGGTAAGAAGTTCATACAATGGCAATGGCTATGGCTATACTAGTCATTTATTAAGATTCATCTTCTTTTTTAAATACTAATTTTATTCCTTTATTTTTCTTGATGAAGGTTTTCATCCTATCTAACCTTCTCTTACAAATCAGAGCATAACTTCCTCAATTTAACTCTGATGTAGGTGATCTTGGTGTCCATTTCAAGATAAAACAATTATCTAAAACTATTATGTTGAACATTGTAGCGAAAAATTAAGAAAAGAAGGTGATATTACTCCCTCAAAGTACAGGATAGTCCCTCTCGGATAGGTTCTGACCTTTACTGACTAATTAGACCATATCTCCCAAATTGGAACTCCAAATTGAGTTATTCCAGTTGGTAAAAATCCATGATCCATATATCTATAATTGTTATGTTGGCGCGCTATTTTAATTCCCTACATAATATTCTCATAAATTCAAAAACTAAAGCATTAATAACATACTCTTCCCTGAATAAACATTTTCTGACCTCTGCTTACTAATCGGATCATATCTACCACATATGAAGTCCAAATTGCATAATTCCAGTGGGTATATTTCCATGAGACATAGATATATAACTTTCATGTTAACCATTTATTTTAATTCCATACATATAATTCCCAGAAATTAAAATACAAAAGCTGTCCTAACATAATCTTCCCTGATGAACCATTTTCTGACCTTGGCTTACTAATCGGACCATATCTACCACATGTGAACTCCAAATTGAATGATTCCAGTGGCTAAACATCCATGGCACACATATCTTTAATTCTTATGTTAACCATTTATTTTAATTCCCTACCAATAATTTCCAGAAATTAAATTACCGAAGCTATCCTAACATATTCTTCCCTGATGATTCATTTTCTGACCTTTGACTACTAATCAGACCATAGCTACCTCATATGGACTCCAAATGGAATGATTCCAGTGGGTGAAAATCCGTGACACATATTTGTTTAATTCTTATGTTAACAATTTATTTTAATTCCTTATAGATTGTTCCCATAAATTTAAATACCGAAGCTTAAAATTCTGTCAACCATAGCCATACCCATGCAGAACTATCTACACCAACCTAAGTATTCAAACATACATCACTTGCAAGATCAATATGCAACATGATATAGCAACATCCATGACCAATCATCAAAGTTCTAAGATCAAAATCTCATATAAATATTATGAGTTTCAAAGGTTTTCTTCAAAAAGAAATATTGTTAAACTTACCTGGAGCACTTAGTCCCCTAGACTTCTCCTTCCTCTTTCTTCCTTTCTTCGTCTCCTTTCCTCACACTACCTTGCTTCTATTTTTGCTCTCCCTCACTTGGACGAAATTCTAATGTTGTAAGGGTGGGTTTTCTTATATAGACCACCAAATAATTCACCTTTCATGATCATGGGTCTACCTTATCACAATTAGGATACACTTTGTTGAATTTTTGGAAAACAAACAACTTATGTTCTTGTCTTCCTCTTCCTTAGTCAAGATATGCATAGAAAAAGGAGATTTGTATTTTGAAAATTATGATGATATGTTCTTAAGATATGGGGCAAGATACCTTTGATTTAGGGATTCATTTCCTTTTTCTTTTGTCTTAATCAAGTATGATAGATTTGCCTTTTTAGGTGGCAAATTTCTAGCCCTTGAATTTTCCTTACCTAACTAAAATTATTTGTGTATGATAATGATGTCTTGTCATAATGCTATGTATTATTACCCACTTGCTAAAGTTATGAATGTAGGATATATATGTTTTTGTCCTAAAGCCTTGTATTATTATGCCACTTGCCAAAATGATGAATGTAGAATCACACCACTTGCCAAATTTTTGTCTTAATGCCATGTCACTTAATCTTGATTACACTAATATTTCATCACTTTAATTTTATTTTTATTTTTATTTTTATTTTTATTTTTCCTCTTGGGTTTGGGCTCATTCTTGGCCATTTTCCTTACTTTGGTTAAAATTCTTCCTTTCATAATGGGCTTGGTCACATTTTCATGATTTTTGGGCTACCGGGCCAATTTCTATATCCTAGTCCAAGTCTATGTTTTATTTCTTCCTTGGCCTATCCTTTTGCCTTGCTAAAAATTCATGTGAAGTAGAAAAACTCTATATGAAGTGTCTATAGGTTAAAGCCCAATTACGAGTGGAGATACTAAACTTAGTAACTTTTGCTCTTAAATTAAGAAAAATTACCCTAATCCGATCTTCTTGAAATTTTAAGACCTTTACTTACTTCACAAAAATTTATCTTTCTTTACCTAAGAATTTCACCTTTCTTTAACATGTTTATTTCTAATATTTCCTCTTAGGTTTTCTTTCTTTACCTATTCCATTAATATTAGAACATTTCTATGCATATATGTAAGGTGAAGAATTTCTAAGGAAAATATCTAAAAATTACGGGATGTTACAGAGCATCAAAAGCCAGCGGGATTTCTACAACCTCTTGAGATCCCTAAATGGAAATGGGATAGTATCTCAATGGACTTTGTTGTGGGTTTACCTAAGACTTCAGTGGGACATGACTCTATCTGGGTACTAGTTGACAGATTAACCAAATCTGCTCACTTTCTGCCCATAAAAATTAACTTTTCACTGGATAAATTGGAGCAACTGTACGTCCAGGAAATAGTTAGACTGCATGGGATTCCCTTAACTATTGTTTTTGATAGAGATCCGAGGTTCACGACGAGGTTTTGGAAAGCGTTGTAGGAAGCTTTCGGTACTCAGTTGCGGTTCAGTACTGCCTATCATCCTCAAACTGACGGGCAGACAGAACAGACTATTCAAACTCTAGAAGACATGTTAAGGGGCTGTGTGATAGAGCAAGGTAAAGGATGGGATAAGTACCTACCTTTAGTAGAGTTTGCTTATAATATTAGTTATCACTCCAGTATTAAGATGGCCCCCTACGAAGCTTTATATGGTAAGAAGTGCCGATCTCCACGATGTTGGTTTGAGGTAGGAGAAAAGAACTTGTTGGGTCCTGATCTAGTTCAACAAAGCACTGAACAAACCAGGATGATACGAGACAAAATACTTACAGCTCAGAGTCGGCAAAAGAGTTACTACGATAAGAGACATAGACCTCTAGAGTTTGAGGAAGGAGACCATGTATTTCTGAAACTTTCCCCGACTACTGGAGTTGGTAGGTCTCTCAAAACAAGAAAGCTAAGTCCGCGATTTTTGGGACCCTACCAAATTCTGAAGAAAGTAGGGACATCAGCATATCAAGTTGCTCTCCCACCTAATTTTTCCAGCCTGTATAATGTTTTCCACGTATCACAGCTGCGAAAGTATCTTCCAGATTCATCACATGTAATACAGGATAAACCAATCCAAATAAAGGAGAACATGACATACCAGCTAGTACCTGCATACATATTTGACACTAACGTGAAGCAATTGAGAAATAAAACCATTCCCCTTGTTAAGGTGTTCTGGGAAGGTTTGACTCCAAAAGAAGCAACTTGGGAGCTGGAAGAAGTCATGAGGAAGAAATATCCGCAAATGTTCTTATTAAGTAATTTTTGAAATTTTGAGGACAAAATTTCTTTTAGTGGGAGAGAAATGTAACATCCCTAATTTTGTTTCTTTTATTGATAAAAGTACAAAAATATTTAATTAAGGAAATAAAATTTATTAGACAATATTTTAGATATCTAAGGAAATATAATCCTTAGATATTCTTCACCTTATGTATATGCATAGAAAATGTTTCTAACATTAAGAGAACAAATAAAGAGGGAAAACCTAATAGGCAAGAAATTAGAAATAACATACTAAAGAGATGCAAAATTCTTGGATAAGGAAGATAAATTTTTAGAAACAAGTAAAGGTCTTAAAATTTCAAGAACATTGGATTAGGGTAATTTTTCCTAATTCAAGAACTAGAGTTACTAAGTTTAAAATATTTACCCATACATCGGGCTTTTACCTACGGACACTTCATATAGAGTTTTTCCACTACACATAAGTTTCTAGCAAGCCCATTGGATAACCTAAGCAAGAAATAAAACATAGACTTAGACTAGGATATAGTAATTGGACCAATAGCCCAAAAATTATGAAAATGTGACCAAGCCCTCTAAGAAAGGTAGAATTTTATCTAAAGCAAAGAAAATGCGTAGGAATAAGTCCAAATCCAAGAGAAAAAATAAAATAACATAAATTAGGTGATGATATAATAATGTAATAATAATAAAGATTAGGTTACATTGCATTAAGACAAAAATTTAACAGGTGGTGTGATTCTACATTCATCATTTTGGCAAGTGGCATGATAATACAAGGCTTTAGGACAAAAACATCTATATCCTCCACTCATAATTTTAGCAAGTTGTATGATAATACATGGCATTAGGACAAAACATTCCTATTCCACACAAATAATATCAACCAAATAATGGAGATTCAAGGGCTATAAATTTGCCACCAAAAAAGGCAAACCTATCATACTTGTTTAAGACAAAAGAAAATGGAAATGAATCCCTAAATCAAAGGGACCTTGTCCCATATCTTAAGAACATATTATCATAATTTTCAAAATACAAATCTCCTTTTCCTATGTATATCTTGACTAAGGAAGAGGAAGACAAGAACATAAGTTGTTTGTTTTCCAAAAATTCAACCAAGTGTAATCTAATTGTGATAAGGTAGACCCATGATCATGAAAGGTGAATTATTTGGTGGTCTATATAAGAAAACCCACCCTTACAACATTATAATTTCGTCCAAGTAAGGGAGAGGAAAAAATAGAAGCAAGGTAGAGTGAGGAAAGGAGAGGAAGAAAGGAAGAAAGAGGAAGGAGAAGTCTAGGGGACTAAGTGCTCCATGTAAGTTTAACAATATTTCTTTTTTAAGAAAACTTTTGAAACTTATAATATTTATATGAGATTTTGATCTTAGAACTTTGATAATTGGTAATGATGTTGCTATATCATGTTACATATTGATCTTTCATGTGATGTATGTTTGAATACTTAGACTGGTATAGAAAGTTTTGCATAGGTATGGCTGTGGGTGGCAAAATTTTTAGCTTCTGTGTTTTAATTTCAGGGAATTATCTGTTGGGACTTAAAATAAATGGTTAACATAATAATTAAAGATATATGTGTTATGGATTTTTATCCACTGGAATCATTCAATTTGGAGTCTATATGAGGTATATATGGTCCGATTAGTAAGCAAAGGTCAGAAAATGGTTCATCAGGGAAGAATATGTTAAGATAGCTTTTGTGTTTTAATTTTTGGGAATTATTTGTAGGGTATTAAAATAAATGGTTAACATAAGAATTAAAGATATATGTGTCACAGATTATTGGCCACTGGAATCATTCAATTGGGAGTCCATATGAAATAGATATGGTCCGATTAGTAGGTAGAGTCCAGAACCTATCCAAAAAGAAATAACATGTACATTTAGGGAGTAATATCACCTTGATTTCTTAATATTTCGCTACAAAGTTCAACATAATAGTTTTAGATAATTGTTTTATCTTGAAATTGACACAAAGATCACCTACATCGGAGTTGAATTGAGGGAATTATGCTCTGATTAGTAAGCAAAAGTTAGATATGATGAAAACCTGCATCAAGAAAATAAAGAAATAAAATTAATATTTAAAAAAAAGACGAATCTTATAAATGACTAGTATATGCCGTAGCCATTGCCATTGTATGAACTTCTTACCATCTTAATTGTAAAATTCTGACATTGAAATATTTTATAAAGTGATATTTGAAATGGTTATGTTCATAGCATGATTACTAATGATTTATGGTAATAGTTATATTTTGATGAACATACTTGTTATTGAAAGCATATTTTTGGCTATCATTGTGAAAAGAAAAGAAATGAGCACGGTCACATGGCAATCCGTGTGGTACACCAGTAGAGGATGCCATACCAACGGTAATGATTATGATTATGAGAAAAAAAAAAGAGAAAGTGTACCATGTCGGACGAAACGAGAAAAGCCCGTACCGGAGAGTAGAGGATACTCACCCTGACCGGGGTAGCTTGAAATGAGAATAAGTTGATCGTCATCATATGATATTCTAAAAATAGTTAATCCTATCATACATATCATTACTGTATGATTCTTATGTGCATAGATATAATTCATTCATGTGACCAATGATATTTTCTATAGTTTATACAGCTGAACATGACGTGATGAGCTATATTGATGATGATTTATTATTAAACTTACTGGGATTTAATTATCACTATATTTCCATATCATGTTCAGAAAATTAGTTATGCAGATTTTTCTATAGCTCTGGCTTTTAGTGCACGTTGGATCGAGTACTTTATGTTGGGCAGATCCCAAAAGCAAATAAAATGTTTGTGGTCGAGTTGGCTTAGATCCCGGTGAAGGTGCAACCACCCGCACCTGTATCTTCGGAATTGGTCAACCAGAATAAATAAGATGTAGATTTTTTATGTGTTTGATATGTTGTACGTATGTTTTGATTAATGACATGTATGTGAACTCTGTATTGTATAAATTAAATAAATGTTATATTGAGTTAAGTTGTAACAAGGTAATAACTTCATGGTATTTTTAAAAAAAAATTGATACTAAAAAGGAGTTGTTACATTAAGAACTTTGATGATTTGTCGTGGATGTTGATTTATCATGTTACAAATTATTCTTGCATGTGATGTATGTTTGAATACTTAGGCTGGTGTAGATAGTTATGCATAGTTCTGGCTATGAGCGACAAAAATTTTAGTTCCTGTTTTTGAATTTCTGTGACATTCTGTAGGGAATTAAAATACATTGTTAACATAACAATTATAGATATATGTCTCACGGATTTTTAGCAACTGGAATCACTCAATTTGCATTCCATATGAGGTAAATATGGTCTGATTAGTAAGTAGTGTTCAGAAAATGGTTAATCAGGGAAGAATCTGTTAGGAAAGCTTCCATTTTTGAATTTCTGGGACCATTCTGTAAGGAATTAAAATAACTTGTTAATATAACAATTATAGATATACGTCTCACAGATTTTTAACAACTGGAATCACTCAATTTTAAGTCCATATGAGGTAGATATGGTCTGATTAGTAAGTAGTGTCCAGAAAATGGTTAATCAGGAAAGCATCTGTTAGAAAAGCTTCTATTTTTGAATTTCTGGGACCATTTTGTAGGGAATTAAAATAACTTGTTAACATAACAATTATAGATGTATGTCTCACGGAATGTTATCAACTGGAATCACTCAATTTGAAGTCCATATGAGGTAGATATGGTCTGATTTGTAAGTAGTGTTCAGAAAATGGTTAATCAGGGAAGAATCTTTTAGAAGAGCTTTTATTTTTGAATTTCTGGGACCATTTTGTAGGGAATTAAAATAACTTGTTAACATAACAATTATAGATGTATGTCTCACGGAATGTTATCAACTGGAATCACTCAATTTGAAGTCCATATGAGGTAGATATGGTCTAATTAGTATGTAGTGTTCAGAAAATGGTTAATTAGGGAATAATATGTTAGGAAAGCTTTTGTTTTTGAATTACTGGGACCATTCTGTAAGGAATTAAAATAACTTGTTAACATAACAATTATAGATGTATGTCTCACGGAATGTTATCAACTGGAATCACTCAATTTGAAGTCCATATGAGGTAGATATGGTCTAATTCGTAAGTAGTGTTCAGAAAATGGTTAATCAGGGAAGAATCTTTTAGAAGAGCTTCTATTTTTGAATTTCTGGGACCATTTGTTAGGGAATTAAAATAACTTGTTCACATAACAATTATAGATATATGTCTCACGGATTTTTAACAACTGGAATCACTCAATTTGGAGTCTATATGAGGTAGATATGTTATGATTAGTAAGTAGTGTTCAGAAAATGGTTAATTAGGGAAGAATCTGTTAGTAAAGCTTTTGTTTTTTAATTGCTGGGATCATTTTGTAAGGAATTAAAATAACTTGTCAATATAACAATTATAGATGTACGTCTCAAGGAATTTTATCAACTGGAATCACTCAATTTGAAGTCCATATGAGGTAGATATGGTCTGATTAGTAAGTAGTGTCCAGAAAATGGTTAATCAGGGAAGAATCTATTAGAAGAGCTTCTATTTTTGAATTTCTGGGACCCATTTATAGGGAATTAAAATAACTTGTTCACATAACAATTATAGATATATGTCTCACGGACTCTTAGCAACTGGAATCACTCAATTTGGAGTCCATATGAGGTAGATATGTTCTGATTAGTAAGTAGTGTTCAGAAAATGGTTAATTAGGGAAGAATCTGTTAGGAAAGCTTTTGTTTTTGAATTACTGGGACCATTCTATAAGGAATTAAAATACCTTGTTAACATAAAAAATTATAGATGTACGTCTCACGGAATTTTATCAACTGGAATCACTCAATTTGAAGTCCATATGAGGTAGATATAGTCTGATTAGTAAGTAGTGTTAAGAAAATGGTTAATAAGGGAAGAATCTATTAGAAGAGCTTATATTTTTGAATTTCTAGGACCATTTTGTAAGGAATTAAAATAACTTGTTCACGTAACAATTATAGATATATGTCTCACGAATTTTTAGCAACTAGAATCACTCAATTTGGAGTCCATATGAGGTAGATATGTTCTGATTAGTAAGTAGTGTTCAGAAAATGCTTAATTAGGGAAGAATCTGTTAGGAAAGCTTTTGTTTTTGAATTGCTGGGATCATTTTGTAAGGAATTAAAATAACTTGTTAATATAACAATTATAGATGTACGTGTCACGGAATTTTATCAACTGGAATCACTCAATTTGAAGTCCATATGAGGTAGATATGGTCTGATTAGTAAGTAGTGTTCAGAAAATGGTTAATCAGGGAAGAATATATTAGAAGAGCTTCTATTTATGAATTTCTGGGACCATTTTGTAGGGAATTAAAATAACTTGTTCACATAACAATTATAGATATATGCCTCACGGATTTTTAGCAACTAGAATCACTCAATTTGGAGTCCATATGAGGTAGATATGTTCTGATTAGTAAGTAGTGTTCAGAAAATGCTTAATTAGGGAAGAATCTGTTAGGAAAGCTTTTGTTTTTGAATTGTTGGGACCATTCTGTAAGGAATTATGATAACTGCATTTCACTATAGTTTTCATGCGTTACCCATGATTATTTACTAAATTTTTCTGGTGTTTTAAGCACTTTTTCCCTCTGATTTAATAAAAGGGGATGACTCTTCTAGATATAACATCAGCTACCCATTGCTGCAGCATTTCACTGAGCATATGTGGCAATGATAGCAGAACCACGGGTGATAGAGGGGGAGCTGCCCCCTCTTTCCCGCAATACTCTGATTTTGTTTGATTTAGTGCAGGTGGTAGAGCGGCGTAGCAGAAGCAGCCACCAGTGAGTAGGGGACAGCAGCAGGGGCACTGTAGGCTGTTGGTACAGGACAGCCTCCATTACTGAAAGTGGAGAGGATAAAGCTGCACAACAAGGGCGCCTGCTGCAAAGTAGAAGGAATGGAAGCAACCAGGGTGCTTTTCTGGGACCACAAGGGCTGCCTACAAAAGGCGGAAAAATAGCAAAAGTAAAGGAGGCGTGGGGAGAAAGGAAGAGCACAGAATTGGGTAGAGAAATAACTCCAGAGCCGAGAGTGCTGATAACACCGGGAGGTGTAGCATGAGGGAATAGAGTGATAGTGTAGAAAGGAATTTAGTTTTCTGCTGTGATTTTATTGCTTATCAAAAGAAAAGAAAGAACTGCATTTTGCAATATAGTTTTTATCTCTTAGAATGCATACCAGAGTTTCTGGAATTTTTGTAACAAGTGCACCCATGAGGCTCGGCTAGTTTCCAGCTGGGGTTGCACAAGGGTTGTAATGGACTGAAGCACATTTTTAACGTTAATCCATTTTGCTGCAGTTTTTTTTACATTCAGCTGTAGTTCCTGTAGCTTTTCTTTCCTTAATAACGGAAGTTTGGAGGAAGAAAACCAAGGCCAGCATTCGCTTGGAAGGGTAATGGAGGCTGGAAAAAGGGCTGATTGTAGGGGGGTTACCTCATGTAGGGATATACGGGTACCCCGTTAGTCCATAATGAAATCCATGCACAACTAAGAGGTGAGGACCAAGGCAGGAATGCGTGTCTGAATCTTAGAGTTGTAAGGAATGGCAGTCTGGGAAGACTCCATTCAGGACTGAGTTTAGCACCAGGGACTTTTGCTGCAGCAAAGTCTAGAGCATCTCTGAATGCTGAAGTCCATGGCAACCCCGAGCACCCCAGTTCTCCCCATATATTTTCTTTCCTATTCCCTAATACTTTTCACTTTAGTTACAGAAAAAAAATCAGTCAACCCATGCATATTCCAATTTTTTGAAACAACTTGACATTGCTACAACATTCATACAGCAAAGGTGTCTAGACAGTTTTAGTTCACTCCTCGTGGGACGATACTCACTCATCACTTTATTACTTGGTCACGATATGTTCACTTGTGTACTGACATTGTATTCATCTTTGTCTGAATTACACACAAACGTTCACCAAGTTTTTGGCGCCGTTGCCCCGGAGTGTCAACTTTAAAAATTGTTTTTAGACACTCCGCTGTGTGAAGAATTGTTTGCTTTTACTCTAGTTAAGCAGGTAACACAGTGCATGAGCAGGGCTGACAGAGAACTTCTGCCCCTTGATCCAGAAATAGAAAGAACACTTTTGAGAAGAAGAAGAGGACAGCTAACACACCAGTAGCAGGCAGAAATGGCTAATCAAAATGGAGCAGACAACATGGACGATAGAGATAGGGTCTTAAATGCTTATGTTCAACCAAATCTGAATGGGTTGAACCCGAGCATTGTGAGACCAGAGATTGAGGCTCTACATTTTGAGCTCAAACCAGTAATGTTCCAGATGCTGCAAACTGCTAGGCAATTTAGTGGCATGCCCACTGAGGACCCTCACCTTCATTTAAGAGTATTCATGGAAGTCACAGATGCTTTTAAAATGAATGGTGTAACAGAAAAAGTGCTCAGGCTTAAGATGTTTCCTTATTCATTAAGAGACCAAGCAAGATCCTGGTTGAACTCTCTGCCACCTGACTCTATCGCTAACTGGAGTGATTTGGCAGAAAAATTTTTGCTGAAATACTTCCCGCCTACCAAAAATGCCAGATTGAGAAATGACATCACCTCTTTCCAGCAATTAGAAGGTGAATCTTTGTATGAGACTTAGGAGAGGTATAAAGAGCTATTACGGAGATGCCCACATCATGGAATTCCTTACTACATTCAGATGGAGACCTTTTATAATGGTCTCAATGCCCAAACTCAGACCATAGTAGATGCAGCGGCTAATGGGGCACTCTTGTCCAAAACATATAATGAAGCATATGAGTTGCTCGAAAGAATGGCCAGTAACAACTACCAATGGCCAATGGACAGGGTTCCAAATGGAAAGAAAGCAGCAGGCATGCACAAAGTGAGTGAAGTGACCTCTCTCACAGCCCAGCTAGCCTCGCTAGTCAATGTTTTGAAAAGCCAGCAAGCTACCCGCCCTCAAGCAGCCAATGCAGTCCAGGAAACTAGACCATCTTGTGTATTATGCAATGGATCTCATTTATTTGAAGCTTGTCCCTCAAACCCTGAATCAGTTTGTTTTGTGGGCAATATGAATCGCAATAACAACCCTTACTCTAACACATATAACCCAGGATGGAGGTAACACTCCAATTTCTCCTAGAGCAACTATGGTGCAGGACAAGGGAGCAACTCTGCCCCACAAAGGCCACAGGGTCCACCAGGCTTCCAGCAACAAAGACAACAACCTCAGGAAGCCCACACCTCACTAGAATCCCTGCTGAAGGAGTATATGGCAAGGAATGATGCTCTAATCTAGAGTCAAGCAGCCTCACTGAGGAATCTGGAGACTCAAGTGGGACAGCTTGCCAATGAACTGAAAAGCAGACCCCCAGGGACACTTCCTAGTAATATTGAAGTCCCTAGGAGAGAGGGGAAAGAACACTGCAAGGCTATAGCCCTGAAGAGTGGGAAGACAGTGGATACACCAAAAGTAAGAGGGCAAGACCAGACAGACTCCACTGCACCCCTGGAGAACAAAAATGACGAGAAGACGCAAAGGGAGGAGATAAGCAAGGAAGAAACCATCTCTGGAGAGAATGCTGCAGTCATGCCACAGCAAAAAGTGTCAACTTTGCCGCAGCAGGGCATGCAGTAACCCAAGTTACCTCCCGCTTTCCCTCAGAGATTTCAGAAGCAACAGAATGACCAGCAATTTAGAAGGTTCTTGGATGTCCTGAAATAGCTACACATCAATATTCCTCTGGTGGAAGCACTGGAACAGATGCCCAATTATGTGAAGTTCATGAAGGACATTCTGACAAAAAAAAGGAGGTTTGGCGAGTTTGAGACCGTTGCTCTCACAAGAGAATGCAGTGTTGTGCTGCAAAATAAGTTGCCACCCAAACTTAAAGATCCAAGCAATTTCACCATACCTTGTTCAATTGGAAACCAGTATTTTGGCAAGGCACTTTGTGATTTGGGACCAAGCATCAACCTTATGCCAATGGCCATCTTTAAAAAGCTAAGAATTGGAAAAGCTCGGCCTACCACAGTTACATTGCAATTAGCAGACAGATCCATTGCCCACGCAGAGGGAAAAATAAAGGATGTCCTGGTTAAGGTGGATAAGTTCATCTTCCCAGTAGACTTCATAATTCTGGATTATGAAGCTGATGCAGAAGTACCCATTATATTAGGCAGACCGTTCCTAGCAACTGACTGGACACTCATTGATGTTCAGAAGGGTGAATTAACTATGAGAGTACAGGATGAGCAGGTTACATTCAATGTGCTCCAGACCATGAGGTTTGCCAATGAAGAAGAGGAATGTGCTGTGGTGTCAATGATAGACACGTTAGCATCACAACTGGAAAAATGTTGCAAGGAGCCATCACCAGCAACGTGGACAGACCACTCAGAGTCCGAAGGAGAAGATGAGAAGGAATGGGCCTGGATTGATGTCAGTTAAGGCTTCAGAAAGAAGGAGCCACTGTTCGAAACCAAGCCAGATTCAAGGCTGCTGAAGGCATCAGTGGAAGAACCACCAGCCCTGGAGATGAAGCCTCTGCTAGCTCACCTTAAGTATGCATATCTAGGAGAAACAACCACTCTTCTTGTGGTTATCTCAGCACTTCTGACAGAGGAACAAGAGGAGAAATTGGTCCTGACACTAAAGAAATTCAGAAAGGCCATTGGCTGGACACTTACTGACATTAAGGGAATCAGTCCCTCATTCTGCATGCATAAGATCCTTTTGGAAAGAAATGAAAAAGGGTCCATTGAACCCCAGCGAAGGCTTAACCCAATAATGAAGGAGGTGGTGAAGAAGGAGATCATCAAATGGCTGGATGCTGGAATCATTTACCCCATATCAAATAGCTATATTATTGCTTCCTGGATGGGTACTCAGGGTATAACCAGATTGCCATAGCACCAGAAGATCAGCATAAGACCACATTCACATGCCCTTATGGTACCTTTGCATTTCGAAGGATGCCATTTGGGCTGTGCAATGCTCCAGCAACATTCCAGCGATACATGATGGCAATATTCATAGAAATGGCTAAACAGTTTGTGGAAATCTTTATGGATGATTTCTCAGTTTTTGGAGACTCCTTCGACCTATGCTTGGGAAACCTTGCTAAAGTCTTGCAAAGGTGTGAGGAGACAAACTTGGTGCTAAACTGGGAAAAGTGCCAGTTTATGGTAAAGGAGGGAATTGTGTTGGGGCATAAGGTATCGCAGAAAGGACTTAAGGTGGACAAGGCCAAGGTGGAAATTATTGAGAAACTGCCTCCCCCCACCTCGGTCAAGGGCATTCAGAGCTTCTTGGGACATGCAGGATTTTATAGGAGGTTCATTAAGGACTTTTCTAAGGTTGCCAAACCGCTATGCAGCTTGCTAGAGAAGGATAGAACCTTTTGTTTTGATGAAAGCTGCATGACAGCATTCTACGATTTCAAGCAGAAATTGAGCACAGCCCCGATCATCGTGGCACCAAACTGGACCTCCCCATTTGAGCTGATGTGTGATGCTAGTGAAATAGCACTGGGAACTGTCCTCGGACAGCGCAAAAATAAGTTGTTTCACTCTATTTGCTATGCTAGCAAAATGCTGCAAGGTGCCCAGCTGAACTACACTGTGACAGAGAAGGAATTGCTTGCTGTAGTGTTTACCTTTGAGAAATTCAGAGCATATCTGGTAGGAGCAAAGGTGATAGTGCACACAGACCACTTTGCCATCAAACACTTGGTCAGAAAGAAGGATTCCAAACCGAGGCTCATTCGGTGGGTGCTTTTGCTTCAAAAGTTTGTTCTAGAGATCAAAGACAGGAAGGGGACTGAAAACCAAGTGGCAGACCATCTCTCCAGGTTGGAGGAGCACAGCTCGGGAGCAGAGGCTATCAATGAAAGATTCTCGGATAAGCAACTCTATCTCATGTCCCAAGTTAATGTGCCATGGTATGCTGACTATGTGAATTACCTCGTGAGTGGAATGCTCCCACCAGACCTGACATGGCAGCAGAAGAAAAAATTTCTGCATGAAGTCAACTCCTACTACTGGGATGAACCCTATCTTTACAAGCAATGTGCTGACCAGATGATAAGGAGGTGCATACCCAATGAAGAAACGGAGCAAATCCTGCAACAATGCCACGCTTCTCCTTATGGAGGTCATTTTGGAGGAATTAGGATAGTAAACAAAGTGCTGCAGGCAGGTTTTTATTGGCCCTCCTTATTCAAGGACTCCCACTCTTATGCAAGGCAATGTGACCGGTGCCAGAGAACAGGAAATATATCTCGCAGGCATGAAATGCCCCTAAACAACATCCTAGAGGTGGAATTATTTGATGTCTGGGGCATAGATTTCATGGGACCATTCCCCTCAAGTTTTGGCAACCAATACATCCTTGTAACTATAGATTATGTCTCAAAGTGGGTGGAAGCCAGTGCATCTTAGACCAATGAAGCCAGAGTCATGACTAGATTCCTGAAGAGGAATATCTTTACAAGGTTTGGAACCCCCAGAGCCATCATCAGCGATGGAGGAACCCATTTCTGCAATAGGCAGTTCAAGGCACTACTGGCCAAATACGGAGTAAGACACAAGGTAGCAACCCCCTATCATCCACAAACAAGTGGGCAGGCTGAAGTCTCCAACAGAGAGATCAAGAGAATTTTGGAAAAAATAGTAAGTCCTACGAGGAAGGATTAGTCCTCAAGGTTGGATGATGCACTTTGGGCATATAGAACAGCCTATAAGACACCTCTGGGCATGTCACCTTACAGGTTGGTATTCGGGAAGGCTTGTCATCTCCCAGTAGAGCTGGAACATCGAGCATATTGGGCAGTGAAGAAACTAAACTGGAACCTGGATGCTGTAGGGGAGAAAAGGATGCTGCAGCTAAATGAGTTGGACAAATTTCGGGGGCAAGCCTATGAGAATGCCAAACTATACAAGGAGAAAGCAAAGCAATGGCATGACAAGAAGATACAAACCAGAAACTTTGAAGTGGGACAGAAAGTACTACTGTACAACTCCAGGCTAACCTTGTTTCTTGGGAAGTTGAAATCACGATGGTCTGGACCCTTTCGTATAAGCAAGGTCTTCCCATTTGGGACGATTGAATTGGAAGAAGAGAAGGAAGGAAGGACATTCAGGGTCAATGGGCAAAGAGTCAAGCATTATCTGGGGGGTGATATGGAGAGACAACACACTTCCATTCAGCTACAAGAGGATTAAACAGAAGGGAAGTCAGGCTGAAGACTCTAAAACAAGCGCTCATGGGAGGCAACCCATATTCAAATTTGTTATTATTTAAGTTAATAGTTTTAAGATAAATTTAGATCAAGAACCTAATAGCTTTTGTGGTTGATACGCAGGTTAGGAAGCAAGAAGTTGCAGAACCAGTTTTTGTTTTGCTGTAGCAACATAACACTAAAGGCAATCCCTGTTTGCTATAGCAGAACTGGTAACAAGCACTCTATGCTGCAACAGGAATTTTTTTTTGGCCCACAGCTTGCTGAAGCATTGCTCTAGTATTGCTGCAGCAACACAGTCAGCTTTAAGCCAAGGGTTCCCCTCTGCCATGCTTCGGCAGTTTAAAAAAAAAATAGTGGGCGGGAAAACTGGCAAAAGGCCATAAGACACCTACGGTCTTTAAACCTCTGCAACTTCCAACCCATTTCTTCCGAGAGTTAACGCACCCACGCTGTCACCTCTGCAACTTCCCCTCTCATCTCACCTCTCCCGAGTTCCAAGCCCTGCAACCCTCTCACCTCCTTCGTCCCAGAAAACCCCAACCTTCAACCCTTCGAACCAAGCATGCTGAGAATCAAGACAGTGGCCAGGAAGGCAAGCAAGGTGAAGAAATTCACTTCTGAAGAAAACAAGAAGAGGCATGACGATGAAATCGTGCACAGAAACTTCTGTGCCGAGAAGGGGTTTACCTTCACCTTCGCTGGCGATTTAGGGTGCCAATGTACGTTGGCACGGTGGTAAAACAGAGGGATTGGGAAAATTTTGCAAGCCATCCACCAACGGCCCTCATTCCACTGGTTCGGGAGTTCTATGCGAACTTCTCCCCAGAAACGGAAAAATGAGTGAGAGTTCGGGAAACGAAGGTCCGTTTTGACCAAGCTACTATCAACAAAGCCTACAATTTTCCCGACGAGGAGGATAACTACGAGGGCTATCTGCAAAGTCTGTAGGATGAAGACTGGGAAGTAATGCTCACCCGGGTGTGCCTTCCTGGACCTACCTGGGATAAATCTCCCCAGGGCTCGACCATTGTAAATCGAATCTCCTTGGTGTCGGCAACAAAGGTCTGGTACCATTTTCTCAAGACCCGTCTCCTGCCTTCCACCCACGGGCAGACTGTGAGCAGAGAAAGAGTAGCAATGGTGGATGCGCTCATACTCGGCCGGCCACTCAACGTTGGCCGCATTATAAGTGACCAAATCAGAGCCTGTGCCGGCCGAAAGAAGGGAAGCCTTCTCTTTCCTTCCCTCATCACCACCATGTGCAAAAATCATGGAGTACCAGTCTCCATTGACGAAGAGGTCTTAAAGGACACCACTCCCATCACCCCTACCACCATTGCTCACATTGTTCTGGAGAAAGCAGCCCAGCACCCACCAGCTGCCTCTTGGGATCCCCCACCAACTACTAGTCCATCTGCTTCCTCCTCTGCCACTCCGCCAACTGACAAGGCCATTTAGCATCTGCTGCAGCAACAATCCACACTCCTTAGACAGCAAGCACAGTTGCTGCAGCACCAGCAAACCTTCTGGCAATATGCACAAAAAAGGGACTTTGCCCTCCACACCACTCTGGAGCAAAATTTCAAGCAATTTTTCCCATTCCCAGAGTTTCCAACTGCCCTACTCCATGCCACCTTTGAGGAGTCAGCCCCAGCACCAGGAACACAAGCAGAGCACCCTAAGGACTCTGAAGGAGCCTCCTCTAGCAAGGAGCCCTATCCTGAGCCCCACCAGACACCAGAGGAAACTGTGTCCTCTAATGACGATGAGCCCATTGCCAAAAAGGCAGCAGTACTACGCAAAGGAAAGGCCCCACAACAATCAACACAGAGGAGGAGTGGGCTCAGAAGCTCCTCGAAATCTTCTGGGGGTCAATGACCCTAGGGTGCTGCAGCATACCTGCTAGCACCCTCAGGAAAGTTCCCTCAACCCTTTTTCCTTCTCTGCTGTATTTGGAATTCCTTTGTTTCTATTTCTGTTTGTGGGTATATTTTGTTTTCTGGCCATTGCATCAGCAGTGAGGACACTGCTCAACTTAAGTTTAGGGGGGTGTGTGATATAATTGTCTGGTGGGAATAATGTTGCTGGAGCATATCACTTTTGTGTTTGGATTCATTGCTGTAGCAGTACTGTGGCACTTTTGCATTTTGTTTTATTGCTGGAGCATTTTGCATGATTAGTTCTGTTGTTCATCTAGGTGTTTGTTTATATTGCTGCCCACTTGTGTCTTTATCCACTCGTGTTGAATGAGTCTGTCCCAGTAATCACTGAGTTTGATTGAGTTGAATACAGTTTTATTTGTTCAAAAAAAATAGAGAGAAAAGAGGGTGGAATAGCTGCATATTCTGCTGAAAGTTTTAGGATGCTCCATGAGGAGGATTGGAAATCAGAATAGGGAACCTACAGCCTCACCCCATCACACAGCACCCTCTTCTTATAAGCACTGGATCATGGGCAGCTTGCCCAGCAGAGAATTTGGTGATCTTTCAGAAAGAGGTCCTTAGTCTTAGAGCTAGTATTGAGAGCTTCCTGTAGAATTATAAAAGAGGCAGACACATAGGGGCATAAAGGCTTAAGTTTGGGGGAGGGGAGTAGAAAATAAAGAAAAATATGGACACTCAAATGCTCTGTAATTCCTTAGTAACCAGGGGTGTGCATGAGCCCCATGTGTACCTTTGTGTAAAACAGGGACAAAGAGTGGACACTCCAATGCTCTGTAATTCCTTAATAACCAGGGGTGTGCATGAGCCCCATGTGCACCTTTGTGTAAAACAGGGACGAAGAGTATGAGTGGGAAGCAATTGAAGAGTGATAAGGCTGAGTAACCGGGTGCCTGCATTGAACATGTTGGCATTCGCGTCAAAAAGTTGTAATGACCTCCGCTAAAATAATAATAATAATAATAATAATAATAACAGTAAAAGAAGAAATTCAGTAAGCTGCCCCACTTCCCCATACGTACTACCCTGTCTGTACCTATGTTGAATGCCAGCTTAACCTAGGAAAGGAAGCTCAAAATATTAGCATAAAAGTCTTAAGAACTCTAGCTGTTTTTTACCCAAGTAACTCCTAGACAAAACTGTCCATATCACACACACACAAATTCAAAGAAGGTGTTTGCCGAGATTGGGAGAAAGATTTGTGGTATCCTTTGTATGAGGGCAATCTTGAGAGTTGAGAGCTTTCAGCAGAGCCATGGAGTCTGACATGAGAAAAGCCTGGAACTGCCAGGTGTTTAGTTTGTAGTGAGCAGTGTAGGCTGCTTGCGGACAAGCAATCCTTTAAGTTTGGGGGGATTTGATAACTGCATTTCACTATAGTTTCCATACGTTACCTATGATTATTTACTGAATTTTTCTGGTATTTTAAGCACTTTTGCCCTTTGATTTAATAAAAGGGGATGACTCTTCTAGATATAACATCAGCTGCCCATTGCTGCAGCATTTCCCTGAGCATATGTGGCAATGATAGCAGAACCGCAGGTGATAGAGGGGGAGCTGCCCCCTCTTTCCCGCAATACTCTGATTCTGTTTGATTTGGTGCAGGTGGTAGAGCGGCGCAGCAGAAGCAGCCACCAGTGAGCAAAGGACAATAGCAGGGGCACTGCAGGTTGTTGGTACAGGACTGCCTCCACTATTGAAAGTGGAGAGGATAAAGCTGCACAACAAGGGCGCCTGCTGCAAAGCAAAAGGAATGGCAGCAACCAGGGCGCTTTTCTGGGACCACAAGGGCTGCCTACAAAAGGCGGAAAAATAGCAAATGCAAAGGACGCGTGGGGAGAAAGGAAGAGCACAGAATTGGGTAGAGAAATAACTCCAGAGCCGAGAGTGCTGATAACACCGGGAGGTGCAGCATGAGGGAATAGAGTGATAGTGTAGAAAGGAATTTAGTTTTCTGCTGTGATTTTATTGCTTATCAAAAGAAAAGAAAGAACTGCATTTTACAATATAGTTTTTATCTCTTAGAATGCATACCAGAGTTTCTGGAATTTTTATAACAAGTGCACCCATGAGGCTCGGCTAGTTTCCAGCTGGGGTTGCACAAGGGTTGTAATGGACTGAAGCACATTTTTAACGTTAATCCATTTTGCTGCAGTTTTGTTTACATTCAGCTGTAGTTCCTGTAGCTCTTTTTTCCTTAATAATGGAAGTTTGGAGGAAGAAAACCAAGGCCACCATTGACCTGGAAGGGAAATGGACGCTGGAAAAAGGGCTAATTATAGGGGGGATACCTCATGTAGGGATATACGGGTACCCCGTTAGTCCATAATGAAATCCATGCACAACTAAGAGGTGAGGACCAAGGCAGGAATGCGTGTCTGAACCTTGGAGTTGTAAGGAATGGCAGTCTGGGAAGACACCATTCAGGACTGAGTTTAGCACCAGGGACTTTTGCGGTAGCAAAGTCTAGAGCATCTCTGAATGCTGAAGTCCATGGCAACCCCGAGCACCCCAGTTCTCCCCATATATTTTCTTTCCTATTCCCTAATACTTTTCACTTTAGTTACAGAAAAAAATCAGTCAACCCATGCATATTCCAATTTTGTGAAACAACTTGACATTGCTACAACATTCATACAGCAAAGGTATCTAGACAGTTTTAGTTCACTCCTCGTGGGATGATACTCACTCATCACTTTATTACTTGGTCACGATACGTGCACTTGCGTACTGACATTGTATTCATCTTTGTATGAATTACACACAAACGTTCACCAAATTAAAATAACTTGTTAACATAACAATTATAGATGTATGTCTCACGGAATTTTATCAACTGGAATCACTCAATTTGAAGTCCATATGAGGTAGATATGGTCTGATTAGTAAGTAGTGTTCAGAAAATGGTTAATCAGGGAAAAATCTATTAGAAGAGCTTTTATTTTTGAATTTTTGGGACCATTTTTTAGGGAACTAAAATAACTTCTTCACATAAAAATTATAGTTATATGTCTCACGGATTTTTAGCAATTGGAATCACTCAATTTGGAGTCCATATGAGCTAGATATGGTCTGATTAGTAAGTAGTGTTCAGAAAATGCTTAATCAGGGAAGAATCTGTTAGGAAAGTTTTTGTTTTTGAATTTCTGGGACTATTCTGTAAAGAATTAAAATAACTTGTTAACATAACAATTATAGCGATACGTCTCATCGATTTTTAGCAACTCGAATCACTCAATTTGGAGTCCATATGAGGTAGATATGGTCTGATTAATAAGTAGTGTTCAGAAAATAGTTAATCAGGGAAGAATCTATTAGAAAAGCTTCTATTTTTGAATTTATGGTAACATTCAGTAAGGAATTAAAATAACCTATTAACATACAAATTGTATATTTATTTCTCATGGATTTTTAGCAACTAGAATCACTCAATTTGGAGTCCATGTGAGGTAGATATGGTCTGATTAGTAAGCAAAGGTTAGAAAATGGTTAATCAGGGAAGAATATGTTAGGATAGCTTTTATGTTTTATTTTCTAGGAACATTCTGTAGGGAATTAAAATAAATAGTTAACATAACTATTATTGATATATGTGTCTCGAATTTTTAGCCCCTGGAATAACTTAATTTGGAATTCAAATGAGGGAGATATGGACAGATTAGTAGGTAAAGGTCAGAACCTATCTGAGAGAAACTAACCTGTACTTTGAGGAAGTAATATCACCTTGATTTCTTAATATTTTGCTAAACTGTTTAACATAATAGTTTTAGATAATTGTTTTATCTTGAAATAGACACTAAGATCACCTACATCGGAGTTCAATTGATGGAGTTATGCTCTGATTAGTAAGAGAAAGTTTGATATGATGAAAACCTGCATCAAGAAAATAAAGAAATAAAATTAATAATTAAAAAAGAAGGCGAATCTTATAAATGACTAGTATATGCCATAGCCATTGCCATTGTATGAACTTCTTACCATCTTAAGTGTGAAATTCTGACATGGAAATAATTTATAAAGTGATATTTGAAATAGTTATGTTCATGACATGATTACCAATGATTTATGGTAATAGTTATATTTTGATGAACATACTTGTTATTGAAAGCATATTTTTGGCTATCATTGTGAAAAGAAAAGAAATGAGCACGGTCACATGGCAATTCGTGTGGTGCACCAGTATGGGACGCCCTACCAACGGTTATGATCATGTTAATAAGAAAAGAAAGAGAAAGTAAGCCATGTCGAACGGAGCGAGAAAAGCCCATGCCGGAGAGTAGAAAATACTCACCCTGACTGGGGTAGCTTGATATGAGAATAAATTGATAGTCATCATATGATATCCTAAAAAATATTGTTTATGCCATACATGTTATAATTGTACAATTTTCATGTGCATGGATAAAGTGCATTCATGTGACCTAAAGATATTTTCTGTAGTTTATACAGATGGACATGACATGATGAACTATATTGATGGTAAATTATGATTTATTGTTGAACCTACTAGGATTTAATTCTCACTATATTTCCATATCATGTTCGGAAGAATAATTATGCAGATTTTCTCAATGACACTTATTATTTCCGTACGGTTGATCGAGGTGCCCTACCTTGTGCAACTACCAGTTATATCAGATGTATCTGTAGTAGATGTGATTGAGATTCTAGTGGAGGTGCTGCCACCCGCACCAGTGTCCCCGAAAATAGTCGACGTAGATGATTAGAGCTAATATGTATCTTTGTACAAATGTTTGTAAAATAATGGTGTCTAATTTGTAAAATAATGGTGTGTATGGAAACTCAGTATTGTATCACTATTAATAACAATTATGGTTGGTTAAAGTAATTATTATTACTAGTTAAGTGGTTAGAATTAAAGCAGTAATAACTTCATGGAATTTTACAAATATAAAAAAAAAATTTGTTACATCTACATAAATGGAGTTGTTACAGATACGAGGCACCATATCCAATACATTTGGGTGCCATGTGTGACTACCATACAATTTAAAAATAATAATGTAAATTATTTCTAAATATAACCTCATGCACCCTAAAACGATCCAATCTAAATTGTATCACTATATGTCATGCTAAGCATGGTTATGCACCAACTGTGTAGCCCACTTGTTGCAATGACAAATAATAACAACTATGAGGTTGAACATAAAGCTTTCTTAGAATATTTAGGAGAAAAGCCAGCCTAGGTGCTAGGTAAGGGATTTGATCCCAAGCCCACAAATGCAGTAGAATCATACATCCACCTATTTTAGTTGATTAATGGCCGAACACAACTTACGGTACAAGAAAGCCAAGATAGTTAAACCCTAATTGTACATACTAGCTTCATCTAGGTTCACCAACAATGTAAGGTACATCAGGTGAACTAGATTGTTGGTCTTGTCTAGGATAAACCATCCACTTATCAATCCGAAGATATAGATACATAGTATTGTAGATGGTCATCTAGTGTGTTGATAGGAATGTTCCCAAAAATATTATGGAGCCATAACTAAACCTTAAACCACGTAAATAATTAGCAGGTGGCACCTATCCCAATAGATCCATGTATATCTACACCCAGTCTATACTCATATAATATAGCTTATGACAAAAGCTACCATCGATGAAAAGTAGCAATTATAAGACAACATCTTAAAGAGTGATTGTACATTCTCTTTGAGGAGTGTGAAATGTGTGTGTCTTTGGTCTCCAACTCACCACAAAGGAAAAAATAAGGTGTTGGTCAACTTGTATGGGACAGATGCCAAATACCCTTAAAAAATTAACCTCATAAACAAGTGGACAATCTACCATGGGAGGTCCAGGGAAAGGTCTTGAACATTTAGTTGGTCCAGAAAATATAGCCTAGCTACAAAGGCAAATCAAAAGAATATCATATATTACTAGAGTTAACAATAGTTAAAGAAATACAAGTATAGTAATAGTGTTTTGTATGTCCATGACACACGACCTTTGAGTAATTACTGGACTGAAGTCTTAATATAGAATAATTTTATGGACTTAGTCTCATTGCTTATGCATATTGTCCAATGGTGTCCATGATAACAACTAACTAAGACTTAACTACTATATCATTGGTATCAACATTTGATACTAACTTAAACAATATTATACAGAAACGATAAATGATAAACAATTTGTAATCATATTTTTTATGTAAATAGTTGTTGGAGTCTCAAAACAGCACAAATTTCAACATATCAAATTTCTTGCAGAAATAATGACATTAAATTTTGACTTGTGAAAATTTTATTTTTAATATTTACATAAAGTTTTGAATTTAATAACCATTAAAATTCACTAAATATTTCTTCTAATTATTTAGTAATTTCATTTGGAGGTAAAGTTTTTCATTTTTAAACTTTTACTTTTGGTAAGCATTTATTTATTGCTTGATTTTCATTTTTCAATTGACATGATTTTGAATTAATTTGCTTCTTTTTTTACATTGAAAAGGACAAGAATGAAAATTAATTCTCGCTGAGATATTTGTGGCCAAGTATTGATATGTTAGGAAGCCATTCTCGAAAAGTTATGGAGGCACACATTCCTTTCATGAGAATTCTCTTAAGTATAGTTTACTCCAGTTAATCAAAAGTTCACATATTATCATAAATAATACATAAAAGATGTCCTAATTCCTTTAGTATTTCTTTTGCAATCTCATACAAATCTCTAAATTCTTGAATCTGGGGTACAATTGGTATCACTTTCTCTTCCATGGCTAGCACTTTATCTTTTATTTTCACAAGGGTGACCTATGATCCTTGTGTAAGCACTTGATTCATTTGTTGTATTCTCGCAATTTGACTGGTTTCCTATACTAACCAAGCTCACAAATTCTTCTTCTAACTTCCCAACTGCGAAATGTGCATCTTTTTTCATTTCTTCATCATCCATTAATTGTCTCTTGTCTTTTTGTAGCCTTTCTATCTTCTTTTCTTTCTTATCCATTCATTGGGGGTACATATCTATACCATCTTTGCAAGCTCTTGCACATTTAGTGTAAGACCTTTACTTTGGGTTTAGGCTGAGTTATACAAGTAAGATAGATCTCCTTGTTTTCCTCTTCCATACTTTGGATTTCACTTGCTAAATTCTCACATTCTTCATCTCTCTTCCTTTTTTCTCTAACTACTCTTTCAAGGTTTCTATTTACTTCCTCTAAATAGATAGCCTTGCGAATGCGATACTCCTCATAATCTCTAGGTTTATTTCTAAAAATTAAGAACGTTTAAGACCCATCATACGATGAAGAATTATACCTTTACCTCTTTCTTTGAACCACTTTTCATATTCACCCTAGCATCTTATTCTGCTAGACCAACATCATAAGGACTCTTGAAGTTCATGTTTTCCCATGGTTAATGAACTTTCCACAATAGATTTTCATCCATATGCCTGTGACATTCAAACTCTACCTCCATTAATGGCTTTGTTATTGGGATGTATTTTTGCTAATAGTATTGGCATAACACCATTGCTGGGTTATAAGATATGCATTCCCTAGTGTTCAAAAGAGTTACACATTTGAACTCTCCATCCCATAGCATGATTCTTTTTATAACAACCCAAGGCAAAGTGCACTTATAAGTTTTAGAATTGAGTAAATACACAATTTAATTCTTAAATTTACTAAATTATTATAATTTAGTTCCTCAATTTAAGTTATTGCACATTTTAATCTCCAAATTTATCAAATGTCAGACAGTTTAGTCTTTCTATTATCTCTACACTAGCTATTTACTAAACTGGCTCGTTAAGTGCCTACGTGGCATGTTAAATGTCAACTAAGTGTGCCACATTAGCACTGACTTAACTTAAAAAAAAAGTAAACACACAATTTAATATTTAAATTTATTTTGTCCCTACTATTTAATCATGAATTTACTATGTCCTTACAATTTAGTCCCTAAATTAAGGTCATTGCACAATTTAATCTTCAAATTTATCAAATGTTAAACAATATAGTCCTTCTGTTATTTTTATCTTAATCGTTTACTGATGTGACCTATTAAGTGCTTGCCTAGTACATTTATGCTAACTAATCATGACACATCAGCATTGACTGATAACTCTAATTCATTAGAATTTCTCTATGCTTTTCGAAGGTCAATTACTCTGCATTTTGATTTATTAGCACTCATGCTCCCTGATTTAATAGTATGTTTTGCCTCCCATGAATATAAGTCCACCCATTACGTTTGCTACAAAAATTTAGTATGCATGCATAGCAAAACAGGCAGCAAACCAAGTGATATTGGGTGATCTTGATCCTTTTAATATGATGCATATGATGGAAAGTTGACCGTTTGTGTTATGTTGCAGGTGGCAGTGTGTCAAGGCTGCTGCAGCAGGTGCGGCCACTACCCAGCATGGAAAAAGGGAGCACCCAGTTGACATAACAGAATGCTGGGAGGCACAGGGACTGTCTCCACAACTGGAAGTAGAGGGAAATCTACTGGCAGATGTGCAGGCCAAAAAGTAAGAAGAATTGCAACAAACCAGGCCGTCACACTGGGACCACAATACTTGTCTATAAAAGGCATGGAGCAAGGAAGAAAAATAGACACGCAAGAGGATGAGAGGAAAATGGAAAAAAAAGAAGCCTAGAAAATCCCTGACGGGAATTGGCTGTGAGGATACATTCTTGCTCAGGACGAACCAACCCTGCAGGGTGAAGCACTAGATGAGAAGAAGATGACCCCTGTTGAGGATTCCCTTCCTCTCTTTTTGTGCTTTATCATTTTAGCGCTGAATAGTATTTTTTTTCTTTTAATTGTATTACTCTGCACTGCATGATGGTTATCCTGATGCTTGTAATCAGTTTGGATATGAGGCTAGGCTAAGTTTCCAGTTAGGGTTGTAGACGGGTTACAGTGAACACATGCACATTTTGATTTATAAATGATTTTGCTACAGCATTGCTTTTGTCATTCAACTGCTTTTGCATTTCTTAACTTTTTTTGTTAACTGAAATTTAATAGTAGAAGGCTGAGGCTAACAATGACTTGGAAGGGTAGTGGAGGCTGGAAAAAGGGTTGGATGTATGGGCACAACTAATGTAGGAATATATGGTTGTCCCATTTAACCCAATAGTTATGACTTCAAGCAAAAATCTGGGGCTTGGCTTCATACAGGAATGTAGGACTGAATCCCAGGGGTACATGGGATGGTAGTATGGAAAGAACCCATTCAAGAGAAAACTAGGCACTTGAGCAATTGCTATAGCAATTACTAGATCAAAATGAGTGCAGAAGTTCATGCCAATCCAAAAGCAACCCTAGTTCACCTAAGATCTATTTTTTCACAACCTAGTGTAGCTTAACTTGTTCAAAGTCTTGTTTAGTTTTGTTCACTCTTATTTGCACTCAAACCTTGAAATTTATAACCCAACAAAATTTTACTACAACATTTCACGAGTCAGAATTTTATAGTAATCTTTAGTACACTTCCTTGTGGGACGATACTCACTCATCATTATATTACTTGGCCACGATACGTGTACTTGCATTCGGACATTGCATAAATACTTTTGCAACCAACATTGACTCATCCATAAACTTTCAAAATGAAATTGTTTTCTTAACCTCATACAATGTTGTTTGCTTCAAGTTGTTGAACTAACTGTTGCATTCATTTTGCGAGCAATAGAAAATGTGGAAGTATTCAAAGAAAAAGGTGACCATCGTAAATGTATTTACAATTCAATGTAAAATTTCTTTATTCAATCAACTATTTAGCAGTAGGATGATAATATATTACATAAGTTAAAGAATATTTTTCCCAATCCCTAAAGAAAAAAATGATATATATCAAGTAAAAGGATCTACAAGGAAAGAAGTATCTTATTAGAATACACAATAGCATTCAAACATGATCACAAGGGTTAATGATAACTTTAATTTTTTTAGAGTTTCTCTATTCTTTTCTTGGGCTGTTTACTTTACATTTTGTTTGATTAGCATTAATTCTCCCCTGATTTAATATTATGTGTGTGCCTTTCATGAGTATATGACCACCCATTATGTTTGCTGTGAAATTCAGTATGCATACATGGCAATTGAGGCAGCAAACCAAGAGATTGTGGCCCTACTAATATGGTGAATATGATTGGAAGCTGATCCTTTGTGATACGCTGCAGGTAGGAGTGACTCATGGCTCCTACAGTAGGTGCAACCACGACTAACCATCAAGGAAAAAGCAGCGCATCGCTGACACAGCAGAACACTGGGATGCAAAGGAACAAAAACTGTCTCCACTACTGAAAAGGGAGAAAAAGGCACAAGCAGAGGTAAGGCCAAGAAAAAGGGAAAAGAATGTTGCAGCTTAAGCCATTTCAAAGGGACCACAAGGCTTGTCTATAAAAAGCAAAAAAGAGAAAACAAAAAGGGAGACACAGAGTGACAAAAAAACAGAGAGAGAAAAAGCCCATAAATCCCTAATGGGAGTGGGTTGTATGAGGCACTGTCCATTAGGAAGAACCAACCCTACAAGAGGAGCTGTTGGATGCGATGAAGGGGACTCCTTTTGAGAATTTCCTTCTTCTCTTCCTGTGCTTTATTGTTTAGGATTAACTGTGTTTTGATACTTGTAAATAATTTGGATATGAAGCTTAGCTAAGCCTCCAGCTAGGGGTGTAGACGGGTTGTAGTGAACTCATGCACGTTTTAATACATAGACGATTTTGCTTCAGCATTGCTTTTGTCATTCAGCTCCTTTTGCATTTCTTTAACTTCTTCTATTAACTAAAACTGAATAGTTGAAGGCTAAGGCTAACACTGGCCTGGAAGGGTGGTGGAGGCTGGAAAAAGTTTGGATGTGTGGGTTGGTCGAAAGATCAAGGCACAACTAATATAGGAATATATGGTTGTCTTATATGACCCAATAGTTGTGACTTTAAGCATACTTCTGGGGCTGGGATTTATGCAGGAATGTATGTCTGAACCTCTGGAGTGCATGGAATGGTAGTCTGGAAAGAACCCATTCAAGAGAAACTGGGCACTTGAGCAATTTCTATAGCAATTTCTAGAGCAAAATGAGTGTAGGAGTTCACGACAACCTTGAAGCAACCCTAGTTTACCTAATATCTGTTTTTCCGTAACCTAGTGTATCTAAACTTGTTTCAACCCTTGTTTAGTTTTGTTTAGTCTTATTTGCACTTGAATCTTAAATCTTGTGAACCAACAAAATTTTGCTACAGCATTTCATGAGTCAAGAAGTTTTATAGTAATTTCTAGCACACTTCCTTGTGGGATGATACTCATTCATCATTATATTACTTGGTCACGATACATGCACATGCGTTCGGACATTGCATAAATACTTTGCAACCAACAGTTAACCAATACATATTAACTATAAATCTTTCAACATTAAAAGAACTGAATTAGAGCAAAAAGTATAAGAACTAGCACAACACTGAACAAGAAAGGATTAAAAAGGTTAAAATAATAGTCTATGCTTATAACTTTCTATAATATCACTTGGCCTCAAACTAACCACCTATGGTTGTTAATATCACATATTCAAAATTAACTTTCTTATTTTTAATCATAAAAAACTTATTAGAATAATTTTATAGTAAGGGGGTGTTTTGCGGTGTTGTCTTTTGAAGCCAAAAAAAGGGATTTTTCAAAGGATAAGAAGGAAAATAAAGTGGAAAACAAAATATTTTGAATTTTTTTGAGTTAGCGCTGATGTAGCATAATTAGTTGTCATTTAACATGCTATTAGACACTTAACAGACTACATCACAAGCAATTAGTGTGAAGATAACAAAAGAATTAAATTGTTTGACTTTTGGTGAATTTAGTGACTAAATTGTGTAATGACTTAAATTCAAGGGTTAAATTGTAGGGATTTAATAAATTTAGGGACTAAATTGTGTGCTTATTCTTTTTTTAAGCCGAGTTAACACTGATATGGCATGATTAGCTTGCATTTAACGTGCCACATAGACACTTAACGGGCCACGTCAGCAAGTAGTAAGTGTGGAGATAAAAGAATGACTAAATTATCTGACATTTGGTAAATTTAGGAATTAAAATGTGCAATGGTTTAAATTAAGGGACTAAATTATAAGAATCTAATAAATTCAGAGATTAAATTTATGTATTTACTCTTTTAGAATTTATTACAACGTATAGCTTAATCCACTACTAATTATCCTTGGGTTCTATTGGAGTCTTTATGAATATTTGAATAGGATTGCTCAACTTTCCATACATAAAACACTTTTTCCTAGACATGTGACTGAATATTCAGACGTATAGAATGTGAATACTACATTTGATTACTCTTTTACCCATTCATCGGTAATGATTTATAGACAAGAATGTACGGTATGGGATTGATGCCATTATGGAGTACAACTAGGATAGATACGATATTAAAATCCAACAATCATGTAGCTTACAGAAAAAAAAAGTGTTTTGTAAATACCTAAGGTGAGCAGGTTTTCCAAGGATTCACTATCACCTATCCTCTTTAATTGATCAATATTTTGCACTATATAATGCACCTCCTGTAACAAACCTAATTTTGTTTCTTTAAAGATACATAAATATTTAATTAAGGAAATAAAATTTATTAGACAATATTTTTAGATATCTAAGGAAATATAATCCTTAGAAATTTTTCACCTTATGTGTATGTATAGAAAATGTTTCTAACATTAAAGAAACAAGTAAAGAGAGAAAACTTAAAAGGAAAAATTAGAAATGACATAATAAAGATAGGCGAAATTCTTTGGTAAGGAAGATAAATTTTTGTGAAGTAAGTAAATGTCTTAAAATTTTAAGAAGATTGGATTAAGTTAATTTTTCCTAATTCAAGAGTTAAAAATTTCTAAGTTTAACATCTCTACCCATAAATTAGGCTTTCACCTATGGACACTTCATATAGAGTTTTTCCACTTCACATAAGTTTTTAGCAATCCCATTGGATAACCTAAGCAAAGAAATAAAACATAGACTTGGACTAGGATATAGAAGTTGGACCGATAGCTCAAAAATTATGAAAATGTGACCAAACCCTCCAAGAAATGTAGAATTTTATCCAAAGCAAAGGAAATGGGTAGGAATGAGCCCAAATCCAAGAGGAAAAATAAAATAAAATAAATCATGTGATGAAATAATAGTGTAATAATAATAAAGATTAGGTTATATGGCATTAAGACAAAATTTTTAGCAACTGGTATGATAATAAAAGGCATTAGGACAAACATCTATATCCTACACTCATAATTTTTGCAAGTGGTATCATAATACATGGAATTATGACAAAACATTTCTATCCCACACAAATAATTTCAGCCAAGTAAGGGAGATTCAAGGGCTAGAAACTTTCCACTTAGAAAGGCAAACCTATCATACTTGATTAAGAAAAAAGAAAAAGGAAATGAATCCCTAAATCAAAGGGACCTTGTCCCTTGTCTTAAGAACATATTATCATAATTTTCAAAATACAAATCTCATTTTCCTATGCATATCTTGACTAAGGAAGAGGAAGACAAGAACATGAGTTGTTTGTTTTCCAAAAATCAACCAAATGCATCCTAATTGTGATAAGGTAGACCCATGATCATGAAAGTTGAATGATTTGATAGTCTATTTAAGCAAAACCCACTCTTATAACATTAGAATTTCATCCAAGTGAGCGAGAGGAAAAACATAGGCAAGGTAGAGTGAGGAAAGGAAAGGAAGAAAGGAAGAAAGAGGAAGGAGAAGTCTAGAGGACTAAGTGCTCAAGGTAAGTTAGTTAAATCTCCACTTGAATCCAACTTTTCTCTTCATTCTTAAGGTTCAAAAAAACTCACTCTCCTTCTCTTATTTAAGATGCTACAAGAGCTAAAAGAAGAGAGGCATCTTGTTACTTGCTTTAAGAGGAAACAAGAAAACGAATTCACTGAGTGAGTTAAGGAGATCCTTAGGTAGGTTTAACAATATTTCTTTTTGAAAAGTTTTGAAATTTGTAACATTTATATGGGATTTTGTTGTGTCTGTTTTATAATTAACCGTAAGCGCACGGTGTAGCTGTAGCTAGTCCGACGAGTACGGGTCGTATCCCACAAAGAACAATGTCAATTACTAGAATTATACGAAACAAGCTATCTAAATCTATGCAATCTGATGAAAGTTTGTCACAATTAAATAAGTAAAGATAATCAATTAAACAAAGCCTAGGGTTACGGTTCACCACACTTATGATATTCAACACTCAATATGTACCTCTAATTGCAATTATCTAGCTAATTGAGGATGGTTTAGCCTTAATTAACTAGCAACCTCTTTCAAGCATTACTAATCGTACCTAAGTTAATCCAATTACCTACTTTCATGGTTCTTAGTTCAACCTAAGTCCATTAAGTTCTATGCCAACCATGGAATACAATTAATCGGTTTTCTCGTGCCCACTAATTGATTCATTCCTAGAGAACCTTAAACTACTTTCGTGATTAAGATATCCCTAATTAACTATTAGGCTCCGGTATTAATCTTCACCTTTCAGTCCATCAATTAATATCCTAAGACGTGATAAATATTGGCCTGACATTCATTAACTCCTATAACCAATGCATAATAGCTAATCCTAATTAACCATAGATAACACAATTAGGGTTCCATTAACTCAATCAACACAATGTATCATCACACCATAAGTGGGTTTACCAAAACCCTAGATCAAAACTACTCAAGCATAATAGAAATAGAAACTAAAATCAAATTCATTAAACAAACCATAAGTGTTCAATACAATTCAAGAGAAAGGAGTAAAAGTAGAGATGAGTATAGAGATAGAAAGATAAAACCTAGATTGCTGAATGTAAATGGAATACAAGCTTGAATCAATGTAAAATCTACTATAAAAACATGAATTGAACTTTAATCCTAGTAAAACCTTAATCTAATGGTGTTTCCTAAGCCTAAAACTGAGTAAAAGAAGGTCTGAATGTGTCCCCTCTGTTTGACTACGTATTCCCTTCAATATATATCAATTTTGGCGGCCAAAACCCTAAAAAAGATTATGTGTACAGACCTGAAGCACGGCCGTGTTCCAGGACACGGCCTGGCTGTGTTGCATGCTACCAAGCACGGCCTGGCCGTGTTGGGGGCTGCAATGCTCAGAATTTGCTGATTTCTTCAGGGTTTGCTCCTTGCTTCCTCCTCATCTTGTTCCAAGTCCATATGCCACTTTTCATAAGTGTTTTCCTTTGCTTCTTGGCCCATTTTGCTCACCTAAAAGAATAGAAACAACCAAAGCAGTATCCAAAACAAAGCATAACCACAAGTTTACTATGAATTAGAGGATAAAATATAGCCATTAAGTACTCAAAATTCCCCTTTATCAGATTTTGATATTAGAACTTTGATGATTGGTCATGGATATTGCTATATCATGTTACATATTGATCTTGCATGTGATGTATGTTTGAATACTTAGGCTGGTGTAGATAGTTTTGCATAGGTATGGCAATGGGTGGCAAAATTTTATGCTTCTGTTTTTAAACTTCTGGGAAGAATCGGTAAGGAATTAAAATAAATGGTTAACATGAAAAATGTAGATCCATGTCTCACAGATTGGTAGCCACTAGAATCGCTCAATTTAGTCTCTGTATGAGGTACATATGGTTCGATTAGTAAGCGGTGGTAAGAAAATGATTAATTAGGGAAGAATCTGTTATGAAAGCGTCTGTGTTTGAATGTATAGGAACATTATGTAGGGAATAAAAATAACTTGTTAACATAAAAATTATAGATATATGTGTTGGTGCGCACTGTCGCAGGTGCAACCAAATTAATACCTTACCTCAAAACTAACATGTAGTAGTGGGAGTAAAGGTCGATCCCACAGAGACTGGAATTACCTTATGTGATTAAAAAGGGGGAATTGATAATCGCAAGTTAAGTAAAGTAAACAATAATGAAAATAAATAAGCAAAGTGATTAATGATAAAAACGTTGGTTTCGATTGGTATCCACCGTCAAGGGATTACATTGATCATCGACAACATAATCAATCTGTAAATGAACATCTATCATTGGAGTTTTAACCCTATTTCTCCTTAAGCCTAGCAAATTAACGATAATCACACTAATAAAACCCTAATCAACAAGCCATCTTTTAGCACATCGGTAAAAAATAACTTGTTAACCGCATGAAGAACTAGAGAAACTGACAGAGCTAAACAAATATAAACACATCGGCTATATCTAATCTAGTCAATCATTCATCATAGGTTCAATAATTTATAATCCAAAACCCTCAAACCTATTTGCCTCACGAATCGCAGAATTAAAAACTTTGTTCAAAACACAATTCAGCTGTAGATTAAAACAGACGAAATACTAGTAGGCCTCCTAGCAATCATATGAATAATCATTAAAAATAAGAACAGATGAACAATCAATATTCAAAACAGATTGAAATAATAACATCAGATCCACATCTCACAATGTATAAAAATCCCTTGAGGTTTCAACTCACCTCAACCAACTAAAGAAGAATTAGCCACGCAGGGCCATAAGATAAACAAAAGAAGAATTAAAGAATGTAGATGAAGAATTCGGTGAAAGATTTGATGCCTTCTCTGGTTGTTTTTCTCTCTTTTTATAGACTCCCTCCTCCTAATTGGTGTAGGAGTGTTTCTAGGTCAAATTTTGGCTTATTGGGCTTCAATTAGAGTTAAAAAACCTTAAAAATCGCGAACACAGCGACCTGATGCGACGGCGGGCGCCGCGGCGCTCCGGAAAGCTTCATACGAGGAGCCGCGGTGCTTAAGCTAGCTCTGGTCAACTCTGAATTCTGACGCTCGGGCACCGCGGCGCTGGGCATCGGGTGCCGCGGCGCCCGGTGCTTCTGGGCAACAAATGCCGCGGTGCGCTAGGGAGCGCCGCGGCCCTCCGAACCTGCTATGAGGCAGCGCCGCGGCGCTCTCTTGCCAGCGCCGCGGTGCCTAGAAAACTCCAGAATTTTCCAAAGTGTCAAACATGAAAGTTGTATCTCTATGTCTCTTCTTTCCATACCCGCTTCGAATCACCTTAATCCAATCTAAATTGAAGGAGATATGCTAAAATTACTGACCAAAGGTCAGAATTCACCCTGCTACACTATGATTCTGATTTGCAAGCTCTGTAACGCTATGAAATCTCTTGAATTGGATCACGTGTTCAACATAAAAGTTGTAGAGGATTGTGTTATCGTTTCACAGCCACTTGAATAACTTTGATTGGAGTTCATAAGAGGGAGATATGCTCAAAACAATATTGAAAGGTCCAGAATCGCTGCAATGTAGCATTTTTCCATGAATTTCTTATCTTTTTCTTCCATTTTCTTCTTCCTTTGTTCCTACAACACAAAACACAAAACTAAGATAATTCCTAATTATATTTTACTTAAATCAAACAAAAGGTAAGCATAAAGGTATTAAAATCATGCTTAATTAAGATCACATCAAATACCCCCACACTCAACCTTTTGCTTGTCCTCAAGCAAAATAATCCCTAAAGGTAAAAACAAAAATCAATATATGTAGTAAGTGTTAGGCTTACCAAACTTTCTGCCTCATATCATAAAAATATGTTCAAGAAAATTTTTGAAAGATCATAATCATACACAAAATTAACCCAAATGTAATTCATTATTTTATCCTCTTGAATCCCAAGTGTGTGTGTGTTTTGAGCCATTAAATTTCCTTTTACCCAGCTGAGTTTATATATCCCAAAATTTTGGTTGTAGATCTCTAAGTAGTTTAGAATTTCCATTTGCTTATTCTTCATGCCACTCTCCACTAATGTAGGCGAAAACTACCTCTAGGATCAATAGGACTTTATTTAGCTTGTAATGTGGCCAGGATATAAGGTGGGATAAAGGATACAAATTTAGGCTCAATCACCCAGCACCACATGATTAAATATGATCTCTTGATCTTTTATAAATTTGGGGAGATTTTGCCCCACACTCATTTTCTTGTTTCAATTGAATTTGATCCATCATTTTCTTTGATTCTCAATTTTTTTTTCTTTCAGCCATAAAATTTGCTTTTATCCTCTTTGGATATTTCTTCTCTCTTCTTTGCATAATTCTCTTCTTCTTTTTTTGCATAATTCCTTTCTTTTCTTTGCTCCACCTTTCCACTCTTCTGTAAATAAAGCTCTACAACACAAGTATTCAGAAAAATAATCATGAAGTGAGTGAATAGGATCAAAAATAAGGATATTCATACAAAATTTGGCTTTCGGCTCATTTGTGGTTTTTAGAAGAAAAAGTTCATTAAGCTCAAAATAGAGGAACTAAGGATATTTCATTGTGTAGGTTAGGCTAGAAAGGCTCAATCTATCCAATAATGCCTAAATTATCTCCTAAACAATAGTATTAACCTAGGATTTCACCTCAAGCAGCATTCAAATAAGTTCTAGAATCCTGTTGAGATCATTACATATTTTTGAATTATATAAACCTTTTCTAAGTAAAAGATAAATCGAATGCCCAAATTTATTGTGCAAAATATTTCAGGATTCTAAAGTCAAAAGTAATAAATTGCAAAAGGGATAAAATCGCATACAACCATGAAGTTTCTACATTTTTCAAGAGCTAAAAAAAAAATTTGGATAGTCATATCATTGGCTGTTGGTTGTGCCTAACATCCCAAAACATAAATTGAATCCTCACACAATCACTCAACTTGCTAAACGCAATAAAAGTGCATAAATAGTGAAAAACAGAAAATTGATGCTCATAATAGGGTCACAATGATTCAGACAAATAAACTTCCACCCCCACACTCAAACTTTACATTGTCCTCAATGTAAAAGAAAGATAAGAATTAGGGAAAGATATAGAAAAAAAATATGAGTTAAGTGAACTTCCCTGAATTTGTTTGGAGTGGAATGCACATGTTGCATTACTAGACCATGAATATTTCTGATTCCCACTTTTCTTTTTCTTTTTATGTTGGGTTGCCTCCCAATAAGCGCCTTTGTTTAACGTCGTTGGCTCGACTCAAGGCTCCTTATGTCATTCAAGGAGGATCCTTGATGTCAACTTTGAATTGGCTTGCCTTTGAATGTACAGAATTCTGAGGTTCAGCTGCATTATGAAGAGGGAAGTTAGCATTAGTCAAAGATTTAATTAAATGAGAACTCAACTTACCTAGAAATAACCGATGTCTTGAGTAGCTTTTGGCATCTAATTTAATTTCATCCTTTTGAGATTCTACCAAAGCATGCGGTAACTTTCCTCTATCTTTGAGTAGGGCATATTTATCTGAGGTTATAACTATGGGTGGTTCTCCACTGTATATGCCCTTTAAATGGCTAAGGAGGCTCTTTAAGCCTAGGTCAGAATACTGCAAAATAGAAGGTACAGCCATCTTATTAGAAATTGATAACAACATAGAAAAATCCTTACCTGTTTGTTGCACTTATGGTGCTTCCTCTCCTACTATAACATTCTCTTCGAATTTGACGTTTAGGGTACATTCCATAACCTCTTTCCTAGTAGGCTTACTAGTGTCAACTTCCAAGTCATCTTTTTCATTTAGTGCAGAATTTTCTTCCTTTTGCATTAACGATGCTGGGGCTAGACTTTCAATTTCTGAATTTTGAGATTCTAGCCTGCTGACTGTTGTTGCTAATTGCCCAATTTGATTTGTTAAGCTTTCAATGCTGGCCCTTACCTCTTGTTGAAATTGATGAGTACTTTGTGTAAGAGATTTAACAATATCTTCTAAAGGAGTACTTACCTGAAAATCCTGAGATGTATTCTGTCTAGGATAATAGACCTGTTGAGTATGCTGAAAATTTGCAAAATTTTGTTCTACAAGACTATTTTGTGCATTCTCATACCTGAAGTTGAGATGTTCCTTCCATCCAGTATTGTACATGTTTGAATAAGAATCATACCTCACTTGTTGTGGTTCATGGAAACCATTAACCATATTTACCTGCTCAAATGACTCATCATAGAAAGTTGGGTACCCAAAAGAAGGATGCCCTATGGCTGAATAATTTCCATAACACTTCTCTCTTTGCATATTTTCTACACGTTGACGAATAAGAGAAGTTAAATTTGCAAGTTGCTCTTCAAGGAAAGAACTACATACCTCACCAGCATATCTTAATGGAGAGCCCAACCTAGTGCCAAATTGTTGAAAATTGGCTGCCATATTCAAAGTTATGAACAAAAAGAAAAGAAAAAAAAATCACAAAAGGTCAATAGACACAGTCCCCGGCAACGGCGCCAAAATTTGGTGCGCACTGTCGCAGGTGCACCCAAATTAATACCTTACCTCAAAACTAACCTGTAGTAGTGGGAGTAAGGGTCGATCCCACAGAGACTGGAATTACCTTATGTGATTAAAAAGGGGGGAATTGATAATCGCAAGTTAAGTAAAGTAAATAATAATGAAAATAAATAAGCGAAAGTGATTAATGATAAAGACATTGGTTTCGGTTGGTATCCACCGTCAAGGGATTACATTGATCATCGACAACATAATCAATCTATAAATGAACATCTATCATTGGGGTTTTAACCCTGTTTCTCCTTAAGCCTAGCAAATTAACGATAATCACACTAATAAAACCCTAATCAACAAGCCATCTTTTAGCACATCGGTAAAAAATAACTTGTTAACCGCATGAAGAACTAGAGAAACTGACAGAGCTAAACAAATATAAACACATCGGCTATATCTAATCTAGTCAATCATTCATCATAGGTTCAATGATTTATAATCCAAAACCCTCAAACCTATATGCCTCACGAATCGCAGAATTAAAAACTTTGTTCAAAACACAATTCAGCTGTAGATTAAAACAGACGAAATACTAGTAGGCCTCCTAGCAATCATATGAATAATCATTAAAAATAAGAACAGATGAACAATCAATATTTAAAACAGATTGAAATAATAACATCAGATCCACATCTCACAATGTATAAAAATCCCTTGAGGTTTCAACTCACCTCAACCAACTAAAGAAGAATTAGCCACGCAGGGCCATAAGATAAACAAAAGAAGAATTGAAGAATGTTGATGAAGAATTCATTGAAAGATTGGATGCCTTCTCTGGTTGCTTTTCTCTCTTTTTATAGACTCCCTCCTCCTAATTGGTGTAAGAGTGTTTCTGAGTCAAATTTCGGCTTATTGGGCTTTAATTAGAGTTAAAAAACCTTAAAAATCGCGAACTCAGCGACCTGATGCGACAGCAGGCACCGCGGCGCTCCGGAAAGCTTCTGACGGGGTGCCGCGGTGCTTAGGCTAGCTCTGGTGAACTCTGAATTCTAACGCTCGGGCGCCCGGTGCTTCTGGGCAACAAATGACGCGGCGCGGTAGGGAGCGCCGCGGCCCTCCGAACCTGCTATGACGTAGCACCGCGGCACCTAGAAAACTCCAGCATTTGCCAAAGTGTCGAACATGAAAGTTATATCTCTATGTCTCTTCTTTCCATAGCCGCTGGAATCACTTTAATCCAATCTAAATTGAAGGAGATATGCTAAAATTAGTGACCAAAGGTCAGAATTCACCCTGCTGCACTATGATTCTGATTTGCAAGCTCTGTAACGCTATGAAATCTCCCACATTGGATCACATGTTCAACATAAAAGTTGTAGAGGATTGTGTTATCGTTTCACAGCTACTTGAATAACTTTGATTGGAGTTCATAAGAGGGAGATATGCTCAAAATAGTACTAAAAGGTCTGGAATCGCTGCAATGTAGCATTTTTCCATGAATTTCTTATCTTTTTCTTCCATTTTCTTCTTCCTTTGTTCCTACAACACAAAACACAAAACTAAGCTAATTCCTAATTATATTTTACTTAAATCAAACAAAAGGTAAGCATAAAGGTATTAAAATCATGCTTAATTAAGATCACATCATGTGTCATGGAATTTTAACCACTGGAGTCACTCAATGTAGAATTCTTATGAGAGAGAAATTGATAGATTAGTAAGTAGAGGTCAGAACCTACCCGAGAAGGAATAACCTGTCACTTAAGGGAGTAATATCACTAAGAATCTTTAATATTTGACTAAACTGTTTAACATAATAGTTTTATATAATTTTTTATCTTTAAATTGACACCAAGATCATATAAATTGGAGTTAAAATGGAGGAATTATACTCTTATTAGTAAGAGAAGGTCAGATAGGATGAAAACTTGCATCAAGAAAATAAAGAGATAAAAATAATATTTAAAAAAGAAGAATCTTATAAATGAAAATAATAAATGACTAGTGTATGCTATAGCCATTTCCATTGCATGAACTCCTTGCCATCTAAAGTGTGTAATTTTGACATGGAAGTATTTTAAAGTGATATTTCAAACAATTATGTTCATAGCATGATTACTAATGATTTTTTTGGTAATGAGTATATGAAAAATTATGGCATGTAAGTATAATGAACATACTTATTATTGAAATCATATTTCTGGCTATTAATGTGAAAACAAAAGAAAAGAAATGAGCACAATCACATGACGGTCTATGTGGTGCACCAGTAAGAGACGCCCTACAAATAGCTATGATTATGTTAATAAGAAAAGAAATTGTGCCATGTCGGACAGAGCAAGAAAAGAAAGTACCGAAGAGTAAAAAATACTCAACCTAACCGGGGTAGCTTGATATGAGAATAAATTGATAGCCATCATATGATATTCTAAAAATAGTTAATCCTACCATACATGTCATTATTGTAAAATTTTCGTGGGCATTGATAAAGTGCATTCATGTGTCCAAAGGTTTTTGCTGTAGCTTATACAGATGAACATGATGTGATTAACTATATTGATGATGATTATGATTTATTGTTGAACCTACTGATATTTAATTCTCACTATTTTTCCATATCATGTTCAAAAGATTAACTATACAACTATTCTCCATGACACTTATTATTGTTATACATTGGATCGAGCTGCCCTACCTTAGGCAATTATCGATTATATCGGATATATATGTAATATACGTGACTGAGATTCTGGTAGAGTTGCCGCCTCCCGCACCAGTGTCCCCGGAAGTAGTCTACACGGATAATTAGGGATAATATGTATATGTTAGACTTTTGTATAGATGTTTGTAAAATAATGATGTGTATGTAAACTCAGTATTGTATAAATTAAATAAATTTTATTTTGAGTTAAGTTGTAACAAGGTAATAACTTCATAGAATTTTACAAATTTAGAAAAAAAAAATTTGTTACATAAATGGAGTTGTTACATAATTGGTATCAGAGGAGGTCGATCCTAGATAGCCAGTGGGTGAATGGTTATCTGAATCGATCTTATAGTGTCTTGAGTATGTTTGTGGTTGTGCTGTGTAGGGGATCAGTGATTTCATATAGGTAAGAAATTACTAGTGTTTCCTATCTATATGCCGAGGTGGTGTTATGACTACTGTTAAATATTTTTGAAACTAACTATTGGGCTTAATCACTTCAATAGCAACATAACTTTGTTTTTTTCCATAATAAGAAATGGCACCACCAAGGAGGAATCTGACAAACAATGTGGAGGAAACCCTGCACAACCTTGCCACGGCAATTCAAGACCAGGTCACAACCACTAATCAAATTCTACAATACCTCCAAAATGCTAATAACCCGAATGGTGAGAATGGTGTTAATAACCAAAAGGCAGGGAATGATAATGACATATATGAGTTCCTAAGGACTAGACCACCTTGTTTTCAAGGCGGTTTGACCTAATTGTAGTTGAAAGGTGGATAAAGGAAATAGAGAAAATCTTTGAAGTGATGGGTTGTACAAAGGAGTAGCAAGTTACCTTCACTGCATATATGCTGAAAGGTGAAGTAGAATACTGGTGGCATGGAACTAGAGAACTTTTAGCTCACCAAGGAAGGCAGATCACCTGACAGGTGTTCAAAGGCACCTTTTTGGAAAAGTACTTCCCAAGTACTATGCAGGCAGAGACGGAGATTGAATTTCTCCAACTTAGGTAGGGCAGCATGACCGTAGCCCAGTACATCGCGAAGTTTAAGGAGTTGTCTAAGTTCTCCTCTTACTTACGATTTAACCCCGATGAAGGATGGAAGGTTGTTAAGTTCGAAGCGGGATTGAATCTGGAGATAAGGAATGCTGTTGTAGCTATACAGATCAAGGAGTTTGTACCTCTGATAAATAAATGCAAACTCCTGGAGAAGAGCTTAGGGCAGTGGCAGATGAGAAACAAAGAAAAAATTTTTGGAAAAGGAAGAACGGTTCACAAAACTCTGGCAGAAATGTTAGAGGAAAATGACAGGGTGCTGACAAGAGGCCAATGACTGCAAGTCCCCGACCCTTCTAACATAACTTTTTAATAGTCAAGTATACTAAGTGTGGATGTATGCATGGTAACCAGCCATGCTACATAGGATCAGATGTTTATTTCAATTGCAGACAGAAGGGTCATTTTGCAAAGAATTGCCCACAAAATTTAAGGAAGCAGCTGGAATAGAAGCCTCAGGTGAAAGGAAGGGTTTTCACCCTGAGCGGCCAAGAGGCAACTCAATCCCCCGAAATGATCCAAGGTACATGCTATATCTATGGATTTACTCTTATGGTGTTGTTTGACTCTGGTGCTAGTCATTCATTTATATTGGAAGAATGTATTAGAGAGCTTCAGTATCCTATTTCTGAAAACCCCTATGAGCTATTTGTAGTAACTCCCATGGGGAAAAGGGTCTTAGCTTCCTATGTATGTAAAGACTGTCAGGTCACTATTCAGGAGAAAACTTTTCTGTAGACCTCATATGTCTACCTTTAAAAGGTATTGATGTCATTCTAGGGTTATATTGGATGTCTAGTGTTGTTGTTTTAATTAAAACTCACAAGCACACGAATCTATTGGAGTATAGATTTAGTGGTGTACGAGGTCGATCCCACGAGGATTGCCAATAGAGAGAAAACTCTAATTTAGATCCAAAATAAATAATTCTAACCTACTTCCAAATTGTTTGTTTGTGATAAGAATATTAAATATACAAGAAACTAATGTACTAAAATTAAATAAACATGCTAAGGTTAGGGGATCCACTCTTGGTATATCAAATAAAAATAAATTTAACTCTTTTATTACTCAATTAGAATCCTTACATGAATAAGGTTCAAATCGGAAGATATGTTAATTTAAGCTCACCTTTTGTTTATACATGAATTATATTTACCTTCTTTTTATTGTATTACTAATATATAAAAGATTCTTGTAAAATGGATTCAAGTATATGTTGTGCCAATTGTCATGTTGTCTACAATATATCAAGATTCACACTTCACAAGATTAAAAATAAAAAGGTGCAGAAGATAACTTGTAAATAGATTCAAGCATAAATTGTGCCAATCATTATATTGTCTACAATAAATCAAGATTGATTCAAGCATTTATTGTGCCAAAGATTGTCTACAATATATCAAAATTCACATTTTACAAGTTTAAAGAAAAATATAAAAATGAGAAAGGTAACTTGTAAATGGAGTTAAGCATATATTGTGCCAATTGTTGCATTGTCTACAATATATCAAAATTCACATTTTACAAGAATAAAATATGCAAAAAATGAGAAAGATAGAAAGCTAATTAACATAACAAAAAAAAAAAAAAAAATAGGTGGCAAAGCCAACCATGAACAATGACAATAAAAAATAGGCGGCAAAGCCATCCATTAAACAATAAGAAAAAGAAGTAGGTAGCATAGCTAGCCATTGGAACATAAAATAAGAAAATGAGAAGGTAAATACAACATCAAATATAAACATTAAATACTTACTCAAGAGTTAAATAAGTCATTATTTCTCTACCAAGAGTTTCACCTTTTCACCTTAGCATGATGATATTATAAAAAAAAGTAAGGATAACAAAATATCTATAGAAAGAAGAACATTACAATAGCTCAAAACAAAGCTTTTCCAAGCTCTCTCGCTAGCTCCCCAACTCACTCCTCAAGCACTCTATTTATAGATACAATTGGGTATGGTAGGTGTGGTAATTGTAAAAATTGTTAGGTAGGAAGTTGTACAAAGTTGACAATTTGGATTCCAACATGTGTACCAAAATTGAACCTTGAATATCTTCTTGAAATCCGCAGCATTTGCTGACTCCATCAACATGAAAGTTGTAGAAAATTTCATTATCTTTCCGTCAAGACAAATTTTGGACAAATTTTATACGTAATTTGTGACTTATAGTCAAAATACTATAGCAAAGTCGAGCTGGACTGCAGCAGTAGAAAAATTCTATTCTAGCCCACTTTTGACCCTTTTAATATCCGAATTTTCTGACCACTTGAACACAAAAGTTGTACCCAATTGTGTCAGCTACCCACCTACCAAATTTCATACATATTTGATATGTATTTGCTAAGATATGGCCCATGTACTGCAGCAAGGTCATGCTAGATTGCAAACAGCAAACATATTCTCAACATTGGGTATTTTTCCTTGAATCTTTATATTTTAGTTCTTTTGGAAATGTGGTCATAAATCAAAATTAAATTTGTGCATATATCCATTAGGATACGTCTCAGGAGTCAATATGATAATGCTCCTTACTCAGTCATCTTTAATGAATTTGTTTTATCTGCTTGATTTATAGACATCATTCCTAAAAGAACCACAATTTAGCTATGATTCGTCCCATTGAGTCCATTTTCTATTCTTCTCTCCATCTGTAAGAAATACACAAAACTAAAGACAAGTAAGGGAGATATATGCTTAATTATGAAAAAAATATAAGATGAAAATATTTAATTTATGAGTATAAAACTCACTCATCATCTAGAAATTGGGTCTTACTGAATTGTTGCAACAAGACCATTGAATTTCTACCTCCTACATCGGAAGAGGAGATGCATTTATTGATGCTTAATGCCAATTAAGTCAATAGGGAGTTGAAGAATGGAGTACTTGGATACATTCTCTTGCACTTATCAAATCTAGAAGTTGAATCGAAGTTTGATGAAATCCAAATAGCCAACGAGTTTTCTGAAGTTTTTCCATCAGATATTCTAGGCTTACCTCTCAAGAGAGAGATAGAGTTTTCTATTGATCTCTTACCTGGGATAGGCCTATCTCTATTTCACCTTAAGAAACAGTTGGAGGAATTGTTAGATAAGCAATTCATTAAACCAAGTGTATCACCTTAGGGAGCTCTTATATTGTTTGTTAAGAAGAAAGACAAAAGCTTGAGACTATGCATAGATTACAGACAGCTCAATAAGGTGACTATCAAAAATAAGCATCCTCTCCCAAGAATAGATGATTTATTATATCAACGGAAGAGAACCTCCATTTTTTCTAAAATTAACTTGAGATCGGGATACCATTAGATTAGGATCAAGGAGGAGGATGTACCAAAGACAACCTTCAAGACGAGGTATAGGCACTATGAGTTTCTCGTAATGCACTTCGGGTTGACAAATGCACCTGCAATTTTCATGGATTACATGAATCGCATTTTTTGACCCTACCTAGATCAATTTATGGTAGTATTCATTGATGACATCTTAATATATTCTAAGAGTGAGAAAGAACATGAACAACATCTCTGAATCGTGCTGCAAGTGCTAAAAGAGAAAACGTTATATGCCAAATTGGAGAAGTGTGGATTTTGACTGTCAGAGGTAAAATTTCTCAGACATGTCATTTCCAGTAAAGGGGTAGCTGTAGACCCTAGCAAGATGGAAGTAGTGATTCAATGGGAAAGACCAAAGACGGTTACAGAAGTCAGAAGTTTCTTGGGTTTGGCAGAATACTATAGGAGGTTTATACAAAACTTCTCTCGTATAGCCTTGCCATTGACTAAATTGACCAGGAAGGGAAGTCCTTTCAAATGGACTAATGAATGTGAAGCTAGTTTCCAAGAGCTTAAAAAAAATTGACCACTCCTTCTATTTTAATTATTCCAGACCCCACAGGACATTTTGAAGTGTATAGTGACGCTTCAAAGAAAGAGCTAGGGTGTGTGCTAATGCAAGACAAGAGAGTATTTGCTTATGCCTCTAGGCAACTAAGATCCCATAAAGGAAATTATCCAACCCATGATCTTGAATTGGCAGTGATGGTGTTTGCCTTAAAGATTTGGTGACACTATTTGTATGGTGCAACTTTTGAAGTATACTGTGATCATAAAAGTCTTAAGTGCCTTTTTTATCAAAAAGATTTAAATATAAGACAACAAATATGGGTAGAATTTCTCAATGACTACAAGTTTGAGATAAAGTATCACCCAAGAAAGGCGAATGTTGTAGCTGATGCCTTGAGTCAAAAATCTCTACACATCAATCAGATGATGGTGTATGAGATGCAAATGTTAGAGGTGTTTCAAAATTTGAAGCTGGCCACTACTCTTATTCCAAAGAAGATAATCATTAATGGTTTAAGTATAGAGTGTGACCTTAGAGCCCAGATTAAAGAGGCTCAAGCTCACGACCAATACTTACAAGATCATAAAGATTAAGGTAATTTTTTTGTCAAGGAAGATGGAGCAATCATGTATCAGGGAAGGATTTGTGTCCCTCAAGAACGAGAGTTGAGGACTAAGATCCTATAAGAAGCGCATCAGAGTAAATACACAATCCATCCTGGATGCACTAAAATGTACTAGAATTTAAAGATGATGTATTAGTGGCTAGGGATGAAAAAGGACATTGCTAAGTTTGTGGTGAAATGTCTCATTTGCCAAAAGGTGAAGGTAGAGCATCAAATGCCAGCAAGATTTTTACAACCTTTTGAGATCCTGACATACTATAAAATAAGCATGTTTTTGACATGTTTTAAGTTGCTTTTTATTTAATTTTAGTAGAAAATAGATATGAATTGATTGAGTGTTGTGTTTTGTGTTTTAGGAATAATAAAGAAGAAAAGAAGAGAAAAATAAAGAGAAAATCATATAAAAATGCTGATTCCTAACCTTTTGTCACTAATTGAGGCATATCTCACTTATTCGAACTCCGATTAAGGTGATTTTAGCGGCTGTGGAAAGAAGAGACATAGAGCTACAACTTTTATGTTTGACACTTTGGAAAAATCCAGAAGATTCTAGGTGCTGCAGCGCTCACAAGGGAGCACCATGGTGCCACGATAAGGAAATCCGGAGCGCCACGGCGCTACACAGCGCGACGCGGCTCTGTGCTACCCAGGAGGGAGCGCTGTGGTGCTCAACCCAGCGCACCACGGCGCCTGATCATGTTCAACATAGCCCGCCACGATGCTAAAAGGGAGCGCCGCGGCGCCCCGTGGCAGAATCTTCGTAGTGCCGCGACACTCCACTTAAGCGCTGCGGCGCCCGTGCGCCGTAAGGGACTTGCTGATTTCGCGATTTTAGGTCGTTTTCGTTCAAAATTGAAGGGAATGGACGGGAATTTGACCTAAAATACGTTCTGACTTCGATTAGGAGGAAAAAGTCTATAAAAAGGGAGGAAAGCAACCAGAGAAGGGATCCGATCCTTCACCGAATTCTTCATCTACATTCTTTAATTCTTCTTTTGATTATCTTATGGCCCTACGTGGCTAATTCTCTTTAGTTGGTTGAGGTGAGTTGAAACCTCAAGGGATTTTTATACATTGTGAGATGTGGATCTGATGTTATTATTTCAATTTGTTTTGAATATTGATTGTTCATCTGTTCTTATTCTTAATGATTATGCATATGTTTGCTAGGAGGCCTACTAGTATTTCGTCTGTTTTAATCTACCGATGAATTGTGTTTTGAACAAAGTCTTTAATTCTACGATTCGTGAGGCAAATAGGTTTGAGGGTTTTGGATTATAAATCATTGAACCTATGATGAATGATTGATTAAATTAGATATAGCCGATGTGTTTATATTTGTTTAGCTCTATCAGTTTCTCTAGTTCTTCATGCGGTTAACAAGTTATATTTTACCGATGTGCTAAAAGATGGCTTGTTGATTAGGGTTTAATTAGTGCAATTGTCATTAATTTGCTAGGCTTAAGGAGAAACGGGGTTAAAACCCCAATGATAGATATTCATTTGCAGATTGATTATGTTGTCGATGATCAATGTAATCCCTTGACGGTGGATACCAACCAAAACCAACGTCTTTATCATTAATCACTTTCGCTTATTTATTTTCATTATTGTTTACTTTACTTAATTTGGGATTATCAATTCCCCCCTTTTAATCACATAAGGTAATTCCAGTCTCTATGGGATCGACCCTTACTCCCACTACTACAGGTTAATTTTGAGGTAAGGTATTAATTTGGGTGCACCTGCGACAGTGCGCACCAGATCCCTAAATGGAAATGGTACAGTATTTTGATGGACTTTGTCATGGATTTACCTAAGACTTCAGTTGGACATGCCTCTATCAGGGTAATAGTTGATAGAATAACCAAATCTGCTCACTTTTTGCCCATAATGATTAAATATTCACTGGACAAATTGGCCGTGTTGTACATCTAGAAAATAGTTAGACTATATGGAATTCCCTTAAATATCATTTCTAATAGAGATTTGAGGTTCACATCGAGGTTTTATGAGGCATTATAGGAGGCTTTTGGAACCTAATTGTGGTTCAGTACTGCCTACCATCCTTAGACTGATAGACAAACAGAACGAACCATTCAAACCTTAAAAGATATGTTGAGGGCCTGTGTGATAGAGCAAGGTAAAGGATGGAATAAATACCTACCTTTAGTGGAGTTTGATTATAATAATAGCTATCACTCTAGTATTAAGATGGCCCCCTATGAAGATTTATACGGTAGGAAGTGTCAATCTCCACTATGTTGGTTTGAGGTAGGAGAAAAGAACTTGCTGGGTCCTGATCTCATTCAAAAAACCACTAAACAAATCAGGATGATACGAGACAAAATACTTATAACTTAGAGTCGACAAAAGAGTTACTATGATAAGAGACAAAGACCTTTGGAGTTTGAGGAAGGTGACCATGTATTTCTGAAACTTTCACCGACTACTGGAGTTGGTAGGTTTCTCAAAACTAGAAAGCTAAGTTCGCAATTTTTGGGACCCTACCAAATTCTAAAGAAAGTGGGGACATCAGCATATCAAGTTGTCCTCCCACCTAATTTTTCTAACCTGCATAATGTTTTCCATGTATCACAGCTGCAGAAGTATCTTCCAGATTTCTCACATATAATACGGAATGAACTAATCCAAATAAAGGAGAACATAACATATCAGCTAGTACCAGCATCCTTAATTTCGTTTCTTTTATTAATAAAGGTACATAAATATTTAATATAACAAACCTAATTTTTTTTCTTTAAAGATACATAAATATTTAATTAAAGAAATAAATTTATTAGACAATTTTTTTAGATATCTAAGGAAGTATAATCCTTAGAAATTCTTCACCTTATGTGTATGCATAGAAAATGTTTCTAACATTAATGGAACAAGTAAAGAGAGAAAACCTAATAGGAAAAATTAGAAATAACATATTAAAGATAGGCAAAATTCTTTGGTAAGGAAGATAAATTTTTGTGAAGTAAGTAAAGGTCTTAAAATTTTAAGAAGATTGGATTAAGGTAATTTTTCCTAATTCAAGAGTTAGAAATTTCTAAGTTTAACATCTCCACCCATAAATTAGGCTTTCACCTATGAACACTTCATATAAAGTTTTTCCACTTCACATAAGTTTCTAGCAAGCCCATTGGATAACCTAAGCAAGAAATAAAATATAGACTTGGACTAGGATATAGAAGTTGGACCGATAGCCCAAAAATTATGAAATATGACCAAGCCCTCCAAGAAAGGTAGAATTTTATGCAAAGCAAAGGAAATGGGTAAGAATGAGCCTAAATCCAAGAGATAAAATAAAATAAAATAAAATAAATCATGTGATGAAATAATAGTGTAATAGTAATAAATATTAGGTTACATGGCATTAAGACAATAATTTTAGCAACTTGTATGATAATACAAGGCATTAGGACAAAACATCTATATCATACAATCATAATTTTAGCAAGTGGTATCATAATACATGGAATTATGACAAAACATTCATATCCCACACAAATAATTTCAGCCAAATAAGGGAGATTCAAGGGTTAGAAACTTCCCACTTAGAAAGGCAAACCTATCATACTCGATTAAGACAAAAGAAAAAGGAAATGAATCCCTAAATCAATGGGACCTTGTCCCTTGCCTTAAGAACATATTATCATAATTTTCAAAATACAAATCTCCTTTTCCTATGCATATCTTGACTAAGGAAGAGGAAGACAAGAACATGAGTTGTTTGTTTTCCAAAAATCATCCAAATACATCCTAATTGTGATAAGGTAGACCCATGATCATGAAAGGTGAATTATTTTATAGCCTATTTAAGCAAAAACCACCCTTATAACATTAGAATTTCATCTAAGTGAGGGAGAGGAAAAACATACGCAAGGTAGATTGAGGAAAGGAGAGGAAAGAGAAGTCTATAGGACTTAGTGCTCAATGTAAGTTAGCTAAATCTCCACTTGAATCCATCTTTTCTCTTAATTCTTAAGGTTCAAAAAAACACATTCTCCATCTCTTATTTAAGCTGCTAGAAGAGTTAAGGGAAGGGAGAAATCTTGCTACTTCCATCAAGAGGAAACAAGAAAACGAATTCACTAAGTGAGCTAGGGAGATCCTTAGGTAGGTTTAACAATATTTCTTTTTGAAAAGTTTTGAAATTTGTAACAATTATATGGGATTTTGATTTTAGAACTTTGATGATTGGTCATGGATGTTGCTATATCATGTTACATATTGATCTTGTATGTGATGTATGTTTGAATACTTAGGCTAGTGTAGATAGTTCTGCATAGGTATGGCTATGGGTGGAAAACTTTTATGCTTTTGTTTTTAAACTTCTAGGAAGAATCGGTAAGGAATTAAAATAAATGGTTAACATGAAAAATGTAGATATATGTCTCACAGATTTGTAGGCACTAGAATCACTCAATTTGGACTCTTTATGAGGTACATATGGTCTGATTAGTAACCGGTGGTAAGAAAATGATTAATTAGGGAAGAATATGTTAGGAAAGCTTCTGTGTTTGAATTTATGGGAACATTATGTAGGGAATGAAAATAACTGGTTAACATAAAAATTATAGGTATATGTGTCATGAAATTTTAGCCACTGGAGTCACTCAATGTGGAATTCTTATGAGAGAGATATGGACAGATTAGTAAGTAGAGATCAGAACCTACCCGAGAAGGAATAAACTGTCACTCAAGGGAGTAAAATAACTAGGAATCTTTAATATTTGACTAAACAGTCCAACATAATAGTTTTTGATAATTGTTTTATCTTTAAATTGACACCAAGATCTTCTAAATCGGAGTTAAAATGAGAGAGTTATGCTCTGATTAGTAAGAAAATGTCAGATAGGACGAAAACCTGCCTCTAAAAAATAAAGAGATAAAAATAATATTTTTTTAAAAAAAAGAATCTTATAAATAAAAATAATAAATGACTAGTGTATGCCATAGCCATTGCCATTGCATGAACTCCTTACTATCTAAAGTGTGTAATTTTGACATGAAAATATTTTAAAGTGATATTTGAAACGATTATGTTCATGGCATGATTACCAATGATTTTTTTGGTAATGAGTATATGAAAAATTATGGCATGTAAGTATAATGAACATACTTATTATTGAAATCAAATTTCTGACTATTAATGTGAAAACAAAAGAAAAGAAATGAGCATGGTCACATGGCGGTCTATGTGGTGCACCAGTAGGGGACGCCCTACCAACATCTATGATTATGTTAATAAAAGAAATTGTGCCATGTCGGACAGAGCGAGAAAAGACCGTACCGAAGAGTAGAAAATACTCACCCTAATCGGGATAGCTTGATATGAGAATAAATTGATAGCCATCATATGATATTCTAAAAATAGTTAATCATACCATACATGTCATTACTGTACAATTTTTATGGGCATAGATAAAGTGCATTCATTTGTCCAAAGGTTTTTGCTGTAGCTTATACACATGAACATGATGTGATGAGCTATATTGATGATGTTTATGATTTATTGTTGAACCTACTGAGATTTAATTTTCACTTTTTTTTCATATCATGTTCAGAAGATTAACTACGCAGCTATTCTCCTTGACACTTATTATTGCTGTACATTAGATCGAGTTACCCTACCTTGGGCAACTACCAATTATATTAGATATATCTGTAATAGACGTGATTGAGATTTCGGTGGAGGTACTGCCACCCGCACCAGTGTCCCCAAAAATAGTCTACGTGGATGATTAGGGCTAATATGTATATGTTATACTTTTTGTATAGATGTTTATAAAATAATGATGTGTATGTAAACTCAGTATTGTATATATTAAATAAATGTTATTTTGAGTTAAGTTGTAATGAGGTAATAACTTCGTGGAATTTTTCAAATATAGAAAAAAACATTTGTTACATAAATGGAGTTATTACACCTCCCATCTTCGAGTCTCCCCTCTCTCTACCCTTTTGGTCTATAATTTTGATTCAAACACATGAAGGAGATTAACCACTTTACTAAAGGAGGGTTTAGAAGATTAGGTTAATTATACGTGATTTTGAGGAGTCATGGGTAGGTTAAGCATCAAATAATACTCTTATATGATGGGAGTGGTATGCATGTCTTAAAACATGAATACTCGCGATGTTAGATCCTAATAGTTGATCAACACAATCATTACGACCTTTGTGGTTCTACTCCCAATAAATCCCTTTATCTTCCCAAAACGACAACAGAAGGAATATCTTTCATCACTCTGTAGTGCCTCATAGTGTCCGTTAATTTCCTTAACTTGGTTTATCTTAAAAGGGACATTAATATTTTACAGAATTAAGCTATGATACCCATTTGGTAAAGCATCCCCCTATTTTTTATTATCCTCTTGTTTCAACCATTAGTTTATCAAATGAACTGTTGTTGAAGTAATTTCTACTAGCCATTTGTGTTTTAGTTATGTTTCTCTTCAAAGTGTCTATACATAAACAAGAATAACTTGCAATTAGTACAGACTAGACTAAACATTGAGTGGGATAGAATTCACATATTCCATAATTTATTGTTTGTTGACATGAATTATTTGAATAGGGTCCCACTCTCTTGAGAAACTCGAATAAGAAAGGATTAAAGTGGGGAATGTTAGGATATATGTGTTTCCCTTATTGTCTTATAGGCTTGCCTATGGGCCATGAGTTCTAACATAAAGGTTGAGAATTGAACCTTCAGGGATTCCTTCTACATTCACAATAGTGCACATGTTTTAAGGCAGGTTCTAACCTAAAATAAATAGGATTTACCAGGATTATCTCTAAAAATATGAAGATCTCAGCCACTAACAATGAAACACAAGAGCAAAACTCTTTGTGAACTGATGAGTGAGTTTTATACTCATAAATTAAATATTTTTATATTAAGCATTTATCTCCCTTATTTTTCTTTAGTTTTGTGTATTTTTTATAGATTGAGAGAAGAATAGAAAATGGACTCAGTTGAAGGAATCAAAGCTAAATTGTGGTTCTTTGGAAATGATGTCTATAAATCAAGCAGATAAAATAAATTCATTAAGGATGGCTGAGTAAGGAGCATTATCTTTTTGTCTCCTGAGATGCATCCTAATGGATATATGCATCAATTCAATCTTGATTTATGACCACATTTCTAAAAGAATTGAAACATAAAGATTCAAGGTAGAACACCCAATGTTAAAAAATTGTTTGCTGCTTGTTTTTCAACTTGATCTTACTACAGTATTTAGGTCGTATCTCAGAAAATACATATATATTATGTACAAAATTTGGTAGATGAATAGCTGACATAATTTCATAAAACTTTCATGTTTATGTGATCAACAAATTTAGACATCCAAAGGGCCAAAATTGGGATAGAACAAAACATGTTTACTGTTGCAATCCAGCCCAACTTTACTATAGTATTTAGGCCATATTTTAGAACATACATATTCAATGGATACCAAATTTGGTAGGAGAATATCAAATATAATTTTCCACAACTTTCTTGTTCAAGTGGTCAGCAAATTAGGAAATTAAAAGGGCCAAAATTGGGTAGAAGAGGTTGTGTTTACTGTTGTAGTCCAGCTTGACCTTTCTCTAGTTTTTTGGCCATAAATCACAAAATACGTGGCCTATTTTTCTCCCATGTATATGGATGGAAAGATAATGAAAACATCTACAACTTTTATGTTGATAGGATCAGTAGATTCGGTGGCAATTAAGGAGATATATCATGATGACTTTTGGGGCACATAATACAACACAACTTGTCAACTTTAGTGCAATTTGCTACCCATAATTTTTGTCGCCTACTATAACAGCTCCATTTTTTTACATATATACATACATACATACATACATACATACATACATACATACATATATATATATATATATATATATATATATATATACTTAAAAAAATCCCATGAAGACGTTTCCTCTTTTCTTATAATTTCTTAACTCAAAATAACATTCAATTAATTTAACCAAGCATAATCAAGGTTTAAGGTCTACAATTCTGAGTTCACATACACATCATTCATCAAAATGTACGTACAAAAATCAAACACAAATATCTACATCTTATTCATTCATGTTGACCAATTCCGGAGATACAGGTACAGTTGGTTGCAGTTTCACCGGAATCTTAACCAACTCGATCACAAACATCATATTAATTTCTGGGATCTACCCAACATAGAGTAACTCGATTCAACGTACACTAAAAGACAGAGCCATAGAAAAATCTGTATAACTAGTTTTCTGAATATGATATAGAAATATAGTGACAATTAAATCCTAGTAGGTTCAACAACAAATCATAATTATCATCAATATAGCTCATCATGTCATGTTCATCTGTATAAACTACAGCAAATATCTTTAGGTCACATGAATGCACTTTATCTATGTACATGAAAATCGTACAGTTATGACATGTATGGCATGAATAACTATTTTCAAAATATCATATAATGGCTATCAACTTATTTTCATATCAAGCTACCCCTACACTCTGGTACAGGCTTTTTTCACTCCATCCAACATGGCACACTTTCTCTTCTTTTCTCATTAACATAATCATAGCCGTTGGTATGGCGTCCTCTACTGGTACACCACACGGACCACCATGTGACCGTGCTCAATCCTTTTCTTTTCACAATAATAGCCAAAAATATGATTTCAATAACAAGTATGTTCATTTACTCACATGCCATAATTTTTCATCAAAATATAATTTTAATATCCATAATTTCGTTTTTTTATTAATAAAGGTACATAAATAATTAATTAAGGAGATAAAATTTATTAGACAATTTTTTAGATATCTAAGAAATATAATCCTTAGAAATTCTTCACCTTATGTGTATGCATAGGAAATGTTTCTAACATTAAGAGAATAGGTAAAGAGAGAAAACCTAATAGGAAAAATTTGAAATAACATACTAAAGAGAAGTGAAATTCTTGGGTAAGGAAAATAATTTTTTGTGAAATAAGTAAAGGTCTTAAAATTTCAAGATGATTATATTAGGATAATTTTTCCTAATTCAAGAGCTACAATTACTAAGTTTAACATCTCCACCCATAAATTGGGCTTTCACCTATGGACACTTCATATAGAGTTTTTTTACTTCACATGAATTTCTAGCAAGCCAATAGGATAGCCCAAGCAAGAAATAAAACATAGACTTGGACTAGGATATAAAAGTTGGGCCGATAGCTCAAAAATCATGAAAATGTGACCAAACCGTTCATGAAAGGTAGAATTTCAGCCAAAACAAAGGAAATTCGTAAGAATGAGCCCAAATTCAAGAAGGAAAAATAAGAATCATGTGAGAAAATAGTAGTGTAATAATAATCAAGATTAGGTCATATGGCATTAAGACAAAACATCAATATCCTACTTTCATAATTTCAACAAGTAGGTAATAATACATGGCTTTAGGACAAAACATCTATATCATGTATTCAAAATTTCAACAAGTGGGTAATAATACATAGCATTATGACAAAACATCCTTATGTTACACAAATAATTTCAGCCAAGCAAGGAAGATTCAAGAGCTGGAAGTTTGCCGCGAAAAAGGTAAACCTATCATACTTGATTAAGACAAAAGAAAAAGGAAATGAATCCCTAAATCAAAAGGACCTTGTCCCTTGTCTTAAGAACATTTTAACATGATTTTCAAAATACAAATCTCATTTTGCTATGCATATCTTAACTAAGAGAGAGGAAGACAAGAACATGAGTTGTTTTTCCCCAAAAAAATAACCAAGTGCATCCTAATTGTGATAAGGTAGACCCATGGTTATAAAAGGTGAACCACATGATAGTTTATTTAAGCAAAACCCACCCTTATAACATTATAATTTTGTCCAAGTAAGAGTGAGGAAAGGAGAGAAGGAGAGGAAGAAAGGGGAAGGAGAAGTCTAGAGGACTAAGTACTCAAGGTTAATTAGCTTAATCTCCACTTGAATCTATCTTTCTTCTTCATTCTTAGGGTTCAAAAACTCACCCTCCTTCTCTTATTTAAGCTACTAGAAAAGCTAAGGTAAAGGAGGAATCTTGCTGCTTCCTTCAAGAGGAAACAAGAAAAAGAATTCACTAAGTAAGCTAGGGAGATCTTTAGGTAAGTTTAACAATATTTTTTTAAGAAAAGCTTTGAAATTAGAAAAATTTATATGGGATTTTGATCCTAGAACTTTGACCAAATTTACTATACTTATTACCTGGATGATTGTTCATATATGTTGCTATATCATGTTACATGTTGATTTTGCAAGTGACGTATGTTTGGACACTTAGGTTGGTGTGGAAAGTTTTGCATAAGTATAGCTATGGGTGACAAACTTTTAAGATCTCTATGCTTCTATTATGTATATTTAAATGTTGTAAAAATTGATGAAATATGATTAGATGTAAATTAAGAATAAAATTGAAGAGGACATAATAAAATGATGAATTAAAACCTTAGAAAAAGTTTGGTTAGGAAACCAGATTTCATAATAACTAAGGAAGGTTCTGCTTTTCAAATTTTGGGAAGAAATAGTTAGTAAATAAAAGAAATGGTTAATTTGAAATATATATATATATGTCTCACAGATTTTTAGCCACTGAAATCACTCAATTTGGAGTCCATATGAGGTAGATATGGTCAGATTAGTAAGCAATGGTCAGAAAATGATTAACCAGGGAAGAATCTGTTAGGAAAGCTTCTGTGTTTGAATTTTTACGAAACTTATGTAGTGAATTAAAATAACTAGTTAACATAAGATATATATATATATATATATATATATATATATATATATATATATATATATATATATATATATATGGCTCATAGATATTTAGTCACTAGAATCACTCAATTTAGAGCTCATATGAGGGAGATATGGTCAGATTAGTAAACAAAGGTTAGAACCTACTTGAAAAGAAATAACATTTAACTTGAGGGAGTAATATCACCAAGATTCCTTAAGATTTCGCTAAAATGTTCAACATAATTGTTTTAGATAATTTTTTTTAATCTTTAAATGGACACCGGGATCACCTAAGTCGGAGTTATGATGTGATTAGTGAGAGAAGGTCAGGCAGGACGAAAACCTACATTAGGGAATAACACAACATAGAGCATGGCTGTGTTCCAAGGCGCGGCTAGGCTGTGTTCTGTTCTGGAAAGGGCTTTTTGAAGCCTAAAGCATGGCGTTTTTACAAGAAATGGCCAATGTAATAACCGTAAAATTTAACGAAAATTCCAATTAAAGGAAATTTAGAATAAAAGAGAGAATTTTGAAAATGGAGATAAGAACCATAGAAAATATGTATATTTATTACATGGATTAAAGAATTACAAAAGAAATATGAGAATTTATGTTTTGGCGTGCTATAAGCAAATATATTTTTATTTGCTTAAAAATGATTATGTTTTGCTAAAAGTAAGTAGACTTTTAAGTAAAAGAAGTATTGTATTGCTTAAAATAATTATACCGGCCTCTATTGAATTTTTATGGTATTTTTAGAAATATTCTTTCTTTTAATATGAATAAAGATATTTGTTTTGAAATTTAATTTATTATGATTTTTATCAAGAAAAATCATGATTTAAGAGTTTAACTAAAGATTTATGAGAATGGAAATTTTTAGGAATATTTTATGATGAAAAACGGAATTTATATGAAAGAAAATCTAATTATTAATTATTTAATAATTAAAAAAAAGTTTCAGAAACCATAAAATGAAACCGGGGGCAAAATTTCAGAAAGAAGAAAGAAAAAAAAACGGATATGAATAGTGCTGCATAGTGAGTGAATAGTGACCTCAAATTTTATCTTTCGATCTGGAGTATCGATTGGCTTCCGATATCAAAACTGAAGGTGTTACTGGATGAAGAGTACTTCAGTTTTGACCGATCAGTTTTTGAAATCAACCGTTGAATCACCGAAGATCTGAAGTAGAAAATTTCGTTAAAAGGTAAGTCTGAAAAACTTTACTTAGAAATTTCTAATTAGAAATCTGACTCTGTAGATGGATTCAGAACCTAGATAAACATTATGATATGAAAATTTTTAGTTCATTTGGTTACTTTTTATATGGCGGTGAATAGTGATTTTCAGCATGAATAGTGCGGTGAATAGTGATTTCCGCGCGATGAATAGTGGTAGTGAATAGTGATTTCGGCGGTGAACATTTTTGGACCTTCCGGACTCGATTTTGGGGGTTTGTTTTACCGAATTCAGACTAGAAACGAGGATTTTAGGGCTGTCCAATCTGGAGCCCTTACCTGTGAGTGGGTTTTTTCATACTATAGCGCATGTTTTACGAATTCAGTTTATAACTCTCTCGTATGATTTTAACTAGTTGGAATGTATGCTAAATTGTTTTACCGCTTTGAAAACCAATATGTTCCAACCATGTTAGAAATTATAAATTTCAATCCTAGTTGAACCCTAGGTATGCAGGGCAAGCATATAGACTGATAATTCTCCATTAAGCTAGATTTATAGAAATGCGAACTTAGTCATAGAAATGAACTAAGTTAGCCATAAAATGATTTGATGCATGCGAACATCTATGCGACGTCTATGGACGATTTATGTTTAAAGGGAAAGTTTATGATGATAAAGGTCTCCATGGGAATCCATGGATGAGGCATATTTTAGAACAGAGTTTTATGCATGAAAAGAGTTAGATGGAGAATTATAGCTTTATTATAATGTTATTGAAATGTTTTACTTTAAACTCTTTGAATAGCATATTTTCAAATGTTTTCCATTGGAGGAACCCTTTCAGATCACTGTTAGCTAGCCGCAGGTAGTGCTAGCCCTGGTGCACCATGGTCATGTTAAGGCTTCGGCCTAGGATATTGTGATGGGCTTATGACCGCCTGAGTTACAGAATTTAGGGTGGACTTATGTCTACACCTACAGTGATTTCCACACCCTTGCTATGTACTTGGGGGATTTAGGGTGGACTTATGTCTACGCCTACAGTGATTGCCATACCCTTGCTATGTGCTTGGGGAATTTAGGGTGGATTTATGTCTACGCCTATAGTGATTACCCTACCCTTACTATGTGCTTGGGGAAGATGATTGATCTGTTAGGAAAGACCTCCAATAAACTAGTGCATTTTTCTTAAAGATTAAATATTTCTAAAATATCTCATTCATCATTGTTATAGCATAAATAACTTCATTTATTACTTACCATGCATAATTGATTTGCTTTACGGTTACTGATTTAATCCTGTTTTATCTTTTGAACATACATTTGAATTGTTTAGCTTTTCTTTCAATAAATTATGGTTAAATGCTTAATGTTTCAATTATTAAACTCATTGCGAAACACTCATGCTTGGTTTGCCCTATTTCTATTATAGTGTGATTTACCCGTTCACTGAGATGTGGTCTCACCCTTCTTCTGTTTCCTCCCCATAGATAGTCAAAGAGACTTTGATCCAGCTACAGCTTCGTAGGAGGCTGAATATAGCGTTGGTGAGCCCCAGTTTGGGCAAGGCTCTTTTGTACTGATTGTCTAGTTTAGTTTATGTTTAGTGTACCTCCATGAATTTACAGGCATGATCCTCGCTTCTTGCGTATTTTAATGTGTTGTTTGGAAAACGGTTTTATGTTTTACAACGATGTTGGTATTATGAGGCCTTAGGCCAAGTTGAATCACATGAATATTATGAGGCCATGGGCCAAGTTGAATCATGGATGTTGGATTCATGAGATATATATATATATATATATATATATATATATATATATATATATATATATATATATATACAGTATTTTTTGATATTGGATGTGGCATATGTGGCCAGTTATATTTATTATGTACTCTGGATTGTGTGCTGGATGTTTGTGCACGCCATGTGTTAGGCTTGCGGCTAGGGGGAAACCCTTATGCCGTGCCAGTCATGTGTTCCATCATTTGGGGCTGTGACAGAGTAGTATCAGAGCTTTAGCTTTTCCTGTGTTCATGGAGTAACAGACCTTTAGATAGAACTTTAAGTATGGGTATGAATCCAGACATGCTTATACTCACGGTGCTGCTAAAGGGGTTCGATAGGATGTTGTTTTTTTGTTCAAGTAAGTCAGTTTATAGTATACTATGTTGGCATGGTTAACTGACGGTTGGGCTATCTCTGTTTTATAGCGAGATGCGTCTTAAAGAATTTAAGAAATTGAGACAGATACCAAATATGATGGTTTCTGAATGAGACATCATGATGGTTTCTGAATGTGACATCCGTTGTACCCGGTTGTCTAGATATGGTAGATTGTGATGTGACATTGAGAATGAATTTGTTGGCATTATGTCATGTCATTTTGAAATGTCACTAAAAGGTTATTAAATTCAATATTCTTGGAGAATTTTCTCTCTTGATACAAAGAAATCTTAGTGAGATACCTAGTAACCTAATCTCTGCTTTAGCAATCCATAAGTGATTACAAAAAGGTGCCAAGGATAGTTGGCAGTGGTGAGAGATGCTGATATAAAGTATACCACTGTAAATCAAGTTCCAGTGATTAGAGAATTTTCTGATATAATTCCTGAAGAGTTGCCAGGATTACCCCGAAATAATAAATAGAATTTGGTATTGATTTATTTCCTGGCCAACGTCTATATTTCCATATAGAATGGCACCCACTGAACTTAGTGCTCTAGTTCTATCTATGAAAAAGAAAGATGAATCACTATGACTATGCATAGATTATAGATAATTGAATAAAGTGACAATGTGGAATAAATACTCATTACCTCATATAGATGATATATTTGACCAGCTACAAGGTGCTCAACATTTTTTAAAAAAAAATTGATTTGATTTGATATCTGGATCTCATCAATTGAGGATAAGGGAAGAGGATATTCGAAAATTTTCTTTTAGGACTCGGTTCTTGGTGATGTCATTTAGTTTGAAAAATGTCCAAGCTTTATTCATGGACTTAATAAATAGAGTACTTAAGCCATTTCTGGATCAATTTGTTATTATAATTATTGACGGTACACTAAAATATTACAAGAGTTCAAAGGATCATAAACAACATTTAAAGATAGTTTTACAAACTCTAAAGGAGTATGTTTAGCAAGGATGGTATCCAAATAGACCCTAAGAAAATAAAAGTGGAACAGCAATGGCTACGTTATACTACAGTTACAGATGAAGATCCAAATCCAATTTGCGCTTCGTGCGGTTGTCTGCCGTCCATTCTATTTGAGCAATAGTTGGATCAGGTACATGAACATATGCTTGTAAGGCATCAATCAACTCCTCAGCATTTAAAGCCGAGATGAGAATTCGTCGTGCTGAGTGTGGGATAAACTTCTGTTCCACAGCTTGATCTAGAAAAGACAACAAACCATCAAAGAAATGATTAACATTTAATAAACCTATTGGTTTGTGATGTATATTCAGTTGTGCCCAAGAGACTATTTGGAAAATCTCCTCTAAAGTACCAAAACCACCTGGTAAGGCAATGAAGGCGTCAGCATTGCTCATCATTCTAGCCATGCGTTCATGCATGGAAGCTACTATATATTCTTCTCCAATTGTCTTTTCTATGTTGCTGGATGCAGCTAGAGCTGTAGGAATAATACCTAGAACTTGGAATCCTCCTACATGTACAGCTGTAGTCACACACCCCATTAACCCACGGTTACCTCCACCATACACTAAATGAATTCCTCTCCTAGCCATCACCATACCCAGATTTTGTGCTACTTTAACATACTCCCCATTTTTTCCAGGACTGGAACCACAAAAGACACAGATATTTCAAAACTGATGGAATGCGGTTCCCTCCATAATTTTTATCACCTTAACTCTGAGTATAAAGATAAAGATACTTATGTAAGCATTTATAAAACTCAAAGAAGGGTATATTTATAATAGTTATGTGAATGGCTGGGTATTATTAGAACAACTATGTGAGTGATTGGTGGATATCAGCTAAATTAAAGGAAAAACAAATTTCAAAAATGACGGCAAGCATGTATATGTACAGTAGTTCTGAATCTGACTCATATTAAGCACATAAAGAGCATAAGATAAGTTATCACCAAAAATCTATTTTTTTTCTTGTTGTCTTTGACGAAGCATTGATGTGTTGATTTTTATAGAAAAGTTGTAGGTGATAGCTGTCATTGTAAAAAAAAAAAGTGAAAATGCAAACCAGTTAGTTGTTGAAGAGGGACAATCAAAAGATCTATCTTGTTTTTCTCAATATTCTTACCAGTCGACTAGCTATTTTGATAAATTTTAATTTGGACTGATTATTTTACAGTTGATTGATTACATCTATTCTGAAGCAATCAACTGCATCCTACCAGTTAACTATGTGCTATTGTTTTTCACAGACTTTATAAGCTCAGAGATATCTCTTTTTCATATGATATGCTTCCACCGAATAACAATATCTTTGTATTAAATATTGGCACATATATTCAAAATTTGCGGCCACCGATTTTTGCCGAAATCGTAGATAGATTTTGTTTATAGATTTTCAAGAATTACGGCCACCGATTTTAACGCTCTTCAATGTTTGTCCAAATTTTTGACTTTCTATTTTGGCACCATTCTCTATTGTGCTTTTTGTCTATTTCACTGCATTCTCCCTCATTAATGGTTGGCATTAAATGCAAGGTTGTTTTCCCTCATTTCAAGGAAAGATAATTTCTAATCTTTGGAACTCAGTTATTATGGTGTTCAACTGATTAGTGGATTAAAGTAATAGAAATTTTGAAAAGAATAGATGGATGATGATGTAATGGTGCTTTGACAAATGTAATCAAAGGAATTAACGGTGTTGAAATTTTTGAAGAGTAAAGTATGAAAAGTAAGATTCAAAATAATCTCGAAATTTTTAATTTGGACATATGAAGAATATTTTGAGAATCATCTCTAAGAATAATGTAAGTGATTAAGGTATTTATGTTAAGGATTTATACCATGCTAAACTGAGTCTAGTATTTGGAATGTAAATTATGTTGAGATTGAAAATTCACGTATGGATAATTGTTGAGAAAGGAGATTTCAGAAGAAGCCATAGATTGTGAATATGGATTACCCGAGGTAATAAGGATATATTGAGATAAAAAAATTGTACTAGTATAATGGTAAAAAGAAGATACAAGTGAAATTTTTCATTAGCGAGTATGTTGGTAAGTACGAATTGAATATATTATCTCAAGAGAGTTATTCAGGAAGTCTAAGGATCTTTATTAGATTATAGTATGACTGATACTAAAATTAAATGATGTGTCTATATATTAGAAGTTATGCTTTAAGTATCTTTATATTATTGTGGTGAAAGTTGGGAGAAATTAACAATTGAAGTTTTACATGAACATCATAGGTTTCTTAATATGTGAGTAAATTGAGTAAAGTTAAACTTTTTGGAAATCTAATTTGGAATAACATGCAATAGATAGAATATGACTTATCTAAATTGATGATGCTAGCTTGGAGAGCATGCTACAAGCATATTTTTTTGAGATTGGTAGGAGATTTCTTAGCAGAATTTGTCTATAATAAAATGATATTAGAAGATGTAAGCCTTATGTAAGAGGTGTTACAAATGTTCTGTTAAATGACTCAGTGGAGTTAGATTTATTATAAGATGTTATTGATTAAGTGAACTTGATTAAAAAAAATACTGGAAACTCAATACAAGTCAAAAGTTTATAAGGACTATGAATGTTGAGCACGAGAAAGTATTAGTTGGTGACTATATATATATTCTTGAAGGACTCACCCATAGAAGAGGTAATGAGGTTTTGAAAGAAAGGGAAGTTACCCTCTCGGTATATAGAATTATTTGAATTCTTGATAGGATCGGTTCAGTGGTTTATTGTTTGGTTTTACCACCTGCATTGGATAATGTTTATCCAGTTTTTCATGTGTCTATACTACGGAAATATTTACCGAATTCTACACATGTTATACAATATCCATAGATTCAGTTACAGAAAGATTTAACCTAAGAGGAACAACCAGTATGGACAGACAAGTAAAGAAGTTACGGTCAAAAGAAATATTTACAGTAAAGGTGATATGGAAAAATCACTCTTTTGAGGAAGCTACTTGGGAAAGAAAGAAGGATATACGCGCCAGATATCCGCATTTATTTGAACAATGAGGAAAGTATTTATTTGCAACTATAGTGATGAAATTCGGGGACCGAATTTCTTTAAGGGGGGAAGAATGTAATAACCGTAAAATTTAACGAAAATTCCAATTAAAGAAAATTTAGAATAAAAGAGAGAATTTTGAAAATGGAGATAAGAACCATAGAAAATATGTATATTTATTACATGGATTAAAGAATTACAAAAGAAATATGAGAATTTATTTTTTGGCGCGCTATAAGCAAATATATTTTTATTTGCTTAAAAATGATTATGTTTTGCTAAAAGTAAGTAGACTTTTAAATAAAAGAAGTATTGTATTGCTTAAAATAATTATACCGGCCTCTATTGAATTTTTATGGTATGTTTAGAAATATTCTTTCTTTTAATATGAATAAAGATATTTGTTTTGAAATTTATTTTATTATGATTTTTATCAAGAAAGATCATGATTTAAGAGTGTAACTAAAGATTTATGAGAATGGAAATTTTTAGGAATTTTTGGAATATTTTATGATGAAAAACGGAATTTATATGAATTTATATGAAAGAAAATCTAATTATTACTTATTTAATAATTAAAAAAAGTTTCAGAAACCATAAAACGAAAGTGGGGGCGAAATTTCAGATAGAAGAAAGAAAAAAAAAGGAGAGGAATATGCTGCATAGTGAGTAAATAGTGACCTCAAATTTTATCATTCGATCTGGAGTATCGATTGGCTTCCGATATCAAAACTAAAGGTGTTACTGGATTCAGAACGTAGAGTACTTCAGTTTTGACCGATCAGTTTTTGTTGATCATACGAGAGAGTTATAAAACAATTTAGTATACATTCCAACGTAGAGCCCTTACCTGTTAGTTGGAATGTATACTAAATTGTTTTACCGCTTTGAAAACCAATATGTTCCAACCATGTTAGAAATTATAAATTTCAATCCTAGTTGAACCCTAAGTATGCAGGGCAAGCATCTAGACTGATAATTCTCCATTGAGCTAGATTTATAGAAATGCAAACTTAGTCATAGAAATGAACTAAGTTAGCCATGAAATGATTTGATGCATGCGAACATCTATGCGACGTCTATGGACGATTTATGTTTAAAAGGAAAGTTTATGATGATAAAGGTCTCCACGGGAATCCATGGATGAGATATATTTTAGAACATAGTTTTATGCATGAAAAGAGCTAGATGGAGAATTATAGCTTTATTATAATGTTATTGAAATGTTTTACTTTAAACACTTTGAATAGTATATTTTCAAATTTTTTTCATTGGAGGAACCCTTTCAGATCACTGTTAGCTAGCCGCAGGTAGTGCTAGCCCTGGTGCACCATGGTCATGTTAAGGCTTCGGCCTAGGAGATTGTGACGGGCTTATGACCGCCTGAGTTACAGAATTTAGGGAGGACTTATGTCTACGCCTACAGTGATTTCCACACCCTTGCTATGTACTTGGGGGATTTATGGTGGACTTATGTCTACGCCTACAGTGATTGACATACCCTTGCTATGTGCTTGGGGAATTTAGGGTGGATTTATGTCTATGCCTACAGTGATTACCCTACCCTTGCTGTGTGCTTGGGGAAGATGATTGATCTGTTAGGAAAGACCTCCAATAAACTAGTGCATTTTTCTTAAAGATTAAATATTTCCAAAATATTTCATTCATCATTGTTATAGCATAAATAACTTCATTTATTACTTACCATGCATAATTGATTTGCTTTACGGTTACTGATTTAATCATGTTTTATCTTTTGAACATACATTTGAATTGTTTAGCTTTTCTTTCAATAAATTATGGTTAAATGCTTAATTTTCAATTATTAAACTCATTGCAAAACACTCGTGCTTGGTTTGCCCTATTTCTGTTATAGTGTGATTTACCCATTCACTGAGATGTGGTCTCACCCCTCTTCTATTTCCTCCCCACAGATAGTCAAAGAGACTTTGATCCAGCTATAACTTCGTAGGAGGCTGAATATAGTGTTGGTGAGCCCCAGTTTGGGCAAGGCTCTTTTGTACTGATTGTCTAGTTTAGTTTATGTTTAGTGTACCTCCATGAATTTACAGGCAGGATCCTCGCTTCTTGCGTATTTTGATGTGTTGTTTGGAAAATCGTTTTATGTTTTACAACGATGTTGGTATTATGAGGCCTTGGGCCAAGTTGAATCACATTAATATTATGAGGCCATGGGTCAAGTTGAATCACGGATGTTGGATTCATGAGATATATATATATATATATATATATATATATATATATATACACAGTATTTTCTGATATTGAATGTGGCATATGTGGTCAGTTATATTTATTATGTACTTTGGATTGTGTGCTGGATGTTTATGCACGCTATGTGTTAGGCTTGCGGCTAGGGGGAAACCCTTATGCCGTGCCGGTCATGTGTTCCATCATTTGGGGCTGTGACAGCCAAGTTGTGTTATAGAATACGTTTAGGCCCTGTTAGAAGCTGTTAAAGCTTATTTTCAACATTTTTCTACCCTAAATGAACCTCATTAACTATAAGATATTAATAGAAACCAAATTGAAGAAGAATGTCGTATTGAATTTGTGAGAACATATATTGAAAATGATATAAGTAGGAGGAAAGTGACTAGAGGCCAAGCATAAAAAGAATGAAGAGATACAAATAATATTTTTAAAAAAAGAATCTTATAAATGAAAATAATAAATGACTAGTGTATGCCATAGTCATTGCCATTGCATGAACTCCTTACCATCTTAAGTGTGTAATTTTGACATGAAAATATTTTATAAAGTGATATTTTAAATTATTATGTTCATATCATGATTACTAATGATTTTTGGTAATGATTATATTTTCATAAAAAATTATGGCATGTGAGTATAATGAACATACTTGTTATTGAAATCATTTTTTTGGCTATTAATGAGAAAAGAAAAGAAAAGAAATAAGTACGGTCACATGCGCTCCGTGTAGTGCACTAGTAGGGGACGCCCTACCAACGACTATGGTTATGTTAATGAGAAAAGAAAGAGAAATTGTGACATGTCAGACGAAGTGAGAAAAACCTGTACTGGAGAGTAAAAAGTACTCACTCTGACTAGGGTAGCTTGATATGAAAATTAGTTGATAGCCATCATATGGTAATCTGAAAATAGTTATTCATGCCATACATGTCATTACTGTATGATTTTCATGTGCATAGATAAAGTGCATGCATGTGACCTAAGATATTTGCTGCAGCTTATATAGATGAATATGACATGATGAACTATATTGATGATAATTATGATTTATTGTTGAACCTACTGGGATTTAATTCTCACTATATTTCCGTATCATGTTCAGAAAACCAGTTTTGCATATTTTTCTTTGGCTTTGGCTCTTAGTGTACGTTGGATCGAGTTACTCTATGTTGGGCAGATCTCAAAAAGTAATAAGGTGTTTGTGGTTGAGTTGGCTAAGATTCTGGTGAAGGTGCAACCACTCGCACCAGTATCCCCAGAATTAGTCAATATAGATGAATAAGACGTAAACATATATGTGTTTGATTTGTGTACGGATGTTGTTAATTAATTATGTGTAAACCTTAATTATGCTTCATTAAATTAATTGAATGTTATTATGAGTTAAATAAATGTAATGACTTCATAGGAATTTAAATATATATATATATATATATATATATATATATATATATATATATATGTGTGTGTGTGTGTGTGTGTGTGTGTGTTTATTAAAAAATGGAGTTGTTACAATAATCATTACCAAAAATCATTGGTAATCATGCCATGAACATAATCGTTACAAATATCACTTTATAAAATATTTTCATATCAAAATTACACACTTAAGATGGTAAGGAGTTCATGCAATGGCAATGGCAATGGCATACACTAGTAATTTTTTATTTTCATCTACAAGATCCTTCTTCTTTTTTAAATATTTTTTCTCTCTCACTAAACAGAGCATACAACCCTCATTTTAAATTCGATTGAGGTGATCTTAGGGTCAATTGAAAGATAAGACAATTCTCTAAAACTCATATGTTGAACATTTTAGTGAAATCATAAGTAATCATGATGTTACTACTCCCTCAAGGTTAATGTTATTTCTTCTCGGGTAGGTTCAGACCTCTACTTAATAATCTAACCATATCTTCCTCATATGAACTCCAATTAAGGTGATTCAAAAGCCTATAAAAAGTAAGACACTTATATACAACTTTAATGTTTATCTTTTCTTCATATTCCTTACAAATTATTCCTAGAAAATCGAAAACCCAAATACTAACATTTACCACCTTGGATTCTAGACTAATTCTGACCTTTACTCATTGATCAGACATATCTCCCTCATATGAACTCCAAATTAATTGATTTCAGAGCATATAGATGTGTGATACATATATCTATATTTATTATGTTAACAATGTTCTTTAATTCCCTACATATTTTGCCCAGAAATTCAAACACAGAAGCATACTTAACATATTCTTTCTTGGTTAGCTAGTTTCTGAACTCTGCTTACTAATCTGGCCATATCTCCCTCATATTGATTCCAATTTGAATTCTTTTAGTGGATAAATATTTATGAGATATATATCTATATTTATTATGTTAAGCATTTCTTTTAATTCCCTACAGATTTATCTCCGAAATTTAAACATAGAAACATACCTAACAGATTTTTCCCTGGTTAACAATTTTCTAACCACTGCATACAAATCGAACAATATCTCCCTCATATGGAATCCAAATTAAGTATTCTAGTGGCTTAAAATCCATAAGACATAGATCTATATTTTTCATGTTAACCATTTCTTTTAATTCCAAGCCTATTCTTCTCAGAATTTCAAAAACAGAAACTTCCATAGTTACTCCGAAATCCAGTTTCCTAACTAAACCTTTCCTAAGGTTTTAGTTCATCATTATATTAAATCCTCTTCAATTTTCTTCCTAATTTACATTTAAGCATATTCCATCAATTTTTCACCACATTCGAATATACAAAATAGTAGCATAAAAATCCTAAAATTTTGCCACCCACAGTCATACCTATGCAGAACTTTCCACACCAACCAAAATATTCAAAACATCCATCATATGCAAGATAACATGTAACATGATATAGCAACATCCATGACCAATCATCAAAGTATAAATTTTCATCAAAGTTCTAGGATAAAAATTTCATATAAATGTTATAAATTTCAAATATTTTCTTCAAAGAGAGATATTGTTAAACCTACCTAAAGATCTCCATAGCTCACTTAGTGAATTTTTTTTCTTGTTTCCTCTTGAAAGAAGTAGCAAGATTCCTCCCTTCCCTTGGCTTTTCTAGTAGCTTAAGTAAGAGAAGGAGGGTGAGTTTTAAACTCCAAAGATGAAGAGAAAAGATAGATTCAAGTGGAGATTAAGCTAACTTACCTGAAGTACTTAGTCCTCTAGACTTTTCCTTCTTCTTCCTTCCTTTCTTCTCCTCTCTTTCTCTGCTTTCCTCACTCTACCTTGCTTATAATTTTCCTCTCCCTCACTTGAACGAAATTATAATGTTATAAGGGTGGGTTTAGTAACAATTTTTTATTATTATTATTATACAATATAGAGTTTACATACATGTCATTAATCAAAACATACGTACAACATATCAAACACATAAAAATCTACATCTTATTTATTCTGGTTGACCAATTCCAGAGATATAGATACAGGTGGTTGCACCTTCACCGAGATCTAAGTCAACTCGACCATAAACATTTTATTTTCTTCTGGGATCTGCCCAACATAAAGTACTCGATCCAACGTGCACTAAAAGCCAGAGCCATAGAAAAATCTGCATAACTAATTTTCTGAACATGATATGGAAATATAGTGAGAATTAAATCCCAGTAATTTCAACAATAATAAATCATCATCAATATAGCTCATAACATCATGTTCAGTTGTATAAATTACATCAAATATCTTTGGTCATATGAATGCACTATATCTATGCATTAAGAATCGTACAATAATGGCATGTATGACAGGATTAACTATTTTTAGAATATCATATGATGACTATCAATTTCTTCTCATATCAAGCTATCCCGGTCAGGGTGAGTATTATCTACTCTCCGGTACAGGCTTTTCTTGCTCCGTCCGACATGGCCCACTTTCTCTTTCTTTTCTCATTAACATGATCATAACCGTTGGTAGGGTATTCCCTACTGGTGCACCACACGGATTGCTATGTGACCATGCTCATTTCTTTTCTTTTTACAATGATAGCCAAAAATATGCTTTCAATAACAAGTATGTTCATCAAAATATAACTATTACCCAAACAAATCATTGGTAATCATTCCATGAACATAACCATTTCAAATATCACTTTATAAAATATTTCCATGTCAAAATTTCACACTTAAGATGGTAAGAAGTTCATACAATGGAAATTTCTATGGCATATACTAGTCATTTATTATTTTCATTTATAATATTCTTCTTCTTTTTTAAATATTAATTTTATTTCTCTATTTTCTTGATGCAGGTTTTCATCCTATCTAACATTCTCTTACTAATCAAAGCATAACCCCCTCAATTTAACTCCGATGTAGGTGATCTTGGTGTCAATTTCAAGATAAAACAATTATCTAAAACTATTATATTGAATAATTTAGGGAAATATTAAGAAATCAAGGTGATATTACTCCCTCAATGTAGAGATTATTTCTTCTCGGATAAGTTCTGACCTCTGCCTACTAATCGGTCCATATTTCCCTCATAAAAATTCCAAATTAAGTGATTCCGTGGCTAAAAATCAGTGACACATATATCTATAATTCGTATGTTAACTATGTATTTTAATTCCCTACAGAATGTTCCCAGAAATTAAAACACAAAAGCTATCCTAACATATTCTTCCCAGATTAACCATTTTCTGACCATTGCTTACTAATAAGACCATATCTACCTCATATGGACTCCAAATTGTGTAATTCCAGTGGGTAAAATTTCGTGACACATATATATATAATTCTTATGTTAACCATTTATTTGAATTCCTTACAAAATATTTCCAAAAATTAAAACACAAAAGCTATTCTAACATGTTCTTCCCTTATTAACCATTTTCTGAACACTTCTTACTAATCAAACCATATCTACCTCATATGGACTCCAAATTGAGTGATTCAAGTAGATAAAAATCCGTGACACATATATATATAATTCTTATTTTAACCATTTATTTTAATTCCCTACAAAAAGTTACCAGAAATTAAAACACAAAAGCTATCCTAAAATATTCTTCCCTGATTAACCAATTTCTGACCACTGCATGCTAGTCAAACCATATCTACCTCATACGGACTCTAAAATGAGTGATTCTAATTGGTAAAAATCCGTGATACATAGATCTACATTTTTTATATTAACCATTTCTTTAAATTCCTTACTGATTCTTCCCAAAAATTTAAAAAACAGAAGCTAAAAATTTTGCCACCCATAGCCATACCTATGCAGAACTATCTATACCAACCTAAGTATTCAAACATAGATAATATGTAACATGATATAGCAACATCCATGACCAATCATTTAAAGTTCTAAGATCAAAATCCCATATAAATATTACAAGTTTCAAAACTTTACTTTAAAAAGAAATATTGTTAAACTTACCTGGAGCACTTAGTCCTCTAGATTTCTCCTTCTTCTTTCTTCCTTTCCTCACTCTACCTTGCTTCTATTTTTCCTCTCCCTCACTTGGACGAAAATTCTAATGTTGTAAGGGTGAGTTTTGCTTAAATAGACCATCAAATAATTCACCTTTCAGGATCATAGGTCTACCTTATCACAATTAGGATACACTTGGTTGAATTTTTGGAAAACAAACAACTTATGTTCTTGTCTTCCTCTTCCTTAGTCAAGATATGCATAGTAAAAGAAGATTTGTATTTTGAAAATTATGATAATATGTTTCTAAGATAAGGGACAAGGTCCCTTTGATTTAGGGATTCATTTCCTTTTTCTTTTGTCCTAATCAAGTATGATAGGTTTGCCTTTTTAGGTGGCAAATTTCTAGCCCTTGAATCTCCATTATTTGGTTGAAATTATTTGTGTGGGATAGGAATGTTTTGTCCTAATTCCATGTATTATCATACCACTTGCTAAAATTATGAGTGTAGAATATAGATGTTTTGTCCTAAAGCCTTGTATTATCATACCACTTGCTAAAATTATGAATGTAGAATATCACACCACTTGCTAAATTTTTGTCTTAATGCCATGTTACCTAATCTTGATTACACCATTATTTTATCACTTTACTTTTTTTTTTATTTTTTTTATTTTTCCTCTTGGGTTTGGGCTCATTCTTGCCCATATTTTTTACTTTGGTTAAAATTCTACCTTTCATAATGGACTTGGTCACCTTTTCATGATTTTTCGCTACCGATCCAATTTCTATATCCTAATCCAAGTCTATGTTTTATTTCTTCATTGGGCTATCCTATTGGCTTGCTAAAAATTTATATGAATTAGAAAAACTCTATATGAAGTGTCCATAGGTGAAAGCTCAATTTATGGATGGAGATACTAAACTTAGTAACTTTTGCTCTTAAATTAGGAAAAATTATCCTAATCCAATCTTCTTGAAATTTTAAAACCTTTACTTACTTCACAAAAATTTATCTTCCTTACCTAAAAATTTCACCTTTCTTTAGCATGTTTATTTCTAATATTTCCTCTTAGGTTTTCTTTCTTTACCTATTCTATTAATATTAGAACATTTCTATACATACACGTAAGGTGAAGAATTTCTAAGGATTATATTTTCTTAAATATCTAAAAATTGTCTAATAAATTGTATTTCCTTAATTAAATATTTATGTATCTTTATCAATAAAAGAAATGAAATTATGGATGTTACTTTGAATACTTTTGTACTTTTATTAATACATGAAACGCAATTAGGGATGTTACAGGTTTTGCTTAAATAAACTATCAAGTGGTTCAACTTTCATGATCATGGGTCTACCTTATCACAATTATGATGCACTTAGTTGTGTTTTGGGGAAAGAAAACTCATGTTCTTGTCTTCCTCTCCCTTATTTGTATTTTTATTTATGAATTCATTTCCTTTTTCTTTTTTCTTACTCAGTATAATAGATTTGCCTTTCTAGTTGGCAAATTTTTCAGCCCTTGAGTCTCCCTTACTTGGCTGAAATTATTTATGTAAGATAAGGATGTTTTGTCATAATGCTATATATTATTACCCACTTGTTGAAATTATGAATATAGGATATAGATGTTTTGTTCTAATGCCATGTATTTTTACTTACTTGTTGAAATTATGAATGTAGGATATAGATGTATTGTCTTAATGCCATGTGACATAATCTTGATTATTATTACACTATTATTTCCTCACATAATTTTTATTTTTCCTTCTTGGATTTGGGCTCATTCTTACCCATTTCTTTTCCTTTGGCTGAAATTCTAACTTTCATGAAGGCTTGGTTATATTTTCAGTATTTTTGGGCTATCAGACTAACTTCTCTATCCTAGTCTAAGTCTATGTTTTATTTCTTGGTTAGGCTATCCTATTGGCTTGCTAGAAATTCATGTGAAGTGGAAAAACTCTATATGAAGTGTCCATAGGTGGAAGCCCAATTTATAAGTGGAGATGTTAAACCTAATAACTCTAGCTCTTGAATTAGAAAAAATTACCCTAATCCAATCTTCTTGAAATTTTGAAACCTTTAGTTACTCCACAAAAATTTATCTTCCTCACCCAAGAATTTTGCCTTTCTTTAGTATGTTATTTCAATTTTTTCCTATTAAGTTTTCTCTCTTTACCTATTCCCTTAATGTTAGAAACATTTTCTATGCATACACATAAGGTGAAGAATTTTTAAGGATTATATTTCCTTAGATATCTAAAAGTTGTCAAATAAATTTTATTTCATTAATTAAATATTTATGTACCTTTATTAATAAAAGAAACGAAATGAGAGATGTTACATTAAATATTTATGTACCTTTATTAATAAATGAAACTAAATTAGGGATGTTACACATACTCCCCTTGTTTTGTCTATAAATAGAGACATCTTATGAGCTATAGAGGGGGGAGAAAGGCTAAAGAGTAAGCTTCGGAAAGTTTTGTTGGAGTTCTAAGTGTTTATAATATTTTTCTCTCTTTATACATTTTGTATCTTTACTTTTTTTCATAATTTTATCATGCTTCTTCATCTTTCATTTTGATTTTTTACCTTGAATATGGAGAACTAATCTCCTAACGCTAAGGTGAAAAGGTGAAACTCTTGGTATGAAAATAATAATTTATATAACTCTTAATTTCAATGTTTATATTTGATGTTATATTTATCTTCTTATTTATTTTCGTGTTAATTTCTTTCTTACAGGATGGTTTTGTTGCCCCTCTGTTATTTGTTTTTTTAGAGGATGGTTTTATTGCCCCTCTGTTATTTATTTTATGCACCTCTGTTATTTATTTTCTTGTTATTTTCTTTCTGAGAGGACGACTATACCGCCTCTCTGTTATTTATTTTCTTGTTATTTACTTTCTTAGAGAATGACTTTGTTGCCTCTCTATTGTTTATTTACTGACATTTTATTATTTATTTTCTTGTTATTTACTTTTTCAGAAAATGACTTTGTTGCCCCTCTATTATTTATTTTCTGCCATTCTATTATTTATTTTTTTGTTATTTTCTTTCTTAGAGGATGTCTTTGTTGCCCCTTTATTATTTATTTTTTTCCCTTTTATTATTTTTTTTCTTTCTTAAAATATGGCTTTTTCACCTCTCTGTTATTTAATTTTTGCCCTTCTGTTATTTTTATTTTTTTATTTCTTAATCATTGGTTTTACCGCCTACTTTATATTATTATTATTGACTCTGTTGTCATGTTTTTCTTCCTTTTACATCTTTTCATTTTTAATTTTGTAAAGTACGAATCTTGATACATTGTAGACAATTTTTGGCACAATAAATGCTTGGATCATTCTTGATTTATTGTAGACAATAAAATAATTGGCACGATGTATACTTGAATCCATTTTAAAAAAGTTATTTATTATTAGTAATATAATAAAAAGAAGGAAAATATATTTCATCTGTAAACCAAAGGGCGTTTAATTTAACATATTCGAATGGAACCTTATTTATGTGAGGATTCTATTTGAGTAAAAAAAGAGTTAAAATTTATTATTATTTAATGTACCAATAATGGATCCCCTAACCTTAGCATATTTCTTTACTTTGAAGATGTTCATATTTAATTTCAGTATTTTAGTTCTTTGTATGCTCTTTTCAGTACTCTTCTCACAAAACAAACATTCTGGTAAGTAGGTTAGAAATATTTATTTTTGATCTGAATTAATTTTTCTATCAATTGGCAATTCTCATAGAATTGAACTTGCATACTACTAAATATATACTCCAATACATTTGTGCGCATGTGAATTTTAATTAAAACAACAAGTTTTTGGCACCGTTGCCGGGGATTCCGACGGAAAAGCTAATTAGATCCAGGTAAGTATAATTATTCCACTTTTCATTATTTAGAATATTTATTTATTCTTTGTATAGAACTTTTTTTTGCAAAAAAAATAATTATTAAAAATTTGTGTGGTAATTTAGGTGTGTAAAATTAGTTAATTCTGACAACAAAGATAAAAATTCCTAAGGAGTATGGATTTTAAGTGAGACAATTGTAACTCCTCCACACTTTCTTGGGGATCCACTAATTGAATACCACCAACTATTACTAACACTTAAAAAAAAATTATTTGTTGCATAATTTTGGGATTTTTTTTCTTTTTGTTGTATTTGCATTGTTTACTCGTAGTTAACATTGTATATATATGTTATTAAGTTGTAAAATTATCCTTTTTTCGTAATTATTTTGTATGCTATTAGAAATATTTGTTTATAATTTTTTCTTTTAGTTTATGTGTGTCTGGAAATGTGATAAAAATAAGCGTTTGGTTAGGAAAAGTTTAAGATCACCCATTGATTTTAAAGTTGGAACATTAGACTTTGTTGAGATACCATCCAAAATGGAAGAACAAGTTGTGCATGAAAAGAATCTTATGGAGTACTTCTCACCTATCATAGCCAATACTCCATCTTGTATAGTTTTGCCACAAACGACTGCAACTCACTTTGAACTCAAACCAACCATACTCCAACTTTTACCATCATTTTATGGTTTGGAAAGAGAAGATCCATACATGCATGTGAAATAATTTCTTCAAATTTGTTCAACATTTTGTTTTCAAAATTTCAATGATAAGTCAATTAGGCTTAGAATGTTTTCATTTTCATTAAAAGAAAAAGCTAAAGCCTGGTTGAACTCTTTTCTTACAAGAACTATTACTAATTGGAACCAATTGATAAATAAGTTTCTGGCAAAAAAATTTCCCATATCTAAAACTAATGCCCTAAGGAGAGAAATTTTTTATTTTTGTCAAAAAAAGGGTGAACAATTTTTTGAATGTTGGAAAAGATTTAATGATCTTCTTTTGAGATGTCCTCATCATGGTTTTGAAATTTGGAGATTGATGAAATATTTCTATGATGGTTTAACTTCATCAAACCATCAAATGATCCAAAGCATGCATGGTGGGAGATTTTTACAACTGAATGAGGTAGAAGCTTGGGAATTCTTAGGATCTTTATCTAAAAATTCTTAACATTGGAACTGCATAGATTCTAGGGATAAGAAGTCTCAAACACAAAAAAATAGAGAAATTTATGAAGTGAGTGATGACACATGTGAGAATTGTCTTAGTTAGCCTAACTAGAAAGGTCGAAACTTTAATTTTATGCCATACTCTGAACCCTTCTACCAATACTAGGATAGAGGCATGTGCCTTATGTTTTAGTACATCTCACATTACACAAATTTGTCCATCCATACCAGCTTACCAAGATGCATTCTCTAAGCAAGTTAATTCTCTTCAATTTTATGGAAAGTCATCAGACAGCCCGTTTGCACCTACATATAATCTAAATTGGAGGAATCATCCAAACTTTTCATGGAGGCAAAATCAGCCTTCAATGAATTAAGGTAGGCAACAATTTTCCCCTTCTAACTCATATCCTCTAGTTCCTCAATATGCTCCTCTTTTTGAGGTACCACAACAAAGAAGACCTTCTTTGAAAAATACTCTGTAGCAATTCATGCAATCAACCCAACAAGCTTTACAATCCCACACTCAATCTATTTCAAAACTCGAAACACAATTAGGTCAAATAGCCAATGTTATAGGAAAGATAGAGAAAGGAAAATTCTCCAGTCTACCTATTCCTAATCTTAAGGGTCAATTTAAAGTAGAATCATCAATAAATCCTAATGAGGAAGTGAAGTCTGTAATGACCCTAGAAAAGTAATTGATAATCAAGTTCACATACTTGAAACTGAAGAACAGAGTCAGCATGAACCACAAATTAATGACTCAAGTGAGAAAAAAAGTGAACCTATTCCTTGTACCCCTAAAGCTCAATTCCTACAAAGACTTGAGACAAATAAGAAATGTACTTAATATAATGACATTTTAAAGGTGTTTAAGCAAGTAAGCATTAACATCCCTTTTTTTGACGCTATTAAACAAGTACCTGCTTGCTCAAAATTTTTAAAAGATCTTTGCACGGTGAAAAGGAAAACCAATGTTCCGAAAAAGGCATTTTTGATTGAACAAGTGAGCTCTATAATTCAACAAAAAAAACTCCTGTCAAGTACAAAACTCCGGGTTGTCCTACAATTTTTTGTGTTATAGGTGACCATGTGATTAACCGAGCCTTACTTAATCTAGGAGCAAGTGTGAATTTACTACCATACTGTGTGTATGCAAAACTTGAGTTAGGAAAGTTGAAACCTACACCAGTAACTATTCAGTTAGCTGATAGGCCCACAAAAATTTCTAGAGGTGTCATAGAAGATGTGCTCATTAAAGTTGATAAATTCTACTTTTCAGTAGATTTCATTGTTTTTGACACTAAACCTGTTGAGAATATAGAGACACAAATTCCAGTCATTTTGGATAGACCATTTCTTACAACATCCAATGCAATCATTAATTGTCGAAATGGAATTTTGAATCTATCTTTTGGAAATATGACTGTGGAATTAAATGTTTTTAATGTCTCTCGTCAACCTGTGGACACTGGTGATTTATGTGAAATAAACATGATTAAGAGTATAATTAATGCCTCATTTTTAAGTTCTTTTGATGATGACCCTTTGGAAAAATGTTTGGCTCATTTCAACATGGATATATATGAAGATTGTTTAGTTAGTGAGGTAAACTCTTTATTAAAGACTACTCCACTAATGGATATTAATAAATGGGAAGCCAAAAAATTAACAGTTTCACTTTCTAAGTCTGTTCCACTACCATCTGTAGAAAAATCACCCCAGTTAAAATTAAAACATTTGCCTAATTATCTGAAATATGTATTTTTAGGACCTTCTAAGACATTTCCTATTGTCATAGCGTCTGATTTAAATAAAGAACAGGAAGATGAAATCATTAGAATCCTTAATGAGCAAAGAGAAACCGTAGGATGGATAATAACAAACATCAAAGGTATTAATCCATCAATTTACATGCATAGGATACATTTAGAGGATAATGCCAAAATTTCAAGAGATTCACAAGGACGACTAAATCTAGAAAAACTAAGTTCTCTATGGTCAAGCCCATTCATTGTTCATGATGTTTACCCATATGGTGCAGTAAAAATTGAAAATCCAAAAAATGGTGATGTGTTTAAAGTCAATGGCCAAAGATTGAAATCATTTATTGAATTATGCAACCTAGAGGAGACACTTCTACGTGTCTATCAGGATTGATTTGCTTCCTTTGTCAAAAGTTGCTACACACGCTATTTAGGTAAGATTTTTTTATATATATTTAGTTTACATTAATTTGTTCCCTCATTAATATCTTATTTTGAATTGCTATTGTTTTCTTGGTTTTGTTGCTTTTGATCTTTTTTTCAAAAAAAAAATTTGAATTGAGAATTGAAGACATACTCTTAAACTTGAAAAATCATTTTCCTTCTCTTCTACCCAATGCATTGATGAAAATTTATAAAGCACGAGCTGAAAGATTGAGGTTAATGATGAACATGGGAATACCTGCTGACGTCCGTTAGCTAATTGAAGTTAAGGTACAATTAGCAGGTGAGTCTGTAAATGGTTTCATTTCTTACATGTTAGGTCTAGAAAAAAGCAATTTTGCTAAAAAAACATAGAGCTAAAAGAATGGGTGTCTGCTATAAATGTGGACATGAAACTTGCAACACATGTTTCTGTTCTTTGGGATAGGTGCATGTAAATCGGGAAGATAAAATAAAATTCATTAAGGATGGATTGAGTAAGGAGTCATTGGATGATGAGTTTCATCCGACGTCTCTTGAGACGCATTCTAGTGGATCTGTGCATATCGGGATTATTAGTTTATGACCCTATTTTAAAAAAGAACAAAAATGATACAATCTTGGGAATTTGACGTTAAATGACCCTATTTGCCAATTTATAAGAAAATTGGATAGGAAGCATATCATCGACCCATAGAGGGCGTTTAAGCTGTTACTGGACGTAAAACTAGAGGAAGATGTGAGCCACAATCACAACTACTATACATATGCATGTGTTCCTTCATTTTTGAATTTTTCACCTTTAATTTAACTGTCATCCACCGACCTACTCACATAGCTATTGTAATTATTTCACCGTCTTATTCCTATAGCTACTGTAAGTATGCCCTTATCTGAGTTATATAAATGTATACATTATTACCTTTATTTTCATACTCAAAATTAGGGTGAGTGCAGTTATGAAGGGAGTCGCATTTCGTCAATTTCAAAATGTTTATGTTTTTTGTTGTTCCAGTCTTAGAAAAAATGGAGAGTAAGTGAAAGAAGAAAAATATTTGGGTATGGTACTGGCCAGGAGAAAAATTTATTTTGTCTATGGTAGAGGTAGTTATAGGTTAATGGGGCATGTGTCTACAGCTGCACATGAAGGAGGATGTCAAATTCTTGGTATTATTCCTATAGCTCTAACTGCATTAAACATCATCGAAAAAATAATTGGGAAAGAATTTAGGGTAGGCTCCATGCATGAGCGCATTGCTAGAATGATGAGCAATGCTGATGCTTTCATTGCTTTACCAGTTGATTTTGATACTCTGAAGAAAATTTTTTAAATAGTCTCCTAGGCATAATTGAATATCTACCATAAACTCATAGGTGTGTTGAATGTTAATCATTTCTTTGATGGTTTGATATCTTTTATTGATCAAGCTATAGAAAAAAGGTTCATCTCACACTCAACACGACGGATTTTCATCTCAGCTTTAAATGCTGATGAGTTGATTGATACATTACAAGCATACGTTCATATTCCTGATTTAGCTACAGCTCAAATAGATTAGATGGTAGACAACCGCAGATAGAACAAATTGGACTTGGATCTTCATCTATAACACCTTTCATTTGATTACATAAATTTTTATTTCTATTTAGTTTACTACAAGTTCATCTTTTCCTAAATCTCCTTCTAGGTAATATTTCTTTTAATCTTTTTTGTTTGTTTTGTGTTTATTCTTCATCTTTTTAAAAAAAGTCATAGGTGCCGAGCCTCTTATCTCTGTATAGGTTCCAGCACCTAGATTTAAAAAAAAACACAAACAAACACTGAGTGATGTTTTGGGATTAGGCAAAACTAACATCAATGATGAAAATGGTTTAAAATGTTTGTAACTTTTGAAAAATAGACGAGTTCTGAGTGCTATGTGTGAACCTACACTCTATTGTGAGTTATATTTTACTTGAGAATCCTAATATCATGAGCACATAATCTTTTACATTTGACTAATTGTTATTTAGAGAAGGTTTATGTAATTCAAATATGACTAGTGAGCTCATAAAATTTTAGAACTTGTTTGATTGTCACTTGAGGTGAAATCTTAGACTACTCTCCATTTAAGAAATGAATTAGGCATTGTTGGAATCGTTTGAGGTTTTCAAACCAACCTATACATTATGCCATCTCTAGTAACCCATTTTGAGCCTATGTCGCACATTACAAGCCTAATGAAAGTCCTAATGATCTTAAATGTTAGGATTAGTCTATATTAGTCGAGAATGACATGAAAAATAAGTTTATGGAGTCTCAAATACAAAAATATAGAGATCTTTTTTAAATATTTGATTACATAAATTTATTTGAATGCAAAAAATCCAATGTCATAAGATTATCACACACACACACTTGAGATTCAATAGTAAACTATACATTGCATTTGAATTAAAGTTCTACATAACCTGGGAATTCTGATATATTCCTTGGTTGCATATTTTAAATCCTTGAGGAATGCTTAGTAAGCCAAAAACAACTCATCACTCATTCATCTTTTGAATTTTGAAGTTTGTGTGTTTTGTTTGAGGACAAGCAAAAGTTTAAGTTTGGGGGTATTTGATGAGTGAGTTTTATACTCATAAATTAAATATTTCTATCTTATCTTTTTTCCTTAATTAAGCATTTATCTCCCTTATTTGTCTTTAGTTTTTTGTATTTTTAATAGATTGAGAGAAGAATAGAAAATGGACTCAATTGGCGGAATCAAAGCTAAATTGTGGTTATTTAAAAATAATGTCTATAAATCAAGCAGAAAAAATAAATTTATTAAGGATGACTAAGTAAGGAGAATTATCTTTTCATCTCCTGAGACACATCCTAATAGATATATGCATCAATTCAATCTTGATTTATGACCACATTTCTAAAAGGATTGAAACATAAAGATTCAAGGCAGAACACTCAATATTAAAAATTTGTTTGCTGTTTGCTTTTCAACTTGATCTTACTACAGTATTTTGACTATATATCAGAAAATACATATATATTATGTACGAAATTTGATAGATGAATAGCTGACATAATTTCATACAACTTTATGTTTATGTGATCAGCAAATTCAGACACGCAAAGTGCCAAAATTGGGCTAGAACAAGACATGTTTACTGTTGTAGTCCAGCTCAACTTTACTATAGTATTTGGGCCATATTTCAAAAACTACATATTCAATGGATACAAATTTTGGTAAGTGATTAGCAGATGTAATTTACTACAACTTTCATGTTCAAGTAGTCAAAAAATTCAGATATTAATAGGGCCAATATTGAGATAGAATAGATCACGTTTACTATTGTAGTCCAGCCTGACTTTGCTCCAGTGTTTTGGCCATAAATCACAAAATACATGGCCAATTTTTCCCCACCGTATATGGTTGGAAAGATAATGAACATATCTACAACGTTTTTGTTGATGGGATTCATAGATTCAGTGGCTATCAAGGAGATTTATCATGATGACTTTTAGGACACATAATGCAACACAACTTGTCAACTTTAGTGTAATTTGCTACCCATCATTTTTGTCACCTACTCCCCTTGTTTTGTCTATAAATATAGACATCCTGTGAGCTAGAGGGGGGAGAAAGGCTGAAGAGTAAGTTTGGAAAAGTTTTGTTGGAGTTCTAAGTGTTTGTAATATTTTTCTCTCTTTATATATTTTTTATTTTTACTTTCTTTCATAAATTTTATAATGTTTATTCATCTTTTATTTTGCTTTCTTATCTTGATTATTGCTTTCTTATCTTGATTATGGAGAACTAATATCCTAATTCTAAAGTGAAAGGATAAAACTCTTGGTATGAAAATAATAATTTATCTAACTCTTAATTTCAATGGTTATATTTTATATTGTATTTATCTTCTTATTTATTTTCTTGTTACTTTCTTTCTTACAGGATGGTTTTATTGCCCCTCTGTTATTTATTTTCTTGTTATTTTTTTAGAGGATGGCTTTGTTGCCTCTCTGTTATTTATTTTCTGTACTTCTATTATTTATTTTCTTGTTATTTTTCAGGCGGCTATGCCATCTCTCTATTATTTATTTTCTTATTATTTACTTTCTTAAAGGATGGCTTTGTTGGCCTTCTGTTATTTATTTTCTGCTATTCTATTATTTATTTTCTTTCTTAGAGGATGGCTTTGTTGCCCCTCTGTTGTTTATTTTCTGTCATTCTATTATTTATTTTGTTGTTATTTTCTTTCTTAGAAGATGGCTTTGTCACCCCTCTGTTATTTATTTTTTGCCCTTCAATTATTTTTTTCTTATTATTTTATTTCTTAATGATTGGTTTTACCGCCTACTTTATATTATTATTATTGAATTTGTTGTTATATTTTTCTTCATTTTACATCTTTTTTTTAATTTTGTAAAGTACGAATCTTGATACATTGTAGATAATCTTTGGCACAATAAATGCTTGAATCATTCTTGATTTATTGTACATAATATAATGATTAACACAATGTATACTTAAATCTATTTTACAAAAGTTATTTATTATTAGTAATATAATAAAAAGAAGGCAAATACACTTCATCTGTAAATCAAAGTGCTTTTAATATAACATATCTTCTGAATGGAATCTCATTTATGTGAGGATTCTATTTGAGTAATAAAAGAGTTAAAATGTCTTATTATTTGATATACCAAGAGTGGATCCCCTAACTTTAACATTTTTTTTTACTTTGAATATATTCATATTTAATTTTAGTATTTTAGTTCTTTGCATACTCTGTTCAGTATTCTTCTCACAAAATAAATATTCTGATAATTAAGTTAAAAATATTTATTTTAGATCTAAATTAAATTTTTTTTCAATTGACAATTTTCGTGAGATTGACCTTACATACTACTAAATCTATACTCTAACAAATTCGTGTGCTTACAAGTTTTAATTAAAACAACAACATAAACCACCATCAACGATGAGCTACAATTCAAACAAGGGTTTTCATTATCACCACAAGAATTTCATTCTCTGTGATGTCACTTTTATCTATTCCCAAGGAATCACACAAGGCTGGGTACGTATATGGCTCAAGTGTGTACAAGGATAGTGTAGAAGTGCAATCAATGAAGGGAGAAGCATACTTACCTTTCAATTCTATCCATACGCTCGCCTACTATTTGTGGATTCAAACAAAGGGTAATCATACTTTCACTTGATATTAAAATTATCCTAACCTTAAGTTTTAATATTTGCAGACTCGATAAAATTTTTTCAACTTTACTACTGTTGTAAATGTTACTTTATTTATCTAATTTTCAAATCTTCTTTATATACACCTCAAATTCATTTTCCTTAAAAATTAACATAATTAAAATCAATCAAATAAAGTGAACTCTATAAATTCACATTTCAAATATTTTAGAGTTACGCTTCGCTTTCCTTATACATCTTTTTTTTAATCATTTTCATATAAAAGTAAATTTCAATTTTTAAAATTTTTCATATTCTTCTTATATCCATTAACTCCAAAATTATCCTAACTCTAAATTGTAATATTTTCAATTTTAAATTTTGTCATTTTTGCTATGTTCTTAAATGTTACTTTTTTGTATCTAATTTTTAAATCTTTTTCATATACACCACAAATTCATTTTTCTCACATTTTAAAGTTTTCCAATCCAATCAAATATCACCAACTATAAAAATTCAAATTTAATAGGTTTTAAAATATACAAACTCATATCTCACATATTTTAAAATTATGTAAATAGTTGTTCTGATGCTAAAGTTTTCTAACAATTCGCAACAAAAACCTGATCATATTTTTAATATTTTCAGATATCCAAAATCTTTTCTGACCAAATCCAACACCTAATCATACGTTTAAATATTCTAATAATCTATTTTTATGCAAATAATTATTCTAATAATAAAATATCACAATTTTAAAATTCCAAATTTTCAAATAAATAACAATTTCAATATTCCAATTTATTAAATTTTATTTCGATTATTTAATTTTTTTCATATATTTTTTAGTTTCCTGACTGTTGAAAATAACCAAGGCGTAGATAGGTATCCTAAATATGAATCACAAAATAGTAACTAGATATTTTTATTTTCAACAAAATTTCTTATAAATTTTTGGTTCATTTACTGTTTCTTTGTACAACTCTCTTTTTTTAATACAAAATATTCCACAATTTTTATTTCTGAACTTCAAACATTTCTCAAATAAATTATTACCAATTAAACTAACATTTAACTACTATTTCAGATTTTTTCTGAATTTTAAATATTTTTCTTCTTCCATACATTTTTCAAATCATAAATAACCTAATCATATTTTCAAAATATCTAACCATATTTTTTTTATGAAAATAATTATTACAACAACAACAATAATAACCAAGCATATTCCCATTAGGTGGAGTCGATTACATACATCAAATAAAGTATAGTAACTTATTATAAATAAGATCAACAGATAGATTATTAATTGTTAAATATTTCTTAATAGTTTCACCTATTATTTTCATTAACCTCATTTTACTTTTAACTATTGGACTGCTTCCTATCTAATCTACTATTTTTAATAGAATTTTTATAGGTATACTCTACACATAGTCAAACCACCTTAAGCAAAATTCTACTATTTTTTTCACAATAGGTGTTACCCTAACTTTCTCTCTAATGTATTCATTTTTAATTATATATCTTCTAGTGTGTCTATACATCCAACATAACATTCTAATCTTTGCGACATTGAATTTATCTTTATATTGTCTTTTAACTGCTCAACATTCAATACCATATAATATCGCATGTCTTATAGCTGTATAGTAAAATTTTTCTTTAACTTTGAGCAGCACTTTTCAATAACAAATGGCATTCGAAGCCTTCTTCCATTTCATCCATTCCGCTTGAATCATATGGTTTACATCCTCCTTTATTTCGTCGTCATTTTGTATAATGGACCTAATATATTTAAAGTTTTGATTTGTTTTGATAGATGGTCTCCAAATTTTATTTTTAAATTTATATTTGTTCGTATTTTACTAAAATTACATTCCATATATTCTATTTTAATATACGAAAACCATGTGTTTCCAAAACTTGTCTCTATGACTCTAACTTCATATTTATTTTCTCTTTCGATTCACCAACTAAGATTATATCATCTACATAAATCATATATTGAGGTCTCAAATCTTGTATATGTTCAGTAACTGCGTCCAAAATCAAGTTAAAAAGATATGGACTCAGATATATCCCTTGATGTAGTTCTATAATTGTGAAAAAATCATTTGTGTCTTTATTTTATGTTCTCACGCAAATCATGATCCTTTTATACATATTATTAATTGCTTGAATATACACAATACATACTCCTTTCTTCTCTAAAGCCTTCCATAAAACATCTCTCAACACTCTATCATATGTCTTCTCCAAATCAATAAAAACCATATGTAGATTGTTTTGCTTTTTTTGACAACTTTCCATCAATCTCCATAGAAAGTAAATTACTTTCATGATTCACCTTTCTAGCATGAAACTAAATCGATTATCTATGACTTGAGTTTCTTGTTTTAATCTCTGCTCAATGACATTCTTCCATAACTTCATAGTATAGCTCATAAGTTTAATTCCCCTATAATTGACACAATTTTGTATGTCTATCTTATTTTTTATAGATAGGGATTAAAATACATTTTTTTCCATTCATATAGCATTTTATTAGATCTCATTATCACATTAAATAACTTAGTAAGCTAACTTATACTTTTTCTGTCTAGACTTTTCCACACCTTAATAAGTATATTATCATGTCCTATTGCTTTGCTATTCTTTATAGTCTTCAAAATCTTCTTTACTTCAAGCTCTTGAATTCTATAATAAAATGTATAATTGTAGTCCTTCTCTATAATATTTAATCTATCATTGTAATAGATAAACTCAGGTTTTTCATTAAAAAAAGTCCTTGAAAGTAACTTTTTCATCGTATTTGAATATCTTGTTCCCTTGCCAAGACATTACTTTCTTCATCTTTAATATATTTCACTTGATCTAGATTTCTTATCTTTATGTTCCTATTCTTCACAAATTTGAAAAAATTTTCTTTTTCCATCTTTTATTCTTAAAGATTGATATAGTCTTCTTAACTTCTTTCTTAGCAATTTTATATTTTGTTCTTTCTATTTTTCATTATTTTTTATTAAGTGTCATGCTTTATAATATTCTCTTTTAACATTAATCGTATCTTATACATCTGTATTATGCGACCAAGATTCTTTACCTATTTGACCCAACGTCTCTTGATTTTTCAAGTATCTTTCTTGCTATTTTTCTAATCTCTTTGACCATTTCGTTCCACATATCATTAACATTTCCTTAAACCTCCCAAGCCTAGATAAAAGAGGAGGCTTATGTTAGGTTTGTAAAAGTCAACATAAATTTTTGTCGTATTTATATAAAAATAATTATTACAATCATAAAAATATCCCAAATTTCATAATTTTAAATTCTCATTCATTATATTTTTGAATTTTGAGTTACGTAAAATTTATTTACTTTATTTAATATTTACTTTATTTTTTATTTTCCTAAGAATTGAAAATCCTCTTATCCTAGATATGTATCATAAATAAAGTTTTTTTAAAAAAGTAAATAATTTTATTTCCAACAAATATTGTAATGATTTTTTGGTTCAACTAATATTTTTTATTTTCGTGTACCTTTGAATTTATTTTAAAAACCATATTCCAAAAATATTTCTTTGTCTGAACTTTTAAATATGTTTCTCCATTCAAACATGTTCTAATGACTTCTTACCAACTAAACTAGCATTTTAACTAATATTCCAGATTTTTGTTTCTGAATTTTAAATATTTTTCTTCTTCTAAACATCTTTCTGACCATAATTGACCTAATAATATTTCTCAAATTTTCTAATCATATTTTTCTGCAAATAATTATTTTAATCCTATTTACATCACAAATTCTATAATTTTTAGTTCTTATTGTAAATTATATTTTTAAAATTTGAATTATGTAAATTTCATTTACTTTATTTAATATTTTCTTTGATTTCTAAATTTCCTAAGGATTGAAAATGCCCTAAGCTTAGATATGTATTCTAAATATAAATCACAACTAAGTTAATATTTTTAACTTCAACAAATATTCTAATAAATTTTGGTTCAACTACTATTTTTTTTTTTAAATTTGTGTGTAATTTCAAATTTTTTTTCATAAATAATATTCCAGATTTTTTTTATTGTTTGGTCTGACCTTTTAAATATTTTCCTTCATCTAAACATTTTTCTGATAAATTCTTACCACCTAAACTAATATTATCACTAATATTCCAGAATTGTTTTTCTCAACTTTTAAATATTTTCCTTCTTCCAAACGTCTTGCTAACCATAACGGAACTAATCATATTTTCAAAATTTTTAATCATATTTTTTATGCAAATAATTATTACAATCTTAAATAATTTCCGTAAACAAAAGTTCTTCCTTGGTGGGTATACTAATTTAAATCACAACAAAATAAATATTTCTGCTTTTCAACAAATATTATCACTAACCTTAAATAAAGAAATGGAGTAGAATTTTCGACAAAATGCAATGATCGAGTCACGTGGATTATATAATTAATGTGGTCATCCCAATCTTGCCATGTGATCAGACTGATTGTTTATTTTATTTTATTTTTTGTTTCGCTCTTTTCCGAAGGGCACAATCTATAGAATAAGGGCGAAAGCCAGACTTTTTTCAAATAAAAATGGCCCCCGTTATAAATGAAGAATTTTTTTTCTTCAAATTTTTTACAGAAATTATTAAAATAATCAGTATAATTCCATACAAAAACCTAAATTTAAGACTAAAATAACAATATCACAATCAATTTTACTCTATAATTTTCTCGAGCATGGATTAGTTTCCACAAATATTTAATTAATTACATATTAGTCTTTTTAGCATTCATAAAATATTTTAGAAATGAATTAAAATACAATAAATTTGATATTTTTTAAAATTAATTAATGTACATATTAAAATTTAAAGACTATAGTTATATAGTTATATGATTTTATAAATTCATATTCTAAATTTAACATAATAATTTTTAAGTTAAAGTATACTTTTCTTTTCATAACAAGTAAATTTCAATTTGATCTAAAATGTTTTATTTGATTCTATTTCATTCTTCACTGTCTTTTTTCACTAAAATTTAAAGGAGTAGAAATTAAGGTCTTTTACATTTATATATCAATAAAATAAAATATACCACATTTTATCTTATTCTTTATTTTAGTTTTCTTTATGTATCAATTTTGTTGACTCAACCAACAAAAATTATCTTTTCATTTTTTTAAATTTATTTCTTTCAAGTTGTCCAAAATTTAGAAAATTTAAAAAAAAATTAAAGGTGTATAAAATCAATCAAAATTGATCCAAATTGTTTGAATCAAACTAAATCAAGTCAAAACCAATTTATAATCGATTTAAATCGGAATTTTAGTGAAGAAAATTGAGCTATTTGATAGGCTTAAAAAATTTCAACCAAATCAAAATGAACCAACATATATTATCTAATATAGATATTATATATTATATATTTAATATCATATCAAATATAATTTATTTATTTTTCACTTTTTAACTAGTACACTCATGTGAAAAAAAAATGATGAATTGAACCCAAGTAAATCGATTTTTAAATTTCTATTTGGTTTATTTTTATTTGGTTAGGTTCAAAGATTTGAACCAAATCGATTAAGCCTATATTTTTAATAATTTTTTATAATTAATTCAATTTGATGAAAATTTTAAAATTTATCAAATTAAACTAATAAATAATTCTAAGAGAAATTAAAATTATTCAAGTCCGCCACTATTTGGCCGACTAACGGGTTACTAATTAAGTAATTTTTTAAAGATTAATTAAAATCTAACTACAACTCTAATTTTAAATTTTAATCTTAAATTCTAACCCTAATTATACACACTAACTTAAATTCTAAACAGTGAACATAAACACTAACCCTAAGTACTATCTACAAACTCTAAGTATTTTATTTTAATGCATATTTTTAAACACCAACCAAAAATTCCAACTCCAGCCTTACGTCACCCATTTATGGTGAGTTGGAACTTTGAATGTGGCCCACTATTTTTTTTTAAATATATTAGGCAACGGTAAGCTAATTTTAGTTAACAGTCGCTCATTGTCTCAAAAATGTTCATTCATATTTTAGGAGACAATTAATTAATTGACTGTATATGTTCCCAACAATTGATGGTTGTTCACTGTCCTTAAAAAATTCTTAAATTTCTAACAATATTCAATTGTCAAGAACAAACAATCAACTATTGCTTACTGTTCTTAAAAATATTTTTATTAATTTTTCAATTGGCGAGTCATTGTAACATTATTGAAGAAAGTTACCAACACTTTTTTATAGTTATCAACGTAGATAGCGCATATTACTAACATTGTCTAGGCAATAATTGTCAATAATTTTTTAAAGTTACAAAATAATAGTCAATTGTCGTTAACAAATAGTTAGCTGTTGTCTCTTGAAATACAATTTTGGCTGAGATATATGCATAACTACATACTAGTGTCTCTATATAGAGTTGGTAACAGTGGTGAAAATGTTAATAACATGTGCTATAAGAGTTAACTACTGTCCAAGCATTGATAACTGGTGCACTGCCTTGAATTTGTGAGTTGCCATTTAGAAACATCCTTCCAAATAGTAGTGTATCTTTGTGTTTCGACACATTGCTCTTACATGGCTGATAAAATTCATTGAAGAGATATATGTACAAACTCACGTATATGTGGTGTCCTTATATAGAGTTGGTAATACTGCAGAAAACGTTGGTAACAAGTCTCGTAAAGGTTGGTAACTACTGTCTAACCAATGGTAACTATCGCATTTCCCTTGAGTTACTAACTTATCAATTGGGAGCATGCTTCCAAAGAGTATTGCACTCTTTTCATTTTACATATTTCGCATGCGATGTCTATAAAACCTCACTGATGAGATATACATACAAACTCACATACATGTGATGTCTTTATATAGCGTTGGCAATTTTGTTGAAAATAATGGTAATATAGGTGCTATATGCATTGGTAACTTTTGCACAAGCGTTGTTACCTATCAAGCATAATTCGAGTTAGTCTATTAGAAATATTAGGTCTAACTCTACTCTCAAAACTCGAGTCAAGAGAGGGAGGATTTCCTTTAATTATAAGGAGCATATTCTTTAAACATCCAATCAATGTGGGACTTCAACACACCCCTCTCACGCCCAGGAATGAACATCTGGAGCGTGAAGTTTGCAGGCATGAACATCTGCAGGTGGATCACATTGAAACTGGAGTAGGCTCTGATACCATATTAGAAATATTAGGCCCAACTCCACTCTCAAAGCTCGAGTCAAGAGAGGGAGGATTGCCTTTACTTATAAGGAGCATATTCTTTAAACATCCAGCCAATGTGGGACTTCAACATAGTCAATTGCAAGTCCTAGTGAATAGTCGATTGTTACTTTCTGCATATTTGAAATTCGTATTCCAATAAGTAAAGTTGGTTGTTCACACCAAACAGTTGACTGTTACTTTTTGAAATTGAAATATAAAAAAAGTGAGAGCCTTTGTATATGAACTTAGTTTCTTTAAATATATAAGAAATTAACATGGGATTGTTAACCCCAAAATATAATATTAATAAATGTAGTTAGTAAATGTTGACATCCACATATTTTAAAATAATCTAGTTAGTAAATGTATTTTCAAACAATTAGGGAAAATCGATGCAAATTGTAGTTATCATTAATTAAGTTTCATAATTGACAACACATGCTTTTAGGAGCACAGTCTGTTGGTAAAATTGCTAAAAATAAGTTGCTAACAAATATGTGGGAGATTATCAATATAATTAAAATACGTACTTTTAGATGATCCAACAAATCTATTAGTGATGATGATATGCCAAATATGATACTTAAATCAATGCGATTAATATTGATCTAATAATAAGATCAATTGTAAATAAAGTGAGTAAATAAACGAGTAGAGTGTGCAACTTGCAATACCCTAACACTCACAACTCAAGAAGAGAGAGAGATAGTATTTCACCGTTGTTTAAAAAAAAGAATTATCCTTATTTATATTAGAGAGAATTAGGGTTTCTATATAATTAAATTATTAATTAATTATCTCTCTTTTCAGTCAGTATTGTGATAAAAAACTAACTGATTACATAACGAGCTGTAAGTTGGAGCATCTATCCAATTGACTTGTATGTAATCTGATCTATCACAAATTATTTACATTTAACAGGTCCCAATCCATTATAAGTTTAGTATTGGGTCAAGACTGATTACTTAATTAATTATGTATCTGGACTAATTAATTAATTAATGCTAATCCACATAAATTAATTATAAATTAATTCAACAATCCCCCACTTAGATAACATTAATCAATTATTAGGGCAAATAACATAATAATAAAATTTCAGTAAATATTAAGTAATCGCTACACTAAACATCAACAAAATTCAGAAGTGAAACATTAACACAAGATCATTGAATCCGATAGGGAAACAAATGATAGATATAAGATCATTGAATCTGATAGAGAAACAAATGATATATTCAATCATAAATAATGTCTCAACATCTTAATATAATAGAATACGTAAATGGACTTTAATCATTCAAAGATGTCAAAATTACATTAAAATGTCTCTTAAAGACACACCTTAGACTCCCACTAGACCAAGGCATCATCAAAAGTTTTAACAAGACCCATATGAGTTACATGATTTTAAAATACTCTTATGGGTAGGCCCTTGGTCAATGGATCCGCAAGCATATGTTCACTGGGAATGTGAACTACACGAGTGTAAGATTGAGCAATCTTCTCTTTAATAAACAGGAGCTTAACATCAAAATATTTAGTACGACTAGAATTCCTGTGATTTTTAGAGAAGTACATGGTAGATGAACTATTGCAGTAAATAGTTAGAGGTCGTAATATAGAATCAACAAGATGTATGCCATAAATAAGTTTTATCAACCATATGGCCTGACAAGTGACCTCATAACAAACGATATATTCTACTTCCATAGTTGAGATAGCTGTGAGTGTATGTTTGATGCTCTTCCACGAAATAGCTTCTCCAGACATCATGAAGATGTATTTAAAAGTGAATTTTTGATCATCCACACAAGATGCATAGTCTGAATCCATGTACCCCACGATTTCAAATGGATCAGACTTTCTAAAGGTCAACATATGGTGTTTTGTACCTTGTAGGTATCTCATGACCTTCTTTGCAGCTCTCCAATTATCCTTGCCAAGATCACTTAAGTATCTACTAAGCACACTAATAGTAAATGCTATGTTCGGACGAGTGCATATTTGAGCACACATTAAGCTGCCAATAGCGAAAGTATATAGAATACTGCTCATTTCAGTCCTCTTAACATCATTTTAAGGACATTGAGATTTGGACAACCTTTCACCTTTCTGAACAGGTGCACCATGTAACATTCCTAATTTCGTTTCATGTATTAATAAAATTACAAAAGTATTTAAAGTAACATCCATAATTTCTTTTCTTTTATTGATAAAGGTACATAAATATTTAACTAAAGAAATATAATCCTTAGAAATTTTTCACCTTACGTGTATGTATAGAAATGTTCTAATATTAATGGAATAGGTAAAGAAAGAAAACCTAAGAGGAAATATTAGAAATAAACATGCTAAAGAAAGGTGAAATTCTTAGGTAAGGAAGATAAATTTTTGTGAAGAAAGTAAAGGTCTTAAAATTTCAAGAAGATTGGATTAGGGTAATTTTTCCTAATTTAAGAGCAAAAATTACTAAGTTTAGTATCTCCACCCATAAATTGGGTTTTCATCTATGGACACTTCATATAGAGTTTTTCTATTTCACATAAATTTTTGGCAAGCCAATAGGATAGCCCAATGAAGAAATAAAACATAGACTTGGACTAGGATATAGAAATTGGACCGGTAGCCCAAAAATCATGAAAATGTGACCAAGCCCATTATGAAAGGTAGAATTTTAACCAAAGTAAAGAAAATGGGCAAGAATGAGCCCAAACCCAAGAGGAAAAAAATAAAAATAAAAATAAAAATAAAAGTAAAGTGATGAAATAATGGTGTAATTAAGATTATGTGACATGGCATTAAGACAAAAATTTATCAAGTGGTGTGATATCCTACATTCATAATTTTAGCAAGTGGTATGATAATACAAGGTTTTAGAACAAAACATCTATATCCTACACTCATAATTTTAGCAAGTGGTATGATAATACATGGCATTAGGACAAAACATTCCTATCCCACATAAATAATTTCAACCAAATAATGGAGATTCAAGGGCTAGAAATTTGCCACCTAAAAAGGAAAACCTATCATACTTGATTAAGACAAAAGAAAAAGGAAATAAATCCCTAAATCATAGGGACTTTGTCCCTTATCTTAGAAACATATTATCATAATTTTCAAAATACCAATCTCCTTTTGCTATGCATATCTTGACTGACGAAGAGGAAGATAAGAACATAAGTTGTTTGTTTTCCAAAAATTCAACCAAGTGTATCCTAATTGTGATAAGGTAGACCCATTATCATGAAAGGTGAATTATTTGAGGGTCTATTTAAGCAAAACCCACCCTTACAACATTAGAATTTTCGTCCAAGTGAGGGAGAGGAAAAATAAAAGCAAGGTAGAGTGAAGAAAGCAGAGAAAGAAAGGAAGAAAGAGGAAGGAGAAGTCTAGAGGACTAAGTGCTCCAGGTAAGTTTAACAATATTTCTTTTTGAAGAAAACTTTTGAAACTTATAATATTTATATGCGATTTTAATCTTAGAACTTTGATGATTGGTCATGGATGTTGCTATATCATGTTACATATTATGTATGTTTGAAAACTTAGGCTGGTGTAGATAGTTCTGCATATATGGCTATGGATGACAAACTTTTAAGCTTCTGTTTTCAAAAGTATAAGAAGTATCGGTAAGGAATTAAAAGAAATGGTTAACATGAAAAATGTAGGTCTATGTCTCACAGAATTTTAGCCACTGGAATAACTCAATTTGGAGTTCATAAGAGGTAGATATGATCTGATTAGTAAACAGTGGTCAGAAAATGGTTAATTAGGGAAGAATATGTTATGATAGCTTCTATGTTTTAATTTTTGGGAACATTCTGTAGGGAATTAAAATAAATAGTTAACAAAAGAATTATAGATATATGTGTCGTGGATTTTTAGCCACTGGAATCACTTAATTTGGAATTTTTATGAGGAAGATATGGACAGATTAGTAGGTAGAGGTCAGAAACTACCCGAGAAGAAATAACATGTACTTTGAGGGACTAATATCACCTTTATTTCTTAATATTTCACTATACTATGCAACATAATAGTTTTAGATAATTGTTTTATCTTTAAAATGACACCAAGATCACCTACATCGGAGTTAAATTGAGGGAGTTATGCTTTGATTAGTAAGAGAATATTAGATAGGATGAAAACCTGCATCAAGAAAATAAAGAAATAAAATTAATATTTAAAAAAGAAGAAGAATGTTATAAATAAAAATAATAAATGACTAGTCTATGCCATGGTCATTGTCATTGTATGAACTTCTTACCATCTTAAGTGTGAAATTTTGACATGGAAATTTTATAAAGTGATATTTGAAATTATTATGTTTATGGCATAATTACCAATGATTTTTGGTAATAGTTACATACTTGTTATTAAAAGCATATTTTTGGCTATCTTTGTGAAAAGAAAAGAAATGAGCACGGTCACATGGCAATCCGTGTGGTGCAACAGTAGGGGATGCCCTACCAACGGTTATGATCATGTTAATGAGAAAAGAAAGAGAAAGTAGACCATGTCGGACAGAGCGAGAAAAGTCCGTACTGGAGAGTAGAAAATACTTACCTTGACCGGGGTAGCTTATAGTCATCATATGATATTCTAAAAATAGTTATTCCTATCATACATGTCATTATTGTACAATTCTCATGTGCATAGATATAGTGTATTCATGTGACCAAAGATATTTTCTGTAGTTTATACAGCTAAACATGACATGATGAGCTATATTGTTGATGATTTATTGTTAAACTTACTGGGATTTAATTCTCAATATATTTCTATATCATGTTCAAAAAATTAGTTAAACAAATTTTTCTATGGCTCTGGCTTTTAGTGCACGTTAGATCGAGTACTTTATGTTGCGCAGATCCCAGAAGCAAATAAAATGTTTATTGTCGAGTTGGTTTAGATCTCGGTGAAGGTGCAACCACTCGCACCTGTTTCTCCAGAATCAGTCAACCAGATTAAATGAGATGTAGATTTTTTTATGTATTTGATATGTTGTATGTATGTTTTGATTAATGACATGTATGTAAACTCTATACTGTATAATAATAATAAAAAGTTGTTACACACCACAAGGAGTGCAAGAGTGCATATTAAATCTCTTCAGTACTCGATCAATATAGGTTGTCTGAGACAAACCAAGAATGCCACAACATCTATCATGATGTATTTGAATCCCAAGAATGACGGAGGCCTCACCAAGGTCTTTCATATCAAAGTGGCAAGAGAGCATATGTTTTGTCTTATTTTGAAAACTCACAGAATTATTGGCTAGAAGGATGTCATCAACATAGAGCACTAGAATGATAAAATTGCTCCCATCAAATTTATGATGAATGCATTGATCTAAATCATTTTCAATGGACTCAAGTGAAGTGATGATCTCATCAAACTTCAGATACCACAATCTAAAAGCTTATTTTAGCCCATAGATTGACCGATTCAACTTGCACACTAATTGCTCTTTTTCTGATTCAACAAAACCATCTAGTTGAATCATATAAAATTCTTCAAACAAGCTTCCATTCAAAAATGCAGTTTTGATATCCATCTGGTGAAGTTTAAGATCAAACTGGGCAACATGGGCCATGACAACTCTGAAAGCGTTCTTTGTAGATACTGGTGAGAATGTTTCTGCGTAATCAATGCCTTTTTCTGATTATAGCCCTTGGCTACAAGTCTGACATTATATCTTTCAATTTCACCAACAGCCCCCCGTTTAGTCTTAAAGACCCACTTACAGCCAACTGGCTTACAACCCTCTAGTAATTCAGCAAGTTCCCAAATACGGTTGCAAAACATGGAGACTATCTCATCATTCATAGCCTCCAACCAATCAGAAGAATGTGGGATTGACATTGCTTTTTTGAAAAAAATAGGATATGTATCATCAACATCATTTGATTCACACTTCTGTAAACAATGTAATCACTAGGAATTGCTGGTTTACGAATTCTTTGAGATCGTCTCAACTGAATAACTGGTTCCTCAAAGTTTGCCATAGGTAACTCCTAATTAACATCAACTGTATTCTGAATAACTTTATCTTTATCAGAATGATCAACTGCTGATGGAGATGAAAAAATAGGTTTGGGCAGAATAATATTCTCCTCACGTAGATCAATAGCCCTAGGTACTTGACTCACACTATCTAAGTCATCCTCAAAATAAAATGCTCGATCAAATTCAATGACTCTGGTAGTGTGAGTGGGGCAATAGAATCTGCAACCTCTTGATCCTGTGCAATACCCAATAAAGAATCCATTGATGGTTCTTGAATTAAGTTTCTTGAGTTAAGGATTGTATGGTCTCACCTCTGCCTGGCAACCCCATACATGAAAATACTTCAAACTAGGTTTCTTACTAGAGAATACTTTGTAAGGAGTCTTTGGCACATCCTTACTTGGAACTTAATTGAGGATGTGTGCCGGTGTCTTCAAGGCACCACTCCACATAAATTCTGGTAAGGAAGAATGACTGATCATACTCTTGACCATATCTATCAAAGTACGGTTATGCCTTTTTGCAAATCTATTTTGCTAGGGGGTGCCAAGCATAGCATACTGAACCTTTATACCATGCTCTTCTAGGAATAGAGCAATTGGGCCAGGATTTTGGCTTGTCTCAGTGGACCTTCCATAATACTCACCTCCCTTATCTGATCCAACACATTTGATAATCCTGCTAGTTTTTAACTCAATTGCCCTTTTGAAAGTTTTAAAGGTTTTTAATGATTCAGATTTCTCATGTAACATATCGACCCACCTATATCTAGAGTGGTCATCTATGAAGGTGATATAGTATCTGAATCCACCCATAGTAGTAGGAGTAATAGGTCCACATATGTCAGTGTGAATTAGATCCAAAACATTCTCACACCTATTTGCCCTTTTATTTCTAGCTCTAGCGAGAAACTTTCCCTTAATATAATCAACACAAGTACCAAAATCTGAGAAGTTCAAATTACATAGCATGCCCTGTTTCACCATTCTCTCTAATCTTTCTTTGGAGATATTAACCAAATGTCAATGCCACAACATAGAAAAGTTCTCATCAATTCTATGACGCTTGTGCCCAATAGCAACATTGATAGGATCACTACAAGCATTTAAATTTTGACAATACAAGCCATTCTGTAATACAACTGAACCAACAATGAATAATTTATAGAAAATATTAATCTTTCCATTTTCTTTGCAAAAGAGAATATCCACTTTTTTCCAACACAAAACTAGAAATTAAATTTCTCCTAGAAGAAAGAATGTAAACGAAATTGTCTAAATTTAAAACATGTCTAGAAGGCAAATGTAAGGAAATAGCTCCGATGCATTCTATTGAAGTTGTACTTGTAACATCCCATAATTTTTAGATATTTTCCTTATAAATTCTTCACCTTACATATATGCATAGAAATGTTCTAATATTAATGGAATAGGTAAAAAAAGAAAACCTAAGAGGAAATATTAGAAATAAACATGCTAAAGAAAGGTGAAATTCTTAGGTAAGGAAGATAAATGTTTGTGAAGTAAAGGTCTTAAAATTTCAAGAAGATTGGATTAGGGTAATTTTTTCCTAATTCAAGAGTAAAAGTTACTAAGTTTAGTATTTCCACCCATAAATTGGGCTTTCACCTATGGACACTTCATATAGAGTTTTTCTTCTTCACATAAGTTTCTAGCAAGCCATTGGATAACCTAAGCAAGAAATAAAACATAGACTTGGACTAGGATATAGTAATTGGACCAATAGCCCAAAAATTATGAAAATGTGACCAAGCCCTCCAAGAAAGGTAGAATTTTATCCAAAGCAAAGAAAATGGGTAGGAATAAGCCCATAATGGGTAGGAATAAGCCCAAATCCAAGAGAAAAAATAAAATAAAATAAATTAGGTGATGATATAATAATATAATAATAAAGATTAGGTTACATGGCATTAAGACAAAAATTTAGCAAGTGGTGTGATTATACATTCATCATTTTGGCAAGTGGCATGATAATACAAGGCTTTAGGACAAAAACATCTATATCCTACACTCATAATTCTAGCAAGTGGTATGATAATACATGGCATTAGGACAAAACATTCCTATCCCACACAAATAATATCAACCAAATAATGGAGATTCAAGGGCTAGAAATTTTCCACCTAAAAAGGCAAACCTATCATACTTGTTTAAGACAAAAGAAAATGGAAAAGAATCCCTAAATCAAAGGGACCTTGTCCCTTATCTTAAGAACATATCATCATAATTTTCAAAATACAAATCTCCTTTTGCTATGCATATCTTGACTAAGGAAGAGGAAGACAAGAACATAAGTTGTTTGTTTTCCAAAAATTCAACAAAGTGTATCCTAATTGTGATAAGGTAGACCCATGATCATGAAAGGTGAATTATTTAGTGGTCTATATAAGAAATTCTACCCTTACAACATTATAATTTCGTCCAAGTGAGGGAGAGGAAAAATAGAAGCAAGGTAGAGTGAGGAAAGGAGAGGAAGAAAGGAAGAAAGAGAAAGGAGAAATCTAGGGGACTAAGTGCTCCAGGTAAGTTTAACAATATTTCTTTTTGAAGAAAACTTTTGAAACTTATAATATTTATATGAGATTTTGATCTTAGAACTTTTATGATTGGTCATGATGTTGCTATATCATGTTACATATTGATCTTGCATGTGATGTATGTTTGAATACTTAGGTTGGTGTAGATAGTTCTACATGGGTATGGCTATGGGTGGCAGAATTTTAAGCTTCTATGTTTTAATTTCTGGGAATTATCTAAAGGGAATTAAAATAAATGGTTAACATAAGAACTAAAGATATATGTGTCACGGATTTTTATCCACTGGAATCATTCAATTTGAAGTCCATATGAGGTAGATATGATCCGATTAGTAAGCAAAGGTCAAAAAATGGTTCATCAGGGAAGAATATGTTAGGATAGCTACTGTGTTTTAATTTTTGGAAATTATCTGTAGAGAATTAAAATAAATGGTTAACATAAGAATTATATCTATGTGTGTCATGGAGTTTTAGCCACTGAAATCATTCAATTTGGAGTCCATATGAGGAAGATATGAGTTGATTAGTAGTCAAAGGTCAGAAAATGGTTCATCAGGGAAGATTATGTTAAGACAGCTTCTATATTTAAATTTATGGGAATTATCTGTATGGAATTAAAATAAATGGTTAACATAGGAATTATAGCTATGTGTGTCGTGGATTTTTATCCACTGGAATCATTCAATTTGGAGTCCATATAAGGAAGATATGAGCTTATTAGTAGTCAAAGGTCAAAAAATGGTTCATCAGGGAAGAATATGTTAGGACAGCTTCTGTATTTTAATTTCTGGGAATTATCTGTATGGAATTAAAATAAATGGTTAACATAAGAATTATAGATATGTGTGTCACGGATTTTTATCCACTGGAATCACTCAAGTTAGAGTTCATATAAGGTAGATATGGTCCGATTAGTAGGTAGAGGTCAGAACCTATCCGAGAAGAAATAACCTATACATTTTGGGAGTAATATCACCTTGATTTCTTAATATTGCGCTACAATGTTCAACATAATTGTTTTATCTTGAAATTGACACTAAGATCACCTACATCAGAGTTAAATTGAGGGAGTTATGCTCTGATTAGTAAGAGAATGTTAGATAGGATGAAAACCTGCATCAAGAAAATAAAGAAATAAAATTAATATTTAAAAAAGAAGATGAATCTTAATAAATGACTAGTATAGCCATAGCCATTGCCATTGTATGAACTTCTTACCATCTTAAGTGTGAAATTTTGACATGGAAATATTTTATAAAGTGATCTTTGAAATGGTTATGTTCATGGCATGATTACCAATGATTTTTGGTAATAATTATATTTTGATGAACATACTTGTTATTGAAAGCATATTTTTGGCTATCATTGTGAAAAGAAAATAAATGAGCACGGTCACATGGCAATCCGTGTGGTGCACCAGTAGGGGACGCCCTACCAACGGTTATGATCATGTTAATGAGAAAAGAAAGAGAAAGTGAGCCATGTCGGACGGAGCGAGAAAAGCCCGTACCGGAGAGTAGAGGATACTCACCCTGACCGGGGTAGCTTGAAATGAGAATAAGTTGATGGCCATCATATGATATTTTAAAAATAGTTAATCCTATCATACATATTATTACAGTATGATTCTTATGTGCATAGATATAATGTATTCATGTGACTAAAGATATTTTTTGTAGTTTATACAGCTGAACATGACGTGATGAGCTATATTGATGGTGATTTATTGTTGAACTTACTGGGATTTAATTCTCACTATATTTCCATATCATGTTCAGAAAATTAGTTATGCAGCTTTTTCTATGGCTCTGGCTTTTAGTGCACATTGGATCGACTTACTTTATGTTGGGTAGATCTCAGAATCAAATAAGATGTTTGTGGTCGAGTTGGCTCAGATCCCGGTGAAGGTGCAACCACCCGCACCTGTATCTCCGGAATTGATCAACCAAAATAAAGAAGATGTAAATATTTATGTGTTTGATATGTTGTATGTACGCTTTGATTAATGATGCATATGTGAACTCAATATTGTATAATAATAATAAAATAAAAAAAGGTTGTTACATAATTGGTATCAGAGCAGGTCGATCCTAGATGGCCAGTGGGTGGATGGTTATCTGAATTGATCTTATAGTGTATTGAGTATGTTGTAGTTGTGCTGTGTAGGGGATCAGTGACTCATATAGGTAAGAAATTACTAGTGTTTCTTATCTATATGCCGAGGTGGTGTTATGACTGCTATTAAATAATTTTTTGAAACTATTGGGCTTGATCACCTCAATAGCAGCATAAATTTATTTTTTCCCACAGTAGGAAATGGCACCACCAAGGCAGAATCTGGCAAACAATGCGGAGGAAATCTTGCACAACCTTGCCACAGCAATTCGAGAATTTGGTATTAATTTACTCCTTAGAACTTAACTAGTATTTATATCCCTATATAGAATGATATCGATCGATTTTTTTTTAAAAAAAATTAGTTACAAGACTTGTTAGACAAGGTATTTAAATACCCCAGTACTTTTATTCGGAGTGCTCCAGTTCTATCTGTGAAAAAGAAAGATGGATCACTATGACTATGCATAGATTATAGACAGTTGAATAAGGTGACAATGTAGAATATAAACCTATTAGCTCGTATAGATTACCTGTTTGACCAGTTATAAGGTGTTTAATATTTTTCCACAAATAGATTTGGGATATGAGTAACATTAATTAAGGATAAGAGAAGAGGATGTAGGACTTATTATGGGCATTATGAGTTCTTGGTGATGCATTTAAATTGACAAATCTTTAGCTGCATTCATAGATTTAATGAATAGTAATTAGGTCATCCCTGGATCAATTTGTTATTATATATATTGATGATATACTAGAATATTTCAAAAGTTCAGAGGATCATAAGCAACATTCAAAGATAGTTTTACCAACTCTAAAGGAGTATGGTTGGTAAATATGGTATCCAAGTAGACTCTAAGAAAGTAAAAGTAGTACAATAATAGCTACGTTTTACTACATTTAAAGATGAAGATCCAAATCCAATTTACGCTTCCTACGGTTATCTACCGTCCATTCTATTTGAGTCATAGTTGGATAAGGTACATGAACATAAGCTTGTAAAGCATTAATAAACTCTTCAGCATTTGAAGCCGAGATGAGAATTCGTCGTGCTGAGTGTGGGATAAACCTCTGTTCCACAGCTTGATCTAGAAAAGACAACAGACCATCAAAGAAGTGGTTAACATTTAACAAACCTATCGGTTTGTGATGCATATTCAGTTGTGCCCAAGAGACTATTTGGAAAATCTCCTCTAAAGTACCAAAACCACCTGGTAAGGCAATGAAGGCGTCAGCATTGCTCATCATTCTAGCCATGCGTTCATGCATGGAAGCTACCCTATATTCTTCCCCAATTGTCTTCCCTATGTTGCTGGATGTAGCTAGAGCTGTAGGAATAATACCTATAACTTGACATCCCCCTACATGTGCAGCTGTAGCCACACACCCCATTAACCTACAGTTACCTCCACCATACACTAAATGAATTCTTCTCCTAGCCAGCACCATACCCAGATTTTGTGCTGCTTTAACATACTCCCCATCTTTTCCAGGATTGGAACCACAAAAGACATTAATATTTCGAAACTGACGGGATGCAGTTCCCTCCATAATTTCTATCACCTCAACTTTGAGTATAGACAAAGATACTAATGTAAGTATTTATAGAACTCAGAGAAGGGCATATTTATAATAGCTATGCGAATAGGCCGGGTATTATTAGAACAACTATGTGAGTGATTGGTGGATATCAGCTAAATTAAAGGTAAAAAAAATGACGGCAAGCATGTATATGTACAGTAATTATGACTGTGACCCATATTAAGCACATAAAGAGCATAAGATAAGATATCACCAGAAATCTGTCTTTATCTTGTTGTCTTTGATGAAGCATTGATGTTTTGATTCTTGTAGAAAAGTTGTAGGTGATAGCCGTCATTGTAAAAAAAAGAGTGAAAATGCAAACCAATTAATTGTTGAAGAGGAACAATCAAATGGTTTATTTTGTTTTCTCAATGTTTTTGCCAGTCGACTATCAGTATTATTAAGTCGACTAGCTATTTTGAGAAATTTTAATTTGGACTGGTTATTTTATAGTTGATTGATTACATCTATTCTGAAGCAATCAACTGCATCCTACCCGTTAGCTACGTACTCTTTGTTTTCACAGACTTTTATAAGTTCGGAAATGTTTCTTTTCCACCGAATATCAACAGCTTTAAAGTAGATTCTGACACATATATTCAAAATTTGCGGCCACCGATTGTTGCTGAAATCGTAGATAGATTTTGTTTACAGATTTTCAAGAATTACGACCACCGATTTTAATATTTTTCAATGCTTTGTCCAAATTTTTGACTTTCGCTTTTGGCACCATTCTCTATTATGCTTTTCGTCTGTTTCATTGCATTCTCCCTCATTAATGGTTGGCATTAAATGCAAGGTTATTTTCCCACATTGCAATGAAAGATAATTTCTTTTCTTTGAAACTCGGTTATTATGGTGTCTAAGTTGTTAGTAGGTTAAAGTAATGAAAAATTTGAAAAGAATGGACGGATGATGGTCTTTTGGTGTTTTGACGAATGTAATCAAGAGAACTAGTGGTGTTGAAGTTTTTGAGGAATAAAATATAGGAAGTAGGATTTAAGTTAGTCTTTGAACTCTTAATTTGGAAATATAGAGAATATTCTGAGAACCATGTCCGAAAATAATGTAAGTGATCAAGATATTTGTGTTAAAGGATTATATCATGCTAAATTGAGTCTAGTATCTAGGATGTGAATTATGTTGGAATTGAGAATTCTTGTATGAGTAATTGTTAAGAAAAATCTTCTTGAAATGATTGGGTGAATTAAATGGGATTGACATAAACTAGAATGAGGTGCTTTTGGATATGATAGAAGAAATAATTAAAATTTTTGACAATGAATTACTGTGATGAGGTAAGTTGGAATTATTAGACATGTGTCAATGGTACACGTTATTAATGGTTTGAAGGATTTATTGCTACGTATGTTTAACATACTGATTAAAGGATTTGAGGATAAAAAATAGATGATAGATTAAGATGATGATATTTAGGGGATGATGTTGATATATATAAAAAAAAATGACTTGTGAACAACAAGGGTCTCAAGGTTGTTTCATCAGAATATGGATATGGATTGTATATTTTCTTGTTGTGTAATATATGTAGGATGTCTTAGTTGAGTACCAAGTCCTTTTTAGAAATCTTGTACTGTGATGTAAAATAAGTTATGGACTAGAAACTTTCTTTTATGGCGTGAGAGCCTTTTTGTTGTAACTAATGCATATCACGCTTAGTTAGTTGCCTATAAGGAAATGAAATTTGAAAATATTTGGAATAACCTAAAGCAGTTGTATGCTTATCCAAGAAAGATAACTAACAATATAAGTGAATAAGTGAATTTATGGGCTACGTAGACATTACTAGGAATTTACAGATAAGAAAAAAACTATATAATACATAAAGGTACAAGGGGAATATTCCACGATGTGGATGTTTGAAATAAGATGTTAGTTAGTAGGTGTTGAAAATCACCCAATTTCCTCCCCACATTACCACTATCACTCGATTGGAGCGGCCTTCCCTTGGCTCACTCAAGCTATCAGGGCTTCCCCTACTCGGTACTATCTCAAGCTATACAACCCGTCGATATTCATCCATACATATAAAAAAATATATATAAATTCATATTCATCAAATGCAATGTATAATTATAAAGCAACTCATCATGAGCTTTACGCTTTCATTCAATCATAATCAGCAACTTTATAGTTTTAAAAATTAATGCCTCATGCACATAATATTCACATAGCAAATAATGATAAATACATTTAGAACCACATATTCAATGAGTTTCAAAATCTATTTGCAAAACCATACTCTTCTTGAACTATATGCTAGTTCGTAAGCAAAACAGATATTTTAACACATTTCATAAACTTATTTAGCATAAATAATTTGTAAACAGAACCAATTATACATTTTAAGTTCAAGAATAGCATGGAGTAAGTCATAAAAAGAATTTTCTACTCACAAGATCAGGGCTGAAGGTTGGACAGTCCTAAATGTATATTTCCAAGACAAATCTAATCAAATAGACCTCAAAAACAAGTCTAGATGGTCCAAAATCCTAAGAAATGACTCCAGAATTATGAAATTTGGCCTCCGAGAGCTTGGTCAACATGTAGGGTACTATTCACAATCGAAATTACTATTCACCATCGGAAAAACTATTCATACCGAGGCAGATTTACTGTTCATTACGAATAAAACATTGTCAGATGGCTGAAAAATTTCACATCCTATAGTTTAACTATCTTCTAAATCTATCTACGGTGTTAGATTTTCAATTTAATGTCTCTAAATAGGAGTTTCAGCCGATTTGAAAAATTGTTCAGCCAATATTGTAGTACTCTTCCTCCTGAATCTAGTAGTACCCTTAATTTTGAGATCAGATACTTAAAAGTACTCCAGATCTAGAGAGAAAAAAAATAGAGGAGAGGAGTGAATAGTAATCTCCCAATAAACCTATGGAAGATTTAAAAAAAAATTATGGAGGGATCAAATAGCAATTTGCTAATTGTTGGAGGAAGTCCTTACAAATTTCATTATTTACACTTTGTCCCCTAAACTTTTAGGAAATTATATTTTAACCCCAAAAATATTAATAACTTTTCATTTTCATCCTTAAAACATTTCAATTACATCCCTACTTCTTTATTTCTTGTATTAATCCTTACATAAATGACAATTACTAAATTTTAGGGATATTACATTCTTCCCCCCTTAGGAAATTCGGTCCTAGAATTTTAAACCATCCTATCATAAGTAGGAACTGAAATTAAGGCATAAATTAGAGTTATTATCCTCACTACTCAAGCTACTGGGGATATCTCTTTTGTATATCATCTTTTCTTCCTAAGAAGTCTCTTCACTTGAGTGATTTTCCCATATAACTTTAACCATAGGGATTTGTTTCAAAAATATTTGGTCACTAGCTGATAATTTCTAGTGCTTAACTTTTATCGTCCTTATAGACTTTTGGTTTGTATTGAGTTGCATGTATTCTTTTTCTAATCAATTTCACTTTAACAATGGCATCTTATAATAAGTTTGATCCCACTGAATCATTTAACAAAAGGTTAGTAACATCTCATACATAAGGCTTTAAGTCATCCAATATCACTTTATTATAGACGAATTCTACTAAAAAATCTCCCACCAAACTCGAAGACATATGCTTAAAGCATGCTCTCCAAACTAGCATCATTAATTATGTTAGTCATATTATATCTATTGTATGTTATTTCAAATTAGATTCCAAAAACTTAACTTTACTCAACTTAATCACCTATTAGAAGACCTACGATGTTTCATGTAAAGTCTCAAATGGTGCCATTTGTATATTGGCTTGATTATTATTGATATGAGCAAATTCAACTAAGGACAAATAACTTCTCCCAACTTTCAACAAAATTATATAAAGATACCTGAAGCATAACTTTGTTAACACATCATTTAGATTTACTATCAGCTATACTATAATATAACAAAGATCCTTAGGCTTCCTGAATAGCTCTCCTAAAACAATATATTCAATTCTTACTTGTTGACACACCAAACAACGAAAAAATATTACTTGTATCTTCTTTTACCATTATACTAGTACAATTCTTTCATATCTTAATATATACTTATTGTCTTGGAGTTATCCATATTCACAATCTATGGCTTCTTCTGAAATCTCCTTTCTCAACAATTATTCACACGTAAATTTCTAATCTCAACATAATTCACATCCTACATATTAGACTCAACTTAGCATGGTATAAAACCTTAGCACAAATACCTTGATCGCTTTACATTATTTTCGAACATGGTTATCAAAATATTCTTATTTCCCTACTCAACTACATTAGGTAAACTTGGGTATTCTTCATACCTTAGTACTCAATCAGTTTATACTTTAACCTACTAGGGAAATAAGAATACTTGATATAAAGATGTTTTTTTCCAAATACATTCTTTGTTAAATAAATCCTTTCAAAATTCTCATTACTTTAACCTACTAACCACTTGGACACTATAATAACTAAGTTTCAAAGAAAAGAAATTAACCTTCCTTGTAATAAGGAAAAATAACCTTACATTTAATGCCAAACATTAATGAAGAATGACACAGTAGAAAAAGAGGAATACAGAATAGAGTATGGTGCCAAAATAGAAAGTCAAAAGTTTAGACAAAGCATTGAAAGAAAATTAAAATCGGTGACCGTAATTCTTGAAAATTTGTAAACAAATCCTAGTTGCTATTTCGGCAAAAAATCGGTGGCTACAAGTTTTGAATATATGTGCATATGGTGGAAGAATATCACATGGAAAAGAAGCATTTCTAAGCTTATAAAAGTTTGTGAAAAACAAAGAGCACGTAGTTATCTGGTAGGATACAATTAGTTGCTTCAAAACAGATATAATCAATCAATTGTAAAATAAACTAGTTCAAATTAAGAATTTTTACAATTGTTAGTTGGCTTAATAATACCAATAGTCGACTGGTAAGTACATTGGAAAAAATAAGATAAATAATTTGAATGTTCCTCTTTAACAACTAACTAAGTTGCATTTTTACTATTTTTTTTACAATAACACCTATCACTTACAACTTCCCTACACGAATCAAGACATCAATGCTTTATCAAGGATAACAAGGAAAATATTTTTTTTGGTAATATGTTAACCTTATTCTCTTTATGTGCTTAATATGAGCCACAATCACAACTACTGTACATATGCATGTGTGCCGTCATTTTTTTTTTAATTTTCACCTTTAATTTAGCTGATATCCACCAATTACTCACATAATTGTTCTAATTATGTTCAGCCTATTTGTATAGCTATTATAAGTATGCCCTTCTCTGAGTCCTATAAATGCACACATTAGTATCTTTACCTTCATACTCAAAGTTAGGGTGAGTGCAATTATAGAGGACCGCATTCTATTAGTTTTGAAATATTTGTCTTTTGTGGTTCCAGTCTTGGAAAAGATGAGTATGTGAAAGTAGCACAAAATCTGGTTATGGTGCTGGCTAGGAGAAAAATTTATTCAGTCTATGGTGGAGGTATCCGTAGATTAATGGGGTGTGTGTCTACAGCTGCATATGTAGGAGGATGTCAAGTTCTAAGTATTATTCCTACATTTTTAATTGCATTAAACATCATAGGGAAGACAACTAGGGAAGAATTTAGGGTAATCTCCATGCATGAGTGCATGGCTAGAATGATGAGCAATGTTGATGCTTTCATTGCCTTACCAGGAGGTTTTGGTACTTTAGAAGAGATTTTCCAAATAGTCTCTTGGGCACAACTGAATATGCATCACAAATGAATAGGTTTGTGAAATGTTAACCATTTCTTTGATGGTCTGTTGTCTTTTCTTGATCAAGCTATGGAACAAAGGTTAATCTCACACTCAGTACGATGAATTCTCATCTCGGCTTGAAATGCTAAGGAGTTGATTGATGCTTTATAGACATTGGTTCATGTACCTAATCCAACTATGGCTCAAATCGATTGGATGGCAGACAACTGGAGGAAGCGCAAATTAGATTTGGATCTTTATCTTTAAATATAGTAGAATGTAGCTATTGCTGTACCACTTTTACTTTCTTAGGGTCTACTTGGATACCATCCTTGCCACCTAAACTACCTTATAGTTTGTAAAATTATCCTCAAATTTTGCTCATGATCCTCTGAACTCTTGGAACATATTAATATATCGTCAATAAATATATTTTCAATTTAATCCAAGAATGGCTTAAGTACTATATTCATAAAGTCCGTAAAATATAGCTGGGACATTTGTCAAACTAAATGATATAACTAAAAAATCATAGTGCTCATACCGAGTCCTAACAGTAGTTTTTAGAATATCCTCTTTCCTTATCCTTAATTGATTATTCTTATATCTCAATCATTTTTTTAATTTATTTTTTTTTAAAAAAATATTAAATACCCTATAACTGGTCAAACAAATCATCTATATAAGGTAATGAATATTTATTACGCACTGCCACCTTATTCAACTGTCTATAATCTATGCACAATCATAACGATCCATCTTTCTTTTTTACAAATAGGACTAGAACATCTCAAGGAGAGTACTAGGACGTACAAATCCCTTCTCTAACAAGTCTTGTAACTAATTTTTTAATGCCTTAAATTCAGTGAGTGCCATTCTATATGAGTATATAAATACTAGTTGGATTTTAAGAAGTTAATCAATACCAAATTCTATTTAACGTTTTGGGGGTAATCCTGGCAATTCTTTTGGGAACACTTCAAGAAATTCCCTAACCACTGGAACTTGATTTACACTGGTATACTTTATATTAACATTTTTCATTACTGCCAAATATCCTTGGCACATTTTTGTAATAACTTGTGGGATGCTTAAGCTGAAATTAAATTACTAGGTATGGTCTCCTTGTATAAAAAAAATGAGATTCTTCAAGAATATTGAATTTAATCACCTTAAGATGACATTCTAAAATGGCATGACATGCTGCCAACCAATCCATTCTTAGTATTACATCAAAGTCTACCCTATCTAGGCAACCGGGTACAATGGATATCACATTCAGAAACGGTCACCTTAGGCATATGTTTCAATTCTTTAATTTCTCTGGAACGCCTATCCCTTTCACTTTCAAGTATAAATTGACCCATAGATACTTTTTAAAATGCCACAATATTTGGTCAATCTAATACTAAGAAATTTAGCAAACTTGGAATAGAAAGGAAATTGAAACCTTATAAAATCCCTCAGTAGCACCTGAAGTATAAATATGTTTGGCTCATATCCATACTAAAGCTTTTACTAAAGAGTCATTTGCTTTGATAGCCACAAAAAAACCTAATGCTCTGATACCAACTTGTAACACCCCCAATTTACGGGCACGTGAAATAAACATTGTTTTTTTGCAATCAAATTTTTACCATAACATGCATAACACTATTCTTTGTCATGAAAATAGATACATATAGGTTCTCTCATGTATAAAAATTATACAAAACACACTCTAGAATACAAACACAGTATAATTAAAAGACTATGAACATTTGAAGCAATGTAGACTCACCCACAGAATATATCACCTAACTGATCACCTATCTATACGATCAAACTCTGTATTCTTATCTATAAAATGTAGAAATATCATATAGTGAGTTTGACAACTTAGTGAATAGATAATACCTTCTATGATCTCTTAGGTCAGTATATGGATGTACTCATGTTTTAAAATTTGTCACATAGAAAATACAGTTTAGAAGTACATCCATATGGGACCCATATTTCAAATATTCTCAAATCAAAGGATATTAAGATATCCAAAACCATATTGAGCATGGTATGATCATTAAACAAATTTTGTTATGCATTAAAATATTTCACATGAAAACATTAGGAGGATCCTATATCAGAACCATCAAATATTTCTAAGCACACAGCAAGGGATGATGTTATGTTCAGCTGTATAAGCTACAATAAAATATTAAGCTTTTCTGATAAAGTCATAACTTTTGTTGATGCATAATTAACATACTATATATGTACTAAAAATATATTCTTTTTACATAATGCTCAAGCATGTTACATCTCTCAACACATTCAATTCACTTATTTGCTATACGCATAGTGATCGATCGACTACAGTGACAATAAGTTATTAGGGAATGTGAGTTCATCACCCTACTGCCTCCCCACATTACCACTATCAACTGGTTGGAGTGGCCCTTCATTGGCTCACTCAGGCTAATAGGGTGTCCCCTACTCGGTACCGTCTCAAGCCATACAACCATTCGATATTCATCTATGAATATATATATATATATATATATATATATATATAAATGCATATTCATAAAATGCAATGTATAATTATCAAGCAACTCGCCATGAGCTTTACGCTAGCCATTCAATCATAATCACCAACTTCATAGTTTTACAAATCAATGCCTCGTGCACATAATATTCACTTTACCAAATAATGATAAATACATTTAAAACCACATATTCAATGAGTTTCAAAATCTGTTTGCAAAATCATACTCTTCTTGAACTTTGTGCTATTTCATAAGAAAAATATTTTTTTTACATATTTTAGAAACTTATGATAGCATAAATAATTTGTAAATTGAACCAATTATACATTTTAAGTTCAAGAAGAGCATGGAGTAAGTCATAAAAAGAATTATCTACTCATAAGATTAAGGCTCTAGGTTAGACAGCTCCAAATGTATTTTTCCACATCAAATATGATAAAATGGATCTAAAAAATGAGTCTGGAGGGTCTAAAATCCTAATTAACTAATATGGACTATTCACTATTAGAATTATTATTCATCGTCAAAATCACTATTCATACCGGCTGAATTTACTATTTGCGATGCACAAAAAGTAGTCAGATGGCTGAAAAATTTCATATCCTATATTTTATTTATCTTTTGAATCCATCTACGGTGTTAGATTTTCAAGTTAAAGTCTCTACATAGGAGTTCTAGAGTTTGCCTTTTTCTTAGATTTTCTACTTCCAATTTACAACGATTCTTCAGTCGATTTGAAAAATTGTTCGGCCAATTTTGTATTACTCTTCCTCTTGAATCCAGTGGTACCCTTAGTTTTAAGATCGGATGTTCAAAAGTACTCCAGATCTAGAGAGAAAAAAATAGATGAGAGGAGTGAATAGTAATTTCTCGATAAACCTACAGAAGATTTTTAAAAAATTATGAAGGGACCAAATAGCAATTTTCTAATTGTTAGAGGAAGTCTTTTCAAATTTCATTATTTAGACTTTGACCCCTAAACTTTTAGGAAATTATATTTTGACCCCAAAGTATTAATAAGTTTTCATTTTCATCCTTAAAAAATTTCAATTACATCTCTACTCCTTTATTTCTTTTATTAATCCATACATAAATGAGAATTACTAAATTTTAGGGATATTATATTCTTCCCCCTTAAGAAATTCAGTCCCCGAATTTCAAACCATCCTATCATAAGTAGGAAATGAAACCAAGGCATAAATTACAGTTATTATCCTCACTACTCAAACTACTGGGGATATCTTTTTTGTATATCATCTTTATTTCCTTAGAAGTCTCTTCACTTGAGTAATTTTGCCATTTAACCTTAACCATAGGGATTTCCTTCAAAAATATTTAGTCACCTGTTGATAATTTCTAGTGCTTAACTTTCATTGTCCTTATAGACTTTTGGCCTGTATTGAGTTACTTGTATTCTTTTTCTAATCAATTTCACTTTATCAACGATGTCTTACAATAAGTTTGATCCCACTGAATCATTTAACAAAAAGTTAGTAACATATCTTATATAAGGCTTTAAGTCATCCAATATCACTTTATTATAGACGAATTCCACTAAAAAATCTCCCATCAAACTCGAAGACATATGCTTGAAGCATGCTCTTCAAACTAGTATAATCAATTATGTTAGTCATATTCTATCTATGGTATGTTATTCCAAATTAGATTCCAAAAACTTAACTTTACTCAACTCAATCACCTATTAGAAGACCTATGATGTTTCATGTAAAATCTCAAATGGTGCCATTTGTATATTGGCTTGATTATTATTGATATGAGTAAATTCAACTAAGGACAAATAACTTCTCCCAACTTTCAATAAAATTATATAAAGATACTTGAAGCATAACTTTGTAAACACATCATTTAGATTTTACTATCACCTATACTATAATCTAACAAAGATCCTTAGGCTTCTTGATAGCTCTCCTAAAATAATATATTCAATTCTTACTTGTTGACACACCAAACAATGAAAAAATATTGCTTGTATCTTCTTTTACCATTATAATAGTACAATTCTTTCATGTCTTAATATATACTTATTTTCTTGGGGTTATCTATATTCACAATCTATGGCTTCTTTTGAAATCTCCTTTCTCAACAATTATTCACACGTAAATTTCCAATCACAACATAATTCACATCCTAGATATTATACTCAACTTAGTGTTGTGTTTGTTTTACTAGTTAACAGCAAGTGCACGGTGTAGCTTTAACTAGTCCGACGAGTACGGGTCGTATCCCAAGAGACCAAAGATCAACTACTAGAATTATATGAAATATGCTATCTAAATCAATGAAATCTGATAGAGTGTGTCACAATTAAGCAAAGAAAGAATTCAATCAACAAAAGCCTAGGGTTAGGGTTTACCACACTTATGATATTGAACAATCGATATGTACCTCTAATTGCAATTATCTTGGTAATTAGGGATGGTTTAGCCTTAACTAATTAGCAACCTCTTTCAAGCAATACTAATTGTACCTAGGTTAATCCAGTTGCCTACTTTCGTGGTTCTTAGTTCAACCTAGGTCCATTAAGTTCTATGCCAACCATGGAATGCAATTAATTAGTTTTCTTGTGCCTACTAATTGATTTAATTCTTAGAGAACCTTAAACTACTTTCGTGATTAAGATATCCCTAATTAACTATTAGGTTCTGGTATTAACTTTCACCTTTTAGCTCATCAATTAATAACCTAAGATATGATAGATAGGTGATCAGGCATTCTAACAACTCTTAAACATGTGCATAATAGTTAATTCTAATTAATCCATAAATAATCACAATTAGGGTTCCACAATTCAATTAGCACAGTATCATCATATCATAATTAGGTTTACCAAAACCCTAGATCAATATCTACTCATGCATAATGGAAATATAAATCATAATCCAATTTATTGAATAACTCATAAGTGTTCAATACAATCAAAGAGAAAGAGTAGAAGTAGAAGTAGAGATGTAAAGTAGAAGGATAAAACCTAGAGTGCAGAATATGAATTAGGAATACAAGCTTGAATCATTCTCAAATTCTACTCTAAGAACATAAATCAACAATGATTTTAATAAAAAAAACTAGTCAAATGGTGTTTCCTAAGCCTAAAACTGAGTAAAAATACGTCTTAATATGTCTGGATGTCTTTGGCTGCATTTCCCCTTAAATATATATCACTTTGGTTGCTGAAAACCCTAAAAATACGGAGTGTATGGACACGAAGCATGGTTGTGCTTCATGATGGAAATCTGGGAAAAACTCCACTCTTTGCATAGGCACGACCTGGCTGTGCTTCCTGCAACACCAAGCATAGCCTGGTTGTACTTCCTGCAACACCAAGCATGGCCTTGTCGTGTTTGGGGCTACTAAGCTCAAAATTTTCCAATTTCTTTTGGGCTTGCTCCTTGCTTTTTCATCAGTGTGTTCCAAGTCCATATGGCTCCTTTCATAAGTGCTTTCCTTTGCTTCTTGGCTTCTTTTGCTCACCTATAAACATAAAACAAACCAAAGCAGTATCCAAAGCAAGCAAAACCAAATAGAACAAGATATAGGGAAATAATCACAAGTTTACTATGAAATAAGGGATGAGATATAACAATAAAATACACAAATTTTCCCTTTATCAACTCCCCCATTCTTAAACCCATGCTTGTTCTTAAGAAAATAGAATGACATATCAATAGGAAGGGAGATGATGGATACAAATTTTGGATGACAGAAAAATGTAATATAGGTAATTTTTCACTCAATCAATATGAACACAACAGATATATGAATAGACATTTATCAATTGGTCTGCATTCTTCTAAAACTAAACCTAAATTCTCTTATTATACATTTACTTCTATTATTGCCATTGGTTGTATGCATCAAATTGATTTTTAAACACTAAAGTAAGCCACCTCATCCTTTAGATCTCCCTAAGCTACCCTACCCTTATTTCTATTTTTCTCACTGAAATTCTTTTACTTCTCAACATTTTTTATAGAAATATACAGTGAGTGCATTTTATACTCCATCTTACTAGGGAAAAGGCAGCTAGGTACTCATACTAAGACCTTCTAAGTGCCTTGAAGGGGTAGTCAAAGTGAAAATTTTTTGGGGTTCATATTCCATCATTTTCACCTCTCCCTATCTTCATACTCTCATAGTGTTAAAATCAAACAAGGCATACAATTCACAGCACAATAAGAGAGACATTTTTCAAAAAATTAGAGGTTCAATACTAGAAGAGAGAGACTGTAATGCCTGGGTTATTTTTCTATATATATATATATATATATATATATTCATGTGCAAGAGACCAGAGTTATATCATAAGCTAGGCAACTTGTATATACATACATCCAAAAGTTACATTCATCAGAGTCTAGCAGCATATATACATACATATGTAACCCAAGCTACTGAGCATATATCACAAAAGGCGGAGTACCTTGCGGTTACATCAAAACAATGGAGTTAGCCCATTTACATCATAAGAATTTAGTTATATACATAACACTATACTACAGGCAACCCCTGGCCATCACCCTTGGGGTACTGCTGGTGGAGGAGGTGGGCCAAGAGCAGGGACCTCTACTATGTTGATCACCAAAAGGTTCACTATGACTATGAATTGTCCCAAGTAAGGGACATCTACTATATGCAGCTTCAGGAGAATCATTAGTACAACAAAAGACATCTATACTGATATGAACATAACATCAAAACATAGTGAGATATAAAATCCCAGCAAGGTCAACATTCAATACATATAAGCATACGGAAAACATACATGCTATGTCTAGCTATATAAGCTCCAGAAAACATTTTCTATTTTTATGCAATAAAGGTACAATAAAATACATGCCAGCCTTTTTATAGGTTATGCATCAATATCATGCATGCTAAAATAAAACATGTATTTATAAAATACCTGTGCCTTTGTTCATTGCTCATACATCACTCAGTGGCTTATAGACCGTTAGTCTCTCTCAATTGTAATCCTGAATGTGGTGTGAGCCTTACCCCTCCAGCTACTCACCCACCATTTGAGGGCCATTGGTCGGAAGTTCTTTCCTGTATTGACCACTCTAGGCTATAGGGCATCCCCTATCCCGGTTCCGTATCCAATCCACGACCCTTCAATTGCCTTACCTCGTAAGGTGCCACACTCCTGGGTCACTTTAATGGGTAAGGGTCATCCTGGACTTGTCAGTCTCCTCAATACAGCAAATGAGACACCTGTTTCTAGAACACCCTACTTTAGAGAGGATCATTTTGATTTGTTAGTTGCCTCAATACAGCAAGGGAGACACTTGTTTCCAGGCCACCCTACTTTAGAGAGGGTCATCCTGACAAAGCTTAAGTCTTTTATATTTCTCCAGCCATTTAACACATCAAGGATATGAACATTAATAAATATCTAGAGCATAAACCATACTCATCCTCAAACATGTTACAAAAACTCATCTTGGATGAACACACATGTCTTGATAGCCTTTCATAATATGCATACATCAATAACTCACTTGCAGCCATACATACAAGTAGTCTATAGCATGCAAATATAGTATTCATGCATCATTCTTCATGCTTGCATACATGATTCAATAAATATACATGATGAAATAAATATGGCACATGCAAATATACCGTTCATAGATCACAAAACCCTCACTAACATCCTAAAAATATTTGTAATTAATTAAGATTCAAAAAGGAAACAAAAAATAGAGAAAAAGGATAACACAGTATGAAGCATGGCCGTGCTTCATGGCCGTGTTTCCTCCTTCACCTCGCCGTGTTTCACACAGGCCAGCCCCAAGCACGACTGTGCTTTGTGCGGTGTTCATCATTTTTTTCCAGATTTCTTCTTCCTAGCTCCAAGCATGATTGGGTCATGTGTCCAGGCACGGCTGTGCTTCGTACATGAAAACCTCAAAAAAATTTCATTTTTTTCCTAAACCATCCAATAAAAATCAACAATAAACATACCAACATTTTGAGCATGCAAAAATTTTTTTTTCCAGAGTAAAGAACCAACCAAAACATGGATTTAATCTCAAAACCAACTACACAAAGTTCACCCAAAACATTACCACATGCACAATAATGAATAGTAACCATGAATGCCATAACTACTTTAATAAAAGCTATGTCGACCTCTCCACATACTTTAAATGCTCAAATTTAACCAACCATAAATCTTGAAAGAGGATTTTGATCTTACCTTCTTCTTCCTACAAGCTTGATTTCTCTCTCTTGTTTCTGGTACTTTCTCTCTCTAGAAAGCATAACCAAAACAGTAGATTTTCTTCTATCCATTAGTTTCCATAGAAGATTTGGGGATAAGCAAAAGATCAAGAGTTGAAATCTTACCTTTCCTTCTTGATTTTCCAATTCTCTCTCTAGCTCTCTTCTTTTTTCGCTCTCCTTCCTTCCCTTTTTTTTCTTTTCCTTCTCTCTTCTTTCTTGCCGTAAAACTCCTTCTATTTTGCTAAGTGAGTGGCGACTTGGCCACCAAGCAAGGAGAGATATATTAAAATAATAGTGACTTTCTCAAGAAGCCACTTGCCCCTTTAACAAGAGCTCCTCATTTCCCTAATAATTTCCAAAATGCCACTCTATTACATTGTGACTAAGGGAGTTGGCTAAGGCCTTGTTTGGGTGCAAGAAAACTTACCAAGTGTTTAATTCTTCCTTGAGCCTTGCTTCAAAGGATTTTTGTGCAACTTTCTTCATAGCTCTCTATCTCTATTATTATTGTCTATTTGTGTTCCTGTAAATAAGGAAATTATTATCTCTTCCTTAAAAAATTCTTCCAAAAATGAGAAAACCCTTATTAAATATTCACAATTATTTCTTTATAACTCCCTCATTTAACTCTTTTTAATCCTTTCTTACTACTCCATTTTGTGAATATTATTAGTAGAATTGTGGGTGTTACACTTCTCCCCCTTAACAGGAATTTTGTCCCCAAAATTTAAGAATTTTACCTGACCTCAATCTTTCCCTTGATCTAGGGTGCACACTCTCAATATATCCTTTATCGTCTGTATTGTCCTTTCAGTTTGACCATCTTTTTGCGAATGATACGCAGTACTAAATCGTAATTTAGTACTAAACCTCTTGTAGTGCTTTCTAGAATTTAGAAGTGAATCTAGGATCTCAATCAGAATCAATGCTACTTGGAATCCCATGTAATCGAACTACTTCTTTCACATAAAGATGTGTTAGCTTATCCAGCGAGTAACTAATCCTTATATGTAAAAAGTGTGCAGATTTTGTCAATCTATCCATTATTACCCATATGGCGTCATAACCCGTCTGAGTATTGGACAATCCAGTCACGAAATCTATAGTAATGCCGTCCCATTTCCATTCAGGAATCTCCAAGGACTCTAATGTCCCAGAAGGTCTCTGATGTTCAATCTTGACTTTTTGGCAACTCAAGCATTTTGCTATGTATTCAGCTATGTTTTTCTTCATTCTTGGACACCAAAATGATTGATTTAAATCCGGATACATCTTTGTGGCTCCTGGATGGATAGCATATTTACTCTGATGCCTTTCTTCCAAAATTTTTGTCTTTAGGTTCTCCCCTTGAGGCACACACATTCTTCCTCGATAGAGGATGATTCCTTCTTCCGACTTTGTGAAGCCCGGTAAATTTTGTTTATTCTGTAGGAAAAGATCTTGTACTTGCGCCTCCTTAATTTGCATTTTCAAAACTCCATACATCTCCTCTGCCTCATATTCAATTCCTTCTGATCGAAAAGATATTTTAAACTTTTGTTATCACTCTACACCTTAAACACCGCACCATATAGATAGTGCCGCCAAATCTTCAAGACAAACACTATAGCAGCCAACTCCAGATCATAAGTAGGATAGTTTTCTTCATGTGACCTCACCTGTCTGGAGGCTTAGGCCACTACCCTACTTTCTTGCATCAGAACACTTTCCAGTCCCTTCTTCGAAACATCTGTATAAACTTCAAAACGTTAGGAGGGATCCGAGAGAATTAAGACAAGAGGTGTAGTAGGCTGAGTCTGAAGCTCCAAAAAAATGTTCTCACATTCTGCTGTCCACTTGATCAAACTTCCTTTTCGAGTTAATTTGGTCAAGGGTAATGCTATTTGTGAAAAACCCTGTATGAACCTTCTGTAATACCCTGCTAGACCTAGAAAACTTCTAATTTTGGTCACTATCTTTGGTCTTTCCCACTTGAGGATAGCTTCTGTTTTACTAGGATCTACAGATACTCCATCCTTTGACACCACATGCCCCAAAATTTTGACTTGCATCTAGAAATTACATTTCTCCAATTTAGCAAAGAATTTCTTTTCCTTCAAAACTTGAAGCACTAAACGGAGATGATGTCCATGCTCCTCCATACTCCTTGAGTAGATGAGGATATCGTCGATGAAGATTACCACGAATTGATCCAAATAAGATCAAAAGATTCAATTAATGTAGTACATGAAGACTGCAGGAGTATTGGTAACTCTAAACGATATGACCAGGAACTCATAATGCTCGTATCGAGATCTGAAGGCTGTTTTAGGAATATCTTCTTCCTTTACTCAGATTTGATGATAACCTGATCTCAGATCGATTTTAGAGAAAATAGTTGCCCTCTTGAGCTAATCCAATAAATCATATATTCTCGACAACAGATACTTATTCTTGATAGTCACCTTGTTAAGCTACCAATAGTCAATGTATAACCGCAAGCTCCCATCCTTCTTCTTTACAAACAGTATAATATCTCGTAAATTTTTTTTTAAATGATAGTGTTTTGCTATAAATAAATATATTTTTATTTGTTTAAAAATGATTATGTTTTGCTAAAAGCAAGTATACTTTTAATTAAAATAATTATTGTTTTGCTTAAAATAATTATATTGGCCTCTAATAATTTTTTTTTATCTTTAGAAATATTCTTTCTTTTATTATAGATAATGATATTTATTTTGTAATTTGTTTTATTAAAATTTTATTGAGAAAAATCATAATTTGATATTGCAACTAAAGTTTTACAATAATGTAAATTTTTAGAAATTTTTGGGATGTTTTAAGATGAAAAACAGAATTTATATGAATATATATAAAATAAAATCCTATTATTCAATTATTAAATAATAATAATAATTATTATAAAAAATAAAAGAGAAAAGGGGAAGGGGGAGGCAGAACGGAAATCGAACTCTATGAAATTGATGAATAGTGTGAATAATAACCTTCATTTTTCTCTATAGATTTGGAGTGTCTATTGGCTTTCGATCTCAAAACTAAGGGTACCACTGGATTCAGGACGGAGAATGCTACGATATTGACCGAACAATTTTTCAAATCAACTATTGAATTGCCGCAGATCGGAAGTAGAAAATCTTAAAAAAAGGTAAGTTCTGAAACTCTTACTTATAGACTTTAAATTGGAAATCTGACACTGTAGATGGATTCAGGAGCAAGATAAACCTTAGGATATGATGTGATCTTAATTAAGCATGATATTAATACCTTTAAACTTACTTTTTGTTTGATTTAAGTAAAATATAATTAGGAATTAACTTAGTTTTGTGTTTTGTGTTGTAGGAACAAAGGAAGAAGAAAAGAGAAGAAAAAGATAAGAAATTAATGGAAAAATGCTACATTGGAGCGATTCCAGACCTTTTAGTATTTTTTTGAGCATATCTCCCTCTTATGAACTCCAATCAAAGTGATTCAAGAGGATGTGAAAAGATAACACAATCATCTACAACTGTTATGTTGAACACTTGGTCAAATTCGAGAGATTTCATAGCTTTTTATAGCTCACAAATTAGAATCATAGTGCAGCAGGATGAATTCTGAGCTTTGGTCACTAATTTTAGAATATCTCCTTCCATTTAGATTATATTAAGGTGATTTCAGCGAATATGGAAAGAAGAGACATAGAGCAACAACTTTCATGTTTGGCACTTCGGCAAATTCTAGAGTTTTCTGGGCGCCACGGTGTTGCATCATTTCAAGTTTGGAGGACTGCGGCGCCCGAGCGTCAGAATCCAGAGTGCGCCAGAGCTAGCCTAGGCACCGCGGGGCCCTGTCAGAAGCTTTCCATAGTGCCGCGGCGCCTGTTTAGCGCGCTGCAGTGCTCGCCGCCGCACCAGATTGCTGAATTCACGATTTTTAGGTCTTCTTGACTCCAATTGAAGCCCAATGGGCTGGGATTTGACCTTGAAACACTCCTACTTCGATTAGGAGGAGGGAATCTATAAAATGGGAGGAAAGAAAGTAGAGAATTCATCCAATCCTTCATCGAAGTTCTTAGTTATATTCTTCAATTCTTCTTTAGATTTTCTTATGGCCCTCCGTGGCTAGTTCTCTTTAGTTGGTTAAGGTAGATTGAAATCTCAAGGGATTTTCATACATTGTAAGATTTGAATTTGATTTTATTGTTTCAATTTGAATTGAGTATTGATTATTCATCTATTCTTCTTCTTAATGATTATTCATATGATTGCTAGGAGGCCTACTAGTATATTGTCTGTCTTAATCTTCCACTGAATTGTGTTTTGAACAAAGTCTTCAATTCTGCGATTCATGAGGCAAATAGGTTTGAGGATTTTGGATTATAAATCATCGAACCTATGATGAATGATTAACTAAATTAGAGATAGCTTATGTGTTTATATTTATTTAGCTCTGTTAGTTTCTCTAGTTCTTCATGCGGTTAATAAGTTATTCTTTACCAATGTGTTAAAGGATTGCTTGTTAATTAGGGTTTAATTGGTGCGATTGTCATTAATTTACTAGGCTTAAGGAGGAATAGGATTAGAAACCCAATGATAGATATTCAATTACAGGTTGATTATGTTGTCAATGATCAATGCAATCCCTTGACGGTGGATATCAATCGAAACCAACATCTTTATCATTAATCACTCTCTCTTATTTATTTTCATTATTGTTTACTTTATTTAAATTGCGATTATCATTCCCCCCTTTTTCAATCACATAAGGTAATTCCAGTCTCTGTGGGATCGACCCTTACTCCCACTACTACAAGTTAGTTTTGAGGTAACGTATCAATTTAGGTGTACCTGCGACAGTACGCATTAGGATATGAAATTTTTTAGCTATCTAACAAATTTTTGTTCTTGGTGAATAGTATTATCTGAATTATCTGAATTTCTTAAAATTTGAAATATGGTTCAAGAAGAGTATAGTTTTGGAAATTGATTTCTGAACTCATGGTGTATATGATTTGACATGTTTTTTTTCATTAAATGATAAAGTGAATATTTATGCATGTAGTGTAACAACTCCATTTAAATATCAATTTTTTTTATTTAAATACCATGAAGTTATTACCTCGTTACAACTTAACTCAAAATAACATTTATTTAATTTATATAATACAGAGTTTACATACATGTCATTAATCAAAACATACGTACAACATATCAAACATATAAAAATCTACATCTTATTTATTCTGGTTGACCAATTTCGGAGATACAGGTGCGGGTGGTTGCACCTTCATCGGGATCTAAGCCAACTCGACCATAAACATTTTATTTGCTTCTAGGATCTGCCCAACATAAAGTACTTGATCCAACGTGAACTAAAAGCTAAAGCCATAGAAAAATCTGCATAACTAATTTTCTAAACATGATATGGAAATATAGTGAGAATTAAATCCCAGTAAGTTCAACAATAAATCATCATCAATATATAACGTCATGTTCAGTTGTATAAACTACAGCAAATATCTTTGGTCACATGAATGCCTTATATCTATGCACATGAGAATTGTATAATAATGACATGTATGACATGATTAACTATTTTCAGAATATCATATGATGACTATCAATTTATTCTTATATCAAGCTATCCCGGTCAGGGTGAGTATTTTCTACTCTCCGGTACGGGCTTTTCTCGCTCCATCCGACATGACCCAGTTTCTCTTTCTTTTCTTATTAACATGATCATAACCGTTGGTAGGGCGTCCCCTACTGGTGCACCACACGGATTGCCATATGACCGTGCTCATTTCTTTTCTTTTCACAATGATAGCCAAAAATATGCTTTCAATAACAAGTATATTCATCAAAATATAACTATTACCAAAAATCATTGGTAATCATGCAATGAACATAACCATTTCAAATATCATTTTATAAAATATTTCATGTCAAAATTTCACACTTAAGATGGTAAGAAGTTCATACAATGACAATGGCTATGGCATATACTAGTCATTTACTATTTTCATTTATAAGATTCTTTTTTTAAATATTAATTTTATTTCTTTATTTTCTTGATGCAGGTTTTCATCCTATCTAACCTTCTCTTACTAATCAGAGCATAACTCCCTCAATTTAACTCCGATGTAGGTGATCTTGGTGTCAATTTCAAGATAAACAAATTATCTAAAACTATTATGTTGAACAGTGTAGCGAACTATTAAGAAATCAAGGTGATATTACTCCCTCAATATACAGGTTATTTCTTCTCGGATAGGTTTTGACCTCTGCCTACTAATCGGTCCATATCTCTCTCATAAAAATTAAAAATTAAGTGATTCCAGTGGCTAAACATCTGTGACACATATAGCTATAATTCTTATGTTAACCATTCATTTTAATTCCCAACAGAATGTTCCCAAAAATTAAAATACAGAAGCTATCCTAACATATTGCTCCCTGATTAACCATTTTCTGACCTTTGCTTACAAATTGACCATATCTACCTTATATGAATTCTAAATTGAATGCTTCCAGTGGCTAAAAATTCGTTAGACATAGATATACATTTTTTATGTTAACCATTTGTTTAGATTCCCTATATAATGTTTTCAAAAATTAAAACACAAAAGCTATCCTAATATATTCTTCCCTGATTAAGCAATTTCTGACCTTTTCTTATAAATCAGATCATATCTATCTCATATAGACTCCAAATTGAGTTATTTCAGTGGCTAAAAATCCGTTAGACATAGATATACATTTTTTATGTTAACTATTTCTTTCAATTCTTTACTGATTCTTCCCAGCATTTTAAAAATAGTAGCTTAAAATTTTGCCACCTATAGCCATACCCATGCAGAACTATCTACACCAACCTAAGTATTCAAACATACATGATATGTAACATGATATAGAAACATCCATGAATAATCATTAAAGTTATAAGATCAAAATCCCATATAAATATTACAATTTTCAAAACTTTTCTTCAAAAAAAATATTGTTAAACTTACCTAGAGCACTTAGTCCTTTAGACTTCTCCTTCCTCTTTCTTCCTTTCTTCATCTCCTCCTCTCCTTTCCTCACTTTACCTTGCTTCTATTTTTTTCTCTCCCTCAATTAGATGAAATTCTCATGCTATAAGGGTGGGTTTTGCTTATATAGACTATGAAATAATTCACCTTTCATGATCATGGGTCTACCTTATCACAATTAGGTTACACTTGGTTGAATTTTTAGAAAACAAACAACTTATGTTCTTGTCTTCCTCATCCTTAGTCAAGATATGCATAGGAAAAGGAGATTTGTGTTTTGAAAATTATGATAATATGTTCTTAAGATATGGGACAAGGTCCCTTTGATTTAGGGATTCATTTCCTTTTTCTTTTGTCATAATCAAGTATGATCGGTTTGCCTTTTTAGGTGGCAAATTTCTAACCCTTGAATATCCATTATTTGGTTGAAATTATTTGTGTGGGATAGGAATGTTTTGTCCTAATGCCATGTATTATCATACCACTTGCTAAAAGTATGAGTGTAGGATATAGATGTTTTGTCCTAAAGCCTTGTATTATCATACCACTTGCTAAAATTATGAATGTAGGATATCACACCACTTGCTAAATTTTTGTCTTAATGCCATGTCACCTAATCTTGATTACACCATTATTTCATCACTTCAATTTTATTTTTATTTTTATTTTTCCTCTTGGGTTTGGGCTCATTCTTGCCCATTTTCTTTACTTTGGTTAAAATTCTACCTTTCATAATGGGTTTGGTCACATTTTCATGATTTTTGGGCTACCGGTCCAATTTCTATATCCTAGTCCAAGTCTATGTTTTATTTCTTCATTGGGCTATCCTATTGGCTTGCTAAAAATTTATGTGAAGTAGAAAAACTCTATATGAAGTGTCCATAGGTGTAAGCCCAATTTATGGGTGGAGATACTAAACTTAGTAACTTTTGCTCTTAAATTTAGAAAAATTACCCTAATCCGATCTTCTTGAAATTTAAAGACCTTTACTTACTTCAAAAAAATTTATTTTCCTTCCCTAAGAATTTCACCTTTCTTTAGCATGTTTATTTCTAATATTTCCTCTTAGGTTTTCTTTCTTTACCTATTCCATTAATATTAGAACATTTCTATACATACACGTAAGGTGAAAAATTTCTAAAGATTATATTTCCTTAGATATCTAAAAATTGTCTAATAAATTTTATTTCCTTAATTAAATATTTATGTACCTTTATCAATAAAAGAAATGAAATTATGGATGTTACTTTGAATACTTTTGTACTTTTATTAATACATGAAACGAAATTAGGGATGTTACATGTAGCATTGTTTATAAAACTATTTGATTGCCTCGAGAAAGGGCATGTATATGTTATAAAATCTGATTGGGTGATTTATGGCAGATGAATCTGTACTGAGACTGAAAATTTGTATTATATTGAGAATTTTATACTGAATTTTATGGCCTATGTGCATATTGTAACACCTACTTACTAGCGTCATTCTTCATATATCTATATTCAGATGAGTCAACCTTGGGAATCTTGTTGCTCACATCTTGCTGAAGTACCTAGAATGTGATTATATAGATATAGAAAGATGGGATGACAATCTCAATAGCTAGCAAATTTTAAGAAAAAAGTACACATTCCAATCCTTAAAACATCTCAATTTCTTTCATTGAAACATAAGCACTGACCATACATACGTACATCATCTTGGTCACACTAGGGACCCATAACATGTTGGTCTACTTACCCAATGCAATCTCATACTTGCAAAGGGTTATGCATCTCCTATTATTGGCCAATCGTGAGGGAAATATGGCTTACTTGGCACACTTTGGGCACCCCCTTAATTCCTGAGAATGCATACATAACATATCTTTAGACCATCATTCATCATATCATAAAAGTCAGGAAACCAGTGAAAATTGATAAATTCAAGTTCATAAACATAAAGAGTATTTTAAGGAAAGGCTAGCTACCTCAATTTCAGCACAATCACTTCCTTTCCAAGGATGACTAGGTTACAACCAGCTACTCAAACTAAAACATATAAAAGCATTTGGTTAATGCATGCTGTTGTTGTTTTAATTAAAACTCGTAAGTGCACGAATCTATTGGAGTATAGATTTAGTGGTATGCAAGGTCGATCCCACAGAGATTGCCAATTGAGAGAAAATTCTAATATAGATCCGAAATAAATACTTCTAACCTAGTTCCCGATGTCTTGTTTTGTGAGAGGAATATTGAACAAAATATGCAAAGAACTAATATACTGAAATTAAATGAAGATGTATTCAAGGTAAAGAAGCATGCTAAGGTTAGGGGATCCACTCTTGGTATATCGAATAAAAATAAATTTAACTCTTTTAGTACTCAATTAGAATCTTTACACGAATAAAGTTCTAATCGGATGATATGTTAATTTAAGCTCAACTTTGTTTATACATGACTTATATTTACCTCCTTTCTAATAATTAAGACATTCTTGTAAAATGGATTCAAGCATACATTGTGCCAATTACCATATTGTCTACAATAAATCAAGAGTGATTCAAGTATTTATTGTGCCAAAAATTGTCTACAATGTATCAAGGTTCACACTTTACAAGATTAAAAATACAAAGATGCAAAAGATAACTTGTAAATGGATTCAAGCATAAATTGTGCCAATCATTATATTGTATTATATTGTCTACAATATATCAAAATTCACATTTTACAAGATTAACTTATGCAAAAAAATGAAAGGTAGAAAATTAATTAACATAACAAAATAAAATAAAATAGAATAGGTGGCAAAGCCAACCAATAGTAAAATAAAATAAAGTAGGTGGCAAAGCCAACCATGAAAATAATAAGAGATAGGCGGTCTAATAAAACCAGCCAATAACATAACAAGAAATTGGCGGTATGATAAAACCAGCCATTAAGAAATAATTATGAGAAAAGAAATAGGAAGGTAAATACAATATCAAAGATAAACATTAAGATTAAGAGTTAGATAAATTATTATTCTCATACTAAGAGTTTCACCCTTTCACCTTAGCATTAGGAGATTAGTTCTCCATAATCAAGGCAAAAAAGTGAAATGAAAGATGAAGAAACATGATAATATTATGAAAGAAAATGAAAAATACAAGATGTCTAAAGAGAGAATAACATTACAAGTTCGTAGAATTCCAATAAAGCTTTCCCAAGCTCTATCCAAAGCTCCCCAAAAACTCCCCAACTCACCCCTCAAGCCCTCTATTTATAGATACAATTAGGTGTGGTAGGTGTGGTAATTGTCAAAATTGTTAGGCAGGAAGTTGTACAAAGTTGACAATTTGGATTCCATCATGTGCACCAAAATTGATCTTTGAATATCGTCTTGAAATCCGTCGAATTTGCTGACTTCATCAACACGAAAGTTGTAGAAAATTGCATTAGCTTTCCGTTAAGACAAATTGTGGACAAATTGGATACGTAATGTGTGACTTATGATCAAAATACTAGAGCAAAGTCGGGCTGGACTGCAGCAGTAGTCAGATTCTTTTCTAGCCCACTTTTGGCCCTTTTAATGTCCGAATTTTCTGACCACTTGAACATAAAAGTTGTACCCAATTGTGTCAGCTACACACCTACCAAATTGCATGCATATTGGATATGTATTTTTGGAGATATGGCTCAAGTATTACAGAAAGGTTGGGCTGGACTGCAAACAGCAAACATATTCTCAACATTGGGTGCTTTGCCATGAATCTTTATGTTTTAGTTCTTTTGGAAATGTGATCATAAATCAAGAATACATTTGTGCATATATCCATTAGGATGCGTCTCAAGAGACAATATGATAATGCTCCTTACTCAGCCATCCTTAATGAATTTGTTTTATTTGCTTGATTTATAGACATCATTCCCAAAAAACCACAATTTAGCTCTGATTCCTCCAATTAAGTCCATTTTCTACTCTTCTCTCCATCTGTAAGAAAGACACAAAACTAAAGACAAGTAAAGAAGATTTATGCTTAATTATGGAAAAAGATAATATGAAAATATTTAATTTATGAGTATAAAACTCACTCATCACATGCATATGAACACTTAAAATATTAAGTCTCTAGTTTAAGAGTTCATGTTCCCCTAAAAGACTTGTGATTCTGTTCAGTTTTGGAATTATTATTTAATATAATAAAAGTTCTCCAAAAATTATAAAATTTTTCATGGAAGTTCCTTTACATGTCTATTTGATGTCATGCATCTCTCAACCCTTAAATCTTCCATTTACCCTAAGAAGTACCTCTTTAACCCAGAACAATGCATATTGGTTTTGGTTCCATTTCTATTTTGTTTTCCATTCCTCTAGATGGGTAACATTTTCTTAAAATTCGTGATATGTTATATATAGTATCCTAGATATGTTATATAATCACCATAAAAATTACAAGTAAATTATAATTCATTTGACCACTTAAATAACCTAATTTTTATAACTGCCCCCAGTTCTGGTCTGTTCTAACTCACTTCCTGTCCCACAAAACTTTTATATTTTATTATATGCCTTAAACTACCCAGAATTTCTTAAAATTTGGTGGAGACCTTAGTTAGTATTCCTTTCACATTTCATACAATTTTCATACGAAATTACAACATCTAACCCCTTCAATATTTTGTATTTCCATCAACAGTCTAAGCTGTCCAGCAAATTGTTCTCAACACTGTTTTAATTGTAAAAGGCCTAGTTGTATGTTCTCAAAAATCACAAAAAAATTTCAGAATTTATTATGAACATCTTAAGAATTTTCTAACCAAAAATTAAAGAATTTAAAGGCCATTTACTAAGTTCACTAAGCCAATATTTTCATATGCTAAAAGGTTTCTATTTTCTCAACCAAACCCTTCTATGCTCTATGATCTTTACTCACTAATCAGAACCTAACTCACTCATATGGTCTCAAAATGGTGTTATTCCAGTGGCTATGTAACCGTGAGAAATATATTTACAATTTTTATGTTAACCATGTCTTCATATTCCTTATGGATTAGTCCCAGAAATTCGAAAACATAAGATATTCTTCACCAGCCTGAATTCCAAACCCAATTTTGACCTCTCATCACTCCCTGGAGTATAACTCTCTCATTTTACGTCATATTGATGTGATTCCAAATGATATGGAAAGCTAAGAAATAGGGCTAAAACTTTTATGTTGAACATGTTTTCATATTTTAGATAGAAATTCGTCCATGCAGGGCCAAAAATTAACCTAATAAACTCTAAACCAAATTTTTAAAAGAAGCCAGACTTACCTTGTGTAAACCCACTCCTATGGCTCTCAATTTGCAGCTTGCTATCCCTCTTGGTTTCTTTTGCAAGTCAGCCACATTTCTTGCACCAAATATGGGGTGAGAAAGGCTTCAAATCTCAGCACTCACTCTCACTCTCACTGCCTTATGGTGAAGAAAGAAGAATTCTCTCAATTTTTAGGCATTTCCTCTCTCAAATTTCTGGTTATTCTCTCTCTCCCCCCTCTTTCTCTCTTCCTTTCTTTCTATCCTAGACTCCCCCTTGTCAATGGTATTTATAGAGTAAAGAAACAATTAAAACAAAATTAGGAAGGTGCATAGTTTCTTCCTCTCTTGTAATGGTTTGTAGAAACAAAATGAGGAAGGTGCATGGTTTCTTTCTCTCTTATCATGGTTTGTAGAAACAAAATAAGGAAGGTGCATGGTTTCTTCCTCTCTTGTCATGGTTTGTAGAAACAAAATAAGGAAGGTGCATGGTTTCTTCCTCTCTTATCACGGTTTATAGAAACAAAATGAGGAAGGTGCATGGTTTCTTCCTCTCTTGTCACGATTTGTAGAAACAAAATGAGGAACGTGCATGGTTTCTTCCTCTCTTGTCACAATTTGTAGAAACAAAATGAGGAAGGTGCATGGTTTAAAATGAGGAAGGTGCATGGTTTCTTCCTCTCTTGTCACGGTTTGTAGAAACAAAATGAGGAAGGTGCATGGTTTGTAGAAACCAAATAAGGAAGGTGCATGGTTTCTTCCTCTCTTGTCATGGTTTGTAGAAACAAAATGAGGAAGGTGCATGGGTTTCTTCCTTTCTTATCATGGTTTGTAGAAACAAAATGAGGAAGGTGCATGGTTTCTTCCTTTCTTGTCATGGTTTGTAGAAACAAAAGAAGGAAGGTGCATGGTGGTTACAAGGTAGCATGCTTTGGTGGTGATACTTGGCAACTCCTTAGTTGTTTTATCTTTCCTTAATTTACTGCTAATCCTAGATTAATGATGTCCTAAAAATGTATTTGTATCCTTCCTCCATCCATTATGATCCTAACAATTTTATTTGTATGATTCATGATTAATTATATGTCACCTATTTTTTTAATACCTTATTGTTCCATAACTAAGTATTTTAATTTTTGGTCATATTTATCTTTTACTTTTTCTTAGATTTATCTAACATTATTAGAGACTCAGGATGTTACACATATGGTATTTTCTGTGGAGAAATCCTATTGGAAACACTATTTGCTAACAGCAGGTGATGTTAGCCCTGGTGAACCTTGATAACCCAGCAGGGGGTGGTGCTAGCCTCGTGTGTCGGCCAACACACGAGATATGATATATGAAGGAGAGCAGGATGCCTCCTATATGGGCAAGATGCCAACTATATGAGATGTAATTTGCCTTCCCTTGTTGTATGCTTGGGAAGTACCCATATTAAAGGCCCTTCGCATGTCCTCTTGAATGGTGGTAGGGCAAACCTCAACGGGATGCTGAGTTTAGGCAAATCCTACACCAACAAAGTACGGAAGGGATTGAACTCTGATATTGTAGTTCTGATATGGGATCCTCCTAATGTTTTCATGTGAAATGTTTTTAATGCATCTCAAGTTTGATTAAATATCATATTGTATTATATGTGGTTATAGATATTCGAATGTTATTTGGACTGAGAATATTTGAAATGTGGGTCCCATATGGATGTACTTCTAAACTATAATTTTCAATGTGATAAATTTTAATATATGAGTATATGAGTACATCCATATGTTGACCTAAGAGGACATAGGAGGTTTTATCTGCTCACTGAGTTGTCAAACTCACTACACGATATTTATATGTTTTTCAGATAAGGTTATAGAGTTTGGTCCTTCCCTTTCAGATAGTTGACCAACTAGACAACATAATCTCTGGGTGAGCCTACTTTGTTTCCATGGCTCATAGATTTTGATTTATATTGTATTTGTACTTTAAAGTATGCTCTAAATGCCATAGGCAGGATCCTTGCTTCTGCTATACTTTAATGTTTATAGATTTGGTATATATATGGAAATATATATCTATAAAAGAGTGTATTATACATGTTATGAAAAATATATGGTTGTAAAGTATGTGTTTCATGTGCTCTAAAATTAGGGTCGTGACAAACAGCATTGGGGCTCCCCAAGGCGAAACACTGGGTTGAATAAAATTCTTCTCTAAGAGGTCTTTAATTTGCTTCTTAAGCTCTTTCAACTCTACAGGAGTCATCCTATACGGGGTAATCGAAATAGGAGTTGCTCCTGGCACCAAGTCAATGGAAAACTCCACTTCCTGCTTGGGTCGTTGTTCATTAATTTCTGAAGGAAAGACTTCCGAAAAATCACGAACTACCGAAAACTTGACCAGCTCTTGCTCAGCCTCCTTGTTGAGGGTACACAAGGAAATATCATCTGAATCTTTGCCAACTATTCCTCTCTGGAGTTGGTTGATCTGTTCGTCTTTGCTTTTAAACTCCTTGTTGGATTCTGAACGGAAGACCAGAGTGTTCTTAGAACAATCCAAGACAATCTGGTTGCTGCTAAGCTAATCTATCCCTAGAAACACATCTATATCTTCTAAAGGTAAACAAATAAGATCCACGACAAAGGATATGCTATATACTTCGACTGGATAGTTTTTACAGACTGAAGAAGTATTCACCTTCCCTCCCGTAGGGGATGACACTATTAACTTATATGTCAACTCAGACATAGAGTAAAGCAACTTCCCTACACAAGCAGATGATATGAAAGAATGACTGGCGCCCGAATCAGAGAGCACAACCAGAGGATAGCCGTGAAGATAACACGTACCTTGAATTAGATCAGGAGATTGCTTTGCTTCAGTCCTACTCAAAGTAAAAACTCTCCTTTTAACTGGCTAAGTTTGCTCAATCTTCTTCCTATCCTCTAAGGGACAGCGGCGAGCTATATGACCTTTCTGTCTGTATCGGAAACAAGTAATCAGATTATGGAAACAAGGTCCATTCCCATGCTGTCGCCCACATTTTCTGCACTCACTCCCAACAAAATTCTGCACCGAAGGTCTAGCCCCCATGGCCAAGGGTTTCTTGCCTACAACGGTGGTTCTTCCTCTAACAAAGCGATCAAGAGCTAAAAAATCTCTCTTTCTCTTCCATGGTGCCCGTCTGTCTTTTTCTTCCTCTACTGCCTTCAAACTCTTTTCTAGCAACCGACACTTATTAATCAAAGGAATAAATTCACGAATTTCCAAGGCCACTACTGCATTAGGGATTTTAGGATTCAAACCAGCTTCGAACTTGATCGCCTTCCAAGATTCATCCAGATTGTAAGAGCCAGGTTTTTTTTTTATATATGCTTTCAGTTTTATCTTGGTTTATACTACAAGTAAATTTCATTAATCTTACTAAGCCATAAGAATAAAATACCACATATTTATATAATCACTCCACAAGAGGTTACATCAGTATTAGAGTTATACAAGAGTAACACTAGATACTACTGAAACACTAGGAATTATTCTTCTAAAAATATACACTGGTTACACTACATAATGTACATCTTACTGAATAGGCTTGGCCTAGCACCACACCCCTAGGGTGCATGTGGTGATAGAGGGGGTGGGGCCGATGCCAGAATCTCTACTACGTTCATTATCATTACATCTTGTAAGATGGTGAACTGGCCTAGGAGAGGCACGTCTACTACCTGTACCTTTAACATTAGTGTAGGCATCTCAATTGCTATTATCTGAACACATCACCAAAATTAATGAGAATAAAATCTCAATAGATCTAACATTAACAATTTATTATGAAAGTAAAACAAGTGAAGTGTTCAGCTGTATAGGCTACAGAAAACATTATTTAAAGCTATAATCAGTGCATATAATATAAAATGATTGAAATGCATACAACATGCATACACCAAAAATTTCTTGGTTGTTAATAGGTCACTGTCACTTGGTCGGAGTGGCCATAACCCATGGCTCACTCAAGGCTAATAGGGCGTCCCCTATCCGGTACCGTCTCATAGCCATTACGACCTCTCAGGTCACCTTACCACCACAAGGTGTCACATGTCGCTGGGTCACCTTGCCACCATAAGGATCATCCCAATATCTCATTTCAAAGTATAGGTGTATCACTTACACATTACACCATCACATATGCCACTTATGCTTTTAACCATTCACTTCATATGCATCACATACACCTTTGAGATAATGCATCTCATGAATATACAATTTACCCATATATCATACATGCCTTTCACTAGGTCATTCACTCTCATATTTTCATTAATGCAACATATATACAACACACACACATGCCTCATCTGCATATACCTCATCCATTTACCATGCAAGTATTTCACAGATGCACACACTTCTCATTCATATGCATCTCATCAATGCATCTTGTATACATCTCACACACATCTTTTCTATATGAATATCATCAATGCATCATACATCCATCTCATATATATGATTCTCATCAATGTATCATGCATCCATCTCACATACATCTTATCTATATGCAATATGTGATTTAATTTCTCATAATAAAAGGTTATAATTCACACTACAATGCATCAGATTGTATCTTAGATAGGATGAGAACTTGGCTAACTCCTTGAATCTTGCAATGTACTGGTCAATCGATCGGTTCCCTTGCCTGAGTTGAAGGAATTTTATTTCCTTCTTGGTCCTAACACTTCTAGGAAAATACTTGTCCAAGAAGGTCTCTTGAAAGACAGACCTAGTAACTTGCTGACCCTAGTGAGCCAATAATTCACTGGCTCCTCTCCACTAGAACTCAGCTTCTTCTTTGAGCATGTATACAACAAAATTTACTTTTTGCTCATCCAAACACTCCATAACCCCAAAAAATTTCTCTATTTCAGTCAACCATCTGTCTGCCACCATAGGATCATACCCTTCGAAGAAAGATAGAGGTCGAGTCCTCACAAAATCTGCCCATCCATTGCCTGCGTTCCTTGTGTTTTCACCTATTTCACCATTAGAATTACTATTGCTCTGCATATGCCGTAGGATTTCATTCGTGGTAGAAGCTTGATCTTAAATAGCAATGGCTACATCTTGCAGAGTAGCTTCCGCAATGGATGCTGAATTTCTCCTTGATGATGCCATTTTCTACTATATAAAACAAAAGAGTTAGTCACTATTGAGGTGATCAAGCTCAACAATATTTAAAGAAAACTTTTATAATACAGTAGTGATAACACCATCAAGCATACATATTAGGAAAAATGCTAGCAATTTTTCCTTAACAATTTTCCATGTGCTACTCTACTCTATCTATCCACATCTTATTCAAGATGTTTTTAGATTGATCCAGGTAACCATCCACCCCCATGGCTAGTTAAGATCGACCTGCTCTGATACCAACTTGTAATGCCTAGGTTATATATATATATATATATATATATATATATATATATATATATATATATATATATATATATATATATATATATATATATATATTCATGTGTAAGAGACCAGAGTTATATCATAAGCTAGGCAACTTGTATATACATATATCCAAAAGTTACATTCATTAGAGTCTAGCAGTATATATACATACATATGTAACCCGAGGTACTGAGCATACATCACAAAAGGCGAAGTACCATGGGGTTACATCAAAACAATGGGATTAGCCCATTTACATCACAAGAATTTAGTTATATACATAATGTTATCCTACAGCCTACCCCTGGCTATCATCCCTAGGGTACTGCTGATGGAGGAGGTGGGTCAAGAGTGGGGAACTCTACCATGTTGATCACCAATAGGTTCACTATGACTGTGAACTGTCCCAAGTAAGGGATTTCTACCATCTGTAGCTCCAGGAGAATCGTCAGCACAACAAAAGACATCTCTACTGATCTGAACATATCAAAACATAGTGAGATATAAAATTCCAGTAAGGTCAACATCCAATACATATAAGCATACGGAAAACTTACATGCTATGTCTAGCTGTATAAGGGTTAAATCGCAGATAAAAGGACAACTTAGACAACTCAAACCTCGCGATGTATTGGTCTATAGTCATGCTACCCTGCCGGAGTTAGAGAAATTCGATCTCTTTCTTCGCCCTCACAGTACTTGGAAAGTGCTTTTCCAAAAAGGTGTCTTTGAACACCTGCCAAGTGATCTTCCTTCCCTGGTGAGCTAAAAGTTCTCTAGCTCCACACCACCAGTATTCTGCTATATCTTTTAGCATATATGCAGCGAAGATTACTTGCTGCTCCTCAGTATAGCCCATTACTTCAAAGATTTTCTCTAACTCCCTTATCCATCTTTTAGCTACAATCAGGTCAAAGCCGCCTTGAAAACAAGGTCGTCTAGTCCTCAGGAACTCGGATATTTCGTTATCATTTCTAGCCATCCGGTTGTTATCACAATTCACATCATTCAAGTTATTAGCATTTTGGAGGTATTGTAGAATTTGGTTAGTAGTCATGACTTGGTCTCGAATTGTCGTGGCTAGGTTGTGCAGGGTTTCCTCCACATTGTTTGCCGAATTCCTCCTTGGTGGTGCCATTTCCTACTGTAGCAAAAACAAAGTTATGCTACTATAGAGTTGATCAAGCCCAATAGTTAGTTCAAAAATATTTAACAGCAGTCATAAGACCACCTCCACATGTAAAAAAGAAACACTAGTAATTTCTTACCTATATGAAATCACTGATCAACTACACAGCACAACCACAACATACTCAAGACACTATAAGATCGATTCAGATAACCATCCACCCACTGGCCATCTAGGATCGACCTCCTCTGATACCAATTATGTAACAACTCCATTTAAGTAACAATTTTTTTTTTTAAAAAAAATACCACGAAGTTATTACCTCGTTACAACTTAACTCAAAATAACATTTATTTAATTTATATATACATATCATTAATCAATAACATCCATACAAAAGTCTAACACATATATAATTACATCTTATTCATCTCTGTTGACCAGTTCTGGAGATACAGGTGCGGGTGGTTGCACCTTTACCGGGATCTTAGCCAACTCGACCATAGACACCATATATATTACTGGGATCTGCTCAAAATAGAGTAACTTGATCCAACATATGCTAAAAGCCAGTGCCATAGAAAAAATATGCATAATTATTCTTCTGAACATGACATGTAAATATAGTGAGAATTAAATTCCAGTAAGTTCAACAATAAATCATCATCAATATAGTTCTTCACGTCATGTTCAGTTGTATAAACTATAGTAAATATTTTTGGTCACATGAATGCACTATATCTATGCACATGAGAATCATACAATAATGACATGTATGACAGGATTAACTATTTTCAGAATATCATATGATAACTATCAATTTATTCTCATATCAAGTTACCCTAGTTAGGGTAAGTATTTTTTACTCTCCGGTATGGGCTTTTCTCGCTCAGTTTGACATGGCCCACTTTCTCTTTTCTCATTAACATGATCATAACCGTTGGTAGAGCGTCCCCTACTGGTGCACCACACGGATTACCATGTGACCGTGCTCATTTCTTTTCTTTTCCCAATAATAGCCAAAAATATGATTTCAATAACAAGTATGTTCATCAAAATATAATTATTATCAAAAATCATTGGTAATCATGCTATGAACATAACCATTTCAAATATCACTTTATAAAATATTTCCATGTCAAAATTTCACACTTAAGATGGTAAAAAGTTTATACAATGGCAATTGCTATGGCATATACTAGTAATTTATTATTTTCATTTATAAGATTCTCTTTTTTAAATATTAATTTTATTTCTTTATTTTCTTGATGTAGGTTTTCATCCTATCTGACATTCTCTTATTAATTAGAGTATAGTTCCCTCAATTGAACTCCGATGTAGGTGATCTTGATGTCAATTTAAAGATAAAACAATTATCTAAAACTATTATGTTGAACAGTTTAATGAAATATTAAGCAATCAAGGAGATAATAGTCCCTTAAATTACAAGTTATTTCTTCTTGAGTAGGTTCTGACCTCTTCCTACTAATCCATCCATATCTCCCTCATAAGAGTTCCAACTTAGGTGATTCCAGTGGTTAAAAATCTGTGACACATATAATAATAATTTTTATGTTAATCATTTATTTTAATTCCGTACGGAATATTCCCAGAAATTAAAACACATAAACTATCCTAAAATATTGTTCCCTGATTAACCAATTTTTGACCATTGCATACTAATAGGAATATATATTCATCATACGGACTCCAAATTGAGTGATTCCAGGGGCTAAAAATCCGTGACACATATATATGTAATTCTTATGTTAACTATTTATTTTAATTGCCTATAGAAAGTTTCTAGAAATTAAAACACAAAAGCTATCCTAAAATATTCTTCCCTGATTAACCAATTTCTGCCCACTGCATACTAATCGGACCATATCTACCTCATATAGACTCCAAATTGAGTGATTCCAGTTGCGAAAAATTCGTGAGACATAGATCTAAATTTTTCATGTTAACCATTTCTTTAAATGCCTTACTGATGCTTCCCAGAAATTTAAAAATAGAAGCTTAAAATGTTTTCCACCCATAACCATACCTATACAGAACTATCTTCACTAGCCTAAGTATTCAAACATACAAAATATGTAACATGATATAGCAACATCCATGACCAATCATCAAAGTTCGAAGATCAAAATCTCATATAAATATTACAAGTTTCAAATCTTTTCTTCACAAAGAAATATTGTTAAACTTACCTTGAGCACTTAGTCCTCTAGACTTCTCCTTCCTCTTTATTCCTTTCTTCCTCTCCTTTCCTCACTCTATCTTGTTTCTTTTTTTCCTCTCCCCCGCTTGGACGAAAATTCTAATGTTACAAGGGTGGGTTTTGCTTAAATAGACCACCAAATAATTCATCTTTCATGATCATGGGTCTACCTTATCACAATTAGGATACACTTGGTTGAATTTTTGGAAAACAAACAACTTATGTTCTTGTCTTCCTCTTCCTTAGTCAAGATATGCATAGCAAAAGGAGATTTGTGTTTTGAAAATTATGATAATATGTTTCTAAGATAAGGGACAAGGTCCCTTTTATGTAGGGATTCATTTTTTTTTCTTTTGTCTTAATCAAGTATGATAGGTTTGCCTTTTTAGGTGGCAAATTTCTAGCCCTTGAATCTCCATTATTTGGTTGAAATTATTTGTGTGGGATAGGAATGTTTTGTCCTAATGCCATGTATTATCACACCACTTGCTAAAATTATGAGTGTAGGATATAGATGTTTTGTCCTAAAGCCTTATATTATCATACCACTTGCTAAAACTATGAATGTAGGATATCACACCACTTGCTAAATTTTTTTCTTAATGCCACGTCACCTAATCTTGATTACACCATTATTTCATTACTTTATTTTATTTTTATTTTTATTTTTCCTCTTGGGTTTGGGCTCATTCTTTCCCATTTTCTTTACTTTGGTTAGAATTCTACCTTTCATAATTGGCTTAGTCACATTTTCATGATTTTTGGCCTACCGGTCCGATTTCTATATCAAAGTCCAAGTCTATGTTTTATTTCTTCCTTGGGCTATCCTATTGGCTTGTTAAAAATTCATGTGAAGTAGAAAAAATCTATATGAAGTGTCCATAGGTGAAAACCCAATTTATGGGTGGAGATACTAAACTTAGTAACTTTAACTCTTAAATTAGGAAAAATTACCCTAATCTAATCTTCTTGAAATTTTAATACCTTTACTTACTTCACAAAAATTTATCTTCCTTACCCAAGAATTTTACCTTTCTTTAGTATATTTATTTTTAATTTTTCCTCTTAGGTTTTCTCTCTTTACCTATTCCATTAATGTTAGAACATTTCTATGCATACACGTAAGGTGAAGAATTTCTAAGGATTATATTTCCGTAGATATCTAAAAATTGTCTAATAAATTTTATTTCCTTAATTAAATATTTATGTACTTTTATCAATAAAAGAAACGAAATTAGGGATGTTACTTTGAATACATGAAACGAAATTAGGGATGTTACATTTCTTTCCCCCTAAAAGAAATTTTGTCCTCAAAATTTCAGAAATTACCTAAGAATAATTTTGTATATTTCTTCCTCGTGACTTCTTCTATCTCCCAAGCTGCTTCTTCTGGAGTCAAACCTTCCCATAACACCTTAACTAGGGGAATAGTTTTGTTCCGCAATTGCTTCACGTCAGTGTCCAATATAGATGTTGGTACTAGCTGGTATGTCATGTTCTCCTTTATTTAGATTGGTTCATCTTGTATCACATGTGAGGAGTCTAGAAGATACTTCCAGAGCTGTGATACATGGAAAACATTATCCAAGTTGGACAAATTAGGTGGGAGAACAACTTGATATGCTGATGTCCCTACTTTCTTCAGAATTTGGTAGGTTCCCAAAAATCACGGATTTAGCTTTTTGGTTTTGAGAGACCTACCAACTCTAATAGTCAGGGAAAGTTTTAGAAATACATGGTTCCCTTCCTCAAACTCTAGAGGTCTATCTCTCTTACAATAGTAACTCTTTTGCTGACTCTGAGCTGTGAGCATTTTGTCTCGTATAATTCTGATTTGTTCAGTTGTTTGTTGAACTAAATCAGGACCCAACAAGTTCTTTTCTCCTACCGCAAACCAACATGGTGGAGATCAGCACTTTCTATTGTATAAAGCTTCATAAGGGGCAATCTTAAACTAGAGTGATAGTTATTACTATAAGCAAACTCTACAAAGGTAGGTACTTATCCCATCCTTTACCTTGCTCTATCACATAGGCCCTCAACATGTCTTCTAGGGTTTGAATGGTCCGTTCTATCTGCCTGTCAGTCTGAGGATGGTAGGCAGCACTGAACCGCAACTGAGTACCGAAAGCTTCCTACAACGCCTTCCTAAACCTCAACGTGAACCTTGGATCTCTATCTGAAACGATATTTAAGGGAATCTCATGTAGTCTAACTATTTCCTAAACATATAACTGGGCCAATTTATCTAGTGAATAGTTAATCTTTATGGGCAGAAAGTTAGTAGATTTGGTTAATCTGTCAACAATTACCCAGATAGAGTCATGTCCAACAGAAGTTTTAGGTAAACCCACAACAAAGTCCATCAAAATACTATCCCATTTCCATTTATGAATCTTAAGAGGTTGTAGAAATCTTTTTGGCTTTTGATGTTCCACTTTCACCTTCTGACAAATTAAACATTTCGCCACGAACTCAGCAATGTCCTTTTTCATCCTTGGTCACTAATACATCCTCTTTAAGTCCTGGTACATTTTAGTGGATCTAGGATGGACTGAGTATTTACTCTGATGTTCCTTATGCAGGATCTTGGTCCTCAACTCTCGTTCTTAAGGGACACAAATCCTTCCCTGATACATGACTGCTCCAGTTTTTGAGATAGAAAAATTATCTTGATCTTTGTGATCCTTTAAGTATTGATCATGAGTTTGGGCCTCTTTAATCTGGGATCTAAGATCACACTCTATACTCAACCCATTGATGATTAGCTTATTTGGTGTAAGGGTAGTGGTCAGCTTCAGATTTTGAAACTCTTCTAGCATCTGCATCTCATATACCATCATCTGACCCATGTGTAGAGATTTTTGAATCAAGGCATCTGCTACAACATTCGCCTTTCCTGGATGATACTTTATCTCAAACTTGTAGTCATTGAGAAATTCTACCCATCTTCGTTGCCTCATATTTAACTCCTTTTGATCAAAAAGGTACTTAAGACTCTTATGATTATAGTATACTTCAAATGTTGCCCCGTATAAATAGTGTCGCCAAATGTTTAAGGCAAACACCACCGCCGCCAATTCAAGATCATGGGTTGGATAGTTTCCTTTGTAGGGTCTTAGTTACTTAGAGGCATAAGCAACTATTCTCTTATCTTGCATATGCACACACCCTAGCCCTTTCTTTGAAGCGTCACTATACACTTCAAAATGTCCTGTAGGGTCTAGAATAATTAAAACAAGAGGAGTGGTTAGTCTTGTCTTAAGCTCCTGGAAACTAGCTTCACATTGATTAGTACATTTGAAAGGACTTCCCTTCCTGGTTTCCAGATTTCTTCTAGATTTCCTGATTTCTTCTTCCCAGCTCCAAGCACGACTTGGCCGTGTCTTCAGGCACGGTCGTGCTTCGAGCACGAAAACCCCAAACAAATTTCATTTTTCTCCCAAACCATCCAATAAATATCAACAATAAACATTCCAACATTTTGAGCATGAAAAACACAACTTTTGCAAAGCAAACAACCAACCAAAACATAGATTTAATCTCAAAACCAACTACACAAAGTTCACCTAAAACAATACCACATGCACAAGAATGAATAGTAACCATGGATGCCATAACTACTTCAATAAAAGTTATATCTACCTCCCCACATACTTTAAATGCTCACATTCAACCAGCCATAAAGTCATCCAACCATAAATCTTGAAGGAGGACGTTGATCTTACCTTTTTCTTCTCATAAGCTTACTTTCTCTCTCTAGAAAGCATCACCAAAACAACAGATTTTCTTCTATCCATTAGTTTCCATAGAAGATTTAGGGATAAGCAAAAGATCAAGAGTTGAAATCTTACTTTTCCTTCTTGGTTTTCCACTTCACTCTCTAGCTCTCTTATTCTTTCCCTTTCCTTCCTTCCCTTTTCTTTCTTCTCCTTCTCTCTTCTTTCTTGTCGTGAAACTCCTTCTATTTTGCTGAGTAAGTGGCGACTTGGCCACCAAGCAAGGAAAGATATATTAAAATAATAGTGAATTCCTCAAGAAGCCACTTGCCCCCTTAACAAGAGCCCCTCCTTTCCCTAACAATTTCCAAAATGCCACTCTATTATATTGTGACTAAGGGTGTTGGCTAAGGCCTTGTTTGGGTACAAGAAAACTTACCAAGTGTTTAAATCTTCCTTGAGCCTTGCTTCAATGGATTTTTGTGGAACTTTCTTTATGGCTCCCTATCTCTATTATTGTTGTCTATTTACGGTCCTGTAAATAAGGAAATTACTATCCCTTCCTTAAAAAATCCTTCCAAAAATGAGAAAACCCTTATTAAATATTCACAATTATTTCCTTATAACTCCCCCATTTAACTCTTTTTAATCCTTTCTTACTACTCCATTTTGTGAATATTATTAGCAAAATTTTGGGTGTTACCGAGACTAAGATGATAACTACCTATTTCATATTCCATTTTGCATCACATGTTCATAAGCTAAAATTAACCTATATTACATCAATCTATCTCTAAAATAGCAAACTTTGTGATTATGCATGAAACAAGAGATATTCAGCTAACAAGAAAAAAAATCAATCAATCAAAACCACAAGCTTAAAGTCTACTATCCCAAGCTTAAACTTGACATTATCCCTAATATTAGTAATAATGAAAGTGTAATCAAAGGAAGAAGTAACTTACTCATTGGTCTTCTGGAGGAGAAGGTGGAGGAATCTGACTTAGGTGCTAATTGTACCATCCGTGCATCATTCCTTGCATACTTTGAATTGAATCTTGGATTGCATGTAGGGTGGCCCTTTGTGCTATTTATTCCTCTTCAATTCGGTGAAGCCGTGAGGAGATAGAATGTTAGTCCTCTTGTAGCACGTTGGAAGGACTTATAGCGTCAGTGAAGTGGGTAGAGGGTAGAGTTAGTAGAGCCAAAAATGGCTCAAGGGGGAAATCTTCCCCCTCAAGATCAACATCACCCTCTCTACCCTCTTCTAGAGGATAGATCCAATTATGCTCATTAGTAACTACTATCCTAGTGGGGTTAGGAAGGTAAAAGATATTGTGGCCATGGAGATGCAGCCAATAGTTGGTATTCCTTTTAACAATTAATTTCATATGCAGATAAGATTCTAAATTTATCTTGCTTCTACCAACTATTGGTTGCAAATCCTAACCCTCTAGCTAATGCAGTCACTATGCCCCCTATGATCACTTTCCATTCATGGAATTACCCACCCTAGCCATCTGTTGGGCTATAAAGGCTTCAGTATCCACCTTATAACCGTTTAACATGGCCCAAAGAAAATAAAGCTCTCTTTTATTTGTAACCCCATCACTTTCAGCTCTACCAAAAATAGTATGAGCCATCAAGCGCTGTAAATATCTAAAAGTAGGATTGTAAATAAAAGAAGCTTTCAAACTTGATGCATCATATTGCCCCCAATAGATATATAGTTCCAACAATGTTGAGCAAGAAAACTTAAGGGGACTGATCTATCTCTTCTAGGAGGCAATATGAATAATGCATTAAATTGAGCCAATGATAAATTAAATGTATAGTCAAATAATGTAAAGTTAATGTGGCCCTGATCAACGTCAGGACCTCAAAATAAGACCACATTAATTGAATTGAAGAACTCTAATGTGGTCTTATCATAAGCCAGGTAACGTAATCCAATGAATGTATTCCACCCAATCCGATCAACGAGGTAGCAAATGTCGATTAAAAGTCCTAACAAGTCTAAACACTCCTCATCCATGTATCAAGTACTCAACATTTCCTGTTTAACTAGAGTATCGTATCGTGTCCATTAATTATCATCAATAAACACAATACCATACTTATGTATTTGATGAGGAAGTTGGGACAGTCTTTAAATCTAACCTCTACCTTGTTGTTGGGATTGAGAAGATTGGCCAGTTCTGGCACTTTTAGGGCCCTTTTATATGATATGCAAGATAAAATGTAATGGGGAGTGGGATGATCAGGACTAAAGGCCAATTAACAGACTAATGCACTTCTGTATATATATAGAGAAAAAAATGAGCAAGGAAAGCAATAAGAATCCAATAATGCAGCAAATAGGGAAGCAATGCTAATGCAGAGGACAAAATAAATGCTAATGGGGATAATGCAAAAGTTCTATGTGTGCAAAATCAGAAAATCATGCACTCAAATTCTACAATAGTTTCCCAGGCAAACCAGTAATAGATAGCCACAAGAAATTACCATGTGAATCAATGTGAACATTCAACAAAAATAATAGACCAAAACCAAGTGCAGATGAACTAATAGCAGTAACCAGGAGGAACAATCCAAAAATTACAAGGCCAATATCAAATTTCAAATTCAGCAAGGATGGATTGATCAAATAAAAAATTTAGTTCCAATATCCAATGTAGGTTCAACCTGAAAAGGCTAAGAAAAATCAAGTAACAACAATTAGTAAGTTCCAATTTCAGCTAAACCAGAATTTCCAGCTAAACCAAGCAATCGAATATCAGAAATTCAAACATATTTGTCCAAAGTTGGTTAGAATAGTGCATGCAAACCAGTGAAGAAAATATGCAACATATAATTTTCAATGCTGCTGAAAATTTCCAAGAAACCCAATTCATCAAGGAACACAAGCAAAGACCAGGGCAAGAGGCAACAATATCCAAACCAAGTAAATACACCAAGTTAAAAATAATAGATTTTCAGTGCATAATTAACATACACTATATGCACTAAAAATATACTCTTTTTACATAATGTTCAAGCATGTTATAGCTCTCAATACACTCAATTCACTCATTTGCTATATGCATAGTGACCAATCGACTATAGTCACAATAAGTGATAAGGGAATGTGAGTTCATCACCCTACTGCCTCCCCACATTACTATTGTCACCCAGTTGGAGCGACCTTCCCTTGTCTCACTCAGGCTAATAGGGCGTCTCCTACTTGGTACCGTCTCAAGCCATACAACCCATCGATATTCATCTATACAGATAAATATATATAAATTCAATGTATAATTATCAAGCAACTCGCCATGAACTTTATGCTTGCCCTTCAATCATAATCAGCAACTTTATAACTTTATAAATCAATGACTTGTGCACATAATATTCACTTTACCAAATAATGATAAATACATTTAAAACCACATATTCAATGAGTTTCAAAATCTATTTGTAAAACCATACTCTTCTTAAACTATGTGCCAGTTCGTAAGTAAAAAAAATATTTTAACACATTTCAAAAACTTATGATAGCATAAATAATTTGTAAATAGAACCAATTATACATTTTAAGTTCAAGAAGATCATGGGGTAAGTTATAGAAAGAATTATCTACTCACAAGGTCAAGGCTCTATGTTGGATAGCCTAAAATGTATTTTTTCAAGTCAAATCTGATGAAATGAATCGTAAAAATGAGTTCAAAGTGTCTAAAAACTTAAAAAGTAACTCTGAAATCGTGAAATTTGGCCTCCAGGAGCTTGGTCAACATTGGTCAACTGATGAGATACTATTCACCGTCAAAATTAATATTCATGCCGGCCGGATTTATTGTTCACGATGCACAAAAAGTTATCAAATGGTTGAAAATGTTCATATCCTATAGTTTATCTATTTCTTGAATCTATCTACGGTGTCAGATTTCCAATTTAATGTCTCTAAATAAGAGTTTCAGAGTTTACATTTTTCTAAGATTTTCTACTTCTGATCTGCGGCGATTCTTTGGCTAATTTTAAAATTTGTTTGGCCAATATTGTAGTACTTTTTCTCCTGAATACAGTGGTACCCTTAGTTTTGAGATCGGATGCTCAAAAGTACTTCAGATCTTGAGAAAAAAAATAGAGGAGAGGTGTGAATAGTAATCTCCCAATAAACTTACAGAAGATTTAAAAAAAATTATTGAGGGATCAAATAGCAATTTCTAATTGTTGGAGGAAGTCCTTACAAATTTCATTATTTACATTTTGTCCCCTAAACTTTTAAGAAATTATATTTTGACCCCAAAAATATTAATAACTTTTCATTTTCATCCTTAAAACATTTCAATTACATCCCTACTCCTTTATTTCTTTTATTAATCCTTACATAAATGAGAATTACTAAATTTTAGGGATATTATAGGGTAGCTTCATATGAAAATAAGTTCATAGCCATTATATGATATTCTAAAAATAATTATTCATGCCATACATGTCATTATTGTATGATTTTTATGTGCATAAAGAAAGTGCATTCATATGACCTAAGGTATTTGTTGTAGTTTATACAGATGAACATAACATGATGAGCTATATTGATAATAATTATGATTTATTGTTGAACTGAGATTTAATTCTCACTATATTTCCATATCATGTTTAGAAGAGTAAATATGTAGTTATTCTTGATGTGATCTTAATTAAGCATGATATTAATACCTTTAAACTTACTTTTTGTTTGATTTAAGTAAAATATAATTAGGAATTAGCTTAGTTTTGTGTTGTAGGAACAAAGGAAGAAGAAAAGAGAAGAAAAAGATAAGAAATTCATGGAAAAAGGCTACATTGCAGCAATTCCTGACCTTTCCATACTTTTTTGAGTATATCTCCCTCTTATGAACTCCAATCACAGTGATTCAAGTTGTTGTGAAAGGATAACACAATCATATACAACTTTTATGTTGAACACTAGGTCACATTCGGGAGATTTCATAGCGTTACAGAGCTCTTAAATCAGAATCACAGTGCAGTAGAATGAATTCTGACCTTTGGTCACTAATTTTGTCATATCTCCTCCAATTTAGATCATATTAAGGTAATTCAAGCCGCTATGGAAATAATAGACATAGAGCTACAACTTTTGTGATCGGCACCTTGGCCAATTCTGGAGTTTTCTGGACACTGTGGCGCTGCGTCATCACAGATTCGGAAGGCTGCGGTGCTCCCCAGAAGCACCAGGCGCTGCGTCATCTAGACACCGTGGCGTTTGTTGCCCAGAAACACGAGGCACCACGGCACCCGATGCCCAGTGTCGGGGTGCCCGAGCATCAGAATCCAAACTGTGCCAGAGCTAGCTCAGGCGCCGTAATGCCCCGTCAGAAGCTTTCCCTAGCACTGTGGCACCCGAGTAGCGTGCTGCGGTGCTTGCCACTGCACTAGATTGCTGAATTCGCGATTTTTAGGACTTCTTTACTCCAATTAAAGCCCAATGGACCAGTATTTGACCTAGAAAAACTCCTACTTTGATTAGGAGGGGGAATCAATAAAAAGGGAGGAAAGCAAGTAGAGAATTCATTCAATCATTCACCCAAGTTCTTAATTACATTCTTCAATTATTCTTTAGATTTTCTTATGGCCTTGCGTGGCTAGTTCTTTTAAGTTGGTTAGGTAGATTGAAACCTCAAGGGATCTTCATGCATTGTGAGATTTAGACTTGATTTTATTATTTCAATCTTAATTGAGTATTGATTATTCATCTGCTCTTCTTCTCAATGATTATTCATATGACTGCTAGGGAGGCCTACTAGTATATTGTCTGTCTTAATCTACCGCTGAATTATGTTTTGAACAAAGTCTTCAATTCTGTGATTCATGAGGCAAATAGGTTTGAGGATTTTGGATTATAAATCATTAAACCTATGATGAATAATTAACTAAATTAGATATAGCCTATGTGTTTATATTTGTTTAGCTCTGTCAGTTTCTCTAGTACTTCAAGCGATTAATAAGTTATGCTTTACCGATGTGCTAAAGGATTGCTTGTTAATTAGAGTTTAATTGGTACGATTGTCATTAATTTACTAGACTTAAGGAGGAATAGGGTTAGAAACCCAATGATTAGATATTCAATTACATATTGATTTTGTTGTCAATGATCAATGCAATCCCTTGATGGTGGATATCAACCGAAACCAACGTCTTTATCATTAATCACTCTCTCTTAATTACTATTTACTTGATTTTATTTGCAACTATCAATCCCTCATTTTTCTAATCACATAAGGTAATACCAGTCTCTGTGAGATCGACCCTTACTCCCACTACTACAGGTTAGTTTTGAGGTAAGGTATCAATTTGGGTGTACCTGCGACAGTACGCACCAATTTTCTATGATCGACTTTTAGTGTATGTTAGGTCGAGTTGGCTAAGATCTCAGTGAGGGTGCAACCACACGCACCCATATCTCCATAACTGGTTAATATGGATGAATAAGATGTGGACATATATGTGTTTATTTTTTTTACGAACATTTTTAATTAATGATGTGTATATAAACCCAGAATTGTATCAGTGTTATTGGTATACCATAAACCTTAATCATGGTTGGTTAATTTAATTGAATATTATTATGAGTTAAATAGTTAGAAGTAAAGAGGTAATGACTTCATGAAATTTTACAAATATATATATATATATATATATATATATATATATATATATATATATATATGTGTGTGTGTGTGTATATATGTAAAAAAATGGAGTTGTTACACACTAACAAACAATCAATTGAGAAAGTACAATCACAAAGATGTGCAAGAGTGATACATAACATTATCTACTATTGGCTTCAAGCCATAATCCCCATAAAGGACTCTTTAATATAGAAAACCATCATTCTACAAAAATTAGATTACACATGAAAGCAGGGATCCTATTTATAGTCCATAGAGATGCTCTATAATACAATAAACACAAAATATTTACAATACATAGAGCCCTTGAAAACAAAATTAGGCTCACCACATGAATACTCTAGCTCACTGCCCCAAAGAAGCTAGTTGAGAATTTTGAGTGCTATCTGGAAAGGTTAACATGAGAATAATTGAGTTTGGAAAACTTGGTGAGAAAATAACCCCTAGCATAAAGAAATGACAAGCAAGGCATTCATCTTTCATAAAACTATTTAATCATAAATGAATGCATAGAAAGTCAATAAAATAGAAATTTGAAGTAAAACCATCAGGATTTTAAAGAATATAAAAACATTGAAATTCTACTATAAAGATTTAATAAGAGTTATATTATTTCACACACAAGATTTTAAGAGTGATAAATAGTTCGATCAAATATATGAAAATAGCCATCTACTGGAGGACTCTACATCAAAACCAATTTACTTCCCAAGAACTCACCAATGGAGGGACAATTACCATATGTCAGGCAAAACCTGTATACCTGGTACGTATTGTCGCAAGTACACTTAAATTGATACCTTACCTCTAAACTAACCTGTAGTAGTGGGAGTAAGGGTCGATCCCACAGAGACTGGAATTACCTTATGTGATTGAGAGAAGGGGGAATTGATAATTTCAAATAAATAAAAGTAAACAATAATAAAAGTAATGAGGAGAGTAACGAATAATAAAGGTGTTGGTTTTGGTTGATATCCACCATCAAGGAATCGCATTGATCATTGATAATATAATCAATCTATAATTGAATATCTATCATTGGGCTTTTAACCCTATTCCTCCTTAAGTCTAATAAATTTATGACACTCGTACCAATTAAACCCTAATTAACAAGCAATCCTTTAGCACATCGGGAAAGCATAACTTATTAATCGCATGAAGAACTAGAGAAACTGATAGAGCTAAACAACTATAAATGTATTGGCTATATCTAATTTAATTAATTATTCATCATAGGATTAATGATTTATAATCCAAAATCATTAAACCTATTTGGTTCATGAATACAGTAATAAAAACTTAGTTCAAACCTAATTCAGTAGTAGATTAAGACATACAATATACCAGTAGGCCTCCTAGCAATCATTTGAATAATCATTAAGAAAACAAGAGCAAATGAATAATCAATACTTAATTAAGATTGAAATAATAAAATCAAATCAAAATCTCACAATACATAATGATCCCTTATGGTTTCAATCTTCCTATACTAACGAAAAATAAATCAGCCGCATAGGGCAATAAGAAAATCTAAAGAAGAACTAAAGAAAGTAATTAAGAGTTTGAATGATTGATGGATTCCTTTGATGCTTCCTCTCTTCCCTTTTTATAGATTGGATGCTCTTCAATGAAGTAGGGTTGTTTCCAAGTCAAATCTTGGCCCATCAGGCTTTATTTGGAGATAAAAACCCTAAAAATTGCGAACTCAGCATTCTGGTGTGGCAGTAAGCACTCTGACGCTTTGGAAACTCACTGACGGGGTGCCATGGTGCTTGATCCAGTGCTAGGGCACTTTGGTTCTGATGGTCAAGCGCCATGGCCCCTGGTGCTTCTGGGTAGCCAACACCGTGGCATGCTAGGGAGCGTTGTGGTCCTCCGAATTTGCTATGACGTAACACTGCGATGCTCTTTTGCGTGTGCCACAGGACCAAAAAACTCCTTGAATTTTCCAAAGTACCAAACATGGAAGTTGTATCTCTTTGTCTCTTCTTTCCATGGCTGCTAGACTCAACTTAATCTTATCTAAATTGAAGGAGATATGCTAAAATTAGTGACCAAAGGTCAGGATTCATCCTGCTACACTATTATTCTGATTTACAAGCTCTGTAATGCTATGAAATCTCCTGATTTTGAAAAAGTGTTCAACATACAAGTTGTAGATAATTGTTTTATCTTTTTATAGCCACTTGAATCACTTTGATTAGAGTTCATATGGGGGTGATATGTTCTAAATAGTGCTGAAAGGTCTGGAATCACTACAATTAAGCATTTTTCCATGAATTTCTTATCTTTTTCTTCTTCCTTTGTTCCTACAACACAAAATACAAAAATAAGCTAATACCTAATCATATTTTACTGAAATAAAACAAAAGGTAAGTTTAAAGGTATTAATATCATGCTTAATTAACATCACATCAAATACCCCCACACTTAACCTTTTGCATGTCCTCAAGCAAAATAATCCCTAAAGACGAAAAACAACAATCAATATATGTAGTGAGTGTTAGGCCTACCAAACGTTTGCCTCATAACATGAAAATATACTCGAGAAAAACTTTGGAAGGTCATAATCATGCACAAGATTAACACAAATGCAATCCATTATTTTATCCTTATGAATCCCTAGTGTGTGTGTGTTCTTAGGTCAATAAATTCCCTTTTACCCGGATGAGTTTATATATATCAAAATTTTGGTTGTAGATCTCTAATTAGTTTATGATTTCCATATGCTTATTCTTCATGCCACTCTCCACTAATGTAGGCTAAGACTACCTCTAAGATCAATAGGACTTTATTTAACTTATAATGTGGCCAGGGTATAAGGTAGGATAAATGATACAAATTTAAGCTCAATCACCCAGCACCACATGATTAAATATGATCTATTGAACATTTTTTTTAAATTTGGGGAGATTTTTCCCCCACACTCATTTTCTTGTTTCAGTTGCATTTAATCCATCCTTTTCCTCAGTTCTTTATTTTTTTCACAATATTTGCTTTTATCCTCTTTCAATTTTTCTTCTCTTTCCTTTGCATATTTTGTTTCTTTGCATAATTCTTTTCTTTTCCTTGCTCCACCCTTCCACCCCTTTTGTAAATAAAACTTTACAAAACAAGCATTCAAAAAACTAATCATGGAGCGAGTGAATGAGATCAAAAATAAGGATATTCATACAAAATTTGACTTTCAGCTCATTTGTGATTTTCAAAAGGAAAAGTTCGTTATGCTCAAAATAGAGGAACTAAGGATATTTCATTGCTTAGGTTAGCCTTGAAAAGCTCAATCTCTCAAATAATGCCTAAATCATCTCCTAAATAATTGTATTAGCTTAGGATTTCGCCTCAAGCAGCATTCAAATAAGTTCTAGAATCCTATGAAGATCATGAAATATTTTTGAATCATATAAACCTTCTCTAAGTAAAAGATAAATTGAATGCCCAAAGTTATTGTGCAAAAATATTTTAAGATTCTAAAGTCAAAAGTAATAAATTGCAAAAGGGATAAAATTACACACAACCATGAATTTTCTACATTTTTCAAGAGCTAAAATTTTTTTTGATAGTCTTATCATTGGTTGTTGGTTGTGCCTAACATCCCAAAACATAAATTGAAACACTCACAAAATAACTCAACTGGCTAAATGCAATAAAAGTGCATTAATAGTAAAAATCAGAAAATTGATGCTCAAAATAGGGTCATAATTATTCAGACAGATCTACTTCTACCCCCACACTAAAACTTTACATTGTCCTCAATGTAAAAGACAGATAAGAGTAGGAAAGGATATATGAAAACATGAGTTAAGTGGACTTCTCTGAATTTGTTTAGGGTGGAATAAGACTGCTGCATTACTAGTCCCTGAATATTTCTAATTCCCACTTTTTTTTTTACTATGTTGGGTTGCCTCCCAATAAGTGCCTTTGTTTAATGTTGTTGGCTCGACTCAAAGCTCCTTATGTCATTCAAGGAGGATCCTTGATGTCCACATTGAATTGGCTTTCCATTGGATTTGCAGAATTTTGAGGTTCAACTGCATCATGAGGGGGGAAATCAGCATTAATTAAAGGTTTACTTAAATGAGAACTCAACTTACCTAGAAATAACTGATATCTTGAGTAGCTTTTGACATCCAATTTAATTTCATCTTTTTGAGATTCTACCAAAGTATAGGGTAACTTTCCTCTATCTTTTAGTAGGGCATATTTATTTGAGGTTATCACTAGGGGTGGTTCTCCACTGTATATGCCCTTTAAATGGCTAGAGAAGCTCTTTAAACATAGGTCAAGATACTGCAAAATAGAAGGTATAGACATCTTATTAGAAATTGATAACAACATAGAAAGATCCTTACCTATTTCTTGCACTTTTGGTGCTTCCTCTCTTACTATAATTTTCTCTTAAAATTTGGCATTTAGGGTAGATTCCACAGCCTCTTTCTTAATAGTTTTACTAGTGTCAACTTTCAAGTCATATTTTTCATTCAGTGTAGAATTTTCCTCTTTTTCCACTAATTATGCTGGGGCTGGACTTTCAATTTCTAAATTTTGAGCCTCTAGTCGACTGACTGTTGTTGCTAGTTGACCTATTTGATTTGTCAAGCTTTGGATGCTAGCACTTACCTCTTGTTGAAATTGATGAGTATTATGTGCAAGAGATTTAATGATTTATTCTAAAGAACTACTTACCTGGGAATCTTGAGATGCAGTCTGTCTAGGATAATAGGCATGTTGGTTATGATGAAAATTTGTAAAAGCTTGTTCTCTTGGCCAATTTTGTGTATTCTCATACCTAAAGTTGGGATGATCCTTCCATCCAGGATTATGCATGTTTAAATAAGAATCATACCTCCCTTGTGGTGGCCTAGGGAAACCACTAACCATATTTACTTGCTCAAATGATTCTTTATAGAAAGTTGAGTACCCATTAAAAGGATTCTCCATGGCTAAATGGTTTTCATAGCACTTCTCAATTTGTATATTTTTTACACGTTGTCGAACAAGAGAAGTTAACTTTGCAAGTTGCTATTCAAGGGAAGAACTACATACCTCACTAGCATGTCTTAATGGAGAGCTTAGCCTAGTGCTATAGTGTTGAAAATTGGCTGCCATATTCAAAGTTATGAACAAAAAGAAAAGAAAAGAAAATCACAAAAGGTTAATAGACACAGTCCCTGGCAACGACGCTAAAATTTGGTACGTATTGTCTCAGGTACACCCAAATTGATACATTACCTCTCAACTAACCTGTAGTAGTGGGAGTAAGGGTCGATCCCACAGAGACTAAAATTACCTTATGTGATTGAGAGAACAGGGGATTGATAATTTCAAATAAATAAAATTAAACAATAATAATAGTTTGCTAAACATGATATGGAAATATAGTGAGAATTAAATCCTAATAGGTTCAACAATAAATCACAATTATCATCAATATAGATCATCATGTCATGTTCATCTGTATAAGTTACAGCAAATATCTTAAGCCATTTGAATGAACTTTATCTATGCACATGAAAATCATATAGTAATGACATGTATGGCATAAATAAATATTTTCAGATTACCATATGATGGCTATCAACTTATTTTCATATTAAGCTACCTTGGTCAGGGTAAATACTTTCTATTCTCTGGTACAAGATTTTCTTGCTCATGGCACACTTTCTGTTTCTCTTTCTTTGCTCATTAACATAACCATAGCCATTGGTAGGGTGTCCTTTACTGGTGCACCACACGAACTGCCTTGTGACCATGCTTATTTCTTATTCTTTTTCTTATTAATAACCAAAAATATGATTTCAATAACAAGTATGTTCATTACACTCACATGCCATAATTTTTCATCAAAATATAAATCATTACCAAAAAAACCATTGGTAATCATGACATGAACATAGTCATTTCAAATATCACTTTATAAAATATTTTCATGTCAAAATTACACACTTAAGATGGTAAAGAGTTCATACAATGGTAATGGCTACGACTTACACTAGTCATTTATTATTTTCATTTATAAGATTCTTCTTCTTTTTGAAATATTATTTTTATCTCTTCATTTTCTTTATGATTGGACTCTAGTCACTTTTCTCCTACTTATATCATTTCCAACACATGTTTTAACAAATTTAATACGGCATTCTTGTTCAATTTGGTTTCCATTAATATCCTATAGTTAATGAGGTTCATTTATGGTAGAAAAAATGTTGAAAATTAGCTTTACCAGCTTCCAACAAGGTTTAAATGTATCCTATAACACGGCTTGGCCATTTCCTGTAAAACAGTCATGCTTTAGGCTTCACAATGCCCTTTCCAACACAGAACATGGCTATGCTCTATGTTGTGTTATTCCTTAATGCAGGTTTTCATCCTGCCTGACCTTCTCAAACTAATCAGAACATAACTCCCTCATTTTAACTTCGACTTAGGTGATCTTGGTGTCCATTTCAAGATAAAAAAATTATCTAAAACTATTATGTTGAATATTTTAGTGAAAATTTTAAGAAATTTTAGTGATATTACTCCCTCAAATTAAATGTTATTTCTTCTCGGGTAGGTTCTGACCTTTACTTATTAATCTGGTCATATCTCCCTCATATGAACTCCAAATTAAGTGATACTAGTGGCTAAATTCCCGTGAGAGATATATCTATATTTTGTTATATTAACCAGTTATTTTAATTCTCTATAAAATATTCTTCAAAATTCAAACACATAAGCTTTTCTAATAGATTCTTCCCTGGTTAACCATTTTTTGAGCACTTCTTACTAATCAGACCATATCTACCTCATATGTACTCCGAATTGAGTGATTCCAGTGGCTAAAAATCCATGAGACATATATCTATATTTTTCATGTTAACCATTTCTTTTAATTCCTAACTAATTCTTCTTAGAATTTGAAAATAACAGAAGCTTCCCTAATTACTCCGAAATCCAGTTTCCTAACCAAACCTTTTCTATGATTTTAGTTCATCATTTTATTATGTCGTCTTCTATTTTCTTCTTAATTTACATCTAATCATATTTCATCAATTTTTCATCACATTTAAATATACAAAATAGCAGCATAAAAATCATAAAATTTTGTCACCTATAGCCATACCTATGCGGAACTTTCCACACCAACCTAAGTATTCAAACATACATCACTTGCAAGATCAACATGTAACATGATATAGCAACATCCATGGCCAATCATCCAAGTAACAAATATAGTAAATTTTCATCAAAGTTCTAAGATCAAAATCCCATATAAATTTTTGTAATTTCAAAGCTTCTCTATAACAAAATATTGTTAAACCTACCTAAAGATCTCTCTAGCTCACTTAGTGAATTCTTTTTCATGTTTCCTCTTAAAGGAAGTAGCAAGATTCCTCTCTTCCCTTAGCTTTTCTAACAGCTTAAATTAGAGAAGGAGAGTGAGTTTTTGAACCACAAGAATGAAGAAGAAATATAGATTCAAGTGGAGAATAAGCTAACTTATCTTGAGTACTTAGTCCTCTAGACTTCTCCTTCCTCTTTCTTCTTCTCTTATCCTCTCTTTCTCTCCTTTCCTCACTCTACCTTGCTTTTGTTTTTCCTCTCCCTCACTTGGACAAAATTATAATATTATAAGGGTGGGTTTTACTTAAATAAAGTATTATGTGGTTCACCTTTCATAACCATGGGTCTACCTTATCACAATTAGGATGCAATCAGTTGTTTTTTAGGGAAAAACAACTTATGTTCTTGTCTTCCTCTTCCTTAGTCAAGATATGCATAGCAAAAGGAGATTTGTATTTTGAAAATTATGATAATATGTTCTTAAGACAAGGGACAAGGTCCCTTTGATTTAGGGATTCATTTCCTTTTTCTTTTATCTTAATCAAGTATGATAGGTTTGCCTTTCTAAGTGGCAAATTTTCAGTACTTGGATCTCCATTGCTTGGTTGAAATTATTTATGTAGGATAAGGATGTTTTATCATAACGCTATGTATTATTATCCACTTGTTGAAATTATGAATGTAGGATATAGATGTTTTGTCCTAATGCCATGTATTATTACCTACTTGTTGAAATTTTGAATGTAAGATATAGATGTTTTGTTCTAATGGCATGTGATCTAATCTTGATTATTATTACACTACTATTTCCTCACATAATTCTTATTTTTTTCCCTCTTGGATTTGGGCTCATTCTTACCCATTTCCTTTGCTTTGGCTAAAATTCTACCTTTCTTGGAGGACTTGATCACATTTTCATAATTTTTGGGCTATCGGTCCAACTTCTATATCCTAGTCCAAGTCTATGTTTTATTTCTTGCTTGGGCTATCCAATGGGCTTGCTAGAAACTTATGTGAAGTAGAAAAACTCTATATGAAGTGTCCATAGGTGAAAGCCCAATTTATGAGTGGAGATGTTAAACTTAGAAATTTCTAACTCTTAAATTAGGAAAAAAATTACCCTAATCCAATCTTCTTAAAATTTTAAGACCTTTACTTACTTCACAAAAATTTATCTTCCTTACCAAAGGATTTCACCTCTCTTTAGTATCTTAATTCTAATTTTTCCTAGTAGTTTTTCTCTCTTTCCTTAATGTTAGAAACATTTTCTATGCATACACATAAGGTGAAGAATTTCTAAGGATTATATTTCCTTAGATATATAAAAATAGTCTAATAAATTTTATTTCCTTAATTAAATATTTATGTATCTTTAAACGAAATTAGGGATGTTACATTAAATATTTATGTCCCTTTATTAATAAATGAAATGAAATTAGAGAAGTTACATTTCTCTCCCTTTAAAAGAATTTGTGTCCTCAAAATTTTAGAAATTACCTATTAAGAACAATTGTGAATATTTCTTCCTCATGACTTCTTTCAGCTCCCAAGTTGCTTCTTCCAGAGTCAAACCTTCCCATAACACCTTAACTAAGGGAATGGTCTTATTCCTCAATTGCTTCAAGTTAGTGTCCAATATGGATGCCAGTACTAGCTTGTATGTCATGTTCTCCTTTATTTGGATTGGTTCATCCTGTATTATATGTGATTGTTGGTTGTGATTCATACAAAGATGAATACAATGTCAGAACGCAAGTGCACGTGTCGTGACCAAGTAATAAAGTGATGAGTGAGTATCGTCCCCCGGGGAGTGAACTAAAACTGTTTAGAGACTTTTTGCTGTATGAATGCTGTAGCAACGTTAAGATGTTTCACAAGATTGGAATAGAAGTGGATTGACTGACTGTAACTATAACTAAAATAAAGAGTAATAGGAAATAAAAGGGGAAACTATATTGGGAGAACTAGGGTTGCTCAGGGTTGCCATGGACTATAGCACTCATTTATGCTCTAGGCTTTGCTGCATCAATTGTTCTGAGTGCTAAATTTAGTCCTGGATGAAGTCTTCCCAGACTGCCATTCCTTACAATTCCAAGGTTTAGACACGCATTCCTGCTTCACTCCTCACCTCCAAATTGTGCATGAAGTTTCATTATGGGACTAATGGGGTACCCGTATATCCCTACATGAGGTAACCCCTTACATTCAACTTTTTCCCAGCCTCCATTACCCTTCCAGGTGAATGTTGGCCTTGGTTTTCTTCCTCCAAACTTCCGTTATTAAGGAAAGAAAAACTAACAGGAAACACAATTGAATGGTGAACAACAACTGCAGCGAAATGCATTAATAATAAAAATGTGCTTCAGTTCATTACAACCCTTGTGCAACCCTAGCTAGAAACTTGCCAAGCCTCATGGGTACTCTGGTTACAAAAATCCCAAAAACATTGGTATGCATCCTAAATGATTTAAATAAAATTACAAAGTGCAGTTCTTTCTTTTTGAGAAAACAGTAATATAACAACAGTGGACAATCCCCTTCTAGAATTGCAAAACTATTCCCTTAGTGCTACACCTCCCGGTGCCAACACATCCTCGGCTATGGTGTTTCCTCCTCCAAATTCTCCCCTGCTTTCTCTCATCCCCCTTAGGCTCTCTGCAATAGCTACTTTATGGCCTTTTATAGGCAGCCCTTATGGTCCCAGTAAAGTGCTCTGGGTTGCTGACATTCCTTCTGCTCTGCAGGCGGCGCCCTTGTTATGCAACTTTTTCCTCTCCACTTTTAGTAGTGGAGGTAGTTCTGTACCAGCAGCCTGCAGTGTCCCTACTGTTGTCCCCTGCTCAATAGTGGCTACTCCTGCTGTGCAACTCTACCACCTGCACCATATCAAATAGAATCAGTGTATTGTAGGCAAGAGGGAGCAGCTCACCCACCATCACCCAGGGTTCTGCTATCGTTGCCACATATGTTACTGAAATGCTACAGCAATGAGGTAGCTGATGTTATATCTAGAAGAGTCATCCCATTTAATTAAATCAGGGGGTAAGAGTACTTAAAACACCAGAAAAATTCAGTAAACCTACACGGACAGCACATAGAAACTATAATGAAATACAGTTATCAAATCCCCCCAAACTTAAAGGATTGCTTGTCCCCAAGCAACCTACTTTGTTCACTACATTCCTAACACCCAGAAATTCCAAACTTTTCTCATGCATAAATCCATAGTTCTGCTGATAGCTCTCAACTCTCAGGATTGCTTTCATATAAAGGACACCACAACTCTTACTCCCAATCACAACAAAATCCTTTTTTGAAGTTGTGTGTGTGACATGGATAGTTTCCCTAAGAGCCACTTGGGTCAAAAATAGCCAGAGTTCCTAAGAATTTTTATGCTAATATATCGAGCTCCCTAAGTTGAGTTGGCATTCATCATAGGTGCAGACAGGGAAACAAATGTGGGGGGGGGGAGGGGTGGCAGCTCACTGATTTTCTTTCTTTATTATTTTTGGCATAGATCTTATTCTAGCAGGGGTCATTAATGCATTTTGATGTGAATGCCACCATGTTCAATGCAGGCACTTGGTTACTCAGCCTTATCACCCTTAAACTGCTTGCCACTCATACTCTATATCCCTGTTTTATGCAGAGGCACACATGGGGCTCATGCATACCCCTGGTTACTAAGGAACTACAGAGCATTGGAGTGTCCAATTTTTTTTTTAATATATGCTTTCCCCCCCCAAACTTAAACCTTTCTGACCCTATGCGTCTGCCCCTTTTATAATTCTACAGAAAGCTCTCAATACTAGCTCTAAGACTTAGGTCCCATTTCTGAAAGATCACCAAATTTTTCGCCAGCAAACTGCCCATGATCCTGTGCTTATTAGAAAAGGGTTCTGTGTGTGATTGGGTGAGGTTGTAGGTCTCCTATTCTAGTTTCTAGAGAACTACCCAATCCTCCTCATGGAGTATCCTAGAACTTTCAGCAGGCTATTTGATGAGTGAGTTTTATACTCATAAATTAAATATTTTCATCTTATCTTTTGCCATAATTAAGCATAAATCTCCCTTACTTGTATTTAGTTTTGTGTCTTTCTTACAGATGGAGAAAAGAGTAGAAAATGGACTTAATTGGAGGAATCAGAGCTAAATTGTGGTTCTTTGGGAATGATGTCTATAAATCAAGCAGATAAAACAAATTCATTAAGGATGACTGAGTAAGGAGCATTATCATATTGTCTCTTGAGACGCATCCTAATGGATATATGCACAAATTTATTCTTGATTTATGATCACATTTCCAAAATAACTAAAACATAAAGATTCAAGGCAAAGCACCCAATGTTAAGAATATGTTTGCTGGTTGTAGTCCAGCCCAACCTTGCTATAGTACTTGGGCCATAGCTCTGAAAATACATATCCAATATGTATGAAATTTGGTAGGTGTGTCGCCGACACAATTGGGTACAACTTTCATGTTCAAGTGGTCAGGAAATTCGGACATTAAAAGGGTCACAAGTGGGCTAGAATAGAATCTGACTACTGGTACAGTCCAGCCCGACTTTGCTCTAGTATTTTGACCATAACTCACGCATTACATATCCAATTTTTCCACAATTTGTCTTGACGGAAAGATAATGAAATTGTCTACAACTTTCGTGTTGATGAACTCAGCAAATTCGGCGCATTTCAAGATGATATTCAAGGATCCATTTCGGTGCACATGATGGAGTCCAAATTGTCAACTTTGTACAACTTCCTACCTAACAATTTTGACAATTATCACACCTAATTGTATCTATAAATGGAGGGCTTAAGGGGTGAGTGGGAGAGCTTTTGGGAGGAGACTTGGGAGAGAGCTTGGGAAAGTTTTGTTGGAATTCTACATACTTGTAATGTTATTCTCTCTTTAGACATCTTGTATTTTTCATTTTCTTTCGTAATATTACCATGTTTCTTCATCCTTCATTTTACTTTCTCGCTTTAATTATGGAGAACTAATCTCCTAATGCTAAGGTGAAAGGGTGAAACTCTTGGTATGAGAATAATAATTTATCTAACTCTTAATCTTAATATTTATCTTTGATATTGTATTTACCTTCTTATTTCTTTTATCGTGATTATTTCTTAATGGCTAGTTTTATCTTACCGCCTATCGCTTATTATTTTTATGGTTGGCTTCGCCACCTATCTCTTGTTATGTTTCTTCTTCTTACCTCTTTTCATTCTAATCTTATAAACTTAGAATCTTGATACATTGTAGACAATCTTTGGCACAATGAATGCTTTAATCAATCTTGATTTATTGTAGACAATATAATGATTGGCACAATGTACGCTCGACTTTAAGTACAAGTTATCTTTTGCATCTTTGTATTTTTAATCTTGCGAAGTGTGAATCTTGATATATTGTAGACAACATGACAATTGGCACAATATATATTTGAATCCATTTTACAAGAATGTTTTAATTATTAGTGAGGAGGTAAATATAATTCATGTATAAACAAAGTTGAGTTTAAATTAACATATCATCCGATTAGAAGTTTATTTGTGTAAGGATTCTAATTGAGTAACAAAAGAGTTAAATTTATCTTTATTCGATATCCAAGAGTGGATCCCCTAACCTTATCATGCTTATTTACTTTGAATACATCTTTATTTAATTTCAGTATATTAGTTCTTTGTGTAATTTGTTCTATATTCCTCTCACAAAGCAAGACATCGGGAACTAGGTTAGAAGTATTTATTTCAGATCTATATTAGAATTTTCTCTCAATTGGCAATCTCTGTGGGATCGACCTTGCATACCACTAAATCTATACTCCAATAGATTCGTGCACTTGCGAGTTTTAATTAAAACAACAACACTATGCAATATGCAAACTCATTTCACCCTCAATTTTTTTTTGAAAGCTTTTTATCATACAATTATAACTGTATTCATCAAAATCAGTAAGTACTAAAGCAGACTCATTTAACACAGGTAGGCAGAAACATAAGTAAACAGCAATATAAACAGTCACCTAGATAAGATAAGCAACACACAAATAAGCAAGTCTAAATCTAACATATGCTCCAGCAATACTATAGCAATGAACATAAAATCAATCCTTCAGCAGGTACCACAGCAATGAACAAAACACAGAAGTGCCACAGAAACATTATATCACACCCCTCCAAACTTAAATTGAGCAGTGTCCTCACTACTGATGTAATGGCCATAAAACAAAGACACCCAAAAACAGAAGCAGAAGCAAAGGAATTCCAAATACAACAGAGAAGGAATAAGAGTTGAGGGAAGTTCCTGAAGGTGCTAGCAAGTATGCTGCAGCACCCTAGGGGCATTGACCCCCAGAAGACCTTGATGAACTTCTAAGCCCACTCCTCCGCTGCGTTGATTGCTGTGGGCCTTTCTTTTGTGCATCATTGCTGCCCGTTTTGCAATGGGCTCATCGTCATCAGAGGACTCAGTTCCCTCTGGTGTTTGGTGGGGTTCCAGATGGGGCTCCTTGCTGGAGGAGGATCCTTCAAAATTCTTGTGCTGCTCTGTCTGTGGTTTAGGTGCTGGGGCTAACTCCTCGAAAGTGGTATGGAGCAAGTCAGTTGGAAACTCTAGGAATGGGAAGAATTACTTAAAGTTCTGCTCTAAGGTGGTGTGGAGGGCAAAGTTACTCTTCTGTTCATAACGCCAAAAGGTCTGCTGATGCTGCGGCAGCTGTGCTAGTTGTCTGAGGATTGTAGCTTGTTGCTGTAAAATATGCTGAAGGGTCTTGTCAGCTGGCTAAGTGGCAGAGGAATAAGCAGATGGTCCAGCAGCTTGTGGAGGGTCTCGAGAGGCAGCTGGTGGGTGTGGGGCTGCTTTTTCCAGGACAATCCGAGCAATGGTGGTAGTAGTAATGAGGTTGGTGTCCTTCAAGACTTATTCATCAATGAAGACTGGTACTCCACGATTCTTGCACAGTATGGTGATGAGGGAAGGAAAAAGTAGGCTTCCCTTTTTTCGGCTAGCGCATGCTTAGATTTGGCCACTGATGATGCGGCCAACGTTGAGTGGTTTGCCGAGGATGAGTGCGTCCACCATTGCTACTCTGTCTCGGCTCACCGTCTGCCCATGGGTGGAAGGTAGCAGATGGGTCTTGAGAAAATGATACCAGACTTTCGCTGCCGGCACAAGGGAGATCCGATTGATAATGGTGGAGCCCTGAGGAGATTTATCCCAGGTGGTGCCAGGAAGGCACACCCAGGTGAGCATTGTATCCCAGTCTTCGTCCCGCAAACCATGTAGATAGTCCTCATACTTGTCCTCTTCGTCTGGTATATTGTAGGCCTTGTTGATTGAAGCTTGGTCAAAACGAACCTTCGTCTCCCTAACTGTCACCCACTTCTCAGTTTCTGATGAGAAGTTCGCATAGAATTCCCAAACCAGAGGAATGAGGGCCGTTTGCGGGTGGCTTGCGAAATTTTCCCAACCCCTCTGCTTGACCACTATACCAACGTACATTGGCATCACCAAATCTCCAGAGGAGATGAAGGTGAAACCTTTCTCAGCACATAAGTTTCTAGGCACGATCTCTTCATCGTGCTTCTGCCAGTTTTCCTCAGAGGTGAATTTCTTCACCTTGCTTGCTTTTCTGGCCACCGTCTTGATTCTGGGCATGATTGGTTCGAGGGTTTGGAGGTAGAGGTTTCTGGAATGAAGGGGGTGCGGAGGTTGTAGGGCTTTGAGAACTCAGGAGAGGTGAAGTGGGAAGGGGAGGTGCAGAGGTGAAAAACGTGGGTGTCTTAACTCAAGGGTGAAGTGGGATGGAAGTTGCAAAGGTTAAAGACCGTGGGTGTCTTATGGCCTTCTGCCAGTTTTCACGCCCCCTTTTTAATTTTTGGACAACACGCATTTTGTTTTGTTTTGTTTTTTTTTGGTTGGGAAACTCCTTGACTTAGGACTGAACACCATTGCTGCAGCAACTATTGCAGCAATACTGCCTTGCCTATGCTTTTGCTGCAGCAAGGGTGGCTTGCCCAAAAAAAAAATTACTGCAGCAGAGCCAGCCTTACCTCACCCAGTTTTTGATGCAGCAAAGTGAGAACCTTCCTGCAGCCTGCTATGTTTCCCCATATGTGTAACAAACTAAAATGCCATTAAATTCACGAATCAAACAATCTAAAAACTGCTACTTTACCAACAACAGATTTAAACGTGGGTTTCCTCCTATAAGTGCTTGTTTTACAGTTTTCAGCTTGACTTCCTTCCTGTTCATTCCTCTTGCAGCTGGATGAAGGTATGCTGTCTATCCACATCACCCCCTAGATAGTGCTTGACTCTCTGTCCATTTACCCTAAATGTCCTCCCTTCCTTTTCTTCTTCCAATTCAATAGTCCCAAAAGGGAAGACCTTGCTTATGCGAAAAGGACCAGACCAACGAGATTTCAACTTCCCAGGAAATAAGGTCAGCCTGGAGTTGTACAGTAGTACTTTCTGTCCCACTTCAAAGTTCCTGGGTTGTTTCTTCTTGTCATGCCATTGCTTTGCTTTCTCTTTGTATAGTTTGGCATTCTTAGGCCTGACCACGAAATTCATCCAGCTCATTTAGCTATAGCATCCTCTTCTCACCCGCAGCTTCCAGGTTCAAGTTTAGCTTCTTCAATGCCCAATATGCTCAATGTTCCAACTCTACTGGTAGATGACAAGCCTTCCCGAATATCAATCTGTATGGTGACATGCCCAGAGGTATCTTATAGGCTGTTCTATAGGCCCATAGTGCATCATCCAACCTGGAGGACCAATCCTTCCTCGTGGGGCCTACTGTTTTTTCCAAGATTCTCTTGATCTCTCTGTTGGAGACTTCAGCCTGCCCACTCGTTTGTAGGTGATAGGGGGTTGCCACCTTGTGCCTTACTTCATATTTGGCAAGTAGTGCCTTAAACTGCCGATTGCAGAAATGGGTCCCTCCATCGCTGATGATGGCTCTGGAGGTTCCAAACCTTGTAAAGATGTTTCTCTTCAGAAATCTGGTCACGACTCTAGCTTCATTAGTCTGGGATGCACTAGCTTCCATCCACTTTGAGACATAGTCTACAGCTACAAGGATGTATTGATTGCCGAAACTCGAGGGAAATGGTCCCATGAAATCTATTCCCCAGACATCAAATAATTCCACCTCTAAGATGTTGTTCAGTGGCATTTCATGTCTGCGAGATATGTTTCCTATCCTCTGACACCGGTCACATTGCTTTGCAAAGGAGTGGGAGTCCTTGAATAGGGAGGGCCAATAGAACCCTACCTGCAACACCTTGTTTGCAGTTCTAACTCCTCCAAAATGACCTCCGTAAGGGGAAGCATGGCATTACTGCAAGATTTGCTCCATCTCTTCGCTAGGTATGCATCTCCTAATCATCTGATCAGCACATTGCTTGTAAAGGTATGGTTCATCCCAGTAGTATGAGTTTACCTCATGCAAAATTTTTTTCTTCTACTACCACGTCAGGTCTGGTGAGAGCATCCCACTCATAAGTTAATTTACATAATCAGCATACCATGGCACATCATCTTGAGTCTGGAGATAAAGTTGCTCGTCTAGAAATCTTTCATTTATGTCATTTGCTTCGGAGCTGTGCCCTTCCAACTTGGATAGATGGTCTGCCACTTGATTTTTAGTTCCTTTCTTGTCTCTGATCTCTAGATCAAATTCTTGAAGCAAAAGCACCCACCGAATGAGCCTGGGTTTGGAATCCTTTTTCCTAACCAAGTGTTTGATGGTAGAGTGGTCTGTGTTCACCATCACCTTTGCTCCTACCAGATATGCTCTGAATTTCTCGAAGGAAAACACTACTGCAAGCAATTCCTTCTCTGTCACAGTGTAGTTCAGCTGGGCACCTTGCAGCATTTTGCTAGCATAGTAAATAGAATGAAACAGCTTATTTCTGCACTGCCCGAGGACAGCCCCTAATACTGTTTCACTAGCATCACACATCAGCTCAAATGGGGAGGTTCAGTCTGGTGCCACGATAACTGGGGCTATACTCAATTTCTATTTGAGATCGCAGAATGCTGTCATGCAACTTTCATCAAAACAAAAAGTTCTGTCCTTTTCTAGCAAACTACATAAAGGTTTGGCAACCTTAGAAAAGTCCTTAATGAACCTCCTATAAAATCCTGCATGTCCCAGGAAGCTTCGAATGCCCTTGACCGAGGTGGGAGGAGGCAGTTTCTTAATGATTTCCACCTTGGCCTTGTCAACCTCAAGTCTTCTCTGAGAAACCTTATGCTCCAGCACAATCCCTTCTTTTACCATAAACTGACACTTCTCCCAGTTCAGCACCAAGTTTGTTTCCTCACACCTTTGCAAGACTTTAGCAAGGTTTCCCAAGCATAGGTCAAAGGAGTCCCCAAAGACCAAGAAATTATCCATGAAGATTTCCACAAACTACTCAGCCATTTCTGTGAATATTGCCATCATGCATCGCTGGAATGTTACTGGAGCATTGCACAGCCCAAATGGCATCCTTCGAAATGCAAAGGTACCATAAGGATATGTGAATGTGGTCTTATGCTGATCTTCTGGTGCTATAGTAATCTGGTTGTACCTTGAGTACCCATCTAGGAAACAATAGTATTCCCTTCCAGCAAGTCTATCTAACATTTGATCAATGAATGGCAGAGGGAAGTGGTCCTTCCTAGTGCTCTTGTTCAGCTTCCTATAGTCCATGCAAATCCTCCAACCGGTCACAACCTTGGTGGGGATGAGCTCATTGCTATCGGTTTCCACCACAGTCATACCCCTTTTCTTAGGGACACACTGGACCGGACTCACCCATGAACTATATGATATTGGGTAGATAATTCCAGCATCTAGCCACTTGATAATTTCCTTTTTAACCACCTCCTTCATTATTGGGTTGAGCCTTCGCTGAGGTTCTATGGACCCTTTTTCATTGCTTTCCAAGAGGATCTTATGCATGCAAAATGAGGGGTTGATTCCCTTAATGTCAACAAGTGTCCAGCCAATGGCCCTTCTGAATTTCTTCAGTGTCAGGACCAATTTCTCCTCTTGTTCCTCTATCAAAAGTGCTGAGATAACCACAGGAAGAGTGGTTGTTTCTCCTAAATATGCATACTTAAGGTGTGCTGGCAGAGGCTTCATCTCCAAGACTGGTGGCTCCTCTACTAATGCTTTCAACAGCCTTGAATCTGGTGGGGTCACATATAATGGCTCCTTCATTGGCTCCTGCTTCCTAAAGCCTTGCCTGACATCAATCTAGGCCCATTCCTTCTCATCTTCTCCTTCGGAATCTGAGTGGTCTGTCCATGCTACTGCTGGTGGGTCCTTGCAGTATTTTTCCAATTGTTCTGATGCTAATGTGTCTATCATAGTCACCACTGCACATTCCTCTTCTTCACTGGCAAACTTCATGGTCTGGAGCACATTGAATGTAACTTGCTCATCCTGGACTCTCATGGTTAATTCACCTTTCTGAACATCAATTAGTATCCGGCTAGTTGCTAGGAATGGTTTACCCAATATAATTGGTACCTCTGCATCAGCTTCATAGTCCAGAATTATGAAGTTTACTGGGAAGATGAACTTGTCCACCTTAACCAGGACATCCTCGATCTTTCCTTTTGGGTGTGCTATGGATCTGTCTGCTAGTTGCAGTGAGACCGTGGTAGGTCGAGCTTCTCCAATTCCTAGCTTTTTAAATATGGTCATTAGCATGAGGTTGATGCTTGCTCCCAAATCACAAAGTGCCTTGCCAAAATACTGGTTCCCGATTGAACAAGGTATAGTGAAACTGCCTGGATTCTTAAGTTTGGGTGGCAACTTATTTTGTAGCACAGCACTGCATTCTCTTGTGAGAGCAACAGTCTCAAACTCACTAAATCTCCTCTTCTTGGTCAGGATGTCCTTCATGAATTTCACATAATTCGGCATCTGCTCCAGTGCTTCCACCAGAGGAATGTTGATGTGTAGCTGTTTCAGGACATCTAGGAACCTTCTAAATTGCTGGTCATTCTGCTGCTTCTGAAATCTTTGAGGGAAGGGGGGAGGTAACTTAGCTTGCTGCATGCCTTGTTGTGGCAAAGTTGCCGAATTCTGTTGTGGCATAGCTGTAGCATTTTCTCCAGAGGTGGTTGCTTCCTCGCTTACCTCTTCCTCTTGCTTCTTTTTGTCTTTTTTCTTCTCCAGAGGTACAATGGAGTCTGTCTGGTCTTGCCCTCTTGCTTTTGGTGCTTCCACCATCTTCCCACTCCTCAGGGCTATAGCCTTGCAGTGCTCTTTCCCTTCTCTCTTGGGGACTTCAGTATTACTAGGAAGTGTCCCTGGGGGTCTACTTTTTAGTTCATTGGCAAGCTGCTCCACTTGAGTTTCCAGATTCCGTAATGAGGCTGCTTGACTCTGGATTAGAGCATCATTCCTTACCATATATTCCTTCAACAAGGATTCCAGCGAAGTGGGGGATTCCTGAGGCTGTTGTCTTTGCTGCTGGAAGCCTGGTGGACCCTGTGGTCTTTGCAGGGCAGAGTTGCTCCCTTGTCCTGTACCATAGTTACTCTAGGAGAAATTGGTTCCATCCTGGGTTATATGTGTTAGAGTAGGGATTGTTATTGCAATTCATATTACCCACGAAACACACTGATTCTGGGTTTGAGGGACAAGCTTCAAATAGATGAGGTCCATTACATAGTACACAAGATGGTCCAGTTTCCTAGACTGCATTGGCTGCTTGAGGGCGGGCAATTTGCTAGCTCTTCAAGACATTAACTAGTGAAGCTAGCTGGGCTGTGAGAGAAGTCACTTCACTTACTTCGTGCATGCTTGCTGCTTTCTTTCCAGTTGAAACTCTGTCCATTGGCCATTGATAGTTGTTACTGGCCATCCTTTCAAGCAGCTCATGTGCTTCATTATATGTCTTGGACAAGAGTGCCCCATTAGCTGCTGCATCCACAATGGTATGGGTTTAGGCATTGAGGCCATTGTAGAAGGTTTCCATCTGAATGCAGTAAGGAATTCCATGATGGGGGCATCTCCGTAATAACTCTTTATACCTCTCCCAGGTCTCATACAAAGATTCACCTTCTAATTGCTGGAAAGAGGTGATGTCATTTCTCAATTTGGCATTCTTGGTTGGCGGGAAGTATTTCAGCAGAAATTTTTCTGCCAAATCACTCCAGTTAGCGATAGAGTCAGGTGACAGAGAGTTCAACCATGCTCTTGCTCGATTTCTTAATGAATAAGGGAACAACTTTAGCCTGAGCACTTCTTCTGTTACCCTATTCATTTTGAAAACATCCGTGACTTCCATGAACACTCTTAAGTGAAGGTGAGGGTCCTCTGTCGGCATTCCACTGAATTGCCCTGTAGTTTGCAGCATTTGGAACATTACTGGTTTGACCTCAAAATGTAGAGCCTCGATCTCTGGTCTCACAATGCTCGGGTTCAACCCATTCAGGTTTGGTTGAACATAAGCATTTAAGACCCTATCTCTATCGTCCATGTTGTCTGCTCCATTCTGATTAGCCATCTCTGCCTGCTGTTGGTGTGTTAACTGTCCTCTTCTTCTTCTCAAAAGCGTTCTTTTTATCTCTGGATCTAAAGGCAGAAGCTCTCTGTCAGCTCGGCTCATGCACTGTGTTACCTGCTCAACAAGACACCAGAGTAAAAAGATATACAATAAAACAATACTTCACACAATTGGGTATCTAAAAACAATTTTTAAGTTGACACTCCCCAGCAACGGCGCCAAAAACTTGTTGGTTGTGATTCATACAAAGATAAATACAATGTCAGAACGCAAGTGCACGTTTCGTGACCAAGTAATAAAGTGATGAGTGAGTATCGTCCCACGAGGAGTGAACTAAAACTGTTTAGAGACTTTTTGCTGTATGAATGCTGTAGCAACGTTAAGATGTTTCACAAGATTGGAATAGAAGTGGATTGACTGACTGTAACTATAACTAAAATAAAGTGTAATAGGAAATAAAAGGGGAAACTATATTGGGAGAACTAGGGTTGCCATGGACTACATCACTCATTTATGCTCTAGACTTTGCTGCAGCAATTGTTTTGAGTGCTAAATTCAGTCCTGAATGGAGTCTTCCCTAACTTCCATTCCTTACAATTCCAAGGTTTAGACACGCATTCCTGCTTTAATCCTCACCTCCAAATTGTGCATGAAGTTTCATTATGGGACTAATGGGGTACCCGTATATCCCTACATGAGGTAACCCCTTACATTCAACTTTTTCCCAGCCTCTATTACCCTTCCAGGTGAATGTTGGCCTTGGTTTTCTTCCTCCAAACTTCCGTTATTAAGGAAAGAAAAACTAACAGGAAACACAATTGAATGGTGAACAACAACTGCAGCGAAATGGATTAATAATAACAATGTGCTTCAGTTCATTACAACCCTTGTGCAACCCTAGCTGGAAACTAGCCAAGCCTCATGGGTACACTGGTTACAAAAATCTGAAAAACACTGGTATGCATCCTAAGTGATTTAAATAAAATTACAAAGTGCATTTCTTTCTTTTTGAGAAAACAATAATATAACAACAGGGGACAATCTCCTTCTAGAACTGCAAAACTATTCCTTTAATGATGCACCTCCCGGTGTCAACACATCCTCGGCTATGGTGTTTCCTCCTCCAAATTCTCCCCTGCTTTCTCTCGTCCCCCTCGGGCTCTCTGCAATAGCTGCTTTATGGCCTTTTATAGGTAGCCTTTGTGGTCCCAGTAAAGTGCCCTGGGTTGCTGACATTTCTTCTGCTCTGCAGCCGGCACCCTTGTTGTGCAGCTTTTTCCTCTCCACTTTCAGTAGTGGAGGCAATTCTGTACCAGCAGCCTGCAGTGTCCCTGCTGCTGTCCCTTACTCAATGGTGGCTGCTTCTGCTGCGCAGCTCTGCCACCTGCACCATATTAAATAGAATCAGTGTATTACAGGAAAGAGGGAGCAGCTCACCCACCATCACCCGGGGTTCTGTTATCGTTGCCACATATGCTTACTGAAATGCTGCAGCAATGAGGTAGCTAATATTATATCTAGAAGAGTCATCCCATTTAATTAAATCAGGGGGTAAGAGTGCTTAAAACACCAGAAAAATTCAGTAAACCTACACGAACAGCACATAGAAACTATAATGAAATGCAGTTATCAGTGATGAATATGGAAAATACTTCCAAAACTGTGATACATGGAAAAAATTATGCAAGTTTGACAAATTAGGTGGAAGGGCAACTTGATATGCTGACATCTCCACTTTCTTCAAATTTTGGTAGGGTCCTAAAAATTACAGACTTAGCTTTCTAGTTTTGAGACACCTATCAACTCTAATAGTCAGGAAAAGTTTCAGAAATACATGGTATCTTTCCTCAAACTCTAGAGGTCTATGTCTCTTATCATAGTAACTCTTTTCCTGACTTTGAGCTGTAAGTATTTTGTCTCATCTTGATTTGTTGAACTAGATCAGGACCCATCAAGTTCTTTTCTCCTACCTCAAACCAACATAGTGGAGATCGGCACTTCCTACCGTATAAAGCTTCGTAGGGGGCTATATTAATACTAGAGTGATAACTATTATTATAAGCAAACTCCACTAAAGGTAGGGACTTATCCCATCCTTTACCTTGCTCTATCACACAAGCCCTTAATATATCTTCTAGGGTTTGAATGGTACGTTCTATTTACTCGTTAGTCTGAGGATGGTAGGCAGTACTGAACCGCAACTGAGTTCCAAAATCTTCTTGCAACACCATTCAAAATCTTGACGTGAACTTTAGATCTCTATTAGAAATGATATTTAAGGGAATTCCATGTAGCCTAACTATTTCTTGGACATACAATTAGGCCAATTTGTCTAGTGAATAGTTAATTTTTATGGACAAAAAGTGAGTAGATTTGGTTAATCTGTCAACTATTACCCAGATAGAGTCATGTCCAACTGAATTTTTAAGTAAGCCCACCATAAAGTCCATCAAAACACTGTCCCATTTCCATTTAAGGATCTCAAGAGGTTGTAGAAATCTCACTGGCTTTTAATGCTCTACCTTCACCTTCTGACAAGTTAGACATTTTGCCACAAACTTAGCAATGTTCTTTTTCATCCCTGGCCACCAATACATCCTCTTTAAATCCTGGTACATTTTAGTGGATCTAGGATGGACTGTGTATTTACTCTGATGTGCTTTTTGTAGGATCTTAGTCCTCAACTCTCGTTCTTGAGGAACACAGACCCTTCCTTGATACATGATTACTCCATCTTCCGAGATAGAAAAATCATCTTGATCATTATGATCTTGTAAGTATTAATCGTGAACTTGATCCTCTTTAATCTAGGCTCTAAGGTCACACTCTATTCTCAACCCCTTGATGATTAGCTTCTTTGAGGTAAAAGTAGTGTCCAGCTTTAAATTTTGAAACTCTTTTAGCATCTACATCTCATACATCATCATCTGACCTATGTGTAGAGATTTTTGACTTAAGGCATCAGCAACAATATTTGCCTTTCTTAGATGATACACTATCTCAAACTTGTAGTCATTGAGGAATTCTATCCATCTTCATTGCCTCATATTTAACTTCTTCTGATAAAAAAGGTACTTAAGACTCTTATGATCACAGTATACTTCAAATTTCACTCCGTATAAATAGTGTCGCCAAATATTTAAGGTAAACACCACCGTCACCAATTCAAGATCATGGGTTAGATAGTTTCCTTTATGGGGTCTTAATTGCCTAGAGGCATAAGCAATTACTCTCTTGTCTTGCATTAGCACATACCCTAGCTCTTTCTTTGAAGCGTCACTATACACTTTAAAATGTCATGTAGGGTTTGGAATAATTAAAACAGGAGGAGTGGTCAATCTTGTCTTAAGCTCCTTGAAACTAGCTTCATATTGATTAGTCAATGGCAAGGCTATACGAGAGAAGTTTTGTATAAACATCCTATAGTATCCTGACAAACCCAAGAAACTTCTAACTTCTGTAACCATCTTTGGTCTTTCCCACTGAATCACTACTTCCATCTTGCTAAGGTCTACAACTACCCCTTTATTAGAAATGACATGTCCGAGAAACTTCACCTTTGTCAACCAAAATCCACACTTCTTTAATTTGGCATACAACTTTTTCTCTTTTAGCACTTGTAGCACAATTTAGAGATGTTGTTCATCTTCTTTCTCACTCTTAAAGTATATCAAGATGTCATCAATGAACACTACCACAAATTGATCTAGGTAGGGTCGAAAAATGCAATTCATGTAGTCCATGAAAATTGCAGGTGCATTTTTCAACCCGAAGGGCATTACGAGAAACTCATAGTGCCCATACCTAGTCCTAAAATCTATTTTAGGTACATCCCCCTCTTTAATCCTAATCTGATGGGATCTTGATCTCAATTCAATTTTAGAAAAGATGGAGGCTCCCTTCAGTTGATCTAATAAATCATCTATCCTAGAGAGATGATACTTATTTTTGATAGTTACCTTATTCAGCTGTCTGTAATCTATACATAGTCTCAAGCTCCCATCTTTCTTCTTAACAAACAACACAGGAACTCCCCAAGGTGATACACTTGATCTAATTAATTGCTTGTCTAATAGTTCCTCCGACTATTTCTTGAGTTCCTATAGTTCCTTCGAGGCCATTCTATAAGGTGCAATAAAGATAAAACCTATCCCAGGTAGGAGATCAATAGAGTACTATATCTATCTTTTGGGAGGTAAGCTTGGAATATATTATGGAAATACTTAAGGAAAATCGTTGGCTATTGGGATTTTATCAAGCTTCGGTTCGACTTCTAGGTTTGATAAATACAAGAGAATGTATCTAAGTTGTAACAACCTTTTTTTTTCTTTATTATTATACAATATTGAGTTCACATACACGTCATTAATCAAAACGTACATGCAACATATCAAACACATAGATATTTACATCTTGTTTATTTTGGTTGACCAATTCCGGAGATACAGGTGCGGGTGGTTGCACCTTCACCGGGATCTGAGCCAACTCGACCACAAACATCTTATTTGATTCTGAGATCTGCCCAACATAAAGTAACTCGATCCAATGTGCACTAAAAGCCAGAGCCATAGAAAAAAGCTGCATAACTAATTTTCTGAACATGATATGGAAATATAGTGAGAATTAAATCTCAGTAATTTCAACAATAAATCATCATCAATATAGCTCATCACGTCATGTTCAGCTGTATAAACTACAGAAAATATCTTTGGTCACATGAATGCATTATATCTATGCACATAAGAATCATATAGTAATGATATGTAAAACATGATTAACTATTTTTAGAATATCATATTATGGCTATCAATTTATTCTCATATCAAGCTACCTTAGTCAGGGTGAGTATTTTCTATTCTTCGGTACGGGCTTTTCTCACTCCGTCTGACATGGCCCACTTTCTCTTTCTTTTCTCATTAACATGATCATAACCGTTGGTAGGGCATTCCCTACTGGTGCACCACATGGATTGCCATGTTACCGTGCTCATTTCTTTTCTTTTCACAATCATAGCAAAAAATATGCTTTCAATAACAAGTATGTTCATCAAAATAGAACTATTACAAAAAATCATTGGTAATCATGCCATGAACATAACCATTTCAAATATCACTTTATAAAATATTTTCATGTCAAAATTTCACACATAAGATGGTAAGAAGTTCATACAATGACAATGGCTATGGCTATACTAGTCATTTATTATTTTCATTTATAAGATTCATCTTCTTTTTTAAATATTAATTTTATTTCTTTATTTTCTTGATGCAGGTTTTCATCCTATCTAACCTTCTCTTACTAGTAAGATCATAACTCCCTTAATTTAACTCCGATGTAGGTGATCTTGGTTTCCATTTCAAGATAAAACAATTATCTAAAACTATTATGTTGAACATTGTAGCGAAATATTAAGAAATCAAGGTGATATTACTCCCTCAATGTACAGGTTATTTCTTCTCAGATAGGTTATGACCTCTACCTACTAATCTGTCCATATCTCCCTCATAAGAATTACACATTAAGTGATTCCAGTGGATAAAAATCCATGACACATATATCTATAATTCATGTGTTAACCATTTATTTTAATTCCTTATATAATATTCCCAGAAATTAAAACACCGAAGCTATCCTAACAAATTCTTCCCTGATGAACCATTTTCTGACTTTTGACTAATAATCGACTCATATCTTCCTTATATGGACTCCAAATTGAATGATTCTAGTGGCTAAATATCCGTGACACATATATCTTCAATTCTTATGTTAACCATTTATTTTAATTCCCAATAGATAATTCCCAGAAATTAAAACACAGAAGCTTAAAATTTTGCCACCCATAGCCATACCTATGCAGAACTTTCTATACCAACCTAAGTATTCAAACATACATCACATGCAAGATTAATATGTAACATGATATAGAAACATCCATGACCAATCATCAAAGTTCTAAGATCAAAATCTCATATAAATATTATAAGTTTCAAAAGTTTTCTTCAAAAAGAAATATTGTTAAACTTACTTGGAGCACTTCGTCTTCTAGACTTCTCCTTCCTCTTTCTTCCTTTCTTCCTCTCCTTTCCTCACTCTACCTTGCTTCTATTTTTCCTCTCCCTCACTTGGACAAAAATTCTCATGTTGTAAGGGTGGGTTTTGCTTAAATAAACCCTCAAATAATTTACCTTTCAAGATCATGGGTCTACCTTATCACAATTAGATTACACTTGGTTGAATTTTTGGAAAACAAACAACTTATGTTCTTGTCTTTCTCTTCCTTAGTCAAGATATGCATAGGAAAATGAGATTTGTATTTTGAAAATTATGATAATATGTTCTTAAGATATGGGACAAGATCCCTTTGATTTATGGATTCATTTCCTTTTTCTTTTGTCTTAATCAAGTATGATAGATTTGCCTTTTTAAGTGGCAAATTTCTAGTCCTTGAATCTCCATTATTTGGTTGAAATTATTTGTGTGGGATAAATATATTTTGTCATAATGCTATGTATTATTACCCACTTGCTAAAATTATGAGTGTAGAATATTGATGTTTTGTCCTAAATTCTTGTATTGTCATACCACTTGCTAAATTTTTGTCTTAATGTCAAATCACCTAATCTTGATTACACCATTATTCCATCACTTTATTTTTATTTTCATTTTCATTTTTCCTCTTGGGTTTGGGCTCATTCTTGCCCATTTTCTTCACTTTGGTTAAAATTCTACCTTTCATAATGGGCTTGGTCACATTTTCATGATTTTTGGGCTATCGGTCCAATTTCTATATCCTAGTCCAAGTCTATGTTTTATTTCATCATTGGGCTATCCTATTGGCTTGCTAAAAATTTATGTTAAGAAGAAAAACTCTATATGAAGTGTCCATAGGTGAAAGCCCAATTTATGGGTGGAGATACTAAACTTTGTAACTTTTACTCTTAAATTAGGAAAAAATTACCCTAATCCAATCTTCTTGAAATTTTAAGACCTTTATTTCACAAAAATTTATCTTCCTTACCTAAGAATTTCACCTTTCTTTAGCATGTTTATTTCTAATATTTCCTCTTAGGTTTTCTTTCTTTACCTATTCCATTAATATTAGAACATTTCTATGCATATATGTAAGGTGAAGAATTTCTAAGGGAAATATCTACAAATTACGGGATGTTACATAAGTACTCCATCCTTCAACTCCTTATTGACTTGATTGGCATTAAGCATTAATAACTGCATCTCTTCTTCTGAAGTAGGAGGTAGAAATTCAACGATCTTGTTGCAACAATTCAACAAGACTCGATTTCTATACATCCAGTCTAACCCTAGAATGAAATCAATACCTTTTAAAGGTAGACAAATGAGGTCTACAGAAAAAAATTTCTCCTAAATAGTGACCTGACAGTCTTTACATATAGAGGAAGTTAAGACTCTTTCCCCCATGGGAGTTACTACAGATAGCTCAAAGGGGGTTTTCGAAATAGGATACTGAAGCTCCCTAATACATTCTTTCGATATAAATGAATGACTAGCACCAAAGTTAAGCAACACCATAAGAGCAAATCCATAGATATAGCATGTACCTTGAATCATTTTGGGGGATTGAGCTGCCTCTTGGCCAGTTAGGGTGAAAACCCTTCTTTTCACCTGAGGCCTTTATTTCGGCTGCTTTCCAAATTCTGTGGGCAGTTCTTTGCAAAATGACCCTTCTGTCCATTTGAAGCAAACATCTGATCCCATGTAGCATGGCCGGTTACCATGCATACGTCCGCACTTAGTACACTTGATTGCGGAAAAGTTATGTTGGAAGGGTCAGGGACTTGTAGTCATTGGCCTCTTGCCAATACCCTATCCTTTTTCTCTAACATTTCTGCTAAAGTTTTGTGGCCTGTTCTTCCTTTTCCAGAAGTTCTGTCTTTGTTTCTCATCTGCCACTGTCCTCAAACTCTTCTCCAAGAGTCTGTATTTATTTATCAGAGGTACAAACTCCTTGATCTCCATAGCTACAACAGTATTCCTTATCTCTAGATTCAATCCCACTTTGAACTTAACAGCCTTCCATGCTTCATCGGGGTTAAATCGCAAGTAAGAGGAGAACTTAGACAACTCCTCAAACCCCACGATGTATTGGTCTACGGTCACGTTGCCCTGCCTAAGTTATAGAAATTTAATCTCCTTTTATGCCCACACAGTACATGGAAAATACTTTTCTAAGAAGATGTCTTTGAACACCTGCCAGGTGATCTGCCTTCCCTGGTGAGCTAAAAGTTCTCTAGTTCCATGCCACCAGTATTCTGCTTTATCTTTTAGCATATATGCAGCGAAGATTACTTGTTGTTCTTCAGTACTGCCCATCACTTTAAAGATTTTCTCCAATTCCCCTTATCCACTTTTCAGCTACAGTCGGGTCAAAGCCGCCTTGAAAACAAGGTGGTCTAGTCCTTAGGAACTCAGATATGCCGTTATCATTTCTTGCCATCTAGTTATTAGCACCATTCTCACCATTCGAGTTACTAGCACTTTGAAGGTATTGGAATTTGGTTGGTGGTCGTGACTTGTGATAAAGGGGAAATTTAAGTGCTTAATGTTTATATTTTATCCTTTAATTCAAAGAAAACTTGTGATTATTCCCCTGCTTTTGGTTATGCTTTGCTCTGGATACTGCTTTGGTTGGCTTTATGCTTGTAGTTGAGCAAAAGAGGCCAGGAAGCAAAGGAAAACACTCATGAGAAGTACTATATGGACTTAGAACATGCTTAGGAGGAAGCAAAGAGGCAACTCTGAAGAAATTGGCAAGAAAAAAGACTTGTAGCCCCTAACATGGCCAGGTATTTCTTGGTGCACCTAAAGCATGGCCAAGCCATGCTCTGTGCGAGAAGTAAAAAAACTTCCCAGATTTCCAGCCCGAAGCACAGCCAAGCTGTTTCAGGAAGCACGACCGTGCTTCATGTTCATACACACGTGATTTTTAGGGTTTTGAGCAGCCAAGATTTTGTGTTCTTAGGTTAGATTTGAGATTGATTCAGCATTGTATTCTACTACATTCTGCAAACCAGGTTTTATCTTTCTATTCTGCACTTACTTCTTCTTCTACTCATTTCTCTTGGTTTGTATTGTACACCTATGGTTTTTTTAATGAATATGCTTTTGATTTCTGTTTCTATTATGCTTGAGTAGATTTGATCTAGGGTTTTGGTAAACCCACTTATGGTATGATGATATTGAACTATTGAATTGATTGTTGGAACCCTAATTGTATTATCCATGGTTAATTAGGATTGACTATTATGCATTGATTATATGAGTTGATGAATGTCTGGCCAACGTTTTATCACATCTTAGGATATTAATTGATTAACTGAAATGTGAAAATTAATACTGGAACTTAATAGTTCATTAGGAATATCTTAATCACGAAAGTAGTTTAAGGTTATCTAGAAATGAATCAATTAGTGGGCACGAGAAAACTGATTAATTGTATTCCATGGTTGGCATAAAACTTAATGGACTTAGGTTAAATTAAGAACCACGAAAGTAGGCAATTGGATTAACCTAAGTACGATTATTAACGCTTGAAAGAGGTTATTAGTTAATTAAGGCTAAACCATCTCCAATTACCTAGATAATTGCAATTAGAGGTATATATTGATTGTTGAATATCATAAGTGTGGTAAACCATAACCCTAGGCTTTTATTAATTGCATTACTTATTTACTTAATTGTGACAAACTTTCATCGCATTGCATTTGATTTAGTGAACATATTTTGTATAGTTCTAGTAGTTGAAATTGTTCTCTATGGGATACGGCCCGTACTCGCCGAATTGGCTACAACTACGCTGTCCACTTGCAGTTATTTATAAAATATAACATAACAAGTTTTTGGCGTCGTTGCCATAGAACAATCGTCAATATTAGATATATTGCGAAATAGCTAGACTAGATCACTTTCTTTTAATTTTTATGCATAATTTTATCTTGCTGATTTTTGCCTCTTTTCTTCCTTTATAGGTGTGTTTCTCTTTTATGCGAAGAGAATGTGAGTTCGTCACTAAATTTGATCTAAAATTTGAATGCACATTATGAAGGAGAAGAAGACAGTAGCAAGAACATTTTGCACCTGCCATGGCGGAGAGAGATAACCATGCTCTTAAGGATTTCACCACCCCAGATGCTTATGACCTGAATCCCCGTATTGTCAGACTAGTTTTTGAGGCCAACAACTTTGAGCTGAAACCTTCTCTTCTGTAGATGGTTTAGCAGAATTAGTTTGGAGGGTCACCTACTGAAAACCCCAATCTCTATCTTTCAGTCTTTCTGGAGTACTGTGACACCTTGAAGCTGAATGAAGTATCTTCTGATGCCATCAAACTGAGATTGTTCCCTTTCTCTTTGTAGGACAAGGCCTATGCATGGTTGCATTCCCTTCCATCAGGGTCAATAACTACATGGCAACATCTTTGTCAAGCTTTCTTGGCCAAATACTTCCCACCAAGTAAGACAGCTCTTATTAGGAATCAAATCACTACCTTTGCTCAGAAAGATGGTGAGTCTTTATATGAAGCTTAGGAGAGACTTAAAGAGCTCCTCAAAATATTCCTACACCATAGGTTGGAAAAGTGGCTCATAGTCCATACATTCTACAATGGACTAGCATACAGCACCTGTATGTTTGTGGATGCTGCAGTTGGAGGAGCTATGATGAACAAAATAGTCGATGAGGCATATGAGTTGATTGAAGATATAGCTCAAAATCATTACTCATGGTCTAATGAGAGGCAGTCAAGAAAACCATCAGGTATGTATAAAGTAGATGAATTTCATCATCTAACTTCTAAAGTTGATGCCCTGTTTCAAAAATTAGATAAATTAAGCATCAATTTCATTGGTTCCTCTCCATCTTGATCATGTGAGATTTGTGAAGGTGTTATTCATATGGCCAATGAATGTCAGCTTGGAAACTCAACACCTTAGGATTGTGAGCAGGTAAGTTTTGTGAATAATCAGAAAAACAATCCTTACAACAACAACTATAACCCAGGTTAGAGGAACCATCCGAATCTCTCATACAAGCCTAATGTGAATTAGCCTTAGAATAATTTTAGGCAACCTCTAGGATTTCAGAATCAGAGGCCATTAAGTCCTCCTCCTCAGCCAAAGTCAAATCTAGAGGCTCTGATGGAAAATTTCATCACTACTTAGACGAAACAAAATGATGAATTTAGAGCTGAGCACCAATCAATGAATGAGGCTATAAAATATTTAGCCTTTAAGGTTAACTCACTTGCTACCCATAGTAAGATGCTGAAAACTCAGATAGCACAGTAAGCAAGCCTATCTAACAAGAACTTTGGTAGAATTCCAGGTCATACTGAGAACCCTAGGGAGCACTGTAATGCCATTACCCTGAGAAGTGATAAATAATTAGTTGAATCAGAGATAAGAGGAGAGATAAAAGAAGATGAACCTTAGGCAGCATCTGAGAAGAGAAGAGAAGAGGAACCAGAAGAAGAGGAAAAGAAGGAAGAAGAGCCCAAATATGTGGCTCTTGCACCTTATATGTCACCAATCCCTTTTCCTCAAAGATTAGTTAAGGCTAAGTCAGAAAGGCAGTTTAGGAGGTTTCTGGATGTTTTGAAAAATTTAAATATCAATATCCTATTCCTAGAAGCCATCTCCCAAATGCCTTCCTATCCGAAGTTTCTAAAGAAAATCCTCTTATGTAAGAGGAAAATTGAAGAGCATGTTGTTGTGGCATTAACAGTGGGATTAAGTGCATTAATCCAAAATAAGCTGCCACAAAAGCTTAAGAATCCCGAAAGCTTCTAAGTTTCTTGCTCTGTGGGAGACATGAAGATTGATAGAGCTTTATGTGATCTTGGAGCAAGTGTGAGTCTCATGCCTCTTTCAGTTTGTAAAAAGCTTCAGAGGGGTAACTTGAAGCCTACCACCCTTTCTCTTCATTTGGCTGATCGATCCATTAAGCGTCTGATAGGTATTTTAGAGGATGTTCCTCTAAAGGTGGGTAAGTTTTATATACCAATTGATTTTATTATTTTAGAGATTGAGGAAGATGATAAAATTCCCATCATTCTTGGAAGGCCTTTCCTAGCTACAGCTGGTGTAAATATCAATGTAAAAGATGGAAACTTCCTTTGAATGTAGTGGATAAAAAAGTAGAATTTAATTTGAATGATACTATGAACCCTCCATCTCTAAGTGAATCTTGATGTATGACTGGCTTACTTGAACCAAATATGCATGATAATGCTACGAATTTTTCTCCTTCTGACCCATTGATTTATGCTCCGTGGAGAGTTCTTTTGCTTATGATGAACAGGGAAAAGAAAAGAAAGATATTAAGGAGGAAATCAAAGCTCCAAAGTTAGAACCTGAGCCACTTCCTCTCAACTTGAATTGAGCAAAGGAAGAAAGGATTGAGCCAAAAGGAACTTTGAAGGCCATTGGATAAAGCTTTAAGCACCATACTAAAAGGCAATGGATAGCAAAGAGAGTTATTCAAACTCTCTTAAAGCCTCCTTGAGTGGAAAACATGAAAAGGAGTCAAGCTAATGACTTTAAACAAGCGCTTTATGAGAGGCAACCCACATTTAAATTTTTTAGTTTCTTTTTACTTAGTTTCATTGCTTTTGGTTTAGTTTTAATCTTTAATTTTAATTGATTTCATAGGTTAAAAGGTTAATGAGTGTTTCTATATGTTTTATAGGTAAATTCCCATATGCCTAAGGTTGAATTAAAGGATGAAAATCAAAGGAAATCAAAGAGAATAAAAAATTGCAGCAATTTTTGAAGAAAAGTGAATTCCAGCAACAGACACAGTTAGCCTATGTCATGCATCACACCTGTGCTTCAAGCATAGGTCAAATTTTGGAGGTTTTGGCCCTTCCAGTGCTAAACACGGGCAGGCCGTGTCACCAGACACGACTGTGCCTCACGTCGAGACCTAGCATTCCCTTCCTATACCAGCAAACACGGGCAAAATCCAGAATTTTTGGGTTTCTAGCACGAAGCATGGCCTAGTCGTGTTTCCTACCACGGTCATGCTTCGTGTTCCAACAAACACATCCACCTCGTGCTATCCAACACAGGCCACTCTCTAGGAATTTTTGAAGGACCAGCCCGAAGCATAGGTTGGATGTGTTATGAAGCACGGCCATGCTTCGGGCCTAGCTAGGTAAAAATCCCAAATTTTCCCGCTCTTTTCATCCCGTGTTCTGCCTCTTATTTCTCGTGTTTTGGTTTCTTCTCCCTGTGTTCATTTTACTCCTTCTTCCCTCCAATTTCCCTACCAAAATCTTTACAAATTAAACCCATTCCTATGTTCCTCCCTTCTTGTCTCCCATCTTCTTCTTCCATACCCTTTCCCATGCCTTAGCCAAGAGAACCTACTCTCCATTCCCAGCCAACCTGTACCACATCTAGAATTTCCTTCTCCTCTCTTCTGCCACCCTCTTCTCCAAGGTCCCATCTCCTTCTTCCCTCCAACCTCCACCTCAACTTGAGCCATAACTAGAGAAATCCCCAATCCTCGTGACCCTCTCGGTCTCCATCCTTCACCCCTCTATAACCCGAAGCCCCTTCTTTTCCTCTATACCACTCCCTTGCCTCCTCATTCTTGAAATCCCCATCCCAACATGCTACTCCTTCCCTTTCACTCTAGCCAACCCAAAACACTCCCCCACACACACACCCAGAAAATCCCAGCCAACCTGCGCCCATCTCTGCACCCAAGCTCGAGCCTCATCCTCTATTCTCCCCAACCTATCTCCACCCAATTACCCATACCCGTGCTTCCACTCCCCCACACCCAAAACCTATGTTCAACCCACACCCTTTTTCCCTTCACTAACCTACCCGAAGCCCTCATTCCCATGTTCCACTACATTACCTCATGCTGCATTGCATTGCTGGTTGCTAGATGCTCTTTGCTACATCTCCATCATACTTCCATCCAAGTAATTTTTAATTTCTTTCCATTTGTTTAAGTTTCTGGATTAAACATTCTGAATTGGAATTTGCATTGGTTTAAGTTTCTGAATTGTTCTATTCTAATTTCTACACTTGAGCATCATCTAATAAATTTATTGTTGTGTATGTTTTATAAATAACCACAAGTGCATATTGTAGCTGTAGCTAGTCCGGCGAGTACGGGTCGTATCCCACCAAGAACAATTATCAATTACTAGACTTTACGAAGTATGCTATCTAAATCAATATAATGCAATCAAGAGTTTGTCACTATTAAGTAAATAAGTAATTCAATTAATAAAAGCCTAGGGTTAGGGTTCACTACACTTATGATATTCAACATTCAACATGTACCTCTAATTACAATTATCTAGGTAATTAAGGATGGTTTAGCCTTAATTAACTAGCAACCTCTTTTAAGCGTTACTAATCATACCTAGGTTAATCTAATTGCCTACTTTTACGATTCTTAGTTCAACCTAAGTCCATTATGTTCTATGCCAACCATGAAATACAATTAATCGGTTTTCTCGTACTTACTAATTGATTCATTCTTAGAAAACCTTAAATTACTTTCTTTATTAAGATATCCCTAATTAACTATTAGTTTTTCGTATTAACTTTCACCTTTTAGTTCATCAATTAATATCCTAAGACATGATAAAACATTGGCCAAATATTCATTAACTCATATAATCAATGCATAATAGTCAATCCTAATTAACCATGGATAATACAATTAGGGTTCCAAAATTCGATTTGATAGTTCAGCATCATCATACCATAAGTGGGTTTACCAAAACACTAGATCAAATATACTTAACCATAATTAAAATAGAAATAAAAAGCATATTCATTAAATAAACCTTTAAAGTTCAAGACAAACCAAAAGAAAGGAGTAGAAGAAGAAGTGTAGAATAGAAAGATATAAACTGGTTTGTAGAATGTATTAGAGATACAATGTTAAATCAATCTCAAATCTAACCTAAGAACATGAAATAAACACTAATCCTACTCTAAACCTAATATAATGGTGTTTCCTAAGTCTAAAACTGAGTAAAAGATGTCTGTATAAGCCTAGATAGTCTTAGCTGTGCTTCCCCATGTATTTATAACAACATGGCCGCTCAAAACCCTAAAAATCATGTGGTGTACGGACACGATGCATGGTCATGCTTCCTGACATGGGCTAGCCATGCTTTAGGCTGGAAATTTAGGAAATTCTCTAATTCTTGCACAAAGCACGGCGTGGCCATGCTTTATGCACAATAAGCACAGCCTGGTCGTGTTGGGGGCTGTAAGTCTTTTTTCTTGCCAATTTCTTCAGGGTTACCTCCTTGCTTCCTCCTTAGCATGTTCCAAGTCCATATGGATCCTCTCATGAGTGTTTTCCCTTGCTTCTTGGTCTCTTTTACTTACCTACAAGCATAAAACAAACCAAAGCAGTATCCAGAGCAAAGCATAACCAAAAGTAAGGAAATAATCACAAGTTTACTTTAAATTAGGGGATAAAGTATAATAATTAAGCTCCCAAATTCTTCTACTATATATCTGCTTCTATTGTTACTATTGAATATGTGCATCAAATTATTTTTTTAGACACTCAAGTAGGCCACTTCATCCTTTAGATCTCCCTATGTTGTTTTACCGTTATTTCTATTTTTCTCACTCTTTTTCTCACTCAATTTCTTTTATTTCTCATCATTTTTTTCCTTTCTCTTTTTCTTTGATCATTTTTTTAGAAATATGCAGTGAGTGCATTTTATGCTCCATCTCACTAGGGCAAAGGTAGCTAAGTACTCATACTAGGGCCTTTTGGTGCCCTGAAGGGGTACTTAGAGTGAAAATTTTTTAGGTTTTATATTCCCTCATTTTTTATCTCTTCTAGCCTTCGTACTCTCATAGTGTTAAAAATCAATAAAGGCATACAATTCACAGCACAATAGGAGAGATATTTTTCAAAAAATTAAAGGTTTAATCCTAGAAGAGAAAGACTAAAATTTAAACTACCTATTTCATATCCTATTGTGCATCACATGTTCATGAGTTAAAATTAATCTATATTACATCAATCTATCTCTGAAACAGCAAACTATGTGATTTTGCAATGAAACAAGAGAAATGCAATATATACAGTATATACATGCAATACCAGAAATTCAACCAATGAAGTCCACAAACTTAAAGTCTACTCCCCCATGCTTAAACTTGACATTGTCCTTAATGTCAATAATAATGAAAGTACAGACCAAGGAAGGAGTAACACTTACTTGCTTACTGGTCGTCTAGAGGAAAAGGTGGAGGGTTCTGACTCAGGTCCTAAGTGTACTAGGCTTGCATCATCATTGGTGAACCAAATTTAAGTAATGCAACAATTTTGAATTGGAGCTCAAAGCATGGTCAACATGTCCCAAAATTTAGGAGCATGGGAATTTCAATTCATCCCAAGGCAAATTTCAAATATAGGTAAGATGATTTAGGCTAACAACCAAGCCATAAATTGCATCAAGTAGAGTAATGACCAGAATTATCATTCATCAGATAAAGAGACAATAATATTCAATGACTACCAAGTCATTTCAGCATGCAAAGTGTCTATTCTTAATGAGATTTACCCTTCTTAACATAATCCAAAGCAAATAAACCATAGCCAAAATTAATGACAATATATATCTTAGCCAGTAGAGTGCAAGTCAGAATTAAAGCAACGTAAGAGTAATGTATTAATCAGAGAAAGAATTTTTCCAACAACTGAGGCCATGCAAAAATTTAGAAAAGTTTAACACTCAAATAGCCTAAATGTTGTCTTTGTTTTTCAGGAAGTACAAAGCTAATTCAATGAATTAGATTATGAAGCACTCAAAGTACAAAGCATTAAACTGCATAACTAGTTAATTGAGATATTCAACAATAACACTAGAAACTATTCAGCAACTCAGAAACTCAAAGGCCAATTTCAAATTCCAAAATCAGCAAGGTTGGAATGATTAATTCAAAATTCAATTCAAATCAATAGCAGGTTCAGTAAATTAGAAAGTAATGATTACCAGTAAATAAATATGTAGGCATTCCAAATTTGGTAGAATTTTTGCCAAAACCTAGGGCAATAGGCAAAACAAACAAGGACCAGGGCAAGAGGTAACAATATCCAAACAAAGTAATGCACCAAGTCAATATTCAGAATTCATTAGTATGCAAGAAAGTTTTTAGCATTCAGAGCATGTATTCCCAAATACATCCATTCAGCTAAACATATATCATAAATTCAGAACCAAAGCTTTGGGAGTATTGCATTAATCTCAAAAGGAAACTTTCCAGCAAACTAGGAAATCCCAAAATTAGAAAATTTTAGCACTTATGCATCCTTAATTTTGCAAAATTTTTGCCTAAACCAATCAACCAAACCAATGTAGATAAACCATCTAACAAGTCTAAACAATGGGAAGGAAATTCCAATGCAGAAAAGTAAAGTAGTTTAACAATGTCAACAGGTAGGAAATTCCAATCCAAATATTAAACCACAAGTTTAGATAATTAGAATTACCTAGACGGAAGCATGATGGAGATGCAGTAATGAACTAGCAACCAGCATTGTGATGTAGGGAGAGGTAATGCAGGGGAAGAAGCACGGGAAGGGGAGAAAGGTATGGTGGGCTACGGGTATGGGTGTGTTGGGAAATTGAAGAAGATGGAGCTGAGTGAGGGAGAAATTTTGGGGATGTAGAAGTAAGGGAATGGTAGAGAGGAAGGGGGAGGCTTCGGATTATAGGGGGAAGGGATTTTTAGGTTATGGGAGAATGTTAGTGTAGGGGAAATTTTTTGGGTGTGGAGAATGGGTGAAAACATAGAACAGGGTAGTGGATTTTGGGTATAGATACAGGTTTAGGAGAATAGAGGATAAGGCTCGGGTTTGGGTTGTAGAGATGGGTGCGGGTTGGCTCAGATTTTCTTGGTGTGTGAGTGTGTGTGGGAGTGTTTCGGGTTGGTTGGAGTGAAAGGGAAAGAGTAGCATGTTGGGATGGGGATTTTGGTAATGAGGAGGTAGGCGAGTGATGGTGGGCTACGAGAAAATTTTTGGGTTAGGGATTAAACCAAGAAGAAAAAGGATTAGGGCGCGGGAATGGGTATGGAAGAAGAAGAAGATGGGAGACAAGAAGGGAGGAACATGAGAATGGGTTGAATTTGTAGAGTTTTTGGTTGGGAAATTGGAGGGAAGAAGGAGCAGAATGAACACGGGGAGAAAAAACCAAAACATGAGAAAGAAGAGGCTGAACACGGTATGAAAAGAAGGTGAAAATTTTGGGATTTTTACCTTGATGGGCCCGAAGCACGACCAACCCGTGCTTCATAGCACAACCAACCCGTGCTTCGAGCTGGTCCTTCAAAAATTCCTGGAGATTGGCTCATGTTGGATGGTATAGGGTGGATGTGCTTGCTGGAATATGAAGCACGGTCGTGGTGGGAGACACGGCCAGGCCATGCTTCGCATTGGAGTCTAAATTTCCCAAAATTTTGCCCGTGTTAAGGAACACGGGGAAGGAGTGCTTGCTTCTGGATGTGGGGCACGACCGTGTCCTGTGACATGGCCTACCTGTGCTTGGCGCTGGAAGCCAAAACCTGCAAAATTTGGCCCGTGCTTAAAGCACAGGCGTGGTGCATGACACGGGCTACCCATGTTTTGTGTTGGAACTCACTTTTCTTTGAAAATTACTGCAGTTTTTTATCCTTTTTTATTTCCTTTGATTTTTCATCCTTTTATATAACCTTGGGCACATGGAAATTTACCTAAAAAACATATGGAAACACTCATTAAACTCCTAACCTAAGAAATTAACTAAATTAAAGATAAAAACAAAAAATAAAAGCAAGAAAACAAAACAAAAAGAAACTTTAAAAATTAAAATGTAGGTTGCTTCCCACAAAGCTCTTGATTAAAGTCATTAGCTCAACTTCTTTTCATGTTTTCCACTCAAGGAGGCTTGAAGAGAGTTTGAATAACTCTCTTTGCTATCCATTGCCTCTTAGTATGATGCTTGAGGCTTTGTCCAATGGCCTTCAAAGTTCTTTTTGGCTCATTCCTTTCTTCTTTAGCACCATTGAGGTTGAGAGTTGGTGGCTTAGGTTCTACCTTTGTATCTTTCACTTTCTCCTCAATTTCTTTTTTTTCTTCCTCCTGTTTATCATAAGCAAAAGTACTTTCCACGGAGCTTAAATCAAGTGGGTCAAGAGGAGAAAAATTTATGGCATTATTATTCATATTAGGTAAGCCAATCATACAGTAAGATTCACTTAGAGATGGAAGGCTTATAGTATCATTCAAATTAAACTCTACTTTTTCATCCCCTACTGATGAGTGAGTTTTATACTCATAAATTAAATATTTTTATCTTATCTTTTTGCCATAATTAAGCATAAATATCCCTTACTTTTCTTTAGTTTTGTGTATTTCTTACAGATAGAGAGAAGAGTAGAAAATGGACTTAATTGGAGGAATCAGAGCTAAATTGTGGTTCATTGGGAATGATGTCTATAAATCAAGCAGATAAAACAAATTCATTAAGGATGGCTAAGTAAGGAACATTATCATATTGACTCTTGAGACGCATCCTAATGGATATATGTACAAATTTATTCTTGATTTATGATCACATTTCCAAAAGAACAAAAACATAAAGATTCAAGGCAAAGCACCCAATGTTGAGAATATGTTTATTGTTTGTAGTTCAGCCCAACCTTGCTGCAGTACTTGGGCCATATCTCCGAAAATACATATCCAATATGTTTGTAATTTGGTAGGTGTGTAGCTGACACAATTGGGTAGAACTTGTATGTTCAAGTGATAAGAAAATTAGGACATTAAAAGGGTCAAAAGTGGGTTAGAATAGAATCTGTCTCCTGCTGCAGTCCAGCCTGACTTTGCTCTAGTATTTTGACCATACATCACAAATTACGTATCCAATTTGTCCACGATATGTCTTGACGGAAAGATAATGAAATTTTCTACAATTTTCATGTTGATGGAGTCAGCAAATTCGGCGGATTTCAAGATGATATTCAAGGTTCAATTTTGGTGCACATGATGGAATCCAAATTGTCAACTTTGTACAACTTCCTACCTAACAATTTTGACAATTACCACACCTACCACATCTAATTGTATCTATAAATAGAGGGCTTGAGGAGTGAGTTGGGGAGTTTTTGGAGAGAGCTTGGGAAAGCTTTGTTGAAATTCTACGTACTTGTAATGTTATTCTCTCTTTAGACATTTTGTATTTTTCATTTTCTTTCGTAATATTATCATGTTTCTTCATCTTTCGTTTCACTTTCTTGCCTTGATTATGAAGAACTAATCTCCTAATGATAAGGGTAAAGGGTGAAACTCTTGGTATGAGAATAATAATTTATCTATCTCTTAATCTTAATGTTTATCTTTGATATTGTATTTACCTTCTTATTTCTTTTCTCGTGATTATTTCTTAATGGCTGGTTTTATCAGACCGCCGATTTCTTGTTATTTTCTTGGCTGGTTTTATCAGACCACCTATCTCTTATTATTTTTATGGTTGGCTTCGCCACCTATCTCTTGTTATGTTTCTTCTTCATACCTCTTTTCATTTTAATCTTGTAAACCTTGAATCTTGATACATTGTAGACAATCTTTGGCACAATAAATGCTTGAATCAATCTTGATTTATTGTAGACAATATAATTATTGGCACAATGTACGCTTGAATTTAGTTACAAGTTATGTTTTGCATCCTTGTATTTTTAATCTTGCGAAGTGTGAATCTTGATATATTGTAGACAACATGACAATTGGCACAGTATATACTTGAACCCATTTTATAAGAATGTTTTAATTATTAGTAAAGAGGTAAATATAATTCATGTATAAACAAAGCTGAGCTTAAATTAACATATCATCCGGTTAGAACTTCATTCGTGTAAGGATTCTAATTGAGTAACAAAAGAGTTAAATTTATTTTTATTCGATATGCCAAGAGTGGATCCCCTAACCTTAGCATGCTTCTTTACTTTGAATACATCTTCATTTAATTTTAGTATATTAGTTCTTTGCATACTTTGTTCAATATTTCTCTCACAAAACAAGACATTGGCAACTAGGTTAGAAGTATTTATTTTGGATCTAAATTAGAATTTTCTCTCAATTCGCAATCCCTGTGGGATTGACCTTGCATACCACTAAATTTATACTCCAATAGATTTGTGCACTTGCGAGTTTTAATTAAAACAACAAGTTTTTGGCGCCGTTGCCGGGGATTATGACGGAAAAGCTATTTGGATCCAAGTACTTTTCTTCCACTAGTTATAGTTAGAACATTTGTTTATTTTGTGTATAGAAATTTTTCTTTAGAATTGTTTCTTAAAAATTGGTGTAGTAATTTGGGTGTATAAAATTGGTGGATTCTGTCAACAAGGCTAAAAGTGCCTAAGGAGTATGGGTTTTAAGTGAAACCATTGGGATTCCTCCATATTTTCCTGGGAAGTCTACCAATTAAATACTACCCATTATTACTAACACTTTGAAAAAAAAGTTTGTATAATTTTGTGATTTTTTTGTGGTATTTGCATTTTGTAGCCGTTGTGTAGTTAGATTCTTTTTCATAATTAGGAAGTAATTTTTTTTAGTTTATGCGTGCTTGGAAATGTGATAAAGATAAGCAGTTGGTTAGGAAAAGTTTAGGGTCAACCATTGAGTGTACAATAGAAACATTAGATTCTGTTGGATCACCATTAAAAATGGAAGAACAAGTTGTGCATAATAAAACTCTTATGGAGTACTTCTCACCTGTCATAGCCAATACTCCATCTTGCATAGTTTTACCACAAACTACCGCAACTCATTTTGAACTCAAACTGGCCATACTCCAACTTTTACCATCATTTTATGGAATGGAAAGAGAAGATCCATACATGCATATTAAAGAGTTTCTTGAAATCTGCTTGACATGCTATAAAATAAGCATGTTTTTGACATGTTTTAAGTTGCTTTTTATTTAATTTTAGTAGAAAATAGGTATGAATTAACTGAGTGTTGTGTTTTGTGTTTTAGGAATAATAAAGAATTAATGAAGAGGAAAATAGAGAGAAAATCATAGAAAAATGCTGATTTCTGACCTTGTGTCACTAATTGATGCATATCTCACTCATTTGGACTTCGATTAAGGTGATTTTAGTGCCTATGGAAAGAAGAGACATAGAGCTACAACTTTCATGTTCGGCACTTTGGCAAAATCCAGAAGATTCTGGGCACCGCGGCGCCACGGTAAGACAATCCGAAGCGTCGCGGCGCTAACCATCGCGCCGCGGCGCCGTGCTTTCCAGGAGCGAGCGCCGCGGTGCTCAACCTAGCGCGCCGCGGCGCCCCGTGGCAAGAACTCCGTAGCGCCGCGGCGCCCATGCGTCGTAGGGGATGTGCTGATTTCGCGATTTTAGGTCATTTTCGCTTAAAATTGAAGGGAATGGACGGGAATTTGACCTAAAATACATTCTGACTTCGATTAGGAGGGAAAAGTCTATAAAAAGAGAGGAAAGCAACCAGAGAAGGCATCCAATCTTTCACCGAATTCTTCATCTACATTCTTCAATTCTTCTTTTGTTTATCTTATGGCCCTGCATGGCTAATTCTCTTTAGTTGGTTGAGGTGAGTTGAAACCTCAAGGGATTTTTATACATTGTGAGATGTGGATATGATGTTATTATTTCAATTTGTTTTGAATATTGATTGTTCATCTGTTCTTATTTTTAATGATTATTCATATGATTGCTAGGAGGCCTACTAGTATTTCGTCTGTTTTAATCTACGGCTGAATTGTGTTTTGAACAAAGTTTTTAATTCTGCGATTCGTGAGGCAAATAGGTTTGAGGGTTTTGGATTATAAATCATTGAACCTATGATGAATGATTGACTAGATTAGATATAGACGATGTGTTTATATTTGTTTAGCTCTGTTAGTTTCTCTAGTTCTTCATGCGGTTAACAAGTTATATTTTACCGATGTGCTAAAAGATGGCTTGTTGATTTGGGTTTTATTAGTGTGATTATCATTAATTTGCTAGGCTTAAGGAGAAACAGGGTTAAAACCCCAATGATAGATGTTCATTTACAGATTGATTATGTTGTCGATGATTAATGTAATCCCTTGACGGTGGATACCAACCGAAACCAACGTCTTTATCATTAATCACTTTCGCTTATTTATTTTCATTATTGTTTACTTTACTTAATTTGCGATTATCAATTCCCCCCTTTTAATCACATAAGGTAATTCCAGTCTCTGTGGGATCGACCCTTACTCCCACTACTACAGGTTAGTTTTGAGGTAAGGTATTAATTTGGGTGCACCTGCGACAGTGCGCACCAAATTTTGGCGTCGTTGCCGGGGACTGCGTCATTACTTTTTGTGATTTTTTATTTATTTTTGCCTGTAACTCGTTCTTCTATTCTTGAGATTTACAGTTCAATCCAGATATTAGAAAATCTGTATACAGGCACAGAAGAGAAATTCAAGAAGACGTTGATCCGGATAAGGAGGAAGTGATCATGGCTAGACACCCCACTCTGAAGGAGCTTGTAGCTCCTGATTTGCATCAGCAACCCTTATGCATTACTTTTCCTAATCTTGATGATAATGTTAATTTTGAATTGAAATCTGGATTAATTCATCTCTTACCAAGTTTTCATGGTCTTGCAGGTGAAGACCCGCATAAACATCTGAAGGAGTTCCATGTAGTATGTACCAGTATGAAGCCCCCTGGAGTAACTGAGGAACAAATAAAACTCAGGGCTTTTCCTTTTTCCTTAAAAGATTCAGCCAAAGATTGGTTGTATTATTTTCCTTCTGGTACTATCACTACTTGGAATGAGATGAAGAGAATGTTTTTAGAACGTTATTTTCCTGCATCTAAAGCCGCTACTATTAGGAAAGAGATATGCGGCATTAGGCAATTGCATGGTGAAACCCTTTATGAATATTGGGAGAGGTTTAAGAAACTTTGTGCAAGCTGCCCACATCATCAGATTAGTGAGAAGCTACTAATCCAATATTTTTATGAAGGTCTTTTGCAGGGAGATAGGAGCATGATAGATGCAGCTAGTGGAGGAGCACTAGTAGATAAGACTCTTGAGGCAGCCAGAATCCTGATATCAAATATGGCTGCCAATTCACAACAATTTGGCGTTAGGCATGATCCTCCTATTAGACATGCCCAGGAGGTAAGTACTACTTCTCTTCAGAATCAAATATCTGAACTTACTTCTCTTGTGCGTCAAATGGCTACAAGTACACTACAGCAAGTTAAAGTATGTGGAATATGCTTAGCCACAGGACACCCAATTGACATGTGTCCTACACTTCAAGAGGAATCCACAGAACAAGCGAATGCTGTAGGAGGTTTTCCTGGCCAACCAAAAAGGTATGATCCATATGCCAATACATACAATCTTGGATGGAAGGATCATCCCAATTTCAGATATGGGAGTGCACAAAATAAGCCTGCAGGACAAAATTTTCAACAAAATCAGCAAGCCTATTATCCTAAACAGAATGCACCCTAGGATCAACAGGTAAGTAATCCATTGGAAGACAATGTAAAAACTCTGGTACATAACTCTCATCAATTTCAGTAAGAGACAAGAGCTAGCATCCAGAATCTGACAACTCAAAAAGGTCAGTTAGCAACTACAGTGAGTCGATTGGATGCTCAGAACTCAGGTAAGTTACCTTCTCAAACTGTGGTGAATCCTAGAGAAAATGTCAGTGCAATTATTTCAATTAATGGTAAGGGAATTGAATGTCCACTATCCGTCTCTTCTCCTAAGAAAACTGAAAAATCAATTAAGGAGAATGAAGCACTTATAGCTACAGGTAAGTCTCCTTCTAATTTAAATTATGAAGTAGTGCCTCCTTTTCCAGAAGCTCTTAAAGAGAATATGCTAAATGAGAAAACTTCTGAATTGTATGATGTCTTTAGAAAATGTGAAGTTAATCTCCCCCTTCTAGATATCATTAAACAGGTGCCAAGATATGCAAAGTTCTTGAAAGAACTATGTACTAAAAAAGAAGGGCAAAAATTAAAGGATTTTGAAAAGATTCATATGAGTCAGAATGTATCTGCTATGATACAGAAAAAACTCCCTATTAAATGCAAGGATCCAGGTATGTTTACTATTCCATGCAAAATTAGGAGGACTCGCATTAAAAAGGCTATGTTAGATTTAGAAGCTTCCATCAATGTTATGCCATATTCTGTATACACATCTTTGAATTTGGGACCATTGAAATCTATAAATTTGATAATTCAGCTAGCAGACAGGTCCACTACATATCCTAAGGGAATAATTGAAGATGTTTTGGTGCAGGTAGATGATTTGGTGTTCCCTGCAGATTTTTATGTGCTTGACATGGACAATGGGGATTTTACTTCTCCAATATTATTAGGAGACCATTCTTGAAAACCTCCAAAACCAAGATAGATGTTCACAATGGCACACTCACTATAGAATTTGATGATGAAGTAATAAAATTCAATATGTATGAAGCCATGAAACACCCAGGTGATGATACTCCTGTTTATTCCATTGATGTACTTGATTCGTTGGCATACAATATTTTTGAATTAGATGAAAAGGATAAACTGGAGGAAAGTGTGAACAAATCTATGGCAGCAGATGATGGTGAGATAGACTTAGATGAAGGAACAAAGGAGAAACTAACTGCACTCAATGATTTTTCAGAAGGGCCACAAAAAGGTAAGGTTGCTTATAAGGAATTATCAAATTCTGATACTACTCTTGTACCTTCTATTTTGCAGGATCCTAGGTCTAATTTGTCACCTCTCCCCAATCACTTGAAATACTTGGAAGTAGGGGAAGCATCACCTATTCTAGTTGCCAAGAATTTGGGTGTTAAAAAAGAAGAAGAATTGATGCATATTTTTCAGAAAAAAAGAAATGCCATTATAAAAACAATTGCAAACCTTAAAGGCATAGACCCGACTGTACAGTTACATCAAGTTCTAGAAATCAAAGGGGTTAGACCCCTTAAAGGTAAGAAATCTCTCCCTTGGTTAGGACCACTTGTTATTACTAATGTGGCTTCTGGTTATGCAATTGAATTTCAAGGATTGAATCAGTCCCAGAAATTTAAAATTAACATCAAAGAGCCTCCATGAACAAAGATAGGGAGCTGGGTCAAGCCAACGACGTAAAACAAAGGCGCTGGTTGGGAGGCAACCCAACAATCATTCTTCTTCTTCGTCTTATTTTTTCTTTTCATAGTTTAATTTTTCTAAAAAAAAAAATATGCTCTGCGGACGCACTCATGCACCGCGGCGCCCAAAACGAGCGTTGTGGCGCTCATCGCCCAGACTGGGCGAGCGCTGCGGCGCTACTTACTTAGAATGGGTGAGCGCCGCGGCGCTCCGCGCTGCAGCAAAGAGCGCCACAGCGCTCTCTATAAGAGGGTCGCACCCCTCTTTGTTTTCTCTTCCATTTTTGGATCCATTTCACCTCCCCATCTACTTTCTTGCCTCAAATCCACCATACCCAGCTCCCATTACGTTCTCTTGCTTACATTACACGATTGTGCATCTTCTTTTGTAGGATTATACACTTCTTTCAGCTTTTGGCTTGGATTCAATGGCAATTTTCTAGGGTTCTCAAGCAATCTTGATCTCACACTTTCCAGCCACCGATCGCACTACATTTGGTACGATTTATGTTGTTTTTCCTGCTGAAGTTGATCTCTACACTTCCTTACTATTGGTTTTTACTGCATTGGGACTTCAAGCTACGAATCTACCATCCATTCTCTCCATTTTTCAAGAGTGCACACTAGGTGTTTGATAAAACGCCCCAGTGAGTTTGCCAAGTGCAATGGCCCCAAAAACTTCCAAATTAGGCATCTCTAAGAGGAAGAACAGAGCTGAGGACCCTCCAGCATTCGACACCGTGGCTTTTGTGATTGAAGCTATTTATCAACACCACATCAAAGTGGTGGTGCATAAACCTTTAGTTCCAGAACGTGGATTTCTTATCATCGAAGGGCTACCTCATAGAGACAATATCCTCCATAGGCATTGGGAGATTTTCTGCAGGAACCCAGAACCAAGAGTTATTCCCATAGTTCAGGAGTTCTACTCCAATGCTACAGTTCATGAACGTCATCAAGCACGGGTTAGAGGCAAGATGGTGCCATTCACTCCGCACGCTATTAATGAATTCTATTCCCTGCCTGATATTGAGGATGATGAATATACGGCACTTCTTCAATCATACATTGACTTTGAAGACATGATATGCACTCTATGCTATCGAGGGGCCTCCTAGAAATCAGATAGCAATGGCCATCCATTATATCTTGCTAGAGCTGACATGAATAAAGTGGCTAAAGCATGGCACTATTTCGTATCAGCCAGATTCATGCCCAGCCTCAACATGAGTCAAGTCAGGCGGGAACGGGCCATTTTGCTTTATGTAATACTTAAAGGGCTTTCTATTGATGTAGGCAAGGTTATTCATAGGCAGCTACTCGGCTATATCAGCGCTAGAGGCGAATCCCTATTTGCCCCTAGTTTAATTACTGGTCTATGTCAGAAAGTGGGCGTAAGCTGGGATTCCACTGAGGCTCTCATTCACCAAATGAAGCCTATTTCCTATGCAGACATCCAAAAATACAAGGGCCATGAAGAAGCAGCAGAGGAGGAGCTAGGGATTCAGCCAATACCTACAGAGGAACCGGGAAGCAGCTCAGCTCCACCACCATCCCAGCATACCATTGAAGATTTATGGGAGCGCACAGAGTATCTGAGCCATCAAATGAACGATCTGGCCCTCTATCAGCACTCTATTGCACAGCATCATCATGCGTGTTTTAGCCAGTTATCTCATGCCCTGAACCTCCCGATTGCTTTCCCGGCACCTCCTGAACCACCCTTTAGGCCTGCACTTGAGCATGATGAGATGGATGGTGATCACTAGTCAGGGAAGTTTCACTGAACCCCTCCTTATGTGTTTATTTGTCGCTTTTATATTCTCTTTTATATTCTTACATTGAGGACAATGTATGTTTTTAAGTGTGGGGGGGTCACTTTATAATTCAGCTGGATGACTGTATAATATATCATACACGTGTGCACTTTCCTACTTTGATACATTTTATGATATATGCACTTTTAATCTTGTCATGAGGTGAGCATGTGAACAAAATTTCAATTTATGAGTTTGTGATAGCTGAACCAATAGCCAATGATATAACTGTTTAAATTGCTTATAGCTCTTGGGAGATGTAGGAAATTCATAATTATGTGTAATTTTAAATTCTTTTCAATTTATGATTACCTATTTTCTAAAAATCCTGAAATTCTTTTGCACAGCAATTTTGGATATTTAATTTATCTTTTACTTAGAAAAAGATTATATAACTCAAAAATATTTTATGATCTCATTTAAATTTCTAGAACTTATTTAAATGCTACTTGAGGCGAAATCCTATGCTAATACTAACAATTAGGAGATGATCTAGGCATTTTTTTATGAGATTGAGCCTTTCAAGCTTAACCCAAACAAGTGAATATCCTTAGAACCTCTATTTTGAGCTTAATTAACATTTTATTCTATACCTACAAAACAGCCAAGACCAAATTTTGTGATTGATACCTTTATTTTTTCTACCTGATTCACTCACTCCATGATTAATTTCTGAATATTTGTTTTATAGATCTACATTAATGAAAGGGTGGAAGGGTGGAGCAAGGACAAAAGAAAGAAAAAATATATATATATATATATATATATTCTCAAAAGACTACTGAAAGTCTATCCAGTGATTGAAAAAGAAAGAAATGGAGAATCAAAGAAAAATAGAATGCAGAGAAGCAAGGAAATAAGTGTGGGGGAAAAACTTCCCTAATCTTGAGAATTAGCTCAAATAGATCAGAGTTAATCATGTGATGTTGGGAGATTGAGCTTTAAATTATATCTTTTATCTCACCCCATAGCCTAGCCACATTACAAGCTGAGTTAAGTCCTTTTGATCCTAAGAAGTAGTTTTAGCCTACATTAGTGGAGAGTAGCATGAAAAATAAGCCTATGGAATTTTTAAATAGAGAGCCATGCTAGAATTCCTGAGATATATAAGCTCATTTAGGTAAAAGAAAATTAAATTATCCAAAATTGCATTTGAATTAAATGTTGCACATGGTCATGAAATTTTCTGAAATTTCATCAAGAGCATACAATTTTCACTATGAGGCAACATATTGGTAAGCCATTCACTCATTTCATATATTGAATTCTGTTTACATGAATCAATGTTTGCTTGAGGACAAGCAAAAGAGTAAGTGTGGGGGTATTTGACATGTTATAAAATAAGCATGCTTTTGACATGTTTTAAGTTGCTTTTTATTTAATTTTAGTAGAAAATAGGTATGAATTAACTAAGTGTTGTGTTTTGTGTTTTAGGAATAATAAAGAAGAAATGAAGAGGAAAATAGAGAGAAAATCATAGAAAAATGCTGATTTCTGACCTTGTGTCACTAATTGATGCATATCTCACTCATTGGGACTTGGATTAAGGTGATTTTAGCGGCTATGTAAAGAAGAGACATAGATCTACAACTTTCATGTTCAGCACTTTGGCAAAATCCAGAAGATTCTGGGCTCCGCGACACTCACAATGGAGCGCCGCGGCGCTGTGCTTTCCAGGAGCGAGCGCCGCGGCGCTCAACCTAGCGCGCCGCGGCGGCCCGTGGCAAGAACTCCGTAGCGCCGCGGCGCTCTACTTAAGCGCCGCGACTCCCGTGCGTTGTAGGGGATGTGCTGATTTCGCGATTTTAGGTTGTTTTCGCTCAAAATTGAAGGGAATGGATGGGAATTTGACCTAAAATACGTTCTGACTTCGATTAGGAGGGAAAAGTCTATAAAAAGAGAGGAAAGCAACCAGATAAGGCATCCAATCTTTCACCGAATTCTTCATCTACATTCTTCAATTCTTTTGTTTATCTTATGGCCCTACGTGGCTAATTCTCTTTAGTTGGTTGACGTGAGTTGAAACCTCAAGGGATTTTTATACATTGTGAGATGTGGATCTGATGCTATTATTTCAATTTGTTTTGAATATTGATTATTCATCTGTTCTTATTTTTAATGATTATTCATTTGATTGCTAGGAGGCCTACTAGTATTTCGTCTGTTTTAATCTACGGCTGAATTGTGTTTTGAACAAAGTTTTTAATTCTGCGATTCGTGAGGCAAATAGGTTTGAGGGTTTTGGATTATAAATCATTGAACCTATGATGAATGATTGACTAGATTAGATATAGCCGATGTGTTTATATTTGTTTAGCTCTGTCAATTTCTCTAGTTCTTCATACGGTTAACAAGTTATATTTTACCGATGTGCTAAAAGATGGCTTGTTGATTAGGGTTTTATTAGTGTGATTATCATTAATTTGCTAGGCTTAAGGAGAAACAGGGTCAAAACCCCAATGATAGATGTTCATTTACAGATTGATTATGTTGTCGATGATCAATGTAATCCCTTGACGGTGGATACCAACCGAAACCAACGTCTTTATCATTAATCACTTTCGCTTATTTATTTTCATTATTGTTTACTTTACTTAATTTGCGATTATCAATTCCCCCCTTTTAATCACATAAGGTAATTCCAGTCTCTGTGGGATCGACCCTTACTCCCACTACTACAAGTTAGTTTTGAGGTAAGGTATTAATTTGGGTGCACCTGCGACAGTGCGCACCACTGCTCGACTTTTCGCTTCCAAAATTTCAATGATGAATTAATTAGGCTTAGAATGTTTCCATTTTCATTGAAAGATAAGCTAAAGCCTGGTTGAACTCCCTTCCTACAGGAACTATAACTAGTTGGAACCAATTAGTAAATAAGTTTCTGGCAAAAATTTTCCTTATGTCTAAAACTGATGCCCTTAGGAGAGAAATTTCTGATTTTTGTCAAAGAGGGGGAACAATTTTTTGAATGTTGAGAAAGATTTAATGATCTTCTTCTGAAAGGTCGTCATCATGGTTTTGAAACTTGGAGATTGGTAAAATATTTCTATGATGGTTTAACTTCATCAAACCGTCAAATGATCCAAAGCATGCATGGTGGGAGATTTTTACAATTGAATGAGGGGGAAGCTCGGGAATCCTTAGGATCTTTATCTGAAAATTCTCAATATTGGAACTGCATAGATCCCAGGGATAAGAAGTCTCAGATACAAAAAAGGGGAGGAATTTACGAAGTGAGTGATGACACAAATGTGAGAATTGCCTTAGCAAGCCTGACTATAAAGGTATAAGCTTTAACTTTAAGCCATACTCTGAACCCTTCTACCAATACTAGGATAAAGGCGCCTTATGTTCTAGTACATCTCACATTGTACAATTTTGTCCATCCATACCAGCTTACCAAGAAGCATTTTCTGAGCAAGCTAATTCTCTTCAGTCTTATGGAAAATCATCACATAGTCCATTTGCACCAACATATAATCCAAATTGGAGGAATCATCCAAATATTTCCTGGAGACAAAATCAGCCTTCAATGAGTCAAGGTGGGCAACAATTTTCCCCTCCCAATTCATACCCTCAAGTTCCTCAACATGCTCCTCCTTTCGGGGTACCACAACAAAGAAAGCCTTCTTTGGAGGATACCTTGCAATAGTTCATGCAATAGATCCAACAAGTCTTGCAATCTCATACTCAAGTTATTTCAAAGCTTGAAACACAATTGGGTCAAATAGCCAATGCTGTAGGAGAGAGAGAAAAAGGGAAATTCCCTAGTCAACCTATTCCTAATCCTAAGGGTCAATTTGAAGTAGGATCATCAACAAATTCTAATGAAGCAGTAAAGTCTGTAACAACCCTTAGATTTGGAAAAGTCATTGATAATCATGTTCACATGCCAGAAAATGAGGAACAGAGTCAACATGAATCCCAAACTAATGACTCAAGTGAAAAGAAAAGTGAACATATTTCTTATGCACCTAAAGCTCATTTCCCTCAAAGACTTGCATCAAATAAGAAAGGTACTCAATATAGTGACATTTTAGAGGTGTTTAAGCAAGTAAGCATTAACATGCCTTTTCTTGACGCTATCAAACAAGTACCTGCTTACTCAAAATTCTTGAAAGATCTTTGCACAGTGAAAAGAAAAACTAATGTTCCAAAAAAGGCATTCTTGACTGAACAAGTAAGCTCTATAATTCAACAAAAAACTCCTATCAAGTACAAAGATCCTGGTTGTCCTACAATTTCTTGTGTGATAGGTGACCATGTGATTAACCGAGCCTTACTTGATCTAGGAGCAAGTGTGAATCTGCTGCCTTACTCTGTGTATAAGAAACTTGGGTTAGGAAAATTGAAACCTATACCGGTGACCCTCAGTTAGCTGATATGTCCACAAAAATTCTTAGAGGTGTCATAGAAGATGTGCTCATTAAGGTTGATAAATTCTACTTTCCAGTAGATTTCATTGTTCTTGACATTGAACCTGTTGAGAATATAGGGACACAAATTCTAGTCATTTTGGGTAGACCATTTCTAGCAACATCCAATGCAATCATTAATTGTTAAAATGGAATTTTGAATTTATCTTTTGGAAATATGACTGTGGAACTAAATGTTTTTAATGTCTTTCATCAACCTATGGACATGGATGATTTATGTGAGGTCAACCTGATTGAAAGTGCCATTTATGATTCATTTTTAGACTCCTTTAGTAATGATCATCTAGAAAAATATTTGATTCATTTCAATAAGGATAAAGATGAGGATTATCTGGTTTGTGAAGTAGACTCTTTGTTAGAGACAACTCCACTAATGGATACTGATAAATGGAAAGCCAAAAAAGAAAAAGTCTCAACTTTTGAGTCAGTTCCACTGCCATCTGTTGTTCATACTGTTTACCCATATGGTGCAGTAAAGATTGAAAATCCCAAGAACGATGATGTGTTTAAAGTAAATGGTCAAAGATTGGAAGCATTTTTGGAATTACCAAATCCGGAGATAGAGGAGACACCTTTGCGTGATCCTGTCTACAAGGATTGATTTGCTTTTGTTGTTAAAAGTTATCGTGCACGTTATCTAGGTAAGATCTTTCTTTATTTAACTTGCATTAATTTTTCCCTTCAGTGTTATCTTCTTTTGAATTTCTATTGTTTTCCCTCCCTTTGTTACTTTTGCTTTTAAAAAAAGAAGAGAAAAGAACAATTGAGTCGAAAATGGAGGACATTCTCACAAAATTGAAAAATCATTTTCCTTCTCTTCCACCCTATGCATTGAGAAAAATTTACAAAGAACGGGTTGCAAGATTAAGGGTGTTGATGAACATGAGTATGCCTGCTAATATTCGTTCACTAATTGAAGCTAAGGTACGGTTATCAAGTGAGTCTGCAAATAATTTCATCTCTTACATGCCTAGTTTGGGAAAAAGCAATTTTGCTAAAAAGTGCAGAGCTAAACAAATGGTTGTTTGTCACAAATGTGGAAGTGAAACTTGTAACAAACATTGACATTCTTTGGGTTAGGTGTCTGTAAATCGGGAAGACAAAATTAAGTTCATTAAGGATGGCTTGAGTAAGGAGTCATTGGATGATGACTTTCATCTAATGTCTCTTGAGACACATCTTAGTGGATATGTGCATATCGGTATTGTTAGTTTATAGCCCCATTTAAAAAAAGAATATAAACGGTACAGTCTTGGGAATCTGACGTTAAAAGACCTTGTTTGCCAATTTATAAGAAAATTGGATGGGAAGCATATCCTCAACCCATAGAGGGCGTTTAAGCCGTTATTGGACGTAAAACCAGAGGAAGATGTGAGCCACAATCATAACTACTGTACATATGCATGCGTGCCGTTGTTTTTGAATTTTTCACCTTTAATTTAACTGACATTTTTCGGCCTACTCTTATAGCTATTGAAATTATGCCCCTGGCCTATTCATATAGCTATTACAAGTATGCCCTTATTTGAGTCTTATAAAATCCTGGAGGTTGCCTAAAATTATTCTGAGGCTGATTCATATTAGGCTTGTATGAGAGATTTGGGTGATTTCTCCAGCTTGCATTGTAGGTGTTGCTGTAGTAATTGTTTTTCTTCTTATTGTTCACAAAACTTAGCTGCTCACAATCTTGAGGTGCAGAGTTTCTGAGCTGGCATTCATTGGCCACATGACCAACACCTCCACAAATCTCACATGCAGAAGATGGAGAAGGGGAACTAACAGTATTGATGCTTAACTTATCTAATTTCTGAAACAAGACATCAAGTTTAGAAGTTAAATTATTAAATGCATCAAATTCATACATACCTTATGGTTTTCTTAATGGTTGCCTCTCACTAAACCAGGAGTACTGATTTTGAGCCATATCTTCAATCAGCTCATAGGCCTCATCCACTATTTTGTTCATAATGGCCCCTCCTACTACAGCATCCACAAGCATACAGGTGCTGTAGATTAGTCCATTATAGAATGTATAGACTATGAGCCACTTCTCCAACCCATGGTGTGGGCATATTCTGAGAAGCTCTTTAAATCTTTCTTAAGTTTCATATAGTGACTCCCCATCTTTTTATGCAAAAGTAGTTATCTAATTTCTAAGGTGGACTGTCTTACTTGGTGGGAATTACTTGGCCAAGAATGCTTAAGAAAGCTACTACCATGTAGTTATTGACCCTGATGGAATAGAATGCAACCATGCACGAGCATTGTCCCTCTGAGAGAAAGGGAGCAGTCTCAGTCTAATGGCATCAGAGTATACTCCATTCATCTTCAAAGTATCATAGTATTCTATAATTACTGATAAGTGGAGATTAGGATCTTCGGTAGGTGACCCTCTAAATTGATTCTACTGAACCATCTGTAAAAGAGAAGGCTTTAGCTCAAAGTTGTTGGCCTCAACAACTGGTCTGACTATGCTTGTATTCAGGCCATGAGTATCTGGGGCGGTGAAATATTTAAGAGAACGGTTATCTCTCTCTGCCATGGTAGGTGCAAAATGTTCTTGTTGCTGTCTTCTTCTTCTCCTTCATAATGTGCGTTCAATTTTCGAATCAATTTCAATGACGAACTCACGTTCTCTTTGCGTAAAAGAGAAACACACCTATAAAGGAAGAAAAGAGGCCAAAATTAGCAAGATAAATTATACATAAAAATTTAAAGAAAGTGATCTAGTCTAGCTATTTCGTTAAGTATCTAATATTAGCTATTGTTCCTCGGCAATGGCGCCAAAAACTTGTTGTGTATGTTTTATAAATAACCGCAAGCGCATGGCATAGCTGTAGCTAGTCCAATGAGTACGGGTTGTATCCCACAGAGAACAATTATTAATTACTAGACTTTACGAAGTATGCTATCTAAATCGATGTAATGCGATAAAGACTTTTTCACAATTAAGTAAAAAAGTAATTCAATTAATAAAAGCCTAGGGTTAGGGTTCACCACACTTATGATATTCAACATTCAACATGTACCTCTAATTGCAATTATCTAGGTAATTGAGGATGATTTAGCATTAATCAACTAGCAACCTCTTTCAAATGTTACTAATCGTACCTAGGTTAATCTAATTGCCTACTTTCATGGTTCTTAGTTTGACCTATGTCCATTAAGTTCTATGCCAACCATAGAATATAATTAATCGGTTTTCTCGTGCCTACTAATTGATTCATTCTTGGAGAACCTTAAACTACTTTCGTGATTAAGATATTTCTAATTAACTATTAGGTTCCGGTATTAATTTTTACCTTTCAATTCATCAATTAATATCCTAAGCCGTGATAAAATGTTGGCCAAACATTCATCAACTCATATAATCAATGCATAATAGTCAATCCTAATTAACCATGGATAATACAATTAGAGTTCCACAATTCAATACAATAGTTCAGCATCATCATACCATAAGTAGGTTTACCAAAACCCTAGATCAAATCTACTCAAGCATAATTGAAATAGAAATCAAAATCATATTCATTAAATAAACCATTAAAGTTCAATACAAAACGAAAGAAATGAGTAAGAAGAAGTAAGTGCGGAATAGAAAGATATAACCAGGTTTGCAGAATGTATTAGAGATACGATGCTGAATCAATCTCAAATCTAACCTAAGAACATGAAAGTAAAAACTAATCCTACTCTAAACATAATCTAATGGTGTTTCCTAAGCCTAAAACTGAGTAAAAGATATCTGTATGAGTCTGGATATCTTGGCTACACTTCCCCATGTATTTATAACAACTTGGTTGCTCAAAACCCTAAAAATCATGTGGTGTACGGACACAAAGCATAGACGGGCTTCCTGACACAGGTTGGCCATGCTTCGAGCTAGAAATTTGGGAAATGCTCTACTTCTAGCACAAAGCACGGCTCGGCTGTGCTTCATGCACACAAAGCATGGCCTGGCCGTGTTAAGGGCTGCAAGTCTCTTTTCTTGTCCATTTCTTCAGGGTTACCTCCTTGCTTCCTCCTCAGCATGTTCCAAGTCCATATGGCTCCTCTCATGAGTGTTTTTCCTTGCTTCTTGGCCTCTTTTACTCACCTACAAGCATAAAACCAACCAAAGCAGTATCCAGAGCAAAGCATAACCAAAAGCAGGGAAATAATCTCAAGTTTACTTTAAATTCAGGGATAAAATATAATCATTAAGTACTCAAATTTCCCCTTTATCATCTTCCATTGACCTTAATTGTTGCCAAATTTTTGCACTTGATAACCAAGTAATGCTTGATAAATTTACCTCATTATATAGGTTTTCATGTTGCTTGGTGTTTGATTTATTTATCTCAGTCTTTTAATTGGAATTCCCTTCCCATTTTTAGACTTGCTGGATGGTTTATTTGCATGAGTTTAGTTTATTTGGTTATAGGAAATCCTGTACTTTGGCATCATATTTGTTGAATCTTCTGAGTGTTGTTTGTTACTCTTGCTGGTTATTGCTTGACTTCCTCATTACACTAAATTTCCTGCCATCAATTCTCTGCTCTTAATTTAACTGAATGCATTCATTTAGGAATATATGTTCTGCACTAGAGGCTTAATTGGCCTAGTTTTGGGATGCATATGAGCAACTTGCTTTGAATTGATTTCTGGTTTAAACATATTGTTTTGATTTGATTCCAATTGCACAAGAGCATTGTTTAGAACATATTGAATATCTGATAGAATTATGCTAGGTTGCATTATTTTGGATTTGAAATTGGCAATTGATCTATCCTCTGATTTCTTTTACATTGCCATCCTAAGTTTAGATTTGACAATTAAATGCCATACTTATCTGGCTGCAATAGTGTGATAATTGGATTTTGATCCTGCTTATCCCACTCCCCTTTTGAACTTAATTGAACCTCCACCACCTCCAGAAGACCAGTAAGCAAGTAAGTTACTTATCCCTTTGCCTGTACTTTCATTATCATTGACATTGAGGAAAATGTCAAGTTTAAGCATGGGGGAGTAGACTTTAAGTTTGTTGACTTCACTGATTGAATTTTTAGATTAACATTGGTTGCATCTCTCTTGTTTTATTGCAAAATCACATAGTTTGCTGTTTTAGAGATAGATTGATGTCATATAGGTTAATTTTAGCTCATGAACATGTGATGCACAATAGTATATGAAATAGATAGTTTAAATTTTAGTCTCTCTCTTCTAGCATTACACCTCTAATTCTTTGAAAAATATCTCTCCTATTGTGCTACGAATTGTATGCCTTTATTGATTTTTAACACTATGCCAGTACGAAGCCTGGGAGAGGTGAAAAATGAGGGAATATAAAACCTAAAATTTTTTCACTCTGAGTACCCTTTCAAGGCACCAAAAAGGCCCTAGTATGAGTACCTAGCTACCTTTACCCTAGTGAGATGGAGCATAAAATGCACTCAATGCATATTTCTATAAAAGAAAAAACTTGATGAACAAAATAGACAAAAGAAAAAAGAAAAAAATGATGAGAAACAAAAGAAATTGAGTGAGAAAAAGAGTGAGAAAAATAGAAATAAGGGTAAGGCAACATAGGGAGATCTAAAGGATGAGGTGGCCTACTTAAGTGTCTAAAAAATCAATTTTGATACATACATTCAATGGTAACAATAAAACCAAATATATAATAGAAGAATTTGGGTTTAGTTTTAGAAGAAAAAAGACTATCTGGTAAATGTCTATTCATATATCTATTGTATCCACACTGATTGAGTGCAAAATTACCTACATTGCACTTTTCTATCCTCTGGAATTCGAATGCATTTTCTCCCTTCCTTTTGATATTTCATGTTATTTGCTTGAGGACAAGCAAAGGTTTAAGTATGGGAGAGTTGATAAAGGGGAAATTTGAGTGCTTAATGTTTATATTTTATCCCCTAATTCAAATTAAACTTGTGATTATTCCCTTGCTTTTGGTTATGCTTTGCTCTGTATACTGTTTTGGTTAGTTTTATGCTTGTAGGTGAGCAAAAAAAGCCAAGAAGCAAAGAAAAACACTCATGAGAAGTACCATATGGACTTGGAACATGCTTAGGTGGAAGTAAGGAGGCAACCCTAAAGAAATTGGCAACAAAAGAGACTTACAGCCCCCAACACGGCCAGGCTGTGCTTGGTGCACCTGAAGCATGGCCAGGTCGTGCTCTGTGCGAGAAGTAGAGAATTTCTTAGATTTCCAGCCCGAAGCACGGCCAAGCCATGTCATAAAGCACGGTCGTGCTTCGTATCTATACACACGTGATTTTTAGGGTTTTGAGTGGCCAAGATGTTATATATACATGGGGGAAACGCAAGGAGACACATCCAGACACATTTAGACTCACTTTTACTCAGTTTTAGGCTTAGGAAACACCATTAGATTAGGTTTAGAGTAGGATTAGTGTTTACTTTCATGTTCTTAGGTTAGATTTGATATTGATTCAGCATTGTATCTCTACTACATTCTGTAAACCAGGTTTTATCCTTCTATTATGCACTTACTTCTTCTTCTACTCCTTTCTCTTGGTTTGTATTGAACACCTATGATTTATTTAATGAAGTTCCTTTGATTTCTGTTTCTATTATGCTTAAGTAGATTTGATCTAGAGTTTTGGTAAACTCACTTATAGTATGATGATACTGAACTATTGAATTGATTGTTGGAACCCTAATTGTATTATCTATGGTTAATTAAGATTGACTATTATGCATTGATTATATGAGTTGATGAATGTCTGGCCAACATTTTATCACATCTTAGGATATTAATTGATGAATTGAAAGGTAAAAACTAATACAGGAACTTAATAGTTAATTAGGGATATCTTAATCACGAAAGTAGTTTAAGGTTCTCTAGGAATGAATCAATTAATGGGCACGAGAAAACCGATTAATTGTATTCCATGGTTGGCATAAAACTTAATGGACTTAGGTTAAACTAAGAACCACGAAAGTAGGCAATTGGATTAACCTAAGTACGATTAGTAATGCTTAAAAGAGGTTATTAGTTAATTAAGGCTAAACCATCCCTAATTACCTAGATAATTGCAATTATAGGTACATATTGATTGTTGAATATCATAAGTGTGGTAAACCATAACCCTAGGATTTTATTAATTGCATTACTTATTTACTTAATTATTGCAAACTTTCATCGCATTGCATTTGATTTAGCTAACATATTTCGTATGGTTCTAGTAGTTGACAATTATTCTTTGTGGGATATGACCCGTACTCGCCGGACTGGCTACAACTACACCGTGTGCCTGCGATTATTTATAAAACAAAGCATAACAACTTGGTCTCAAATTACCGTGGCTAGGTTGTGTAGGGTTTCCTCCTCATTGTTTGCCAGATTTCTCCTCAGTGGTGCCATTTCCTACTGTGGAAAAAAAAGTTATGCTGCTATTAAGGTGATCAAGCCTAATAGTTAGTTTCAAAAATATTTAATAGGAGTCATAACACCACCTCGGCATATAGATAGGAAACACTAGTAATTTCTTACCTATATGAAATCACTGATCCCTTACATAGCACAACTGCAACATACTCAAGATACCATAAGATCGACTCAGATAACCATCCACCCACTGGCCATCTAGGATCGACTTGCTCTGATACCCATTATGTAACAACTGCATTTTTTTACATATATACATATATACAAAATTTTAAAAGTCCCATGAAATCATTACCTTTATTTAACTCATAATAACATTCAATTAATTTAACCAAGCAAAATTAAGGTTTACACTTCATTAATTAACAACATCCGTACACAAATCAAACACATGTCTACATTTTATTCATCCATATTGACCAGTTCCATGGATACGGATACAGATGGTTGCACCTTCACTGGGAACTTAGCCAAGACCACAAACACCTTATTAATTTCTGGGATCTGTCCAACATAGAGTAACTCGATCCAACCTATACTAAGAGCTAGAGCCAAAGAAAAATATGTAAATCTAGTTTTCTAAACATGATATAGAAATATAGTGAGAATTAAATCCCAGTAGGTTCAATAATAAATCACAATTATCATCAATATAGACCATCATGTCATGTTTATCTGTATAAACTACAACAAATATCTTAAGTCACATGAATGCACTTTATCTATGCACATGAAAATCATACAGTAATGACATGTATGGCATAAATAACTATTTTCATATTACCATATGATGGCTATCAATTTATTTTCATATCAAGCTACCCCAGTCAGAGTGAGTACTTTCTACTCTCCAGTACGGGCTTTTCTTACTTTGTCTAACATGCCACACTTTCTCTTTCTTTTCTTATTAACATAACCACAACCGTTAGTAGGGCGTCCCTGACTGGTGCACCACACGAACAGCCATGTCACTGTGCTTATTTCTTTTATTTTCTTATTAATAGCCAAAAATATGATTTCAATAATAAGTATGTTCATTATACTCACATGCTATAATGTTTCATCAAAATATAATCATTACAAAAAAAACATTAGAAATCATGACATGAACATAGTTGTTTCAAATATCACTTTATAAAATATTTTCATTGCAAAATTACACACTTAAGATGGTAAGGAGTTCATGCAATGGCAATGGCTATGGTATACACTAGTCATTTATTATTTTCATTTATAAGATTCTTCTTTTTGAAATATTATTTTTATCTCTTCATTTTCTTTATGATTGGCCTCTAGTCACTTTCCTTCTACTTATATCATTTTCAACACATGTTTTAACAAATTTAATACGAAATTCTTATTCAATTTGGTTTCTATTAATATCCTATAGTAAATAAGGTTCATTTAGGGTAGAAAATGTTGAAAATCAACTTTACCAGCTTTCAACACGACTTAAATGTATCCTATAACACGGCTTAAATGTATCCTATAACACGACTTGGCCATTTCCTGTAAAAAAAGTCATGCTTTAGGCTTCACAATGCCATTTCCAGCATAGAACATGGCTAGGCCATGCCTTCAAACATGGCCATGCTTTATGTTGTGTTATTCCCTAATGCAGGTTTTCGTTTTACCTGACCTTCTCTCACTAATCAGAGCATAACTCCCTCATTTTAACTCTGACTTAGGTGATCTTGGTCTCCATTTAAAGATGAAACAATTATCTAAAACTATTATGTTAAACATTTTAGCAAAAATCTTAAGTAATATTGGTGATATTACTCCCTAAAATTAAATGTTATTTCTTCTCGGGTAGGTTATCACCTTTACTTACTAATCTGACCATATCTCCCTTATATGAACTTCAAATTAAGTGATTCTAGTGTCTAAATTCCCGTGAGACATATATCGATATTTTTTTTATGTTAACCAGTTATTTTAATTTACTGCATAATATTCCCAAAAATTCAAACACAGAAGCTTTCCTAACATATTTTTCCCTAGTACGAATATGACCATATCTACCTCATATAGACTCCAAATTGAGTGATTCCAGTGATTAAAAATCCGTTAGACATATATCTATAATTTTCATGTTAACCATTTCTTTTAATTCCTAATTGATTCTTCCTAGAATTTGAAAAAAAAACAGAAGCTTCCCTGATTACTTTGAAATCCAGTTCCCTAACTAAACAATTTCTAAGATTTTAGTTCATCATTTTATTATGTCCTCTTCCATTTTCTTCTTAATTTAAATTTAATCATATTTCATCAATTTTTCACCACATTTAAATATACAAAATAGCAGCATAAAAATCTTAAAATTTTGTCACCTATAGCCATACCTATGCAGAACTTTCTGTACCAACCTAAGTATTCAAACATACATCACTTGCAAGATCAACATGTAACATGATATTGCAACATCCATGGCCAATCATCCAAGTAAAAAATATAGTAAATTTTCATCAAAGTTCTAAGATCAAAATCCCATATAAATGTTTCTAATTTCAAAGCTTCTCTATAACAAAATATTGTTAAACCTACCTAAAGATCTCTCTAGCTCACTTAGTGAATTCTTTTTCTTGTTTCCTCTTGAACGAAGTAGCAAGATTCCTCCCTTCCCTTAACTTTTCTAGCAACTTAAATAAGAGAAGGAGAGTGAGTTTTTGGACCTCAATAATGAAGAATAAAGATAGATTCAAGTGGAGATTAAGCTAACTTACCTTGAGTACTTAGTCTTCTAGACTTCTCCTTCCTCTTTCTTCCTCTCTTCTCCTCTTTTTCTCTCCTTTCCTCACTCTACCTTGCTTATGTTTTTCCTCTCCCTTACTTGGGTGAAATTATAATGTTATAAGGATGGGTTTTTCTTAAATAAACTATCATGTGGTTCACCTTTCATAACCATGGGTCTACCTTATCACAATTAGGATGCCATCGGTTGTATTTTGGGAAAAAAACAACTCATGTTCTTGTCTTCCTCTTCCTTAGTCAAGATATGAATAGAAAAAGGAGATTTGTATTTTGAAAATTATGATAAAATATTCTTAAGACAAGGGAAAAGGTCCCTTTGATTTAGGGATTCATTTCCTTTTTCTTTTGTCTTAGTCAAGTATGATAGGTTTGCCTTTCTAAGTGGCAAATTTTCAGCCATTGGATCTCCCTTGCTTGGCTGAAATTATTTATGTAGGATAATGATATTTTACTATGTATTATTATCCACTTGTTGAAATTATGAATGTAGGATATAGATGTTTTGTTCTAATGCCATGTATTATTACCTACTTATTCAAATTTTGAATGTAGGATATAGATGTTTTGTCCTAATGCCATGTGACCTAATGATGAGTGAGTTTTATACTCATAAATTAAATATTTTCATCTTATCTTTTTGCCATAATTAAGCATAAATCTCCCTTACTTGTCTTTAGTTTGTGTATTTCTTACAGATGGAGAGAAGAGTAGAAAATGGACTTAATTGGAGGAATCAGAGCTAAATTGTGGTTCTTTGGGAATGATGTCTATAAATCAAGCAGATAAAACAAATTCATTAAAGATGGCTGAGTAAGGAGCATTATCATATTGACTCTTGAGATGCATCCCAATGGAGATATGAAAAAATTTATTCTTGATTTATGATCACATTTCCAAAAGAACTAAAACATAAAGATTCATGGCAAATCACCCAATGTTGAGAATATGTTTGCTGTTTGCAGTCTAGCCCAACCTTGCTGTAGTACTTGGGCCATATCTCCGCAAATACAAATCCAATATGTATGCAATTTGGTAGGTGTGTACTGACACAATTGGGTAGAACTTGCATGTTCAAGTGGTCAGAACATTCGGATATTAATAGGGCCAAAAGTGGGCTAGAAAAGAATCTGACTACAGTTGCAGTCCAGCCCAACTTTGCTCTAGTATTTTGACCATAACTCACACATTACGTATCCAATTTGTCCACAATTTCTCTTGACGGAAAGCTAATGAAATTGTCTACAACTTTCATGTTGATGAAGTCAGCAAATTCGGCATATTTCAAGATGATATTCAAATATCAATGTCGGTGAATATGATGGAATCCAAATTGTCAACTTTGTACAACTTCCTACCTAACAATTTTGACAATTATCACACCTACCACACCTAATTGTATCTATAAATGGAGGGCTTGAAGGGTGAGTGAGGGAGTCTTTTGGGAGGAGCTTTTTGGAGAGAGCTTGGGAAAGCTTTGTTGGAATTCTACGTACTTGTAATGTTATTCTCTCTTTAGACATCTTGTATTTTTCATTTTCTTTCATAATATTATCATGTTTCTTCATCCTTCATTTTTCTTTCTTGCCTTGATTATGGAGAACTAATCTCCTAATGCTAAGGTGAAAGGGTGAAACTCTTGGTATGAGAATGATAATTTATCTAACTCTTAATCTTAATGTTTATCTTTGATATTGTATTTACCTTCTTATTTATTTTCTCATAATTATTTCTTAATGGCTGGTTTTATCAGACCGTCGATTTCTTGTTATTTTATTGGCTAGTTTTATCAGACCGCTTATCTCTTGTTATGTTTCTTCTTCGTACCTCTTTTCATTTTAATCTTGTAAACTTTTAATCTTGATACATTGTAGACAATCTTTGGCACAATAAATGCTTGAATCAATCTTGATTTATTATAGAAAATATAATGATTGGCACAATGTATGCTTGAATTTAGTTACAAGTTATCTTTTGCATCTTTGTATTTTTAATCTTGTGAAATGTGAATTTTGATATATTGTAGACAATCTTTGGCACAATAAATGCTTGAATCAATCTTGATTTATTGTAGACAATATAATGATTGGCACAATTTATGCTTAAATCCATCTTACAAAAATTCTTTAATTATTAGAAAGGAGGTAAATATAATTCATGTATAAACAAAGTTGAGATTAAATTAACATATCATCCGATTAGAACTTTATTCATATAAAGATTCTAATTGAGTAATAAAAGAGTTAAATTTATTTTTATTCGATATACCAAGAGTGGATCCCCTAACCTTAGCATGCTTCTTTACTTTGAATACATCTTCATTTAATTTCAGTATATTACGTCTTTGTGTAATTTGTTCAATACTCCTCTCACAAAACAAGACATCGGGAACTAGGTTAGAAGTATTTATTTCGGATCTATATTAGAATTTTCTCTCAATTGGAAATCTCTGTGGGATCGACCTTGCATACCACTAAATCTATACTCCAATAGATTCGTGTACTTGCGAGTTTTAATTAAAACAACAACACCTAATCTTGATTATTATTACACTACTATTTCCTCAAATTATTCTTATTTTTTTCCTCTTGTATTTGGGATCTTTCTTACCCATTTCCTTTGCTTTCGCTAAAATTCTACCTTTCATGGAGGGTTTGGTCATATTTTCATATTTTTTGAGCTATCAGTCTAACTTCTATATCCTAGTCTAAGTCTATGTTTTATTTCTTGCTTGGGCTATCCAATGGGCTTGCTAGAAACTTATGTGAAGTGGAAAAACTCTATATGAAGTGTCCATAGGTGAAAGCCCAATTTATGGGTGGAGATGTTAAATTTAGAAATTTATAACTCTTGAATTAGGAAAAAATTTCCCTAATCCAATCTTCTTAAAATTTTAAGACCTTTACTTACTTCACAAAAATTTATCTTCCTTACCAAAGAATTTTGCCTCTCTTTAGTATGTTATTTCTAATTTTTCTTATTATGTTTTCTCTCTTTACTTGTTCCCTTAATGTTAGAAACATTTTCTATGCATACACATAAGGTGAAGAATTTCTAAGGATTATATTTCCTTAGATATCTAAAAATTGTCTAATAAATTTTATTTCCTTAATTAAATATTTATGTATCTTTAAATGAAATTAGGGATGTTACATTAAATATTTATATCCCTTTATTAATAAATGAAACGAAATTAGGGATGTTACATTACAATCCACAGATAGTTAGGGAGATTAAGAGTAATCTAGTTTTAATTTGCAACCAAGCTGATCAATTGATTTAGAAGGGGAATGATGAGGGAACTTATCAAGATAGTTATAGTCTCTTGTTACATGATGTTTTGAATATGTATAAAATGCCTATGCTTATTTTTCAATGGAATGTTTTACGACAATCGAAGATGCCACTCAGATTAGTTATTTTTATATGGAAAATTCATAAGGATGTATTGCCTTTATGAGGTGTTAAGAAGATACCATCTTAGTAATGAAGAAACTTGTTAGCACTGTTTTGTGAAAAAGGAAGCTAAAGATAATATTTTCTTAACAAGCTCATTTGCCCTAGCTATTTGGTTTGGGCCTAATCTATCTATTAGAACAGAGCATTTAGAATAGCAACATATTGATCATGGGCTGGACATATGGAGAGTTTTCACAGACACAAATCTACCCTTTAGACTCATACTTTGTTGTTTATGATAGCCCTCTATTCCATATGGAATGCAAGAAATAGAACCAATTTTTAGGGATGGAAACAAGACGCACATTGTAACATCCCGTAATTTTTAGATATTTTCCTTAGAAATTCTTCACCTTACATATATGCATAGAAATGTTCTAATATTAATGGAATAGGTAAAGAAAGAAAACCTAAGAGGAAATATTAGAAATAAACATGTTAAAGAAAGGTGAAATTCTTAGGTAAAGAAAGATAAATTTTTGTGAAGTAAGTAAAGGTCTTAAAATTTCAAGAAGATCGGATTAGATTTTTTCCACTTCACATGAATTTTTAGCAAGCCAATAGGATAGGCCAAGGAAGAAATAAAACATAGACTTGGACTAGGATATAGAAATTGGACCGATAGCCCAAAAATCATGAAAATGTGACCAAGCCCATTATGAAAGGAAGAATTTTAACCAAAGTAAGGAAAATGGGCAAGAATGAGCCCAAACCCAAGAGGAAAAATAAAAATAAAAATAAAATTAAAGTGATGAAATATTAGTGTAATCAAGATTAAGTGACATGGCATTAAGACAAAAATTTGACAAGTGGTGTGATTCTACATTCATCATTTTGGCAAGTGGCATAATAATACAAGGCTTTAGGACAAAAACATCTATATCCTACATTCATAACTTTAGCAAGTGGGTAATAATACATAGCATTATGACAAAACATCATTATCCTACACAAATAATTTTAGTTAAGTAAGGAAAATTCAAGGGCTAGAAATTTGCCACTTAAAAAGGCAAATCTATCATACTTGATTAAGACAAAAGAAAAAGGAAATGAATCCCTAAATCAAAGGGATCTTGCCCCATATCTTAAGAACATATCATCATAATTTTCAAAATACAAATCTCCTTTTTCTATGCATATCTTGACTAAGGAAGAGGAAGACAAGAACATAAGTTGTTTGTTTTCCAAAAATTCAACAAAGTGTATCCTAATTGTGATAAGGTAGACCCATGATCATGAAAGGTGAATTATTTGGTGGTCTATATAAGAAAACCCACCCTTACAACATTAGAATTTCGTCCAAGTGAGGGAGAGCAAAAATAGAAGCAAGGTAGTGTGAGGAAAGGAGAGGAAGAAAGGAAGAAAGAGGAAGGAGAAGTCTAGGAGACTAAGTGCTCCAGGTAAGTTTAACAATATTTCTTTTTGAAGAAAATCTTTGAAACTCATAATATTTATATGAGATTTTGATCTTAGAACTTTGATGATTGGTCATGGATGTTGCTATATCATGTTACATATTGATCTTGCATGTGATGTATGTTTGAATACTTAGGTTGGTGTAGATAGTTCTGCATGGGTATGGCTTTGGTTGACAGAATTTTAAGTTTCGGTATTTTAATTTCTGGGAACAATCTATAAGGAATTAAAATAAATGGTTAACATAAGAATTAAAGATATATGTGTCGCGGATTTTTACCCACTGGAATCATTCCATTTGGAGTCCATATAAGGTAGATATGGTCTGATTAGTAGTCAAAGGTCAGAAAATGAATCATCAGGGAAGAATATGTTAGGATAGCTTCGGTAATTTAATTTCTGGGAATTATTGGTAGGGAATTAAAATAAATGGTTAACATAAGAATTAAAGATATGTGTGATGGATTTTTAGCCACTGAAATCATTCAATTTGGAGTCACCATGTGGTAGATATGGTCCGATTAGTAAGCCAAGGTCAGAAAATGGTTCATCAGGGAAGATTATGTTAGGACAGCTGTAGTATTTTAATTTCTGGGAATTATCTGTATGGAACTAAAATAAATGGTTAACATGAAAGTTATATATCTATGTCTCATGGAAATATACCCACTGGAATTATACAATTTGGAGTTCATATGAGGTAGATATGATCCGATTAGTTAGCAGAGGTCAGAAAATGTTTATTCAGGGAAGAGTATGTTATTAATGCTTTAGTTTTTGAATTTCTGGGAATATTCTGTAGGGAATTAAAATAGCGTACCAACATAACAATTATATATATATGGCTCATGGATTTTTACCAACTGGAATAACTCAATTTGGAGTTCCAATTTGGGAGATATGGTCTAATTAGTCAGTAAAGGTCAGAACCTATCCGAGAGGAACTATCCTGTACTTTGAGGGAGTAATATCACCTTCGTTTCTTAATTTTTCGCTACAATGTTCAACATAATAGTTTTAGATAATTGTTTTATCTTGAAATGGACACTAAGATCACCTACATCAGAGTTAAATTGAGGGAGTTATGCTCTGATTAGTAAGAGAAGGTTAGATAGGATGAAAACCTGCATCAAGAAAAATAAAGGAATAAAATTAGTATTTAAAAAAGAAGATGAATCTTAATAAATGACTAGTATAGCCATAACCATTGCCATTGTATGAACTTCTTACCATCTTAAGTGTGAAATTTTGACATGGAAATATTTTATAAAGTGATATTTGAAATTGTTATGTTCATGGCATGATTACCAATGATTTATGGTAATAGTTATATTTTGATGAACATACTTGTTATTGAAAGCATATTTTTGGCTATCATTATGAAAAGAAAAGAAATGAGCACGGTCACATGGCAATCCGTGTGGTGCACCAGTAGGGGACGCCCTACCAACGGTTATGATCATGATAATGAGAAAAGAAAGAGAAAGTGGGCCATGTCGGACGGAGCGAGAAAAGCCCGTACCGGAGAGTAGAGGATACTCACCCTGACCGGGGTAGCTTGAAATGAGAATAAGTTGATGGCCATCATATGATATTTTGAAAATAGTTAATCCTGTCATACATATCATTACAGTATGATTCTTATGTGCATAGATATAATGCATTCATGTGACCAAAGATATTTTCTGTAGTTTATACAGCTGAACATGACGTGATGAGCTTTACTGATGATAATTTATTGTTGAACTTACTGAGATTTAATTCTCACTATATTTCCATATCATGTTCAGAAAATTAATTATGCAGCTTTTGTTGCTAAGGCTCTGGCTTTTAGTGCACATTGGATCGAGTTACTTTATGTTGGGCAGATTTCAGAATCAAATAAGTTGTTTGTGGTCGAGTTGGCTCAAATCCCGGTGAAGGTGCAACCACCCGCACCTGTATCTCCGGAATTGGTCAACCAAAATAAACAAGATGTAAATATCTGTGTTTGATATGTTATACGTTTGTTTTGATTAATGACATGTATGTGAACTCAATATTGTATAATAATAAAGGAAAAAAAAAGAGGTTGTTACATAATTGGTATCAGAGCAGGTCGATCCTAGATGGCCAGTGGGTGGATGGTTATCTGAATCGATCTTATAGTGTCTTGAGTATGTTGTGGTTGTGCTGTGTAGGGAATCAGTGACTCATATAGGTAAGAAATTACTAGTGTTTCTTATCTATATGCCGAGGTGGTGTTATGACTGCTGTTAAATATTGTTTTGAAACTAACTATTGGGCTTGATCACCTCAATAGTAGCATAAATTTATTTTTTTTCCACAGTAGGAAATGGCACCACCAAGGCGGAATCCGGCAAACAATGCGGAGAAAATCTTGCACAACCTTGCCACAGCAATTCGAGAATTTGGTATTGATTTACTCCTTAGAACCCAACTAGTATCTATATCCCTATATAGAATGATATCGATTGAATTTTAAAAAAAATTGTGATTTGTGAAAAGTGCATGTCTAAGGAAAGCTCTGGCAAGGAAAGACTTGGTACTTAAGCGTGTCCATTAGTGACCCACCTCTCTTTCCTGGGAACTTTTCTGGTGCGCTGTTTACAAACTACAATTACTATCCAGTTACCGAGATATTAGTGTGGAATTTTAACATGGAATTTACCCTAGTACTCATATAAAATTTCCAAGAAGTTTTGAAAGTGCCGGTTTTATTTGAAAAATCTTAGTATGCTCCGTGGTTGCAGTATTTCCACATCAGAAAAGAATTATTCTAGTTACTGGAAAAAAAAAATTTACAAGACTTGTTAGACAAGGGATTTAAATGCCCTAGTACTTTTATTTGGAGTGCTCTAGTTCTATTTGTGAAAAAGAAAGATGGATCACTATGACTATGCATAGATTGTAGACAGTTGAATAAGGTAACAATGTAGAATAGAAACCCATTAGCTCGTATAGATTACCTGTTTGACCAGTTATAAGGTGTTCAATATTTTTCCACAAATAGATTTGGGATATGATAACATTAATTAAGGATAAGAGAAGAGGATGTAGGACTTTTTATGGGCATTATGAGTTCTTGGTGATGCATTTAATTGACAAACCTTTAGCTGCATTCATAAATTTAATGAATAGTAATTAGGTCATCCTTGGAACAATTTGTTATTATATATATGGTTGATATACTAGAATATTTCAAAAGTTCAGAGGATCATAAGCAACATTCAAAGATAGTTTTACCAACTCTAAAGGAGTATGGTTGGTAAATATGGTATACAAGTAGAGTCTAAGAAAGTAAAAGTAGTACAATAATAGCTACGTTTTACTACATTTAAAGATGAAGATCCAAATCCAATTTACGCTTCCTGCGGTTATCTGCCGTCCATTCTACTGGAGTAATAGTTAGATCAGGTACATGAACATAGGCTTGTAAAGCATCAATCAACTCCTCAACATTTGAAGCTGAGATGAGAATTTGTCGTGCTGAGTGTGAGATAAACCTCTGTTCCACAGCTTGATCTAGAAAAGATAACAAACCATCAAAGAAGTGATTAACATTTAACAAACCTATCGGTTTGTGATGCATATTTAGTTGTGCCCAAGAGACTATTTGGAAAATCTCCTCTAAAGTACCAAAACCACCTGGTAAGGCAATGAAGGCGTCAGCATTGCTCATCATTCTAGCCATGCGTTCATGCATGGAAACTACCCTATATTCTTCCCCAATTGTCTTCCCTATATTGCTGGATGTAGCTAGAGCTGTAGGAATAATACCTAGAACTTGGCATCCCCCTGCATGTGCAGCTGTAGCCACACACCCCATTAACCCACAGTTACCTCCACCATACACTAAATGAATTTTTCTCCTAGCCAGCACCATACACTAAATGAATTTTTCTCCTAGCCAGCACCATACCCAGATTTTGTGCTGCTTTAACATACTCCTCATCTTTTCCAGGACTGGAACCACAAAAGACACAGATATTTCGAAACTGACGGAATGTTGTTCCCTCCATAATTTCTATCACCTTAACTTTGAGAATAGACAAAGATACTAATGTAAGTATTTATAGAACTCAGAGAAAGGCATATTTATAATAGCTATGCGAATAGGCCGGATATTATTAGAACAACTATGTAAGTGATTGGTGGATATCAACTAAATTAAAGGTAAATAAAAAAAATAAAATAAAAAATTTCAAAAATGACGGCAAGCATGTATATGTACAGTAGTATGACTGTGACCCATATTAAGCACATAAAGAGTATAAGATAAGATATCACCAGAAATCCGTCTTTATCTTGTTGTCTTTGATGAAGCATTGATGTTTTGATTCTTGTAGAAAAGTTCTAGGTGATAGCCGTCAAAAAAAAAAGTAAAAAATAAAAAAATAAAAAATGCAATTAAATGATTTATTTTGTATTCTCAATGTTTTCGCCAGTCGACTATCAGTATTATTAAGTCGACTAGCTATTTTGAGAAATTTTAATTTGGACTGGTTAATTTACAGTTGATTAATTACATCTATTTTGAAGCAATCAACTGCATCCTACCAGTTAACTACATATTCTTTGATTTTCACAGACTTTTATAAGCTCAGAAATGTTTCTTTTTCCATGTGATATCTTTCCACCGAATACCAATAGATTTAAAGTAGATTCTGACACATATATTCAAAATTTGCGGCCACTGATTTTTGTTGAAATCATAGATAGATTTTGTTTACAGATTTTCAAGAATTGCGGCCACCGATTTTAATATTTTTCAATGCTTTGTCAAAACTTTTGACTTTCGCTTTTGGAACCATTCTCTATTATGCTTTTCGTCTGTTTCACTCATTAACGGTTGGCATTAAATGCAAGGTTATTTTCCCTCATTACAATTAAAGATAATTTCTTCCTTTGAAACTTGGTTGTTTTGGTGTCTAAATTATTAATAGGTTAAAATAATGAAAGGTTTGAAAATAATGGACGGATGATGGTCTTATGGTGTTTTGACGAATGTAATCAAGAGAATTAGTGGTGTTGAAGTTCTCGAGGAATAAAATATAGGAAGTAGGATTTAAGTTAGTCTTTGAACTCTTAATTTGGAAATATAGAGAATATTCTGAGAACCATGTCCGGAAATAATGTAGGTTATCAAGATATTTATGTTAAAGGATTATATCATGCTAAATTGAGTTTAGTATCTAGGATGTGAATTATGTTGGAATTGAGAATTCATGTATGAGTAATTGTTAGGAAAAAAAAAACACAAATCTTCTTCAAATGATTGGGTGAATTAAATGGGATTGGCATAAGCTAGAATGAGGTGCTTTTGGATAGGATAGAAGAAATAATTGAAATTTTTGACAATGAGTTTAATGGTGTTAATAAGCTTGTATAGAATTACTGTGATGAGGTAAGTTGGAATTATTAGACATGTGTCAATGGTACATAAACGTTATTAAAGGTTTGAAGGATTTATTGCTATGTATGTTTAACATATTGATTAAAAGGATTTGAGGATAAAAATAGATGATAGATTAAGATGATGATATTCAGGGGATGATGTTGATATATGAAAAAAAAAAAAAATTTTGACTTGATAGAAGTTTGGAATAAGAAAAGATAGTTACACAATATGAAGGTGTATATGTTCCTTTATATGTGTGTTTTCTAATATCGACCCATAGATATATTCATACGGGTGGAAGAACTTATGATTGAAAGAAATCCTTATGGTTAAGTTATATGGCAAAATCACTCAAGTGAATAGACATATTAAAAAGTAAAGATGTCATACAGAAAAGATATCTCTAATTATTTAGGTAATAAGCTTGGTAACTCTGAATAATGCCTTAATTTCATTCCCTACATGTGGTAGGATGGATTGAAATTCGGGGACCGAATTTCTTAAAGGGGGGAAGAATGTAACATCCCGTAATTTTTAGATATTTTCCTTAGAAATTCTTCACCTTACATATATGCATAGAAATGTTCTAATATTAATGGAATAGGTAAAGAAAGAAAACCTAAGAGGAAATATTAGAAATAAACATGTTAAAGAAAGGTGAAATTCTTAGGTAAAGAAAGATAAATTTTTGTGAAGTAAGTAAAGGTCTTAAAATTTCAAGAAGATCGGATTAGATTTTTTCCACTTCACATGAATTTTTAGCAAGCCAATAGGATAGGCCAAGGAAGAAATAAAACATAGACTTGGACTAGGATATAGAAATTGGACCGATAGCCCAAAAATCATGAAAATGTGACCAAGCCCATTATGAAAGGAAGAATTTTAACCAAAGTAAGGAAAATGGGAAAGAATGAGCCCAAACCCAAGAGGAAAAATAAAAATAAAAATAAAATTAAAGTGATGAAATATTAGTGTAATCAAGATTAAGTGACATGGCATTAAGACAAAAATTTGACAAGTGGTGTGATTCTACATTCATCATTTTGACAAGTGGCATAATAATACAAGGCTTTAGGACAAAAACATCTATATCCTACATTCATAACTTTAGCAAGTGGGTAATAATACATAGCATTATGACAAAACATCGTTATCCTACACAAATAATTTTAGTTAAGTAAGGAAAATTCAAGGGCTAGAAATTTGCCACTTAAAAAGGCAAATCTATCATACTTGATTAAGACAAAAGAAAAAGGAAATGAATCCCTAAATCAAAGGGATCTTGCCCCATATCTTAAGAACATATCATCATAATTTTCAAAATACAAATCTCCTTTTTCTATGCATATCTTGACTAAGGAAGAGGAAGACAAGAACATAAGTTGTTTGTTTTCCAAAAATTCAACAAAGTGTATCCTAATTGTGATAAGGTAGACCCATGATCATGAAAGGTGAATTATTTGGTGGTCTATATAAGAAAACCCACCCTTACAACATTAGAATTTCGTCCAAGTGAGGGAGAGCAAAAATAGAAGCAAGGTAGTGTGAGGAAAGGAGAGGAAGAAAGGAAGAAAGAGGAAGGAGAAGTCTAGGAGACTAAGTGCTCCAGGTAAGTTTAACAATATTTCTTTTTGAAGAAAATCTTTGAAACTCATAATATTTATATGAGATTTTGATCTTAGAACTTTGATGATTGGTCATGGATGTTGCTATATCATGTTACATATTGATCTTGCATGTGATGTATGTTTGAATACTTAGGTTGGTGTAGATAGTTCTGCATGGGTATGGCTTTGGTTGACAGAATTTTAAGTTTCGGTATTTTAATTTCTGGGAACAATCTATAAGGAATTAAAATAAATGGTTAACATAAGAATTAAAGATATATGTGTCGCGGATTTTTACCCACTGGAATCATTCCATTTGGAGTCCATATAAGGTAGATATGGTCTGATTAGTAGTCAAAGGTCAGAAAATGAATCATCAGGGAAGAATATGTTAGGATAGCTTCGGTAATTTAATTTCTGGGAATTATTGGTAGGGAATTAAAATAAATGGTTAACATAAGAATTAAAGATATGTGTGTCATGGATTTTTAGCCACTGAAATCATTCAATTTGGAGTCACCATGTGGTAGATATGGTCCGATTAGTAAGCCAAGGTCAGAAAATGGTTCATCAGGGAAGATTATGTTAGGACAGCTGTAGTATTTTAATTTCTGGGAATTATCTGTATGGAATTAAAATAAATGGTTAACATGAAAGTTATATATCTATGTCTCATGGAAATATACCCACTGGAATTATACAATTTGGAGTTCATATGAGGTAGATATGATCCGATTAGTTAGCAGAGGTCAAAAAATGTTTATTCAGGGAAGAGTATGTTATTAATGCTTTAGTTTTTGAATTTCTGGGAATATTCTGTAGGGAATTAAAATAGCGTACCAACATAACAATTATATATATATGGCTCATGGATTTTTACCAACTGGAATAACTCAATTTGGAGTTCCAATTTGGGAGATATGGTCTAATTAGTCAGTAAAGGTCAGAACCTATCCGAGAGGAACTATCCTGTACTTTGAGGGAGTAATATCACCTTCGTTTCTTAATTTTTCGCTACAATGTTCAACATAATAGTTTTAGATAATTGTTTTATCTTGAAATGGACACTAAGATCACCTACATCAGAGTTAAATTGAGGGAGTTATGCTCTGATTCGTAATAGAAGGTTAGATAGGATGAAAACCTGCATCAAGAAAAATAAAGGAATAAAATTAGTATTTAAAAAAGAAGATGAATCTTAATAAATGACTAGTATAGCCATAACCATTGCCATTGTATGAACTTCTTACCATCTTAAGTGTGAAATTTTGACATGGAAATATTTTATAAAGTGATATTTGAAATGGTTATGTTCATGGCATGATTACCAATGATTTATGGTAATAGTTATATTTTGATGAACATACTTGTTATTGAAAGCATATTTTTGGCTATCATTATGAAAAGAAAAGAAATGAGCACGGTCACATGGCAATCCGTGTGGTGCACCAGTAGGGGACGCCCTACCAACGGTTATGATCATGATAATGAGAAAAGAAAGAGAAAGTGGGCCATGTCGGACGGAGCGAGAAAAGCCCGTACCGGAGAGTAGAGGATACTCACCCTGACCGGGGTAGCTTGAAATGAGAATAAGTTGATGGCCATCATATGATATTTTGAAAATAGTTAATCCTGTCATACATATCATTACAGTATGATTCTTATGTGCATAGATATAATGCATTCATGTGACCAAAGATATTTTCTGTAGTTTATACAGCTGAACATGACGTGATGAGCTTTACTGATGATAATTTATTGTTGAACTTACTGAGATTTAATTCTCACTATATTTCCATATCATGTTCAGAAAATTAATTATGCAGCTTTTGTTGCTAAGGCTCTGGCTTTTAGTGCACATTGGATCGAGTTACTTTATGTTGGGCAGATTTCAGAATCAAATAAGTTGTTTGTGGTCGAGTTGGCTCAGATCCCGGTGAAGGTGCAACCACCCGCACCTGTATCTCCGGAATTGGTCAACCAAAATAAACAAGATGTAAATATCTGTGTTTGATATGTTATACGTTTGTTTTGATTAATGACATGTATGTGAACTCAATATTGTATAATAATAAAGGAAAAAAAAAGAGGTTGTTACACACATGATACTATTCAGCAAGTCAAATGCCTAGGGCATGATTATGTGATAGCCATAGAAAGTGAACAACGGATAAATTTCAAGGTTAAAAGATAACATAATAGAGAAATCCAAATATCATGCATCTTTTTGGCAACTAAAGGAACAAGAAGAAGAGGAAAAGAATTCATATTTGTGGCTTATCCACTGAGCAGTGGAGAACCTCGAGAGTTTTTTTTCCTGAATCAATGAAGGACTAAAGCTTAATCCCTCTTAGTGTTGGAAGGCCTGTGAAGTGTGTCCACTGATCCTTAAGTTTCTGGTTACTGATTCGGTTACTGGTTCAGACTATTTTGACAAAAAGGCATATTCAAAATTTTGCGAGTTATTGTGCTTATAACTCCCAAAGTGTTAGTGTTGGTTTGTATACTGTGACTTTGTAACTTCCTTTTTCTTAATTAAAAAAGGGATAATTTGGCAGGCATTTAAATACATGATGTTAACAACTTAAACAAATCATGCCCACATGGATCCCTCCAATCCATATTACAAGTGGCTCATGAGTATCATAAAAAATAAATTCTATCTAGACCGACCTTAATTATGTCATCTGTCATAAGATTTATTGTCCATTAATTTTCAATTTTCAAAATTGCTTTTGAAATTGGGTAGGGTAATCAAGTAAAAACTCTCAAGGGACTAACCTTAGCACCATCTTTTATGTGCTTTTTTCTTTTATGCAACAATTTTCAACTTAATTATACTTAGAATTTAAGCACCACCCTTCCACCATATCATACCTTTTAGTCTTTTCTGAGAAGTTGTATCTGATGCTAACAGTTCTTAATGGATAAATTTCCATTATTGCATAGTAGTGATGAATTATTGTATAAACATAGAGCCATAGATATTAGATAATACAATAATGCACAAACATGCAACCCATCAACTTATGACATGGACACTGAATAACCTCTTATATTACAAAAAGTGCTCATTCATCAATGCATATCATACACCACATGCATACAATAGAAGCACTTCCTAATAATCGTTCCAATTTCTGCTCATGTAAGCCCAGCCACTAAGAGTATTTCTCTTTTAAAGATGTATATTTTTACAAGTCAACATAAACTTAATAAGCTATAGGCTTCCAATCACCACAACCTTTATGACAACAAAGTTTATAAATAATAACTTCCAGCATCAATAAAATTAGCTCAATTTAAACTTTTAGCAGGAAGAAGAAAGCTTGTGACTGTCCCAGTTTAAGTTGATCAAGACAAAGGCTTTTAAGGTCAAAACTCAAAAGTAACATAAACTAAGCAATTACATGCAAGGTCATCAAAAAGGGCTTACAAATCCAAATTCAGGTATTGAAACTTGCTATGAATGATCATAGTTATCCCACCCCCTCCAAAATCAGAGAGTTTGCAAAGAATAGGGAAGTCAGGAACCAGCATAAGGAATAGAAAAGAGAGAAACAAACTATATTGGACAGAATTTCATATTTCGACAACTAAGCAACATTGATATTAGAATAAGCAGAGCTTCCCCCAAAAGTTTATTCTAAAGAACAAAATGCATCGTTACAGAGTGTTCTTTCTCCTTGGACAGAATGAGTATTATCAAGAAGTTCGCACTGGATAATGTAATCTTATAAAAAAATACAATGTGTGCTTAGAATGGTTAGAATAAGGTTGATAGCTAGACTGAAATAAGTGTGCTTCGAATGGTTACAATATGAGCTAGACTTATACTAGTTGTATTGAAAATATACTTGACGTAATTTATAATTAAAAATAAACATATAGGAAGCCTGACTAAATAAGTCAATTATCCCATTTAGTCTTTCTACGTGGTATCAAAGCAAGGTTTGAGATAAGATGGATATTCTAATAGTTTATAGTTTTTAGAGTTAAAGCTCTAACCGATTCTCCAAGGAAGCTCCCTCCTTTTATATGGCCTAGATCGGGTATTCTTATTTAGCTATTTTTTGGCAATTTATATGTTTTCAGGTGATCAAATTTTTTCCAGCAGGTTCATTTTAGATCAAAAGTACTAAAAATAGAATTCAAAACCCTCTAAATGACCCATCCCTGTTGATAAAAGCTTGAAAGTATTCCCTATGGGCTTTCACATGCCACCACTATGCTGCTACTCCATTACCACGCATTAGAGAGTGGTGACGCATGAAAAACTGGTGATCACACTAGTAGACCCAAAGCATGCCAACGTATCTTCCTAGACCCATTCTTAGTCTTGGTTTGTCTTGAGTCTTCATTTTTTGTAATGTTATGGTTTCGCCCTTGCCTATTTTGGTGTGGATCTTATATTTTTCAACAAAAACAGTACCTTTTGGTGTGTATTGACATGGGTTTCTGTTGTTTTTCTCTTTGTTCTCTTTACCTGGTCTTATTTGTTGTTGGAAGAAGAAAATTTGAAGACTTAGTGTTATCATTTGTGGTGTGCAATTTGATTGAGGTTTCTGTAATTTTTTTGGTTTTGTTCAAGTCTTATTGAACTTTTTGAATCTTACTGAGGTCTTAGAAAATTGAAGAATTCAACACACTAATGTTGTTGGGTGCCCTTGTGAACAGCTCACATAGTGGAGACCAATAAGGAGAAGGTTAAGGGGACTACTCAAGAGTAGTTAAAATACTCTTTTTTGGTTTTTTCAACCTTATTCTCTTAGGAGTATGTTGAAGAATTTTGAACTATCTCCCTACTAGCAAATTGTTATAGAAACTACTAGTTGCTAAAGTTCTTGAATTAGTGTGGTGTGGATTTTAATTGAGTTTTCTTCCTAACAATATTATCTTCAGCTTAAGGGAAAGTGTCAGAAGAAGGTTGACAACTAGGTTAAAACAAGTGTATAAATGACTAGTGGGCTAAAGTTTGTACTAGTTTATACATGTACCTAACCTAATGTATAATTATAATAGTAAACCACCATTTTAGTCTCTTAAAGATAGCGGTAGCATTAGTTTATCCCTTCAAAGATAATTGCCATAATTTTAGTCCTAACTTTTTAAGAAGTGTAAATTACATATTATCCTTGTATTGTTTAACCCAAGATCAGTTTGTCCCCTTGTAGTTTAAAGTGTCATTTAACCCCCTTTTGATTTTTTATGTAATTATTTAGCCACGCTATGGTATTTTTCATCTAAATTTTAACATGGTCATGTAAACGTAGAAAGGATAAATAATTTTATTGCTTGAAACATTCTTCACTTATGCCGTAGACAATTTTATAGTCTTTTAAAGTCATTGTCAGGAATCATGATCAAGATGACATATGGTAATTGAATTGGTTAGCTTAATCCTAATAATAGCCTCATAACATTATGAAATTGTACAAATTATAAGTGAAATAGATTATTAAAAATGAAATTATTTATTATTTAACATTCAAGTGACTATTTCTATTAAAATTTAGATGGAGTGATTACATAACAAACTACAAGAGGGTTAAATGACACTTATAATTTACTCTTTTAAAAAATATATCATCTTATTCTCCAATGTCAAGGCTATTGAAAAGATGTCAACGAAGGTGCTCATGTAGACTAACACTGTCAAACATGGAATGCCTATTGTTGATGTGACCTATTAAGACCTAGTTGGAAGAAAAATGCATTGTTTTTAAATACAACAACTATATGTTTCCCAACTAGGAGGGGTGTTGTGTATGTTTTATAATTAACTACAAGTGCACGGCATAGCTGTAGCTAGTTCGGCAAGTACGGGTCGTAACCCACAGAGAACAATGTCAACTACTAGAATTATACGAAATATACTATCTAAATCGATGTAATGCGATAGAAAGTTTGTCACAATTAAACTAATAAGTAATTCAATTAATAAAAGCCTAGGGTTAGGGTTCAACACACTTATGATATTCAACATTCAACATGTACCTCTAATTGCAATTATATAGGTAATTGGGGATGGTTTAGCCTTAATTAACTAGCACCCTCTTTCAAGCATTACTAATCGTACCTAGGTTAATCCAATTGCATACTTTCGTGGTTCTTAATTTAACTTAGGTCCATTAAGTTCTATGCCAACCATGGAATACAAGTAATTGATTTTCTCGTGCTCACTAATTGATTCATTCCTAGAGAACCTTAAACTACTTTCATAATTAAGATATCCCTAATTCACTCTTAGGTTCTGATATTAATTTTCATCTTTCAGTCCATCAATTAATATCCTAAGACGTGATAAAACGTTGGCTAGACATTCATCAACTCATATAATCAGTGCATAATAGTCAATCCTAATTAATCATGGATAATACAATTAGAGTTCAGTTCAGCATCATCATACCATAAGTGGGTTTACCAAAACCCTAGATCAAATTTACTCAAGCATAATAAAATCAGAAACCAAAATCATATTCATTAAGTAAACCATTAAAGTTCAATACAATCTAAAAGAAAGGAGTAGAAGAAGAAGAAAGTGCAGAATAGAAAGATATAACCTAGTTTGTAGAATGTAATAGAGATACCATGTTGAATCAATCTCAAATCCAACCTAAGAACATGAAAGTAAACATTAATTCTCTCTAAACCTAATCTAATGGTGTTTCATAAGCCTAAAATTGAGTAAAAGTGAATATGAATAAGCCTGGTTGTCTTCCTCTTCGTTTTCCCCATGTATATACAACATCTTGACTGTTCAAAACCCTAAAAATCATGTGTGTATGGACATGAAGCACGGCCGTGCTTCCTGACACGAGCTGACCGTGTTTCGGGTTGAAAATCTGGGAAATTCTCTACTTCTCACATAGAGAATGGCCTGGACATGCTTCAGTTACACCAAGCACGGCTTGGCTGTGTTTAAGGCTGTCAAGATTAGAATTTGCCAATTTTTGGTGTATTGCCTCCTTGCTTCCTCTTTAACTTGTTCCAAGTCCTCACAACTCTTTACATGAATGTTTTTCATTGCTTCTTAGCCCCTTTTACTCACCTATAAGTATTAAACCAACCAAAGCAGTACCCAGAGCAAAGCATAATCAAAAGAAGGGGAATAATCACAAGTTTACTTTAAATTAGGGGATAAAATATAATCATTAAGCACTCAAATTTCCCCTTTATCATGGGGTCAACCACAAGGATCAAATGACGCCACAGTGATCTATTATAAATGAATTTAATAGAGAGATTATTAATTGTTAAATCTTTCTTAATGATTTCAACTATTATTTTCTTTAGCCTCCCTCTACCTTTAACTATCGGGCTACTGTCCATTTAATCTACATTTTGCACTAAAGTTTCTACAGATCTTCTCCATATATGGCAAAATCACCTTAAGCGAGATTCCACTATCTTCTACACAATAAATGCTACCACAACACTCTCTTTAGTGCACTCATTCTTAATCATATTTCTTCTAATGTGTCTACACATCCAATGCAATATTCACATTTCTGCGACATTGAGTTTATCTTCAACTTGTCTTTTAATTGCCTAACATTCGGTACTATATAATATTACAGGTTTTATAGTTGTATGGAAGAATTTTTCCTTAATTTTGAAAGGCACTTTTTTATTATAAATGACACCCAAATCTTTCCTCCATTTCATTTATCCCGCTTGAATCCTATGATTTACGTCCTCTTTTACTTCTTTGACATTTTGTATAATGGACTCAAGATATTTAAAACTTATGACTTGTTTTATAAGATGATCTTTAAGTTTTATTTCTAAATTCATATTTTTCATCTTTTACTAAAATTATATTTCATATATTCTATTTCATTTCTAATTATACAAAAGCCATGTGTTTCTAAAGCTTGCCCTCTATGACTATAACTTCATATTTGTTTCCTTTTTCGAATCACTAACTAGTACTATATCATTTGCAAAATTCATAGCTCGAGGCCTTAATTCTTGGGTATGTTTAATAACTACATCCAAACTCAAGTTAAAAAGATATAAATTCATATATGAACTTTAATATAGTAATATAGTTGTGAAAAAAATAATGTGTCCCTATTCTATGTTATCACGTAAGTCATGATCCTATCGTACATATATTTAATTGTTTGAATATGAGTAATATGTACTTTTTCTTCTTTAAAGCCTTCCATAAAACCTCTCTCAACACTCTATCATACATCTTTTTCAAACAGATAAAAACCACATGTAAATCTTTTAAATTTCTTTGATATCTCTCTATCGATCTTCGCAGTAAGTAAATTGCTTCCACGGTTGACTTTCCTGGCATGGAACCAAATTGATTCTATGTAACTTGAGTCTCCTGTATTAATCTCTGTTCAATAACCTTCTCCCATAACTTCACAATATGGCTTATGAGCTTAATCCCCCTATAGATAACACAATTCTATTTGTCCCCCTTATTTTTATAGAAAGGGATTAAATTTATTTGACATTTTCTTAGATCTCATTATTTCATTAAACAACTTAGTGAGCCAAATTATGCCTTTCTTGCCTAGACCTCATTAGGTATATTATCAGGTCTTACTACTTTGCCATTATCCATTCTCTTCAAAACTTTTTCTGCTTCAAAATCCTAAATTTTATGATAAAAAGATATAATTTCAGTCCTCCTCTACAATATTTAATCTATTAGAGTAACAGCAAAACTCATTCTTCGTTTAAAAGACCTTAAAAGTAACTTTTCCATCATGCTTGGATATCTTGCTCCCTTATCAGAACATTACTCTCTTTATCTTTAATACATTTCACTTGGTCTAGGTCTCTTGTCTTTCTTTCCCTACCTTTCATAATCCTAAAAAATTTTCTTTCACTATCTTTAATTCTTACAAAAGCTCTAGATCTCGCTTCACTCACAGCTTTCTTAGTATCTTTCTTAACAACTTTATATTTGTTCTTACTTTCATTATCTTTACATAAGTGCCACGCTTTATAACACCCACTTTTAACCTTAATCCTATCTTATACTTTTGTATTCCACCACCAAGAGTCTTTACCTTTTGATCTAACAGCTCTTGATTTTTCAAGTGTCTCTTTTACTATTTTTCTAATCCCTTTTGGTCTAAACCTATATATCGTTAGCAATTCCTTGCACTTCCCAAAAACCCCTCTTCCCCTACCGTTCTTTGAAAACTACTTTGTTGTTCATCCTTCAAAAGCCATCTTCTAACTCTCATAACTTTTTTTAACTCTTTCTTACTACTCTTCTCTTAACTTGTATGTTCATAACTAAAAATTTATGTTGAGTAGCCAAACTCTCTCCAAATATGACTTTGTAATCATTGAAATAATTTTAATCTAATTTCCTTACCAAGAAGAAATATATTTGAGAGCTTGCTCTTCTACTCTTGTACGCGATAAGATGTTCTATCCATTTCTTAAAACAAGTGTTTGCTATAGTAAAATTAAAGGCTAAAGAAAATTCAAGATAGTTTTACCCTCTTCATTTGCTTCCCCAAACCCAACATAGATATTCTCGTATTCTTTAGATTCACTCCCTACATGCCCATTTAGATCCCTTCTTAGGAAAAAATTTTCTCTCAAAGGTATTTCCTAAACCAAACCTTATATTCTCCCAAAATTTATCTTGTGATGCATCTCTAATCCTATTTATGGTGCATAAACACTAATCACGTTAAAATTGTCCTGCCAGCTCTACTACTAGCTTTTAAAATTATAATCTTATCTCTTAATCTTTTTACATCTACCACGTTGTCTCGCCACTCCTTATTGACTATTTTTCCTATCCCATTGCTAGTTCTTGTGTTACCAATATACCAAAGTTTAAAACCTAAAGTATCTAATTCTTTTACCTTTTTTCCTACCCACTTAGTTTCTTGTAGGCACATGATGTTATCCTTTTAATCATGGTATCTGTAACAACTTTTTTTTCTTTTATTTATTATTATACAATATAAAGTTCACATACACATCATTAATCAAAACATACGTACAACATTTCAAACACATAAATAGCTACATCTTATTTATTCTGGTTGACCAATTCCGGAGATTCGGGTCCGGGTGGTTGCACCTTCATTGGGATCTGTGCCAACTCGCTCACAAACATTTTATTTAGGATCCGCCCATCATAGAATAACTCGATCCAACGTGCACTAATAGCCAGAGCTATAGAAAATATGCATAACTAATTTTCTGAACATGATATGGAAATATAGTGAGAATTAAATCCCAGTAAGTTTAACAATAAATCATCATCAATATAGCTCATCACGTCATGTTCAACTATATAAACTATAGAAAATATCTTTGGTCACATGAATGCATTATATCTATGCATATAAGAATCATACAGTGATGATATGTATGACATGATTAACTATTTTCAGAATATCATATGATGGCCATCAACTTATTCTCATTTCAAGCTACCCCGGTCAAGGTGAGTATCCTCTACTCTCCGGTACGAGCTTTTCTCGCTCCGTCAGACATGGCACACTTTCTCTTTCTTTTCTCATAATCATAATCATAACCGTTGGTAGGGCGTCCCCTACTGGTGCACCACACGGATTGCCATGTGATCGTGCTCATTTCTTTTCTTTTCACAATGATAGCCAAAAATATGCTTTCAATAACAAGTATTCTGATCTCCACCTATTAATTGGACCATATCTACCTCATATGGACTCCAACTTGAGTGATTCCAGTGGCTAAAAATCCGTGACACACATATCTATAATTATTATGTTAACCATGTTTTTTAATTCCATACAAATAAGTCCCAAAAATTAAAATACAGAAGCTATCCTAACATATTCTTCCCTGATGAACCATTTTCTGACCTTTGACTACTAATCAGCTCATATCTTCCTCATATGAACTCCAAATTGAATGATTCCAGTGGCTAAAAATCCATGACACACATAGCTATAATTATTATGTTAACCATTTATTTTAATACCACACAGATAATTCCCAGAAATTAAAATACAGAAGCTATCCGAACATATTCTTCCCTGATGAACTATTTTCTAACATTTGACTACTAATCAGACCATATCTACCTCATATGGACTACAAATTGAATGATTCGAATGGATAAAAATCCGTGACACATATATCTTTAATTCTTATATTAACCATTTATTTTAATTCCCTATGGATAATTCCCAGAAATTAAAACACAGAAGCTATCCTAACATATTCTTTCCTGATGAACCAGCTTCTGACCTTTGCTTACTAATCAGACCATATCTACCTCATATAGACTCTAAATTGAATGATTCCAGTGGCTAACAATCCGTGACAGAAATATCTATAATTCGTATGTTAACCATGTTTTTTAATTTCATACAGATAATTCTCAAAAATTACAATACAGAAGCTATCCTAACATATTCTTCCCTGATGAACCATTTTCTGACCTTTGACTACTAATTAGCTCATATCTTCCTCATATGAACTCTAAATTGAATGATTGCAGTGGATAAAAATCCATGACACACATAGCTATAATTCTTATGTTATCCATTTATTTTAATTCCATACAGATAATTCCCAGAAATTAAAATACTGAAGCTATCGTAACATATTCTTCCCTGATGAACCATTTTCTGACCTTTGACTACTAATCGGAACATATCTACCTCATATGGACTCCAAATTGAATGGTTCTAGTGGCTAAAAATCTGTGACACATATATATTTAATTCTTATGTTAACCATTTATTTTAATTCCCTATAGATAATTCTCAGAAATTAAAACACAGAAGCTATCTTAACAAATTCTTCCCTGATGAACCAGTTTCTAACCTTTGCTTACTAATCGGACCATATCTACCTCATATGGACTCCAAATTGAATGATTCCAGTGGCTAAAAATCCGTGACACATATATCTTTAATTCTTATGTTAACCATTTATTTTAATTCCCTATAGATAATTCCTAGAAATTAAAACGCAGAAGCTAAACATTTTGCCACCCATAGCCATACCTATGCAGAACTTTCTATACCTGTCTAAGTATTCAAACATACATCACATGCAAGATCAATATGTAACATGATATAACAACATCATGACCAATCATCAAAGTTCTAAGATCAAAATCTCATATAAATATTATAAGTTTCAAAAGTTATCTTTAAAAAGAAATATTGTTAAACTTACATGGAGCCCTTAGTCCCCTAGACTTCTCCTTCCTCTTTCTTCCTTTCTTCCTCTCCTTTCCTCACTCTACCTTACTTCTATTTTTCCTCTCCCTCACTTGGACTGAATTCTAATGTTGTAAGGGTGGGTTTTCTTATATAGACCACCAAATAATTCACCTTTCATGATCATGGGTCTACCTTATCACAATTAGGATACACTTTGTTGAATTTTTGGAAAACAAACAACTTATGTTCTTGTCTTCCTCTTCCTTAGTCAAGATATGCATAGGAAAAGGAGATTTGTATTTTGAAAATTATAATGATATGTTCTTTAGATAAGGGACAAGGTCCCTTTGATTTATGGATTCATTTCCATTTTCTTTTGTCTTAAACAAGTATGATAGGTTTGCCTTTTTAGGTGGCAAATTTCTAGCCCTTGAATCTCCATTATTTGGTTGATATTATTTGTGTGGGATAGGAAAGTTTTGTCCTAATGCCATGTATTATCATACCACTTGCTAGAATTATGAGTGTAGGATATAGATGTTTTTGTCCTAAAGCCTTGTATTATCATGCCACTTGCCAAAATTTTGAATGTAGAATCACACCACTTGCTAAATTTTTGTCTTAATGTCATATAACCTACTCTTTATTATTATTACATTATTATATCATCACCTAATTTATTTTATTTTATTTTTCCTCTTGGATTTGGGCTTATTCCTTCCCATTTTCTTTGCTTTAGATAAAATTCTACCTTTCTTGGAGGGCTTGGTCACATTTTCATAATTTTTGGGCTATTGGTCCAATTACTATATCCTAGTCCAAGTCTATGTTTTATTTCTTGCTTAGGTTATCCAATGGGCTTGCTAAAAACTTATGTAAAGTGGAAAAACTCTATATGAAGTGTCCATAGGTAAAAGCCCAATGTATGGGTAAAGATTTTAAACTTAGTAACTCTAGTTCTTGAATTAGGAAAAATTACCCTAATCCAATATTCTTGAAATTTTAAGACCTCTACTTGTTTCTAAAAATTTATCTTCCTTATCCAAGAATTTTGCATCTCTTTAGTATGTTATTTCTAATTTTTTTTCCTATTATGTTTTTCCTTCTTTATTTGTTCTCTTAATGTTAGAAACATTTTCTATGCATATACATAAGGTGAAGAATTTCTAAGGATTATATTTCCTTAGATATCTAAAATATTGTCTAATAAATTTTATTTTCTTAATTAAATTTTTATGTACTCTTATCAATAAAAGAAAGGAAATTAGGGATGTTACAGTATCAACTCTTTCCATTGATGTACCTATAATCATGCCTACATTCCAAGTTCCAAAACAAATCCGACCCTCATGAACTAACTTCTTTACCTACACCCATTCACTAAAGTATGGAAGCCCTTACATAATTTTCATTACACCCGAGCGTTGATGTAGCGGCTCTTACTCTTTAACACTGTACTAGAGCTATACAGGGCACTGCTTCCAAGCAACGACCTAGCTATAACACTATCACTTTGTTGATCCATGCACATATAGGTACGACAATGTCTTATGTTGACTGTCACAAGCCTAATACAACCCTTTTCTTTTATTCGGGCTTAGGGCTGGCTATACAAATATAGATAGAGTTATTGTTTTTAAATACAGTTAGTATAAATTTTTATAAATTAGGATTGACTTTGTCCCCAATTTCATTTAAAAACTATGCATTTTTTTTTCTAACTAGGTTTTAACAGTTCAAATAAATAGTAGATGTTCAATGTTGAACAAAGACTACATAAGCAATTCTATTAATGTTTTCTTAAAAGAGATGATGTCAAGGACTAAAATAATGTATTTTTTTAAAATGTTAAGACTAAAATCATAACAAATATCTGTGAAGGAATAAAATAATGCTACTAGGATCTTCTAAGCACCAAAATGGTAGTTTATTCTGAATATAAATAGACATATATGGAGTCTGACTAAGTAAGTCGGTTATCCCATTTAGTCTTTCTACAATTACTATCAAATTTTGATTGCAAATTAATGGCTTACATTTTCTTTGCTAATTTATATGGTTTTAATTAATAACAAGAGGTATGAATTTACAAGAGAAAAGGGATCGAACTGGGAAAATAAATATTTGCTATAAAATAATTATATATATTAATTTCCCTTTGTCACTCTTGAAGTGTAATTCTTTAATGAGTTTGACATTATGTTAAGTTTTTTCAACCTAATGCTAATAGTTGACTTATTTAGATATTACGTAAAACTCATTTTCATTCTTTGTACAAGGTATATTCCATGTTTAATATATACATCTAGATTCTATTCTCATATACCTATTTTCTTTTTGGTTGATTCTTAGAGTAACTCCTTTATGCATGTCACCAGGTATCTTGACAAACTTTGAACAAATTTTTAATCAAGTGGTCATCCCCTAATGCTTGCTATAGAATTTAATTGTTTAGTAAAAAGCTAGAGATACAGTTTAACATCATGCCTAGAGATATCATCATCAACAAACTAATCACTTCAATTTTACAGCCTCTTACTTCCTCTTTCATTTTGCTCTTCTAAACTCATGCAAACACTAAGCTATGAAAGCATTTAATCATAAAGGGTTATTTTAATCTCATGATCATTTCTTTTTTACTATACCCTTTGCCTATGTTTTTGTGGGAGTTTAGAGCCCAATAAAAGGGACTGAACACTATATCCCATTTATTCCATGTCAATATCAATTCCTGATCTTTCTCTTTTTCATTATTTTTACAGTTACAGTAGTTTAGGTGTTTTGCGTTATCTTCTCCATATTTGTAGGAGCTGCTCCATGTATAAATTTCCTATTAAATTTGAATAAAAATCATTATGGGTAAAATTCTTCTCTGCTTTTCCTTTGACTCCCGCTCACATGGTATTAGAGAAGAAGTAAAGCCTATAGCCTACCTGCTCGTGTCCTCTGTTTTCTATTCAAAGTCATGACTTCGTGTTCCTTTGTTTTCTGTGCGACCTTCACAGAGGAGATGACCAAGCCAAACATGGAGACAAGTCTAAGCCAGAGGCTAACCTAGAACCTGATGAACACAACCCAAAGCTGAAAATGTGAACCCAACATCTTGAAGCCAGAACTCAATGGGAAGCCACAAAGTGTGGAAGACTGCCTTGATAGGAACGACTAGGCAGGATTCATCGGTACATGAAGGAATAGGCCGAGAATCACTAGTAATTGGAGAAAGTACTGTATCGTCCTTTGGGGAAGCTGGTGTAGACATTCAGAACCTAGGAAATGCCTGGGGTAGCGTAATTCTAGTGAAATAAGGAGGCAATAGTATGGAATCATCAACCTCACTCCACATAAATATCCACAGACTCAATGAGAGGAATTATGTGGAGTGGGCTCAAACTGTGAAGTTGTTTCTGGATAGTAAAGGAAAAATGGGGTATTTAATTGGAGAAATTTCCAACCTAGTAGAAGGTGATCAACAATGAAAAATGTGAAAATAAGAGAACTTTCTAATTATTACTTGGTTGATAAATGCAATGGAATTAGCAATTAGAAAAACATTTATGTTTCTACTCACTACTAGAGATGTTTAGAAAGCTTTCAAAGAAACATACTCAGCCTTGAAAACTCTTCACAGATATTCAAGTTAAAATCAAAGCTGTGGCATGCAAAGCAAGGAAACCAAGATGTCACATTCTATTATAATGAATTAATGATGCTTTGGCAAGAGTTAGACTTATGCTATGACGATGATTGGAAATGTTCTGAAGACGGTATCTGTTTTATAAAACGTCAAGAAAATGACCGGGTGTTTATGTTTCTAGCAGGATTAAACATGGAGTTAAATAAAGTACGAGACTATATTATGGGAAAAACCCCTTTGCCAACTATCATAGAAGCATTGTTTGAAGTTCGTCGAGAAGAAACTTGACAAAGTGTCATGCTAAACAAACAACCTCATGGCTCAGAGGTGGAGAACTCTATTTTTCTTACAAAAAGTACTCATAAGACATCTAAGAAAGATCGTAAGCGGCCCTAGTGTGATTACTGTAAATGTCCCGGATACTCACAAAAAACTTACTGGAAAATCCGTGGCAAACCACTGAATCAGAAAAAGAAACCTTAAGGAGATGGGCATGCATTTTAGGAAAATATATCTTATAAAGAGTAGCAGTCATCCTCAGGTCCATTTCCTTTCACAAAAGAACAAATAGAACAACTGCACAAATAATTGGAATCTTAAAATTCTCCCTCATGTTCCTTACCTCAGAAAGGTAACTATTCAAAAATTACTCTTCTAAGTGCTAACCTTGATCACACTTGGATAATAGATTCAAGTGCAATTGATCACATGACAGGAATATCTAGTCTTTTTTCATCTTATAGTCCACGTGAAGGAAATCAAAAAATAAAAATTAATGATGGCTCTTTATCAGCTATTGTTGGAAGAGGTTTTATTATAATTTCCCCTTCTCTTACCCCGTATAATGTCCTTCATGTTCTTAACTTGTCTTATAATCTGTTGTCTGTTAGTAAACTTGTTAGTAATTTAAATTGCCAAACTAATTTCTTTTCTATTCATTGTGTCTTTTAGTAGTTAACCTCGGGGAGGATAATTGGCAATGCTAGAAAAAATGGAGGGTTGTATCTCCTAAATTCAGAATCAAATCCGAGCCAACAATCACCAAGTAAGAGTTCCAATTCTTGTTTTAAATCTATTTTTGGTTTTAAGAATAATGACATTATGTTATAGTATTTTAGATTAGGGCATCCTAGTTTTTGATATCTTAAACATATGTTTCTTTATTTATTTTATAATAAATATGCATCTTCTTTTTGTAACATCCCGTAATTTTTATTTTTAAATAATAATATTTTAATATAAACAAATATATTTTTATTTATTTAAAAATGATTATGTTATGCTAAAAACAAGTATACTTTTAATTAAAGTAATTATTGTTTTGCTTAAAATAATTATGTTGGCCTTTTAATAATTTTTTTATAGAAATATTCTTTCTTTTGTTATACATAAATATATTTATTTTGTGCTTTGTTTTATTAAGATTTTTATTAAGAAAAATCATGATTTAAGAGTTTAACTATAGGTTTATGAGAATGAAAATTTCTAGAAATTTTTAGGATGTTTTAGGATGAAAAACGGTATTTATATGAATATATATGAAATAAAATAAAGATAAATCTAAATATTTAATTATTAAATAATAATAATAATTATTATAAATGAAAAAGAGAAAAGGGGAGGGGGAGACTGAATGTAGAAATGTGAAATGCATAATTAATAATGAAATAGTGTGAATAGTATCTCCATGTTTTGTCTCTAAATCTAGAGTGCCTACTGGCTTCTAATCTCAAAACAAAAGGTACCACTGGATTTAGGATGGAGAATACTACGATTTTGGTTGAACAATTTCTCAAATCAGTCGTAGAATCGCCGTAAATCGGAAGTAAAAAATTCTAAAAAAAGGTAAACTCTGAAACTTTTACTTAGAGACCTCAAATTGGAAATCTGACATTGTAGATGGATTCAGGAGCTAGATAAATCTTAGGATATTAAATTTTTCAGCTATCTGACAACTTTTTGTTCTTGGTGAATAGTATTTTCTGGCGATGAATAGTATTTTCGACGGTGAATAGTATTTTTCGGTCATAAATAGTGACCAAGTTCTTGGAGTCAATTCCTTGATTTTTGGACCTTCCAGACACGTTTTTAAAGTCTATTTAGTCAAAAGTGCATTTTGGGACTGTCTAATCTAGAGCCCTTACCTTGTGAGTGGATAATTCTTTTTATGACTTGTCCTATACTCTTCTTAATCTTTAAACATATATTTGATTATGTTTATAAGATATTTACACTTTTTTTATGTTTTTGGAATGCATTAAAATTATCTAAATTTTTTACAATTTTGATTATAGTTCAAGAGGAGTATAGCGTTGAGAAATGGATTTCTGAACTCATGGTATATCTGATTTCACATGTATTTCTCATTAAATGGTTAAATAAATATTTATTCACGTTATATTGATTTATAAAGCTATATGATTGCCTTGAGAAAGGGCAAGTATATGTGATTTTAAATGTATTTATCATTATTTGGCAAAGTAAATATTATGTGCATGAAGCATTGATTTGTAAAACTATAAAGTTACTAATTATAGTTGAATGACAAGTGTAAAGCTCATGGCGAGTTGCTTGATAATTATACATTGCATTTGATGAATATGCATATATATATATATATATATGTATGTATTTATATGTATGGATGAATATCGACGAATTATATGGCTTGTGACAGTAACGAATAGGGGACGCCCTATTAGCCTGAGTGAGTTGAGGGAGGGCCGCTCCAACTGGGTGACAGTGGTAATGTGAGGAGGTAGATGGGTGATGGACTCACATTCCTTAATCACTATTGTGACTATAGTCGATCGGTCACTATGCGTATAGCAAATGAGTGTGTAGGTTGATTAGATCGCGAATGAGGCACGTCATTATAAAAGTTATAACTTTATCTCAAAAACTTATTATTTTACTATAGTTTATACAGCTAAGCATAACAACATTTGTTTAATGATCATACCGTACTGAATATGGTTTGGATAGCTAAATGTCCTTTTATTTGAAAATATTTGAAATACGAGTCCCATATGGATGTATTTCTGAACTGTATTTTCTAAGTGACAAATTTTAAAACATGTGTACATCCATATGCTGACCTAAAAGGTCATAGGAGGTATTATCTGCTCACTGAGTTGTCAAATTCACTACACAATATTTTCACATTTTTCAGATAAAAATACAGAGTCTGATTCTACAGATAGGTGATCAGTTATGTGACATATTCTCTGGGTGAGTCTACATGGCTTTCAAGGCTCATAGTTTTGAATTATACTGTGTTTGTATTCTAGAATGTGCTCTGAACGCTACAGGCAAGATCTCTGCTTCTGTTGTTACTTTGACATTTATAACTTGGTCTATATAATATATATACATGAGAGAACCTATATGTATCTATTTCTATGAAAAAGAATAGTGTTATACATGTTAAGAAAAATATTTGATTGTAGAAAAAAAAAATTTGTTTCACGTTCTATAAAATTGGGGGCATTACACTTTTCAATGTGAAATATGTGAACTAGCAAAATATCACGTAACATCTTTTCTCTCACAACCATATAAACCTTCAAAACCTTTTACAATCATACATAATGACGTGTGGGGCCTAATAAAATAAGTACACCTACTAGAAAAAGATAGTTTATTACCTTTACAGATGACCACACTTGTCTATGTTGGGTATACTTATTGAAAGAAAAATCTAAAGCTAAACAAATTTTCAAAATCTTTTATTATATAGTGCAAACTCAATTTCAAACTAATATACAAATTTTAGGAGTGATAATGGAAAGGAATACTTTAACAGGATCTTGGAACTTTTTCTCTTGAAAAAGGAATTATACAGCTGAACATGACGTGATGAGCTATATTGATGATGATTTTTTGTTGAACTTACTGGGATTTAATTCTCACTATATTTCCATGTCATGTTCAGAAAACTAGTTATGTAGATTTTTCTATGGCTCTAGCTTTTAGTGCACGTTGGATCGAGTTACTTTATGTTGGGCAGATCCCATAATCAAATAATATGTTTGTGGTTGAGTTGACTCAGATCCCAGTGAAGGTACAACCACCCGTACTTGTATCTCCGAAATTAGTCAACCAGAATAAATAAGATGTAGTTATTTATGTATTTGATATGTGTACGTACGGTTTAATTAATGACGTGTATGTGAACTCAATTTTGCATAAAAAAAGTTACACATAGTATGAAATGTGCCATTTTAGAAAACCTATCAACAACCACATATATAGAATCCCTACCCCTTTTTGACCTAGGTAAACCTAACACAAAATCCATAGATATGTCCATTCAAGATTCATTAGGTATAGGCAAAGGAGTATATAACCCATTAGGTTTAGTTGTACACTTAACTTGTCTACAAATGATACACTTTTCACATATCCGTTCTACATCACGTTTCATATGAGGCCAAAAGAAATGTTCATGCAAAACACTCCAAGTCTTGGATATGCCAAAATGTCCCATCAAAGCACCTCCATGAGCCTCTCTAACAAGCAAGTCAGGTAATGAACATTTAGGCACATAATTTATTTTCTATAAACAAAAATCCATTATGCCTAAAGAACTTACCAAACGCAACTTTATCACATGCATTGAATACATTACTAAGATCAGAATCATCAGTGTACAAGTCTTTTATATATTCAAACCCAAGTAGTTTTGCATCTAAAGTAGAAAGTAAAACATTCCTTCGACACAATGCATCAGCCACAATATTTTCCTCACCTTGTACTTAATCACATAAGGAAATGTTTCAATAAACTCCACCCATTTGGCATGTCGCTTGTTTAACTTGTGTTGACCCTTCAAATGCTTTAATGATTCATGATCAGTGTGAATCAAAAACTCTTTTGGCCAAAGATAGTGTTGCCAAGTTTTCAATGCCCTAACAAATGCATACATCTTTTTGTCATATGTCGGATAGTTTAGGGCTTCTTCACTTAGTTTCTCACTAAAGTAGGCAATGTGACGCCCTTCTTGCATTAGAACAGCTCCAATACCTGTTCCTGAGGCATCACACTCAATTTCAATTTTTTTTTGTGAAACTAGGTAAAGAAAGTAAATGTGCATTAATCAATTTTTCTTTAATCAAATTAAATGCCTTTTATTGTTCATCACCCCACTTAAAACCCACATTCTTTTTTATTACTTCAATCAAAGGTGTAGCTAGGTTACTAAAATATATTACAAACCTTTTATAAATGCTAGCCAACACATGAAAACTTCTAACATTACCCACATTTGTAGGACTTGGCCAATCTTGAATTTCCTTTACCTTTTCTTCATCCACCTTAATTCCTTTAGCACTAATAACAAATCCAAGGAATACAAGTTTATCTGTGCAAAAGGTACATTTCTTGATGTTAGGAAACAACTTTTCTTTTCTCAAAACATCTCAAACAAGTTTTAAATGCTCAACATGTTCATTCAAGTTTTTGCTATAAATCAGAATATCATCAAAGTACACAACCAAAAATTTGCCAATAAAAGCACGCAAAACATGATTCATCAATCTCATGAAAGTACTTGGTGCATTAGTTAATCCAAATGGCATAACTAACAACTCATATAAACCATATTTTGTTTTAAAAGCAGTTTTCCATTCATCACCTTCTCTCATTCTAATTTGATGATATCCACTTTTAAGATCAATTTTTGTAAAAACATAAAAACCATGCAATTCATCAAGCATATCATCTAATCTAGGAATGGGATGTTTATACTTTACAGTGATATTATTAATAGCACGGCACTCAACACACATCGTCCATGTCATATCCTTCTTAGGCACAAGTAACACTAGAACTACACAGAGACTCATGCTCTCTCTCACATACCCCTTCTCCATGAGCTCTCCAACCTGCTTTTGAAGTTCTTTTGTCTCCTTAGGATTACTTCTATAGGCTGGCCTATTTGGAATTGATGCTCCGGGTATAAAATCTATATAATGCTCAATTTCCCTAATTGGTAGTAAGCCATCGGATATTTCTTTGGGGCATACATCCTCATAATCCTGCAAAAGAGAAACTACAACACTAGGCAAAGAAGAGTTAAGTTCATTAATACTTAAACACGTTTCTTTGTACAAGAGTATAATTAAAGGCTTATTTAAACACAATCCTCTTTTAGCTTCACTCTTCCTTACATAAAAATTCATTTGTTTTCTCTCTTTTGTTTTCTCATTAGCTAACATTTCTTTTTCTCTTTCAACATATCTCTCTCTTTCTCTTGATTCAGCTTCTCTTTCCTTTGAAACATCACTCACTTTTTTATGTCGCTTTCTTTTTTTAACTTCACTTGATCCTCAAACACTTGCTTTGGGGTTAAGGGCACAAGAATGATTTTTCTTTTATTATGTACAAAGGAGTATCTATTGGTATAACCATTATGAATTACATGTCTATCAAACTGCCATGGTCTTCCCAAAAGAATATGTCCCGCCTGCATTGGCACCACATCACACAGAATCTCATCTTTGTACTTTCCAATGGAGATTGACACTAACACTTGCCTAGTCACCTTAATTTCTCCACAGTCATTCAACCATTGTAGCTTATATGGCTTTAGATGCTTCAAAGTGGCCAACTTTAATTTTTCAACCAAACTTGTGCTAGCTACATTAGTGCAGCTTTCCCCATCAATAATCATGCTACATACTTTATTATTAACATGACATCTAGAATGAAAAATATTTTCTCGTCGTACCTCTTCATCTTGTTTGATTTGCACACAAAGGGCTCTCCTTCTAACTAAAAGTTCTCCATCAATTGGATACTCAACATCACTTGCATCCTCCAAAGGGGGCATAGATTCATTATCGGACTCACCTTCAGTCTCAATGTCACCATCATCTTTCAATATCATTACTCTTTTATTTGGACATTGACTAGCAATATGGCCCATTCCCAAACACTTAAAACATTTAACATCTCTAGTTCTATAAGGTTGGGAAATAGTTTTACCTTGATTTCGGGTGCTTCCATTTTTTTGGAAGGTTTGGCCTTGGGTTTGTCGTCCCTCCTACTCCAATTTGACTTCCATGCTAAAGAACTCAAATTTTGTCCCATTCTTGAGGATCCCTTCCTTTTTAGTTGTTGCTATAACTTTATGGCCATGTGCACCATGTCATCCAACTACACATAATGTTGCAGCTCTACCACATTTTCTATATCATGGTTTAAGCCAACTAAGAATCTCGCCATTGTAGCTTCTCGATCCTCCTCCACATTGGCTCAAATCATGGCTATCTCCATCTCCTTATGGTAGTCTTCAACATTTTTAGACCCTTGAGTAAGGCTTTACAATTTCCTAAACAAGTCCCTATGGTAGTGGCTTGGAATAAATTCAATGGCAGCCAATTTTACCTTTTTCAACTCAGAATAGTTGTGACAATCAAACACCAACTCCATCTTTTTCTCCCATTCTAAATAAACTTTTGGATCATTTTTACCTTAGAAGGGTGGAATTTTTATTTTAATACTTTCTAAATTATTATCGACCCAATTCTTAATTTCTCTAAATCTCCCATCATATCTCCTGTTGTTATCACTCAAATTCCCATCAACTTCATCAAAACCATCTCTATAATACTCTTCATCTTTAACACTTTCCCTTGATTGAACTCTCCCCCTCCTATGTTTATTAGAAGTGTTTTGTGATTCGTCTATATGTGCATTCTGTACTCGATCTAACCATTCATGAATTTGCTCCATCTCCACTCTCAAAACTCTTCTCATCTCACTTACTAAAGCTTCTATCATTAACTTTGGATCCACCATTCCTGACACACCTTCAGAAGTATTTTTGTCTTTGTTGTGTGACATGATTTTCCTGCAAAACAATGTTAGACTAAAAAAATCTCACAACACTAGCTCACGTATTTTTCTCAAGATTAATGGCACTCACACTCGTGTTTACTCAAATTTTGGCTTTTACCCTCTTATAAGCTCACACTTTCTTGCTTTTTTCCTCTCTTAATCCCATGTTTCAGTTCTTTATTGAACTCAAACAAACTTACACAAAAATTTTCTTGCCACAATCCAAACTCAACTAATAGAGTACAAAGAGCAAAGGAAGAAAAAAAAACAAACATAATTTTAAGAAGCAAAGGAAACAAACAAATAGTACTTTAGGAAAAATTAAAGACAAGATAAGTAATAGAATAAGAAAATCAGAACAAGAAACAACTAGAATAGAAAGAAATCAATGGCTAGAGGAAAAGAAACAATTGAGATAGGAAACATAACCAAAATAAGAAAACCAAATATCAAAGCAAGAAAAAAAATTAATGCAATTAGAATTACTATATCACTTTTTTTTAAGATCAGATTGCAAAATCTAGGTGGAAACTTGAATTTCAACAACAATGGGTTCTAATATTTTTTTCATAATTCTGCACTTCTTTCTTTTTTCCTTTTTTTTAATTCTGATTTTTTTCTTTTTTTTTTCCAAATATGCACTTGAACAAGGAACACTATAAATAAAACGAAAATTAGAAGATAAGAAGAATGAAGAACAATGGAAAAAAAAGATACAAGATAGTAAGATGGAATAAGAATAAGAAAACAAATAGGATAGATCAAACCTAATTTAGAACTAAGGCTCTGATACTAAATGATGGGAATACTTGATATGAACCTCACAAAGAGTAGTAAGACCCAAAATCAATATGGGATCCGATTCGAAGGACTGTGTTCTAATCAGATTTATAACAAAATAAGTTAAAGAAAAATGACCTTGACCCGTTATCTATAAAGAGATAAAAACCAAAGTTATAAGAAATAATGTAGATGCACACTTAAGAAAAAGGAAGAAGATTGTGAGTGATAAGTCTTGTTTGAACGCCACAAGATAAATCTTGATAAGTTCAGAAAATTTCTTTAAAGAACCAAAGAGAAAACCTTCTCAATATTATAAATGATAATCTATATTATTCATGAGCATACATGCCTATGTATAGGCCAATAACCTAAACTAACAAGGAAAACCATATAGGAAACTCCTATATGGCAAGGAAATTTAGAAATAAGAAAGTGTTCTAGAAACTATCAAATAGGAAACTCCTATAGGGCAAGGAAAAATACAAATAGGAAACTCTCCTAGAAACTATCAAATAGAAAACTTTCCTAGTCAAATAAACAAAACATTAAAAGTAAATAAATCAGAAAAAAAATGTAGCTTAAATTGGGCCATTAAATAAATCTTTTATTTTGGGCCTCTATTCAGTCTTTGACCTTCAATCTTCTTGTACTTTGGGTCCATATTCAGATTAGTGGGTCTTGAGCCATAGTTCAGTGGACTTTAATGTTTTGGACCAATCTTGACTCTTCTTTAGTAGTATTGCGGTTTTTTCCTTGATGGGTCTCTAAAATTAGACCATTAAGTGCTTCTTTGAATATTTTAGCCCGAGCGCTTGTGATAGGTCCAACTCGGACATGTAACGGGTCTACATTCCATTTTTGTTTGTCAACCCTAGCCATGATCTCATGATTTTCTTACTTTGATTATTTTTCCTATCTCAATTATTTTCTTTCCTCTAGTCTTTAATTTCTTTCTATTCTAGTTGCTTTCTTGTTGTGATTTTCTTATTCAATTGTTTATCTTGTCTTTAATTTTTTTTTCCTAAAGTTATATTGCTTTGCTCCTTTGCTTCTTAAAATTCTCTTTTTTTCCTTATTTACTCTTTGCATTCTATTAGTTGAGTTTGGATTATTACAAGAAGATTTTTGTTTGAGTTCATTTGAGTTAAGTAAAGAACTAAAAGAAAGGAGTAAGAGAGGAAAAAGGCAAGAGAATGTGAGCTTATAAGAGGGTAAAAGCTAAAATTTGAGTAAACACGAGTGTGAGTGCCATTAATCTTGAGAGAAAAAATTGAGCTAGTGTTGTGAGATTTTATTTACTCTAACATTGTTTGTAGGAAAATCATATAACACAACAAAGACAAAACATACTTTCGAAGGTATATCGGGAATGGTGGATTCAAAGTTGATGATGGAAGCTTTAGTAAATGAGATGAGAAGAGTTTTGAGAGCGGAGATGGAGCAGGTTCATAAACATTTAAATCGAGTAGAGAATGAAAATATAGAGTAGTCACAAAATACTCTCAATATGCGTAGGAAGGAGAGAGTTCAATCGAGGAAAGTGAGTTTTGAAGGTGGAGAATATTATGGAGATGGTTTTCATAAAGATGATAAGGATTTGAGTATTAACGATAGAAGATATAGTGGGAGCTTTAAAGAAGCTAGAAATTAGGAAAATAATAATGTGAGTAGTATTAAGATGAAGATTCCATCGTTTCAAGGAAAAAATGACCCTGAAGCCTTTCTAAAATGGGAGAGAATGATGGAGTTTCTGTTTGATTGTTATAATTATTCTGAGTTGAAAAAGGTAATGTTGGCTACCAAGAAATTTACTGACTATGCTATTATTTGGAGGGATAAATTGGTTTTAAGTAGGAGACGAAATGGAGAAAGGCCTATTGAAACATGGGAGAAGACGAAAAAAATTATGAGGAGGTGATTCATTCCAAGTCACTATCGTAAAGACTTATTTAAGAAGTGGCAAAGCCCTACTCAATGGTGTAAAGGTGTTAAAGACTACTATGATGATCAAATGATGTTATAAAGGAAAGAGAGTGAAAAAAACAAAATGATTGAAAGTAAGAGAGAAAAAGAGAAAGATGTTAAGAAAATTATGAGAGGAAAAGAGATAGAGGCTTAATAGAGTAGGATAGAAAAAGTGAAAGGTCGTGAAAATTAACAGAGAAAAAGAGAGGTTGAGGAAATTATGAAAGAAAATGAGATAGAATACGAGAAAATTAAGAAAGAAAATGAAAGAGAGATTGAGAAAATTAATGGAGAAATTAAGAGAATAAATTCAGTCAATGAAAGAAAAATCAACATAAAACAAATGAGTTTTTATGCAAAAGAGAGGCTGAAAAAGGTTTTGTTTTCAAATTTTCCAATAAATATACTACTGTGTTTAATTTTTCTTTACCCAATATTGAAGTTTCTCTTTTGCAGGGTAATGTTGTCAATGTATATGAGAAAGTGGCATTTGATAAGTTCTTTGGGCATAATGAATTTCTATTTAGAGAAAATAAATTGTGTATGCCTAAATATTCATTGCATGACTTTCTTGTTAAGGAAGCTCAAGGAGGAGGTTTGATGAGTCATTTTTACATATCTAAGCCTTTAGATATTTTGCATATAAAACATGATGTGGAACGAATATATGAGCAGTTTATCACTTGTAGACAAGTTAAGTCTAAGATAAAGCCTAATGGATTATATACTTCTTTGCATATACCTAGTGAACCTTGGAATGACATATCTATAGATTTTGTAATGAGTTTACCTAGGTCAAAATGAGGTAGAGGTTCTATATATATGATTGTTGATAGGTTTTCTAAAATGACACATTGGTGCGTACTGTAATAGATATACCCAAATTGATACCTTATCTCAAAACTAACCTGTAATAGTGGGAGTAAGGGTCGATCCCACAGAGATTGGAATTACCTTATGTGGTTGAGAAAGGGGGGATTGATAATTGCAAATAAAACCAAGTAAATAATAACGAAAGTAATTAAGAGAGAGTGATTAATGATAAAGACGTTGGTTTCAGTTGATATGCACCATCAAGAGATTCCATTGATCATTGAAAACATCATCAATCTGTAATTGAATATCTATCATTGGGTTTCTATCCTTGTTCCTCCTTAAGTATAGTAAATTAATGACAATCGTACCAATGAAACCCTAATTAACAAGAAATCCTTTAGCACATCGGTAAAGCATAACTTATTAACCGCATGAAGAACTAGAGAAACTGACAGAGCTAAACAAATATAAAAACATCAATTATATATAATTTAGTTAATTATTCATCATAGGTTCAATGATTTATAATCCAAAATCCTCAAACCTATTTGCCTCATGAATCACATAATTGAAGACTTTGTTCAAAACATAATTCAGCGGTAGATTAAGACAGATAATATACTAGTAGGCCTCCTAGCAATCATATGAATAATCATTGAGAAGAAGAACATATAAATAATCAATACTCAATTCAAATTGAAATAATCAAATCAAATCCACATCTCACAATGCATGAACCTTAAGGTTTCAATATACCTCAACCAACTAAAAAGAACTAGCCACGCACGGCCATAAGAAAATCTAAAGAAGAATTGAAAAATGTAACTAAGAATCTGGATGAATGATTGAATGAATTCTCGACTTGCTTTCCTCCCCTTTTATAGATTAACTCCTCCTAATCGAAGTAGGAGTGAATCTAGGTCAAATCCCAGCTCATCGGGCTTCAATTGGAGTCAAAAGACCTAAAATTCGTGAATTCGACAAACTGATGCGATTGTGAGTGCTGCGGTGCTCTACTCAAGTGCTGCAGCGCTGCGAACTTTCAAAGACGAGGCACTGTGGTGCTCATTGCTGGGCTGCTCAGCGCCACGGCGCTCCGGATGCGTCCTCACGTGGCACCGCGACGATCTCTTGTGAGCACCACGGTACCCAAAATCTTCTGGATTTTTCCAAAGTGCCAAACACAAAAATTGTAGCTCTATGTCTCTTCTTTCTATAGCCACTAGAATCACCTCAATCGAAGTCCAAATGAGTTAGATATGCCTTAATTAGTGACAAAGGGTCAGAAATCAACATTTTTCTATGATTTTCTCTCTATTTTCCTCTTCTTTTCTTCTTTATTATTCCTAAAACAAAAAACAAAAAACTCAATTAATTCATATCTATTTTCTACTAAAATTAAATAAAAAGCAACTTAAAACATGCTAAAAACATGCTTAATTTATAGCATGTCAAATACGGGACACTTACTCTTTTGCTTGTCCTCAAGCAAACATTGATTCATGTGAACAAATTTCAATATATGAGATGATTGAATGGCTTATCAATGCACTGCCTCATAGTGAAAATTGTATGCTCTTGAAGAAATTTCAAAAAATTTTCATGATCATGTGCAAAATTTAGTTCAAATGCAATTTATGATTTTATTCTCTAAAATCCTTAGTGTGTGTATGTGTCTTTGAATGATTTAATTTTCTTTTACCTAAATGAGTTTATATATCTCAATAATTGGAGCATGGATCTTTATTTAAAATTTTCATAGGTTTATTTTTCATGCTACTCTCCACTAATGTAGGCTAAAACTAATTCTTAGGATTAAAAGGACTAAATTCGGCTTGTAATGTGGCTAGGTTATGGGGCGAGATATAAGATATAGTTTGAAGCTCAATCACCCAACACCACATGATTAACTCTAATCTATTTGAGCTAATTCTCAAAATTGGGGAATTTTTCCCCCACACTTATTTCTTTGCTTTACTGCATTCTACTTTTCCTTGATTCTCTATTTCTTCTCTTTCAACCACTGAATAGACTTTCATTGGTTTTTTTTAGACTTTTTATTTTCTTTGTCCTTTCTCCAGCCTTCCACCCTTTTATTAATGTAGATCTACAAAACAAGTATTCAAAAATTAATCATGGAGTGAGTGAATCAGGTAAAAAAAATAAAGGTATTAATCACAAAATTTGGTCTTAGCTATTTTGTAGGTATAGAATAAAATGTTAATTAAGCTCAAAATAGAGGTTCTAAGAATATTTACTTGCTTGGGTTAAGCTTGAAAGGCTCAATCTCATCAAATAATGCCTAAATCATCTCCTAATTATTAGTATCAGCCTAGGATTTCACCTCAAGTAGCATTGAAATAAGTTCTAGAAATTTTAATGAGATCATAAAATATTTTTGAGTTATATAATATTTTTTAAGTAAAAGACAAATTAAATATCCAAAATTACTGTGCAAAAGAATTTTAGGATTTTTAAAAAATAGGTAATAATAAATTAAAAAGAAATTAAAATTACACATAATTATGACTTTCCTACGTCTCTCAAGAGCTATAAGCAATTTAAACAGTTATAACATTGGCTATTGGTTCAGCTAACACAAACTCATAGATTGAGATAAAGTTCACATGCTCACCCTGTTTAATAACTAGAATAAAAGTGCAAAGATCATAGAAGCTTACTGTAGTACACAACAAAATAAATAGTGCACAAATATTAGTTATTATACAATCATCCAGCTGAATCATAAAGTGACCCCCCACACTTAAGATTTTACATTGTCCTCAATGTAGAATAGAAAAGCATAAAATAAGAGAAACAAGTAATAAAAAGAGGAGGGTCCAGTGAAACTTCCCTCATTAGGTATCACCATCCATCTCATCCTGCTCAGGTGCAAGCCTAAAGGGTGGCTCAAGGGGTACCGGGAATGCTATAGGAAGGTTAAGGGCATCGGCCAGCTGGCTGAAGCAAGCATTGTTGTGCTGCGCTATGGAGTATTGGTAGAAAGCTAAGTCATTCATCTGATGAGTAAGGACCTCTCTTCGCTCCCATAGATCTTCAATAGTGTGCTAGGCTGGTGGTGGAGCTGAACTGCTACCAGGTTCCTCTGTAATCATAGGCTGAATACCTAACTCATCTTCTGCTGCTTCCTCCTATCCCTTATATTTCTAAATGTCTATGTAGGAAATAGGTCTCATTGGTTGAATGAGAGCCTCAATAGAATCCCACCTGACTCCAGCTTTTCCACATAGACCAGTGATTAAACTGAGGAAAAAGAGGGATCCACTTCTAGAACAAATACAACCAAGTAACTATCTATGGATGAGTTTTCCCACGTCAATGGAAAAACCCTTCAATATAGCAAAAATCAGAATGACTCTGTCCCTCCTGACCTGACTCATATTCAAGCTGGGCATGAATCATGCTACCACAAAATAGTGCCAAGCTTTAGCCACTTTATTCATGTCTGCCCTGGAAAAATACACTGGCTGCCAATTTCTATCCAACTTCCAGGAAGCCCCTCTGTAGCAAAGAGTGGATATAATCTCTTCAAAGTCTACATTTGATTGGATGAAGGCAGAGTACTCATAATCTTCAATGTCAGGCAGAGAGTAGAATTCATTGATAGCATGAGGATTAAAATTCACCATCTTGCCTCTAACCCATACTTTGTGGCGTTCATGGACTGTAGCATTGGAATAAAACTCCTGTACCACGAGAATGACTCCTAGTTAGGGGTTACTGCAGAAAATCTCCCAATGCCTGTAGAGGATATTGTCTCTATAAGGAAACCCAATGGTGACAATGAAACACCTCTCAAGAACGATGGATTTATGAACCACCACCTTATTATGGTGTTGATAGACTTCTTCACTCACAAATGTCGTGCTATCAAATGTTAGAGGGTCCTCTGCTATGTTTTTCCTTTTTAAGACGCCTAATTTGGAAGTTTTGGGAGCCATTGCACTTAGCAAATTCACTGGGGCATTTTATCAAACACCTGGTGTGCGCTCTTAAAATGCAAGCATAATGGGTGGTAGATTCCCAACATGGAGTCCAAATTAAATGCAACCAATTAACAACAGAGTATGAAGATCAATCTATAGCAGAAAGATGAAGAAAACTATACCCAATTGAGCTTGAATTGTGGCTGGAACTTGCAAAATCAACTTTGTCTTAGAACCCTAGAAAATTGCCATTGAATCTAACCCAAAAGCTGAAAGAACTGTTTAATCCTGCAAAAGAAGATGAAAAACCATGGAATTCAAGCAAGAAAACATAACAAGAGGTCATTATAGTTGATTGGGGGCAGGAAATTGTATATGGGGGTGAGGGGATGCAAAAAATGACTGCCTGGGATGAAGAGGTCGCGGACCTCTTATAGAGAGTGTCACAACGCTCTTTGCTAAAACGCAGGGCACCCCAGCGCTCACCCGATTTGGTTTCAAAGCACCACAGCACTGCTCTTGAGTGCCGTGGCGCTTGTGCGTTTGCAGGTTTTTTTTAAATAAAGAAAAATTAAAACTATGAAAAGGAAAATAAGAAGAAGAAAAAGAAGAATGATTGTTGGGTTGCCTCCCAACTAGTGTCTTTGTTTAACATTGTTGGCACGACCTAGCTCCCTATCTTTGTTCATGGAGGCTCTTTCATGTTCACTTTAAATTTCTGGGATTGATTCAATCCTTGAAATTCAACTGCATAACTAGAAGCCATATTAGTACTAACAAGTGGTCCTAACCAAGGGAGAGATTTCTTACCTTTAAGGGGTCCCTTTTATTTCTAGAACTTGATGCAACTTTATAGTCGGGTCTATGCCTTTAAGGTTTGTAATTGTTTTTGTAATGGCATTTTTTTTACTTGAAGAATATGCATCAATTCATCTTCTTTTTTAACACCTAAATTTTTGCAACTATAATAGGTGATGCATCTCCTACTTCCAAGTATTTTAGGTGATTAGGAAAAGGAGACAAAATTGATCCACAGTCCAGTAAAATAGAAGGTGCAAGAATTTGATAATTCCATATAAGCAACCTTACCTTTTGGTGGCCCATCTGAAAAATCATTGAGTGTAGCCAGTTTCTCTTTTGTTTCTTCATCTAAGTCTATCTCACCATCATCTTCTGCTATAGATTTGTTCACACTTTCCTCCATTTTATCCTTTTCATCTAATTTAAACACATCGTATGCCAAAGAATCAAGTACATCAATGGAATAAACAGGAGTATCATCACCTGGGTGTTTCATGGCTTCATACATATTGAATTTTATTACTTCACCATCAAATTCCAGTGTGAGTGTACCATTGTGAACATCTATCTTGGTTTTAGAGGTTTTTAAGAACGGTCTCCCTAATAATATTGGAGAAGTAAAATCCTTATTGTCCATTTCAAACATATAAAAATCTGCAGGGAACACCAAATCATCTACCTACAGCAAGACATCCTCAATTATTCCCTTAGGATATGCAGTGGACCTGTCTGCTAGTTGAATTATCAAATTTGCAGAGTTCAATGGTCCCAAATTCAAATATGTGTATACAAAATATGGCATAACATTGATGGAAGCTCCTAAATCTAACATAGCATTTTCAATGCGAGTTTCCCCAATTTTGCATGGAATAGTAAACATACCTGGATCCTTGCATTTACTAAGGAGTTTTGTTTGTATCATAGAAGATACATTCTGACTCATGAACCTTTTCAAAATCCTTTAATTTTTGCCCTTCTTTTTTAGTACATAGTTCTTTCAAGAACTTTGCATATCTTGGCACCTGTTTAATAGTATCTAGAAGGGGGAGATTAACTTCACATTTTCTAAAGATGTCATACAATTCAGAAGTTTTCTCATTTAGCCTATTCTCTTTAAGAGCTTATGGAAAAGGAGGCATTACTTCATAATTTGGAGTAGATAGAGACTTACCTGTAGATTCTTCTTTTTCCTTATTTATTTTCTCGTGCTTTTTAGGAGAAGAAAGGGATGGTGTACTTTCAATTTCCTTACCATTCATTGAAATAATTGCACTGACATTTTCTCTAGGATTCATCACAGTTTGAGAAGGTAACTTACCTGAATCTTGAGCATCTAACCGATTGACTGTGGTTGCTATTTGGCCCATCTGAGTTGTCAAGTTCTGAATGCTAGCTCTTATCTCTTGCTGAAATTGTTGAAAGTTATGTGCAAGAGACTTGACAACATCTTCCAAGGAATTACTTACTCGGTGATCCTGAGATGTATTTTGTCTAGGATAATAGGCTTGCTGATTTTGCTGAAAATTTTGTCCTACAGGCCTATTTGGTGCATTCTCATATCTGAAATTGGGATGATCCTTCCATCCAGGATTATAAGTATTAGCATAAGGATCATACCTCTTTGGCTGGCCAGGAAAATCTCCTACATCATTAGCTTTTTCTATGGATTCCTCTTGAAGTGTAGGACACATGTTAGTTAAGTGCCCTGTGGCTAAACATATTCCACATACTTTAACTTACTGTAGTGTACCTATAGCCATTTGGTACACAAGAGAAGTAAGTTCAGATATTTGATTCTGAAGAGAAGTAGTACTTACCTCATGGGCATGCCTAATAGGAGAATCATGCCTAATGCCAAATTGTTGAGAATTGATATCTATATTTGATATCAGGATTCTGGCTATTTCAGGAGTCTTATCTACTAGTGCTCCTCCACTAGCTGCATCTATCATGCTCCTTTCTCCCTGTAAAAGACCTTCATAGAAATATTGGATTAGTAGCTGCTCACTAATATGATTATATGGGCAGCTTGCACACAGCTTTTTAAACCTCTTCCAATATTCATAAAGTGTCTCTCCGTGTAATTGCCTAATGCCGTATATTTCTTTCCTGATATTAACGGCTCTAGATGTAGGAAAATAATGTTCTAAAAACATTCTCTTCATCTCATTCCAAGTAGTGATAGTACCAGAGGGCAAATAATACAACCAATCTTTGGCTGAATCTCTTAATGAAAAAGGAAAAGCCCTGAGTTTTTATTTGTTCTTCAGTTACCCCCGGAGGGTTCATGCTGGTACATACCACATGGAATTCCTTCAAGAGTTTATGCGGGTCTTCACCTACAAGTCCATGAAAATTAGGTAAGAGATGAATTAATCTAGATTTCAACTCAAAATTAACATTGTCGTCAAGATTGAGAAAAGCAATGCATAAAGGTTGTGGATGCAAATCTGGAGCTGCAAGCTCCTTCAAAGTGGAGTGCCTCGCCATGATTACTTCCTCCTTTTCTTGATCAATGTCCTCTTCAAGTTCTCTTCTGTGCCTGTATACCGATTTTCCAATATCTGGATTGAATTTTAAATCTTGAGAATTAGAAGAACGAATCACAGGCATAAATCAAAATAAAAACCAAAAAAAGTAATAGACGCAATCCCCAGCAACGGCTCTAAAATTTGGTGCGTACTATCACAGGTACACCTAAATTGATACCTTACCTCAAAACTAACCTGTAGTAGTGGAAGTAAGGGTCGATCCCACAGAGACTGAAATTACCTTATGTGGTTGAGAAATGGGGGATTGATAATTGCAAATAAAACCAAGTAAACAATAACGAAAGTAATTAAGAGAGAGTGATTAATGATAAAGACATTGGTTTCAGTTGATATCAATCGTCAAGGGATTGCATTGATCATTGACAAAATCATCAATTTGTAATTGAATATCTATCATCGGGTTTCTAACCCTAGTCCTCCTTAAGTATAGTAAATTAATGACAATCGCACCAATTAAACCCTAATTAACAAGCAATCCTTTAACACATCGGTAAAGCATAACTTATTAACCGCATTAAGAACTAGAGAAACTGATAGAGCTAAAAAAATATAAACACATCGGTTATATCTAATTTAGTTAATTATTCATCATAGGTTCAATGATTTATAATCCAAAATCCTCAAACCTATTTGCCTCATGAATCACAGAATTGAAGACTTTTTTCAAAAGATAATTCAGCAGTAGATTAAGACAGATAATATACTAATAGGCCTCATAGCAATCATATAAATAATCATTGAGAAGAATAACAGATAAATAATCAAAACTCAATTCAAATTGAAATAATCAAATCAAATCCATATCTCACAATGCATGAAGATTCCTTGAGATTTCAATCTACCTCAACCAATTAAAAAGAACTAGCCACGCACGGCCATAAGAAAATCTAAAGAAGAATTGAAGAATGTAACTAAGAACTTGGATGAACGATTTAATGAATTCTCTGCTTGCTTTCCTCCCTTTTTATAGATTAACTCCTCCTAATCGATGTAGGAGTGTATCTAGGTCAAATCCCAGCGCATCGGGCTTCAATTGGAGTTAAAAAGACCTAAAATTCGCGAATTCGGTAAACTGATGCGGTGGCGCCGCAGCACTCATTGCTGGGCTGCTCAGTGCCGCGGTGCTCTCTTGTGAGCGCTGTGGCGCCCACAATCATTTGGATTTTGCCAAAGTGCCAAACATGAAAGTTGTAACTCTATGTCTCTTCTTTCCATATCCTCTAGAATCACCTTAATGAGAGTCTAAATGAGTGAGATATGCCTTGATTAGTGACGAAGGGTCAGAAATCAGCATTTTTCTATATTTTCTCTCTATTTTCCTCTTCTTTTCTTCTTTATTATTCCTAAAACACAAAACACAAAACTCAATTAATTCATATCTATTTTCTACTAAAATTAAATAAAAAGAAACTTAAAACATGCTAAAGACATGCTTAATTTATAGTATGTCACACATATCACACCATGTCATAAAATTGATAATGCATCACACATATTAATAATTTGTTTTTTAACAAAATTGTAAGATTGCATGGCATGCCTAGGAGTATTGTGTCTAACTTGTTTTTGAAACATGTCAAGTTTGTATATAATAGGAGTGTGCATTTTGCAACTAAGTTTTCACATTTTGAAATTGTGCATGGTTTTGATCCTTTAACTCCTTTATTGACGGTTGATTGTCTTAACTTAGATGAAAAGAAGAAAACTAATTTTTTTAAGCAGATCTATAAGAAGGCAAGACAAGACATTGAGAGAAAAATTGAACAATACTTCAATCAAGCTAAAAAGAGACACAAAAGGATTGTATTTGAACCAGGCAATTGGGTTTGGTTGCATACGATGAAGAAAACATTTCCATATCAAAAGCATTTTAAACCACTTCAAAGAAGATATGGTTTGTTTCAATTGAATGAAAGAATCAATGACAATGCCTACAAGCAAGATCTTTCAAGTAAGTATAATGTAAGTGTGCATTTCAATCTTATTAACTTAACTCTTTTTGATGTAGGTGATGATTTGAGGACAAATCATTTTCAAGAGGAGGGGAATGATGTGAGGACAGCTAGGGTTGATAAACGAAAATGGAATGCAGACTTGTTTCAAGTTCCAACTAGACTTATAACAAGAGTTTGGACTAAAAGATTTAAAGAAACACTTAATGGTTTAATTCTAAAAGCCCATCAAGGAAAAACACTACATTACTACTAATGGAGAGTCAAGACTGGTCCATATCACTGAAAACCACTTATATATGGCCCAAGACCAGCCAATCTAATGTGGGCCTAAAGTACAAGAAGAATGAAGACTAAAGACTGAATATAGACTCAAAATCAAAGAGTTATTTAATGGCCCAATTTAAGCTATGTTTTCTTTCTAATTTATTTACTTTTAATATTATGTTTATTTGACTAAAAAAGTTTCCTATTTTTTTAATTTTTCTTGCTCTGTAGGAGTTTCCCATTTAGCTTTTCTTGTTTATCTAGGTAATTGGCCTATAAATAGGCATGTACGCTCTTGAACAAAGGGAGATTAATACAACTTATCATTAATAATATTGAGAGTGTTTTATCTTTGGTTCTTCAAAGAACTTTTTTGAACTTAATAAGATTTTCTTGTGACGTTCAAGCAAGACTTATCACTCACAATCTTCTTCCTCTTTCTTGAGTGTGGCATCTACAATATTTTTTTATACTTTTGTTCTGATCTCTTTATAGATAACATATTAAGGTCATTTTCTTTTAATTTATTTTATTATAAATATAAATTAAAACATGATCCTTCCAATTAGATTTCATATTGATTCTGGGTCTTACTATTCTTGGTAAAATTTATATCAGGGGTTCACATCAAGAACCTGTATGTCTATTATGAGGGTAGTGTTGAAGGAGCATTTGGGCAGGAGTTTTATAGTTAAGGACATGGATAGGGAGGTGATTTATAAGGTAACACGCAGTGAGAATAGAATCCCCACTCCCTAAAAATAATTTGGAACATTATTGGCAATCATAAATTGAGCGATTAACCTCAAGGAGATGTTTGTTTTTTCTCTTAGCCACTCCATTTTGCTGGGGTTTGTCAACACAAGAACTTTGATGTATAATCCCATTGTTCAAAAGATAAGTTCTCAAGATAGAGTTGAAGTATTCTTTGCCATTATCGTTTCTTAAAATTTTAATTTGAGCGTTGAATTGATTTTTTATCATGGAGTAGAAGTGTTTAAAGGTTGAAGCCGCTTCATTTTTTTCTTTTAGGAGATAAATCCAAGTATTTGGGTATGAACATCAATGAAAATAATAAACTATTTTTTGCCAATGGCATTTTGAACTCGTGAAGGACCCCATATATCACTGTGAATTAAGGTGAAAGGTTGAGATGATTTATATGGTTGTGATGGACAAGTTGTTCTATAATGTTTTACAAGTTGGCAAGTTTCACACTGAAAATTATATTTATTTCTGAAAAGAGATGAAAACAAATATTTTAAGTAAGAAAAACTAGGGTGGTATAACCTAAAGTGCCAAAGCATGATTTGTTGTTCTATAGGAAGAGATATATCACATCCAATAGCTAGTGCTTTTTTATCTTTAGAGAATTCCTCAAAATAGTGAAGGCCATTGTTTTCCATAGCACTGCTAATCCTTATGCTCGAAGTCAAGTCCTAAAAGTTACAAGTAGAGTGTGAGAATTGGGCAATACAATTTTGATCTTTTGTAATGTTACTCATTGATATGAGATTGCAAGATAATTTAGGAACATGAAGGGCATCTTTAAGAACAATTTTAGAACTAATCCTTATTGTACCAGTGTTAGCAACTGTAGCAAAGGGACCATCAGCAATCTTAATCTTTAGATTCCTTGGGCTCGATTCATATGAGGAAAAGAGGTTTGCAGACCCTGTCATATGGTTTATGTCCCCAGAATTTATGACCCAAGGTTCAATAAATCTTTAACTAGAGCTAAGGGCAATAAGAAAATTACCTTTTTGGGCTAAGAGTGAAGGACCTAACTACTAGAGAATCCAAATCGTATAATGTTCCTTATTATTTATAAATTCTAGGCAATGACTACCTAGCCCATACATTAACCTATTAACTTATATTGTTTGTTATCATTCTTGGGAAAGCATACAAGTACTTCAAGCTATTCCAAGCATTTTCAAATCTCATTTCCTTATAGACAACTAACTAGGCATGATATGCATTACTTACAACATAAAAGATCACATGCCATTACAAAAAGGGGTACAGTCCATAACTCCTATTACATCACATTATCAGCTGTTTAAAAGGGACTTGACATTCAACTAAGCCATCCCACAAATATTACACAACCAAGGAAAATACAATCATGATCATATAAGTCAACCTTGAGACCCTTGTTACTCACCTCTTGCTGGAGTACCTGGAATGTGATTATGTGGACATAAAAAGTGAGATGACAATCTCAATAGCTAGCAAATTTTTCAAAAAAATAGTGCACATTCCATTCATTAAAATATCTCAAATTATTTCACTGAAACATAAGCACTGACTATACATACATTCATAATCTTGGTCACACTAGGGACCCATAACATTTTGGTCTACTTACCCAAGGGAGTCACATATGGCCATACCTGCAATGGCCTATACATCTCCTATTATTGGCCAAACGTGAGGGAAATGGGCCTTACTTGGCACCCTTTTGTGCACCCCTAATTCTCAAGAATGCATACATTACATATCTTTATACCATCATTCATCATAGCATAAAAGTCAGGCAACCAGTGCAATTTGATAAATTCAAGTTCATAAACATAAAGAGAGTTTTAAGGAAGAGCTAGCTACCAAATTTTTCATAAAAATCGTACACATTCTATTCCTTAAAACATCTCAAATTATTTCACTGAAATATAAGCACTGACCATATGTAACATCCCTAATTTCGTTTCTTTTATTGATAAAAGTACATAAATATTTAATTAAGGAAATAAAATTTATTAGACAATATTTTAGATATCTAGGGAAATATAATCCTTAGAAATTCTTCACCTTATGTATATGCATAGAAAATGTTTCTAACATTAAGAGAACAAATAAAGAGGGAAAACCTAATAGGAAAAAAATTAGAAATAACATACTAAAGAGATGCAAAGTTCTTGGATAAGGAAGATAAATTTTTAGAAACAAGTAAAGGTCTTAAAATTTCAAGAACATTGGATTAGGGTAATTTTTCCTAATTCAAGAACTAGAGTTACTAAGTTTAACATCTTTACCCATACATTGGGCTTTTACCTATGGACACTTCATATAGAGTTTTTCCACTTCACATAAGTTTCTAGCAAGCCCATTGGATAACCTAGGCAAGAAATAAAACATAGACTTGGACTAGGATATAGTAATTGCATCGATAGCCAAAAAATTATAAAAATGTGACCAAGCCCTCCAAGAAAGGTAGAATTTTATCCAAAGCAAAGAAAATGGGTAGGAATAAGCCCATAATGGGTAGGAATAAGCCCAAATCCAAAAGGAAAAATAAAATAGGTGATGATATAATAATGTAATAATAATAAAGATTAGGTTACATGGCATTAAGACAAAAATTTAGCAAGTGGTGTGATTCTACATTTATAATTTTGGCAAGTGACATGATAATACAAGGCTTTAGGACAAAAATATCTATATCATACACTCATAATTTTAGCAAGTGGTATGATAATACATGGCATTAGGACAAAACATTCCTATCCCACACAAATAATATCAACCAAATAATGGAGATTCAAGGGCTAGAAATTTGCCACCTAAAAAGGAAAACCTATCATACTTGTTTAAGATAAAAGAAAATCGAAATGAATCCCTAAATCAAAGGGACCTTGTCCCTTATCTTAAGAACATATCATCATAATTTTCAAAATAAAAATCTCATTTTCCTATGCATATCTTGACTAAGGAAGAGGAAGACAAGAACATAAATTGTTTGTTTTCCAAAAATTCAACAAAATGTATCCTAATTGTGATAAGGTAGACCCATGATCATGAAAGGTGTATTATTTGGTGGTCTATTTAAGCAAAACCCACCCCTACAACATTTTCATTTCGTCCAAGTGAGGAAGAGAGAGAAATAGAAGCAAGGTAGAGTGAGGAAAGGAGAGAAAGAAAGGAGAAGAAAGGAAGGAAGAAGAAGGAGAAGTTTAGAAGGATAAGTACTCAAGGTAAGTTACCTTAATCTACACTTGAATCCATTTTTCTTCTTCATCCTTGAGGTTCAAAAACTCACCCTCCTTCTCTTACCTAAGCTGCTAGAAAAGCTTAGGGAAGGGAGGAATCTTGCTACTTCTTTCAAGAGGAAACAAGAAAACCAATTCACTAAGTGAGCTAGGGAGATCCTTGGGTAAGATTAACAATATTTCATTTTGAAGAAAACTTTTGAAACTTATAATATTTATATGAGATTTTGATCTTAGAACTTTGATGATTGGTCATGATGTTGCTATATCATGTTACATATTGATCTTGCATTTGATGTATGTTTCAATACTTAAACTGGTATAGAAAGTTCGGCATAGGTATGGCTATGGGTGGCAAAATTTTTAGCTTATGTGTTTTAATTTATGGGAATTATCTATAGAGAATTAAAATAAATGGTTAAAATAAGAATGAAAGATATATATGTCACAGATTTTTAGCCACTGCAATTATTCAATTTGGAGTCCATATGAGGTAGATATGGTCCGATTAGTAATCAAAGGTCAGAAAATGGTACATCAGGGAAGAATATGTTAGGATAGCTTCTGTGTTTTAATTTCCGGGAATTATTTGTAGGGAATTAAAATAAATGGTTAACATAATAATTAAATATATATGTGTCACGGATTTTTATCCACTGGAATTATTCAAGATATGGCCCGATTAGTAAGCAAAGGTTATAAAATGGTTCATCAGCGAAGAATATGTTAGGATAGCTTCTGTGTTTTAATTTCTGGTAATTATCTATAGGGAATTAAAATAAATGGTTAACATAATTATTAAAGATATATGTGTCATGGATTTTTAGCTGGCATCATTCAATTTAGAGTCCATATGAGGTAGATATGGTCCGATTAGTAATCAAAGGTCAGAAAATGGTTCATCAGGGAAGAATATGTTAGGATAGCTTATGTGTTTTAATTTCTGGAAATTATCTGTTGGGAATTAAAATAAATATTTAACATAAGAATTACAGATATATGTGTCACGAATTTTTAGCCACTGGAATCATTCAATTTGGAGTCCATATGAGGTAGATAAGGTCCAATTAGTAGTCAAAGGTCAGAAAATGGTTCATCAGGGAAGAATATGTTAGGATAGCTTCTGTATTTTAATTTATGGGAATTATCTGTATGGAATTAAAATAAATGGTTAACTTAAGAATTATAGCTATGTGTGTCATGGATTGTTAGCCACTGGAAACATTCCATTTGGAGTCCATATGAGGAAGATATGAGCTGATTAGTAGTCAAAGGTCAGAAAATGGTTCATCAAGGAAGAATATGTTAGGATAGCTTCTGTATTTTAATTTCTAGGAATTATCTGTATGGAATTAAAATAAATGGTTAACTTAAGAATTATAGCTATGTGTGTCATGATTTTTTAGCCACTGGAATCATTCATTCCATTTGGAGTCTATATGAGGAAGATATGAGCTGATTAGTAGTCAAATGTCAGAAAATGGTTCATCAGGGAAGAATATGTTAGGATAGCTTCTATATTTTAATTTCTACGAATTATCTGTATGGAATTAAAATAAATGGTTAACATAAGAATTATAGATATGTGTGTCACGGATTTTTACCCACTGGAATTACTCAAGTTGGAGTCCATATGAGGTAGATATTGTCTGATTAGTAGGTAGAGTTGAGAACCTATCCAAGAAGAAATAACATGTCCATTTAGGGAGTAATATCACCTTGATTTCTTAATATTTCGCTATAATGTTCAACATAATAGTTTTAGATAATTGTGTTATCTTGAAATTGACACCAAGATCACTTACATCGGTGTTCAATTGAGGAAGTTATGCTCTGATTAGTAAGAGAAGGTTAGATATGATGAAAACCTACATCAAGAAAATAAAGAAATAAAATTAATATTTAAAAAAGAAGACGAATCTTATAAATGCCTAGTATATGCCATAGCCATTGCCATTGTATGAACTTCTTACCATCTTAAGTGTAAAATTCTGACATGGAAATATTTTATAAAGTGATATTTGAAATGGTTATGTTCATGGCATGATTCCAATGATTTATGGGAATAGTTATATTTTGATGGACATACTTGTTATTGAAAGCATATTTTTTGCTATCATTGTGAAAAGAAAAGAAATGAGCACGGTCACATGGCAATCTGTGTGGTGCACCAGTAGGTGACGCCCTACCAACGGTTATGATTATGATTATGAGAAAAGAAAGGGAAAGTGTGCCATGTCGGACGGAGCGAGAAAATCCCGTACTGGAGAGGAGAGGATACTCACCCTGACCGGGGTAGCTTGAAATGAGAATAAGTTGATGGCCATCATATGATATTCTGGAAATAGTTAATCCTGTCATACATATCGTTACTGTATGATTCTTATGTGCATAGATATAATGCATTCATATGACCAAAGATATTTTTTGTAGTTTATATTGCTGAACATGACATGATGAACTATATTGATGGTAAATTATGATTTATTGTTGAACCTACTGGGATTTAATTCTCACTATATTTCCATATCATGTTCAGAAGAATAATGCAGATTTTTTCAATGACACTTATTATTTCTGTACGTTGGATCGAGGTACCCTACCTTGGGCAACTACCAGTTATATTAGATGTATCTGTAGTAGATGTGACTGAGATTCCGGTGGAGGTGCCCCCCGCACTAGTGTCCCCGGAAGTAGTCGACATAGATGATTAGAACTAATATGTATCTTTGTACAAATGTTTGTAAAATAATGGTGTGTAGTTTATAAAATAATGGTGTGTATGGAAACTCAGTATTGTATCATTGTTAATAAAAATTATGCTTGGTTAAAGTGATTATTATTACAAGTTAAGTGGTTAGAATTAAAGTAGTAATAACATCAGGGAATTTTACAAATATAAAAAAAAATTGTTACATTTACATAAATATAGTTGTTACATAATTGGTATCAGAGCCGGTCGATCCTAGATGGCCAGTGGGTGGATGGTTATCTGAATCGATCTTATAGTGTCTTGAGTATGTTGTGGTTGTGCTGTGTAGGGGATCAATGATTCATATAGGTAAGAAATTACTAGTGTTTCCTATCTATATGACGAGGTGGTGTTATGACTGCTGTTAAATATTTTTGAACTAACTATTGGGCTTGATCACCTCAATAGTAGCATAACTTTGTTTTTGCCACAGTAGGAAATGGCACCACCAAGGAGGTATCCAGCAACCAATGCAGAGAAAACCCTGCACAACCTTGCCACGGCAATTCAAGACCAAGTCATGACCACCAACCAAATTTTACAATATCTCTAAAATGTTAATAACCCAAATGGTGAGAATGGTGCTAATAACCAGATGGCTGGAAAAGATAATGGCATATCCGAGTTCCTGAGGACTAGACCACCTTGTTTCCAAGGTGGCTATGACCCAACAGTAGCCGAAAGGTGGATAAGAGAATTAGAGAAAATCTTTGAAGTGATGGGTTGTACTGAAGAGCAGCAAGTTATTTTTGCTACATATATGTTAAAGGATGAAGCAGAATACTGGTGGCGTGGAGCTAGAGAACTTTTAGCTCATCAGGGAAGACAGATCACCTGGCAAGTGTTCAAGGACATTTTTTTTAAAAGTACTTTCCAAGTACTGTACGGTCAGAGAAAGAGATCGAATTTCTCCAACTCAGGCAAGGCAGCATGACCGTGGACCAGTATATTGCAAGGTTCGAGGAGCTATCTAAGTTCTCCTCTTATCAGCGATATAACCCAGATGAAGCATGAAAGGCGGTTAAGTTCGAAGTAGGACTAAACCCAGAGATAAAGAATGCTGTTATAGCTATGGAGATCAGGGAGTTTGTACCTCTGATAAATAAATGCAGACTCTTGGAAAAGATTTTAAGGGCAGTGGAGGACGAGAAGCAAAGGCGAAACCTATGGAAGAGGAAGAAAAATTTTCCTAACCCTGGAAAGAACATGAGAATAAGTGGATATGGAGCTAGTAAGAGGCCATTGATTGCGGGTCCTAGACCTTTTCAACAAGACCTCGCCCCAGTCAAGTGCGCTAAGTGCAGACGCATGCATGATAATCGGCCATGCTACATGGGACAAGATGTCTGCTTCAATTGCGGACAAAAGGGACATTTTGTGAGAAACTACCCACAGAATATGGGGAAGCAGCCAGAACAAAGGCCTCAGGTGAAAGGAAGGGTTTTCACCCTAAGCGGCCAAGAGGCAGCTCAATTATGAAATGATTCAAGGTACATGCTATATCTATGGATTTGCTCTTATGGTATTATTTGACTCTGGTGCTAGTCATTCATTTATATCGGAAGAATGTATTAGGAAGTTTCAGTTTTCTATTTCTGAAACTCCCTATGAGCTATCCGTAGTAACCCCTACAGGGGAACAGGTATTAACTTCCTCTGTATGTAAGGACTGTCAAGTCACCATCCAGGAGAAAACTTTTTTTGTAGACCTCGTCTGTTTACCTTTAAGAGGTATTGAGGTCATTCTAGGGTTAGATTGGATGTCTAAAAATTGAGTCTTGCTGAATTGTTGTAACAAGACCGTTGAATTTCTACCTCTTACTCCAAAAGAGGAGATCCAGTTATTGATGCTAAATGCCAATCAAGTTAATAGGGAGTTGAAGAATGGAGTACTTGGATACATTCTCTTGTATTTATCAAACCTAGAAGTCGAATCAAAGCTTGATGAAATCCTAATAGCCAACGAGTTTCCTGAAGTATTTCCATCAGATATTCCAGGCTTACCTCCCAAGAGAGAGATAGAGTTCTCTATTAATCTCCTACCTGGGACAGGGCCTATCTCTATTGCACCATATCAAATGGCCTCGAAGGAACTACAGGAACTCAAGAAGCAGTTGGAGGAACTATTAGACAAGCAATTCATTAGACCGAGTGTATCACCTTGGCGAGCTCCTGTATTGTTTGTTAAGAAAAAAGATGGGAGCTTGAGACTATGCATAGATTACAGACAGCTGAATAAGGTGACTATCAAAAACAAGTACCCTCTCCCAAGGATAGATGACTTATTGGATCAATTGAAGAGAGCCTCCATCTTTTCTAAAATTGACTTGGGGTCAGGATATCATCATATTAGGATCAAGGAGGAGGACGTACCAAAAATTGCCTTCAGGACTAGGTATGGGCACTATGAGTTTCTCGTAATGCCCTTCGGGTTGACAAATGCACCTGTAATTTTCATGGATTACATGAATCGCATTTTTTGACCCTCCCTAGATCAATTTTTTGTAGTGTTCATTGATGACATCTTGATATATTCTAAGAGTGAGAAAGAACATGAACAACATCTCCGAATCGTGCTACAAGTGCTGAAAGAGAAAAATTTATATGTCAAATTGGAGAAGTGTGAATTTTGGCTGTTAGAGGTGAAGTTTCTCAGACATGTCATCTCTAATAGAGGGGTAGCCGTAGATCCTAGCAAGACGGAAGTAGTGATTCAGTGGGAGAGACCAAAGACGGTTACGGAAGTCAAAAGTTTCTTGGGTTTGGTAGGATACTACAGGAGGTTTATACAAAACTTCTCTCGTATAGCCTTGCCATTGACTAAATTGACCAGGAAGGGAAGTTCTTTCGAATGGACTGATCAATGTGAAGCTAGTTGTCAGGAGCTAAAGACAAGACTGACCACTCCTCCTGTTTTAATTATTCCAGACCCCACAGGACATTTATAAGTGTATAGTGACGCTTCAAAGAAAGGGCTAGGATGTGTGTAGATGCAAGATAAGAGAGTAGTTGCTTACCCCTCTAGGCAACTGAGACCCCACAAAGGAAACTATCCAACCCATGATTTAAACTAGCGGCAGTGGTGTTTGCCTTAAAGATTTGGCGACACTATTTGTACGGGGCAACCTTTGAAGTATATTGTGATCATAAGAGTCTTAAATACCTCTTTGATCAGAAGGAGTTAAATATGAGGCAACAAAGATGGGTAGAATTCCTCAATGACTATAAGTTTGAGATAAAGTATCATCCCGAAAAGGCGAATGTTGTAGCAGATGCCTTGAGTCGAAAATCTCTGCACATGGGTGAGATGATGGTGTATGAGATGCAGATGCTAGAGGAGTTTCAAAATTTGAAGCTAGCCACTACTCTTACTCCAAAGAATCTAGTCATTAATGGTTTAAGTATAGGGTGTGACCTTAGAGCCCATATCAAAGAGGCTCAAGCTCACGACCAATACTTACAGGATCATAAAGACCAAGGTAATTTTTCTGTCATGGAAGATAGAGTAATCATGTATCAGGGAAGGATTTGTGTCCCTCAAGAACGAGAGTTGAGGACTAAGATCCTGCAGGAAGCGCATCAGAGTAAATACACAGTCCATCCTGGATGCACTAAAATGTACCAGGATTTAAAAAGGATGTATTGGTGGCCAGGGATGAAAAAGGACATTGCCGAGTTTGTGGCGAAATGTCTCATTTGTCAAAAGGTGAAGGTGAAGCATCAAAAGCCAACGGGATTTCTACAACCTCTTGAGATCCCTAAATGGAAATGGGATAGTATCTCAATGGACTTTTTTATGGGATTACCTAAGACTTCAGTGGGACATGACTCTATCTGGGTAATAATTGACAGATTAACCAAATCTGCTCACTTTTTGCCCATAAAAATTAACTATTCACTGGATAAATTAGCCCAATTGTACGTCAAGGAAATAGTTAGACTGCATGAAATTCCCTTAAATATCGTTTCTGATAGAGATCTGAGGTTCACATCGAGGTTTTAGAAGGCGTTGCAGGAAGCTTTTGGTACTCAGTTGCGGTTCAGTACTGCCTACCATCCTCAGACTGATGGGCAGAAAAAATGAACCATTCAAACCCTAGAAGATATGTTGAGGGCCTGTGTGATAGAGCAAGGTAAAGGATGGGATAAGTACCTACCTTTAGTAGAGTTTACTTATAATAATAGCTTTCACTCTAGTATTAAGATGGCCCCCTATGAAGCTTTATACGGTAGAAAGTGCCGATCACCACTATGTTGGTGTGAGGTAAGAGAAAAGAACTTGTTAGGTCCTGATCTAGTTCAACAAACCACTAAACAAATCAGGATGATACGAGACAAAATAATTACAGCTCAGAGTCGGCAAAAGAGTTACTACGATAAGAGACATAGACCTCTAGAGTTTGAAGAAGGAGACCATGTATTTTTGAAACTTTCCCCAACTACTGGAGTTGGTAGGTCTCTCAAAACAAGAAAGCCAAGTTCGCGATTTTTGGGACCCTACCAAATTCTGAAGAAATTAGGGACATCAGCATATCAAGTTGCTCTCCCACCTAATTTTTCCAACCTACATAATGTTTTCCACGTATCACAGCTGCGGAAGTATCTTCTAGATTCATCACATATAATACAGGATGAACCAATCCAAATAAAGGAGAACATGACATACCAGCTAGTACCTGCATCCATATTGTACACTGATGTGAAGCAACTAAGAAATAAAATCATTCCCCTTGTTAAGGTGTTATGGGAAGGTTTGACTCCGGAAGAAGCAACTTGGGAGCTGAAAAAAGTCATGAGGAAGAAATATCCGCAATTGTTCTTATTAGGTAATTTTTGAAATTTTGAGGACAAAATTTCTTTTACGGGGAAAGAAATGTAACATCCCAAATTTCGTTTCTTTTATTGATAAAAGTACATAAATATTTAATTAAGGAAATAAAATTTATTAGACAATATTTTAGATATTTAAGGAAATATAATCCTTAGAAATTCTTCACCTTATGTATATGCATAGAAAATGTTTCTAACATTAAGAGAACAAATAAAGAGGGAAAACCTAATAGGAAAAAAAAATAGAAATAGCATACTAAAGAGATCCAAAATTCTTGGTTAAGGAAGATAAATTTTTAGAAACAAGTAAAGGTCTTAAAATTTCAAGAACATTGGATTAGGGTAATTTTTCCTAATTCAAGAACTAGAGTTACTAAGTTTAACATCTTTACCCATACATTGAGCTTTTACCAATGGACACTTCATATAGAGTTTTTCCACTTCACATAAGTTTCTAGCAAGCCCATTGGATAACCTAGGCAAGAAATAAAACATAGACTTGGACTAGGATATAGTAATTGCATCGATAGCGGAAAATTATGAAAATGTGACCAAGCCCTCCAAGAAAGGTAGAATTTTATCCAAAGCAAAGAAAATGGGTAGGAATAAGCCCAAATCCAAAAGGAAAAATAAAATAAAATAAATTAGGTGATGATATAATAATGTAATAATAATAAAGATTAGGTTACATGGCATTAAGACAAAACTTTAGCAAGTGGTGTGATTCTACATTCATAATTTTGGCAAGTGGCATGATAATACAAGGCATTAGGACAAAAATATCTATATCATACACTCATAATTTTAGCAAGTGGTATGATAATACATGGCATTAGGACAAAACATTCCTATCCCACACAAATAATATCAACCAAATAATGGAGATTCAAGGGCTAGAAATTTGCCACCTAAAAAGGCAAACCTATCATACTTGTTTAAGACAAAAGAAAATGGAAATGAATCCATAAATCAAAGGGACCTTGTCCCTTATCTTAAGAACATATCATCATAACTTTCAAAATAAAAATCTCCTTTTCTTATGCATATCTTGACTAAGGAAGAGGAAGACAAGAACATAAGTTGTTTGTTTTCCAAAAATTCAACAAAGTGTATCCTAATTGTGATAAGGTAGACCCATGATTATGAAAGGTGTATTATTTGGTGGTCTATTTAAGCAAAACCCACCCCTACAACATTTTCATTTCGTCCAAGTGAGGAAGAGAGAGAAATAGAAGCAAGGTAGAGTGAGGAAAGGAGAGAAAGAGAGGAGAAGAAAGGAAGGAAGAAGAAGGAGAAGTTTAGAAGGCTAAGTACTCAAGGTAAGTTACCTTAATCTACACTTGAATCCATTTTTCTTCTTCATCCTTGAGGTTCAAAAAATCACCCTCCTTCTCTTACCTAAGCTGCTAGAAAAGCTAAGGGAAGGGAGGAATCTTGCTACTTCCTTCAAGAGGAAACAAGAAAACCAATTCACTAAGTGAGTTAGGGAGATTCTTAGCTAAGTTTAACAATATTTCATTTTGAAGAAAACTTTTGAAACTTATAATATTTATATAAGATTTTGATCTTAGAATTTTGATGATTGGTCATGATGTTGCTATATCATGTTACATATTGATCTTGCATGTGATGTATGTTTGAATACTTAGACTGGTATAAAGAGTTCCGCATAGGTATGGCTATGGGTGGCAAAATTTTTAGCTTATGTGTTTTAATTTATGGGAATTATCTATAGGGAATTAAAACAACTGGTTAACATAATAATTAAAGATATATGTGTCACGGATTTTTAGCCACTGAAATTATTCAATTTGGAGTCCATATGAGGTAGATATGGTCCGATTAGTAATCAAAGGTCCGAAAATGGTACATCAGGGAAGAATATGTTAGGATAGTTTCTGTGTTTTAATTTATGGGAATTATCTGTAGGGAATTAACATAAATGGTTAACATAAGAATTAAAGATATATGTGTCATAGATTTTTAGCCACAGGAATTATTCAAGATATGGTCTGATTAGCAAGCAAAGGTCAGAAAATGGTTCATCAGGGAAGAATATGTTAGGATAGCTTCTGTGTTTTAATTTCTGGGAATTATCTATAAGGAATTAAAATAAATGGTTAACATAAGAATTAAATATATATGTGTCACGGATTTTTAACCACTGGAATTATTCAATTTGGAGTCCATATGAGGTAGATATGGTCTGATTAATAAGCAAAGGTCAGAAAATGGTTCATCAGGGAAGAATATGTTATGATAGCTTCTGTGTTTTAATTTTTGGGAATTATCTATAGGGAATTAAAATAAATGGTTAACATAAGAAGTAAAGATATATGTGTCACAGATTTGTAACCACTAGAAGCATTCATTTTGGAGTCCATATGAGGTAGATATGGTCTAATTGGTAATCAAAGGTCAGAAAATGGGTCATCAGGGAAGAATATGTTAGGATAGCTTCTTTGTTTTTATTTTTCGGAATTATCTATAGGGAATTCAAATAACTGATTAACATACGAATTAAAGATATATTTGTCACGGATTTTTAGCCACTGGAATCATTCAATTTGGAGTCCATATGAGGTAGATATGGTCCGTTTAGTAGTCAAATGTCAGAAAATGGTTCATCAGGGAAGAATATGTTATGATGGCTTCTGTATTTTAATTTTTGGGAATTATCTATATAGAATTAAAAGAAATCATTAACATAAGAATTATAGCTATGTGTGTCACGGGTTTGTAGCCACTGGAATCATTCCATTGGGAGTCCATATAAGGATGATATTTGCTAATTAGTTGTCAAAGGTCAGAAAATGGTTCATCAGGGAAGAATATGTTAGGATAGTTTCTGTATTTTAATTTTTGGGAATTATTTGTAAGGAACTAAAATAAATGATTAACATAAGAACTATAGATATGTGTGTCTTGGATTTTTAGCCACTGGAATCACTCATGTTGGAGTCCATATGAGGTAGATATGGTCTGATTAGTAGGTAGAGGTCAGAACATATCCGAGAAGAAATAACCTGTACATTTCGGGAGTAATATCGTCTTGATTTCTTAATAATTCGCTACAATATTCAACATAATAGTTTTAGATAATTGTTTTATCTTGAAATTAACACCACGATCACCTACATCGGAGTTCAATTGAGGGATTTATTCTCTGATTAGTAAGAGAAGGTTAGATATGATGAAAACCTGCATCAAGAAAATAAAGAAATAAAATTAATATTTAAAAAAGTAGTCGAATCTTATAAATGCCTAGTATATGTCACAGTCATTGCCATTGTATGAACTTCTTACCATCTTATGTGTAAAATTCTGACATGGAAATATTTTATAAAGTGATATTTGAAATGGTTATGTTCATGGCATGATTACCAATGATTTATGGTAATAGTTATATTTTGATGAACATACTTGTTATTGAAAGAACATTTTTGGCTATCGTTGTGAAAAGAAAAGAAATTAGCATGGTCACATAGCAATCCGTGTGGTGCACCAGTAGGGGACGCCCTAACAACGGTTATGATTATGATTATGAGAAAAGAAAGAGAAAGTGTGCCATGTCGGACGGAGCGAGAAAAGCCCGTACCGGAGAGTAGAGGATACTCACCCTGACCGGGGTAGCTTAAAATGAGAATAAGTTGATGGCCATCATATGATATTCTGAAAATAGTGAATCCTTTCATACATATCATTACTGTATGATTCTTATGTGCATAGATATAATGCATTCATGTGACCAAAGATATTTTCTGTAATTTATACAACTGAACATGACATGATGAACTATATTGATGGTAAATTATGATTTATTGTTGAACCTACTTGGATTTAATTCTCACTATATTTCCATATCATGTTCAGAAGAATAATGCAAATTTTCTCAATGACACTTATTATTTTCGTACGTTGGATCGAGGTGCCCTACCTTGGGCAACTACCAGTTATATTAGTTGTATTTGTAGTATATGTGACTGAGATTCCGGTGGAGGTGCCACCCGCACCAGTGTCCCCGGAAGTAGTCGACATAGATTATTAGAACTAATATGTGTCTTTGTACAAATGTTTGTAAAATAATGGTGTGTAGTTTGTAAAATAATGGTGTGTATGGAAACTCAGTATTGTATCAGTGTTAATAACAATTATGCTTGGTTAAAGTGATTATTATTACGAGTTAAGTTGTTAGAATTAAAGTAGTAATAACATCATGGAATTTTACAAATATAAAAAAAAACTTGTTACATTTACATAATTGGAGTTGTTACACCATACATACATACAATATCTTGGTCACACTAGGGACCCATAATATTTTGGTCTACTTACCAGTGCAGTCAAATATGGCCATACCTGCAAAGGGCTATACATCTCCTAATATTGGCCAATCATGAGGGAAATGAGGCTTACTTGGCACCCTTTTGTGCACCCCATAATTCTCGAGAATGCATACATAACATATCTTTAAACTATCATTCATCATAGCATAAAATTCAGGCAACCTGTGAAAATTTGATAAATTCAAGTTCATAAATATAAAGAATGTTTTAAGAAAGAGTTAGCTACCAAATTTTTTTAAAAAATAGTACACATTCCATTCCTTAAAACATCTTAAATTATTTCACTAAAACATAAGAACTGACCATACATTAATCATACGGCATCTTGGTCACACTAGGGACCCATAACATCATGGTCTACTTACCCAATGCAGTCACATATGGCCATACCTACAAAGGGCTATGCATCTCCTATTATTAGCCAATCGTGAGGGAAATGAGGCTTACTTGGCACCCTTTTGTGCACCCCCTTAATTCCCGAGAATGCATACATAACATATCTTTAGACCATCATTCATTATAGCATAAAAGTTAGGCAACCAGGGAAATTTGATAAATTCAAGTTCATAAACATAAAGAGTGTTTTAAGGAAGAGCTAGCTACCTCAATTCCATGACAATCACTTCCTTTCCAGGGCTTCCAATGTTACTACCAGAAGCTCAAAATAAAACATATAAGATTTCTTAGTTAATGCATGCATATTAGTACCTAAAGTCATAAATCTCTAGTTTAAAAGCTTCTGCTCCTTAAAACAAAACTATGAATTTGCTAAGATTTGGGGTTACTATTAAATATGATAAAAGTCCTCTAAAAATTATAAAATTTTGTATGGAGGTAACTTTACATGTTTATTTTATTTCATAATTCTCTCAGTCCTTAACTCTTCCATTAAACTCTAAAAACTTCTTCCATAACCTAGAACAGTGCATATTAGTTTTAGTTCCATTTCTATTCTGTTTTGCATTCATTTGGGTTAGTAAAACTTCTTCAAAATTCATGATATTTTATATGAAGCATCCTACATATGTTATTTAATCAACATAAAAATTTCAAGTAAAAAATAATTCATTTGTCACCTCGAATAACCCAAGATTTAAAGTTGTCTCCTGTTATGGTCTGTTCTGACTCATTTCCTGACCTATCTAATTTCTGAATTTTATTATATGCCTTAATCTGCCCATAATTTTCTAAAATTTGGTGAACTGCTTAATTGGCATCTTTATAATCTGTCATAAAATTTTCATACCAAAATTCAACATCTAACCCCTTTAATATTTTGTATTTCTATCAACAGTCTGAGCTATCCAGCAAATTGTTCTCAACACTATTTTAATTGCAAAAGGCCTAGTTGTAGGTTCTCAAAAATCACGAACATTTCCAGAATTGATTCTGAACATCTTAAGACTTTTCTCACCAAACAATAGAGAATTTAATGGCCATTTACTAAATTTAATTAGCCAATATTTTTAGGTGCTAAAAGGTTTCTATGTTCTCAACCTAACCCTTCTGTGATCTATGACCTTTACTCACTCACCAGACCTTAACTCACTTATATGGACTCAAAATTGTGTGATTCTAGTGGTTATGTAACCATGAGAAATATAACTACAACTTTCATGTTAACCATGTCTTCATATTCCTTATAGGTTAGTCCCAGAAATTCAAAAACGAAGCTATTCTTTACTAGCCTGAATTCCAAACCTGATTCTGACCTCTCATCACTCCCTGGAGTATAACTCTCTCATTTTAAGTCTGATTGATGTGATTAAAAATGCTATGTAACGCTAAGACATAGGGCTACAACTTCTATGTTGAACATAGTTTCATAGTTTAGACAGAAGGTCATCCATACAGAGTCTAAAATTAACCTAATAAACTCTAAACCAGATTTTTATAAGAAGTCAGACTTACCTTGTGTAAACCAACTCCTATGGCTCTCAATTTGCAACTTCCTTATCCTCTTGGTTTCCTTTGCAACTCAGATATGTTTCTTGCACCAAATATGGGGTGATCAAGGCTTCAAACCTCAGCACTCACTCTCACTCTCACTGCCTTATGGTGAGGAAAGAAGACTCTCCACTTTTTTTCTGATTTTCTCCACTCTCTTCCTCCTCTCTCAACCTTCTTCTTCTTCCCGGCTACTCTCTCCCCCTTCCTTCCTCTTCCTCTTTAGTTTTTTGACCACTTCCCTCTCTCATTTCTCCTGCTAGCGTGAGGCAAGTCCAAGCATTTCTGCTGCTACCAAAGATGCAAGCTGCTGGGCGCTAAAGGTTGCTGGAATCCCTTGGATTCTGCGGGGCAGGGAGTAAGTTTTCTGCTGCCTCTCCACGTGGGATATTGCATGCATAACTCTATTATATTATGCTCAAAGGGTGGGTGGTTGTTTTACACATAAGAGGCACCAAAGCTGCCAAAGAAAATTGCCTGTGTGATGCTCTGTTTTCTGGCCTAAATTTGCTGCTGAAGGTGGTGTGTTTCTACTTGTCTTTGTGGAGCAAAGGTGGGTGTGAAGATTCTGCTATGTGAGTGTGTTTTCTCTGCTGGCTTTGGGATGCCTTTTTCTGCTTGTTTGTGGCATTGGTTCTGCTGTCTAATGGAGCATGTTTCTGCTGGCTGGGTGGAGCAAGAATGGGTGTAATTTCTGCTGGCTTTGGGATGTCTTTTTCTGCTTGTTTGGTGGGGCAAGATGGCGTGAAGATGCTTGTATTTCCTACGTGCATGTGTGTTTTTCTTTTTAACCCACCAAGGCTGCTTGTGTATTGCTTCACATCCTCACTTGCATGTGTAACATCCCTAATTTCGTTTCATGTATTAATAAAAGTACAAAAGTATTCAAAGTAACATTCCTAATTTTGTTTCTTTTATGGAAAAACATACATAAATATTTAGTTAAGGAAATAAAATTAATAAGACAATTTTTAGATATCTAAGGAAATATAATCCTTAGAAATTCTTCACCTTATGTGTATGCATAGAAATATTCTAACATTAATAGAATAGGTAAAGAGAGAAAACCTAAGAGGAAATATTAGAAATAAACATGCTAAAGAAAGTTGAAATTCTTGGGTAAGGAAGATAAATTTTTGTGAAGTAAGTAAAGGTCTTAAAATTTCAAGAAGATTGGATTAGGGTAATTTTTCCTAATTTAAGAGTTAAAGTTACTAAGTTTAGTATCTCCACCCATAAATTGGGGTTTCACCTATGGACAATTCATATAGATTTTTTTCACTTCACATAATTTTTTTAGCAAGCCCATTGGATAACCTAAGCAAGAAATAAAACATAGACTTGGACTAGGATATAGAAATTGGACCGGTAGCCCAAAAATCATAAAAATGTGACCAAGCCCATTATGAAATGTAGAATTTAACCAAAGTAAAGAAAATGGACAAGAGTGAGCCCAAACCCATGATGAAAAATAAAAATAAAGTGATAAGATAATGGTGTAATCAAGATTAGGTGACATGGCATTAAGAAAAAAATTTAGCAAGTGGTGTGATATCTTACATTCATAATTTTAGCAAGTGGTATGATAATGCAAGGCTTTAGGACAAAACATCTATATCCTACACTCATAATTGTAGCAAGTGGTATGATAATACATAGCATTAGGACAAAAAATTTCTATCCCACACAAATAATTTCAACCAAATAATGGAGATTCAAGGGCTAGAAATTTGCCACCTAAAAAGGAAAACCTATCATAATTGATTAAGACAAAAGAAAAAGTAAATGAATCCCTAAATCAAAGGGACCTTGTCCCTTATCTTAAAAACATATTATCATAATTTTCAAAATACAAATCTCCTTTTGCTATACATATCTTGAATAAGGAAGAGGAAGAAAAGAACATAAGTTTGTTTTCCAAAAATTCAACCAAGTGTATCCTAATTGTGATAAGGTAGACCCATGATCATGAAAGGTGAATTATTAGATGGTCTATTTAAGCAAAATCCACCCTTACAACATTAGAATTTTCATCCAAGTGAGGGAGAGGAAAAATAGAAGCAAGGTAGAGTGAGGAAAGGAGAGGAAGAAAGGAAGAAAGGAAGAAAGAGGAAGGAGAAGTCTAGAGGACTATGTGATCCAGTTAAGTTTAACAATATTTGTTTTTAAAGAAAAGATTTGAAACTTGTAATATTTATATGAGATTTTGATCTTAGAACTTTGATGATTGGTCATGGATGTTGCTATATCATGTTACATATTATGTATCTTTGAATACTTAGGCTGGTGTAGATAGTTCTGCATAGGAATGGCTATGGGTGGCAAAATTTTAAGCTTCTATTTTTAAAATTTTTGGAAGACTTGGTAAGGAATTTAAAGAAATGGATAACATGAAAAATGTAGATTTATGTCTTATGGATTGTTAGCCACTTAAATCACTCAATTTGAAGTCCATATGAGGTAGATATGGTTTGATTAGTAGTCAAAGGTAAGAAAATGGTTAATCAGGGAAGAATATGTTAGGATAGTTTCTGTGTTTTAATTTTTGGGAATTATTTGTAGGGTATTAAAATAAATGGTTAACATACGAATTATAGATATATGTGTCACGGATTTTTAGCCACTAGAATAACTCAATTTGGAGTCCATATGTGGTAGATATGGTCTGAGTAGTAAGCAATGGTCAGAAAATGGTTAATCAAGGAAGAATATGTTAGGATAGCTTCTGTGTTTTAATTTTTTGGAATTATCTGTAGGGAATTAAACTAAATGGTTAACATCAGAATTATAAATATATATGTCAGGGATTTGTATCCACTGGAATCACACAATTTGGAGTCCATATGTGGTAGATATTGTCTGATTAGTAAGCAGTTGTCAGAAAATGGTTAATGAGGGAAGAATATGTTAGGATAACTTCTATGTTTTAATTTCTGAGAATTTTCTATATGGAATTAAAATAAATGATTAACATAAAAATTATTTCTATATGTCTTACAGATTTTTAGCCACTGGAATAACTTAATTTATAATTCGTATAAGGGAGATATGGACAGATTAGTAGGTAGAGGTCAGAACCTACCCGAGAAGAAATAACCTATACTTTGAGGGAGTAATATCACCTTTATTTCTTAAGATTTCGCTAAACTGTTCAACATAATAGTTTTAGATAATTGTTTTATCTTGAAATTGACATCAAGATCACCTACATCGGAGTTAAATGGAGGGATTTATGCTCTAATTAGTAAGAGAATGTTAGATAGGATGAAAACCTGCATCAAGAAAATAAAGAAATAAAATTAATATTTAAAAAAGAAGACGAATCTTATAAATGCCTAGTATATGTCATAGCCATTGCCATTGTATGAACTTCTTACCATCTTAAGTGTAAAATTCTGACATGAAAATATTTTATAAAGTGATATTTGAAATGGTTATGTTCATGGCATGATTACCAATGATTTATGGTAATAGTTATATTTTGATGAACATACTTGTTATTGTAAGCATATTTTTGGATATCATTGTGAAAAGAAAAGAAATGAGCATGGTCACATGGCAATCTGTGTGGTGCACCAGTAGGGGACGTCCTACCAACGGTTATGATCATGTTAATGAGAAAAGAAAGATAAAGTGGGCCAAGTCGAACGGAGCGAGAAAAGCCTGTACTGGAGAGTGAAAAATACTCACCCTGACCGGGGTAGCTTGATATGAGAATAAATTGATAGTTATCATATGATATTCTGAAAATAGTTAATCCTGTTATACATGTCATTATTGTACGATTCTCTTGTGTATAGATATAAGGCATTCATGTGACCAAAGATATTTGCTGTAGTTTATACAGCTGAACATGACGTGATGAGCTATATTGATGATGATTTATTGTTAAACTTACTGGGATTTAATTCTCACTATATTTCCATATCATGTTCAGAAAATTAGTTATGCAGATTTTTCTATGGCTTTGGCTTTTAGTGCATGTTGGATCGAGTACTTTATGTTAGGCAGAACCCAGAAGAAAGTAAAATATTTTATGGTCGAGTTGACTTAGATCCCGGTGAAGGTGCAACCACCCGCACCTATATCTCCGGAATTGGTCAGCCAAAATAAATAAGATGTAGATTTTTATATGTTTGATATGTTGTACATATGTTTTGATTAATGACATGTATGTAAACTCTGTATTGTATAAATTAAATAAATGTTATTTTGAGTTAAGTTGTAACGAGGTAGTAACTTCATGGTATTTAAAATAAAATTGATACTTAAATGGAGTTGTTACAGCATGCATCGGTAAATATATGTATATTATGATATGCATGGTGTAAATGAGGCAAGGGTATATATATACATAGAGCTTCTCCTTTGCATGTGTAAATGTATGATATAATATGCGTGGTGGAGGTGAGAGGAATTACATTCATATATATATATATATATATATATATATATATATATATATATATATATCTTGCATTACATAATGCTTCTTCCTTCCTTATTATTTTTCTAATCCTAAATTAGTAGCATCCTAAGAAATATATTTGTATCATATTCCTCTCATTTATGCTCCAAAAATATTTTATTTATATGATTCAATATTAACTATGTCACCTATTTTATACTTGCCCTATAGTCACATAACTAAGCATCTTGATTACTTGTCATATGTATTTTCTACTCATCCTTAAATTTATCTAACTTTATCAGAGGCTTAGGATGTTACAAAGAAAGAAGTACCAAGATTTAAAGATGAAAGTTGAGTAGTAGTCATGTTTAGAGATGCAAACTGGGAGTTTATTATGTGCTGAAGCTATTCTATTTGCTCTCGACTAAAAGAGGGTTGAATTTTTCCAACCCTGGGTACTATTTTAGAGGTGACCTAGAAGGCACTACCATCCTTTTTATTATTCCACAAATTGGGTTTACCGTGTAGCTTCCAACACTTATCCCTAGTATGTTTAGGCTTTTGATAATGGTCACACCATAAGTCTTTTCTTGAATTCCTCGAATTTTCAACTCCCCATGTCATAAAGGCAGAATCGGGAATTCGTTTGTGGTTCCCAACATGACCCTTCTTCGAGTCTCTTCCCTCTGGACCTCTACAAATATGTCTTCAATATTTGGAAAAGTTTTTAGACCAAGGAGGCGGCCACGCACCTCGTCCAAATCCTGATTTAAGCTTGTAAGAAAGTCATAAATCCTCTCTTTGTTAATCATCTTTTAATGGTTTTCAAAACACTGTGAACACAACCAATGACCGTTATTGAAAAGATCACCTTCCTACCAGACTTTAGAAAGAGAATTGAAATATGTTCTAGCATCCCGGTCTGCTTGCATCAAATTTCAAGCCCTAATCCTGAGTTTAAATAACAGAGATGAGTTCTCAAGATCAAAGTACTGTCTTCGAGTGACATCCCATATATCGTGGGCAGTTTTGTAGCACATAAAGCTTTCACTAATCTTTTCATCCATTAAATTAATTAGCCACGCTATAACCATGGAGTTTTGAGCATCCTAAGTTTGAAATAGTGGGTCAGATTTTGGAGGTTTCTTAGCTCCTCCATTAAGATACCCAAACCTTCCTTTCCCTCGTAAAACTATCTCAATAAACCGAGACCAAACTAAGTAATTTTCTCACGTAAGCTTATGTGAGGTGATTTGTAGGGAAAAATTATCAGAGTAGAAGTTATAGAGTGTGATAGCCATTATTAAGGTCCACTGCAAGGAAGCAGAGGCCTCCAAGTCATCCCCTTTGAGCCTGTCATGGCTATTCCCCAAGGAAAAATTGTAACAACTCCATTTTTTATCAGATGTATATATTTTTAAAGTCCCATGAAGTCATTACAACTTTACTTTTAACTACTTAACTCATATAGTAACATTCAATTAATTTAACTAAGCATAATTAAGGTTTAAGGTCTACCATTAATACTGATACAATTATGTATTCACATATACATCATTAATTAAAAACATCCATACAAAAGTCATACACATATATATTCTACATCTTATTCATTCATATTGACTAGTTTCGGAGATATGAGTGCGGGTGGTTGCACCTTCATCGGGATTTTAGCCAACTCAACCATAAACACCTTATTGATTTCTAGAATTTTCCTAACATAGAGTAACTTGATCCAACGTGCAATAAAAGCTAGAGCCATAGAAAAAACCTACATAATTAGTTTTCTAAACATGATATGGAAATATAGTGAAAACTAAATTCGAGTAGCTTCAACAATAAATCATAATCATAATCAATATTGCTCGTCACATTATGTTCATTTGTATAAGCTACAATAAATATCTTAGGTCGCATGAATGCACTTTATTTATGTACATGAAAATCGTGCAGTAATGACATGTATAACATGAATAACTATTTTCAGAATATCATATGATGGCTATCAACTATTTTCATATCAAGCTACCCTGGTCAGGGTGAGTAATTTTTACTCTTCGGTATGGATTTTTCTTGCTCCGTCTGACATAGACACTTTCTCTTTCTTTTCTCATTAGCAAAATCATAGCTGTGACTAAGGTGTCTCCTACTGGTGCACCACATAGACCGCTATGTGACCGTGCTCATCTCTTTTCTTTTCTTTTCATATTAATAGCCAAAAATATGATTTCAATGACAAGTATGTTTATTATACTCGCATGCCATAATTTATAATCAAAGCATAATCATTACCAAAAATATTGGTAAAAATGAAATCATACCATGAACATAATCATTTTAAAATATCACTTTATAATATATTTTCATGTCAAAATTACACACTTATGATGGTCAGAAGTTCATACAATGGCAATGGCTAGGGAATACACTAGTCATTTATTATTTTTATTTAAAAATTATTCTTCTTTCTTAAATATTATTTTCATCTTTTCATTTTCTTTTATGGTTGGCCTCTAGTTACTTTTCTCATACTTATATAATTTTCAACACATGTTCTCCTAAATTTTATAGGACATTCTTTTCTAATTTAGTTTATATTATTACCCTATAGTTAAATAGGTTCATTTAAGGTGCAAAAATGTTGAAAATAAGCTTTACCAACTCCCAACACGGCTTGGCCTTGTTCCAAGACATGGCCATGCTTGAAAAAGACTTCCAACATACTAAAATACAGCCTTGAACATGGCCTACTCGTGCTGAAGCAACCTAGAACACGGCTTGACCGTGTTCTGTGACCATTCCTCACTTATTCAGCCATATCTCCCTAATACGAACTACAATTGAGGTTATTCCACAACCTATAAAAAACTAAGACAATTATCTATCATTTATTCAAATACCTTACTAATTATTCCCAGAAAATAGAAAACAAAAACGCTTATATTTACAACCTTGGATTCTAGACTAATTCTGACATCTACTCATTAATAAGCCATATCTCCCTCCTATGGACTCAAAATTAAGTGATTTCAAAGCCTATAGATTCATGATATATATATATATATATATATATATATATATATATATATATATATATATATATGTTAACATATGGACTTTAAATTAAGTATATATATATATATATAATGTTAACAATTTCATTTAATTCTCTACATATGTAGCCTGAAATTTCAAATACAGAGGCATACTTAACATATTCTTCCCTAGTTAGCTAGTTTTTGACCACTGCTCACTAATCTGGCAATATCTCCCCAATATGGAATCCAAATTGAGTGATTTCAGTACCAAAAAATCTGAGACATATATCTACATTTTTTATGTTAACTAGTTCTTTTAATTCACAACCAATTCTTCGTAAAATTTCAAAAATAGAAGCTTTCCAAATTAATTCGAAATCCAGTTTTCTAACTAAACCCATCCTAAGGTTTTATTCAATTTTTTATTACGTCGTCTTCCATTTTTTTCGAATTTACATCTAATCATATTCTGTCAATTTTCACCATATTTAAATATACATAACAGCCGCATAAAAATCCTAAAATTTTACCACCCATAGTCATACTTATGTAGAACTTTCCACACAAACCGAAATATTCAAAACCTTCATCATATGCAAAATCAACATATAACATTATATAGCAACATTTATGGCCAATAATCAAAGTATCAAATATTGTAAATTTCATCAAATTTCTAAGATCAAAATTTCATATAAATGTTACAATTTTCAAAATTTTTCTTCAAAAAGAGATATTGTTAAACCTACCTAAAGATCTTCCTAGCTCACTTAGTAAATTATTTTTCTTGTTTCCCCTTGAAGGAAGTGGTAAGATTCCTCCCTTCCTGTAGCTTTTCCAACTACTTAAATAAGATAAGGAGGGTGAGTTTTGAACCCCAAGGATTAAGAGAAAAGATAGATCCAAGTGGAAATTTAACTAACTTACCTTGAGTACTTAGTCCTCTAGATTTCTCATTCTTCTTCCTTCCTGTCTTCTTCTTTCTTTATCACCTTTCCTTGCTCTATCTTACTTCTATTTTTCCACTCCCTCACTTAGATGAAATTATAATGTTATAAGGGTGGTTTTTGCATAAATAAACTATCAAGTAGTTCTTCTATCATAATTATGAATCTACCTTATCACAATTAAGATGTACTTTGTTGCTTTTAAGGGAAGACAACTCATGTTCTTGTCTTCCTCTCCCTTAGTCAAGATATGCATAATAAAAGGGATTTGTATTTGAAAATCATGATAAAACGTTCTTAAGACAAGGGACAAGGTCTTTTTGATTTAGGGATTCATTTCCTTTATTTCGCTCAAATATGATAGGCTTGCATTTCTAGGTGGCAAATTTCCAACCCTTGAGTCTCCCTTGCTTGGCTGAAATTATTTGTGTAGGATAGAAATGTTTTGTCATAATTCCATGTATTATTACCTACTATATCATCACATGACTTGCTGCAATTATTAGTGTAAGATATAGATGTTTTGTCCTAATACCATGTATTATTACCTACTACATCATCATACAGCTTGCTAAAATTCTTTGTGTAAGATATAGATGTTTTGTCCTAATGCCATGTGACCTAATCTTGATTACTATTACACTATTATTTCATCACATGGTTCTTATTTTTTCCTCTTAGATTTAGGCTCATCCTTACCCAATTTCTTTGCTTTGGATGAAATGTTACATCTCATGGAGGGCTTGGTCACATTTTAATAATTTTTGGGCTATTGGTCCAACTTCTATATCCTAGTCCAAGTCTGTGTTATATCTCTTATTTGGGCTATCCAATTAACTTGTTAGAAACTCATGTGAATTGGAAAAATAAACTCTATAAAGTGTCCATAGGTCAAGCCCTAATGTATGGGTGGAGATGTTAAACTTAGTAACTCTAGCTCTTGAATTAGAAAAAATTACCCTAATCCAATCTTCTTGATGTTTTAAGACCTTTACTTACTTCCAAAAATTTATCTTCCTTACCCAAAAATTTTGCCTCTCTTTAGGATGTTATTTCTAATTTTTCCTATTAGGTTTTCTCTCTTTACCTATTCCCTTAATGTTAGAAATATTTTCTATGCATACACATAAGGTGAAGAATTTCTAAGGCTTATATTTTTTCTTAAATATCAAAAAATTATTTAATAAGTTTTATTTCCTTAATTAAATATTTATGTACGTTTATTATTAAAAGAAAAAAAATTAGGGATGTAAACAAAATTAAGGATATAACATTTCTCTCCCCCTAAAAGAAATTTTGTCCTCAAAATTTTAGAAATTACCCAATAAGAACAATTGCGAATATTTCTTCCTCATGACTTCTTCCAACTCTCCAGTTGATTCTTTTGGAGTCAAACCTTTCCATAACACCTTAACCAGGTAAATGGTTTTATTCCTCAATTGCTTCACGTCGGTGTCTAATATGGATGTTGTTACTAGCTAGTATGTCATGTTCTTCTTTATTTTGATTAGTTCATCGCGTATTACATGTAAGGAATCTGAAAGATACTTCCAGAGCCATGATACATGAAAAATATTTTACAAGTTGCACAAATTAGGTGGGAGGGCAACTTGATATGTTGTAGACTTAGCTTTCTAGTCTTGAGAAACCTACCAACTCCAATAGTTGGAGAAATCTTCATAAATACATGGTCTCCTTCCTCAAACTCTAAAAGTCTATGTCTCCTATCATAGTAACTTTTTTGCCGACTCTGAGCTGTAAGTATTTTGTCTCGTATCATCCTGATTTGCAATGTGGTTTGTTGAACTAGATCAGGACCCAGCAAGTTCTTTTCCCTACCTTAAACGAAAAAAGTGGAGATCGACACTTCCTTCGATATAAAGCTTCGTAGGGGACCATCTTAATACTAGAACGATAGCTATTATTATAAGCAAACTCCACTAAAGGTAGGTACTTATCCCATTATTTACCTTGCTCTATCACACAACCTCTCAACATATCTTCTAGGATTTGAATGGTCCGTTGTGTCTTCCCATCAATCTGAGGATTGTAGGCAATACTGAATCACAACTAGGTTCTAAAAGCTGCCTGCAACTCCTTCCTAAACATCGATGTGAACCTCAGATCTCTATTAGAAATGATATTTAAAGGAATTTCATGCAGTTTAACTATTTCCTAGAAGTACAACTAGGTCAATTTGTCCAATGAATAGTTAATATTTATGGGCAGAAACTGAGTAGATTTGGTTAATCTGTCTACTATTACCCAAATAGAGTCATGTCCAATTGAAGTCTTAGGTAAATCCAGCACAAAACCTATCAAAATAATGTCTCATTTCTATTTAGGGATCTCAAGAGGTTGTAAAAATCCCATTGGCTTTTGATGCCCTACCTTTTCCATCTGACAAATTAAACATTTCGCCATAAACTCAACAATGTCATTTTTCATCTTTGGCCATCAGTACATCTTTTTTAAGTCTTGATACATTTTAGTGCATCCAGGATGAACTGTGTACATATGTGCCTCTTGTAAGATCTTAGTCCTCAACTCCCGTTCTTGAGGGACACAAATCCTTCCCTGATACATGATTGCTCCATCTTCCAAGACATAAAAATTATCTTGATCTTTGTGATCCTGTAAGTATTGGTCATGAGTTTAAGCCTCTTTATTATGAGCTCTAAGGTCACACTCTATACTCAACCCATTGATGATTAGCTTCTTTGGAGTAAGAGTAGTGGCCAGCTTCAAATTTCGAATCTCCTCTAGCATCTGCATCTCATACACCATCATCTGACCCATGTGTAGAGATTTCTGACTTAAAGCATCAACTACAACATTCGCCATTCCTGGATGATACTTCATCTCAAACTTGTAGTCATTGAGAAATTCTACCCATCTTCGTTGCCTTATTTTTAATTCCTTCTGATCAAAAAGGTATTTAAGACTCTTGTGATCACAATATACTTCAAATGTTGCCCCGTACAAATAGTGTCACCAAATCTTTAATGCAAACATCACCGCTGTCAATTCAAGATCATGGGTTGAGTAATTTCCTTCATAGGATCTTAGTTGCCTAAAGACATAAGCAACTACTCTCTTGTCTTGCATCAGCACACACCCTAGTTCTTTCTTTAAAGCATCACTATACACTTCAAAATGTCCTGTGGGGTCTAAAATAATTAAAACAGGAGGAGTGGTCAGTCTTGTCTTAAAACTCTTAGAAACTAGTTTCACATTGATCAATCTATTTGAAAGACTTCCCTCTGTAACATCCCATATTTTAATAAGTGAAAAATAATTCTCAAGGTGAAGGGAATGAAAGAGAATGAAATGGAACATCGATGAAACCATAGAAAAAGGAAAAAGTGGAATTAAAGAATTTAGTGGATTTTTCCTTCAACCAAACATAGCCTTATCTAATGGCATAGTTCAATTGTAATGGGATGGCAAGATTGTAATAGTTAGATAAAGTAGGGTCTTGAGATAGAAGGATGATGGCTTGTTGAGGAAGGCTAAATAAAATATCTTATCTTTGTTTGACTCAAGGGTGAGTTGACCAAACCAAGGGAGAGAAGGGGAGAAGGCTGAGTTGGAGAGAAAGCCTTGACTTGACAAAGTCTTGGCTTGAAGAAGAAGTAGGCCAAAACGGGAAGGAAAAGGGAGGTAGCGGCCAAGGAAAAGAGGAGAGCAAGAGAGAACGAGAGAAGGAGAGGAAGGAAAAGAAGAGAGAGAAAGGCACAAGGTGAAGGTCTAAGGATTTGTAGAAAAAGGAAGAAAGAGAGGATTGTAACATCCCTAATTTCGTTTCATGTATTAATAAAAGTAAAAAAGTATTCAAAGTAACATCTCTAATTTCTTTTATTAATAAAGGTACATAAATATTTAATTAAGGAAATAAAATTTATTAGACAATTTTTAAATATCTAAGGAAATATAATCCTTAGAAATTCTTCACCTTACGTATGCATAGAAATGTTCTAACATTAATGGAATAGGTAAAGAGAGAAAACCTAAGAGGAAATATTAGAAATAAATAAACTAAATAAAGGTGAAATTCTTAGGTAAGGAAGATAAATTTTTGTGAAGGTATTAAAATTTCAAGAAGATTGGATTAGGGTAATTTTTCCTAATTTAAGAGTTGAAGTTACTAAGTTTAGTATCTCCACCCATAAATTGGGCTTTCAACTATGGACACTTCATATAGAATCTTTCTACCTCACATGAATTTTTAGCAAGTCAATAGGATAGCCCAAGGAAGAAATAAAACATCGACTTGGACTAGAATATAGAAATTGGATCGATAGCCCAAAAATCATGAAAATGTGACCAAGCCCATTATGAAAGGTAGAATTTTAACCAAAGTAAAGAAAATGGGTAAGAATGAACCCAAACCCAAGAGGAAAAAAAATATAAAAATATAAAAAAAGTGATGAAATAATGGTGTAATCAAGATTAGGTGACAAGGCATTAGGATAAAACATCTATATCCTACACTCATAATTTTAGCAAGTGGTATGATAATACATGGCATTAGGACAAAACATCTATATCCTACACTCATAATTTTAGCAAGTGGTATGATAATACATGGCATTAGGACAAAACATTCCAATCCCACACAAATAATTTTAGCCAAATAATGGAGATTCAAGGGCTAGAAATTTGCCACCCAAAAAGGCAAACCTATCATACTTGATTAAGACAAAAGAAAATGGAAATGAATCCCTAAATTAAAGGGACCTTGTCCCTTATCTTAAGAACATATCATTATAATTTTCAAAATACAAATCTCCTTTTGCTATGCATATCTTGACTAAGGAAGAGGAAGACAAGAACATAAGTTGTTTTCTTTCCAAAAATTCAACCAAGTGTATCCTAATTGTGATAAGGTAGACCCATGATCATGAAAGATGAATTATTTGATGGTCTATTTAATCAAAACCCACCCCTATAACATTTTAATTTCGTCCAAGTGAGGAAGAGAGAGAAATATAAGCAAGGTAGAGAGAGGAAAGGAGAGAAAGAGAGGAGAAGAAAATAAGGAAGAAGAAGGAGACGTCTAGAGGGCTAAGTACTCAAGGTAAGTTAACTTAATCTCCACTTGAATCCATTTTTCTTCTTCATCCTTGAGGTTCAAAAACTCACCCTCCTTCTCTTATTTAAGCTGCTAGAAAAGCTAAGGGAAGGGAGGAATCTTGATACTTCTTTCAAGGGGAAACAAGAAAACAAATTCACTACGTGAGCTAGGGAGATTCTTAGGTAGGTTTAACAATATTTCTTTTTGAAGAAAAGTTTTGAAATTTGTAACATTTATATGAGATTTTGATCTTAAGAACTTTGATGATGGGTCCTGGATGTTTCTTTATCATGTTACATATTATTCTTGCATGTGATGTATGTTTGAATACTTAGGCTAGTGTAGATAGTTCTGCATAGGTATGGCTATTGGTGGCAAAATTTTAAGCTTCTATTTTTGAATTTATGGGACCATTCTGTAGGGAATTAAAATAACTTGTTAACATAACAATTATAGATATATGTCTCACGGATTTTTTGCAACTAGCATCACTCAATTTGGAGTCCATATGAGGTAGATATGGTCTGATTAGTAAGCAGTGGTCAGAAAATGGTTAATAAGGGACGAATATGTTAGGATAGCTTATGCGTTTTAATTTCTGGGAATATTATGTAGGGAATTAAAATAAATGGTTAACATAAGAATTATAGATATATGTGTCATAGATTTTTATCAACTAGAATCACTTAATTTAGAATTTTTATGAGAGAGATATGGACAGATTAGTTGGTAGAGGTCAGAAACTACCCGAGAAGAAATAACCTGTAATTTGAGGGACTAATATCACCTTGATTTCTTTATATTTCACTAAATTGTTCAACATAATAGTTTTAGATAATTGTTTTATCTTTAAATTGACATCAAGATCACCTACATTGGAGTTACATTAAGGGATTTATGCTCTGATTTGTAAGAGAAGGTTAGATAGGATGAAAACCTGCATCAAGAAAATAAAGAAATAAAATTAATATTTAAAAAGAAGAAGAATCTTATAAATAAAAATAATAAATGACTAATATATGCCATAGCCATTTCCATTGTATGAACTTCTTACCATCTTATGTGTGAAATTTTGACATGGAAATATTTTATAAAGTGATATTTGAAATGGTTATGTTCATCGCATGATTATTAATGATTTTTTTTTGTAATAGTTATATACTTGTTATTGAAAGCATACTTTTGGCTATCATTGTGAAAAGAAAAGAAATGAGCATGGTCACATGGCAATCTGTGTGGTGCACCAGTAGGAGACGCCCTACCAATGGTTATGATCATGTTAATAAGAAAAGAAAGAGAAAGTAAGCCATCTCGGACAGAGCGAGAAAAGCTCGTACTAGAGAGTAGAAAATACTCACCCTAACTGGGGTAGCTTGATATGAGAATAAATTGGTAGTCATCATATGATATCCTGAAAAATAGTATTTATGCCATACATGTCATAATTGTACAATTTTCATGTGCATGGATAAAGTGCATTCATGTGACCTAAAGATATTTTCTATAGTTTATACAGATGGACATGATATGATGAACTATATTAATGGTAAATTATGATTCATTGTTGAACCTACTGGGATTTAATTCTCACTATATTTCCATATCATGTTCAGAAGAATAATTATGCAGATTTTCTCCATGACGCTTATTATTTCCGTACGTTGGATCGAGGTGCCCTACCTTGGGCAACTACCAGTTATATCAAATATATCTGTAGTAGAGGTGACTGAGATTCTGGTGGAGGTGCCGCCACCCGCACCAGTGTCCTCGAAAGTAGTCGACATAGAAGATTAGGGCTAATATGTATCTTTGTACAAATGTTTGTAAAATAATGGTGTGTATGGAAACTCAGTATTGTATCATTGTTAATAACAATTATGCTTGGTTAAAGCACTTATTATTACGAGTTAAGTGGTTAGAATTGAAGCAGTAATAACTTCATGGAATTTTACAAATATATATAAAAAAAATTTGTTACATTTATATAAATGGAGTTGTTACAGTGATCAAAAAGGAGGAAATCCAAGGATATGAAGAATCTCTGGTTTTGGTAGGTTTAACATTATTCATATTTCCATGAAATTTCATATATTTTGAATTATTTATAAGTGTTTCAAATATCCTCTTTTGATGATTCATAATGTATATTTATGTTTAGCCATGAAAAGTGAGAGTTGGATGCATAGATCATACATGTGTTTGCTGAAATTGGCTTGAAAAGGGTGAAAATCGATGGTTTGAAGGGTTGGTTCTGTTGGTTATGTTCTAAATTGAATTTGGAAATATGTTCAAAAGATGAGTTTTATCCCTGTTTCTTAGCTTTCTAATGCCTTTAGAAGTTCCTTAATCGGATTTGAAATGAAAGAGATATCCCCTGATGAGTGAAAAAAGGTCAGATTTAATGCACAAAATCGTGATGCTGTTTTCGGACACCTTTTCACCTGTTTTTGTTACTAATTTGTTAAATTAGTAAACCAAAACTTGTAGATAATTGTCTTAGCTTTCTATAGACACCGAAATCACCTTAATCAGAGTTAAAATGAGTTATGGTCTTTTTAGTAACAAAACGTCTGGCTGGACGGAAATCTGGAGTGTAGGAAAACCCGAAGCATGGCCGTGCTTAGTGACACGTCCAGGTCGTGCTTCAGGATGTTTTGTGATTTTTTAGCACGGTTTACACATCTTGAAGCATGGTCATGCTTGGTGACACGTCCATACCGTGCTTGAGGCTGGTTTTGCTCTGTTTTGCATTTTGAAGGCTCTAAATAAACTCCAATGAATGAATGATGTTAAGGGGAACTAAAATATAAATAAATACATTTTTAATGATGCATTGTAGTGTGAATTCCATCCTTTTATTAGGATAAATTAAATCACATATTTCATATTGATGAGATGTATGGATAAAAATACATATTAATGAGACATAAGTAAGTTAATTGCATAGGAGATATATGTATGATGCTTTGGAGTGTTAATTCCATTCTTTTATTATGAGATATATGTGCAATGTATGGATGTAATGCATATTGATTTGATGCCTATGTTAGTATATCAATGCATGAGGATCACATGATATAAGGTACACATTGTTGGTAAGTGTATTAATACATATTTGTTAAATGATGTGGTGATGATATTATGCATGATATTAGTGATGCTCTTGGTTAATGCATAATCCTATTCTGATGGTCATGATGATTAAAGAATATGATGTGTACACTATTATATGACAATAGAGGGGTTATTACATAGTGATTGTATAAAGAGATGAAGTTGATTGTAGATGGCAAACATGATGATAAAAATGAGTTGTTTGATGTATACATGGTTATATCATATCAATATGGTTGAGATGTGGCTACAGACGATTAGTCATTGAGTGTGGAGATGTGGCTAAAGACGTTTAGTCATTGAGTGTTGAGATGTGGCTGCAAACAATCAGTCACCCTATATGAAAGCACTGTAAAGATATATATATATATATATATATATATATATATATAAGCATAATATTAAAGTATAACCTAGTTATTATACATGCTTGATATTGATGCATAACCTGTCTATTGAATATGAAAGCATGCTATACGTTCTTGTTATTTATCATATACAAAGAGAAAATATTTTTTGTAGTTTATACAGCTAGACATAACACTGTGTTTTCCTTACTTACTGTATGATGCTTTTAATGTTAAACCTATTAGGAACTTCCGTTCTCATTATTGTTGGTGTTATGTCAGATAAGAGCAAATGTTATGTTAGTTGCTTCTGTGCACTTAATCATAGAATATCTAGTCGATAGCGATGCCTTGTGCAAGTCCTGATGCTAGCAGTATAGGATTCGTGTTAAGTTGATGTAGTTATATGTCTCAGTGTCGCTTATGTATAAATATTAATCTCCGATGTAGTTTTGGATATCATGATAATGGAATATTAGCTGCTTATATAAATGTGTATGGTTTGCTACTTGGAATCCATTATCGATCGCTATATATATATATAAAAACTTATTGTTACACCCTTCCTGGTCAATTTAGTCAATGGCAAGGCTATACAAGAGAAGTTTTGTATAAACCTCCTGTAGTATCCTACCAAACCCAAGAAACTTCTGACTTCTATAACTATCTTTGGTCTTTCCCATTGAATCACTACTTCTGTCTTGCTAGGGTCTACCGCTACCCCTCTATTAGAGATGACATGTCTGAGAAAATTCAACTCTGTTAACCAAAATTCACACTTCTCCAATTTGGCATTCAACTTTTTCTCTTTCAGAACTTGGAGCACGATTCAGAGATATTATTCATGTTCTTTCTTACTCTTAGAGTATATCAAAATGTCATAAATGAATACTACCACAAATTGATCTAGGTAAGGTCGAAAAACATCATTCATGTAATCCATAAAAATTACAGGTGCATTTGTCAACCCGAAGGGCATTACGAGAAACTCATGGTGCCCATACCTAGTCCTAAAGGCTGTTTTTGGTACATCCTCCTCCTTGATCTTGATCTAATAGTATCCCGATCTCAAGTCAATTTTAGAAAAGATGGAAGCTCCTTTCAGTTGATCCAATAAATCATATATCCTAGGGAGAGGGTGTTTGTTTTTTACAGTCACCTTATTCAGTTGTCTATAATATAAGCATATTCTCAAGCTCTCGTTTTTCTTTATAACAAACAATACAGGAGCTCCCCAAAGTGATACACTTGGTCTAATGAATTGATTGTCTAAAAATTCCTCCAACTGTTTCTTGATTCCTATAATTCCTCCGAGGCCATTTTGTAAGGTGAAATAGAGATATGCCTTGTTTCGAGTAGGACATCAATAGAGAACTATATCTCTCTCTCGGGATGTAAGCTTGAAATATCTGGTAGAAATACTTCAAAAAACTCATTAGCTATTGGAATTTCATTAAGCTTCAGTTCGACTTCTAAGTTTGATAAACACAAGAAAATGTAACCAAGTACTCCACTCTTTAACTCCTGATTGACTTGATTAACATTTAGTATCAATAACTATATCTCCTCTAGTGGAGTAGAAGGTAGAAATTCAACGGTATTGGTGCAACAATTTAGCAAGACTCGATTTCTAGACATCCAGTCTAACCCTAGAATGACATCAATACCTTTTAAAGGTAGAGAGACAAGGTCTACAAAAAAAGTTTTCTCCTAGATGGTGACTTGACAGTCTTTACATATAGAAAAAGTTAAAACCTCTTATATAGAGAGGAAGTTAACACTCTTTCCCCTGTGGGGGTTATTACAGATAGCTCATAAGGGGTTTTAGAAATAAGATACTGAAGCTCCCTAATACATTCTTCTGATATAAATAAATGACTAGCACCAGAGTCAAACAACACCATAAGAGCAAATCCATAGATGTAACACGTACCTTGAATCATTTCGGAGGATTGAGCTGCCTCTTGGCCGCTTAGGGTGAAAACCCTTCCTTTACCTAAGGCCTCTGTTCCGGCTGCTTTCCCACATTCTGTGGGCAGTTCTTGGCAAAATGACCCTTCGGTCTGCATTTGAAGTAGACATCTGGTCCCTTGTAGCATGGTTGGTTACCATATATATGTCCGCACTTAGTGCACTTGACTGTGGCAAGGTCTTCTTGGAAAGGTCAGGAATCTGTAGTCAATGGCCTCTTAGCAGCTCCATATTCACTTCTCCTCACGTTTTTACCATGGTTGGGAAAACTTTTTTTCCTCTTCCATAGGTTTTTTGCTTCCATATTCACTTCTCTTCAAAAGTCTATATTTATTTATCAACGGCACAAACTCCCTAATTTTCAAGGCTATCACCGCATTCCTGATTTTTGAGTTCAGTCATACTTCAAACTTAATAACCTTGCATGCTTCATCAGGGTTAAACCTCAGGTAAAAGAAAAACTTAGACAACTCCTCAAACTTAACGATGTATTGGTCTACTAACATGTTACCTTGTCGAAGTTGGAGAAATTCGGTCTCCTTCTCATCCCGTACAGTACTTGGAAAATATTTCTCAAGGAAAATATCTTCAAACACTTGCCAGGTGATTTGCCTCCTTTGGTGAGTTAGTAGCTCTCTGGCCCCTCTCCAACACTCTGCTTCAACCTTCAACATATATGTAACAAAGATAACCTACTGCTCATTAGTGCAACCCATCACCTCGAAGATCTTCTCCAATTCCCTTATCCATCTTTCAGCTACCGTTGGGTCATAGCCACCTTGGAAAGATGGCAGTCTGGTTCTCCGAAACTCAGATAGGCCATTATCATTTCTAGCCACTCGGTTGTTTGTATTATTTTCTCCATTCAGACTGTTACTATTCTGGAGATATTGTAGAATTTGATTGGTTGCTCTAACCTGATCTCGAATTGTTGTAGCCAAGTTGTATAGAGTTTCCTCCTCATTGTTTGTAAGGTTCCTCCTTAGTGGTGCCATATTCTGTAACAACTCCATTTTTTTTTCATATATACATGTATATATTTGTAAAATCTCATAAAGTCATTACTTCTTTATTTCTAATTAGTTAAATCATAATAACATTTAATTAATTTAACTAAGCATAATCAAGGTTTAAGGTCTACCATTAACACTAATATAATTCTGAGTTGACATACACATCATTAATCAAAATATACGTACAAAAATCAAACTCATAAATATCTACATCTTATTCATTCATGTTGATCAATTCTAAAGATACGGGTACGGTTGGTTACACATTTACCAGGATCTTAGCCAATTCGACCATAAACACCTTATTAATTTATAAGATCTGCCTAACATAAAGTAACTCGATCCAACTTGTACTAGAAGCTAGAGCCATAGAAAAATCTGCATAACTAGTTTTCTGAACATGATATGAAAATATTGTGAGAATAAAATCCCAGTAGGTTCAACAATAAATCATTATCAATAATGCTCATCACGTCATGCTCATCTATATAAGCTAAATCAAATATCATAGATCTCATGAACACACTTTATCTATGCACATGAAAATGGTACAGTAATGACATGTATGGCATGAATAACTATTTTCATATCAAACTACGCCGGTCAGGGTGAGTACTTTCTACTATCCAGTACAAGTTTTCTTACTCCGTCCAACATGGCACACTTTTTCTTTCTTTTCTCATTAACATAATCATAACCATGAGTAGGGCGTCCCCTACTGGTGCACCATAAGGACCGCCATGTGACCGTGCTCAACTCTTTTCTTTTCACATTAATAGCCAAAAATATGATTTCAATAACAAGTATATTTATTATACTTACATGCCATAATTTATCATCAAAGTGTAATCATTACCAAAAAAATTATTGGTAAAATACAATCTCGCCATAAACATAATCATCTTCAATTACCACTTTATAAAACATTTCTATGTCAAACTTATAAACTTAAGATGCTAAGGAGTTCATGTAATGGCAATGGCTAGGGCATACATTAGTCATTTATTATTTTCGTTTATAAGATTCTTCTTCTTTCTTAAATAACATGTTCCTCTCTCACTAATCAGAGCATAACACCCTCATTTTAAATCTAATTTAGGTGATCTTGGTGTCAATTTAAATATAAGACAATCCTCTAAACCATTATGTTAAAATTTTTAGTGAAATCTTAAGTAATTGTGGTGTTACTATTCCTTCAAATTCAATATTATTTTTTCTCGGGTAGGTTCAAGTCTCTACTTACTAATCTGATCATATCTCTCCCATATGGATTCTAAATTGAATGATTCCAGTGGCTAAAAATTCATGATATATTTATCTATATTTGTTTTTTTAACCATTTCTTTTAATTTCATTCATATTTTTTCTAGAAATTCAAACACAAAAGCTTACCTAACATATTATTCCCTAGTTAACTAGTTTCTAACCACTGCTTACTAATCTACCCATATCTTCCTAATATAGATTTTAAATTGAATCATTCCAATGGCTAAAGAATCTTGAGACATATTTTTTTTTTCATGTTAACTATTTATTTTAGTTCCCTATATATTTTTTCTAGAAATTCAAACACAGAAACTTACCTAATAGATTCTTCCCATGTTAACAATTTTCTGACTACTACTTACTAACCAGACCATATCTCCCTCATTTGAACTTCAAATTAGGTGATTCCAGTGGCTAAAAATCTTTGAGACATATATCTACATTTTTTATGTTAACCATTTCTTTTAATTCCTAACTAATTCTTCCCAAAATTTCAAAAATAGAAGCCTCACTGGTTACTATGAAGTCCAGTTTTCTTAGCCTAGCATTTCTTAAAGTTCTAGTTCATCCTTTTATTAATTCATCTTCCATTTTTCATCCAAAATTCCACCTAACCATAGAATTAATCATCTCAATATTAATTATATTTCTTACTTAATTTAACATATTTCATCATCCACTTCAAAAGAAAAACATAATCGAATTATGCATCATTAAAGGTGTTTCTCAACAAAAATTTCTCATGGTCCTCTCCTAGGTGTTTAAGGCCATAATTAATTTACTAATAAAACCAGCTTCCATCCATTTTTACCATATTCAAATATACATATCAACAACAACATAAAAGCCTTAAATTAATGCCACTTATAGTCATATCTATGCAGAACTTTCCATACCAACCAAAGTTTTCAAAACATCCACTACATGCAAGATCAACATGTAATATGATATAGAAACTGTAACAACCTTTTATTTATTTATTATTATACAATATTGAGTTCACATACACGTCATTAATCAAAATGTACATGCAACATATCAAACACATAGATATTTACATCTTGTTTATTTTGGTTGACCAATTCTGGAGACACGGGTGCGGGTGGTTGCACCTTATCTAAGCCAACTCGACCACAAACATCTTATTTGTTTTTGAGATCTGCCCAACATAAAGTAACTCGATCCAATGTGCACTAAAAGCTAAAGCCTTAGAAAAAAAAGGTGCATAACTAATTTTCTGAACATGATATGGAAATATAGTGAGAATTAAATTTCAGTAAGTTCAACAATAAATCATCATCAATATAGCTCATCACGTCATGTTCAGCTATATAAACTACAGAAAATATCTTTGATCACATGAATGCATTATATCTATGCACATAAGAATCATACTGTAATGATATGTATGATAGAATTAACTATTTTCAAAATATCATATGATGGCCATCAACTTATTCTCATTTCAAGCTACCCCGGTCAGGGTGAGTATCCTCTACTCTTCGGTATGGGCTTTTCTCGCTCCGTCTGACATGGCCCACTTTCTCTTTCTTTTCTCATTAACATGATCATAACCGTTGGTAGGGCGTCCCCTACTAGTGCACCACACGGATTGCCATGTGACCGTGCTCATTTCTTTTCTTTTCACAATGATAGCCAAAAATATGTTTTCAATAACAAGTATGTTCATCAAAATATAACTATTACCATAAATCATTGGTAATCATGCCATGAACATAACCATTTCAAATAACACTTTATAAAATATTTCCATGTCAGAATTTTACACTTAAGATGGTAAGAAGTTCATACAATGGCAATGGCTATGGCATATACTAGTCATTTATAAGATTCGTCTTCTTTTTTTAAATATTAATTTTATTTCTTTATTTTCTTGATGTAGGTTTTCATCATATCTAACCTTCTCTTACTAATCAAAGAATAACTCCCTCAATTGAACTCCAATGTAGGTGATCTTTGTGTCAATTTCAAGATAAAACAATTATCTAAAACTATTGTGTTGAACATTGTAGCGAAATATTAAGAAATAAAGGTGATATTACTCCCTAAATGTACAGGTTATTTCTTCTCGAATAGGTTCTGACCTCTACCTTCTAATCAGAACATATCTACCTCATATGGACTCCAACTTGAGTAATTCCAGTGGCTAAAAATCTATGACACACATATCTATAATTCTTATGTTAACCATTTATTTTAATTCCATACAGATAATTTCCAGAAATTAAAATACAGAAGCTGTCCTAACATATTCTTCCCTGATGAACCATTTTCTGACCTTTGACTACTAATCAGCTCATATCTTCCTCATATGGACTTCATATTGAATGATTCCAGTGGCTAAAACCCCATGACACACAGAGCTATAATTATTATGTTAACCATTTATTTTAATTCCATACAGATAATTCCCATAAATTAAAATATAGAAGCTTAAAATTCTGCCAACCATAGCCATACCCATACAGAACTATCTACACCAACCTAAATATTCAAACATACATCACATGCAAGATCAATATGTAACATGATATAGCAACATCCATGACCAATCATCAAATTTCTAAGATCAAAATCTCATATAAATATTATAAGTTCAAAAGTTTTCTTCAAAAAGAAATATTGTTAAACTTACCTAGAGCACTTAGTCCCCTAGACTTCTCCTTCCTCTTTCTTCCTTTCTTCCTCTCCTTTCCTCACTCTACCTTGCTTCTATTTTTCCTCTCCCTCACTTGGACGAAATTATAATGTTGTAAGGGTGGGTTTTCTTATATAGACCACCAAATAATTCACCTTTCATGATCATGGGTCTACCTTATCACAATTAGGATACACTTTGTTGAATTTTTGAAAAACAAACAACTTATGTTCTTGTCTTCCTCTTCCTTAGTCAAGATATGCATAGGAAAAGCAGATTTGTATTTTGAAAATTATGATGATATGTTCTTAAGATAAGGGACAAGGTCTCTTTGATTTAGGGATTCTTTTCCATTTTCTTTTGTCTTAAACAAGTATGATAGGTTTACCTTTTTAGGTGGCAAATTTCTAGCCTTTGAATCTCCATTATTTGGTTGATATTATTTGTGTGGGATAGGAATGTTTTGTCCTAATGCCATGTATTATCATACCACTTGCTAGAATTATGAGTGAAGGATATAAATGTTTTTGTCCTAAAGCCTTGTATTATCATACCACTTGCCAAAATGATGAATATAGAATCACACCACTTGCTAAATTTTTGTCTTAATGCCATGTAACCTAATCTTTATTATTACATTATTATATCATCACCTATTTTATTTTATTTTATTTTTCCTCTTGGATTTGGGCTTATTCCTACCCATTTTCTTTGCTTTGGATAAAATTCTACCTTTCTTGGAAGGCTTGGTCACATTTTCATAATTTTTGGGCTATTGGTTTAATTACTATATCCTAGTCCAAGTCTATGTTTTATTTCTTGCTTAGGTTATCCAATGGCTTGCTAGAAACTTATGTGAAGTGGAAAAAACTCTATATGAAGTGTCCATAGGTAAAAGCCCAATGTATGGGTAAAGATTTTAAACTTAGTAACTCTAGTTCTTGAATTAGGAAAAATTACCATAATTCAATGTTCTTGAAATTTTAAGACCTTTACTTGTTTCTAAAAATTTATCTTCCTTATCCAAGAATTTTGCATCTCTTTAGTATGTTATTTCTAATTTCTTTCCTATTAGGTTTTCCCTCTTTATTTGTTCTCTTAATGTTAGAAATATTTTCTATGCATATACATAAGGTGAAGAATTTCTAAGGATTATATTTCCTTAGATATTTAAAATATTTTCTAATAAATTTTATTTCCTTAATTAAATTTTTATGTACTTTTATCAATAAAAGAAACAAAATTAGGGATGTTACAGCAACATCCATGGTCAATCATCAAAGTAGAAAATATTGTAAATTTTATCAAAGTTCAAAGATTAAAATCTCATATAAATATTACAAATTTCAAAACTTTCTTCAAAACAAGATATTGTTAAACCTACCAAAAGAGCTCCCTAGCTCACTTAGTGAATTTTTTTTAATGTTTCCTCTTAAAGGAAGTCGCAAGATTCCTCCCTTCCCTTAACTTTTTTGGCAGCTTAAATAAGAGAAGGAGAGTGAGTTTTAAACCCCAAGGATGAAGAGAAAATATGAATTCAAGTGGAGATTAAACTAACTTACCTTGAGTACTTAGTCCTCTAGACTTCTCCTTCTTCTTCCTTCGTTTCTTCTCCATGTATTATTGCCTACTTGTTGAAATTATAAATGTAGGATATAGATGTTTTGTCCTAATGCCATGTGACCTAATCTTTATTATTATTACACTACTATTTCTTCGCATGGTTCTTATTTTCCCTCTTTGCATGTTTTGTCTTAAAATTATGAATATATGATATAGACCCAAGATTATAAAAGTTGAACCACTTGATAGTTTATTTAAGCAAAACCCACCCTTATAACAATATAATTTCGTCCAAGTGAGGGAGAGGAAAAATATAAGCAAGATAGAGTGAGGAAAGGAGAGAAAGAGAGGAGAAGAGAGAAAGCAAGAGGAAGGGGAAGTCTAGAGCTCAAGGTAAGTTAGTTTAATCTCCACTTGAATCCATCTTTTCTCTTCATCCTTGGGGTTCAAAACTCACCCTCCTTCTATTATTTAAGCTACTAGAAACACTAAGGGAAAAAGGAATCTTCTTACTTCCTTTAAGAGAAAACAAGAAAAAGAATTCACTATGTGAGCTACAGAGATCTTTAAGTAGGTTTAACAATATCACTTTTTGAAGAAAACATTTGAAATTTATAACATTTATATGGGATTTTGATCTTAAAACTTTGATGAAATTTACAATATTTTCTACTTTGATGATTGGTTATGGATGTTGCTCTATCTTGTTACATGTTATCTTGCATATGATGGGTGTTTTGAACATTTTGATTGGTGTGAAAAGTTCTGCATAGGTATAGCTATGGGTGGCAAATTTTAGGATTTTTATGCTGCTATTTTGTATATTTGAATGTGGTGAAAAATTGATGAAATATTATTAGATGTAAATTAGATAGAAAATGAAAGAAGACATAATAAAATGATGAACTAAAACCTTAGAAAATGTTTGGTTAGGAAACTGGATTTCAGAGTAGCTAGGGAAGCTTCTATTTTTAAAATTTTGGAAAGAATCGGTTAGGAATTGAAAGAAATGGTTAACATAAGTAATATAGATATATGTCTCACGGATATGTAGCCACTAGAATCACTTAATTTGGAGTCCAAATGGGGAACATATTGTCCAATTAGTAACCAATGGTCAGAAAAATGGTTAACTAGGGAAGAATCTATTAAGTATGCTTCTGTATTTGAATATTTGAGAAACATATATAATGAATTAAAAGAAATGATTAACATAAAAAATATAGATATATATCTCACGAATTTGTAACCACTAGAATCACTTAATTTGGAGTCCCGATGAGGGAGATATTATCATATTAGTAAGAAGTGGTCAAAAAATGGTTAACCTTGGAAGAATCTATTAGTTATGCTTCTGTGTTTGAATCTTTGGGAAATATATGTAGGGAATTAAAAGAAATGTTTAACATGAAAAATATAGATATATGTCTCACGAATTGTTAGCCATTGGAATAAATCAAATTAGAATCCATATAATGGAGATATGGTCTTATTAGTAAGGAATGGTTAGAAACTAGTTAACCAAAGAAGAATATGTTAGATAAGTTTTTGTATTTGAATTGTTAGGATACATCTGTAAGGAATTAAAGGAAATGCTTAACATAAAAAATACAAATATATGTCTCAAAAAATTTTAGTCACTGGAATCATTCAAATTGAAATCAATATGAGGGAGATATGGTCAGATTAGTAAGCAGAGGACAGAAACTAGTTAACCAGGGAAGAATCTATTAGGTAAGTTTATGTGTTTGAATTTCTGGACAACATATGCAGGGAATTAAAAGCAATGGTTAACATAAAAAATATAAATATATGTATAATGAATTTTAAACCACTGGGATCATTCAATTTAGAATCCATATGAGGAAGATATGGTCATATGAGTAAGTAGAGTTCAGAACCTATCCGAGAAGAAATAACATTGAATTTAAGGGAGTAGTAACACCAAGATTACATAAAATTTCACTAAAATATTCAATATAAGGGTTTTAAAGGATTGTTTTATCTTTCAATTAACACCAAGATCACCTCAATCGGATTTAAAATGAGGGTGTAATGCTCTGTTTAATGAGAAACAAATATTTAATAAAGAAGAATCATATAAATGAAAATAATAAATGACTAGTGTATGCAATAGCTATTGCCATTGCATGAACTTCTTACCATCTTAACTGTATAATTTTGACATGAAAATATTTTATAAAGTGGTAATTGAAAATGATTATGTTCATGGCAAAATTGTATTTTACTAATGATTTTTTGTAATGATTATGCTTTGATGGTAAATTATGGCATGTGAGTATTGTAATATCCCGTAATTTTATTTTTAAATAATAATATTTTGCTATAAAAAAATATTTTTTTATTGTAAATGAATATGTTTTGCTCAAATTAAATACGCTTTTTATTTAAATAATTTTTGTTTTGTTTAAAATAATTACATTTGGCTTAAAATAAAATTTATTTTCGTTTTTTATAAATTTCTTTCTTTTAATATGCATGAAGATATTTTATATTGTGATTTGTTTTATTAAAATTTTATCAAAAAAAATTATGATTTTAGAGTTCAACTAAAGTTTTGCAATAATATAAATTTTTAGAAATTTTTGAGATATTTTAGGATGAAAAATAATATTTATATGTATATAATCAAAAAAGAAAATAAATTTTAAATATTAAATTATTAAATAATAATAATTAAAAAAAAGAAAAGGGGGAAATGGAGACAGTGAAGAAGGATCTGAAAACTTCGTATATGAATAGTGATGAATAATACTTTCTCTCTCCTCCATTTTTCTCTTTAGATCTAGAGTGCCTATTAGTTTTCAGTCTCAAAACTAAGGGTGCCACTGGATTAAAAACGAAGAGTACTATGATTTTGACCGAACAATTTTTTAAATCAACTGCAAAATTGACGCAGATCAAAAATAATTTTTTTTTGAAAAAGATAAACTCTAAAGCTCTTATTTAGAGATCTCAAATTGGAAATCTGTTACCATAGATGAATTCAAGAGATAGACCAACTATAGGATATGAAATTTCATAGTCATCTGACAATTTTGGGTGTGCAGAACAATAACTCTTACCAGCGTGAATAGTGATTCTGGCCAATGTGAATAGTAAATTCGGCCGTTATAAATAGTATTTCTGACGATAAATAGTACTTTTCTGATCGTGAATAGTACCTATTAGTTGACCAGTGTTGACCAAGCTCTCAAAGGCTAAATTTCGCAATTCCGAAGTCATTTTATAGGTTTTTAGGCCCTCCGAACTTGTTTTTGAGATCCATTTAATCATATTTGACTTGAAAAAATATATTTGGGGCTATCCAACCTAGAGCTCTGACCTGTGAGTAGATAATTATTTCTATGACTTACTCCATGCTCTTATTGAAATTAAAATGTATAATTGGTTCTATTTACAAATTATTTATGCTATCATAAGTTTCTGAAATGTGTTACAATATATGTTTTGCTTACGAACTGGCACATAGTTCAAAAAGAGTATGGTTTTGCAAATAGATTTTGAAACTCATTGAATATGTGGTTTTAAATGTACTTATCATTATTTGGTAAAGTGAATATTATGTGCATGAGGTATTGATTTGTAAAACAATAAAATTGCTTATTATAATTGAATGGCAAGCGTAAAGCTCATGGCGAGTTGCTTGATAATTATACATTGCATTTGATGAATATGCATTTATATATATATATATATATATATATATATATATATATATATATATATATATATATATATGTTTGTGTGTGTGTGTGTGTATTTCTATATATGGATAAATATCGACGGGTTGTATGGCTTGTGACGGTACCGAGTAAGGAGGCAGATGGTTGATAAACTCACATTCTCTTATCACTTATTGTGACTATAGTCAATCGGTCACTATGCGTATAACAAATGAGTGAATTGAGTGTATTGAGAGCTGTAACATGCTTAAGCATTATGTAAAAAAAATAGATTTTCAATGTATATATAGTATGTTAATTATGCATCTACAAAAGTTATGACTTTATCTTAAAAGCTTAATAATTTACAATGGCTTATACAGTTGAGCATAACAATATTTGTTTAATAATCATATTGTGCTGAATATGGTTTTGGATATCTGAATACCCTTTTATTTGAGAATATTTGAAATACAGGTACCATATGGATGTACTTATAAATTATATTTTCTATGTGACAAATTTTAAAATATGACTACATCTATATACTGACCTAAGAGGTCATAGAAGGTATTATCTGCTCATTGCGTGTCAAACTTACTACACGATATTTCTACATTTTTCATATAAGAATACAAAGTCTGATTTTATAGATAAGTGATCAGTTAGGTGACATATTCTTTGGGTGAGTTAACATTGTTTCCAAGATACACAGTTATTAAATTATACTGTGTTTATATTCTAGAGTGTGCTCTGAACGCCAGAGACAAGATCCATGTTTCTGTTGTTATTATGACATTTATAACTTGGTCTATATAATGTATATACACAAGAGATCCTATATGTATCTATTTTCATGACAAAGAATAGTGATATGCATGTTATGAAAAATATCTGATTGCGGGAAAAAATATGTTTGTTTCACGTGCTCGTAAATTGAGGGTGTTACAAGTATAATGAACATACTTGTTATTAAAATATATTTTTGGCTGTTAACATGAAAAGAAAAGAAAAGAAAAGTGACGAGCACAGTCACATGGAGGTCCGTGTGGTGCACTAGTAGGGAATTCCCTACTCCAGCTATGATTATGTTAATGAGAAAAGAAAGAAAAAGTGTACCATGTCGGACGGAGCGAGACAAGCCCATACCAAAGAGTAGAAAGTACTTACTTTGACCAGAGTAACTTGATATGAAAATAAGTTGATAGCCATCATATGATATACTGAAAATAGTTATTCATGACATACATATCATTACTGCACGATTTTCATGTGCATAGATAAAGTGCATTCATGTGACCTAAAATATTTGTTGTAGCTTATACAGATGAACATGAAATAATGAGCATTATTGATGATGATTATGATTTATTGTTGAACCTACTGAGATTTAATTCTCACTATATTTCCATATTATGTTTAGAAAACTAGTTATGCAGATTTTTCTATAGCTCTAGCTCTTAGTGTACATTGGATCGAGTTACTCTATGTTAGGCAGATCCTAGAAATTAATAAGGTGTTTGTGGTCTAGTTGGCTAAGATCCCGGTGAAAGTGTAACCACCGGCACCCGTATCTCCGAAATTGGTCAACATAGATGAATAAGATGTAGATATTTATGTGTTTGATTTTAGTACGGACATTTTGATTAATGATGTGTATGTGAACTCAGAATTGTATCAGTGTTAATAGTAGACCTTAAACCTTGATTATGCTTGATTAAATTAATTGAATGATATTATGAGTTAAGTAATTAGAAGTAAAAGTAATGACTTTCTGGAACTTTACAAAGATATATATTAAAAAAAAAATTGATACAGTATCCTGGGGAAAATTGTTTTTCCCACTATCAGAGAAGCATTCTCTGAAATTCGCTGAGACAAAGCTCAACAAAGTGTTATGCTAAACAAACACCCTTATGACTCAGAGGTGGAGAACTCCACTCTTCTTACGAGAAGTGCTCATGAGACATCGAAGAAAGACAATAAACGACCATGGTGTAATTATTACAAACATCTTAAACACTTATGAGAGACTTGTTAGAAAATCCATGGTGGGCCACCAAATTAAGAAAAGAAACCTAGAGTAGATGGGCACAAATTTTAGGCTACAATATCTAATCAAGAGCAGTAGTCATCCTTAAATTCATTTCCTTTCACAAAAGAACAAATAGACCAACTATACAAATTATTGAAATCTCAAAGGTCTCCTTCGTGCTCTTTAGCTTAGAAAGGTAACTATTCAAAAACTGCTCTTCTATGTGTTAACTTTAATAACACTTGGATCATAGATTCAGGTGCAACTAACCACATGACAAGTATATCTAGTCTCTTTTCGTCTTATAGTTCATGTGCAAGAAATCATAAGTTAAAAATTGCTAGAAAAGGTTCTATTACAGTTTTCCCTTCTCTTACCCCTACATAATGTCCTTCATGTTCCTAACCTGTCTTGTAATTTGTTGTCTAGCAGTAAACTTGTCAGTAATTTAAATTGTCAAACTAATTTCTTTCCTACTCATTCTGTTTTTCAAGAGTTGACCACAGGGAGGATGATTGACAGTGCTAGAAAAAATGGTAAACTATATCTTCTTAATTTAAAATTAAAACCAAGTCAACAATCACCAAGTACAAGTTCTAGTTCTTGTTTTAAATCTATTTATGTTTTTAATAATAATGAAATTATGTTATGACATTTTAGGATAAAGCATCCTAGTTTTCAATATTTTAAACATTTGTTTCCTCACTTATTTTATAATCAAGATGCATCTTCTTTTCAATGTGAAATTTGTGAACTAGCAAAACATCATAGAACTTCATTTTCATCAAAATCATATAAACCTTCAAAATCATTTACAATCATACATAATAATGTATGGATCCTAATAATGTGAACTACCAATAAGAGATGTTTCATTAACTCAATAGATAACCACATTCGCCTATGTTTGGTATACTTATTAAAAGAGAAATCTGAAATTGAATAAAGTTTCAAAAACGTTGATTATATGGTGTAAACTTAGTTTCAAACCAATATACAAATTTTTTGAAGTGATAATAGAAATTGTTCATCAAAGCGCTTACATTGAAACACCCCAACAAAATGACATTGCCAAACAGAAAAAATAAACATTTGTTAGAGGTAGCTTGAGCTCTTCTTTTTTCTACTAATGTTCCCAAGTATCTATGGGGCGATGCAGTTCTAACAGCTGCATATTTAATAAACAGAATACCCTCTAAAGTTTTACAACTCAAAACTCTTTTCCACACATTTATGCATTACTTTCCATCTGTAACATCCCTAATTTTGTTTCATTTATTAATAAAGGAACATAAATATTTAATGGAACATCCTTAATTTTGTTTTTATTATTAATAAAGGTACATAAATATTTAACTAAGAAAATAAAAACATATTAGAAATTTTTTAGATATCTAAGGAAACAAAATTCTTAGAAATTATTCACCTCATGTGTATGCATAGAAAATATTCCTAACTTTAAGGGAATAGGTAAAGAGAGAAAAATCTATTGTGTTTATTTTACTAATTACCGCAAGCGCACGGCGTAGCTGTAGCTAGTCCAGTGAGTACGGGTCGTATCCCACAGAGAACAATGTCAATTACTAGAATTTCACAAAAGATGCTATCTAAATCGATGCAATTTGATGAGAAAGTGTTGCAATTAAATAGATGAAAACAACCAATTAAGCAAAGCCTAGGGTTAGGGTTCACCACACTTATGATACTCAACAACAAGTATGTACCTCTAATTGCAATTATCTAGGTTATTGGGGATGGTTTAGCCTTAACTAATTAGCAATCTCTTTTAAGCATTACCAATCGTACCAAGGTTGATCCAATCGCCTACTTTCGTGGTTCTTAGCTCAACCTAGGTCCATTAAGCTTTATGCCAACAAGGGAATACAATTAATCAGTTTTCTCGTGCCTACTAATTGATTCAATCCTAGAGAATCCTAAACTACTTTCGTGATTAAGATATCCCTAATTAACCATTAAGTTCAGGTTTTAATCTTCACCTTTCAGTTCATCAATTAAATACCTAAGATGTGATAGATTGGTGATTAGACATTCTACCAACTCATTCATGCATATAATAGTTAATCATAATCAATCTAGAAGTGATCACAATTAGGGTTCCGACATTCAATTCATCAACCTAGTATCATCATATCACGAATGGATTTACCGAAACCCTAGATCAAATTTACTCACACATCATGTAAACAGAAATCAAATTCATATTCATTAAGTAAACCATGATAGAATTAGAGGTAGAATTAGAGGTAGAATGAGTAGAGATAGAATTATAGAAATCAAGTAGAAAGATATAACCTGGTCTTTGGAAAAGTAAGATGAAAATACAACCTTCGAATGCAATAAATCCTACTCTAGAACATCAAATCCACAATGATTCAAGTAAAAACCTAATCTAAGAGTGTTTTCTAAGCATAAAAATTGAGTCTAAAGTGTCTCTTAAAGTCTGAATGTCTGCCTCTGCGTTTTTCCCTGCCTATGTATCAACTTGGCAACCAAAAACCCTAAAAATCACATGCAGTACGAACTCGAAGCACGGCCGTGTTCTAGGACACGGCCTGGCCGTGCTTTGGGCTGGTTCTGGAGGTTCTCTACATCTTCTGCCCAGAGAACGGCCTAGCCGTGCTCCATGCCACCACGCACAGCCTGGCATGTTAGGGGCTACCGTGTTTCTTTCTCGCCAATTTTTGGTGTGTTGCTTCCTTGCTTCCTCCTTAGCGTATTCCAAGTCCATTTGGCACCTCCCATGTTTATTTTTCCATACTTCTTGGCCTCTTTTACTCTCCTACAAACATAAAACAAACCACAGCAGTATCCAGAACAAAGTATAACCAAAAGCATAGAAATAACCACAAGTTTACTATGACTTAGGGGATAAAATATAGTCATTAAGTACTCAAAATTTCCCTTTATCAAAACTTAATTGGAAAAATTAGAAATAATATACTAAAGAGAGGCAAAATTCTTGGGTAAGGAAGATAAATTTTTGGGAGGTAAGTAAAGATTTTAAAATTTCAAGAAGATTGGATTAGGGTAATTTTTCCTAATTCAACAGTTAAAGTTACTAAGTTTAACATCTCCACCCATAAATTGGGCTTTCACCTATAGACACTTCATAAAGTTTGTTCTTCCACTTCACATGAGTTTCTAGCAAGCCAATTGGATAACCCAAGCAAGAGATATGGACTTGGACTAGTATATAGAAGTGGGATCGGTAGCCCAAAAATATTAAAATGTGACCAAGCCCTCCATGAGATGTAAAATTTCAGCCAAAGCAAAGGAAATGGGCAAGAATGAGCTCAAATCCAAGAGGGAAAAATAAGAATCATGTGATAAAATAATAGTGTAATAAAGATTAGGTCACATGGCATTAAGACAAAAATTCAGCAAGTGGTGTAATAATATCTATATACTACACTCATAATTTCAGCAAATGGTGTAATAATACATGGCATTAGGACAAACCATCTATATCCTACACTCATAATTTTAGCAAGTGGTATGTAAAAAATTAGAAATAACATACTAAAGAGATGCAAAATTCTTGGATAAGGAAGATAAATTTTTAGAAACAAGTAAATGTCTTAAAATTTCAAGAACATTGGATTAGGGTAATTTTTCCTAATTCAAGAACAAGAGTTACTAAGTTTAAAATCTTTACCCATACATTAGGCTTTTACCTATGGACACTTCATATAGAGTTTTTTCACCTCACATAAGTTTCTAACAAGCCCATTGGATAACCTAAGCAAGAAATTAAACATAGACTTGGACTAGGATATAGTAATTGGACCGATAGCCCAAAAATTATGAAAATGTGACCAAGCCCAACAAGAAAGGTAGAATTTTATCCAAAACAAAGAAAATGGGTAGGAATAAGCCCAAATCCAAGAGGAAAAATAAAATAAAATAAATGAGTTAATAATATAATAATGTAATAATAATAAAGATTAGGTTACATGGCATTAAGACAAAAATTTAGCAAGTGGTGTGATTCTACATTCATAATTTTGGCAAATGGCATGATAATACAAGGCTTTAGGATAAAAATATCTATATCCTACACTCATAATTTTAGCAAGTGGTATGATAATACATGGCATTAGGACAAAACATTCATATCCCACACAAATAATATCAACCAAATAATGGAGATTCAAGGGCTAGAAATTTAATGCATTACTGTATGATTCTTATGTGCATAGATATAATGCATTCATGTGACCAAAGTTATTTTTTGTAGTTTATACAGCTGAACATGACGTGATGAGCTATATTGATGATGATTTATTATCGAACCTACTGGGATTTAATTCTCACTATATTTGCATATCATGTTCAGAAAATTAGTTATGTAGATTTTTCTATAGCTCTGGCTTTTAGTGCACGTTGGAAGGAGTACTTTATGTTGGGCAGATCTCAGAAGCAAATAAAATGTTTGTGGTCGAGTTGGTTTAGATGTCGGTGAAGGTGCAACCACCCGCACCTTTATCTCCGGAATTGGTCAACCAGAATAAATAATTTGTAGATTTTTATATGTTTGATATCTTGTACGTATAATTTGATTAATGACATGTGTGTAAACTCTGTATTGTATAAATTAAATAAATGTTATATTGTGTTAAGTTGTAACGAGGTAATAACTTCACGGTATGTAAAAAAACATTGATACTTAAATGGAGTTGTTACATAATTGGTATTAGAGCGGGTCGATCCTAGATGGCCAGTGGGTGGATGGTTATCTGAATCGATCTTATAGTGTCTTGAGTATATTGTGGTTGTGCTATGTAGGGGATCAGTGATTCATATAGGTAAGAAATTACTAGTGTTTCCTATCTATATGCCGAGGTGGTGTTATGACTGCTATTAAATATTTTTGAACTAACTATTGGGCTTGATCACCTCAATAGCAGCACAACTTTGTTTTTGCCACAGAAGGAAATGGCACCACCAAGGAGGAATCCAGCAACCAATGCAGAGGAAACCCTGCACAACCTGGCCCCCGCAATTCGAGACCAAGTCATGACCACCAACCAAATTTTACAATATCTCCAAAATGCTAATAACCCAAATGGTGAGAATGGTGCTAACAACCGGTTGGTTGGAAATGATAATGGCATATCTGAGTTCTTGAGGACTAGACCACCTTGTTTCCAAGGTGGCTATGACCCAACGGTAGTCGAAAGGTGGATAAGGGAATTAGAGATAATATTTGAAGTGATGGGCTGTACTAATGAGCAGCAAGTTATTTTTGCTGCATATATGTTAAAGGATGAAGCAGAATACTAGTAACGTGGAGCTAGAGAACGTTTAGCTCATCAGGGAAGACAGATCACCTGGCAAGTGTTCAAGGACTTTTTTTTTGAAAAGTACTTTTCAAGTACTGTACGGGCAGAGAAAAAGATCAAATTTCTCCAACTCAGGCAAGGCAGCATGACCGTGGATCAGTATATCGCAACATTCGAGGAGCTGTCTAAGTTCTCCTCTTATCTGCGATATAACCCAGATGAAGCATGGAAGGCGGTTAAGTTTGAAGCGGGACTAAACTCAGAGATAAAGAATGCTGTTATAGATATGGAGATCAGGGAGTTTGTATCTCTGATAAATAAATGTAGACTCCTAGAAAAGAGTTTAAGGGCAGTGGAGGACGAGAAGCAAAGGCGAAACCTATGAAAGAGGAAGAAAAATTTTCCCAACCCTGGAAAGAACGTGAGAAGAAGTGGATATGGAGCTAGTAAGAGGCTATTGACTGCAGGTCCTAAACCTTTTCAACAAGACCTTGCCCCAGTCAAGTGCTCTAACTGCGGACGCATGCATGGTAACTGGCCATGCTACATGGGACAAGATGTCTGCTTCAATTGCGGACAGAAGGGACATTTTGCGAGAAACTGCCCACAGAATGTGGGGAATCAGCCAGAACAGAGGCCTCAAGTGAAAGAAAGAGTTTTCACCCTCAGCGGCCAATAAACAGCTCAATCCTCTGAAATGATTCAAGGTACATGCTATATCTATGGATTTACTCTTATGGTATTATTTAACTCTAGTGCTAGTCATTGATTTATATCGAAAGAATGTATTAGGAAGTTTTAGTTTTCTATTTCTGAAACTCCCTATGAGCTATCTGTAGTAACCCCTACAGGGGAAAGGGTATTAACTTCCTCTGTATGTAAGGACTGTCAAGTCACCATCCAGGAGAAAACTTTTTCTGTAGACCTTGTCTGTTTACATTTAAGAGGTATTAAGGCCATTCTAGGGTTAGACGGGATGTCTAGAAATCGAGTCTTGCTGAAATGTTGTAACAAGACCACTGAATTTCTACCTCTTACTCCGAAAGAGGAGGTCTAGTTATTGATGCTAAATGCCAATCAATTTAATAGGGAGTTGAAGAATGGAGTACTTGGATACATTCTCTTGTATTTATCAAATCTAGAAGTCGAATCGAATGGCCTCAAAGGAACTACAGGAACTCAAGGAGCAGTTGGAGGAACTATTAGACAAGCAATTCATTAGACTGAGTGTATCACCTTGGGGAGCTCCTGTATTGTTTGTTAAAAAGAAAGACGGGAGCTTGAGACTATGCATAGATTACAAACAGCTGAATAAGGTGACTATAAAAAACAAGTACCCTCTCCCTAGGATAGATGACTTATTGGATCAACTGAAGGGAGCCTCCATCTTTTTGAAAATTGACTTGAGGTCAGGATATCATCAAATTAGGATTAAGGAGGAGGACGTACCAAAAATTGCCTTCAGGACTAGGTATGGGCACTATGAGTTTCTCGTAATGCCCTTCGGGTTGACAAATGCACCTGCAATTTTCATGGATTACATGAATCGCATTTTTTGACCCTACCTAGATCAATTTGTTGTAGTGTTCATTGATGACATTTTGATATATTCTAAGAGTGAGAAAGAACATGAACAATATCTCTGAATCATGCTGCAAGTGCTGAATGAGAAAAAGTTATATGCCAAATTGGAGAAGTGTGAATTTTGGCTGTTAGAGGTAAAATTTCTCGGACATGTCATCTCTAATAATGGGGTAGCCGTAGATCCTAGCAAGACAAAAGAAGTGATTCAGTGGGAGAGACCAAAGACGGTTACGAAAGTCAGAAGATTCCTGGGTTTGGCAGGATACTACAGGAGGTTTATACAAAACTTCTCTCGTATAGCCTTGCCATTGACTAAATTGATCTGGAAGGGAAGTCCTTTCAAATGGACTGATCAATGTGAAGCTAGTTTTCAAGAGCTTAAGACAAGACTGACCACTCCTCCAGTTTTAATTATTCCAGACCCCACAGGACATTTTGAAGTGTATAGTGATACTTCAAAGAAAGGACTAGGGTGTGTGCTAATGCAAGACAAGAGAGTAGTTGCTTACACCTCTAGACAACTAAGACCCCACGAAGGAAACTCTCCAACCCATGATCTTGAATTGGCGGCGGTGGTGTTTGCTTTAAAGATTTGGCAACATTACTTATACGGAGCAACCTTTGAAGTATATTGCGATCACAAGAGTCTTAAATATCTTTTTGATCAAAAGGAGTTAAATATGAGGCAACGAAGATGGGTGGAATTTCTCAATGACTACAAGTTTGAGATAAAGTTTCATCCAGGAAAGGCGAATGTTGTAGCTGATGCCTTAAGTCGAAAATCACTACACCTGGGCCAGATGATGTTGTATGAGATGCAAATGCTAGAGGAGTTTCGAAATTTGAAGCTGGACACTACTTTTCCTCAAAGAAGCTAACCATTAATGGTTTAAGTATAGGGTGTGACCTTAGAGCCCAGATCAAAGAGGCTCAAGTTCAAAACCAATACTTACAGGATTATAAAGATCAAGGAAATTTTTCTGTCATCGAAGATGGAGCAATCATGTATCAAGGAAGGATTTGTGTCCCTCAAGAACGAGAGTTGAGGACTAAAATCCTACAGGAAGCACATTAGAGTAAATATACTATCCATCCTGGATGTGCTAAAATGTACCAGGACTTAAAGATGATGTATTGGTGGCCAAGGATAAAAAGGATATTGCGGAGTTCGTGGCGAAATGTCTAATTTGTCAAAAAGTGAAGGTGGAGCATCAAAAGCCAGCGGGATTTCTAAAACCTCTTAAGATCCCTAAATGGAAATGGGACAATATCTCAATGGACTTTGTTGTGGGTTTACCTAAGACTTCAGTGGGACATGACTCTATCTGGGTAATAGTTGACAGATTAACCAAATCTGCTCAATTTTTGCCCATAGAAATTAACTTTTCACTGGATAAATCGGCCCAACTGTACGTCTAGGAAATAGTTAGACTGCATGGGATTCCCTTAAATATCATTTCTGATAGAGATCTGAGGTTCACATTGAGGTTTTTGAAGGTGTTGCAGGAAGCTTTTGGTACTCAGTTGTGGTTCAGTATTGCCTACCATCCTCAGACTGACGGGCAGACAGAACAGACAATTCAAACCCTAGAAGATATGTTGAGGGCCTATGTCATAGAGCAAGGTAAAGGATGGGATAAGTACCTACCTTTAGTAGAGTTTGCTTATAATAATAGTTATCACTCCAGTATTAAGATGGCTCCCTACGAAGCTTTATATGGTATAAAGTGCCGATCTCTACTATGTTGGTTTGAGGTAGGAGAAAAGAACTTGTTGGGTCCTGATCTAGTTCAACAAACCACTGAACAAATCAGGATGATACGAGACAAAATACTTATAGCTCAGAGTCGGCAAAAGAGTTACTACGATAAGAGACATAGATCTCTAGAGTTTGAGGAAGGAGACCATGTATTTCTGAAACTTTCTCTGACTACCGGAGTTGGTAGGTCTCTCAAGATCAAAAAGCTAAATCCACGATTTTTAGGACCCTACCAAATTCTGAAGAAAGTAGGGATGTCAGGATATCAAGTTGCTCTCCCACCTAATTTTTCCAACTTGCATAATGTTTTCCATGTATCACAGCTCTGAAAGTATCTTCCAGACTCTTCACATGTGATACAAGATGAACCAATCCAAATAAAGGAGAACATGACATACCAGCTAGTACCAGCATCTATATTGGACACTGACGTGAAGCAATTGTGGAACAAAACTATTCCCCTAGTTAAGGTGTTATGGGAAGGTTTGACTCTAGAAGAAGCAACTTGGGATCAAGATGAAGTCATGAGGAAGAAATATCTGAAATTGTTCTTACTTGGTAATTTCTGAAATTTTGATGACAAAATTTCTTTTAGGGAAAGAGAAATGTAACATCCTTAATTTCATTTCTTTTATTGATAAAAGTACATAAATATTTAATTAAGGAAATAAAATTTATTAGACAATATTTTAGATATCTAAGGAAACATAATCCTTAGAAATTCTTCACCTTATGTATATGCATAGAAAATGTTTCTAACATTAAGAGAACAAATAAAGAGGGAAAACCTAATAGGAAAAAAAATTAGAAATAACATACTAAAGAGATGCAAAATTCTTGGATAAGGAAGATAAATTTTTAGAAACAAGTAAAGGTCTTAAAATTTCAAGAACATTGGATTAGGGTAATTTTTCCTAATTCAAGAACTAGAGTTACTAAGTTTAACCATACATTGGGCTTTCACCTATGGACACTTCATATAGAGTTTTTCCACTTCACATAAGTTTCTAGCAAGCCCATTGGATAACCTAAGTAAGAAATAAAACATAGACTTGGATTAGGATATAGTAATTGGACCGATAGCCCAAAAATTATGAAAATGTGACCAAGCCCTCCAAGAAAGGTAGAATTTTATCCAAAGCAAAGAAAATGGGTAGGAATAAGCCCATAATGGGTAGGAATAAACTCAAATCCAAGAGGAAAAATAAAATACAATAAATTAGTTAATGATATAATAATGTAATAATAATAAACATTAGGTTACATGGCATTAAGACAAAAATTTAGCAAGTGGTCTGATTCTAAATTCATAATTTTGGCAAGTGGCATGATAATACAAGGCTTTAGGACAAAAACATCTATATCCTACACTCATAATTTTAGCAAGTGGTATGATAATACATGGCATTAGAACAAAACATTTCTATCCCACACAAATAATATCAACCAAATAATGGAGATTCAAGGGCTAGAAATTTTCCACCTAAAAAGGCAAACCTCTCATACTTGTTTAAGACAAAAGAAAATGGAAATGAATCCCTAAATCAAAGGGACCTTTTCCCATATCTTAAGAACATATTATCATAATTTTCAAAATACAAATCTCCTTTTCCTATGCATATCTTGACTAAGGAAGAGGAAGACAAGACCATAAGTTGTTTGTTTTTCAAAAATTTAACCAAGTGTAATCTAATTGTGATAAGGTAGACCCATGATCATGAAAGGTGAATTATTTGGTAGTCTATATAAGAAAACCCACCTTTACAACATTAGAATTTCGTCCAAGTGAGGGAGAGGAAAAATAGAAGCAAGGTAGAGTGAGGAAATGAGAGGAAGAAAGGAAGAAAGGAAGAAAGAGGAAGGAGAAATCTAGGGGACTAAGTGCTCCAGGTAAGTTTAACAATATTTCTTTTTGAAGAAAACTTTTGAAACTTATAATATTGATATGAGATTTTGATCTTAGAACTTTGACGATTCATCATGATTTTGCTATATCATGTTACATATTGATCTTGCATGTGATGTATGTTTGAATACTTAGACTAGTATAGAAAGTTCTGCATAGGTATGGCTATGGGTGGCAAAATTTTTAGCTTCTGTGTTTTAATTTTTGGAAATTATCTGTAGGGAATTAAAATAAATGGTTAACATAATAATTAAAGATATATGTGTCACAGATTCTTATCCAATGGAATCATTCAATTTGGAGTCCATATGAGGTAGATATGGTCCGATTAGTAATCAAAGGTAAGAAAATAGTTCACCAAGGAAGAATATGTTAAGATAGCTTCTGTGTTTTCATTTCTGGGAATTAAAATAAATGGTTAACATAAGAATTAAAGATATATGTGTCACGGATTCTTATCCACTAGAATCATTCAATTTGGAGTCCATATGAGGTAGATATGTTCCGATTAGTAATCAAAGGTCATAAAATGGTTCATCAGGAAAGAATATGTTAGGATTGCTTCTGTATTTTAATTTCTGGGAATTATCTGTAGGGAACTAAAATAAATAGTTAACATAAGAATTAAATATATATGTGTCACGGATTTTTAGCCACTGGAATCATTCAATTTGGAGTCCATATGAGGTAGATAAGGTCTGATTAGTAGTCAAAGGTCAGAAAATCGTTCATCAGGTTAGAATATGTTAGGATAGCTTTTGTATTTTAATTTTCTGGGAATTATCTGTATGGAAGTAAAATAAATGGTTAACAGAAGAATTATATCTATGTCTGTCACTAATTTTTAGCCACTGAATCATTCAATTTGGAGTCCATATGAGGAAGATATGAGCTGATTAGTAGTCAAAGGTCAGAAAATGGTTCATCAGGGAAGAATATGTTAGGATAGCTTCTGTATTTTAATTTTTGGGAATTATCTGTATGGATTAAAAATAAATGGTTAACATAAGAATTATAGATATGTGTGTCATGGATTTGTAGCCACTGGAATCACTCAAGTTGGAGTCCATATGAGGTAGATATGGTCTGATTAGTTGGTAGAGGTCAGAACCTATCCAAGAAGAAATAACTTATACATTTAGGGAGTAATATCTCTTTGATTTCTTAATATTTCGCTACAATGTTCAATATAATTGTTTTAGATAATTTTTTTATCTTGAAATTGACACCAAGATCACCTACATCGGAGTTCAATTGAGGGAGTTATGCTCTGATTAGTAAGAGAAGGTTAGATATGATGAAAACCTGCATCAAGAAAATAGAGAAACAAAATTAATTTTTAAAAAAGAAGACGAATCTTATAAATGACTAGTATATGCCATAGTCATTGCCATTGTATGAACTTCTTACCATCTTAAGTGTAAAATTCTGACATGGAAATATTTTATAAAGTGATATTTTAAATGGTTATGTTCATGGCATGATTACCAATGATTTAGGGTAATAGTTATATTTTAATGAACATACTTGTTATTGAAAGCATATTTTTGGCTATCATTGTGAAAAGAAAAGAAATGAGTACGGTCACATGGCAATCCGTGTGGTGCACCAGTAGGGGACGCCCTACCAACGGTTATGATTATGATTATGAGAAAAGAAAGAGAAAGTTTGCCATGTCGGACGGAGCGAGAAAAGCCTGTACCAGAGAGTAGAGGATACTCACCCTGACCGGGGTAGCTTGAAATGAGAATAAGTTGATGGCCATCATATGCTATTCTGAAAATAGTTAATCCTGTCATACATATCATTACTGTATGATTCTTATGTGCATAGATATAATGCATTCATGTGACCAAAGTTATTTTCTGTAGTTTATACAGCTGAACATGACGTGATAAGCTATATTGATGATGATTTATTGTTGAACTTACTGGGATTTAATTGTCACTATATTTCCATATCATGTTCAGAAAATTAGTTATGCAGATTTTTCTATATCTCTGGCTTTTAGTGCACGTTGGATCGAGTACTTTATGTTGGGCAGATCCCAAAAGCAAATAAAATGTTTGTGGTCGAGTTGGCTTGGATCTCGGTGAAGGTGCAACCACCTGCACCTGTATCTCCGGAATTGGTCAACCAGAATAAATAAGATGTAGATTTTTCTGTGTTTGATATGTTGTACGTATATTTTGATTAATGACATGTGTGTAAACTCTGTATTGTATAAATTAAATAAATGCTATATTGAGTTAAGTTGTAACGAGGTAATAACTTCATGGTATTTAAAAAAAATTGATACTTAAATGAAGTTGTTACATGGTACAATAATACATGGCTTTAGGACAAAACATCCATATCCTACACAAATAATTTTAGCCAAGCAAGAGAAATTCAAGGGCTAGAAACTTGCCACTTAAAAAGGCAAACCTATCATACTTGTGTGAGACAAAAGAAAAAAGAAATGAATTCCTAAATCAAAGGGACCTTGTCCCTTGTCTTAAGAACATTTTATCATGATTTTCAAAATACAAATCTTCTTTTGCTAGGCATATATTGACTAATAGAGAGAAAGACAAGAACATAAGTTATCTTTCCCCAAAAAACAACCAAGTGCATCCTAATTGTGATAAGGTAGACCAATTATCATGAAAGGTGAACCACTTGATAGTTTATTTTAGCAAAACCCACCCTTATAACATTATAATTTTGTCTAAGTGAGGGAGATAAAAATTAGAAGCAAGGTAGAGTAAGAAAAGGAGGGAAAGAGAGTAGAAGAAAGGAATGAAGAAGAAGGAGAAGTTTAGAGGACTAAGTACTCAAGGTAAGTTAGTTTAATCTTTACTTGAATCTATCTTTTCTCTTCATCCTTGGGGTTCAAAACTCACCCTCCATCTCTTATTCAAGTTGCTGGAAAAGCTAAGGGAAGGGAGGAATCTTGCCACTTTCTTTAAGAGGAAACAAGAAAAAAAAATTCACTAAGTGAGCTAGGGAGATCATTAGGTAGGTTTAACAATATTTTTTTTAGAAAAAAGCTTTGAAATTAGAAACATATATATAGAATTTTGATCCTAGAACTTGGATGAAATTTACAATATTTATTACTTTGATGATTGGCCATGGATGTTTCTATATCATGTTACATGTTGATCTTGCATGTGATGTATGTTTGAATACTTAGGTTGGTGTGGAAAGTTCTGCATAGATATAGATATGGGTGGTAAAATTTTAGGATTTTTGTGTTGCTATTTTGTATATTGGAATGTGGTAAAAAATTGATGGAATATAATTATATATAAATTAGGAAGAAAATGGAAGAATACGTAATATAATGATGAACTAACACCTTAGAAGAAGATTGGTTAGGAAACTAGATTTCGGAGTAATCAGGGAAGCTTCTGTGTTTGAATTTCTGGGCAAAATTCATATGAAATTAAAAGAAATAGTTAACATGAAAATTATAGATATATGTCGCACGGATTTTTGGCCACTAGAATCACTCAATTTGGAGTCCATATAAGGTGGATATGGTCAGATTAGTAAGTAGTGGTCAGAAAATGGTTAATCAGAGAAGAATTTGTTAGGAAAGTTTTTATGTTTGAATTTTTGAGAAAATTCTGTAGGAAATTAAAATAAATTGTTAACATAATAAATATAGATACATGTCTAACGGAATTTTAGCGGCTGTAATCACTCAGTTTGAAGTTCATATGAAAGATATATGGTCCGATTAGTCAAGAGAGGTCAAAACCTACCCGAGAAGAAATAATGTTTAATTTGAGGGAGAAATATCACTAAGATTCCTTATTCTTTCGTTAAAATGTTCAACATAATAGTTTTTAGAGAATTTTCTTATCTTTAAATTGACACCAAGATCACCTAAATCAGAATTAAAATGAGGGAGTTATACTCTAATTAGTGAGAGATGGTCAGGCAGGATGAAAACCTACATCAGAGAACAACACAACATAGAGCATGGCCGTGTTCAGTGCTAGAAATGGCATTTTGAAGCCTAAAACATGGTTATTTTATAGGAAATGGCAAAACAGTGTTACAGGATACGTTTAGGCCGTGTTGGGAGATGGTAAGGCTTATTTTCAACATTTTTTTAGCCTAAATGAATCTCATTAACTATAGGATAATAATGAAATCAAATTAAAGAAAAATCTTATAAATGAAAATATTAAATGACTAGTGTATGCCCTAGCCATTTCCATTGCATGAACTTCTTACCATCTTAAGTGTGTAATTTTGACATGGAAGTATTTTATAAAGTGATATTTGAAATGATTATGTTCATGGCATGATTACCAATTATTTTTTGTAATGATTATATTTTGATGAAAAATTATGGTATGTGAGTATAATGAACCTACTTGTTATTGAAATCATATTTTTGGCTATTAATGTGAAAAGAAAAGAAAATAAATAAGCACGGTCATATGGCAGTCTGTATGGTGCACCAGTAGAGGATGCCATACCAACGGCTATGATTATGCTAATGAGAAAAGAAAGAGAAAGTGTGCCATGTCAAACGAAGTGATAAAAGCCCATTTTGGAGAGTAGAAAGTACTTACCTTGAGCGGGGTAGCTTGATATGAAAATAAGTAGATAGCCTTCATATGATATTCTAAAAATAGTTATTCATGCCATACATGTCATAACTGTACGATTTTCATGTGCATGGATAAAGTGCATTCATGTGACCTAAAGATATTTGTTGTAGTTTATACAAATGATCATGATATGAACTATATTGATGATAATTATGATTTATTGTTGAACCTACTAAGATTTAATTCTCATTATATTTTCATATCATGTTCATAAAACTAGTTGTGCAGATTTTTCTATGGCTCTAGCTTTTAGTGCACGTTGGAACGAGTTACTCTATGTTGGGCAGATCTCAAAAATTAATAAGATGTTTGTAATCGAGTTTGCTAAGATCTTGGTAAAGGTACAACCACCTGTACCCATATCTCCGAAATTGGTCAACATGAATGAATAAGATGTAGATATTTATGTGTTTTATTTTTTGTATGTACGTTTTAATTAATGAAGTGTATGTGAACTCAGTATTGTAGACCTTAAACCTTGATTATGCTTGGTTAAATTAATTGAATGTTATTTTGAGTTAAGTAATTCTAAGTAAAGAGGTAATAACTTCATGGAATTTAAAAAATTTATATATATGTATGTATGTAAAAAAAATGAAGTTGTTACGAAATTGGTATTAGAGCAAATCAATCCTAGATGGCTAGTGGGTGGATGGTTATATGAATCGATCTTATAGTGTCTTGAGTATGTTTAGGATTATGTTGTGTGGGGGATCTGTGATTTCATATAGGTAAGAAATTGCTAGTGTTTCCTATCTATATGCCGAGGTGGTGTTATGACTGTTGTAAATATTTTTGAACTAACTATTGGGCTTGATCAACTCAATCGTAGCATAACTTTGTTTTTTCCACAGTAGGATATGGCACCACCAAGGAGAAACCTAGCAAACAATGCAGAAGAAACCCTGCACAACTTGGCCACAGCAATTCGAGACCAAGTTATAGCCACCAATCAAATTCTTCAACATCTCCAGAATAATAACAACTTGAAGGAGAAAATAATGCAAATAACTGGGTAGTCGGAAATGATAATGACATGTCTGAGTTCCTGAGAATCAAACCACCTTCTTTCCAAGGTGGCTATGACCCAATAGTAGTTGACAGGTGGATAAGGAAATTGGAGAAGATCTTCGAGGTGATGGGCTGCACTAATGAGCAGTAGGTTATCTTTGCTGCATATATGCTGAAGGATGAAGCTGAGTGTTGGTGGCGAGGGGCTAGAGAACTGCTAACTCATCAGAAGAGGTAGATCACCTGGAAAATGTTTAATTGAATGTTATTTTGAGTTAAGTAATTCTAAGTAAAGAGGTAATGACTTCATGAGATTTTAAAAATTTATATATATGTATGTATGTAAAAAAATGGAGTTGTTACACCATCACCTAGACTTTCAGCTGATATATCTTTAAAAATATTTAAGTATACTATTTTTACTCAAGACCATAAAAATGGTGGAAAACTTGAACCAAGAGCTATCAAGTGTGTCTTCATAGGGTATTCCCCGAGCCAAAAGGGCAACAAATGTTTTGATCATATTTCAAACATCAATCCTATTTTAAAGACAATCATCATTAGGGGGAACTTGAAAGAAGATTCGTCTAATTTTTCTTGTAATTTCTTTGAAGTTTTTCTTTATCCAGAACACCTAGAATCATCTACACCTACAGTAAATGACTGTAACTCATCATCCGGACATCCTCCTTCTATGAGCAAATGTCAAAATGAGCCTCGACCTACATCTACTAAAATTTTTGAAAATCAATATTTTGAAGAACATGAGCAAAAAAATGAGGAACAACCTACTATAATGCCACAACATGATAGGGACAGGAAAAATGGAACTTGGAAAGGGCTTGTTTAATCAAAACGGAAAAATAGATAAGCCGAGAAGAGACTACACTTCAACATTGTCATTACTCCATGTAACATCCCTAGTTTTGTTCCATGTATTCAAAGTAACGTCCCTAATTTTGTTTCTTTTATTGATAAAGGTACATAAATATTTAATTAAGGAAATCAAATTTATTAGACAATTTTTAGATATCTAAGGAAATATAATCCTTAGAAATTCTTCACCTTACGTGTATGCATAGAAATGTTCTAACATTAATGGAATAGGTAAAGAGAGAAAACCTAAGAGGAAAAATTAGAAATAAATATACTAAAGAGAGGTCAAATTCTTGGGTAAGGAATATAAAATTTTGTGTAGTAAGTAAAGGTATTAAAATTTCAAGAAGATTGGATTAGGGTAATTTTTCATAATTTAAGAGTTAAAGTTACTAAGTTTAGTATCTCCACCCATAAATTGGGCTTTCACCTATGGACACTTCATATAGAGTTTTTCTATTTCACATGAATTTTTAGCAAGTCAATAGGATTGCCCAAGGAAGAAATAAAACATAGACTTGGACTAGGATATAGAAATTGGACCGGTAGCCCAAAAATTATGAAAATGTGACTAAGCCCATTATGAAAGGTAAAATTTTAACAAAGTAAAGAAAATGGGCAAGAATGAGCCCAAACCCAAGAGGAAAAATAAAAATAAAAATAAAATAAAGTGATGAAATAATGGTGTAATCAAGATTAGGTGACATGGCATTAATACAAAAATTTAGCCAGTGGTGTGATATCCTACATTCATAATTTTAGCAAGTGGTATGATAATACATGGCATTTGGACAAAACATCTATATCCTACACTCATAAATTTAGCAAGTCGGTAATAATACATAGCATTATGATAAAACATCCTTATCCTACACAAATAATTTTAGCTAAGCAAGGAAGATTTAAGAGTTGGAAATTTCCCACCTAAAAAGTCAAACCTATCATAATTGATTAAGACAAAAGAAAAAAGAAATGAATCCGTAAATCAAAGGGACCTTGTCCCTTATCTTAAAAACATATTATCATAATTTTAAAAATACAAATCTCATTTTGCTATGCATATCTTAACTAAGGAAGAAGAAGACAAGAACATAAGTTGTTTGTTTTCCAAAAATTCAACCAAGTGTATCCTAATTGTGATAAGGTAGACCCATGATCATGAAAGATGAATTATTTGGTGGTCTATTTAAGCAAATCCCAACCTTATAACATTAGAATTTCGTCCAAGTGAGGGAGAGGAAAAAATAGAAGCAAGGTAGAGTAAGGAAAGGAGAGGAAGAAAGGAAGAAAGAGGAAGGAGAAGTCTAGAGGAAGAAGTGCTCAAAGTAAGTTTAACAATATTCCTTTTTGAAGAAAAGTTTTGAAACTTGTAATATTTATATAAAATTTTGATCTTAGAACTTTAATAATTGGTCATGGATGTTGCTATATCATGTTACATATTATGTAAGTTTGAATACTTAGGCTAGTGTAGATAGTTCTGCATAGGTATGGCTATGGGTGAAAAAATTTTAAGCTTCTATTTTTAAAATTCTGGAAAGAATCAGTAAGGAATTTAAAGAAATGGTTAACATGAAAAAATGTAGATCTAAGTGTCACGGAACTTTTCGGCACTAGAATCACCCAATTTGGAGCCCATATGAGGTAGATATGGTCTGATTAGTAAGCAGTGGTCAGAAAATGGTTAATCAAGGAAGAATATGTTAGGATAGCTTCTGTGTTTTAATTTTTGGGAACATGCTGTAGGGAATTCAAATAAATGGTTAACATAAGAATTATAGCTATATGTGTCCTAGATTTGTAGCCACTGGAATCACTCAATTTTGAGTCCATATGAGGCAGATATGTTCCAATTAGTAAGTAGTAGTCAGAAATTGGTTAATAAGGAAATAATATTTTAGAATACCTTCTGTGTTTTAATTTCTGGGAACATTCTATAATAAATTAAAATAAATGCTTAACATAAACATTATTGCTATATGTGTCACAAATTGTTAGCCACTAGAATCACTTAATTTGGAATTCATATGAGGGAGATATGGACAGATTAGTCGGTAGAGGTCAGAACCTAACAGAGAAGAAATAACCTATATTTTGAGGGAGTAATATCTCCATGATTTCTTAATATTTCGTTCAACTATTCAACATAATAGTTTTAGATAATTGTTTTATCTTTAAATTGACATTAAGATCACCTAAATCGAAGTTAAATTTAGGGAGTTATGCTCTGATTAGTAAGAGAGGGTCAGATAGGATGAAAACCTGCATCAAGAAAATAAAGAAATAAAATTAATATTTAAAAAAGAAGAAAAATCTTATAAATGAAAATAATAAATGACTAGTACATGCCATAACCATTGCCATTGCATGAACTTTGGACCATCTTAAGTGTGAAATTTTGACATGAAAATATTTTATAAAGTGATATTTGAAATGGTTATGTTCATGGCATGATTACCAATAATGTTTTGCTATTATTGTGAAAACAAAAGAAATGAGCACAGTCACATGGAAAATCTGTGTAGTGCACCAGTAGGGGATGCCCTACCAACGGTTATAATCATGTTAATGAGAAAAGAAAGAGAAAGTGGGCCATGTCAGACAGAGTGAGAAAAGCCTGTACTGAAGAGTAGAAAATACTCACCCTGACCAAGGTAGCTTGATATGAGAAGAAATTGATAATTATCATATGATAGTTAATCCTGTCATACATCTCATTATTGTACAATTTTCATGTGCACAGATAAAGTGCATTCATGTGACCAAATATATTTGGTGTAGTTTATACAGCTGAACATGACATGATGAACTATATTGATGATGATTTATTGTTGAACTTACTGGGATTTAATTCTCACTATATTTCCATGTCAAGTTCAGAAAATTAGTTATGCAGATTTTTCTATGGCTCTGACTTTTAGTTCACGTTGGATCAAGTTACTTTATGTTGGGCAGGTCACAGAATCAAATAAAATGTTTATGGTCGAGTTGGCTCAGATCCCGGTGAAGGTGCAACCACTCACATCTGTATCTCCGGAATTGGTCAACCTGAATAAATAAGATGTAGATATTTATGTGTTTGATATGTTGTACGTACGTTTTGATTAATGACGTGTATGTAAACTCTATGTTGTAAAAATTTAAAAAAAATTGTTACATAATTTGGAGTTGTTACATAATTGGTATCAGAGCAGGTCGATCCAAAATGGCCAGTGGATGGATGGTTATCTGAATCGATCTTATAGTGTCTTGAGTATGTTGTGGTTGTGATGTGTAGGGGATCAGTGATTTCATATAGATAAGAAATTACTAGTATTTCCTATCTACATACCGAGTTGGTGTTATGACTGCTGTTAAATATTTTTTAACTAACTATTGGGCTAGATCACCTCGATAGCAGCATAACTTTATTTTTACCACAGTAGAAAATGGCACCACCAAGGAGGAATCTGGCAAACAATGCGGAGGAAACCCTGCACAACCTGGCCATGGCATTTCAAGACCAAGTCATGATCACTAACCAAATTCTACAATACCTCCAGAATGCTAATAACTCAAACGGTGTGAATGGCGTAACATCCCTAATTTCGTTTCTTTTATTGATAAAAGTAGATAAAAATTTAATTAAGGAAATAAAATTTATTAGACAATATTTTAGATATCTAAGGAAATATAATCCTTAGAAATTCTTCACCTTATGTATATGCATAGAAAATGTTTCTAACGTTAAGAGAACAATTAAAGAGGGAAAACCTAATAGGAAAGAAATTAGAAATAACATACTAAAGAGATGCAAAATTTTTGGATAAGGAAGACAAATTTTTAGAAACAAGTAAAGGTCTTAAAATTTCAAGAACATTGAATTAGGGTAATTTTTCCTAATTCAAGAACTAGAGTTATTAAGTTTAAAATTTTTACCCATACATTGGGCTTTTACCTATGGACACTTCATATAGAGTTTTTCCACTTCACATAAGTTTCTAGCAAGCCATTGGATAACCTAAGCAAAAAATAAAACATAGACTTGGACTAGGATATAGTAATTGGACCAATAGCCCAAAAATTATGAAAATGTGATCAAGCCCTCCAAGAAAGGTAGAATTTTATCCAAAGCAAAGAAAATGGGTAGGAATAAGCCCATAATGGGTATGAATAAGCCCAAATCCAAGAGGAAAAATAAAATAAAATAAATTAGGTGATGATATAATAATGTAATAATAAAGATTAGCTTACATGGCATTAAGACAAAAATTTAGCAAGTGGTCTGATTCTACATTCATCATTTTGGCAAGTGGCATGATAATACAAGGCTTTAGGACAAAAACATCTATATCCTACACTCATAATTCTAGCAAGTGGTATGATAATACATGGCATTAGGACAAAACATTCATATCCCACACAAATAATATCAACCAAATAATGGAGATTCAAGGGCTAGAAATTTGCCACCTAAAAAGGCAAACCTATCATACTTGTTTAAGACAAAAGAAAATGGAAAAGAATTCCTAAATCAAAGGGACCTTGTCCCTTATCTTAAGAACATATCATCATAATTTTCAAAATACAAACCTCCTTTTTCCTATGCATAGCTTGACTAAGGAAGAGGAAGACAATAACATAAGTTGTTTGTTTTCCAAAAATTCAACAAAGTATATCCTAATTGTGATAAGGTAGACCCATGATCATGAAAGGTGAATTATTTGGTGGTCTATATAAGAAAACCCACCCTTACAACATTATAATTTCGTCCAAGTGAGGGAGACGAAAAATAAAAGCAATTAGGATACTTTAAGGAAAGGGAATTCAGAAGTTTTTTGGGTTTGGCAGGATACTACAGGAGTTTTCTACAAAACGTCTCTCGTATAGCCTTGCCATTGACTAAATTGACCAGGAAGGGAAGTCCTTTCAAATGGACTTATCAATGTGAAATTAGTTTCTAGGAGCTTATGACAAGACTGACCACTCCTCTTGTTTTAATTATTCCAAACCCTACAAGATATTTTGAAATGTATAGTGATGCTTCAAAGAAAGGGCTAAGGTGTGTGCTTATGCATGATAAGAGAGAAGTTGCTTACACCTCTAGGCAACTAAGACCCCATGAAGGAAACTATCCAACCCATGATCTTGAATTGGTGGCGGTGGTGTTTGCCTTAAAGATTTGGCAACACTATTTGTACGGGGAAACATTTGCAGTATACTGTGATCATAAGAGTCTTAAGTACCTTTTTTATCATAAGGAGTTAAATATGAGACAACGAAGGTGGGTAGAATTTCTCAATGACTACAAGTTTAAGATAAAGTATCATCCAGGAAAGGCGAATGTTGTAGGTGATACCTTGAGTCGAAAATCTCTACACATGGGTCAGATGATGGTGTATGAGATGCAGATACTAGAGGAGTTTCGAAATCTGAAGATGGCCACTACCCTTACACCAAATAAGCTAATCATCAATTGGTTGAGTATAGAGTGTGATATTAGAAACCAGATTAAAGAGGCCCAAGCTCACGATTAATACTTACAGGATCACAAAGATCAAGATAATTTTTCTGTCTTAAAAACTGGAGCAATCATGTATCAGGGAAGGATTTGTGTTCCTCAAGACCGAGAATTGAAGACTAAGATCCTACAGGAAGCGCATCAGAATAAATACTCAGTCTATCCTAGATCCACTAAAATGTATCAGGATTTAAAGAGGATGTATTGGTGGCCAGGGATGAAAAAGGACATTGCTGAATTTGTGGCGAAATGTCTAATTTGTCTGAAGGTGAAGGTAGAGCATCAAAAGCCGGTGGAATTTTTACAACCTCTTGAGATCCCTAAATGGAAATGGGACAGTATTTCAATGGACTTTATCATGGGTTTACCTAAGATTTCAGTTGGACATGACTCTATCTGGGTAATAGTTGACAGATTAACCAAATCTGCTCACATTTTATCCATAAAGATTAACTATTCACTGGACAAATTGGCCCAGTTGTACGTCCAAGAAATAGTTAGACTACATGGGATTCCCTTAAATATCATTTCAGATAGAGATTTAAGGTTTACGTCAAGGTTTTGGAAGGCGTTGCAGGAAGCTTTTGGAACCCAGTTGCGATTCAGTACTGCCTACCATCCTTAGACTGATGGGCAGACAGAACAAACCATTCAAGCCCTAGAAGATATGTTGAGGGCCTATGTGATAGAGCAAGGTAAAGGATGGGATAAATACCTATCTTTAGTGGAGTTTGCTTATAATAATAGCTATCACTCTAGTATTAAGATGGCCCCTTATGAAGCTTTATACGGTAGAAAATGTCGATCTCCAATATGTTGGTTTGAGGTAGAAGAAAAGAACTTGTTGGGTCCTGATCTAGTTCAAAAAACCACTGAACAAATCAGGATTATACGAGACAAAATTCTCACAGCCCAGAGTTGGCGAAAGAGTTACTATGATAAGAGACACGGACCTTTGGAGTATGAGGAAGCAGACCATGTATTTTTAAAACTTTTCCCGACCACTGGAGTTGGTAGGTTTCTCAAGACCAAAAAGATAAATCCACGATTTTTGGGACCCTATCAAATTTTGAAGAAAGTAGGGACGTCAGCATATCAAGTTGCTCTCCCACCTAATTTGTCCAACTTGCATAATTTTTTCCATGTATCACAACTCTGAAAGTATCTTCCAGACTCCACACATGTGATACGAGATCAACCAATCCAAATCAAGGAGAATATGACATACTAGCTAGTACCAGCATCTATATTGGACACTAACGTGAAGCAATTGCGAAACAAAACTATTCCCCTAGTTAAGGTGTTATGGGAAGGTTTGATTCTAGAAGAAGCAACTTGGGAGCTAGAAGAAGTCATGAGGAAGAAATATCCAAAGTTATTCTTAGGTAATTTCTGAAATTTTGAGGACAAAATTTCTTTTAGGGGAAGAGAAATATAACATCCCTAATTTTGTTTCATGTATTCAAAGTAACATCCCTAATTTCGTTTCTTTTATTGATAAAGGTACATAAATATTTAATTAAGGAAATCAAATTTATTAGACAATTTTTAGATATCTAAGAAAATATAATCCTTAGAAATTCTTCACCTTACGTGTATACATAGAAATGCTCTAACATTAATAGAATAGGTAAAGAGAGAAAACTTAAGAGAAAAAATTAAAAATGAATATACTAAAGAAAGGTCAAATTCTTGGGAAATGAAGATAAATTTTTGTGAAGTAAGTAAAAGTATTAAAATTTCAAGAAGATTGGATTAGAGTAATTTTTAATAATTTAAGAGTTAAAGTTACTAAGTTTAGTATCTCCACCCATAAATTGGGCTTTCACTTATGGACACTTCATATAGAGTTTTTCTACTTCACATGAATTTTTAGCAAGCAGATAGGATAGCCCAAGGAAGAAATAAAACATAGACTTGGACTAGGATATAGAAATTGGACCGCTAGCCTAAAAATCATGAAAATGTGACTAAGCCCATTATGAAAGGTAGAATTTTAACAAAGTAAAGAAAATGGGCAAGAATGAGCCCCAAACCCAAGAGGAAAAATAAAAAATAAAAATAAAATAAAGTGATGAAATAATGGTGCAATCAAGATTAGATGACATGGCATTAAGACAAAAATTTAGCAAGTGGTGTGATATCCTACATTCATAATTTTAGCAAGTGGTATGATAATACATGGCATTAGGACAAAACATCTATATCCTACACTCATAATTTTAGCAAGTGGGTAATAATACAGAGCATTATGAAAAAACATCCTTATCCTACACAAATAATTTCAGCTGAGCAAGGAAGATTCAAGGGTTGGAAATTTGCCAACCAAAAAGGCAAACCTATAATAATTGATTAAGACAAAAGAAAAAAGAAATGAATCCGTAAATCAAAGGGACCTTGTCCCTTATCTTAAAAACATATTATCATAATTTTCAAAAAACAAATCTCCTTTTGCTATGCATATATTGACTAAGGAAAAGGAAGACAAGAACATATGTCATGCCCCTAATTTTAGAGCACGTGAAACACATACTTTACGATCATATATTTTTCATAAACATGATTATTCCAATCATTTATCATGGAAACAGATACATATAGATTCTTCCATACATATACCATATACAAATCAAGTCCATAAACATCAGAGTAACAGTAAAAACAAGGATCCTGCCTGTGGCGTTCAGAGCAACTCTAGAGTACAATTATATTACAATTTTAAACGCTAAGAGCCAAGAAACAATTTAGGCTCACCACAGAAGTACGATACCTAGTCGATCAAAAAGCCGTAAGACCAAACTCTGGGTTTTTATCTTAAAAACATATAAACCACGTGTAGTGAGTTTTACAACTCAGTGAGCAGATAATACCTCCTATGACCTCTTGGGTCAACATATGGATGTACTCTTTATTTCTAAACTTATTACATTGAAAATCACAATTCAGAGTTATATTCATATGAGACCCGCATTTCAAAATCATTTCTGTTCAAATTCATATTCATATTCAATTCAAAAGTAATGATGTAACTACGATAATAAAATCATGGTATGCATCAATATAATTCAAGTGAAAACATCTGGAGGATCCCATATCAGAACCACTATATCAGAGTTTGAACCCTTCCGTGCTTTGGTGGTATAGGATTTGCCTAAACTCAGCATCCCGCTCAGGATTGTCCTACTACCATTCAAGAGGACACGCGAAGGGACTCTATATGGGTATTTTCCAAGCACACAACAAGGGAAGGCAAATCACATCTCATATAATTGGCATCTCGCCCATATATATAGGAGGCATTCCACTCTCCATCACATATCATCTCCCGTGTGTTGGCCCTCACATGAGGCTAACACCACCCCCTGCTAGCTGAGGCAATCAAGGTACGCAACATGGCTAAAATCACCTGCTGTTAGCAGACGGTGTTTCCAATAGGATTCCTCCACAAAAAATATCACATGCACATATGCCATATAATCCAATATAAAATTATCAATATAATACAGACTTTCAGTTTCTGTATATTCATCTATCAAAACTAATCATTCAAGGGAATCATGTATACATGCCTATATCCGAGGCAAACATATCACTATATGAATCAATATCATACGCATAACATATATCCTTTGTCATATAATGAGAAATACATTTTAAAAAAATCACATGTTAATGTGTTTCAAAATTCATTTCAAAAGTCACTCTTCTTGAACTAGATATAATATTTCAATCGTTTAAGATATTCTAAACCATTTCAGGAACATATAAAAGTATAAATAACTTGTAAACATGCTCATTTATCAATGTAAAGTTCAAAAAAAGTACAAACAAGCCATAGGAAGAATCATCTACTCACAGGGTAAGGACTCCAGATTGGACAGCCCTAAAATGTACTTTTTCAATCTCTATTTGATCAAATTGACCTCAAAAATGTATTTGAAGGGTCCAAAAATCAAGAAAGCAACTTCGGGAACTTGGTCACTATTCAGCGTCGGAAAATACTATTTACGACAAACAAAAATGCTGTTAGATGGCCAAAAATATACATATCCTAAGGTTTATCTAGCTCCTGAATCCATATACGGTGTCAGAATTTCAATTGGAGGTCTATAAGTAAAAGTTTCAGAATTTACCTTTTTTGAGATTTTCTACTTTAGATCTACAGCGATTCAACGGTTGATTTGAAAAATTGATCGATCAAAACCGTAGTATTCTTTGTTCTGAATCCAGTAGCACTTTCAGTTTTGAGATCGAAAGCCAATAGGCACTCCAGATTGAAAGAGAAAGTTGAATATTATTATTCACTGAAATTCGATTTCAAAAATCGTTGTCTCCCTTTTCTCCGTAGTCTCCCCCTTCCCCTTTTTATTTCTTTTTAAATAATAATAATAATACTAATTTAATAATTAAATAATAGGATTTTCTTTTATATATATTCATATAAATTCCATTTTTCACCCTAAAATATCCCAAAATTTTCTAAAAATTTATATTCTCATAAACCTTTAGTTAAACTCTTAAATCATGATTTGTTCTTAATAAAAATTATAATAAACAAATCTCAAAATAAATATCTTTTTACATATTAAAAGATAAAATATTTCTAAAAATACAACAAAAATTCATTAGAGGCCAATATAATTATTTTAAGCAAAAAAATACTTATTTTAATTAAAAGTCTACTTACTTTTAGCAAGACATAATCATTTTTAAACAAATAAAAATATATTTGCTTATAGCAAAAAAACTATCATTTAAAAATAAAAATTACGTGCCAAAACATAAATTCTCATATTTTCTTTGTACTTCTTTAACCCATGTAGTAAATATACATATTTTCTACGGTTCTTTTCCCTATTTTCGAAATTCTCTCTTTTATTCCAAATTTTCTTTAATTGGAATTTTCTTTAAATTTTACGGTTATTACATTCTTTCCCCTTAAAGAAATTCGGTCCCCGAATTTCAGCCCATCCTACACATGTAGGGAATGAAAACAAGACATAATTCGGAGTTACCAACCTTATGACTTAAATAATTAAAGATATCTCATCTGTATGCCATCTTGTACTTCTCAGGTGGCTTCCTCACTTGAGTGATTTTGTCATATAAACTTAACCATAGGGATTTTTTTTATCCATAAGTTCTTCGCTTATCAATCAACAGTAATAATCGATTTTACCTATAGTGAAGTCAAATTCTTGTCCAATGGAATTACCTGAAATTAGATAAAATAAGAAGAATCTAATAGGTATTTCCTTAGCATTGATGCAAAAAAAAAATGTATCCACATTACTGAATCTTGATGGCAAAGCTAAGCAATGTATTATTATGCCTTCTTTGTTCAAGTTTTCAAAAGATTATATATACTAAAGCTTAACTTTTTCTTTCTTTCCAAATCTCATTACCTCTTTCATTGGTGAATCCTTCAAGAATATTTGGTCACCAATTGATAATTTCTTGTGCTCAACATTCATGATCCTTATAGACTTTTGACCAGTATTAAGTTGCTTGTATTTCTTTTATAATCAATTTCACATTATACAAAGTACTCAACAAATTATATATATATATATATATATATATATATATATACACACACACACACATATAAGGAACTCTTAAACCACTGAGTATCTCATTCCTTTATATCTTCAAGTTCGCATGTATATATCTATAAGTTGATATTAGGAAACACACACATAAAGGAACATATTCACCTTCATATTGGGTAGCTATCTTTTCTTATTCAAAAATTCTATCAAGTCATTTTTGGTTTTCAAATGTCAACATCATCCCATGAATATCATTATCTTAATCTATCATATATTTTTATCCTGGAATCATTTAATCAACACGTTAAACATACGCAACAATAAATCTACCAATCCTTTTTAACATTTATGTACCATTGGCACATGTCTAACAATTCCAACTTACCTCATCACAATAACTCTATACCCTCTTATTAACACCAATAATTCATTATCAATCATTTCAATCATTTCTTCTATCATATCAAAAACTACCTCATTCTAACTTATATTAATCCCGTTTAATTTATCCAATCATTTCAAGAAGATCTTTTCCAATAACTACTCATACATGAATTTTCAATTTCAACATAATTCACATCCTAGATACTAGATTCGATTTAGCATAATATAAACCTTTAACACAATTATCTTGATCACTTACATTATTTTCGCACATAATTCTCAAAATATTATTCATATTTCTAAATTAAAAATTCAAAGACTAATTTAAATTTAAATTCCTATATTTTATTCTTCAAAACATCAACACCACTAATTCCCTTGATTATATTCATCAAAACACCATAAGGCCATCATCTGTCCATTCCTTACAAAATTTTTATTACTTTAACCTACTAACCACTTGAACACCATAATAATTGAGTTTCAAAGAAAACAAATTAACCCTCCTTGTAATAAGAAAAAGAATCTTGCATTTAATGCCAATCATTAATGAAGGAGGATACAGTAGAACAGACCAAAAGTATACTAGAGAACGGTGGAAAAATAGAAAGTCAAAAGTTTGGACAAAGCGTTGGAAAGAGTTCAAATCAGTGGCTGTAATTCTTGAAAATCTGTAAAAACAAAACTTAGCTGTTATTTCGACAAAAACCGGTGGCCGCAAATTTTGAATATATGTGTTAAAATTTACTTTAAATCTGTTGGTATTCAGTGGAAAGATAGCATATGGAAAAAGAAACATTTCTGAACTTATAAAAGTCTGTGACAATCAAAGAATACGTAATTAATTGATAGGATGCAGTTGATTACTTCAAAATATATGTAATCAATCAACTGTAAAATAACTAGTCCAAATTAAAATTTCTCAAAATAGCTAGTCGACTTAATAATACCAATAGTCAACTGGCAAGAACATTGGGAAAACAAGAAAAATTATTTAATTGTCCCTCTTCAATAATTATCTAGTTTGCATCTTCACTCTCTCTCTTCTCTATTTCTTTTTTTTTTACAATGAGGCCTATCATCTACAACTTACCTACAAGAATCAAGACATCAATCCTTCATCAAGGACAACAAGAAAAAGGAAATTTTATGGTGATATCTTAACCTTATTCTCTTTATATGCCTAATATGAATGACTATCACAACTACTGTACATATACACGCTTGCCATCATTTTTGAAAATTTCACCTTCAATTTAACTTATATCCATCAATCACTCACATAGTTCTTCTAATTATGTCTGGCCTATTCACATAGCTATCATATGTATGTCCTTCTCTGAATTCTATAAATACATACGTTAGTATCTTTACTTTTATACTCAAAGTTAAAGTGTGTACAGCTATGCAGGGAATCGTATTCCGTCAATTTCGAAATATTTGTGTCTTTTGTTGTTCCAGTCCTGGGAAAGATGAAGAATATGTGAAAGTAGCACAAAACCTGGGTATGGTGCTGGTCTGGAGAAAAATTCATTTAGTCTATGGTGGAGGTAACCGTGGGTTAATGAGGTGTGTGTCTACAGGTGTACATGTAGGTGGATGTCAAGTTCTAGGTATTATTCCTACAGCTCTATGTAACATCCTTCATTTCGTTTCTTTTATTGATAAAGGTACATAAAAAATTTAATTAAGGAAATAAAATTTATTAGACAATATTTTAGATATCTAAGGAAATATAATCCTTAGAAATTCTTCACCTTAGGTATATGCATAGAAAATGTTTCTAACATTAAGAGAACAATAAAGAAGGAAAATCTAATAGGAAAGAAATTAGAAATAACATACTAAAGAGATGCAAAATTCTTGGATAAGGAAGATAAATTTTTAGAAACAAGTAAAGGTCTTTAAATTTCAAAGAACATTGAATTAGGGTAATTTTTCCTAATTCAAGAACTATAGTTACTAAGTTTAAAATCTTTACCCATACATTGGGCTTTTACCTATGGACACTTCATATAGAGTTTTTCCACTTCACATAAGTTTCTAGCAAGCCCATTGGATAACCTAAACAAGAAATTAAACATAGACTTGGACTAGGATATAGTAATTTCACAAATAGCCCAAAAATTATGAAAATGTGACCAAGCCCACCAAGAAAGGAAGAATTTTATCCAAAGCAAAGAAAATGGGTAGGACAAGCCCATAATGGGTAGGAATAAGCCCAAATCCAAGAGGAAAACTAAAATAAAATAAATTAGATGATGATATAATAATAAGAATAAAGATTAGGTTACATGGCATTAAGACAAAAAATTTAGCAAGTGGTGTGATTCTACATTCATCACTTAAGCAAGTGGCATGATAATACAAGGCTTTAGGACAAAAACATCTATATCCTACACTCATAATTTTAGCAAGTGGTATGATAATACATGGTATTAGGACAAAACATTCATAGCCCACACAAATAATATCAACCAAATAATGAAGATTCAAGGGCTAGAAATTTGCCACCTAAAAAGGCAAACCTATCATACTTGTTTAAGACAAAAGAAAATGGAAATGAATCCCTAAATCAAAGGGACCTTGTCCCATATCTTAAGAACATATTATCATAATTTTCAAAATACAAATCTCCTTTTCCTATTCATATCTTGACTAAGGAAGAGGAAGACAAGAACATAAGTTGTTTGTTTTCCAAAAATTCAACAAAGTGTATCCTAATTGTGATAAGGTAGACCCATGATCATGAAAGGTGAATTATTTGGTGGTCTATATAAGAAAACCCACCCTTACAACATTAGAATTTCGTCCAAGTGAGGGAGAGAAAAAAATAGAAGCAAGGTAGAGTGAGGAAAGGAGATGAAGAAAGGAAGAAAGAGGAAGGAGAAGTCTAGAAGACTAAGTGCTCCAAGTAAGTTTAACAATATTTCTTTTTGAAGAAAACTTTTGAAACTTATAATATTTGTATGAGATTTTGATCTTAGAACTTTTATGATTGGTCATGATGTTGCTATATCATGTTACATATTGATCTTGCATGTGATGTATGTTTGAATACTTAGGTTGGTGTAGATAGTTCTGCATGGTTATGGCTATGGGTGGCAGAATTTTAAGCTTCGGTATTTTAATTTCTGGGAACAATCTATAAGGAATTAAAATAAACGGTTAACATAAGAATTAAAGATATATGTGTCCCGGATTTTTAGCCACTGGAATCATTCCATTTGGAGTCCATATGAGGTAGCTATGGTCTAATTAGTAGTCAAAGGTCAGAAAATGAATCATCAGGGAAGAATATGTTAGGATAGTTTCGGTAATTTAATTTCTGGGAATTATTCGTAGGGAATTAAAATAAATGGTTAACATAAGCATTAAAGATATGTATGTCATGGATTTTTAGCCACTGGAATCATTCAATTTGGAGTCCATATGAGGGAGATATGAGCTGATTAGTAGACAAAGGTCAGAAAATGGGTCATCAGGGAAAAATATGTTAGGATAGCTTCGGTATTTTAATTTCTGAGAAGTATCTGTAAGGAATTAAAATAAATTATTAACATAAGAATTAAAGATAAATGTGTCATGGATTTTTAGGCACTGGAATCATTCAATTTGAAGTCCATTTGAGGTAGATATAAGCTAATTAGTAAGCAGAGGTCAGAAAATGTTTATTCAGAGTATGTTATTAAAGCTTTAGTTTTTGAATTTCTGGGAAATATTCTGTAGGTAGTTAAAATCGTACGCCAAGATAACAATTATAGATATAGGGCTCATGGATTTTTACCAACTGGAATAACTCAATTTGGAGTTCAAATTTGGGAGATATGGTCTAATTAGTCAGTAAAGGTCAGAACCTACACGAGAAGAAATAATCTGTACATTTAGGGAGTAATATCACCTTGATTTCTTAATATTTCGCTACAATGTTCAACATAATAGTTTTAGATAATTGTTTTAGCTTGAAATTGACACTAAGATCACCTACATCAGAGTTAAATTGAGGGAGTTATGCTCTAATTAGTAAGAGAAGGTTAGATAGGATGAAAACCTGCATCAAGAAAATAAAGAAATAAAATTAGTATTTTAAAAAAGAAGATGAATCTTAACAAATGACTAGTATAGCCATAGCCATTGCCATTGCATGAACTTACTACCATTTTAAGTGTGTAATTTTAACTTGGAATTTACCCTAGTACTCATATAAATTTACAAGAAGTTTTGAAAGTGCCGGTTTTATTTGAAAAATCTTAGTATGCTCCGTGGTTGCAGTATTTTCACATCAGAAAAGAATTATTCTAGTTACTGGAAAATAAAATTGTGATTTGTGAAAAGTGCATGTCTAAGGAAAGCTCTGGCAAGGAAAGACATGGTACTTAAGCGTGTCCATTAGTGACCCACCTCTCTTTCCTGGGAACTTTTCTGGTGCGCTGTTTACAGACTACAATTACTATCCAGTTACCAAGGTATTAGTATAGAATTTTGGCATGGAAATGTTTTATAAAGTGATATTTTAAATGGTTATGTTCATGGCATGATTACCAATGATTTATGGTAATAGTTATATTTTGATGAACATACTTGTTATTGAAAGCATATTTTTGGCTATCATTGTGAAAAGAAAAAAAATGAGTACGGTCACATGGCAATCCGTGTGGTGCACCAGTAGGGGACGCCCTACCAACGGTTATGATCATGTTAATAAGAAAAGAAAGAGAAAGTGTGCCATGTCGGACGGAGCGAGATAAGCCCGTACCGAAAAGTAGAGAATACTCACCCTGACCGGGGTAGCTTGAAGTAAGAATAAGTGGATAGCCATCATATGAAATTCGAAAAATAGTTATTCATGCCATACATGTCATAACTGTATAATTTTCATGTGCATGATAAAGTGCATTCATGTGACCTAAAGATATTTTCTGTAGTTTATACAGCTGAACATGACGTGATGAACTATATTGATGGTAAATTATGATTTATTGTTGAACTTACTGGGATTTAATTCTCACTATATTTTCATATCATGTTCAGAAGAATAAATATGCAGATATTCTCTATGACACTTATTATCTCTGTACGTTGGATCGAGGTGCCCTACCTTGGGCAACTTCCAGTTATTTCTGATGTAACTGTCGTAGACGTAACTGAGATTCCGGTGGACGTGCCACCCGAACCAGTGTCCCCGGAAGTAGTCGATATAGATGATTAGAACTAATATGTATCTTTGTACAAATGTTTGTAAAATAATGGTGTGTAGTTTGTAAAATAATAGTTTGTATGGAAACTCAGTATTGTATAAATTAAATAAATGTTATATTGAGTTAAGTTGTAACGAGGTAATAACTTCATGGTATTTTAAAAAAAAAAATTACATAAATTGAGTTGTTACACTCTAGCTGCATCCAACATCATAGGAAAGACAATTGGAGAAGAATTTAGAGTTGCTTCCATGCATGAACGCATGGCTAGAACGATGAGCAATGCTGATGCCTTCATTGCCTTACCAGGGGGTTTTGGTACTTTGGAAGAAATTTTTCAAATAGTTTCTTGGGTACAACTAAATATGCATCACAAACCAATAGGTTTGTTAAATGTTAACCACTTCTTTGATGGTCTGTTGTCTTTTCTTGATCATGGTATGGAACAAAGGTTCATCTCACACTCAGCACGATGAATTCTCATCTCAGTTTCAAATGCTGAGGAGTTGATTAATACTTTATAAGCATATGTTCATGTACCTGATCCAATTATAGCTCAAATAGAATGGACAACAGACAACAGCAGAAAGTGCAAATTAGACTTAAATCTTCATCTGTAACTATAGCAAGATGTGGACATTGCTGTACCACTTTTACTTTCTTAGGGTTATTTTGGATACCATCTTGCTAGCCACATACCTTAAGAAAGTAATAGTACTATGTTAGAATTCGTATTTTGAAAACTTAGCATATAGCTGATACTCCCTTGGAGTTTGTAAAACTATCTTTAAATGTCGCTTGTGATCCTCTGAACTCTTGGAATATTCTAGTATATCATCAATAAATATAATAACAACTTGATTCAAGGATGTCTTAATTACTTATTCATTGAATCTATGAATGTAGCTGGGGCATTTGTCAATTCAAATGACATAACTAAAAACTCATAGTGTCTATGCTGAATCCTGAAAGCAATTTTTGCAATATCCTTTTCTCTTATCCTTAATTGATGATATCTAGATCTCAAATCAATTCAATTTTTGAAAATCGTTGAGCAACCTGTAGTTGGTCAAAAAAAATCATCTATTTGAGGTAATGAGTATTTATTTCACACTGTCACCTTATTCAACTATCTATAATCTATATACAAACGTAATGATCCATCTTTTTTTTCACAAAAAGAATTGGAGTACTCTAAGAAAAAGTACTAGGGCATTTGAATTCCACGTCTTGTAACTAATTCTTTTTTAGTTCCTTAAGTTCAGTGGTTGCCATTCTATATGAAAATATAGACACTGGTTAGGTTCTAGGAAATAAAGCAATACCAGATTCTATTTATCGTTTCAGAATAATCTTAAAAATTCCTCATGAAATACATTAGAAAATTCTCTAACCACTAGAACTTGATTTACATTGGTATACTTTATATGAGAATAGCCCGTACTGGAGAGTAGAAAATACTCACCCTAATTGGGGTAGCTTGATATAAGAATAAATTGATAGTCATCATATGATAGTTAATCCTGTCATACATCTCATTATTGTACAATTTTCATGTGACCAAAGATATTTGCTGTAGTTTATACAGCTGAACATGACGTGATGAGCTATATTGATGATGATTTATTATTCAACTTACTGGGAATTAATTCTCACTATATTTTCATGTCATGTTCAGAAAATTAGTTATGTAGATTTTTCTATGGCTCTGGCTTTTATTGCACGTTGGATCGAGTTACTTTATGTTGGACAGATCACAGAATCAAATAAAATGTTTATGGTCAAGTTGGCTCAAATCCCGGTGAAAGTGCAACCACCCGCACCTGTATCTCTGGAATTGGTCAACCAGAATAAATAAGATGTAGATATTTATGTGTTTGATATGTTGTACGTACGTTTTGATTAATGACGTGTATCTAAACTCTATGTTGTATTAATTAAAAAAAATTGTTACATAATTTGGAGTTGTTACACTCCAACTCGAGGGCAAATAAAGGTAACTCTAACTCCTTGTCTAATAATCTATCTCTTGAATGTGATATACCTATTAATCTTCGAAAAGGGGTTCGATCTTGCAGTAACCATCATTTGTCTAATTTTATCTCATACTTAAATCTGTCACCTTCATTTGCTGCTTTTACATGTCAATTCTCTAGTATAGAGATTCTTAAAACTGTACAAGGGGTTCTCAAAACACCAAAGTGGAAAGAAGCTATACTTGAGGAGATAAGAGCTCTTAAAAACATAGTTTTCGAAGACGCACTATTCATGTTCTAAATCATACATCTCAGTTCAATTCGTACGACCACTGATGTATCATGGTTAGACCCAAATATTCTTCCCTGATTAACCAATTTCTGACCACTGCTTACTAATCAGACCATATCTACCTCATATGGACTCCAAATTGAGTGATTTCAGTGGCTAAAAATCTGTACGACATAGATCTACATTTTTCATGTTAACCATTTGTTTTAATTCCTTACCAATTCTTTCAAAAATTCTAAAAATAGAAGCTTAAAATCTTGCCACCCATAACCATACCTATGCAGAACTATCTACACCAGCCTAAGTATTCAAACATACATAATATGTAACATGATATAGCAACATCCATGAACAATCATCAAAGTTATAAGATCAAAATCTCATATAAATATTACAATTTTCAAATATTTTCTTCAAAAAAGAATATTGTTAAACTTACCTTGAGCACTTAGTCCTCTAGACTTCTCCTTACTCTTTCTTCATTTCTTCCTCTCCTTTCCTCACTCTACCTTGCTTCTATTTTTCCTCTCTCTCACTTGGACAAAAATTATAATGTTATAAGGGTGGGTTCTGTTTATATAGACTATCAAATAATTTAACTTTCATAATCATGGGTCTACCTTATCACAATTAGGATGCACTTGGTTGAATTTTTGGAAAACAAACAACTCATGTTCTTGTCTTCCTCTTCTTTAGTCAAGATATGCATAAGAAAAGGAGATTTGTATTTTGAAAATTATGATAATATGTTCTTAAGATAAGGGACAAAGTCCCTTTGATTTAGGAATTCATTTCCTTTTTCTTTTGTCTTAATCAATTATGATAGGTTTGCCTCTTTAGGTGGCAAATTTCCAACCCTTGAATCTTCCTTGCTTAGCTCAAATTATTTGTGTAGGATAAAGATGTTTTGTCATAATGTTATGTATTATTACCCACTTGCTAAAATTATGAGTGTAGGATATAAATGTTTTGTCCTAATGCCATGTATTATCATACCACTTGCTAAAATTATGAATGTAGGATATCACACCACTTGCTAAATTTTTGTCTTAATGCCATATCACCTAATCTTGATTACACCATTATTTCATCACTTTATTTTATTTTTATTTTTTCTCTTGGGTTTGAGCTCATTCTTGCCCATTTTCTTTACTTTGGTTAAAATTCTACCTTTCATAATGGGCTTAGTCACATTTTCATGATTTTTGGGTTACCGGTCCAATTTCTATATCTTAGTCCAAGTCTATGTTTTATTTCTTCCTTGGGCTATCCTATTGGCTTGCTAAAAATTCATGTAAAGTAGACAAACTCTATATGAAGTATCCATATATAAAAGCCCAATTTATGGGTGGAGATACTAAACTTAGTAACTTTAACTCTTAAATTATGAAAAATTACTCTAATCCAATCTTCTTGAAATTTTAATACATTTACTTACTTCACAAAAATTTATCTTCTTTACCCAAGAATTTCACATTTCTTTAATATATTTATTTCTAATTTTTGCTCTAAGGTTTTCTCTCTTTACCTATTCTATTAATATTAGAACATTTCTATGCATACACGTAAGGTGAAGAATTTCTAAGGATTATATTTCCTTAGATATCTAAAAATTGTCTAAAAAAATTTATTTCCTTAATTAAATATTTATGTACCTTTATCAATAAAAGAAACGAAATTAGGGATGTTACTTTGAATACATGAAACGAAATTAGGGATGTTACACGATTCAGATTTTAGCTCTAACGGTCCAGCTCGTCAACGTCGCACAGTAGCCATGGATGTGCAATGTGTTATTCATCTCCCCCAAATGCTATGCAATATTTCTTTCTTTTAATAATCTTAAGGCCAAATGTGGCATTTTGGCTTATGGGATCCTTTTTTCCCTAAAATCCAAGACCTACGGCGTTTTTCTGAAGCAATTTGAAGGGAAATTTGTGATTTATTTAAATAACATATATATATATATATATATATATATATATATATATATATATATATATATATATATATATATATATATATATATATATATATATATATATGTATAAGAAACAGTTCTGCACGGAGGGGGAGTGTGTTTTATTTATTTAAATAATATTACTTTAAATTATAAATATTTTTTCTACAAGTAATTTTAATCTTATTCAAACACAAATAACTAATCTTTAAATAAACCCTTTTCTTTTCACAATTTTGGACCTATTCAAATTCACTTCTTCCTCTCCACAATTCTAAATTTATTCCTAGCTTAAACGTGAATTTAGCAATGAATCAAATAATTTTCTTTATTGTCAATCAATATTCTCCTTCTTTTGATAAGCAAAGGTGAGTTTTTTTTCAACTTTCAAGTTTTCAACCTTCATCTTTTTTAGTTTTTTTTTAATTGCTAAAAAAACTTCATATTTTACATTTAAATTTATTTTTGCAGTGTTGTTATCATGCCTCCTAAAAAGAAAGTTAAAAAGGATATTGTTTGAGATTATTGTACATCTTTGGAAACTAGATTACACGTCAAGTGTAATTATTGTCCAAAACCAATGTGGGATGGTGCATTTAGATTAAAGCATCATTTAGCAGGAACATGCAAAGAAATTTCTCCATGCGAACAAGTTCCTGAAGATGATAAAAATTTATTTATAAAAATTCTTTTGAGTACTTTGAAGAGAAAAATATTCAAAGAAAAGGGACCATGGATACTTTTGTTATGAAAGAAAAAATGGGAGGCATATCTAGCATGATGAGACAATAAACTTTAAATGAGATAGTAAAAGATAGAGAATTAGTTGTCAAAAATATATGTAGATGTATATATGGCAATGCATTGCCATTTAATCTGGTGAAGAGTTGCTTATTTATCAAAATGTCAAAATCTATAAGCGAATATGGTAGAGGTTTGAAGCCACCAACTTATCATGAAGTTAGAGTTTCATATTTGAAAAAAGAGATTGATTTTGTGCATCAAAATTTAGAAATATATAAGTGAATAGAAAAAGACAGGTTGTACATTAATATCAGATGGGTGGACTAATGGAAAAGGTAGGTCACTTACTAATTTTCTTGTCAATAGTCCAAAATGAACTGTTTTTATTAAATCTATTGATACTAGTAGTTTTATTAAAGATGCTAAAAAAATATTTGAATTGCTTGATGATTTAGTGAAGAAAATTGGAGAAGAGAATGTCATTCAAGTAGTGACTAATAGTGCTTTAGCCCTTATATCAGCTGGAAGCAAGTTGATGGAAAAAGGAAAACAACTCTTTTGGTCTCCTTGTTGATGTGAGCACGGCTAGCAAATGGAAATGGAATGCAGACCTACTGGAAGTCCCAAGTAGACCTGTCATAAGAGCTCGGGCTAAAAGATTCAAAGAAGAATTTAATGGTTTCATTCTAGAGGTCCATCAAGGAGATACCTGCATTACAGCAAAAAAAGAGTCAAAACTGGTCAATGTCATTAAAACTCATTTAAATATGGGCCAAGACCAGCCAATTTAAATATGAACCTAAAGTACAAAAAGATTCAAGCATAAAGATTGAATATAGGCCCAAAATCAATGAGTTATTTTATGGCCCAATTTAGGCTACGTTTTTTATTTATTTATTTTACTTTATTTGACTAGGAAAGTTTAGTATTTGATGGTTTTCTTGTCTGATTAGAAGAGTTTTTCCTAAGCTCTCTAGGAGTTTCAAGTTTAGTATTTGATGGTTTCCTTGTCTGACTAGAAGAGTTTTTCCTAAACTCTCTAGGAGTTTCCTATTTCTAAGTTTCCTTACTCTATAGGAGTTTTCTATTACTTTTCCTTGTTTGTTTAGGTAATTGGCCTATAAATAGGCATGTATGCTCTTGAACAATCAGATTATCATTTATATTATTGAGAGTGTTTTCTCTTTGGTTCTTTAAAAAACTTTTCTAAACTTATCAATATTTATCTTATGGCGTTCAATCAAGACTTATCACTCACAATCTTCTTCCTCTTTCTTGAGTGTGGCGTCTGCAATATCTTTTATACCTTTGATTCTTATCTCTTTATAGATAACGGGTCAAGGTCATTTTATTTTAATTTATTTTTGTTATAAATCTGATTAGAATACGATCCTTGCAATCGGATCCCGTATTGATTCTGAGTCTCACTACTCTTGGTGAGGTTCATATCAGGGGTTCACATCATTTGGTATCAGAGCTAAGTTCTAAATCAGGTTTGATTTATCCTATTTATTTTCTTATTCTTATTCCATCTTACTATCTTGTTTCTTTTTTTTTCTGTGTTCTTCGTTCTTCTTATCTTTTAATTTTTGTTTTATTTCTAGTGTTCTTAGTTCAAGTGCATATTTAAAAAAAAAATTCAGAATTGAAAAAAAATAGAAAAAAAAAGAAGTGCTTAATTCTAAAAAAAAAATCAAAAACAAATGTAGCCTAAATTGGGCCATAAAATAACTCATTGATTTTGGGCCTATATTCATTCTTCAGGCTTGAATCTTTTTGTACTTTAGGTCCATATTTAAATTAGCTGGTCTTGGCCCATATTTAATTGGGTTTTAATGACATGGACCAGTTTTGGCTCTTCTTTTGCTGTAATGCAGGTATCTCCTTGATGGACCTCTAGAATGAAACTATTAAATTCTTCTTTAAATCTTTTAGCCCAAGCTCTTATGATAGGTCCACTTGGAACTTTCAGTAGGTCTGCATTCTATTTCCATTTGCTAGCTATGCTCACATCACTTGTTTATCCCATTGTCTTGACTTGATTCTTAAAGACATTGGTGCTATTCCGATTTTCTATAACACAATTGGAAAGGAAAAAAATTACAACTTTTATTTACAAGAATACTTTGCTACTCAATTTGTATAGGAGTTACTCTAAAGGTAAAGAGTTAGCAATGAATGAGTTACAAGTTCTTATACCCCTAGAAGTGAGGTTAAAGTGGTAGAAAATATTGTTTTAAGTGATAAAAGATTTGGGAAATCAATAAAAAATTGCTTAAATTGCGTGAGTGAAAGTGTGGAGACTTGTGGATGGAGATTCAAAGCCAGCTATGGGTTACATATACGAGGCTATGGATAAAGCAAAAGAACAAATAGCAAAGAACTTTGATAACGTAGAAAGCAGATACAAGAAGATATAGAAGCTTATAGATAAACGTTGGGATTATCAGCTCCATAGTTTTCTTCATGTTGCTAACTATTTATAATTTATTATATTTAAAGTTTACTTTATTAATTTTATAGGTTCCATTATTATCCAAATTTTAACCCTAATTGTGAAGTAAAAATAGGATGGTACAAGACATTAGACAAGATGTGTCCAGATATAAAAACAAAAATCAAAATTGATGCACAACTTGAGAAGTTCAAGAATGCAGAAGAATTATTTGGATATACCTTGACAATTGCAACTAAAGATAAGAAACAACTTGGTAAATTAATTTTTTTATAGTTAAGTAGTTAACTATAAGTAATATTTTAGTATTAACTTTAATATATATATATATATATATATATATATATATATATATATATATATATATATCTTTTCTTTTATAACTTTATGGTGGGATAGTTATGGAGATAAGTGCAAAGAGCTACAATCACTTGCCATTCGCATTTTAAACCTCTTTTGTAGTGCTATAGGTTGTGAGATAAATTGTAGTGTCTTTAATCATGTGCATTCTAAGAGAAGAAATCAGTTAGAACAACAAAGGTTGAATGCTCTTATATTTGTCAAATACAATCTCCAACTTAAAATAAGACAAAAGCATAGAGTGGAGAAAAGAGATACATATGACCCTATTTGCTTATCAGATGTGGAATCTGATGATGAGAGGATTACTGAAAAGGAAGATCCTTGTTTGGGGGGAGATAATTGTTGGATGGATGTGCAAGAATGCTTTGAGATTGATGAAGGAGCTCCAAATAAAAGGAAAAAAAAGGTATTCCAAAATCTAAAATTTCTTAATTAATCCATTCTTATTTCTTAACTATATTCTTAATTATACTTTCTCACTTACATATATATGTTTAGGTCTAAGAAATCTTAATACTATTGCTAGTGCAAACATAAAAGACAAAGGAGAGACAAAGGAAAAGCGATTGAGACACAAGATGAAGTTGAAGAAATTAGAGATGATGGTGTTAGTGATAATGAAGAGGAAGAAAATGAAAAATTAATCATGCTAAATGACAATGATGATAACGATAGTGATAGAGATATAAATCTTGAAGAACGAGAAAGATCATTAAAGTTCACTAGTTTATTTTAGTTTTTAGGTCTAGGAATCTTATGATTTTCAAACTAATTATCTCTTTTTAAGACTTTTAGTTAATTATGTTTAAAATTATTAAGATAAATATACTATATTAAATATTTTGTTTATGTTATTTATGTATTTATGTTTATATTATATTTTTAAAATTATTATTTGAACGTGTTTGTGAATCTTACGATTTGATATGATTCACGATTCAAAAATAAGTCTACCGATTCACGATTTGACAACTATACTTAAAAATAAAATACCTAGAGTATCGAAGCCTTACCAACAGGAAAGAAGACAATGGGTTGTAACTGAGTCTTCAATGTGAAGTACAATTCAGACAGTTCTATAGAAAGATACAAATCCAAATTGGTGGTTAAAGGATTCACTCAGACATATAGGGTGGACTACTTTCAAACTTTTGCACTTATCGCAAAATTGAATACAATTAGAGTGCTGCCATCTATTGCTGTTAGTTTGGATAGGCTATTACAGCAACTGGATGTAAAAATTACCTTCTTGAATGGTGACTTGAGGAAGAAGTATATATAGAGTCCCCCCCAGGATTTAAGAAAAAGTTTAACCACAGTGTGTAACTAAAAAAAATCCTTGTATGGCCTCAAACAGTCCCTAAGAGCTTGTTTAGAAAAATTTACTCAATCAGTAAAGAGATAGGGATACACTTAAAGCCATACTGATCACACATTGTTCTTTAAATTTTCTCTAGAAGGAAAAATTGTTGTGTTAATTGTTTATGTCAATGACATCATTCTTACAAGAGATGCATGGCCTCAAACAGTCCCTAAGAGTTTGATTTGAAAATTTTACTTAATTAGTAAAGAGACAGGGATACACTTAAAGCCATACTGATCACACATTTTTCTTTAAATTTTCTCTAGAAGGAAAAATTGTTGTGTTGATTGTTTATGTCGATGACATCATTCTTACAAGAGATGATATGGCTAAAATGGAATGGCTAAAAGCAAATCTTGCATTGAATTTTGAAATCAAGGACCTTAGAGCTCTTAAATATTTTCTTGACATGGAATATGTTCGCTCTAAAAAGGGAATAGTAATTTATCAACAAAAATATATCATTGACCTTTTGAAGGAAACAGGGATGAGTGGGTGCAAACCAGCTGAGACCGCTATGGACCCAAATGTAAAATTGTGGGAAAATAAGAGTATGCCTATAGATAGCGGAAGATACTAGATGTTGGTTAGAAAGTTAATCTATCTCTCACATACTAGACCAGATATCACCTATTCTGTTAGGTTCGCTAGTCAATTTATGCATGCTCCATACAAAGAAAATCTTGAAGCATTTTACAAGATCTTGAGATATCTAAAATCATCTTTTGAAAAGGGGCTACTTCAAAAAGACCAATCACAGGAACATTGAAGTCTTCAAAGATGCAGACTAGGCTGAATCAGTCACTTATAGAAAATTTATATCCAGATCTTGTACCTTTACTTAGTAGAGCAAGAAATAAAATATTGTTGCTAGAACTGGCTTAGAAACCGAATTTAGAGCTATGAGGAATTTAGATCATGGGATATATGAGGAATTATGGGTTTATAAGATTCTACATAAACTCAAAAAGACAATAAACTTTTCTTCTAAAATTATACTGTGATAACAAAATTGCCATTAGCATTGCACACAATCTCATCCAACATGATAGGATCAAGCATAATGAAGTTGATAGACACTTCATTAAAGAAAAATTGAAAGTTAAAACCATTCGAATGCCTTTTGTATACTGAAATCAACAAACAGCTAACATCCTTACCATTAGTTATTCAATATCTATATCAATACTTGATTTTTCTCTTTTATTTTTTTCGTTGCTGTAGTTTAGGAGTTTATCTTTATTTTTGTGTTATTTTCTTCACATTTATAGGAGCTACCCGTGTATATATTGTCAACACCTACTAACTAGCATTTTATTTCATACATTCACATCATGGAGTATTCGCTTTGTACCTTTTTATATTATATATTATTATTTTTCTTATCTGTAAATTTCTAGCAATGTCTACCTACACCCAAATTGATACCTTACCTCTTAACTAATCTGTAGTAGTATGAGTAAGGGTCGATCCCACAAAGACTGGTATTACCTTATGTGATTAAAAAAAGAGAAGATTGATAATCGTAATTAAAGTAAAGTAAACTATAATGAAAATAATTAAGATAGTAATTAATGAAAAATGCGTTGGTTTTGGTTGATATCTACCGTCAAGGGATTGCATTGATCATTGACAACATAATCAATCTGTAATTGAATATCTATCATTGGGTTTCTAACCCTATTCCTCCTTAAGTCTAGTAAATTAATGACAATCGTACCAATTAAACTCTAATCAACAAGCAATCCTTTAGCACATCGGTAAAGCATAACTTATTAACTACATGAAGAACAAGAGAAACTGACAGAGCTAAACAAATATAAACACATCGGCTATATATAATTTAGTTAATTATTCATCACAGGTTCAAAGATTTATAATCCAAAATCCTTAAACATATTTGCCTCATAAATCACAAAATTGAAAACTTTGTTCAAAACATAATTCAGTGGTAGATTAAGACAGACAATATACTAGTAGGCATCCCTAGCAATCATATGAATAATCATTGAGAAGAAGAGTAGATGAATAATCAAATACTCAATTAAGATTGAAATAATAAAATCAAATCCAAATCTCACAATGCATGAAGATCCCTTGAGGTTTCAATCTACCTCTACCAACTAAAAGTAACTAGCCACGTAGGGCCATAAGAAACTCTAAAGAAGAATTGAAGAATGTAATTAAGAACTTGGATGATTGACTGAATATCAATTCTCTGCTTGCTTTCCTCCCTTTTTATAGATTCCCTCCTCCTAATCGAAGTAGCAGTGTTTCTAGGTCAAATCCCGGCCCATCGGGTTTCAATTGGAGTCAAGAACACCTAAAAATTGCAAATTCGGCAAATTGATGCAGCAGCGAGCGCCGCAGTGCGCTACACGGGTGCCACAGCGCTTTTGGAAATCAACTATTAAGGCACCACGACGCTTGAGCTACGTCGGGGCACCCCAATGCTCGATGCTTTGGGGCATTCAACGCCTCGTGGCCCTCTAAACCTGCAATGAGGCAACGCAGCGGCGCTCTATTTCCAGTGCGGCAGTGCCCAGACAGTTCCAGAATTTTCCAAAGTGCCAAACATTAAAGTTGTAGCTCTATGTCTCTTCTTTCCATAGCCGCTTGAATCATCTTAATCTGATCTAAATTGAAGGAGATATGCCAAAATTAGTGACCAAATGTCAGAATTCATCATCTTGCACTATGATTCTGATTTGCGAGCTCTGTAACATTATGAAATCTCTAGAGTTTGACAAAGTGTTCATCATAAAAATTGTAGATAATTGTGTTATCGTTTCACAGCCACTTGAATCACTTTGATAGGAGTTCATAAGAGGGAGATATGTTCTAAACAGTGCTGAAAGGTCTGGAATCACTACAATGTAGCATTTTTCCATGAATTTCTTATCTTTTTCTTGTCTTTTCTTCTTCCTTTGTTCCTACAACACAAAACACAAAACTAAGCTAATACCTAATCATATTTTACTTAAATTAAACAAAAAGTAAGTTTAAAGGTATTAATATCATGCTTAGTTAAGATCACATCACTACCTAACCCATAAATTCACCTATTCACTTATATTGTTAGTTATCTTTCTTGGATAAGCATACAAGTGCTTCATGTTCTAAATATTTTCAAATTTCATTTCCTTATAGGTAACTAACTAGGCGTGATATGCATTACTTACAATAAAAAGGCTCTCATGCCATAAAGAAAAGTGTACAGTCCATAACTTATTTTACATCATATTACTAGCTGTCTAAAAGGGACTTAGCACTCAACTAAGCCATCCCACATATATTACACAACAAAAAATATACAATCTATTTAGATGAGTTAACCTTGAGACCCCTATTGTTCACCTCTTGCTAGAGTACTTGTAATGTGATTATGTGGACATAAAAAGATGAGATGGCAATCTCAATATCTAGCAAACATTTTAGAAAAACAGTACACATTCCATTCCTTAAAACATCTCAATTTATTTCACTGAAATATAAGCACTGACCATACATACATATATCATCTTGGTCACACTAGGGACCCATACCATTATGGTATACTTACCCAATATAGTCACATACTTGCAAAAAGGGTTATGCATCTCCTATTATTGGCCAATACGTGGAAAAAATAGGGCTTACTTGGCACACCTTGAGCACCCCCTTAATTTCCGAGAATACATACATAACAAATCTTTAGACCATCATTCATCATAACATAAAAATCAGACAACTAGTGAAATTGATAAATTCAAATTCATAAATATAAAGAATGTTTTAAGGAAAAGTTAGCTACCTTAATTCCTGCACAATCACTTCCTTTCCAAAGCTACCAATGTTATTAGTAGCAACTAAAACTAAAACATATAAGAGTTTTTGGTTAATGCATGCATATGAGTACCTAAAATCATAAGTCTTTAGTTTAAGAGCTTCTGCTCCCCAAAACAAAACTATGATTTTGTTTAGATTTGGAGTTATTATTAAATATGATAAAATTCCTCTAAAATTTCTAAAAAATTTCATGGATGTTCCTCTATATGTTTATTTTATTTTGTGGTTCTCTCATCCCTTAACTTTTCCATTTACCCCAAGAACTACCTCCATAATCTAGAATAGTGCATATTGATTTTCAGTTCCATTTCTATTATGTTTTTCATTCCTTTGGATGGGTAACACTTCTTCAAAATTCGTGATATTTTATATGGAGCGTCCTAGATATGTTATATAATCACCATAAAAATTTCAAGTAAAATTTAATTCATTTGACCCCTCAAATAACACGCCTTTTATGGTTGTCACTAGTTCTGGTCTGTTTTAACTCACTTCTTGCCCCACCAAATTTCTATATTTTATTATATGCCTTAACCTACCTAGAATTTTCTAAAATTTGGTAGGGTCCTTAATTAGGATCCCTATAATATTTCATAAAATGTTCATACAAAAATTCAATATCTATCCCCTTAAATGTTTAGTATTTCCATCAACAACCTAAGTTGTCCAACAGATTGTTCTCAGCATTGTTTTGATTATAAATGGACTATTTGTAGGTTTTCAAAAATTATGAAAAATTTTAGAATTGATTATCAATATTTCAAGACTTTTCTCACCAAATATTAAATAATTTAAAGGCAATTTACCCAATCAAATAGTCCAATAACATAGAGCCTAAAACTTTTAGGTGTGGAATGTGTGGTGTTTTTGTATGTTTGTTACTTATATGGCAAAGATTGTTTCCTACTACTAGAATTCCATGTTTTCAACTTTAACATCTTGCATCTCATGCTCAAGAATCACCCATGCAGAATCAAAAATAAACTCAACTCACTACAAACCAATTTTCCTCAAGAGGGAAAACTCTCCTTGTGCAGAAATACTCATATAGCTATCAAATTTCAACTTGCTTCTCCTCTTGGTTTCCCTTACAACTTAGCCATATTTTTTTCTAGTTTTTCTCCCCCCTTGGCTCTAAGTTTTCTGGCTGCTTTCTTTCCCTCTTGGGTCTTGATTACATGAGGAATGGAGTTTGAATTTGCTGCCCAAAATAATGCCTAGACAGCATGATTCTTGGCTGTTGATTTCCACCACTCAAGAGGAAAATGAGGGCTATGTTTTGCAGGGATTTCCTTGTAGTTTCTGCAAGGAGGGCGTGAGAATGCAGAACATGGTGTGGAGTAGCAGCTTTTGCATGATTTTTTTTATTATGGGCAAAAACATGGTTGAAGTGGGTGGCTATTTTTTAGCTAGAATATTGTTGAAATAATTATGGCTATGTTGCGGGATTTCCTTATTGAAGGTGGAATTTTTCTTGGCTGATTTTGGCTAAAGTTTTTGTGGCTATGTAGCATGCTTTGGTAGGTGCAAGGTGGTTGTAATTTTGTGAGTAATGTGGCATGCTATGTGGTTGCAACTATGTGGGCAATGTGACATGCTTTGGTATATGCAAGGTGGCTACAATTTTGTGGGCAATGTGGCATGCTATGTGGCTACAACTTTGTGGGCAATGTGGCATGCTTTGGTAGGTGCAAAGTGGCTGCAAGGTGGCTGCAATTTTATGGCCAATGTGGCATGCTATGTGGCTACAATTTTATGGCCAATGTGACATGCTATGTGGCTACAACTTTGTGGGCAATGAGACATGCTTTGGTAGGTACAAGGTGACTATAATTCCATGGGAAATGTTCCATACTATGTGGTTAAAATTTTGTGGTGCTACTTGGTAGCTCCTTAGTTGTTTTATAATGTCTTAATTTACTACTAATCCTAGATTAGTAATGTTTTCAAAATGAATTTGTATATTCTCTCCATCCATTATGCTCCTAAAAATTTTATTTATATGATTTCTAATTAAATTATATGTCATCTATTTTATAAACGCCTTATTGTTACATAACTAAGCATTTTAATTTTTTGTCATATGTATTTTCTACTTATTTTTAGATTTATCTAACTTTATTAGAGACTTAGGATGTTACATATATTCTCATTTACGCTTTGAATAAAATTAATTCTAGGTCACAAATCTACTCTATTTCCTCTGGCCCACGCTCGTAACACCAATGTTATGGTGTACTTGGTTGGAGAGAAATTAAGAGCTTGAAACCAATCATAACTCTATCTCAAACTAGTTTGAAATTATGGATGTACACAGTAAGAATTTGCTTGGGTGCTTTATTCAAAAGCATTTCCGTTGAATGATAACCAATAATATATATACATACATACATGAAAACAAAAATACACATACACACACACACATAAATATATATATATATATATATATATATATTAGAAATTATAATTGTTAGAATTACGGTAAATAGATTATATATGATTAGAGAGTATCGGTTATATCTGTCATGCCCCTAATTTTAGAGCACGTGAAACACATACTTTATGATCATATATTTTACATAACATGTATAATATACTCTTTTACAGTTATGTATTTTCATATATACACCAAATTTATAAACATAAAAGTACAGCAGAAGCAGGGATCCTACCTGTGGCGTTCAGAACATACTCTAAAGTACAAATACAATATAAATCAAAATCTATGAGCCATGGAAATAAAGTAGGCTCACCCAGAGATCATGTTGTCTAGCTGGTCAACTATCTGAAAGGAAAGACCCAAGCTCTATATCTTTATCTGAAAAACATATAAACATTGTGTAGTGAGTTTGACAACTCAGTGAGCAAATAAAACCTTCTATAACCTCTTAGGTCAACATATAGATATACTCATATATTAAAATTTATCACACTAAAAATTTTAATTCAGAAGTACATCCATATGAGACCCGCATTTCAAATAATCTATGTTCAAATTCATATTCATATTCAATTTATAATTGATGATGTAAGAACGATAATAAAATCATGGTATGCATCAACACAATTCTTATGAAAACATTTAGAGGATCCCATATCAGAATCACCATATCAGAGTTTAACCCTTTTCGTACTTTGGTGGTATAGGATTTGCCTAAACTCAGCATCCCACTAAGGTTTGCCCTACTACCATTCAAGAGGACACGCGAAGGGACTCTATATGGGTATTTCCCAAGCACACAGCAAGGGAAGGTAAAACACATCTCATATAACTAGCATCTCGCCCATATAAGAGGCATTCCGCTCTCCATCACATATCATCTCCCGTGTGTTGGCCCTCACATGAGGCTAGCTCCACCCTCATGCTAGCTGAGGCAATCAAGGTGCACTAGGATTAACATCACCTGCTGTTAGCAGACAGTGTTTCCAATAGAATTCCTCCATAAAACCATAATCTCATATATTCCATATTAATCAAAACAGAAGTACTATTATAATACAGTATTTTCATTCTCAGTATATTCCTCTGTCAAAACTTTTCCAATTAGGGGAATCGCATGTACATGCCCATATCCGAGGCAAACATATCACTGTATAAATCAATATTATATGCATAACATATTTCCTTTGCCATGTAATGAGAAATACATTTAAAAATCACATATTCAATGTATTTCAAAATTCATTTCAAAAGTCATACTATTCTTGAACTAAATATCATATTGCAACCGTTTCAGATATTTCAAATCATTTTAGAAACATATAAAAGTATAAATAACTTGTAAACATACTCATTTATCAATCTAAGGTTCAAGAAGAGTAAAGGCAAGTCATAGAAAAAATCATCTACTCACAAGGTAAGGACTCCAGATTAGACAGCCCAAAAATGCACTTTTCCAATCTACATTTGACTAAACAGACTTCAAAAACGTGTCTGGAGGGTCTAAAAATCAAGAAAATGACTCTAGGAACTTTGTCACTATTCATGGCCGAAAAATACTATTCACCACCGGAAAAAACTATTCATCACCATAAAATACTATTCACCAAGAACAAAAAGTTGTCAGATAGCTAAAAAATTTCATATTCTAAGATTTATCTAACTCTTGAATCCATCTACAGTGTCAGATTTCTAATTTGAGGTCTCTAAGTAAGAGTTTCAGAATTTACCTTTTTTTGAGATTTTCTACTTCCGATCTATGGCGATTCAACGACTGATTTGAGAAATTGTTCAGTCAAAATTGTAGTACTATCTGTCCTGAATCTATTGGTACCATTAGTTTTGAAATTGGAAGCTTGTAAACACTCCAAATCTAGAGAGAAAACATAGAGGTACTATTCACTATTCACATTATTAATCTTCAACAAATTTCTTCTCAGTTTCTGTCTCTCCTCCCCGTCAAAATTGTAGTATTATCCGTCCTGAATCCATTGGTACCATTAGTTTTGAGATCGGAAGCTTGTAGACACTCTAGATCTAGAGAAAAAATAGGGAGGTACTATTCACGCTATTCATCTTCTGCAAATTTCTTCTCGGTTTCTATCTCTCCTCCCTGTTTCTCTTTTCCCCTTTCATTTATTTTTTTTTATTATTTTAATTATTAAATATTTAGATTTATTTTTATTTTATTTCATATATATTCATATAAATACCGTTTTTCACCCTAAAACATTTTAAAAATTTCTAAAAATTTACATTCTCATAAAACTTTAGTCAAACTCTTAAATCATGATTTTTCTTGATAAAAATCTTAATAAAACAAATCACAAAATAAATATCTTTATACATAATAAAAGAAAATATTTCTAAAAATGAAACAAAAATTCATTAAAGGCTAATATAATTATTGGAAGCAAAACAATAATTACTTTAATTGAAAGTATACTTGCTTTTAGCAGAACATATTCATTTTTAAACAAATAAAAATATATTTTTTTATAACAAAATATTATTATTTAAAAATAAAAATTACAGGATATTATATTTTTCCCCCTTAAGAAATTCGGGGGACCGAATTTCAACCTATCCTACCATATGTAGGGAATGAAAACAAGACATAATTCGGAGTTACCAACTTTATTACTTAAATAATTAGGGATATCTCATATGTATACCATCTTGTACTTCTCAGGTGGCTTCCTCACTTGATTGGTTTTATCATATAAACTTAACCATAGGGATTTCTTTCATCCATAAGTTCTTCACTTATCAATCAACAATAATCATCGATTTTTTCCTCATAATTAAGCCAAGTTTATGTTCAGTTGAATTTTTTGAAATCCGATAATATGAGAAAAATCTGATAGATACTTTCTTCTTTCCAAACCTCATTACCTCTTCCATTGGTGAGTCCTTCAAAAATATGTGATCACCAACTGATAATTTCTAGTGCTCAACATTCATGGTTTCTTTGGACTTTTGGGCTATATTGAATTATTTGTATTTCTTTTCTAATCAATTTCACTTTATACAAAGTACTCAACAAATTATATATATACATATAAGAAAATATTAAACCAATGAGTATCTCATTCCTTTATATCCTCAAGCTCGCATGCATATATCTATAAGTCGATATTAAGAAACACACACATAAAGTAACATATTCACCTTCATATTGGGTAACTATTTTTTCTTATTCCAAACTTCTATCAAGTCATTTTTGGTTTTCAAATATCAACATCATTCCATGAATATCATCATCTTAATCTATCATCTATTTTTATCCTAAAATCCTTTAATCAATATGTTAAACATATGTAGCAATAAATTCACCAAACCTTTTATAACGTTTATTTGCCATTGGCACATGTCTAACAATTCCACTTATCTTATCACAGTAACTCTATGTCCTCTTATTAACACCAATAAATTCATTATCAAAAATTTCAATCCTTTCTTCTATCATATCCAAAACCACCTCATTCTAGCTTATATCAATCCCGTTTAATTCATCTAATCATTTTAAGAAGATATTTTCCAACAATTACTCATACATGAATTCTCAATTTCAACATAATTCACATCCTAGATACTAGATTTGATTTAGCATAGTATAAACCTTTAACACAAATATATTGATTACTTAAATTATTTTCGAACATGATTCTCAGAATATTCTCCATATTTCCAACTTAAGAGTTCAAACATTAATTTAAATCCTACTTCCCATATTTTATTTCTTAAGAACTTCAACACCACTAATTCTCCTGATTACATTCGTCAAAGCACCATAAGGCCATCATCCATCTATTCCTTTTAAAATTTTCATTACTTTAAGCTACTAACCATTTGGACACCATAATAATTTAGTTTTAAAGAAAATAAATTAACTTTCCTGTAATGAGGGAATAGAACTTTGCATTGAATGTCAAACATTAATAAGGGAGAATACAGTAGAACAGATAAAAAGCATAATAAAGAACAGTGCCAAAATAGAAAGTCAAAAGTTTGGACAAAGCATTTGAGAGAGTTAAAATCGGTGGCTGTAATTCTTGAAAGTCTGTAAAGAGAACTTAGCTGCTATTTCAGTAAAAATCAGTGGCCGTAAATTTTGAATATATGTGTCAAAATCTACTTTAAATCTGTTGGTATTCAGTGAAAAGATAGCACATGGAAAAAGAAATATTTCTGAGCTTATAAAAGTCTGTGAAAATCAAAGAAATACTTCTGTCCGCAATTGAAGCAGACATCTTGTCCCATGTAGCATGGCCGGTTACCATGCATGCGTCCACATTTAGCGCACTTGACTGAGGTGAGGTCTTGTTGAAAAGGCCTAGGACCCACAATCAATGGCCTCTTACCAGCTCCATATCCACTTCTTCTCACGTTCTTTCTAGGGTTGGAAAAATTTTTCTTCCTTTTCCATAGGTTTCGCCTTTGCTTCTCGTCCTCCACTGCCCTTAAACTCTTTTCCAGGAGTCTGCATTTATTTATCAGAGGTACAAACTCCCTGATCTCCATAGCTATAACAGCATTCTTTAACTCCGGGTTTAGTCCCGCTTCAAACTTAACCGCCTTCCATGCTTCATCTGGGTTATATCGCAGATAAGAGGAGAACTTAGACAGCTCCTCGAACCTTGCGATATACTGGTCCACGGTCATGCTTCCTTGCCTGAGTTGGAGAAATTCGATCTCTTTCTCTGCCCGTACAGTACTTGGAAAGTACTTTTCAAAGAAAATGTCCTTGAACACTTGCCAGGTGATCTGTCTTCCCTGATGAGCTAAAAGTTCTCTAGCTCCACGCCACCAGTATTCTGCTTCATCCTTTAACATATATGCAGCAAAAATGATTTGCTGCTCTTCAGTACAGCCCATCACTTCAAAGATTTTCTCTAATTCCCTAATCCACCTTTCGGCTATCGTTGGGTCATAACCACCTTGGAAACAAGGTGGTCTAGTCCTCAGGAACTCGGATATGCCATTATCTTTTCCAGCCGTCCGGTTGTTAGGACCAATCTCAACATTTGTGTTATTAGCATTCTGGAGATGTTGTAAAATTTGGTTGGTGGTCATAACTTGGTCTCGAATTGCCGTGGCCAGGTTGTGCAGGGTTTCCTCTGCATTGGTTGCTGGATTCCTCCTTGGTGGTGCCATTTCCTACTATGGTACAAAACAAAGTTATGCTGCTATTGAGGTGATCAAGCCCAATAGTTAGTTCAAAAATATTTAATAGCAGTCATAACACCACCTCGGCATATAGATAGGAAACACTAGTAATTTCTTACCTATATGAATCACTGATCCCCTACACAGCACAACCACAACATACTCAAGACACTATAAGATCGATTCAGATAACCATCCAACCATTGGCCATCTAGGATCGACCTGCTCTGATACCAATTATGTAACAACTCAATTTATGTAATTTTTTTTTTAAAATACCATGAAGTTATTACCTCGTTACAACTTAACTCAATATAACATTTATTTAATTTATACAATACTGAGTTTCCATAGACACTATTATTTTACAAACTACACACCATTATTTTACAAACATTTGTACAAAGATACATATTAGTTCTAATCATCTATATCGACTACTTCCGGGGACACTGGTTCGGGTGGCACGTCCACCGGAATCTCAGTTACATCTACGACAGTTACATCTGAAATAACTGGAAGTTGCCCAAGGTAGGGCACCTCGATCCAACGTACAGAGATAATAAGTTTCATAGAGAATATCTGCATATTTATTCTTCTGAACATGATATGGAAATATAGTGAGAATTAAATCCCAGTAAGTTCAACAATAAATCATAATTTACCATCAATATAGTTCATCACGTCATGTTCAGTTGTATAAACTACAGAAAATATCTTTAGGTCACATGAATGCACTTTATCATGCACATGAAAATTATACAGTTATGACATGTATGGCATGAATAACTATTTTTCGAATTTCATATGATGGCTATCCACTTATTCTTACTTCAAGCTACCCCGGTCAGGGTGAGTATTCTCTACTTTTCGGTACGGGCTTATCTCGCTCCGTTCGACATGGCACACTTTCTCTTTCTTTTCTTATTAACATGATCATAACCGTTGGTAGGGCGTCCCCTACTGGTGCACCACACGGATTGCCATGTGACCGTACTCATTTCTTTTCTTTTCACAATGATAGCCAAAAATATGCTTTCAATAACAAGTATGTTCATCAAAATATAACTATTACCATAAATCATTGGTAATCATGTCATGAACATAACCATTTCAAATATCACTTTATAAAATATTTCTATGTCAAAATTTCATACTTAAGATGGTAAGAATTTCATACAATGGCAATGGCTATGGCTATACTAGTCATTTATTAAGATTCATCTTCTTTTTTAAATACTAATTTTATTTCTTTATTTTCTTGATGCAGGTTTTCATCCTATCTAACCTTCTCTTACTAATCAGAGCATAACTCCCTCGATTTAACTCTGATGTAGGTGATCTTGGTGTCCATTTCAAGATAAAACAATTATCTAAAACTATTATGTTGAACATTGTAGCGAAAAATTAAGAAACAAAGGTGATATTACTCCCTCAAAGTACAGGATAGTTCCTCTCGGATAGGTTCTGACCTTTACTGACTAATTAGACCATATCTCCCAAATTGGAACTTCAAATTGCGTTATTCCAGTTGGTAAAAATCCATGAGCCATATATCTATAATTGTTATGTTGGCGCGCTATTTTAATTCCCTACAGAATATTCCCAGAAATTCAACAACTAAAGCATTAATAACATACTCTTCCCTGAATAAACATTTTCTGACCTCTGCTTACTAATCGGATCATATCTACCTCATATGAACTCCAAATTGCATAATTCCAGTGGGTATATTTCCATGAGACATAGATATATAACTTGCTTGTTAACCATTTATTTTAATTCCATACAGATAATTCTCAGAAATTAAAATACAAAAGCTGTCCTAACATAATCTTCCCTGATGAACCATTTTATGACCTTGGCTTACTAATCGGACCATATCTACCACATGTGGACTCCAAATTGAATGATTCAAGTGGATAAAAATCCATGACACACATATATTTAATTCTTATGTTAACCATTTATTTTAATTCCCTACCAATAATTCCCAGAAATTAAATTACCGAAGCTATCCTAACATATTTTTCCCTGATGATTCATTTTCTGACCTTTGACTACTAATCGGCTCATATCTCCCTCATATGGACTCCAAATTGAATGATTCCAGTGGCTAAAAATCCATGACATACATATCTTTAATTCTTATGTTACCATTTATTTTAATTCCCTATCAATAATTCCCAGAAATTAAATTACCGAAGCTATCCTAACATATTCTTCCCTGATGATTCATTTTCTGACCTTTGACTACTAATCAGACCATAGCTACCTCATATGGACTCCAAATGGAATGATTCCAGTGGCTAAAAATCCGGGACACATATATCTTTAATTCTTATGTTAACCATTTATTTTAATTCCTTATATATTGTTCCCAGAAATTAAAATACCGAAGCTTAAAATTCTGCCACCCATAGCCATAACCATGCAGAACTATCTACACCAACCTAAGTATTCAAACATACATCACATGCAAGATCAATATGTAACATGATATAGCAACATCATGACCAATCATAAAAGTTCTAAGATCAAAATCTCATACAAATATTATAAGTTTCAAAAGTTTTCTTCAAAAAGAAATATTGTTAAACTTACTTGTAGCACTTAGTCTTCTAGACTTCTCCTTCCTCTTTCTTCCTTTCTTCCTCTCCTTTCCTCACTCTACCTTGCTTCTATTTTTTTCTCTCCCTTACTTGGACGAAATTCTAATGTTGTAAGGGTGGGTTTTCTTATATAGACCACCAAATAATTCACCTTTCATGATCATGGGTCTACCTTATCACAATTAGGATACACTTTGTTGAATTTTTGGAAAACAAACAACTTATGTTCTTGTCTTCCTCTTCCTTAGTCAAGATATGCATAGGAAAAGGAGATTTGTATTTTGAAAATTATGATAATATGTTCTTAAGATATGGGACAAGGTCCCTTTGATTTAGGGATTCATTTCCATTTTCTTTTGTCTTAAACAAGTATGATAGGTTTGCCTTTTTAGGTGGCAAATTTCTAGCCCTTGAATCTTCATTATTTGGTTGATATTATTTGTGTGGGCTATGAATGTTTTGTCCTAATACCATGTATTATCATACCACTTGCTAAAATTATGAGTGTAGGATATAGATGTTTTTGTCCAAAAGCCTTGTATTATCATGCCACTTGCTTAAGTGGTGAATGTAGAATCACACCACTTGCTAAATTTTTTGTCTTAATGCCATGTAACCTAATCTTTATTCTTATTATTATATCATCATCTAATTTATTTTATTTTAGTTTTCCTCTTGGATTTGGGCTTATTCCTACCCATTATGGGCTTGTCCTACCCATTTTCTTTGCTTTGGATAAAATTCTTCCTTTCTTGGTGGGCTTGGTCACATTTTCATAATTTTTGGGCTATTTGTGAAATTACTATATCCTAGTCCAAGTCTATGTTTAATTTCTTGTTTAGGTTATCCAATGGGCTTGCTAGAAACTTATGTGAAGTAGAAAAACTCTATATGAAGTGTCCATAGGTAAAAGCCCAATGTATGGGTAAAGATTTTAAACTTAGTAACTATAGTTCTTGAATTAGGAAAAATTATCCTAATTCAATGTTCTTTGAAATTTTAAGACCTTTACTTGTTTCTAAAAATTTATCTTCCTTATCCAAGAATTTTGCATCTCTTTAGTATGTTATTTCTAATTTCTTTCCTATTAGATTTTTCTTCTTTATTTGTTCTCTTAATGTTAGAAACATTTTCTATGCATATACCTAAGGTGAAGAATTTCTAAGGATTATATTTCCTTAAATATCTAAAATATTGTCTAATAAATTTTATTTCCTTAATTAAATTTTTTATGTACCTTTATCAATAAAAGAAACGAAATTAAGGATGTTACATTTCTCTCCCCCTAAAAGAAATTTTGTCCTCAAAATTTCAGAAATTACCTTATAAGAACAATTGCGGATATTTCTTCCTCATGACTTCTTCCAGCTCCCAAGTTGCTTCTTCCGGAGTCAAACCTTCCCATAACACCTTAACTAGGGGAATGGTTTTATTTCTCAGTTGCTTCACGTTAGTGTCCAATATGGATGCAGGTACTAGCTGGTATGTCATGTTCTCCTTTATTTGGATTGGTTCATCCAGTATTATATGTGATGAATCTGAAAGATACTTCCGCAGCTGTGATACGTGGAAAACATTATGCAGGTTGGACAAATTAGGTGGGAGAGCAACTTGATATGCTGATGTCCCAACTTTCTTTAGAATTTGGTAGGGTCCTAAAAATCGCGGACTTAGCTTTCTTGTTTTGAGAGACCTACCAACTCCAGTAGTCGGGGAAAGTTTCAGAAATACATGGTCTCCTTCCTCAAACTCTAGAGGTCTATGTCTCTTATCGTAGTAACTCTTTTGCCGACTCTGAGCTGTAAGTATTTTGTTTCGTATCATCCTGATTTGTTCAGTAGTTTGTTGAACTAGATCAGGACCTAACAAGTTCTTTTCTCCTACCTCGAACCAACATAGTGGAGATCGGCACTTTCTACCGTATAAAGCTTCATAGGGGGCCATCTTAATGCTAGAGTGATAGCTATTATTATAAGCAAACTCTACTAAAGGTAGGTACTTATCCCATCCTTTACCTTGCTCTATCACACAGGCCCTCAACATATCTTCTAGGGTTTGAATGGTTCGTTCTGTCTGCCCGTCAGTTTGAGGATGGTAGGCAGTACTGAACCGCAACTGAGTACCAAAAGCTTCTTGCAACGCCTTCCAAAACCTCGACGTGAACCTCGGATCTCTATCAGAAACAATATTTAAGGGAATCCCATGGAGTCTAACTATTTCCTGAACGTACAATTGGGCCAATTTATCTAGTGAAAAATTAATTTTTATGGGCAAAAAGTGAGCAGATTTGGTTAATCTGTCAACTATTACCCAGATAGAGTCATGTCCCACTGAGGTCTTAGGTAAACCTACAACAAAGTCCATCGAAATACTATCCCATTTCCATTTAGGGATCTCAAGAGGTTGTAGAAATCCCGCTGGCTTTTGATGCTCCACCTTCACCTTTTGACAAATGAGACATTTCGCCACAAACTCAGCAATGTCATTTTTCATCCCTGGCCACCAATACATCCTTTTTAAATCCTGGTACATTTTAGTGCATCCAGGATGGATTGTGTATTTACTTTGATGCGCTTCCTGCAGTATCTTAGTCCTCAACTCTTGTTCTTGAGGGACACAAATCCTTCCCTGATACATGATTGCTCCATCTTCCATTACAGAAAAATTACCTTGGTCTTTATGATCTTGTAAGTATTGATCGTGAGCTTGAGCTTCTTTGATCTGGGCTCTAAGGTCAGACCCTATACTTAAACCATTAATGACTAGATTCTTTGGAGTAAGAGTAGGGGCTAGCTTCAAATTTCGAAACTCCTCTAGCATCTGCATCTCATACACCATCATCTGACCCATATGCAGAGATTTTCGACTCAAGGCATCTGCTACAACATTCGCCTTTCCGGGATGATACTTTATCTCAAACTTGTAGTCATTGAGGAATTCTACCCATCTTCGTTGCCTCATATTTAACTCCTTCTGATCAAAGAGGTATTTAAGCCTCTTATGATCACAATATACTTCAAAGGTTGCCCCGTACAAATAGTGTCGCCAAATCTTTAAGGCAAACACTACTGCCGCTAATTCAAGATCATGGGTTGGATAGTTTCCTTCGTGAGGTCTCAGTTGCCTAGAGGCGTAAGAAACTACTCTCTTATCTTGCATCAGCACACATCCTAGCCCTTTCTTTGAAGCGTCACTATACACTTCAAAATATCCTGTGGGGTCTAGAATAATTAAAACAGGAGGAGTGGTCAGTCTTGTTTTCAGCTCCTGAAAACTAGCATCACATTGATCAATCCATTTGAAAGGACTTCCCTTCCTGGTCAATTTAGTCAATGGCAAGGCTATACGAGAGAAGTTTTGTATAAATCTCCTGTAGTATCCTGCCAAACCAAGGAAACTTCTGATTTCCGTAACCGTCTTTGGTGTCTCCCACTTAATCACTGCTTCCGTCTTGCTTGGATCTACGGCTACCCCTCTATTAGAGATGACATGTCCGAGAAACTTCACCTCTGACAGCCAAAATTCACACTTCTCCAATTTAGCATATAACTTTTTCTCTTTCAGCACTTGCAGCACGATTCGGAGATGTTGTTCATGTTCTTTCTCACTCTTAGAATATATCAAGATGTCATCAATGAACACTACAACAAATTGATCTAGGTAGGGTCGAAAAATGCGATTCATGTAATCCATGAAAATTGCAGGTGCATTAGTCAACCCGAAGGGGATTACGAGAAACTCATAGTGCCCATACCTAGTCCTGAAGGCAGTTTTTGGTACGTCCTCCTCCTTAATCCTAATCTGATGATATCCTGACCGCAAGTCAGTTTTAGAAAAGATGGAGGCACCCTTTAATTGATCCAATAAGTCATCTATCCTAGGGAGAGGGTACTTATTTTTGATAGTCACCTTATTCAGCTGTCTGTAATCTATGCATAGTCTCAAACTCCCGTCTTTCTTCTTAACAAACAATACAGGAGCTCCCCAAGGTGATACACTCGGTCTAATGAATTGCTTGTCTAATAGTTCCTCCAACTGCTTCTTTAGTTCTTGTAGTTCCTTCGAGGCCATTCGATATGGTGCAATAGAGATAGGCCCTGTCCCAGGTAGGAGATCAATAGAGAACTCTATCTCTCTCTTGGGAGGTAAGCCTGGAATATCTGATGGAAACACCTCAGGAAACTCGTTGGCTATTAGAATTTCATCAAGCTTTGATTCGACTTCTAGGTTTGATAAATACAAGAGAATGTATCCAAGTACTCCATTCTTCAACTCCCTATTAACTTGATTGGCATTTAACATCAATAACTGGACCTCCTCTTTCGGAGTAGAAGGTAGAAATTCAACGGTCTTGTTACAACAATTCAACAAGACTCGATTCCTAGACATCCAGTCTAACCCTAGAATGACCTCAATACCTCTTAAAGGTAAAATGACGAGGTCTACAGAAAAAGTTTTCTCCTGGATGGTGACTTGACAGTCCTTACATACAGAGGAAGTTAATACTCGTTCCCCTGTAGGGGTTACTACAGATAGCTCATAGGGAGTTTCAGAAATAGGGAACTGAAACTTTCTAATACATTCTTCTGATATAAATGAATGACTAGCACCAGAGTCAAATAACACCATAAGAGAAAATCCATAAATATAGCATGTACCTTGAATCATTTCAGAAGATTGAGCTGCCTCTTGGCCGCTCAGGGTGAAAACCCTTCCTTTCACCTGAGGCCTCTGTTCTGGCTGCTTTCCTACATTCTGTGGGCAGTTTTTCGCAAAATGTCCCTTCTGTCCGCAATTGAAGCAGACATCTTGTCCCATGTAGCATGGCCAGTTACCATGCATGCGTCCGCATTTAGCGCACTTGACTGAGGCGAGGTCTTGTTGAAAAGGCCTAGGACCCGCAATCAATGGCCTCTTACCAGCTCCATATCCACTTCTTCTCACGTTCTTTCCAGGGTTGGGAAAATGTTTCTTCCTCTTCCATAAGTTTCGCCTTTGCTTCTCGTCCTCTACTGCCTTTAAACTCTTTTCCAGGAGTCTGCATTTATTTATCAGAGGTACAAACTCCCTGATCTCCATAGCTATAACAGCATTCTTTAACTCCGGGTTTAGTCCCGCTTCAAACTTAACCGCCTTCCATGCTTCATCTGGGTTATATCGCAGATAAGAGGAGAACTTAGACAGCTCCTCGAACCTTGCGATATACTGGTCCACGGTCATGCTTCCTTCCCTGAGTTGGAGAAATTCGATCTCTTTCTCTGCCCGTACAGTACTTGGAAAGTACTTTTCAAAGAAAATGTCCTTGAACACTTGCCAGGTGATCTGTCTTCCCTGATGAGCTAAAAGTTCTCTAGCTCCACGCCACCAGTATTCTGCTTCATCCTTTAACATATATGCACCAAAAATGATTTGCTGCTCTTCAGTACAGCCCATCACTTCAAAGATTTTCTCTAATTCCCTAATCCACCTTTCGGCTATCGTTGGGTCATAACCACCTTGGAAACAAGGTGGTCTAGTCCTCAGGAACTCGGATATGTCATTATCTTTTCCAGCCGTCCGGTTGTTAGGACCAATCTCAACATTTGTGTTATTAGCATTCTGGAGATGTTGTAAAATTTGGTTGGTGGTCATAACTTGGTCTCGAATTGCCGTGGCAAGGTTGTGCAGGGTTTCCTCTGCATTGGTTGCTGGATTCCTCCTTGGTGGTGCCATTTCCTACTATGGTACAAAACAAAGTTATGCTGCTATTGAGGTGATCAAGCCCAATAGTTAGTTCAAAAATATTTAATAGCAGTCATAACACCACCTCGGCATATAGATAGGAAACACTAGTAATTTCTTACCTATATGAATCACTGATCCCCTACACAGCACAACCACAACATACTCAAGACACTATAAGATCGATTCAGATAACCATCCAACCATTGGCCATCTAGGATCGACCTGCCCTGATACCAATTATGTAACAACTCAATTTATGTAATTTTTTTTTTAAAATACCATGAAGTTATTACCTCGTTACAACTTAACTCAATATAACATTTATTTAATTTATACAATACTGAGTTTCCATAGACACTATTATTTTACAAACTACACACCATTATTTTACAAACATTTGTACAAAGATACATATTAGTTCTAATCATCTATATTGACTACTTCCGGGGACACTGGTTCGGGTGGCACGTCCACCGGAATCTCAGTTACATCTACGACAGTTACATCTGAAATAACTGGAAGTTGCCCAAGGTAGGGCACCTCGATCCAACGTACAGAGATCATAAGTGTCATAGAGAATATCTGCATATTTATTCTTCTGAACATGATATGGAAATATAGTGAGAATTAAATCCCAGTAAGTTCAACAATAAATCATAATTTACCATCAATATAGTTCATCACGTCATGTTCAGCTGTATAAACTACAGAAAATATCTTTAGGTCACATGAATGCACTTTATCATGCACATGAAAATTATACAGTTATGACATGTATGGCATGAATAACTATTTTTCGAATTTCATATGATGGCTATCCACTTATTCTTACTTCAAGCTACCCCGGTCAGGGTGAGTATTCTCTACTTTTCGGTACGGGCTTATCTCGCTCCGTTCGACATGGCACACTTTCTCTTTCTTTTCTTATTAACATGATCATAACCGTTGGTAGGGCGTCCCCTACTGGTGCACCACACGGATTGCCATGTGACCGTACTCATTTCTTTTCTTTTCACAATGATAGCCAAAAATATGCTTTCAATAACAAGTATGTTCATCAAAATATAACTATTACCATAAATCATTGGTAATCATGTCATGAACATAACCATTTCAAATATCACTTTATAAAATATTTCTATGTCAAAATTTCATACTTAAGATGGTAAGAATTTCATACAATGGCAATGGCTATGGCTATACTAGTCATTTATTAAGATTCATCTTCTTTTTTAAATACTAATTTTATTTCTTTATTTTCTTGATGCAGGTTTTCATCCTATCTAACCTTCTCTTACTAATCAAAGCATAACTCCCTCGATTTAACTCTGATGTAGGTGATCTTGGTGTCCATTTCAAGATAAAACAATTATCTAAAACTATTATGTTGAACATTGTAGCGAAAAATTAAGAAACAAAGGTGATATTACTCCCTCAAAGTACAGGATAGTTCCTCTCGGATAGGTTCTGACCTTTACTGACTAATTAGACCATATCTCCCAAATTGGAACTTCAAATTGCGTTATTCCAGTTGGTAAAAATCCATGAGCCATATATCTATAATTGTTATGTTGGCGCGCTATTTTAATTCCCTACAGAATATTCCCAGAAATTCAACAACTAAAGCATTAATAACATACTCTTCCCTGAATAAACATTTTCTGACCTCTGCTTACTAATCGGATCATATCTACCTCATATGAACTCCAAATTGCATAATTCCAGTGGGTATATTTCCATGAGACATAGATATATAACTTGCTTGTTAACCATTTATTTTAATTCCATACAGATAATTCTCAGAAATTAAAATACAAAAGCTGTCCTAACATAATCTTCCCTGATGAACCATTTTATGACCTTGGCTTACTAATCGGACCATATCTACCACATGTGGACTCCAAATTGAATGATTCAAGTGGATAAAAATCCATGACACACATATATTTAATTCTTATGTTAACCATTTATTTTAATTCCCTACCAATAATTCCCAGAAATTAAATTACCGAAGCTATCCTAACATATTTTTCCCTGATGATTCATTTTCTGACCTTTGACTACTAATCGGCTCATATCTCCCTCATATGGACTCCAAATTGAATGATTCCAGTGGCTAAAAATCCATGACATACATATCTTTAATTCTTATGTTACCATTTATTTTAATTCCCTATCAATAATTCCCAGAAATTAAATTACCGAAGCTATCCTAACATATTCTTCCCTGATGATTCATTTTCTGACCTTTGACTACTAATCAGACCATAGCTACCTCATATGGACTCCAAATGGAATGATTCCAGTGGCTAAAAATCCGGGACACATATATCTTTAATTCTTATGTTAACCATTTATTTTAATTCCTTATATATTGTTCCCAGAAATTAAAATACCGAAGCTTAAAATTCTGCCACCCATAGCCATAACCATGCAGAACTATCTACACCAACCTAAGTATTCAAACATACATCACATGCAAGATCAATATGTAACATGATATAGCAACATCATGACCAATCATAAAAGTTCTAAGATCAAAATCTCATACAAATATTATAAGTTTCAAAAGTTTTCTTCAAAAAGAAATATTGTTAAACTTACTTGTAGCACTTAGTCTTCTAGACTTCTCCTTCCTCTTTCTTCCTTTCTTCCTCTCCTTTCCTCACTCTACCTTGCTTCTATTTTTTTCTCTCCCTTACTTGGACGAAATTCTAATGTTGTAAGGGTGGGTTTTCTTATATAGACCACCAAATAATTCACCTTTCATGATCATGGGTCTACCTTATCACAATTAGGATACACTTTGTTGAATTTTTGGAAAACAAACAACTTATGTTCTTGTCTTCCTCTTCCTTAGTCAAGATATGCATAGGAAAAGGAGATTTGTATTTTGAAAATTATGATAATATGTTCTTAAGATATGGGACAAGGTCCCTTTGATTTAGGGATTCATTTCCATTTTCTTTTGTCTTAAACAAGTATGATAGGTTTGCCTTTTTAGGTGGCAAATTTCTAGCCCTTGAATCTTCATTATTTGGTTGATATTATTTGTGTGGGCTATGAATGTTTTGTCCTAATACCATGTATTATCATACCACTTGCTAAAATTATGAGTGTAGGATATAGATGTTTTTGTCCAAAAGCCTTGTATTATCATGCCACTTGCTTAAGTGGTGAATGTAGAATCACACCACTTGCTAAATTTTTTGTCTTAATGCCATGTAACCTAATCTTTATTCTTATTATTATATCATCATCTAATTTATTTTATTTTAGTTTTCCTCTTGGATTTGGGCTTATTCCTACCCATTATGGGCTTGTCCTACCCATTTTCTTTGCTTTGGATAAAATTCTTCCTTTCTTGGTGGGCTTGGTCACATTTTCATAATTTTTGGGCTATTTGTGAAATTACTATATCCTAGTCCAAGTCTATGTTTAATTTCTTGTTTAGGTTATCCAATGGGCTTGCTAGAAACTTATGTGAAGTGGAAAAACTCTATATGAAGTGTCCATAGGTAAAAGCCCAATGTATGGGTAAAGATTTTAAACTTAGTAACTATAGTTCTTGAATTAGGAAAAATTATCCTAATTCAATGTTCTTTAAAATTTTAAGACCTTTACTTGTTTCTAAAAATTTATCTTCCTTATCCAAGAATTTTGCATCTCTTTAGTATGTTATTTCTAATTTCTTTCCTATTAGATTTTCCTTCTTTATTTGTTCTCTTAATGTTAGAAACATTTTCTATGCATATACCTAAGGTGAAGAATTTCTAAGGATTATATTTCCTTAAATATCTAAAATATTGTCTAATAAATTTTATTTCCTTAATTAAATTTTTTATGTACCTTTATCAATAAAAGAAACGAAATTAAGGATGTTACACATTCCATCAGTTTCAAAATATTTGTGTCTTTTATGGTTATAGTTCTGGAAAAGATAGAGAGTATATGAAAGCTACATGAAACCTAGGTATGGTGCTGGCCAGAAAAAAAATTTATTTAGTCTATGGTGGAGGTAACCGTGGATTAATGGGGTGTGTGTCTACAGCTGTACATATGGGAGGATGTCAAGTTCTAGGTATTATTCCTACAGCTCAAGCTGTATCCAACACCATAGGAAAGACAATTAGGGAAGAATATAGGTTTACTTCCATGTATGAGCGCATGACTAGAATGATGAGCAATGCTGATGCCTTCATTGCTTTACTAGGAGGTTTTGGTACTTTAGCTAAAATTTTCCAAATAGTATCTTGGGCACAACTGAATATGCATCATAAACCGATAGGGTTGTTAAATGTTAACCATTTCTTTGACGGACTGTTCTCTTTTCTTGATCATGCTGTGGAACAAAAGTTTATCCCACATTCAGTACGACGAATTCTCATCTCAACTTCAAATGTTGAGGAATTGATTGATGCTTTATAAGAATTTGTTCATGTACCTTATCCAACTATAGCTCAAATAGATTGGAAGACAGACAACTGCAGAAAACGCAAGCTAGACTTGGATCTTCATCTGTAACTGTAGCAAGATGTAGACATTGCTGTACCACTTCTACTTTCTTAAGTTCAACTTGATTATTATCTTGCTAGCCACATACCTTAAGAAAGTAACACTACTAAGTCGGAATTCGTATTTTGAGAACTTAACATATAGTTAAAACTCCCTTAGAGTTTGTAAAACTATCTTTAAATATTACTTATGATCTTCTGAACTCTTAGAATATTCTAGTCAATAAATATAATAACAAATTGATTAAAGGATGACTTAATTATTACTCATTAAATCTATGAATGCATATGGGGCATTTTTCAATCCAAATGACATCACTAAAAACTCATAGTGTCCATGCGGAATCCTAAAAGAATTTTTTTTTGGAATTTCCTCTTCCCTTATCCTTAATTGATGATATCTAGATATCAAATCAATTCAATTTGTTTTTTTAAAAAATGTTGAGCACCCTGTAGCTGGTCTAACAGATAATTTATATGAGGTAATGAGTATTTATTCCACATTGTCGCCTTATTCAACTGTCTATAATCTATGTATAATCGCAACGATCCATCTTTCTTTTTTCACAAATAGAACTGGAGTACTCTAAGAAAAAGTACTAGGGCATTTGAATAACTTGTCTAACACGTCTTGTAACTAATTTTTTTTCAGTTCCTTAAGTTCAATGGGTGCCATTCTATATGGAAATATAGACACTAGTTAGGTTCTAGGAAATAAACCAATACCAAATTATATTTATCGTTTCGGGGTAATCTTGGAAATTTCTCAGGAAATACATTAGAAAATTCTCTAACCAATGGAACTTGATTTACACTGGTATACTTTATATCAACATCTCTCAACACTGCCAAATATTCTTGACACCTTTTTATAATCACTTATGGGATGTTAAAACAGAGATTAGATTGCTGAGTATCTCACTACGATCTCCTTGTATCAAGAAATAAAATTCTCTAAAAATATTGAATTTAATCACCTTAAAGTGACATTTCAAAATGACATTACATAATGCCAACTAATACATTCTCAATATCACATCAAAGTCTATCATATCTAGGCAACTGGGTACAACGGATATGACATTTAGAAACGATCATATTTGGCATTTGTCTCAATTCTTTAAATTCTCTGATATGCCTATCCTTTTTACTTTCAGGCAATACTTGACGCATAGATACCTATTAAGATGTCACAATATTCAATCTATCTTATACAAGAAAATTTAGCAACTTGGATCGAAAGGAGTTTAAAACCCTATAGAATCCCTCAACAGCACCTGAAATATAAATATGTCTGGCTCATATCAACACTAAAGATCCTACTAAAGAATCATCTGCTCTGTTAGCCACAAGGAAACCTAATGCTCTGATACCAACTTGTCACGCCCCTAATTTGAGAGCACGTGAAACACATACTTTACGATCATATAATTTTCATAACATGTATAATACACTCTTTTATACTTATGTATTTTCATATATACACCAAATTTATAAACATCAAAGTACTGTAGAAGCAGGGATCCTGCTTGTGACGTTCAGAACATACTCTAAAATACAAATACAATATAAATCAAAATCTATGAGTCATGGAAACAAAGTAGGCTCACCCAGAGATCATGTTGTCTAGCTGGTCAACTATCTGAAGAGAAAGAACCAAACTCTATATCCTTATCTGAAAAACATATAAACATCGTGTAGTGAGTTTGACAACTCAGTGAGTAGATAAAACCTTCTATGACCTTTTAGGTCAACATATGGATATACTCATACTCATATATTAAAATTTATCACATTGAAAATTCTAGTTCAGAAATACATCCATATGAAACCTGCATTTCAAATAATCTTTGTTCAAATTCATATTCATATTCAATTTATAAGTAATGTTGTCAGAACGATAATAAAATCATGGTATGCATCAACACAATTCTTATGAAAAAATTTGGAGGATCCCATATCAGAATCACCATATCAAAGTTTAACCCCTTCCGTACTTTGGTGGTATAGCATTTTCCTGAACTTAGCATCCTACTGAGGTTTGCCCTACTACCATTCAAGAAGACACGCGAAGGGACTCTATATGGGTATTTCCCAAGCACACAGCAAGGGAAGGTAAAACACATCTCATATAACTAGCATCTCACCCATATAAGAGGCATTCCGCTCTCCATCACATATCATCTCCCGTGTGTTGGCCCTCACATGAGGCTAGCTCCACCCTCATGCTAGCTGAGGCAATCAAGGTGCACTAGGATTAACATCACCTGCTGTTAGCAGACAGTGTTTCCAATAGAATTCCTCCATAAAACCATAATCTCATATATTCCATATTAATCAAAACAAAAGTACTATTATAATACAACATTTTCATTCTCAGTATATTTCTCTATTAAAACTTCCCAATCAAGGGAATCACATGTACATGCCCATATCGAAGGCAAACATATCACTGTATAAATCAATATCATATGCATAACATATTTTCTTTGCCATGTAATGAGAAATACATTTAAAAATCACATGTTCAATGTGTTTCAAAATTCATTTCAAAATTCATACTCTTCTTGAATTAAATATCATATTGCAACCGTTTCAGATATTCCAAATCATTTCAGGAACATATAAAAGTATAAATAACTTGTAAACATACTCATTTATAAATTTAAAGTTCAAGAAGAGTAAAGGCAAGTCATAGAAAGAATCATCTACTCACAAGGTAAGGGCTCCAGAGTGGACAACCCAAAAATTCACTTTTCCAATCTACATTTGACTAAACATACTTCAAAAACGTGTCCGGGGGGTCTAAAAATCAAGGAAATGACTTCGGGAACTTGTCACTATTCATGGTCGAAAATACTATTTACCGTCGAAAAATACTATTTATCACCGTAAAATACTATTCTCCAAGAACAAAAAGTTGTCAGATAGCTGAAAAATTTCATATCCTAAGATTTATCTAACTCCTGAATCCATCTACAGTGTCAGATTTCTAATTTGAGGTCTTTAAGTAAGAGTTTCAGAATTTACCTTTTTCTAAAATTTTCTACTTCCGATCTACGGCAATTGAACGGCTAATTTGAGAAATTGTTCGGTCAAAATTCTAGTACTATCCATCTTGAACCATTGGTACCATTAAGAGGCCTATAAACACTCCAAATCTAGAGAGAAAACATGGAAGTACTATTTACTATTCACATTATTCATCTTCTGCAAATTTCTTCTCGGTTTCTCTCTCCCCTCCCCGATTCTCTTTTCTCCTCTCATTTATTTTTTTTATTTTATTATTTTTTTAAATTATTAATTATTTAGATTTATTTTCATTTTATTTCATATATATTCATATAAATACCCCTTTTCACCCTAAAAGATCTTAAAATTTTTCAAAAATTTACATTCTTATAAAACTTTAGTCGAACTCTTAAATCATGATTTTTCTTGATAAAAATCTTAATAAAACAAATCACAAAATAAATATCTTTATACATAATAAAAGAAAGAATATTTCTAAAAATGAAACAAAAATTCATTAAAGGCTAATATAATTATTGGAAGCAAAACAATAATTACTTTAATTAAAAGTATACTTGCTTTTAGCATAACATAATCATTTTTAAACAAATAAAAATATATTTTTTATAGCAAAATATTATTATACAAAAATAAAATTATAGGATATTACAATATCCTTTGATTTGAGGGACTATAGTAACCGTCTTATCCCTTGAATTAGGGGATCATAATATCTCTTAATTTAAGAGATCGTAGTCATGTTTTATAATTATTTGTAATTTGCCTATAAATTTCAAGGACTAATGTAGGCCTTTCTTACGACTACATTCTACATTTATATTTTTCTCCTTTTTTATTTAACATGGTATTAGAGCCTGTACAAAATTAATAGTCTTTTTTTCTATCAGTTTCATTTTCTCTCTTCTACCAAAAAAAAATATAATCAAAACATCGCGACAAGGGACTACCTTGTTCCAGCCCCTACAAAGACTGCTTCTGCATGCAAAAGGCATGGGTTCTATTTAGAACCCAAAAACTGACCAACCTACCACCGCCAGAGCATCTTCAGCCATTGTCACTGACGTTGTCGTGTTCACAGAGCCCAGAACATGCTAATAGCTTCCCTCCAACCAACATCTTTCATCTGTACTACCTAGACAATACCAATACATCATCTTTGGCACCTCCCAATTGCTACTTTCACTCTTTGCTCCTTATTCATGGTGTTTCTTCACCACCCAGATTCATGTAAGGCTAGAAATTCATCATAATCCTGTGGTGTTGTGTTTTTCCCCTGTCTAGCTGAGCATTTGCTTCTCCATCGTCCAAAAAATGATGGAAATTCTCCTAGCTCCTAAGAAGGTGCCGAAACACCCTCTAGGAGCCTACCCAGCTGTTGTTTCTACTCTCTGCTCAACTCACTTTGACAAGTTCATTTTTGGTTACTGCTTTGGCCACTCTACTGTCTATTTATGGTCTTAAGATGTGAACAAGTTTGTAATATTGTGTTCTCTACTCAACCTAGACATAATGGCTACCTCCTTTGTTGTGTCCACATTAATCTTTTTGTCTGAAGCAGAATATCAAAAAAAATTTACAATATCTTATGGAGATCAAGGTGCTGGCAATCCTATTCCAAACCGTTCCTAAGATCCTTTGCAAGGAATAAGAAATCCAATGACTAGGAGTAAGGCAAAGTGGGCCAAAGAATCTTTATTGTGCTTGATCTTGGATGTGCAGGCTAAAGAAGAAGTTGTTGGGCCAAGTCAAGACTTCAAGTGGGTCATATTTTGCAGCCTTGAAGATGGCATTAAAGAAGGCAACTTGGAAGCATAAGTTTGAGGCTGAATAGATGGCATTCTTGGAGGCCAAATAGAGTTTGTTGGATTTTGAAAACAACTAATCCAAATCTGCTTGGACTAAAAATGTATTATGGGTTTTATGTTATATTCTTTCTTTTGGATATTATTAGTATTTGAGTCCATTCTTTATATTGGTCAAATATTAATTTAATTATGAGTTTATTTTTGTTAGTTTAGTTAGGTTAAATAACTGTTGTTGTTTGGACCATATTCTATTGAGAGTTCCATTAGGAGTTTTATGGGTTTCCTACTAGTTTTAGAATTGTTTGACTATATAAGGATTTTTTATGTTCATGTAATTCAGAGATTATGATGAATGATAATTGAGTTTTCTCCTAAAGTGAGAGCTTCCCTAGGTTCTTGGGCAAAGAATTGAATCTGATTTATTGAGGCAACTCGTGGTGATCAAAACATCCATTGAATTTTAAAGACGATCATTGCTTCCGCCAAACACTCTGTTTCTTGGCTAAAGGAAACACATCATTTAGCATCAGAGCTTTGACTCCTTGAAATTTAGTTGGTATCCTATCTTTTCTTCTTTAATTTGTATTCTAGATTTATTCTTATTCTTCTAACTTTCTTTAGGTCAGATTAGAGTCCTAATTCTAATCAATTTTCTTTTCCTACTCATAGTCTAATTCCTTTAAAAAAAAAGAGTCCTAGTTATAGTCAATTTTCTTTTCCTACTTATAGTATAATTCCTTCAACAACAAAAAAGAGATTTCTAGTTCTAGTCAACTTTCTTTTTCTACTTATAGTCTAATTTCTTCAACAACAAAAAAAAGTCTCAGTTCTAGTCTAATTTAGTTTCTTCTTCCAAAAAACCAAAGTCCTAGTCCTCTTTCAATTTGGTTTCTTCTTCCCAAAAAAATTGTAAAAAAGAGAGCAGAAATTCACTAAAAAGTGAACAAAAGCTCATTCAAAAAAAATAGAAATTTTGCTAAAAAAAAAAGAAGGAAGCCGAAAAACAACATACTAATTTTATTATCCCTCATTTTTTTTAAATTCAGTTCCTAGAGTTGTCACCGTCTGAAATTTTGTTCTTATCATTCTTAATTCAATTGTTTTCTTTGATAAGCTTGTTGATCAGGTTCTTGTTTAAGAGCTTTAAGGGGAAAAGAGTAAAATTGAATGCAAACACGTGAGGTTTGTGAGACAAACATGAGTAGTGAAAGAGATCTACCTGAAATTGACCTTCAACTCTTCATTAAGGTAGTTCAAGTGTAGCTTAAGTTACTAAAAATGAGGATGGATAACCTCGAGTCATCATCCAAGCCTAAGCCTACCAAACAGCTTAGGTTTGATGAGGAAGAATGGGAAGATTCGGATGGTGAAGGATTCAGGTCAAAAAAAGAAAGAAGGATAGCTCCTAGACGTGATAGTGCCTTAGGAAGCATCAAAATGACTTCCTATATTTCAAGGTAAAAGTGACTCTTAACTTTACTTATAGTGGGATAGTAAGGTGAAACATGTGTTTAAGTGTCATGTGTATACTGAGGAGAAAAAGGTGAAGCTAGTTGCTATGGAGTTTACTGACTATGCTAGTATTTGGTGGAATAAATTAGCAATTAATAGGCAAAGAAGTAGTGAGAGACCTATTCGATCATAGGAAGAGATGAATGTTGTGATGAGAAAACAATTTGTTCCTATCCATTACTATAGAGACTTGTTTAGAAAAATACAAAACCTACAACAAGGATTTATGAGTGTAGAGGATTACTACAATGAGATGGAGATGGCCATAATGAAAGCTAATATTGAGGATGATAGAGAGGCTACAATGGCAAGGTTTATAGGCATTTTGAGGAAAGAAATTGCAAATGTAGTAGATATGCACCATTATGTGGAGATGGAGGATTTACTACATAAAGTAATTAATGTTGTGATGAGAAAACAATTTGTTCCTATCCATTACTATAGAGACTTGTTTAGAAAAATACAAAACCTACAACAAGGATTTATGAGTGTAGAGGATTACTACAATGAGATGGAGATGGCCATAATGAAAGCTAATATTGAGGATGATAGAGAGGCTACAATGGCAAGGTTTATAGGCATTTTGAGGAAAGAAATTGCAAATGTAGTAGATATGCACCATTATGTGGAGATGGAGGATTTACTACATAAAGTAATTAATGTTGTGATGAGAAAACAATTTGTTCCTATCCATTACTATAGAGACTTGTTTAGAAAAATACAAAACCTACAACAAGGATTTATGAGTGTAGAGGATTACTACAATGAGATGGAGATGGCCATAATGAAAGCTAATATTGAGGATGATAGAGAGGCTACAATGGCAAGGTTTATAGGCATTTTGAGGAAAGAAATTGCAAATGTAGTAGATATGCACCATTATGTGGAGATTGAGGATTTACTACATAAAGTAATTAATGTTGAGAAGCAGTTAAAGGTTGGAGTATCTTCTAAATTTGGCTCCATTCCTAAAACTGTATGGAAGCCGAACTGGCAAGACAACCATAAGGCTGCTACTAGGCCGAAAGAAGAGGGCAAGGGGAGGAATTTAGTTATAGTCCCTAATCCCAAGGCTAAGGATAATACTTCTATTTCCTCTAGAGCATGAGATACAAAATATTTTAGATGTCACTAGTTGAGGCATATTGCATCACAGTGTCCTAACAAGAGAGCCATTATTCTTCTTGATGATGGAGGCATGGAAATTGAGCATTCTAGTGATGATGAGATGCCACCATTAGAGGATTGTAGTGATATGAAAATTGGTGAACTAGTGCATGGAGAAGTATTGGTTACTCGATGTGCTCTTAATATGCAACCTAATGATGATATTGATGATGAACATCGTGAGCACATCTTCCAAACCAGGTGCCACATGAATAACAACGTATGTAACTTAATTATTGATAGTGGGAGTTGCACTAATGTAGCTAGTACCTTAATGGTTGATAAATTGGATCTACCCACATTGAAACATCCTAAACCATATAGACTAAGATGGTTGAATGATATGAGATATATATAGGTGACCAATTAGGTTCGAGTATCTCTCTCTATTGGTGACTACAAAGATGAAGTGATTTGTGATATAGTACCTATGCATGCTGAACACTTGTTGTTGGATGTCCATGGCAATTTGATATAAGGATCAATTATAATGGCTACAAGAATCGATATACATTGACCATGCATAATCGAACTTTTATTCTAACACCCCTAAAGCCAGTTGAGGCTTTTGCTAATCAAGTAAGGATTACAAAAGAGTGTAAGTTGAGAGAAACAAAAGAAAAAGAGAAGAAAGAGAATAAGGCCAAAATTGAGAGTGAGAGAAAAGAGAGAGGTTGAGATATGTGAGCAAAAAAAGAGAGTTGTGAGCCAAAAAAAGAGAAAAATAAAAGAGTGAGTGCTTTTGCACTAAAAAGTGAGGTGAAGAGTGCTTTGGTATGCAATCCAAATCTCCTTGTGCTTATGTACAAGAATATTTATTTTACTAACACTCATAAACTTTCTTTGCTTAGTATGGTTATGTCTTTGATATAGGAATTCACTGATATTTTTTCTAAGGAGATTCTACATGGACAACCACTTTTGAGAGGCATTGAGTACCAGATAGATTTTGTCCCTGGATCATCCACCCCTAATCGGCTTGCCTACTAAGCTAATCTTGATGAGACACAAGAAATTCAGAGGCAAGTAGATGAGCTAATTCAGAAGGGATTCATGAGAAAGAGTCTCAGTCCCTAATCAATACCTATTATTCTTGTGCCTAAAAATGATGGGACTTGGCGCATATGCGTGGATTGTAGAGCCATCAACAAAATCATTGTAAAGTATAGGCATCCAGTTCCTATATTAGATGACATGCTTGATGAGTTGTATGATTCTAGTGCTTTTACTAAAATTGATTTAAAGAATGTCTACTATCAAATTCGCATGAAAGAGGGAGATGAGTGGAAAACTACTTTTAAGACTAAGTATGGTTTATATGAGTGGTTAGTAATGCTCTTTGGGTTGACCAATGCACCCACTACCTTTATGAGATTAATGAACCATGTCTTACGTGCTTTTATTGGAAATTTTGTGGTAGTTTACTTTGATGATATTCTAATATATAGTCGAAATTTTGATGAACATGTATTGCATTTGCGTGCTCTTTTTTATGTGCTTAGGAAGCATAAATTGTATGCTAACATGAAAAAGTGCACATTCTATTCTGATTCAGTGGTGTTCCTTGGTTTTGTTGTCAATTCTAATGGAATTAGTGTTAATGAGGACCAGGTTACGGCAATCCAAGATTGGCCTACACCTAGGAATGCTAATGAAATTAAGAGTTTCCATAGTTTAACAAGTTTCTATAGGCGGTTTGTAAAGCATTTTAGTACTATTGCTACACCCCTAAATGAACTTGTTAAAAGAAATGTTGTCTTTAAATGGGATGACGTGTATGAAAAGTCTTTTAAAACTTTAAAGAATCTTTTGACTAATATACCCTTGCTGTCATTACCTAACTTTGATAAAGCTTTTGAAATTGAATGTGATGCTTTTGGAGTTGGTATAGGTGCTGTTTTGATACAGGATTCTAAACCAATTGCATACTTTAATGAGAAGCTAAATAGGGCAACATTGAAATATCCTACTTATGATAAGGAATTATATACATTGATGAGTACTTTGCAAACTTGGTAGCATTATCTATGGCCAAGAGAATTCATTATCCATTCAAATTATGAGAGTTTGAAATTTTTGAAGTCCTAAGGTAAGCTGCATAAGAGACATGCTAAGTGGTTAGAATTCATTGAAACATTTTCTTATGTGATTAAGTATAAAACTAAAAAGAAAAATGTGGTAGCTGATGTATTGTTTAGAAGATATGTGTTATTGACATCCTTACATGCCAAGTTGCTTGGTTTTTAATATATTAAAGACTTGTATGCTAATGATGTTGATTTTGGATCTTTTTGGACTTCTTGTGATAAGCGTACTATTAATGGTTTCTATAGACATAAAGGTTATTTGTTTAAAAAGAATAAACTTTGTGTGCCTAAGTGTTCTATGCGTGACTTGTTAACTAAGGAGTCATGGTGGAAGTTTAATCAGATATTTTGGAGTGACTAAAGCCTTATAAATTCTGCATTAAGTGTGTGGCATGTAAACAAGCTAAGTTTAAGGTTATGCCACATGGTTTTTATACTCCATTACCTATACCTACACAGCCTTGGCATAATATTTATATGAATTTTGTGATGGGGTTACCGAGGTCTCAAAGTGGTAAAGATAGTTTTTGTGGTTGTTGATAGGTTTAGCAAAATGACTCATTTCATTGAATGTGCTAAAACCAATGATGCAACACACATTGCTAATTTGTTCTTTAAAGAAGTAGTGTATTTGCATGGGTTGCTTATAACAATAATAAATGATAGAACTATTAATTTTTTAAGTTATTTTTGGCGTAATTTATGGGGTAAGTTAGAGACTAAACTTTTATTTTCTACTGTTGCACGCCCTCAAACAGATGGGTCAACTAAGATAGTTAATAGGACACTTACTACATTTTTACGTGCTGTTATTTCTAAAAACTTGAAATAGTGGGAAAGAGTTTTACTACATGTTGAGTTTCTTGACAATAAATCTGTGCATTCTGTAATATCCTATAATTTTTATTTTTAAATAATAATATTTTTCTATAAACAAATATATTTTTCTATAAACAAATATATTTTTATTTGTTTAAAAATGATTATGTTCTGCTAAAGCAAGTATATTTTTAATTAAAATAATAATTATTTTGCTTGAAATAATTATATTGGCCTTTAAAAAATTTTTGTTGTATTTTTTAGAAATATTCTTTCTTTTATTATGTATAAAGATATTTATTTTACAATTTGTTTTATTAAGATTTTTATCAAGAAAAGACATGATTTAAGAGTTTAACTAAAAGTTTGAGAATGTAAATTTTTAGAAATTTTTGAGATATTTTAGGATAAAAACGGTATTTATATGAATATATATAAAATAAAATTCTATTATTCAATTATTAAATAATTATTATTATTATTATTATAAAATCAATAAATAAAAAGAAGGAAAAAGGGGAGGGGAGACGGAAAAAAAAACCGAAGGAAGAGTGTCTGCACATCTGAGGAATAGTGAGTGAATAGTAACCTTAAATTTTCTTTTTAGATCTGGAGTGCCTATTGGTTTCCGATCTCAAAACTGAGTGTACTACTGGATTCAGGACGGAGAATACTACGGTTTTGACTGATTAATTTTTCAAATCAACCGTTGAATCGCCGTAGATATAAAATAGAAAATCTCAGAAAAAGGTACACTCTGAAACTCTTACTTAAAGACCTCAAATTGAAAATCTGACACTGTAAATGGATTCAGGAGTTAAATAAATCTTGAGATATGAAAATTTTCAACTATTTGACAATTTTTGTTCTTGGTGAATAGTATTTTTCGGCGGTGAATAGTGTTTTTCGGCAATGAATAATGACCAAGCTCCCGAATTCATTTCCAAAGTTTTTGGACCCTCCAAACACGTTTTTAAGGTCTAATTGATCAAATTCGGATTGGAAAAGTATATTTTAGGGCTTTCCAACCAAGAGCCCTACCTTGTGAGTAGATAATTCTTTCTATGACTTGTCCCATGCTTTTCTTGAACTATAAATGTATAATTGTTTCTATTTACAAATTATTTATGCTATTATAAGTTTATTAAATGTGTTAAAATATCTGTTACACTTATGAACTGGCACATAGTTCAAGAAGAGTATAGTTTTAGAATATGTAGTTCTAAATGTATTCATCATTATTTGATAAAGTGAATATTATGTGCACGATGCATTGATTTATAAAGCTATATACTTGTAAAAATGATGCATGTCATATTATAAATGAGACTGAATGGCAAGCGTAAAACTCATGGCGAGTTGCTTGATAATTATGGCAAGCGTAAAGCTCATGGCGAGTTGTTTGATAATTTTACATTGTATTTGATGAATATGCATTAATATATATATGTATTTATATGTATGGATGAATATCGACGGGTTGTATGGCTTGTGACGGCACTAAATAGGGGACGCCCTATTAGCTTAAGTGAGCCAGGGGAGGGTTGTTTCAACTGGGTGACAGTGGTAATGTGAGGAGGTAGATGGGTGTAAACTCACATTCTCTTATCACTATTGTGACTACAGTCGATCAGTCACTATGTGTATAGCAAATGAGTGTGTGGGTAGACCAGATCGGCGAATAAAGCACGTTATTTTAAAAGTTATAACTTTATCTCAAAAGTTTATTATTTTACTATAGTTTATACAGCTGAGCATAACAACATTTGTTTAATGATCATACCGTGCTGCATATGGTTTTGGATATATGAATATCATTTAAATTGAGAATATTTGAAATACAGGTCCCATATGAATGTACTTTTGAACTGTATTATCTATGTGACAAATTTTAAAATATAAGTACATCCATATGCTGACCTAAAAGGTCATAGGAGGAATTATTTGCTCACTGAGTTGTCAAACTCATTACACGATATTTTCACATTTTTTAGATAAGAATATCAGATTCTGATTCGGTAGATAGGTGATTTATTCTCTGGGTGAGTCTATGTTGCTTCTAAGGCTCACAGTTTTTGAATTATACCGTGTTTGTATTCTAGAGTGTGTTATGAATGCTACAGGTAGGATCTACATTTCTGTTATACTTTGATGTTTATAGACTTAGTCTGTATATTATGTATACATGAGAGAAATGACAAAGAATTGAATTGTGCATCTTTATGGAAAATATCTAATTGCGGGAACAAAAAATATTTATTTTACATAACGTAAATTGGGGGCATTACAAATTGGTATCAAAGCAATAGGTTTCCCTGTGGCTATCAGAGCAAAGGATTTTGTAGTAGAAATTTGAGTATGGATTTATAACCGCAGACATATTTATACTCACGGTGCTGCTGTGAAATTTTATAGGGTGTCGTCTTTTTCTTCCTTCTAACTCTTTTCCTTAGATATGCAATGTTTAAGAACCAATAAATATGTCCTAGACAATGTTTCTTGAGTGTGGTCTACCAGTTCAGATTTTGAAATCGTGTTGATGAACAATGATAAAGAGAACTTTCTTGAATATAAAGAAAAAGAATTAGCTGAAAATAAGAAAATTTCATCCAAACACAAAGGTAATGCCATTTTCGAATGTCAATAAGGTTTGAATTGATTGTTTGATTTGTTTATTTAAACAATATGACGAATGGTTAATACAATTTTGATAGTGGGTTATGATGTGATCAAGGTTGTTAACTCCAAGATAATGATTTGAAATAAAGTGAGTGTTTTGAAAATAGATTTAAATGACTTTTTGGATGGATGAGTTGGAATCTATATATATAAATGGATTTGGTAAGTTATGGGTTTGATTGAATTTGAGAGCAGAGAATCTATGAAGATAATATTTTCAATGATATATTTTGTTGTTATAAAGAATTCGAAGACAGTTTGGTTTACAATAATGCTATGTATAAGCATTATGATCAAGGAAGGTTTACCCATGGAAATTTAAAATTTAAGGTATGCAAAATGGGTAATTCATGTGAAGGGCTCTTGGATAGACATAAGTTTTTCATGATCGATTGTTAAGACATTGCATAAGAATGTTAAAGAATAAAGTCAAAATAGATTGACCTTATTTAAGTGTTTTGAAATGCGTTTTAGTTAATACAATATGAAGATATCATCAATAGTATAAAATGTTAGTAAAAAAAATTGTAAGTAGTGAATAATTAGTGGAAGCATGTACCCAATAATTTAATTTCAACTTTAGCAGTCCATAAGATTATAAAAAGAGGTGCCAAGGATATTTGGCAGTGGTGAGAGATATTGATATAAAGTATACTAATGTAGATCATATTCCAGTAGTTAGGAAATTTCCTAATGTGTTTTCAGAAGAATTGCCTAGATTACCCCTAAAGCGAAAAATAGAATTTGATATTGATTTACTCCTTAAAACCCAACTAGTATCTATATCTCTATATAGAATGATATCGATTGAATTTTAAAAAAAAATTAGTTGCAAGACTAGTTAGACAAGGGATTTAAATGCCCTATTACTTTTATTTTGAGTGCTCAAGTTCTATCTGTGAAAAAAAAATGGATCACTATGACTATGTATAAATTATAGACAGTTGAATAAGGTGACAGTGTGGAATAAATACCCATTACCTCGTATAGATTATCTGTTTGATCAGTTACAAGGTGCTCAATGTTTTTCAAAAAATTGATTTGAGATATGAGTAACATTAATTGAGGATAAGAGAAGAGGACGTACGAAAATTTTCTTTTAGGACTCATTATGGGCATTATGAGTCCTTAGTTTTGTCATTTAGTTTGACAAATGTCTTAACTGCATTCATAGATTTAATGAATAGTAATTAAATCATCTCTGGATTAATTTGTTATTATATTTATTGATAATATACTAGAATATTTCAAGAGTTCAGAGGATCACAAGCAATATTCAAAGATAGTTTTACCACATCTAAGGAAGTATGGTTGGTAAGAATGGTATCCAAGTCGATTCTAAGGAAGTAGAAGCGGTATAGGAATGACCACATCTTACTACAACTACAGATGAAGATCCAAATCTAATTTACGCTTCCTGCGGTTGTTTGTCGTCTATTCTATTTGAACCATAGTCGGATCAAGTAAATGAACATATGCTTGTAAAGCATCAATCAACTCCTCAGCATTTGAAGCCGAGATGAGAATTCGTCGTGCTGAGTGTGAGATAAACCTTTGTTCCACAATATGATCAAGGAAAGACAACAGACCATCAAAGAAGTGGTTAACATTTAACAAACCTATCGGTTTATTATGCATATTTAGTTGTGCCCAAGAGACTATTTGGAAAATTTCTTCTAAAGTATCAAAACCCCATGGTAAGGCAATAAAGGCATCAGCATTGTTCATCATTTTAACCATGCACTCATGCATGGAAGCTACCCTAAACTCTTCCCCAACTGTCTTTCCTACGATGTTAGATGTAGTTAGAGCTGTAGGAATAATACCTAAAACTTAGCATCCTCCTACATGTACAACTGTAGACACACACCCCATTAACCCACGATTATCTCCACCATAAACTAAATGAATTTTTCTCCTGGCCAGTGCAATACCCAGGTTTTGTGCTGCTTTCACATACTCTCCATCTTTTCCAGGACTAGAACCACAAAAGATACAAATATTTCGAAATTGACGGAATACAATTCTCTCCATAGCTACACACACCCTAACTTTAAGTATGAGAAGATAAAGATACTAATGTGTGTATTTATAGAACTCAGAGAAGGGCATACTTATGTTAAATTGAAGGTGAAATTTTCAAAAAAAGACGACAAGCATGTATATGTACAGTAGTTGTGATAGTTGCTCATATTAGGCATATAAAGAGAATAAGGTTAAAATATCACTAGAAATTTGTTTTTTCCTTGTTCTCCTTGATGAAGAATTAATGTCTTGATTCTTGTAGAGAAGTTGTAAGTGATAGGCGTAATTGTAAAAAAAATAGTTAAAATACAAACAAGTTAGTTGTTGAAGAGGGACAATCAAATGATTTATTTTATTTTTCCAACGTTCTTGCCAGTCGACTACTAATATTATTAAGTCGATAAACTATTTTGAAAAATTATAATTTGGACTGATTATTTTACAGTTGACTGATTATCTTTATTTTGAAGTAATCAACTACATCCTATCAGTTAACTACGTATTCTTTGATTTTCACAAACTTTTAAAAACTCATAAATGCTTCTTTTCCATGTGATATTATTCCACCGAATGAAAGTAGCATTGAATTAAATTTTGACATATATATTCAAAATTTGCGGCCACTGATTTTAATTTTATTTCAATACTTTGTCCAAATTTCTAACTTCCTATTTTGGCACCATGCTCTATTAAGTATTCAATATTTTCTGCTGCATTGTCCTACATTAATATTTGGTATTAACTGTAAGATTCTTTTTTCATATTACAAGAAAGGTTAATTTCTTTTATTTGAAACTCAGTTATTATGGTGTCCAATTGGTTAGTAGGTTAAAGTAATAGAGATTTTGAAAGGAGTGGACGGATGATGATCTTATGATGTTTTGACGAATATAATCAAGAGAATTAGTGGTGTTGAAGTTTTTGAGGAATAAAATATGGGAAGTAAAATTTAAATTAATCTTTGAACTCTTAATTTAGAAATATGGAGAATATTCTGAGAATCATGTCCGAAAATAATGTAAGTGGTCAAGATATTTGTGTTAAAGATTTATATCATGCTAAATTGAGTCTAATATCTAGGATGTGAATTATGTTGAAATTGAAAATTCCTGTATGAATAATTGTTGGGAAAAAATCTTCTTGAAATGATTGAGTGAATTAAACATGATTGATATAAATTAGAATGGGGTGTTTTTAGATATGATAGAGGAAAGGTTTGATATTTTTGATAATGAATTTATTGGTGTTAATAAAAAGATATAGAGTTACTGTGATGAGGTAAGTTAGAATTGTTAGACATGTGCCAATGGTACATAAATGTTAAAAAGGATTGGTGGATTTATTGCTACGTATATTTAACATATTAATTAATAGATTTTAGGATAAAAATATATGATAAATTAAGATGATGATATTCATAGGATGATGTTGACATGTGAGAATCAAAGATGACTTGATAGAAGTCTAGAATAAGAAAAGATAGTTACCCTAATATGGATGTGAATATGTTCTTTTATAGGTGTATTTTCTAATATCGACCCATAGATATATCCATGTGAGCTTGAGGATATAAAGTGAAATTGATTAGAAAAAAAATACAAATAATTCAATACAGGTCAAAAGTCTAAAGGAATAATGAATGTTGAGCACTAAAAATTATCAGTTGGTGACCACATATTTTTGAAGGATTCATCAATGAAAGAGGTAGTGAGGTTTGAAAAGAAGGGAAAAGTTAAGCTCTAGTATATGGACTTTTTTGAAAACTTGAACAAAGTAGGCATAGTAGTACATTGTCTAGCCTTGCCATCAGGATTGAGTAATGTGGATATAGACTTTCTTTCATCAATGCTAATGAAGTACCTATTAGATTCTTCTTATTTTACCTAATTCAAATTAATTCAATTGAACAAAAATTTGGCTTAACTATGGGTATAATTGATGTTTATTGTTGATCGACAAGTGAAGAGTTTATAGATAAAAGAAATCCCTATGGTTAAGTTATATGGCAAAATCACTCAAGTGAAGAGACATATTAAAAAGTAAAGATGATATACAAAAAAGATATCCCCAATTATTTGAGTAATAAGGTTGGTAACTCCGAATTATACCTTGATTTCATTCCCTACATATGGTAGGATGGACTGAAATTCGGGAACCGAATTTCTTAAGAGGAGAAGAATGTAACATCACGTAATTTTTATTTTTAAATAATAATATTTTTCTATAAATAAATATATTTTTATTTGTTTAAAAATGATTATGTTATGCTAAAACAAGTATATTTTTAATTAAAATAATTATTATTTTGCTTGAAATAATTATATTGGCCTTTAATAAATTTTTTTTGTAATTTTTAAAAATATTCTTTCTTTTATTATGTATAAAGATATTTATTTTATGATTTGTTTTATTAAGATTTTTATCAAGAAAAGTCATGATTTAAGAGTTTAATTAAAAGTTTATGAGAATGTAAATTTTTAGAAATTTTTGGGATGTTTTAGGATGGAAAACAATATTTATATGAATATATATAAAATAAAATCCTATTATTCAATTATTAAATAATTATTATAATAATAAAATCAATAAATAAAAAGAAGGAAAAAGGGGAGGGGAGACGGAAAAAAACCGAAGGAGGAGTGTCTGCACATCTGAGGAATAGTGAGTGAATAGTAACCTTCAATTTTCTCTCTAGATTTAGAGTGTCTATTGGCTTCCGATCTCAAAACTGAAGGTGCTACTGGATTCAGACCGAAAGGGGAGTGTCTACACATCTGAGGAATAGTGAGTGATAGTAACTTTTAATTTTCTCTCTAGATCTGGAGTGCCTATTGGCTTCAAATCTCAAAATTGAAAGTGCTACTTGATTCAAGACGGAGAATACTACAGTTTTGACCGATTAATTTTTCAAATCAGCCGTTGAATCGCCATAAATCTAAAGTAGAAAATTTCAGAAAAAGGTAAACTCTGAAACTCTTACTTAGAGACCTCAAATTGGAAATCTGACACCATAGCTGAAAGTGCTACTTGATTCAAGACGGAGAATACTACAGTTTTGACCGATTAATTTTTCAAATCAGCCGTTGAATCGCCATAGATCTAAAGTAGAAAATCTCAGAAAAAGGTAAACTCTGAAACTCTTACTTAGAGACCTCAAATTGGAAATCTGACACCATAGATGGATTCAAGAGTTAGATAAACCTTGGGATATGAAATTTTTCAACTATCTGACAACTTTTTGTTCTTGGTGAATAGTATTTTTCCAAAGATGAATAGTGTTTTTCGGCTATGAATAGTGGTCAAGCTCCCAATGTTATTTTTTAAGTTTTGGCACCTTCCGGACACGTTTTTGAGGTCTAATTGATCAAATTCAGATTGGAAAAGTATATTTTAGGGTTATCCAACCAGAAGCTCTACCCTGTGAGTAGATAATTCTTTATATGACTTGTCCCATGCTCTTCTTGAACTATAAATGTATAATTGTTTCTGTTTACAAATTATTTATGCTATTATAAGTTTATTAAATGTGTTAAAATATATGTTATACTTACGAACTGGCACATAGTTCAAAAAGAGTATAGTTTTAGAATATGTAGTTCTAAATATATTTATCATTATTTGATAAAGTGAATATTATGCGTACGATGCATTGATTTGTAAAGCTATATACTTGTGAAAATGATGCATGTCATATTATAAATGAGACTGAATGGCAAGCGTAAAGTTCATAGCGAATTGCTTGATAATTATGACAAGCGTAAAGCTCATGGCGATTTGCTTGATAATTTTACATTGTATTTGATGAATATGCATTATTGTATATGTATTTGATGAATATGCATTATTATATATGTATTTATATGTATGGATGAATATCGACGGGTTGTATGACTTGTGACGATACAAAATAGGGGACACCCTATTAGCTTGAGTGAGCCGGGGGAGGACCGCTCCAACCGGGTGACAGTGGTAATGTGAGGAGGCAGATGGGTGATGAACTCACATGCCCTAATCACTATTATGACTGTAGTCGATTGGTCACTATACGTATAGCAAATGAGTGTGTGGGTTAACCAAATCGCCGAATGAAGCAGGTTATTTTAAAAGTTATAATTTTATCTCAAAAACTTATTATTTTACTATAGTTTATATAGCTGAGCATAACAACATTTGTTTAATGATCATACCGTGCTGCATATGGTTTTGGATATATGAATATCCTTTAAATTGAGAATATTTGAAACACGGGTCTCATATAAATGTACTTTTGAACTGTATTATCTATGTGACAAATTTTAAAATATAAGTACATCCATATGCTGACATAAAAGGTCATAGGAGGAATTATTTGCTCACTGAGTTGTCAAACTCACTACACGATATTTTCACATTTTTTAAATAAGAATATCAGAGTCTGATTCGGCAGATAGGTGATTTATTCTTTGGGTGAGTCTACGTTGCTTCTAAGACTCACAGTTTTTGAATTATACCATGTTTGTATTCTAGAGTGAGTTCTGAATGCTACATGTATGATCCCCGTTTCTGCTGTACTTTGATATTTATAGACTTGGTCTGTAGATCATGTATACATGAGAGAAATAACAAAGAATTGAATTATGCATCTTTATGGAGAATATCTGATTGCGAGAACAAAAAATGTTTATTTTACGTAACGTAAATTGGGGGCGTTACACATTCTACTACTGCTTATAGTCTTTTTGATATTGTATATGGCTTTAATCCTCTAACACATTCTAATATTTTACCCAATGTACTAAATTTCGTTTCGAGATACTGTTTCGGTGGCTCTAGAAACATAAATGTTTTGAAATTTTTCGAAAGTTTAAAGGAAACGAAAGATTTTTTAAGAAATATTTCAAATGATTTCAAACAGTATTTTTTTTAATTTTAAAAAATTTTAACATAATATTAATGATATAGATATATAAAATTATGTTAAAATTAATTTAAACTAGTGTTTATAGTTGAATAGTAAGTAAAGCACGCTACCACAGTAGTGATTCTGTTTCAAATTTTAGCAGCATTCAATAACAATGTCTCTCTTCCGTTTATCACTCCATCTTTTTAACTCTTTTGCAGCCTCTATCTTTAATTATTTCTTTATGACTTTGTCTCCATGTGATCATAATTATATATATGATACTAAATTTCGTTTTGAGGTATTGTTTCAATAATTTCAAAAATGAAAATATTTTAAATTTTTTTAAAAATTTTGTGAAAATAAAATATTTTTGAAGAAATGTTTTAAATAATTTTAAACAATATTTTTAAAATTTTAGAAAATTATAATATAATATTAATAATATAAATATATAAAATTAGATATTATAATGTTAAATAATGATATTGTTATTCAAATAACATTGACATAATTAATGTTCATAAAGTTTGACAACCATTGTTATTAAAATTACACTTTAATTTTTTTTATTAAATTTAAATGTAATTATCTAGAATTTATTATAAATATTGTTAATAAAATTTTAAATGAATAAATTGATAGTGTATGGCTAAAATTCTTTTATAATTTATGTTTTACAATAATTATATAATTAAAAAATAATATAAACTTAATTAGAAAGTTAAAAATATTTTATATTTTATTATTTTAAAATTTGTTACCTTTAAAAATAAAAATATAAAATAATAATTATATTAAAATTATATTAAAATTTAATTTAAAAAGGTATAAATATTTTTAATTAAAATAATTTTTTAAAGTAATTAAAAAGGTGGCATGGTAGTCCCAATGGCGGCGTGAATTACCTTTGTAAACATGAAACAAGTTGCAATTTTTTTAAAAAAATATAGATAATAAATAAAAAAGCAAAAATAATATATGGTGAGTTTCATTTTCATATTGTTGTTTCGTCTCGAGGAGCGTCAAAATTGAAACATTTCGGTTGTTTTCGTAGAAACGACATGACATTTAATTCCTTGATTTTACTTTTGTCTACTAATGAATTTGTTAACTTGAATGGTAAGAAAAATACTAAATATGTAAAGGATTTGTATTTTAAATTTCGAGCTAACATTGAGAGAAAGAATGAACAATATACAACGCAAGCCAACAAGAATTGTATTTGAACCTGGTGATTGGGTTTGGGTACATATGCGCAAAAAGCAATTCCCAACTCAAAGGAAATCTAAATTGCATCCTAGGGTAGATAGACCTTTTCAAGCCTTAAAGCGAATCAATGACAATACCTATAAGATTGATTTACCAACAAGTGAGTATAGCAATGTTAGTGTTATATTCAATGTTGCTGACTTGTCTTTATTTGATGTACGTGATGCCTTTGATTTGATGATGAATCCTTTTGAAGAAGGAGAGAATGATAGAGATCAAGGTGGTGGCAAACATGTTCCCTTTGCAAGGGATAGGCGGTCCAATGATTAGGAGCAAGGAAAAGCAGACCAACAAAATTTTATTGGGCTTAATTTTGAATGTGTAGACTAAAGAAGAAATTGTTAGGTCAAGTTAAGATATCAAGTAGGTCACACTTTGTAGCCTTGAAGATGACATTAAAGAAGGCAACTTGGAAGCATAAGCTTGAGGCCAAATAGATAAGCATTCTTAGAGGCCAAATAAAGTTTGTTGAATCTTGAAGACAACTAGCCCAAATCTGTATTGACTAAAAATGTATTATAGGTTTTATATTATATACGTTCTTTTGCATATTATTAGTATATGAGCATATTCTTTATGTTAGTCAAATATTAGTTTAATTATGAATTTATTTTTGTTAGTTTAGTTGGATCAAATAACTAGTATTGTTTGGGCCATATTTTATTGAGAGTCCACTTAGGAGTTTTAAGGGTTTCCTATTAGTTTTAGGATTGTTTGACTATATAAAGGTTCTTTATGTTCATGTAATTCAGAGATTATGATAAATGATAACTGAATTTTTTTTTTAAGTGAGAGCTTCCCTGAGTTCTTGGGTAAAGAACTGAATCTAATCTTATCGAGACAACTCGTGGTGATCAAAACATCTATTGAATTTTCAAGATGATCATTGTTTCCGCCAAACACTCCGTTTCTTGGTTTAAGGAAACACATTAATATCGGGCCACTAAAAGTATTGTCGGTTCCATTACTTCCGTTATCCATACTAGTAATCCTATTGCTTGCCTTAGTAAGTCACCTTACTCGGGATCTTGAATCTTAGACTCCGGTGCTTCAGATTATATCTCCGGTAATCCTAATCTTTTCTCGAAATTGGATATTTCATCTTATCTTCCTATTGTTATTATTGCTAATGGTTTCAAAGCTGTTACCAAAGGTATTAATCAAGCACGACCACTTCCTTTTCTGCCTCTTAAGTCTGTTCTTTACGTTTGTGGTTGTCCTTTTAATCTCATCTCTGTTAGTAAGCCCATTCAAACTTTGAATTGATCTCTAAATTTTTCTAATTCTTTTGTGCTTATATAGTATCGAAGCACTAGTCAGACGATTGGAATCGAGGGTGAATCACAAGGGTTGTATCATCTAACTATGCCCACATCTCCAATAGTTTGTACTACCTCTGTCTCTCCATCTATGCTTCATCATCATTTGGGTCACCCCAGCCTTCGTAAACTACAACAAATGGTACCTAGTATTTCTTCTTTAGAATCTTCAAAATGTGAATCATGTCAGTTAGATAAACATACCCGTGTATCTTTTCATAAGCAGAGTAAAAATAAAGCCGAGTCTCCTTTTTTTTTAGTTTATACTGATATTTGAGGACCTAGTCGTCCTCGTTTTGTCTTGAATTTTAAGCATTTTGTCACTTTTATTAATGATTACTCTCAGTGTACTTAGTTGTTTTCAATGAATGATCGATCAAAATTATTTTTTATCTTTAAAAATTTTTGCACTGAGATTCGTACCCAATATAATACATCTGTTAAAATTTCGCGAAGTGATAATGCACGTAGATATTCTTCTTCCTCTTTTCAAAATTTTATAAATGCACAAGGTATGCTTCATCAATCTTCTTGTACTTACACACCACAACAAAATATTGTAAATTAACGTAAAAATCACCATTTAATTGAGACAGTTTACACTTTGTTACTTTATCACAATATTACTCTTTCTTTTTGGAGTGATGTGGTTCTTACAACCTGCTACTTAATCAAACTTATGCCTTCCTCAATGCTCAAAGGTCAAATACCTCATTCTCTCATATTTCTAGGTCAACCATTGTATCATCTCCATCTTCGTGTCTTTGGTTGTATTTGCTTTGTTTATAGTGATATCCTAGGTAGTGATAAACTTGTAGTCAAGTCTTTTAAATGCATCTTTTTGGGTTATTCTAGATTGCAAAAGGAATATCGGTGTTACTCTCCCTTAACTCGTCAGTTTTTTGTATCTGCTGATGTTACCTTTTTTTAGTAGTCTTCTTATTACTCATCATCTCCTTCTGGTGATCAGTCTATTGTTATTGATACTATTCCTCTTCCCTGTTTCGATTCTTCCATTGTTCATTTTCCAAACACTTTAATTTCACCTCCACAGAATGTTCCACCCCTCCAAGTTTATCATCAGTGTGTACCCACTCCACTCTTGTAGACCTTGTGGATGTTCTTGCTAATTCACCACCGGATCCAGCTTCAAAACTTACTTTGACCCTGTCTCCTGCTAATGATTTTCCTATTGCCATTAGAAAAGGTATTCACTCTTCTCGTAACCCCCATCATATTTACAATTTTATAAGTTATCATCAATTATCCTCTCTCTATTATGCCTGTGTCATCTTTGTCTTCTGTTTCTATTTCTCAGACAACACAAGAAGTTTTATCTCACCCTGAGTGGTGTAACATCCCGTAATTTTTTAGATATTTTCCTTAGAAATTCTTCACCTTACATATATGCATAGAAATGTTCTAATATTAATGGAATAGATAAAGAAAATCTAAGAGGAAATATTAGAAATAAACATGTTAAAGAAAGGTGAAATTCTTAGGTAAAGAAAGGTAAATTTTTGTGAAGTAAGTAAAGGTCTTAAAATTTCAAGAAGATCGGATTAGGGTAATTTTTCTTAATTTAAGAGCAAAAGTTACTAAGTTTAGTATCTCCACCCGTAATTGGGCTTTAACCTATAGACACTTCATAGAGTTTTTCTACTTCACATGAATTTTTTAGCAAGCCAATAGGATAGCCCAAGGAAGAAATAAAACATAGACTTGGACTAGGATATAGAAATTGGACCGGTAGCCCAAAAATCATGGAAATGTGACCAAGCCCATTATGAAAGGTAGAATTTTAACCAAAGTAAGGAAAATGGGCAAGAATGAGCCCAAACCCAAGAGGAAAAATAAAAATAAAAATAAAATTAAAGTGATGAAATATTGGTGTAATCAAGATTAAGTGACATGGCATTAAGACAAAAATTTAGCAAGTGGTGTGATTCTACATTCATCATTTTGGCAAGTGGCATAATAATACAAGGCTTTAGGACAAAAACATCTATATCCTACATTCATAACTTTAGCAAGTGGGTAATAATACATAGCATTATGACAAAACATCATTATCCTACACAAATAATTTTAGTTAAGTAAGGAAAATTCAAGAGCTAGAAATTTGCCACTTAAAAAGGCAAATCTATCATACTTGATTAAGACAAAAGAAAAAGGAAATGAATCCCTAAATCAAAGGGATCTTGCCCCATATCTTGAGAACATATCATCATAATTTTCAAAATACAAATCTCCTTTTTCTATGCATATCTTGACTAAGGAAGAGGAAGACAAGAACATAAGTTGTTTGTTTTCTAAAAATTCAACAAAGTGTATCCTAATTGTGATAAGGTAGACCCATGATCATGAAAGGTGAATTATTTGGTGGTCTATATAAGAAAACCCAACCTTACAACATTAGAATTTCGTCCAAGTGAGGGAGAGCAAAAATAGAAGCAAGGTAGTGTGAGGAAAGGAGAGGAAGAAAGGAAGAAAGATGAAGGAGAAGTCTAGGAGACTAAGTGCTCTAGGTAAGTTTAACAATATTTCTTTTTGAAGAAAACCTTTGAAACTCATAATATTTATATGAGATTTTGATCTTAGAATTTTGATGATTGGTCATGGATGTTGCTATATCATGTTGCATATTGATCTTGCATGTGATGTATGTTTGAATACTTAGGTTGGTGTAGATAGTTCTGCATGGGTATGGCTATGGTTAACAGAATTTTAAGCTTCGGTATTTTAATTTCTGGGAACAATCTATAAGGAACTAAAATAAATGGTTAACATAAGAATTAAAGATATATGTGTCACGGATTTTTACCCACTGGAATCATTCCATTTGGAGTCCATATGAGGTAGCTATGGTCTGATTAGTAGTCAAAGGTCAGAAAATGAATCATCAGGGAAGAATATGTTAGGATAGCTTCGGTAATTTAATTTCTGGGAATTATTGGTAGGGAATTAAAATAAATGGTTAACATAAGAATTAAAGATATATGTGTCATGGATTTTTAGCCACTGGAATCATTCCATTTGGAGTCCATATGAGGTAGCTATGGTATGATTAGTAGTCAAAGGTCAGAAAATGAATCATCAGGGAAGAATATGTTAGGATAGCTTCGGTAATTTAATTTCTGGGAATTATTGGTAGGGTATTAAAATAAATGGTTAACATAAGAATTAAAGATATATGTGTCATGGATTTTTTGCCACTGGAATCATTCAATTTGGAGTTCACATGTGGTAGATATGGTCCGATTAGTAAGCCAAGGTTAGAAAATGGTTCATCAGGGAAGATTATGTTAGGACAGCTTTTGTATTTTAATTTCTGGGAATTATATGTATGGATTTAAAATAAATGGTTAACATGAAAGTTATATATCTATGTCTCATGGAAATATACCCACTGGAATTATGCAATTTGGAGTTCATATGTGGTAGATATGATCCGATTAGTAAGCAGAGGTCAGAAAATGTTTATTCAGGGAAGAGTATGTTATTAATGCTTTAGTTTTTGAATTTCTGGGAATATTCTGTAGGGAATTAAAATAGCGCACCAACATAACAATTATAGATATATGGCTCATGGATTTTTACCAATAGAATAACTCAATTTGGAGTTCCAATTTGGGAGATATGGTCTAATTAGTCAGTAAAGGTCAGAACCTATCCGAGAGGAACTATCCTGTACTTTGAGGGAGTACAATCACCTTCGTTTCTCAATTTTTCGCTACAATGTTCAACATAATAGTTTTAGATAATTGTTTTATCTTGAAATGGACACCAAGATCACCTACATCAGAGTTAAATTGAGAGAGTTATGCTCTGATTAGTAAGAGAAGATTAGATAGGATGAAAACCTGCATCAAGAAAATAAAGAAATAAAATTAATATTTAAGAAAGAAGATGAATCTTATAAATAAAAATAATAAATAACTAGTATAGCCATAGCCATTGCCATTATATGAACTTCTTACCATCTTAAGTGTGAAATTTTGACATGGAAATATTTTATAAAGTGATATTTGAAATGGTTATGTTCATGGCATGATTACCAATTATTTTTGGTAATAGTTATATTTTGATGAATATACTTGTTATTGAAAGCATATTTTTGGCTATCATTGTGAAACGAAAAGAAATGAGCACGGTCACATGGCAATCCGTGTGGTGCACCAGTAGGGGACGCCCTACCAACGGTTATGATCATGATAATGAGAAAAGAAAGAGAAAGTGGGCCATGTCGGACGGAGCGAGAAAAGCCCGTACCGGAGAGTAGAGGATACTCACCCTGACCGGGGTAGCTTGAAATGAGAATAAGTTGATGGCCATCATATGATATTTTGAAAATAGTTAATCTTGTCATACATATCATTACAGTATGATTCTTATGTGCATAGATATAATGCATTCATGTGACCAAAGATATTTTCTGTAGTTTATACAGCTGAACATGACGTGATGAGCTTTACTGATGATAATTTATTGTTGAACTTACTGGGATTTAATTCTCACTATATTTCCATATCATGTTCAGAAAATTATTTATGTAGCTTTTGTTTCTAAGGCTCTGGCTTTTAGTGCACATTGGATCGAGTTACTTTATGTTGAGCAGATTTCAGAATCAAATAAGATGTTTGTGGTTGAGTTGGCTCAAATCCCGGTGAAGGTGCAACCACCCGCACCTGTATTTCCGGAATTGGTCAACCAAAATAAACAAGATGTAAATATCTATGTGTTTGATATGTTATACGTCTGTTTTGATTAATGACTTGTATGTGAACTCAATATTGTATAATAATAAAGGAAAAAAAAAAGGTTGTTACATAATTGGTATGAGAGCAGGTCGATCCTAGATGGCCAGTGGGTGGTTGGTTATCTGAATCGATCTTATAGTATCTTGAGTATATTGTGGTAGTGTTGTGTAGGGGATCAGTGATTTCATATAGGTAGGAAATTACTAGTGTTTCCTATCTATATGCCGAAGTGGTGTTATGACTGCTGTTAAATTTTTTTTTAAAACTAACTATTGGGCTTGATCACCTCAATAACAGCATAACTTTATTTTTGCCACAGTAGGAAATGGCACCACTAAGGAGGAATTCCGTAAACAATGTGGAGGAAACCCTACACAACCTTGCCACGGTAATTTGAGAATTTAATATTGATTTACTTCTTAGAACCCAACTAGTATCTATAACCTTATATAGAATGATATCAATTGAAAAAAAAAATTAGTTACAAGACTTGTTAGACAAGGGATTTAAATGCCCTAGTACTTTTATTTGGAGTGCTCTAGTTCTATCTGTGAAAAAGAAAGATGGATCACTATGACTATGCATAGATTATAGACAGTTGAATAAGGTGACAATGTAAAATAGAAACCCATTAGCTCGTATAGATTACCTGTTTGACCAGTTATAAGGTGTTTAATATTTTTCCACAAATAGATTTGGGATATGAGTAACATTAATTAGGGATAAGAGAAGAGGATGTAGGACTTATTATGGGCATTATGAGTTCTTGGTGATGCATTTAAATTGACAAATCTTTAGCTGTATTCATAGATTTAATGAATAGTAATTAGGTCATCCCTGGAATAATTTATTATTATATATATGGATGATATACTAGAATATTTCAAAAGTTCAGAGTATCATAAGCAACATTCAAAGATAGTTTTACCAACTCTAAAGGAGTATGGTTGGTAAATATGGTATACAAGTAGAGTCTAAGAAAGTAAAAGTAGTACAATAATAGCTATGTTTTACTACATTTAAAGATGAAGATCCAAATCCAATTTATGCTTCCTGCGGTTATCTGCCGTCCATTCTATTGGAGTAATAGTTAGAACAGGTACATGAACATAGGCTTGTAAAGCATCAATCAACTCCTCAGCATTTGAAGCTGAGATGAGAATTTGTCGTGCTGAGTGTGAGATAAACCTCTGTTCCACAACTTGATCTAGAAAAGATAACAAACCATCAAAGAAGTGATTAACATTTAACAAACCTACCAGTTTGTGATGCATATTCAGTTGTGCCCAAGAGACTATTTGAAAAATCTCCTCTAGAGTACCAAAACCACCTGGTAAGGCAATGAAGGCGTCAGCATTGCTCATCATTCTAGCCATGCGTTCATGCATGGAAACTACCCTATATTCTTCCCCAATTGTCTTCCCTATGTTGCTGGATGTAGCTAGAGCTGTAGGAATAATACCTAGAACTTGGCATCCCCCTGCATGTGCAGCTGTAGCCACACACCCCATTAACCCACAGTTACCTCCACCATACACTAAATGAATTTTTCTCTTAGCCAGCACCATACCCAGATTTTGTGCTGATTTAACATACTCCTCATCTTTTCCAGGACTGGAACCACAAAAGACACAGATATTTCAGAACTGACGGAATGCGGTTCCCTCCATAATTTCTATCACCTTAACTTTGAGAATAGACAAAGATACTAATGTAAGTATTTATAGAACTCAAAGAAGGGCATATTTATAATAGCTATGCGAATAGGCCGGGTATTATTAGAACAACTATGTGAGTGATTGGTGGATATCAGCTAAATTAAAGGTAAAAAAAAAAAATTCAAAAATGACGGCAAGCATGTATATGTACAGTAGTATGACTGTGACCCATATTAAGCACATAAAGAGTATAAGATAAGATATCACCAGAAATCTGTCTTTATCTTGTTGTCTTTGAGGAAGCATTGATGTTTTGATTCTTGTAGAAAAGTTGTAGGTGATAGCCGTCATTGAAAAAAAAATGCAATCAAATGATTTATTTTGAAAAAAAAAATGCAATCAAATGATTTATTTTGTATTCTCAATATTTTTGCCAGTCGACTATCAGTATTATTAAGTCGACTAGCTATTTTGAGAAATTTTAATTTGGACTGATTTTTTTTACAGTTGATTGATTACATCTATTTTGAAGCAATCAACTGCATCCTACCAGTTAACTACATATTCTTTGATTTTCACAGACTTTTATAAGCTCAGAAATGTTTCTTTTCCATGTGATATCTTTCCACCGAATACCAATAGATTTAAAGTAGATTCTGACACATATATTCAAAATTTGCGGCCACCGATTTTTGCTGAAATCATAGATAGATTTTGTTTACAGATTTTCAAGAATTACGGCCACCGATTTTAATATTTTTCAATGCTTTGTCGAAATTTTTGACTTTTGCTTTTGGCACCATTCCCTATTATGCTTTTCGTCTGTTTCACTCATTAACGGTTGGCATTAAATGCAAGGTTATTTTCCCTCATTGCAATGAAAGATAATTTCTTTTCTTTGAAACTCGGTTATTATGGTGTCTAAGTTGTTAGTAGGTTAAAGTAATGAAAAGTTTGAAAAGAATGGACGGATGATGGTCTTATGGTGTTTTGACGAATGTAATCAAGAGAATTAGTGGTGTTGAAGTTGTCGAGGAATAAAATATAGGAAGTAGGATTTAAGTTAGTCTTTGAACTCTTAATTTGGAAATATAGAGAATATTCTGAGAACCATGTCCGAAAATAATGTAGGTTATCAAGATATTTGTGTTAAATGATTATATCATGCTAAATTGAGTCTAGTATCTAGGATGTGAATTATGTTGGAATTGAGAATTCATGTATGAGTAATTGTTAGGAAAAAAAAACACAAATCTTCTTGAAATGATTGGGTGAATTAAATGGGATTGGCATAAGCTAGAATGAGGTGCTTTTGGATATGATAAAAGAAATAATTGAAATTTTTGACAATAAGTTTAATGGTGTTAATAAGCTTGTATAGAATTACTGTGATGAGGTAAGTTGGAATTATTAGACATGTGTCAATGGTACATAAACGTTATTAAAGGTTTGAAGGATTTATTGCTACGTATGTTTAACATATTGATTAAAGGATTTGAGGATAAAAATAAATGATAGATTAAGATGATGATATTCAGGGGATGATTTTGATATATGAAAAAAAAAAATTGCCTTGATAGAAGTTTGGAATAAGAAAAGATAGTTACATAATATGAAGGTGTATATGTTCCTTTATATGTGTGTTTTCTAATATTGACCCATAGATATATCCATGCGGGCTAGAGGATATCAATTGAAGAACTTATGAGTGAAAGAAATCCTTATGGTTAAGTTATATGGCAAAATCACTCAAGTGAATAGACATATTAAAAAGTAAAGATGTCATACAGAAAAGATATCTCTAATTATTTAGGTAATAAGCTTGGTAACTCTGAAAAATGCCTTAATTTCATTCCCTACATGTGGTAGGATGGATTGAAATTCGGGGACCGAATTTCTTAAGGGGGGAAGAATGTAACATCCCGTAATTTTTTAGATATTTTCCTTAGAAATTCTTCACCTTACATATATGCATAGAAATGTTCTAATATTAATGGAATAGATAAAGAAAATCTAAGAGGAAATATTAGAAATAAACATGTTAAAGAAAGGTGAAATTCTTAGGTAAAGAAAGGTAAATTTTTGTGAAGTAAGTAAAGGTCTTAAAATTTCAAGAAGATCGAATTAGGGTAATTTTTCTTAATTTAAGAGCAAAAGTTAATAAGTTTAGTATTTCCACCCGTAATTGGGCTTTAACCTATAGACACTTCATATAGAGTTTTTCTACTTCACATGAATTTTTTAGCAAGCCAATAGGATAGCCCAAGGAAGAAATAAAACATAGACTTGGACTAGGATATAGAAATTGGACCGGTAGCCCAAAAATCATAGAAATGTGACCAAGCCCATTATGAAAGGTAGAATTTTAACCAAAGTAAGGAAAATAGGCAAGAATGAGCCCAAACCCAAGAGGAAAAATAAAAATAAAAATAAAATTAAAGTGATGAAATATTGGTGTAATCAAGATTAAGTGACATGGCATTAAGACAAAAATTTAGCAAGTGGTGTGATTCTACATTCATCATTTTGGCAAGTGGCATAATAATACAAGACTTTAGGACAAAAACATCTATATCCTACATTCATAACTTTAGCAAGTGGGTAATAATACATAGCATTATGACAAAACATCATTATCCTACACAAATAATTTTAGTTAAGTAAGGAAAATTCAAGGGCTAGAAATTTGCCACTTAAAAAGGCAAATCTATCATACTTGATTAAGACAAAAGAAAAAGGAAATGAATCCCTAAATCAAAGGGATCTTGCCCCATATCTTGAGAACATATCATCATAATTTTCAAAATACAAATCTCCTTTTTCTATGCATATCTTGACTAAGGAAGAGGAAGACAAGAACATAAGTTGTTTGTTTTCCAAAAATTCAACAAAGTGTATCCTAATTGTGATAAGGTAGACCCATGATCATGAAAGGTGAATTATTTGGTGGTCTATATAAGAAAACCCAACCTTACAACATTAGAATTTCGTCCAAGTGAGGGAGAGCAAAAATAGAAGCAAGGTAGTGTGAGGAAAGGAGAGGAAGAAAGCAAGAAAGATGAAGGAGAAGTCTAGGAGACTAAGTGCTCTAGGTAAGTTTAACAATATTTCTTTTTAAAGAAAACCTTTGAAACTCATAATATTTATATGCGATTTTGATCTTAGAACTTTGATGATTGGTCATGGATGTTGCTATATCATGTTGCATATTGATCTTGCATGTGATGTATGTTTGAATACTTAGGTTGGTGTAGATAGTTCTGCATGGGTATGGCTATGGTTAACAGAATTTTAAGCTTCGGTATTTTAATTTCTGGGAACAATCTATAAGGAACTAAAATAAATGGTTAACATAAGAATTAAAGATATATGTGTCACGGATTTTTACCCACTGGAATCATTCCATTTGGAGTCCATATGAGGTAGCTATGGTCTGATTAGTAGTCAAAGGTCAGAAAATGAATCATCAGGGAAGAATATGTTAGGATAGCTTCGGTAATTTAATTTCTGGGAATTATTGGTAGGGAATTAAAATAAATGGTTAACATAAGAATTAAAGATATATGTGTCATGGATTTTTAGCCACTGGAATCATTCCATTTGGAGTCCATATGAGATAGCTATGGTCTGATTAGTAGTCAAAGGTCAGAAAATGAATCATCAGGGAAGAATATGTTAGGATAGCTTCGGTAATTTAATTTCTGGGAATTATTGGTAGGGTATTAAAATAAATGGTTAACATAAGAATTAAAGATATATGTGTCATGGATTTTTAGCCACTGGAAGCATTCAATTTGGAGTTCACATGTGGTAGATATGGTCCGATTAGTAAGCCAAGGTCAGAAAATGGTTCATCAGGGAAGATTATGTTAGGACAGCTTTTGTATTTTAATTTCTGGGAATTATATGTATGGATTTAAAATAAATGGTTAACATGAAAGTTATATATCTATGTCTCATGGAAATATACCCACTGGAATTATGCAATTTGGAGTTCATATGTGGTAGATATGATCTGATTAGTAAGCAGAGGTCAGAAAATGTTTATTCAGGGAAGAGTATGTTATTAATTCTTTAGTTTTTGAATTTCTGGGAATATTCTGTAGGGAATTAAAATAGCGCACCAACATAACAATTATAGATATATGGCTCATGGATTTTTACCAACTGGAATAACTCAATTTGGAGTTCCAATTTGGGAGATATGGTCTAATTAGTCAGTAAAGGTCAGAACCTATCCGAGAGGAACTATCCTGTACTTTGAGGGAGTACAATCACCTTTGTTTCTCAATTTTTCGCTACAATGTTCAACATAATAGTTTTAGATAATTGTTTTATCTTCAAATGGACACCAAGATCACCTACATCAGAGTTAAATTGAGGGAGTTATGCTCTGATTAGTAAGAGAAGATTAGATAGGATGAAAACCTGCATCAAGAAAATAAAGAAATAAAATTAATATTTAAGAAAGAAGATGAATCTTATAAATAAAAATAATAAATAACTAGTATAGCCATAGCCATTGCCATTATATGAACTTCTTACCATCTTAAGTGTGAAATTTTGACATGGAAATATTTTATAAAGTGATATTTGAAATGGTTATGTTCATGGCATGATTACCAATTATTTTTGGTAATAGTTATATTTTGATGAATATACTTGTTATTGAAAGCATATTTTTGGCTATCATTGTGAAAAGAAAAGAAATGAGCACGGTCACATGGCAATCTGTGTGGTGCACCAGTAGGGGACGCCCTACCAACGGTTATGATCATGATAATGAGAAAAGAAAGAGAAAGTGGGCCATGTCGGACGGAGCGAGAAAAGCCCGTACCGGAAAGTAGAGGATACTCACCCTGACCGAGGTAGCTTGAAATGAGAATAAGTTGATGGCCATCATATGATATTTTGAAAATAGTTAATCTTGTCATACATATCATTACAGTATGATTGTTATGTGCATAGATATAATGCATTCATGTGACCAAAGATATTTTCTGTAGTTTATACAGCTGAACATGACGTGATGAGATTTACTGATGATAATTTATTGTTGAACTTACTGGGATTTAATTCTCACTATATTTCCATATCATGTTCGGAAAATTATTTATAAAGCTTTTGTTTCTAAGGCTCTGGCTTTTAGTGCACATTGGATCGAGTTACTTTATGTTGAGCAGATTTCAGAATCAAATAAGATGTTTGTGGTTGAGTTGGCTCAGATCTCGGTGAAGGTGCAACCACCCGCACCTGTATTTCCGGAATTGGTCAACCAAAATAAACAAGATGTAAATATCTATGTGTTTGATATGTTATACGTCTGTTTTGATTAATGACATGTATTGGAACTCAATATTGTATAATAATAAAGGAAAAAAAAAAGGTTGTTACAAGTGGCGACAAGCAATAGTTGATAAAATGACTACATTATAGTCATGTAGCACTGGTAATTGACACATCTTCCTCTGGGCAAGTCTACTGTTGGTTGTCGTTGAGTTTATACAATCAAAGTTGGATCTAATGATACTATTGATCATCTTAAGATTTGTTTAGTTGCCAAAAGTTATACACAGATTTTTGGCTTAGATTATGGTGATACTTTCTCTCTAGTTGCAAAAATAGCTTTCGTCCACCTTATGTTGTCAGCTTCTCGATCAACTGGATATTAAGAATACCTTCCTTTATAGTAATCTTGAGGAAGAAGTGTATATGGAGCAACCATCTAGTTTTGCTGCTCAAGAGGAGTTTAGACTAGTATGTCGACTACGACGTTCTATCTACGGTTTGAAGCAATATCCCCAAGCTTAGTTAGTACTGATATTGTAATCTCTCAAAAAAAATATGTCTTAAATCTTCTTTAAAAAATAGATATGTTGGACTATAAATCAATTAAAAGTCCGATGGATTCAAATGCTAAACTTGTACCTAAATAGGGGAAGCCTTTATCTGGTTCTAGTAGATACATGAGACTTGGGAAAAAATTGAACTATCTCATGATCACTCGACCTGATATCTCTTTTGCAATAAGTGTTGTAAGTCAATTTTTACAATCTCCACGCACAAGTCATTGGGATGCTTTGATGCGCATTCTAAGATATATCAAGGGTGCTCCTAGAAAAGAACTATTGTATAAGAATCATCAACATGCTCGGATAACTGAATATGCATATGTAGATTAGGCAGAATCCCTTTCAGATCGACAATCTACTGCAGGCTATTGTTTCTTTGTTGGAGGAAACCTGATATCTTGGAAAAGTAAGAAACAAGAAGTGATAGCTCGATCTAATGCAGAGGCTGAATATTGGGTAATGGCCCTAACTACGTGTGAGCTAGTATGGATTAGACAATAATTTCAAGAATTGCAATTCAAAGAACTTGACAAAATGGAACTTATTTGTGACAATTAAGCTTCTTTATACATTGTCTCTAATCCCGTGTTTCGTGAACCGGCCAAGTATATAAAAGTTAATTTCCACTTTATTAGAGAAAATATTTTATTAGAAATCCTTACCACAAAATTTATCAATTCTAATAATCAATTAGCTGACATTTTCACCAACCTTAATAAGTCCACAAATAAATTATATTTGTAACAAGTTAAGTGCATATGACATATATGTTCCAACTTGAGAAGGAGTATTAGAATTAATGTAAATAAATTATGTGTGATTAGAGAGTATCAATTATATCCATTGATTTAAAGGATTAAAATTGTAACATCCCGTAATTTTTTAGATATTTTCCTTAGAAATTCTTCACCTTACATATATGCATAGAAATGTTCTAATATTAATGGAATAGGTAAAGAAAGAAAACCTAAGAGGAAATATTAGAAATAAACATGTTAAAGAAAGGTGAAATTCTTAGGTAAAGAAAGATAAATTTTTGTGAAGTAAGTAAAGGTCTTAAAATTTCAAGAAGATCGGATTAGGGTAATTTTTTCTTAATTTAAGAGCAAAAGTTACTAAGTTTAGTATCTCCACCCGTAATTGGGCTTTAACCTATAGACACTTCATATAGAGTTTTTCTACTTCACATGAATTTTTAGCAAGCCAATAGGATAGCCCAAGGAAGAAATAAAACATAGACTTGGACTAGGATATAGAAATTGGACCGGTAGCCCAAAAATAATGAAAATGTGACCAAGCCCATTATGAAAGGTAGAATTTTAACCAAAGTAAGGAAAATGGGCAAGAATGAGCCCAAACCCAAGAGGAAAAATAAAAATAAAAATAAAATTAAAGTGATGAAATATTGGTGTAATCAAGATTAAGTGACATGGCATTAAGACAAAAAATTTAGCAAGTGGTGTGATTCTACATCCATCATTTTGGCAAGTGGCATAATAATACAAGGCTTTAGGACAAAAACATCTATATCCTACATTCATAACTTTAACAAGTGGGTAATAATACATAGCATTATGACAAAACATCATTATCCTACACAAATAATTTTAGTTAAGTAAGGAAAATTCAAGGGTTAGAAATTTGCCACTTAAAAAGGCAAATCTATCATACTTGATTAAGACAAAAGAAAAAGGAAATGAATCCCTAAATTAAAGGGATCTTGCCCCATATCTTAAGAACACATCATCATAATTTTCAAAATACAAATCTCCTTTTTCTATGCATATCTTGACTAAGGAAGAGGAAGACAAGAACATAAGTTGTTTGTTTTCCAAAAATTCAACAAAGTGTATCCTAATTGTGATAAGGTAGACCCATGATCATGAAAGGTGAATTATTTGGTGGTCTATATAAGAAAACCCAACCTTACAACATTAGAATTTCGTCCAAGTGAGGGAGAGCAAAAATAGAAGCAAGGTAGTGTGAGGAAAGGAGAGGAAGAAAGGAAGAAAGATGAAGGAGAAGTCTAGGAGACTAAGTGCTCCAGGTAAGTTTAACAATATTTCTTTTTGAAGAAAACCTTTGAAACTCATAATATTTATATGAGATTTTGATCTTAGAACTTTGATGATTGGTCATGGATGTTGCTATATCATGTTGCATATTGATCTTGCATGTGATGTATGTTTGAATACTTAGGTTGGTGTAGATAGTTCTGCATGGGTATGGCTATGGTTAACAGAATTTTAAGCTTCGGTATTTTAATTTCGGGGAACAATCTATAAGGAACTAAAATAAATGGTTAACATAAGAATTAAAGATATATGTGTCACGGATTTTTACCCACTGGAATCATTCCATTTGGAGTCCATATGAGGTAGCTATGGTCTGATTAGTAGTCAAAGGTTAGAAAATGAATCATCAGGGAAGAATATGTTAGGATAGCTTCGGTAATTTAATTTCTGGGAATTATTGGTAGGGAATTAAAATAAATGGTTAACATAAAGATATATATGTCACGGATTTTCACCCACTGGAATCATTCCATTTGCAGTCCATATGAGATAGCTATGGTCTGATTAGTAGTCAAAGGTCAGAAAATGAATCATCAGGGAAGAATATGTTAGGATAGCTTCGGTAATTTAATTTCTGGGAATTATTGGTAGGGAATTAAAATAAATGGTTAACATAAGAATTAAATATATGTGTGTCATGGACTTTTAGCCACTGGAATCATTCAATTTGGAGTCCACATGTGGTAGATATGGTCCGATTAGTAAGCCAAGGTCAGAAAATGGTTCATCAGGGAAGATTATGTTAGGACAGCTTTTGTATTTTAATTTCTGGGAATTATCTATATGGAATTAAAATAAATGGTTAACATGAAAGTTATATATCTATGTCTCATGGAAATATACCCACTGGAATTATGCAATTTAAAGTTCATATGAGGTAGATATGATCCGATTAGTAAGCAGAGGTCAGAAAATGTTTATTCAGGGAAGAGTATGTTATTAATGCTTTAGTTTTTGAATTTCTGGGAATATTCTGTAGGGAATTAAAATAGTGCGCCAACATAACAATTATAGATATATGGCTCATGAATTTTTACCAACTGCAATAACGCAATTTGGAGTTCCAATTTGGGAGATATGGTCTAATTAGTCAGTAAAGGTCTGAACCTATCCGAGAGGAACTATCCTGTACTTTGAGGGAGTAATATCACCTTCGTTTCTTAATTTTTTGCTACAATGTTCAACATAATAGTTTTAGATAATTGTTTTATCTTGAAATGGACACCAAGATCACCTACATTAGAGTTAAATTGAGGGAGTTATGCTCTGATTAGTAAGAGAAGGTTAGATAGGATAAAAACCTGCATCAAGAAAATAAAGAAATAAAATTAGTATTTAAAAAAGAAGATGAATCTTAATAAATGACTAGTATAGCCATAGCCATTGCCATTGTATGAACTTCTTACCATCTTAAGTATGAAATTTTGACATGGAAATATTTTATAAAGTGATATTTGAAATGGTTATGTTCATGGCATGATTACCAATGATTTATGGTAATAGTTATATTTTGATGAACATACTTGTTATTGAAAGCATATTTTTGGCTATCATTATGAAAAGAAAAGAAATAAGCACGGTCACATGGTAATCCGTGTGGTGCACCAGTAGGGGACGTCCTACCAACGGTTATGATCATGATAATGAGAAAAGAAAGAGAAAGTGTGCCATGTCGGACGAAGCGAAAAAAGCCCGTACCGGAGAGTAGAGGATACTCACCCTGACTGGGGTAGCTTGAAATGAGAATATGTTGATGGCCATCATATGATATTTTGAAAATAGTTAATCATATCATACATATCATTACAGTATGATTCTTATGTGCATAGATATAATGCATTCATGTGACCAAAGATATTTTCTGTAGTTTATACAGCTGAACATGACGTGATGAGATTTACTGATGATAATTTATTGTTGAACTTACTGGGATTTAATTCTCACTATATTTCCATATCATGTTCAGAAAATTATTTATGCAGCTTTTGTTTCTAAGGCTCTGGCTTTTAGTGCACATTGGATCGAGTTACTTTATGTTGGGCAGATTTTAGAATCAAATAAGATGTTTGTGGTCGAGTTGGCTCAGATCCCGGTGAACGTGCAACCACCCGCACCTGTATCTCCGGAATTGGTCAACCAAAATAAATAAGATGTAAATATCTATGTGTTTGATATTTTATACGTCTGTTTTGATTAATGACATGTATGTGAACTCAATATTATATAATAATAAAGGAAAAAAAAAGAGGTTGTTACATAATTGGTATCAGAGCAGGTCGTTCCTAGATGGCTAGTGGGTGGATGGTTATCTAAATCGATCTTATAGTGTCTTGAGTATGTTGTGGTTGTGCTGTGTAGCGGATCAGTGACTCATATAGGTAAGAAATTACTAGTGTTTCTTATCTATATGCCGAGGTGGTGTTATGACTGCTGTTAAATATTGTTTTGAAACTAACTATTGGGCTTGATCACCTCAATAGCAGCATAAATTTATTTTTCCCACAGTAGGAAATGGCACCACCAAGGCGGAATCCGGCAAACAATGCGGAGGAAATCTTGCAGAACCTTGCCACATCAATTCGAGAATTTGGTATTGATTTACTCCTTAGAACCCAACTAGTATCTATATCCCTATATAGAATGATATCGATTGAATTTAAAAAAAAATTGTGATTTGTGAAAAGTGCATGTCTAAGGAAAGCTCTGGCAAGGAAATACTTGGTACTTAAGCGTGTCCATTAGTGACCCACCTCTCTTTCCTGGGAACTTTTCTGGTGCGCTGTTTACAGACTACAATTACTATCCAGTTACCGAGATATTAGTGTGGAATTTTAACATGGAATTTACCCTAGTACTCATATAAAATTTCCAAGAAGTTTTGAAAGTGCTGGTTTTATTTGAAAAATCTTAGTATGCTCCGTGGTTGCAGTATTTCCACATCAGAAAAGAATTATTCTAGTTATTGGAAAAAAAAAAATTTACAAGACTTATTAGACAAGGGATTTAAATGCCCTAGTACTTTTATTTGGAGTGCTCTAGTTCTATTTGTGAAAAAGAAAGATGGATCACTATGACTATGCATAGATTGTAGACAGTTGAATAAGGTAACAATGTAGAATAGAAACCCATTAGCTCGTATAGATTACCTGTTTGACCAGTTATAAGGTGTTCAATATTTTTCCACAAATAGATTTGGGATATGAGTAACATTAATTAAGGATAAGAGAAGAGGATGTAGGACTTATTATGGGCATTATGAGTTCGTGGTGATGCATTTAAATTGACAAATATTTTAGCTACATTCATAGATTTAATGAATAGTAATTAGGTCATCCCTGTATCAATTTTTTATTATTAATGATAACTAGAATATTTCAAAAGTTCAGAGGATCATAAGAAACATTTAAGGATAGTTTTACCAACTCTAAAGGAGTATGGTCGGTAAATATGGTATCCAAGTAGACTCTAAGAAAGTAAAAGTAGTACAATAATGGCTACGTTTTACTACATTTAAAGATTAAGATCCAAATCCAATTTACGCTTCTTGCGGTTATCTGTCGACCATTCTATTTGAGTCATAGTTGGATCAGGTACATAAACATAGGCTTGTAAAGCATCAATCAACTCTTCAGCATTTGAAGCTGAGATGAGAATTTGTCGTGCTGAGTGTGGGATAAACCTCTGTTCCACAGCTTGATCTAGAAAAGATAACAGACCATCAAAGAAGTGATTAACATTTAACAAACCTACCGGTTTGTGATGCATATTCAGTTGTGCCCAAGAGACTATTTGGAAAATCTACTCTAAAGTACCAAAACCACCTGGTAAGGCAATGAAGGCGTCAGCATTGCTCATCATTCTAGCCATGCGTTCATGCATGGAAGCTACCCTATATTCTTCCCCAATTGTCTTCCCTATGTTGCTAGATGTAGCTAGAGCTGTAGGAATAATACCTAGAACTTGGCATCCCCCTACATGTACAGCTGTAGCCACACACCCCATTAACCCACAGTTACCTCCACCATACACTAAATGAATTTTTCTCTTAGCCAGCACCATACCCAGATTTTGTGCTGCTTTAACATACTCCTCATCTTTTCCAGGACTGGAACCACAAAAGACACAGATATTTCAGAACTGACGGAATGCGGTTCCCTCCATAATTTCTATCACCTTAACTTTGAGAATAGACAAAGATACTAATGTAAGTATTTATAGAACTCAGAGAAGGGCATATTTATAATAGCTATGCAAATAGGCCAGGTATTATTAGAACAACTATGTGAGTGATTGGTGGATATCAGTTAAATTAAAGATAAATAAATAAAAAATTCAAAAATGACGGCAAGCATGTATATGTACAGTAGTATGACTGTGACCCATATTAAGCACATAAAGAGTATAAGATAAGATATCACCAGAAATCTGTCTTTATCTTGTTGTCTTTGATGAAGCATTGATGTTTTGATTCTTGTAGAAAAGTTGTAGGTGATAGCCGTCATTGAAAAAAAAATGCAATGAAATGATTTATTTTGTATTCTCAATGTTTTTGCCAGTCGACTATCAGTATTATTAAATCGACTAGCTATTTTGAGAAATTTTAATTTGGACTGGTTCTTTTTACAGTTGATTGATTACATCTATTTTGAAGCAATCAACTGCATCCTACCAGTTAACTACATATTCTTTGATTTTCACAGACTTTTATAAGCTCAGAAATGTTTCTTTTCCATGTGATATCTTTCCACCGAATACCAATAGATTTAAAGTAGATTCTGACACATATATTCAAAATTTGCGGCCACTGATTTTTGCTGAAATCACAGATAGATTTTGTTTACAGATTTTCAAGAATTTAGGCCACCGATTTTAATATTTTTCAATGCTTTGTCAAAATTTTTGACTTTCGCTTTTGGCACCATTCTCTATTATGCTTTTCGTCTGTTTCACTCATTAACGGTTGGCATTAAATGCAAGGTTATTTTCCCTCATTGCAATGAAAGATAATTTCTTTTCTTTAAAACTCGGTTATTATGGTGTCTAAGTTGTTAGTAGGTTAAAGTAATGAAAAGTTTAAAAAGAATGGACGGATGATGGTCTTATGGTGTTTTGACGAATGTAATTAAGAGAATTAGTGGTGTTGAAGTTCTCGAGAAATAAAATATAGGAAGTAGGATCTAAGTTAGTCTTTGAACTCTTAATTTGGAAATATAGAGAATATTCTGAGAACCATGTCCGAAAAAAATGTAGGTTATCAAGATATTTGTTTTAAAGGATTATATCATGCTAAATTGAGTCTAGTATATAGGATGTGAATTATGTTGGAATTGAGAATTCATGTATGAGTAATTGTTAGGAAAAAAAACACAAATCTTCTTGAAATGATTGGGTGAATTAAATGGGATTGGCATAAGCTAGAATGAGGTGCTTTTGGATATGATAGAAGAAATAATTGAAATTTTTGACAATGAGTTTAATGGTGTTAATAAGCTTGTATAGAATTACTGTGATGATGTAAGTTGGAATTATTAGACATGTGTCAATGGTACATAAACGTTATTAAAGGTTTGAAGGATTTATTGCTACGTATGTTTAACATATTGATTAAAGGATTTGAGGATAAAAATAGATGATAGATTAAGATGATGATATTCAGGGGATGATGTTGATATATGAAAAAAAAATTGACTTGATAGAAGTTTGGAATAAGAAAAGATAGTTACACAATATGAAGGTGTATATGTTCCTTTATATGTGTGTTTTCTAATATTGACCCATAGATATATCCATGCGGGCTAGAGGATATCAATTGAAGAACTTATGAGTGAAAGAAATCCTTACGGTTAAGTTATATGATAAAAATCACTCAAGTGAATAGACATATTAAAAAGTAAAGATGTCATACAGAAAAGATATCTCTAATTATTTAGGTAATAAGCTTGGTAACTCTGAATAATGCCTTAATTTCATTCCCTACATGTGGTAGAATGGATTGAAATTCGGGGACCGAATTTCTTAAGGGGGGAAGAATGTAACATCCCGTAATTTTTTAGATATTTTCCTTAGAAATTCTTCACCTTACATATATGCATAGAACTGTTCTAATATTAATGGAATAGGTAAAGAAAGAAAACCTAAGAGGAAATATTAGAAATAAACATGTTAAAGAAAGGTGAAATTCTTAGGTAAAGAAAGATAAATTTTTGTGAAGTAAGTAAAGGTCTTAAAATTTCAAGAAGATCGGATTAGGGTAATTTTTTCTTAATTTAAGAGTAAAAGTTACTAAGTTTAGTATCTCCACCCGTAATTGGGCTTTAACCTATAGACATTTCATATAGAGTTTTTCTACTTCACATGAATTTTTAGCAAGCCAATAGGATAGCCCAAGGAAGAAATAAAACATAGACTTGGACTAGGATATAGAAATTGGACCGGTAGCCCAAAAATAATGAAAATGTGACCAAGCCCATTATGAAAGGTAGAATTTTAACCAAAGTAAGGAAAATGGGCAAGAATGAGCCCAAACCCAAGAGGAAAAATAAAAATAAAAATAAAATTAAAGTGATGAAATATTGGTGTAATCAAGATTAAGTGACATGGCATTAAGACAAAAAATTTAGCAAGTGGTGTGATTCTACATCCATCATTTTGGCAAGTGGCATAATAATACAAGGCTTTAGGACAAAAACATCTATATCCTACATTCATAACTTTAACAAGTGAGTAATAATACATAGCATTATGACAAAACATCATTATCCTACACAAATAATTTTAGTTAAGTAAGGAAAATTCAAGGGCTAGAAATTTGTCACTTAAAAAGGCAAATCTATCATACTTGATTAAGACAAAAGAAAAAGGAAATGAATCCCTAAATTAAAGGGATCTTGCCCCATATCTTAAGAACATATCATCATAATTTTCAAAATACAAATCTCTTTTTTCTATGCATATCTTGACTAAGGAAGAGGAAGACAAGAACATAAGTTGTTTGTTTTCCAAAAATTCAACAAAGTGTATCCTAATTGTGATAAGGTAGACCCATGATCATGAAAGGTGAATTATTTGGTGGTCTATATAAGAAAAACCACCCTTACAACATTAGAATTTCGTCCAAGTGAGGGAGAGCAAAAATAGAAGCAAGGTAGTGTGAGGAAAGGAGAGGAAGAAAGGAAGAAAGAGGAAGGAGAAGTCTAGGGGACTAAGTGCTCCAGGTAAGTTTAACAATATTTCTTTTTGAAGAAAACCTTTGAAACTCATAATATTTATATGAGATTTTGATCTTAAAACTTTGATGATTGGTCATGGATGTTCCTATATCATGTTACATATTGATCTTGCATGTGATGTATGTTTGAATACTTAGGTTGGTGTAGATAGTTCTGCATGGGTATGGCTATGGTTGACAGAATTTTAAGTTTCGGTATTTTAATTTCTGGGAACAATCTATAAGGAATTAAAATAAATAGTTAACATAAGAATTAAAGATATATATGTCACGGATTTTCACCCACTGGAATCATTCCATTTGCAGTCCATATGAGATAGCTATGGTCTGATTAGTAGTCAAAGGTCAGAAAATGAATCATCAGGGAAGAATATGTTAGGATAGCTTCGGTAATTTAATTTCTGGGAATTATTGGTAGGGAATTAAAATAAATGGTTAACATAAGAATTAAATATATGTGTGTCATGGACTTTTAGCCACTGGAATCATTCAATTTGGAGTCCACATGTGGTAGATATGGTCCGATTAGTAAGCCAAGGTCAGAAAATGGTTCATCAGGGAAGATTATGTTAGGACAGCTTTTGTATTTTAATTTCTGGGAATTATCTGTATGGAATTAAAATAAATGGTTAACATGAAAGTTATATATCTATGTCTCATGGAAATATACCCACTGGAATTAGGCAATTTAAAGTTCATATGAGGTAGATATGATCCGATTAGTAAGCAGAGGTCAGAAAATGTTTATTCAAGGAAGAGTATGTTATTAATGCTTTAGTTTTTGAATTTCTGGGAATATTCTGTAGGGAATTAAAATAGTGCGTCAACATATAGCAATTATAGATATATGGCTCATGAATTTTTACCAACTGCAATAACGCAATTTGGAGTTCCAATTTGGGAGATATGGTCTAATTAGTCAGTAAAGGTCTGAACCTATCCGAGAGGAACTATCATGTACTTTGAGGGAGTAATATCACCTTCGTTTCTTAATTTTTTGCTACAATGTTCAACATAATAGTTTTAGATAATTGTTTTATCTTGAAATGGACACCAAGATCACCTACATCAGAGTTAAATTGAGGGAGTTATGCTCTGATTAGTAAGAGAAGGTTAGATAGGATGAAAACCTGCATCAAGAAAATAAAGAAATAAAATTAGTATTTAAAAAAGAAGATGAATCTTAATAAATGACTAGTATAGCCATAGCCATTGCCATTGTATGAACTTCTTACCATCTTAAGTATGAAATTTTGACATGGAAATATTTTATAAAGTGATATTTGAAATGGTTATATTCATGGCATGATTACCAATGATTTATGGTAATAGTTATATTTTGATGAACATACTTGTTATTGAAAGCATATTTTTGGCTATCATTATGAAAAGAAAAGAAATAAGCATGGTCATATGGTAATCCGTGTGGTGCACCAGTAGGGGACGTCCTACCAACGGTTATGATCATGATAATGAGAAAAGAAAGAGAAAGTGTGCCATGTCGGACGGAGAGAGAAAAGCCCGTACCGGAGAGTAGAGGATACTCACCCTGACCGGGGTAGCTTGAAATGAGAATAAGTTGATGGCCATCATATGATATTTTGAAAATAGTTAATCATATCATACATATCATTACAGTATGATTCTTATGTGCATAGATATAATGCATTCATGTGACCAAAGATATTTTCTGTAGTTTATACAGCTGAACATGACGTGATGAGATTTACTGATGATAATTTATTGTTGAACTTACTGGGATTTAATTCTCACTATATTTCCATATCATGTTCAGAAAATTATTTATGCAGCTTTTGTTTCTAAGGCTCTGGCTTTTAGTGCACATTGGATCGAGTTACTTTATGTTGGGCAGATTTTAGAATCAAATAAGATGTTTGTGGTCGAGTTGGCTTAGATCCCAGTGAACGTGCAACCACCCGCACCTGTATCTCCGGAATTGGTCAACCAAAATAAATAAGATGTAAATATCTATGTGTTTGATATGTTGTACGTCTGTTTTGATTAATGACATGTATGTGAACTCAATATTATATAATAATAAAGGAAAAAAAAAAGAGGTTGTTACAAAAATAACCGTCTTATCCCTTGAATTAGAGGATTGTAATATCTCTTAATTTAAGATATCCTAATTATATTATGTAATTATCTGTAATTTTCCTATAAATATTAGAATTAATGTAGGCCTTTTTTACGAACTATATTCTACATTTATAATTTTTTTTCTATTTTTCAAATTTAACAATAATAAAACTATTTATAGGCTTTCACTTAATAGTTTAAATTTTGAGTTAAAATAGTTCTTCATATGATATCAATGCCTATATAATCAAGTGGTTAAGAGTTCAATTTTCAACAAACCCCATTCTCTTCATTAAAAGTTATCTTTTATTACAAAGTATGATGAGCCTATGCTTTATCACACTTTAAACCCAAAAGACTTTCATGTGAAGAAACGTGCTAGAAATTTTAATAAAAACTATTTTTGGACTTTTAATTTAAACTTCTAAGTTGAAATGATTCATTACATGTATTTATAATGAGTGTATATATATATATATGTCATTATCATATGTTAACTTTATTAACTTATTTAAAGTTTTATTGTTTCATTTAAGACAAGCTGTAGATATTGGATGGATCACCACTTCACCCATAGGGTATGGCACACAAGAAAAAAGAAAGAACGAGGCTTTTGCACCTAAATATACCCTACTGCACTTTATTATCACAAAATATACCACCTTGGAGTTTATTTCTCTATATGGCATACCATATGCCACTTGGCATGTAGTGGATTTTCTTTTATTTTAAAATAATTGATATGAACTTTAGTATACTAGTAAGATAAGAACTAAAAATAAAATAGGTATAATAGTCAATATGGAGTGGACGAATATAGTAGCCGTAAAAAGATCAAAAGATAGGATCATAACATTAAAATTTGTAGTGGAGCAGGACACTTTTAATGTGACTAGTGTATATACACTACAAATTGAATTAGAAGAGTATCACAAAATAAATTTTTGAGAGAATTTAGAAGGTTTAGTGCAGAAAATATCCTAGAAAAAAAAAATTCTTAAGAGGGAATCTAAATGGGTATGTAGGGAGTGAATCTAAAGATTACGAGAGTATACATTGAATCTAAAAAATTTTGCATAGATTACAAAGTCATACTTAGAGCGAGTTTGGCTACCCAACATAGAGTTTTAGTTATTGACGTACAATTTAAGAGAAGAGTTAAACGAAAGAGTAAGAAATTTTTTTTGAGAATTAGGTAGTGGCTTTTGAAGAATGAATAACAAATGAACTTTTAAAGAAGGGTGGAGGAAGAGGGATTTTGGAATATATCAGGAAAATGCTAATGATATGTGAGACAAAGTGGCTAAAGGGATTAGGAAAATAGCAAGAGAGACAGTTCAAGAATCAAGAGATGTTAGATTAAAGAGTAAAGAATCTTGGTAGTAAAATATGACTAAGGTTAAAAAATATTGTAAAACATGGCACTTATATAAAGATAAAGATAATGAAAATTGAAAAAAATATAAAATTGTTAAGAAAAATGCTAAGAAGACGGTAAGTAAAGCGAGATCTAGAGTTTTTGAAAAACTATATCAATTCTTAGGAACTAAAGACAGAGAAAGACAAATTTTCATACTTATAAGATGGGGAAAAAAAAACAAGAGACCTAAATAAAGTTAAATGTATTAAAGATAAAAAATGTAAGGTCGGAAACAAGATATATCCAAACATTATAGAAGAGTTACTTTCAATGACTTTTGAACAGAGGACATGGGTTGGCATGTTACTATAATAGATTAAATATTGCACAGGAAAACCGAAATTATACATTTTATCGTAGAATTCAAGAGTTTGAAGTAGAGAAAGATTTGAAAAAAAATAGATAATGGCAAAGCAGTAGGACTTGATAATTTTCCTATAGAGGCGTGGAAAGGTCTAAGCAGGAAAAATATAAGTTGGCTCGCTAAGTTGTTTAATATAATAATGAGATATAAGCAAATGCCAAATGAATGGAGGAGAAGTACTTTAATCTCTATCTATAAAAATAAATGGGACATACAAAATTGTGCCAACTATAGGGGGATTAAACTCATGTGCCATACTATGAAGTTATAGTCGAAGGTCATTGAGCAGAGATTAAGACAAAAGACTCAAGTCATAGAGAATCAATTTAATTTCATGCTAGAAATGCCAACCATGGAAGCAATTTACTTACTACAGAGATTGATTGAGAGATATCAAAAGAAACAAAAAGATTTACATGTGATTTTCATCGATTTGGAAAAAACATATGATAGAGTATTGAGACATGTTTTATGAAAGGTTTTAGAGAAGAAAAAAATACGTATTATTTATATTCGATATATACGATAAGATCACGACTTGCGTAGAAACACAAAACGAAGATACAAAAAATGTTCTCACAACTATAAAATTACATCAATGGTCATTTCTAAATCCATATCTTTTTAACTTGATTTTAGACGAAGTTATTGAACATATCCAAGATTTAGAGTCTCGATGTATATTTTTACATATGAAATAGTCTTAATAGATGAATCGAAAGAGAAAATAAATATAAAGTTAGAGTCATAGAGACAAGTTTTGGAAACACATGACTTTTGTATAAATAAAAATAAAACAGAATATATAAAATGTAAGTTTTGTAAAAGACGAAAAAATATAAATTTAAAAGTAAAACTTAGAAACCATATATTAAATTAAGTCACAAGCTTTAAATATCTTGAGTCTATTATATAAAATGATGGTGAAGTAAAAGAGGACGTAAGTCATAGGATTCAAGCTGGCTGTGATGCGTTTCCTTAAACCAATAAACGGAGTGTTTGACGGAAGCAATGATCGTCTTGAAAATTTAATGAATGTTTTAATTGCTACGAGTTGCCTCGGTAAGTTTGATTCAATTTTTTACTCAAGAACCAAGGGAAGCTCTTACTTTAAGAAAAAACTCAATTATCATTCATCATAATCTCTAAATTACATGAATATAAAGAACCATTATATAGTCAAACAATCCTAAAACTAGTAGGAAACCTTTAAAACTCATAATTAGACTTTCAATAGAATATGGACCAAACAACACTAATTAGTTGGCCTAACAAAACTAACAAAAATAAACTCATAATTAAATTAATATTTAGCCAGCATAAAGAATGAGTCCAAATACTAATAATATCCAAAAGAAAGCATATAACATAAAGTCCATAATACATATTTAGTTCATGCATATTTGGGTTAGTTGTTTTCAAGATTCAACAAACTCTATTTTGCCTACGAACTACCCTCTTTAATGCTATTCTCAAGGCTGCAAAGTGTAACCCACTTGATGTCTTTACTTGACCCAACAACTTTTTCTTTAACTTGCACATCTAAGATCAAGTCCAATAAAACTTCTTTGGCCTACTTTGCTTTACTCTTAATCATTGGACCACCTATCTCTTGCAAAGGATCTTGGGAACAATTTAGAATAGGTTTAACAGCATCTTGATTTCCATCATTCCCTCCCTCCTCGAAAGAGTCAGCAATATTGAATATAACACTAATATTGCCATACTCACTAAGTAAATCAATCTTATAGGCATTGTAATTGATTCGCTCCAAGACTTGAAAATGTTTATCTCTCCTAGGATGACTTTCTATGAGCCGGAAACCTCTCGTTGCGCATATGTATCTAAACCTAATCACCAGGTTTAAATACAACTCTAGTTCGACTCTTGTTAGCTAGTCGGTTAAGAATCAATGCTCTAGGGCCAAAGTCTATATGGTACTCGATGCTTCTCAAATGTGGTAATCTATGTAGAATCTCCTCAAGAAAAATATCAATGAATTCATGTATCAAAAACTCAACCATACTAGGCAAAAAAAGGTGAGGAGTGTTAGTAAAATAAATATCATTGTACATAAGCACAAAAAAGTTTAACTTACATACCAAAGCACTCTTCACCTCACTTTTTAGTGCAAAAGTATTAACTCTTTTATTTTTCTCTTTCTCTGACTCACAACTCTTTTTTTTTTGCTCACATATCTCAACCTCTCTCTCTTTTCTCTCACTCTCAATTTTGGCCTTACTCTTTTTCTTCTCTTTTTTCTTTTATTTCTCTCAACTTACACTCTTTTGTAATCCTTACTTGATCAACAAAGGCCTCAGCTGGCTTTAGGGGTGTTAGAATAAAGATTCGATTATGCATGGTCAATGTATATTGATTCTTGTAGCCATCATAATTGACCCTTCTATCAAATTGTCATGGACATCCCAACAGTAAGTGTCCAACATGCATTGGGACTATATCACAAAACACATCATCTTTGTAGTTACCAACAGAGAAAAATACTCAAACCTGATTTGTCACCGATATATCTCCCCTATCATTCAACCATCTTAACGTATATGATTTAAGATGTTTCAATGTAGGTAGACTTAATTTATCAACTATTAATGTACTAGCTACATTAGTGTCACTCCCACTATTAATAATTAAGCTACATACCTTATTATTCACATAACACCTAGTCTAGTGTGCTCACGTTGTTCATCATTAACATCATCATTAAGTTGCATATTAAGAGCACGTCAAGTAACTAATACTTCTCCATGCACTGATTCACCAATCTCCATATCACTGTAATCCTCCAATAGTGGCATCTCATCATCACTAGAATGCTCACTCTCCACACCTCCATCATCAAGAAGAATAATGGCTCTCTTGTTAGGACATTGTGATGCAATATGCCCCAACCCGTGACATCTAAAACATTTTGTAACTCGTGCTCTAAAGGAAGTAGAAGTATCATCCCTAATCTTGGGGTTAGGGGATGTAACTAAACTCCTCATCTTGCCCTCTTCTTTAGCCTAGTAACAACCTCTTGGTTGTCTTGTCAATTCAGCTTCCATGAAGTTTTAAGAATATAGCCAAATTTAGAAGATGCTCTAACCTTGAACTACTTCTCAACTTTAATTGCTTTATGCAGTAAATCCTCTATCTCTACATAACGGCGCATATCTACTACATCTGCAATTTCTTTCCTTAAACCACTTATAAACCTTACCATTGTAGCCTCCATATCCTTTTCAATATTAGCTTTCATTATGGTCATCTTCATCTCATTGTAGTAATCCTCTACACTCATAGATCCTTGATGCAAATTTTATAGTTTTTTGAACAAATCTCTATAGTAATGGCTAAGAGCAAACCGTTTTCTCATCACCACCTTCATTTCTTCCCATGACCGAATGGGTCTCTCACCACTTCTCTGTCTATTAATTGCTAACTGATCCCACCAAATACTAGAACAGTCAGTAAACTCTACAGCAACTAGCTTCACATTTTTCTCTTTAGTATAGGCATAACACTCAAACACATGTTCTACCTTTTTCTCCCACTCTAAGTAAAGTTCAGGGTCACTTTTACCTTGAAATGTAGGAATAATCATTTTAATACTTCCTAAGCCACTATCATGCCTAGGAGCTATCCTCTTTTCCTTTCTTGACCCGAATCCTTCACCATCTAAATCTTCCACTTCTTTCTCATCAAACCAAAACTGTGTGGTAAGTTTAGGCTTGGATGGTGACTCAAGATTATCCAACTTCATATTCAACAACTTAAACTACTCTTGACTGCCTTCATGAAGAGTTTAAGGTCAATTTCAGGTTGATCTCTTTCACTACTCTTGTTTATCTCACAAACCTCACATGTTTGCTTTCAATTTTACTCTCTTTCCCTTAAAACTCTTAAACAAGAATCTGATCAATAAATTTATCAAATAAAACAAGTGAATTAAGAATGATAAGAACAAATTTTCAAACAATGACAACCTTAGGAACTAAATTTAAAAAAATCAAAGATAATAAAATCAATATGTTGTTTTTTCGGCTTCCTTCTTCTTTTTTTGAATGAACTTCTACTCATTTTTTTGAGCAAATTTCTACTCTCTCTTTTTATGATTTTTTTTAGAAGAAGAAACCAAATTGAAATAGAACTAGGAAACTAAAGTGGACAAGGACTAGGACTCTCTCTTCTTCTTTTTGTTGAAGGAACTAGACTATAAGTACTAGAACTAGAACTCTAATCTGACCTAAAGAAAGGTGAAAGAAAAAGAATAACTCTAAAATACAAATTAAAGAAGAAAAGATAGGACACCAACCAAATTTCAAGGAACCAAAACTCTAATACCAAATTATGTGTTTCCTTAAGCAAAGAAACAAAATGTTTGACAGAAGCAAGAATTGTCTTAAAAATTTAATGGATGTTTTAATCGCCAGGAGTTGTCTTGATAAAATCGAATTCAGTTCTTTGACCAAGAATTAAGGGAAGCTCTCACTTTAGAAGAAAACTTAATTATCATTCATTATAATCTCTGAATTATATAAACATAAAGAACCATTATATAGTCAAACAATTTTAAAACTAGTAGAAAACCTTTAAAACTCATAATTGGACTTTCAATAGAAGATGACCCAAACAACACTAGTTATTTGACCTAACTAAACTAACAAAAATAAACCTATAATTAAACTAATATTTAGCCAATATAAAGAATGGGTCCAAATACTAATAATATCTAAAAGAAAGCATATAACATAAAGCCCATAATACATCTTTAGTCCATGTAAATTTAGACTAGTTGTCTTCAAGATCCAACAAGCTCTATTTGGCCTCCGAATTGCCCTCTCCTTGAGGATGCAAAATGTAACTCACTTGATGTCTTGATTTGTCCCAATAACTCATTCTTTAGCCTACACATCCAAGATCAAGCCTAATAAATCTTGTGGCCCGCTTTGTTTTGCTCCTAATCATTGAACCACCTATCCCTTATGAAAGATCTTGGGAACAATTTGGAATAAGTTTAACAGTATCTTAATCTCCATCAGACTGGATAAAATAAAATAAAAAGGTTTCGAGTGTCATTTGTGATAGAAAAATATCGCTCAAAATTAAAGAAAAATTCTACCATTCAGCTATAAGACCTACATTATTGTATTATACTGAATGTTAAGCGGTTAAAAGGCAACATGAAAATAAATTCAATGTCACAAATATAAGAATGTTGGGTTGGATATGTGGACACACTAGAAGTGATATAATTAAAAATAAGTGTATTAGATATAAAGTCGGGGTAGCACCAATCGTGGAGAAAATAGTAAAATTTAGTTTAAGATGGTTTGACTATCTGTAAAGAAGACCCACAAACACCCTACTGAAAAGAGTAGATAAATGAAGAGCAATCTGATAGTTAGAAGTAGAGAAAGACAAAGAAAATAATAAGTAAAACTATTAAAAAAAATTTAACAATTAATAATTTCTCTATTGATCTCATTTATAAAATGCTACTATGACGTCGTTTGATTTATTTAACCAACCCCACATAGTGAAAAAAGACTTAATTATTATTGTCATATGACATCACACAATTAACCAGTATGATTATACCCTGCCGCCTGACATCTCCTTATCCACTTCCCATCCTTAAAATTTCCACCTCTCCCCCATTCTCCCCTCCCCCCCCCCCCCACCCAATTTCAGCTTGCGTATCTCTAATCCTCATCTCCCACCTTCCCAGATTCTCCCTTCTGAGTATCAAGGGAATGTTATTAAGAACATTCAGAATCTAAAAAAGGCAAAGGAAAATCTGAATGTGAATGACTCAATCACAATAAGAGAAAATACTCAAAATTCAATAGAGGCAACATTGACCTAAGTCATGATCTATAGATAGTTTCTTCACTTGTGTTCTTCAATTTTCTATAAAGTATGGACATGCCTATCTTGAGGTGTGTTGGCATTTCAAACACATTTACAACACTTATACTGCTAGACGACATATGTACAAATGTTTTCAAATAAAAATTTTCATTTTTTCAGCTCGAACCACGCATTGGACTCAACTTGAACACATCCCAGACATAATTTAAACACAGCTAAAACCCTCCCAAAAAACGAAAGAACAAAATAAATATAGAATGAAAGACTAAAAAATCACGATGAAATAAATTCTTTCTTAAGGTTTTTTTTTGTGCGTGAATAATAAGAATAACATGTTTAGCATCTTATTTAGTAAATTTTTTTTGAGAAAAATTAGTTTCAACTACTTAGAATATAGGACAAAGTTGTTTTTCTTTGAAAAGAGATCACTATATATAAAGTTCAAAATATATATATATATATATATATATATACACAGTGTAGTGTCGAAATTTATATTTTCTTTTTTAATTTGAAGTGTCAACGTATTTGTGTCAGTGCTTAAGAGTTCGACTCCAATCCCAAGCAGCACACTTAATGGGGCACAAGTGGGCGGGCTATGTGTAATAACCCACCACAATGGACAGTGGGGATATGCAGGCTGAAATGAAGGGAGAATGGTGGAGAGGTGAGAATTTTAGGAGGGTTTTGTATGGAATGGGGACAAGGGGAAGATACCATGTGGCAGGGTATAATCACACAGGCCAATGGACTGATGCCATCTGGCATTTCATATTTTTTGAATTTCAATTTTTCACTGGTCAGGCACCTGAAAAAAAGGCCTGATAATGACCTGACTTGTCAAGCTACCTGATGAATCAGCCTGTCAGTCATATTAAAAAAATTCACAGGGTGCCATGAGGTACACAGTATGCTATATAGGGAAGTAAGCCGAGAGGCGGTATATTTTGGTATAATTAATGCAGTATGGCAGCACAAAGGCCGCAAGAATGACCAGAAATTCTAGTGATTTAATAGCAAAGACAGTAGGCACACAATTCTCTTGATTGATAGATGCATTTACATCATTTCAATCAATAAGAACAAAAATGTTAGCCTTAGGTTCACAATATTGCAAAGCTCCATACAAATAGTAGTCACCTCAAGCATTAATTTGAATACCGACAAAATCGGAGAACTTAAAAACAAAAAAACTTAGTTATAATACTTTGAATTGATGCTAAACTAGATGTTCCTCTTTGCAAAACCAATACTATTTATCAATATTTAGAGTGTTTCCCTCAATATCTTTCTCAATTATTTGTGAATAAAGCAATGGAGAGTTTCCCAATCAATTAGAACTCATAATATGAGAATTCAAATACAAACATAAGAATACAGAATGTTCTTAGTTGGGCACTAGATATGATTATTTTTTTATATGTTCATCAGAAATCCAAAAGGAAATTATGAATATTTACTTCAAAAACAGTAGAAAACGACCATGCATCTTTATATAATAAAAAATGAGCTCTTCAATCAAATAATCTATAAGACCTGCACAACACAACACTAAATATGATAGTAGTCTAAGTCAGCCTACTAGCATACAAGCTATCCCAATAACTTCATATCTTCAAATGGGAAAAGTTTAAACTTCTTTCAACTTCCATAAAAGGTGGTTATTACATATAGGAAATGTATATTTCTTCAAAACTTTCTTAGTTCGTACCTCGTGCCTTTTTCAAAATCTTTTTTCAAAGAAAGAAACAAGGAAAAGAAGATGGCTCTTTCAACTATAACAATCTTGTAAACATGCAATTAATGCAAAATTTACATCCGTATTGGCTAACAGAAATCCCATTACTCATGAGAAGATGTTACCAGCTGAATAAACTCCGCTCACGCAAGTCCATGGATCACATGTATTGGGCCACACTAGAAAGTGATAAATTTCCAATGGTTTCTTGCAGTGACATGACAGTGACAACCCAAGTCCTGATTCCTGAAACCTTAGGAAGAGAACAATAATATTTTCAATCTGCAGGTTTCCAAGAGGCATATTGTAAATACAAATCTAAGTTTTTTACATAAAAAATAAAAAATAAAAGATTTATATAACAATAATAACAAATTAAATATTTTTTTATTAAGTGAAATCAGTTATATAAATCAAACGATGTTAAAATAATTTATTATAAATAAAATAAAATAAAATAAAAGTTTATGCACACGAAAAAAAGTCTACACATGGAGTCACATCAATCAGAAACCAAACATTCAAGTGACTCTTTTTTTCTGCCCCTTTTAGTTACTAACGATTGTAGGTAAATTCTAGAACTATCTGATAGCCCCATTTTATTCTAAGCTATAAAGCAAAGACTTAAAAAGCATGAAATTAGTGGCACGAAAAATACTAACTCTACCATAAAAATCAAGGTTCTTAAACTTGCACATAAGTGCATAACAAAATGTTCTATCTTGTTTTCTTACAGAAAAAGATTGAAAAATTGAAATAGAAGAGGCAGATAGTTTGATAGAGCACATAACCACACAATAAAAATTGCTTAAAGTTATATTACACAGAATTTTGCACATTTCTTAAGAGGCCTACTACGAGAACATGGATAAAATTATAGACCATACAACATAACTGGTATAAAGATCATCTACAGATTCGGTGTAGCAAAAATGATGGAGATCAAGGTGCTGTCAAAGCTACTATAAACCGTTCCCAAGATCCTTTGCAAGGTATAGACGGTCCAATGACTAGGAGCAGGGCAAAGTAGGCCAAAGAAGTTTTATTGGACTTGATTTTAGATGTGCAGTTTAAAGAGGAAGTTATTGGGTCAAGTCAAAACATCAAGTGGGCCACACTTTGCAGCCTTGAAGATGACATTGAAGAGGACAGTTCGGAGGCCCAATAAAGTTTATTGGATCTTGAAGACAATTAGCCCATATCTGCATAAACTAAAGATGTATTATGGGTTTTAGATTAAATGTTTTGTTTTGGATATTATTAGTATTTGGACCCATTCTTTATGCAGCCCAAATAGTAGTTTAATTATGGGTTTGTTTTTTATTAGCTTAGTTGGGCCAGATAACTAATGTTATTTGGGCCATATTTTATTAGAAGTCCAATTAGGAGTTTAAGGCCTTTTGGCTTTCCTACTAGGGTTAGATTTGCTTGTCTATTTAAGAGTTCATTAGGTTCATGTATTAAAACAGATTTTGATGATTAATAAAGATTGATTTTTCTCCTAAAGTGAGAGATTCCCTTAATTCTTGGACAAAGAACTGAATCCGATCTTATCGAGGCAACTCGTGGCGATCAAACATTCGTTGAATTTTCAAGACGATCCTTGCTTTCGCCAAACACTCCGTTTCTTCTTATAGAGGAACGCATCATTTGGTATCAGAGTTTTGGCTCCTTGAGATTTGGTTGGTGTCCTATCTTTTCTTTTCTATTTTCTAGAGTCTTTCTTCTTCTTCTACCTTTCTTTAGGTCAAATTAGAGTTCTAGTTCTAGTTAATGTTCTTCTAGTTCTTTTAGAAAAAAAAAAAAAAAGAATTCTAGTTCTAGTCAATTTTCTTTTCCTACTTATATTCTAATTCCTAATCCTAGTCAATTTAGTTTCTTCCAAAAATTTGAATTTCAAAAAAAAAAAAAGTGAGTCCTATTCCTATTTCAATTTGGTTTCTTGTTCAAAAATTCAAAAAAAAAATTGTCAAAAAAAAAGGGAAATTCGCTCAAAAAAAAAAGAGGTGAGCTGAAAAAAAAAAGGAAGAGAAATTCGTTAAAAAAAACAGCATACTGATATTAGTATCCTGCATATTTTTCAAAATTCAGTTCCTAGGGTTGTCATTGTCTAAAAATTTATTCTTTTTAATTCACTTATTTTCTTAGATAAGTTTGTTGATCAGGTTCTTGTTTAAGAGCTTTAAGGGAAAGAGAGTGAAATTGGGTGTAAAACACGTGAGGTTTGTGAGACAAACATGAGTAGTGAAAGAGATCAACCTGCAATTGACCTTAAACTCTTTATGAAAACAGTTCAAGATCAGTTAAAGTTGCTGAATATGAGGCTGGATAACCTTGATTCACCATCCCAGCCTAAGCTTACCAAACAGTTTGGGTTTGATGAGGGAGAAGGGGGATATTCAGATAGTGAAGCATCCGAGTCCAGAAAGGAAAGGAGGATAGCTCCTAGGCGTGATAGTGGCTTAGGAAACATAAAAATGACTATTCCTACATTTCAAGGTAAGGGTGACCCTGAACTTTACTTAGAGTGGGAGAGGAAGGTAGAACATATGTTTGAGTGTCATGATTATACTGAGGAGAAAAAGGTGAAGCTAGCTGCTATGGAGTTTACTAACTATACTAGTATTTGGTGGGATCAATTAGCAATTAATAGGCGGAGAAGTGGTGAGAGACATATTCGGTCATGGGAAGAGATGAAGGTTGTGATGAGAAAACGGTTTGTTCCTAGCCATTACTAGAGACTTGTTCAGAAAATTACAAAATCTGCATCAAGGATCTATGAGTGTAGAGGATTACTACAATGAGATGGAGATGGCCATGATAAAAGCTAATATTGAAGAGGATAGAGAGGCTACAATGGCAAGGTTTATAGGTGGTTTGAGGAAAGAAATTGCAAATGTAGTAGATATGCACCATTATGTAGAGATGGAGGATTTACTGCATAAAGCAATTAAAGTTGAGAAGCAGTTAAAGGTTAGAACATCTTCTAAATTTGGCTCAATTCCTAAAACTCCATGGAAGCCGAATTGGCAAGATAACCCTAAGGCTGCTACTAGGCCGAAGTAAGAGAGCAAGGGAAGGAATTCAATTACAGCCCCTAATCCCAAGGCTAAGAATGATACTTCTACTTCCTTTAGAGAACGAGATACAAAATTTTTTAGATGTCACGGGTTGGGGCATATTGCATCACAGTGTCCTAACAAGAGAGCCATTGTTCTTCTTGATGATGGAGGCATGGAGAGTGAGCATTCAAGTGATGATGAGATGCCACCATTAGAGGATTGCAGTGACATGGAGATTGGAGAACCAGTGCATGGAGAAGTATTAGTTACTCGACGTGCTCTTAATATGCAACCTAATGATGATGTTGATGATGAACAACGTGAGCACATATTCCAGACCAGGTGCCATGTGAATAACAAGGTATGTAGCTTAATTATTGATAGTGGGAGTTGCACTAATGTAGTTAGTACCTTGATGGTTGATAAATTGGTTCTACCCACATTGAAATATCCTAAGCCATATAGGCTAAGATGGTTGAATGATAGGGGAGATATATGGGTGACCAATCAAGTTTGCATATCTTTTTCTATTGGTAACTACAAAGATGAAGTGCTTTGTGATGTAGTACCAATGCATGCTAGACACTTGTTGTTGGGACGTCCATGGCAATTTGATATAAGGGTTAATTATGATGGCTACAAGAATCAATATACATTAACCATACATAAGAGAACCTTTATTCTAATACCCCTAAAGCCAGCTGAGGCTTTTGCTGATCAAGTGAGAATTACAAAAGAGTGTAAGTTGAGAGAAACACTAGAAAAAGAGAAGAAAGAGAGTAAGGTGAAAATTGAGAGTGAGAGAAAAGAGAGAGAGGTTGAGACATGTGAGCAGAAAAAGAAAGAGAGTTGTAAGCCAAAGAAAGAGAAAAATAAAAGAGTGAGTGCTTTTGCACTAAAAAATGAGGTGAAGAGTGCTTTGGTATGCAAGTCAAACCTCCTTGTGCTCATGTACAAGGATATTTATTTTACTAACACTCCTAACCTATCTTTGCCTAGTATGGTTGTGTCTTTGTTACAGGAATTAACTGATGTTTTTTCTGAGGAGATTCCACATGGACTACCACCTTTGAGAGGCATTGAGCACCAGATAGACTTTGTCCCTGGATCATCTATCCCTAATCGACCTGCCTACCGAGCTAATCTTGAGGAGACGAAGGAAATTCAAAGGCAAGTAGATGACCTAGTTCAGAAAGGATTCGTGAGGGAGAGTCTTAGTCCCTGTTCAGTACCTGCTATTCTTGTGCCTAAAAAGGATGGTACTTGGCGCATGTGCGTAGATTGCAGAACCATCAACAAAATCACTGTAAAGTATAGGCATCTAATTCCTAGATTAGATGACATGCTTGATGAGTTGTATGGTTCTAGTGTTTTTACTAAAATTGATTTAAAGAATGGCTACTATCAAATTCGTATGAAAGAGGGAGATGAGTGGAAAACTGCTTTTAAGACTAAATATGGTTTATATGAGTGGTTAGTAATGTCATTTGGCTTGACTAATGCACCCAGTACCTTTATGAGATTAATGAACCATGTCTTACGTGCTTTCATTGGAAAGTTTGTAGTAGTTTACTTTGATGATATTTTAGTATATAGTCAAAATCTTGATGAACATGTATTGCATTTGCGTGCTGTTTTTGATGTACTTAAGGAGCATAAATTGTATGCTAACATGAAAAAATGCACATTCTGTTCTGATTCAGTAGTGTTCCTTGGTTTTGTTGTTAATTTTCATGGAATTAGTGTGGATGAGGACAAGGTTAAGGCAATCCGAGATTGGCCTACACCTAGGAATGCTAATGAAGTTAGGAGTTTCCATGGTTTAGCAAGTTTCTATAGGCGGTTTGTAAATAATTTCAGTACTATTGCTACACCCCTAAATGAACTTGTTAAAAAGAATGTTGTCTTTAAATGGGACGGTTTGCATGAGAAGTCATTTAACACTTTAAAGAATCTTCTGACTAATGCACCCTTGCTGTCATTACCTAACTTTGATAAAGCTTTTGAAATTGAATGTGATACTTCTGGAGTTGGTATAGGTGCTGTTTTGATGCAGGATTCTAAACCAATTGCATACTTCAGTGAGAAGCTAAATGGGGCAGCATTGAACTATCCTACTTATGATAAGGAGTTATACACATTGGTGAGGACTTTGGAAACTTGGCAACATTATCTATGGCCAAGGGAGTTCATTATCCATTCAGATCATGAGAGCTTGAAATTTTTGAAGTCTCAAGGTAAGTTGCATAAGAGGCATACAAAATTGTTAGAATTGATTGAGACATTTCCTTATGTGATTAAGTATAAAACTGGAAAGAAAAATGTGGTAGCTGATGCATTGTCTAGAAAATATGCATTGTTGACATTCTTACATGCTAAGTTGCTTGGTTTTAAATACATTGAAGACTTGTATGCTAATGATGTTGATTTTGGATCTGCTTGGAATTCTTGTGATAAGCGTGTTATTGATGGTTTCTATAGACATGAAGGCTACTTGTTTAAAAAGAATAAACTTTGTGTGCCTACGTGTTCTATGCGTGCCTTATTAATTAAGGAGAGTCATGGTGGAGGTCTAATGGGGCATTTTGGAGTCACTAAAACTTTAGAAATTCTGTATGAACATTTTTATTGGCCTCGCATGAAACATGATGTCATTTCGTTTTGTGCTAAGTGCGTGGCATGTAAACAAGCTAAGTCTAAGGTTATGCCACATGGCCTTTATACCCCATTACCTGTACCTACACAGCCTTGGCATGATATTTCTATGGATTTTGTGATAGGGTTACCAAGATCTCAAAGTGGTAAGAATAGTGTTTTTGTGGTTGTTGATAGGTTTAGCAAAATGGCTCATTTCATTGCATGTGCTAAAACCAATGATGCAACACACATAGTTAATCTGTTCTTTAAAGAAGTAGTGCGTTTGCATAGGTTACCTAGAACAATAGTAAGTGATAGAGATGTTAAATTCTTAAGTCATTTTTGGCGTACTTTATGGGGAAGATTAGAAACTAAACTTCTATTTTCTACTGTTGCACACCCTCAAACAGATGGGCAAACTAAGGTAGTTAATAGGACACTTACTACACTTTTACGTGCTATTATGTCAAAAAATTTGAAAAATTGGGAAAGAGTTTTACCACATGTTGAGTTTGCTTACAATAGATCTGTGCATTCTACTACTGCTTATAGTCCTTTTGAAATTGTTTATGGCTTTAATCCTCTAACACCTTTGGATATTTTACCTTTATCTACTAATGAGTTTGTTAACTTGGATGGTAAGCAAAAAGCTGAATATGTAAAGGATTTGCATGCTAAAGTTCGAGCTAACATTGAGAGGAAGAATAAGCAATATGCAACGCAAGCCAACAAGAGCCGAACAAAAATTGTATTTGAACCTGGTGATTGGGTTTGGGTACATATGCGCAAAGAGAGGTTCCCGGTTCAGAGAAAGTCTAAGTTACATCCTAGGGGAGATGGACATTTTCAAGTCTTGGAGCGAATCAATGACAATGCCTATAAGATTGATTTACCTAGTGGGTATGGCAATATTAGTGCTACATTCAATGTTGCTGACTTGTCTATAGGTGATAGTTTTGATTCGAGGACGAATCCTTTCGAGGAGGGAGGGAATGATGGAGATCAAGGTGCTGTCAAAGCTACTATAAACCGTTCCCAAAATCCTTTGCAAGGGATAGGCGGTCCAATGACTAGGAGCAAGGCGAAGCGGGCCAAAGAAGCTTTATTGGGTTTGATCTTGGATGTGCAGTCTAAAGAGGAAGTTATTGGGCCAAGTCAAGACATCAAGTGGGCTACACTTTGCAGCCTTGAAGATGACATTGAAAAGGGCAGTTCGGAGGCCCAATAAAGTTTATTGAATCTTGAAGACAATTAGCCCATATCTGCATAGGCTAAAGATGTATTATGAGTTTTAGATTAAATGTTTTGTTTTGGATATTATTAGTATTTTGACTCATTCTTTATGCAGCCCAAATAGTAGTTTAATTATGGGTTTGTTTTTTATTAACTTAGTTGGGCCAGATAACTAATGTTATTTGGGCTATATTTTATTAGAAGTCCAATTAAGAGTTTAAGGCCTTTTGGCTTTCCTAATAGGGTTAGGTTTGCTTGTCTATTTAAGAGTTCATTAGGTTCATGTATTAAAACAGATTTTGATGATTAATAAAGATTGAATTTTCTCCTAAAGTGAGAGATTCCCTTAGTTTTTGGGCAAAGAACTGAATCCGATCTTATCGAGGCAACTCGTGGCGATCAAACATCCGTTGAATTTTCAAGACGATCCTTACTTTCGCCAAACACTCCGTTTCTTCTTATAAAGGAACGCATCAAAAAACATGTTGAGAATAACTTTTAAAAACACAAGAAAAAGAGAAGACATAATTAGCTTCTGGAAACAATCAATTTAGGTAATAGAATCAAAGAGAAAGTTGATATTAAAGAAGGAAAATAGACATTGCATGGAATGACAACCCTGAACCAGCAAATACATAGGGTAAACCTTCCACGTAGGTTAAAAATCAATGAGACATTTCTTAACTAATTATACTCAAGTGGGACTATTAGATATTTACCTTTAAATTATATATTAGTACAACAAAATCCATACTGTCAATGACGACTTCAACCCAAAAGCTTAAGTTGTTAAGCAAAGGCCCATGAATGATTTTACTGATATCTCTAACATATGAAGATGAATAATCGTGACTTAACAATTATCAGCATATGCAATGATTACGAGCATACCCAGAAGTTCAGCTAAAATTCATTGAACAAAGGTATGGGTTACACTAATAAATATCTGTTTTCATCAATGCTAAAAACCTGAATTAGTCAATTAATATCCACTTGATTCTTGCCCATGATTTGAGGGTGAATTGGAAGGTATGGTTGAGGAACATAACCCTCTTTTCTCAGCTCAAGAAGAAGACTCTTCAGAATGAAATAAATCTCAATAGATTGAGGGTGACTTCCATCTGCTGCAGAAAACATATGGGTGGTGCTGTTGACATCAATCCAGCTATATCCAGGTATCTTTTGAACTCCTTTTTCTTTCATTAAACTCCGTATCTTAAGAACACTTCTCCATTCCCCAGCACCAGCATGTATATTTGAGAGCAAGACATAGTATCCTGAATTTTTTGGGTCTAATTCAAGAATATGTCTTGAAGCTAGTCTAGCAAACTCAATATTGCCATGGACCCGACAAGCTCCGAGCAGTGTCCCCCAAACACCTGCATCTGGAGTGAATGGCATGCTCTTTATAGTATCAAATGCCTCCTGCAAACGACCTGCACGGCCATACAAATCGACCATGCATGAATAATGTTCCATTTTAGCAGAGATCCCAAATTCCTCAGTCATGCAACGGAAGTAGTGTATGCCTTCATCAACAAGGCCTGCATGCCCACAAGCAGATATTATTATAAGAAAAGTAACATGGTCTGGATGAATTCCAATTTTTAACATCTCGAGGAATAGCTTAAGGCATTCTCTAGGGCAACCATGGTTCCCATATGCAGTAATGATGCTATTCCATGAAACTTCATTCTTCTTATCCATCAAGTCAAACACACACCGAGCCATAGCTAATTTTCCACATTTAGCATACATGTCTATAAGTGCACTCTCAACAAAAATGTCAGCATTAAACCCAGTTCTAATTATGAAGCCATGTATCTCCTTGCCATGATAAAGTGCTGGTAAATTTGCACAAGAAGAAAGAGCAGCTGATAGGCTCACAGAATCATACTTGGTTCCACTCATTCCCATTTGACGAAAAAGTTCAATGGCCATTTCTGGTTTCCCATTCTGCGAGAAGCTTGCAATCATTGAGTTCCAACATACACCATCTCTTTCAAACATTCTTCTGAAAAATTGAAAAGCAAGGTCCAGTCTTCCACATTTTGCATACATATCAGTGATAGCAGATCCTACATGACACATATTATCCAGTCCTTTTTTAAGACTGTTACCATGCAATTCCTTCCCTAATTTCAGAGCGGCCAAAGAAGCACAAGCTGGCAAAATACTAGCCATGGTCAGGCAATTAGGTGTCATTTTCTCTTGAATTAACCACTTAAAAATGTTTATAGCATCCATATTCAGCCCATTAAGTACATAGCCTGATATCATAGCTGTGAATACCACAACATCAACATCGGTGCTCTGGTGGAAAATCTTCAGTGCCAACTCCAGATCTCCAACCTTGAAGTATATATCAATAAGAGCACTCTTCAGGTAGACATCAAAAAGCAGACTATGACGCACAATATAACCATGAATTTCCTTACCTTGTTTGAGACTCCCTGATTCAATGACAGAAGGAAGGAAACTTGCCAAAGTGATTGAATCTGGCTTGACACCAGCTGAGATCATTGCATTAAACAAAGATGAAGCCTCATATGTAAGTCCATTTTGTACATATCCAGCAATCAACCCATTCCAAGTCACTGTATCAGTCTTTGGCATCATATTAAATAACTTACGTGCATCAAAAAGGTTTCCACATTTTGAATACATGGCAAGTAGTGTGTTGGCTACCTGAGAATCAGATTCAAACCCACTACCAATAACAAGACTGTGAAGCTGAATACCAAAGTAATGTATCCCTTTTGTCGCACAGACAGACAAAATACAAGTAAATGTGACCGAATTGGGTTTATTATCACATTTCCTTATTTCCTGAAAAGTTACTATGGCATTTTTAGAATCTCCATTTTTTACATAACCATTGAGCATGACGTTCCATAAAATGCTGTCTTTCTTAGGCATTTTATCAAATAAGCATCTTGCATCATGAATATAACCATTTTCTGAGTACAACTTGATTAATGAACTACCGATAAACAAATCCACATGAAAGCCCATTGACAGAATTGTATAATGAAGCATCCTGCACAATTGTACATTATTTAAACCACCACAAGCTTTAATTACATAAGGAAATGTATATTTGTCTGGAGAAATTTTACTACCCAACATCTTAAAGTAAAACAACAAGGCGAAATTAAACCACCCCATCATTGTCAACCCTCTTATCATCCAATTCCAAGGAAGAGTATAGCACAGTTCAAGTCTGTAAAACATGTTTCTAGCATCCTTGATGCTACTACAGAGAGCATACATCCCCAAAATCTTCGCACTTAGGGTATTAGTGCTTATCCCACTAACAATGACCTGGGCATGAATTTGTCTCCCTTGTCGCAGTAAAGAAACATCAGAAGAAGCACGCAACACTGATGCCAATTGGCTTGCCAGAGCCTCTTCCGTATTTTGCAACGAGACAAATAGTTTTGGTATGACTTTGCAGCTTGTATGCATGGAATTGGACTTTGAAACTGCTGCGTCTGAGAAACCTTTACACAACGTGCATAAACTTTTCTTATGCATCTTTCTCCCCTATTGAGAATCCAAGCGTTATACATTCTGGGAGCTTAGAGCCAATTTAATAAACCAATTCAGTCATTTCATCCTTCAATCTTAAACTCATACGTCAGATTTCCCTCCCCAAGCAAAAATCCTCAGAGAATAAATAGAAATATTGAACAAAAGATACATAAGTACCTTCAAATATCATTCTGGCTCATTACAAGCCTACTGACAGGCATAGGAATCAATGAGGACCGTACTTGCCGGTGTCCTCCAGTGGAAGTGAGAGAACACAGAAAGCCTGGAGCCCTAAGTGAAGCGAAAACCCAGAAAATCCACACCCTCATGCAAGCGTCTTACTAAGGATGAAAACCAGAGAGGGCCTGGGAACAGATCGTCATGCCTGCGTGCTCTATGGGTTCGATACAGGGAGCCAAGATGAACACTGTTTAAGGGTCTCTTAGTCCGTAACTCTACGGTAGTGTTTGAAAAGTGAGGCAGACGTTTCTTAAGAGAGACATAAATATTCATTCTCATAAAATTTTTATTTTTGTGAATGAAAAATAATAAAAGTTTCATCTTTCTATTCTTACTTATAAAAATAAAATAAAAAATTATATAAAATAATTAAATTACCTTTAAATTTTAAATATAATATTTAAATTTTAAATCTTAAAATCAAAATTTTAAATTTAACTCTGAAATATTAAATACTAAATTCTAAACTCTAACATTTAAACTTTAAACATTTAACCTAATATCAAAATTTTAAATCCGAAATCATAACTTATAAACCATAAATTTTAAATTTAATTTTAAAACTTTAAACTCTAAATTTTAGTAGTAAATCTTGAACCCTAAATCTCTAAATCTTAAACTCTAATTCTTAAATTATAAATCTTAAATTTAACTCTAAAAATTTAAATCTGAACCCCTAAATTTTAAACCTTAAATTTAGTGGTAGATTTTAAACAAAATTACACAAGGGGCGAAAGAGATGCTTAGCAATTAATATAAAATAAAATAAAAATTTAAGGCAGTTATATATGATTAACTAAAATTTTAAGGGCTACTTTAAAAGTTTATGAAATTTTTTTTTTTTTTTTGGGGAAAGAGAGTTAAACCTTAACTCTTAAATTCAAAGTCTTAAATCATAAATTCTGAACCCTAAATCTTAACCCCTAAACTCTAACATCTAAATCTTAAATTTCAGAACTCTAAATCTTAAATCTTCAAACCTAAAACTTAACCCTAAAACTTTAAATCTTAAAAGTCTAAATTTTAAACCATAACCTTTAAATTTTAAATTTTAAACTTAGACCCTGAACTGTAAATCACAACCTCTAAGTCATAATCTCTAAATCCTAAACTCTAGACTCTAACTCATAAATTATAAATTCTAAATCTTAAATCTTAAATCTTGACCCTTAAATTTTAAATAAAAAATATCATTTCTTCTTTTTTTTTAATCAAGAAACAATCTTATTTCTTGATTTATTCTTCTTCTTTTTATCATTCCTTTGATTTTCAAAAAAAAAATTCAAGGGTATTTTTGAAAAAATAATTATATTTTCAAAAATATATCAAGTGAACCAAATATAAAAATAAAAATTTAATGATAATACAGCAATTCATTCTTAAAAAAGTAAAGTGATAACTAAATATATTTTTTTAACTTTTCCATCTATTTTATTCTCAAAAATATAATTTTCTAAGAATAAAACATTCTATGAACCAAACGCCACCTACATGTTATCTAATTGTTAAGTATAAAATAATATTTCATTTATATTATTAAATATTTATACTATAAAGATTACATAGTAATCTCGAAGATTCAAATTTTTAGAAATATGAAACTTTTTTATTTTTTAATTCATATAAAGTGTACCATTTTTATTTTTTATTAAATAAAGAACTTATTTAATTAAAAATAAATTCATAATTAGTTGTACTTTATTTCATGAAAAAAAATTAGTCATTGTAAAATTGAATTCATTTTACGCATTTCTACTATGTTTAATTATTTTTTTATTGATGTTAATTTAATAACTATAATTAATCTATTAATAATTGTACTGTAAAATTTATATTAAATTGTTAAATAATATGCCATAAAATAAATTTTATTAAATAGCATATTATTTTTCCATAAATATTATAGTTAATTATTTAATAACATGAATAAAATATTATTTATTAAGATTTGTAATAAATTCAAATTTGTTATATTGTTGATAGTGTGTAGCCCAATGGAGTTCTTGTAACATTAATTGAAAGTTTAATGAAAAAGGGATATTTTTCCGTCTTTGGAGGTTACAAATGTCATTGACAATGTGTTTGAATTAACAATATAACAGAAAGGAAAACTATTTTTTCTAAAAATGAAAGGACGGAATATAATAGGATGGTAAATGTTCTCTTCCCTTTCATTTCACAACCCTCATTTTTATTTTCTCTCAAATTAGAGAGAAAGGAAATAAACATAAAATTTTATTATGATTTGATATTTACACCCTTAACTTTGGTAACCTAGTATTCTTTTCATTATTTTTATTAAATTCATATTTTCTTCCGACTGAAAAAGTTTGCTCCAAAATCCAGTAACTTTCACTTCCTCCCTTCCCCAAATTTGACTTTCAATAAGAAAAATCTCGCTTCAAATATGAACTAGCACGTCACCACGGCTTGTGCTTGTTTTGTCGGAGAGTTTTCTGTTTTTATTTTTACTAAAAATACAAAATAGGTTTGAAAATTTATTTATTTATTTATTTTAAGTAATGTTTATTAAATTTTAAAAATATTAAAAAGATATTTTCAAAAGTTTTAGTATTGTTTTACAATTATTCTGAATTTATTACAATATATATAAATACTATTTTACTATTTAAATAAAAATATAACTTAAATGTATTTTGAAAAATGTGAAGTATAAAAAATAATATTATTTTTAAAAAATGAAAATAAAAAATGTTTTTACAAACCAACGGCATTCTTTTTTTTATGTGTAAATTCTAATGAAAATAATTTATGATGAACATTAATGAACAATTGTTAAGTAACAATACCAAGACATAAAATGCAACTGGGCAGCACGTCAAACTTTACATATCTTAAATCCAAGTGACAACTCAATTAGGCAAAATTGACTAATTAAAAAACAAAGTTACTTGATGATGGAGATCAAAGTACTGTTAAACCTATTTCAAACCGTTTTCAAGATCTTTTGGAAGAGATAAGCGGTTCAATGACTAAGAGCAAAGCAAAGCAGGCCAAAGAAATTTTATTGGACTTGATTTTGGATGTGCAGACTAAAGAAAAAAAATTTAGGTCAAGTCAAGACATCAAGTGGGTCACACTTTGCAGTTTTGAGGATCGCCTTAAAGAGAGCAGCTTAAAGCCGAATAGATGGGCATTCTTGGAGGTCAAATAGAACTTGTTGGATTTTGAAGATAATTAGCCAAAATTTGTATGGACTAAGATGTATTATGGGCTTTTATGTTTTATGCTTTCTTTTAAGATATTATTAGTATTTAATGTAATTTGGGTTCATTCTTTATGCTGGCCAAATATTAGTTTAAGTATGGATTTATTCTTTTGTTATTTTAATTGGGCTAAATAACTAGTGTTGTTTGGACCATATTCTGTTGAAAGTCTAATTAGAAGTTTTAAATGTTTCCTAGTAGTTTTAAGATTGATTGACTATATAAGGGTTCTTTATGTTCATGTAATTCAGAGATTATGATGAATGATAATTGAGTTTTCTCCTAAAGTGAGAGCTTCTCTTAGTTCTTGGACAAAGAACTGAATCTGATCTTATCGAGATAACTTGTAGCAATCAAAATATTCATTGAATTTTCAAGACAATCCTTACTTTCACCAAACACTCCGTTTCTTGGCTTAAGGAAATGCATCACTTGAGAAGACAAAGGTCTAAAAATTGTTCAGGGGCTACTAAAGTGAATAACAAATTAACTTTCCAAGTAATGCATTTTGTCCAACAATAGATTATCTATTAACCAAAAAAATTGACAAAATGACATCACTTGCAGCTTATTGTGCTTTTTATTTTGGCCAGCATGCAGCTTATTATGCTTGAAATGCTAAAACTAAACACACTAATAAAAGAAATAATTAATAGGAACTCTAGAAGAAACAACTTTAGAATTCATAACTCAAAGTTTGTAATTATAAGTTTTTCAATCAAAAGAGCAGATAAAATATAGTTAACCATAATGTATTATCATCTCACACAGTACTCATTTCCATTTCATATGTACTTTTCAATGAACGATAGCTGGACCTCATTGATCATATTCACCCTAGCATTTGTATAAAATAAAATTAGTAAAGCAACTTGTAACGACTGATTTTTTTTAGGCAACCAATAACATATTCCAAGCAGCAATTAATACACACGTATATAAGCAGCATATGTTCCATTACCATCATATCCAAAATCTACATTAGATGTTAATATTTATACAGACGTAACATTGATTTATATAGTTACAGTAATCTAACATTAAATGCCAAACAGCACACCACCCTTGGAGTATCAAAAGTTGGTGGAGGTGGTGCTGACTTTAGAATCTGCACATGGCATCACCATCCATTAGATCTCTATGATCAATTACATGGAAATAACTAGTATATCACTTACTTTTATCTGAACATAACACCAACAATAATGAGAACAAAAGTTCTCAATAGGTTTGACATTAAATGCATCACATAATAAGTAAGAAAAATTACAGTGTTATGTCCAGTTATATGAACTACAAAAAACCTTTTCTCTTTATATATGATAAGATAACAAGAATGTATGTCATGCTTGCGTGGTCAATAGACAGGTTATGCATCAATATCATGCATTCACAATAAACAGGTTATCCATCAATATCATGCATTCAACAATAAACAGGATATGCATCAATATTATGCTCGTACATTTATTTCCATAGTGGCTCATTATTTGTAAATTTTCATCTATATCTAACCATAGGGTGACGTGAGCCCTCTCCCTCCCTCTACTTACCCATCACTATGTTCTTGGTCAGAGCGGCTCTTCGCACATTGACCACTCTAGGCTAATAAGGCATCCCCTATTTTGGTTCTATCTCAAAGCCAAATGACCTCTCAATCGACTTACCCCCACAAGGTGCTGCATGTCGTTGGATCACCTTACTTTGAAAATGATCATTCTGACATCTCATACATATTTTCAATTATCAGTCAATCACCTTATCATTCTGACATCTCATACATATTTTCAATTATCAGTCAATCACCTTAACACAGCAAGATACTACATATCACTGGATCACCTTGCTTTGAAAAGGATGATTTTGACATCTCATATATCTTTTCAATTATCTGTCAATCACCTTTACATAGCAAGATGTCGCATATCACCAGGTCACCTTGCTTCGGAAAGGATGATTCTAACATCTTATATATCTTTTCAATTATCCTTCAGTCACCTTAACACAGCAAGATGTTGCATGTCACTGGGTCACCTTGCTTTAGGAAGGATGATTCTGACATCTCATATATCTTTTCAATTATCTGTCAGTCACCTTAACACAGCACGATGCTACATGTCGTTGGGTCACCTTACTTTGAAAGGATGATTCTGACATATCATTTATCTTTTCTATTATCTGTCAATCACTTTAACATAGCAAGATACCGCATGTCACAGGGTCATCTTACTTCGAAAAGGATGATTTTGACATCTCATATATCTTTTTAATTATCCATCAGTCGCCTTAACACAACAAAATGCCGCATGTCATCGGGTCACCTTACTTCGAAAAGGATCACTCTAACATCTCATATTTAGCAACATACATACATCATCCTCTTTATCATCAATACAATATGTAATTCCATCTCATCAACATACCAAGTATGCATCTCATCAATATCTTAAGCATGCATCTCATGAACATCTCAAGCATGCATCTCATCAACATATTAAGTATCCATGTCATCAATATCTCAAGCATGCATCTCATCAACATATTCATCACTAACATCATGCTTGCCATCGTCATTAATCATTTAACAATTATGTATTGATACCTTTAACATCATGTAACAATGTATACATCACACTTCACAAGCCTTAGTGTCAACTCATTAACTTATCATTACATTATTTAACAAATATTTATTAATCCATCTATCATCATATAACAATGTATGCATAATACCATCTAATCATCATGCATTGATGTCATAATGTATGCATTATACTCTCTAATTGATTCATTTCCTTATGCCAAGAAATAGAGTGTTTGGTGGAAGCTGTCATGCCCCTACTTTTAAGGGCACGTGAAACACATACTTTATGGACATATCTTTACTATAATAGGTATAATACAAGTGTTCATTACGAAAACATATACAGATAGGTTCTCCCATGTAAACATAATATACATACCAAGTTTATAAATATCAGAGTAACAATAGAAGTAAGGATCCTGCCTGTGGTATTTAGAGCATATTCTAGAGTACAAGTAATGTAACGCCCTAAATTTACATTACGTAAAATAAACAGTTTTATTATTATTATTATTTTCGCAATAAGATATTTCCCAAAAAGATACATAATTCAATTCTTTATCATGGGAACAGATACATATAAGATCTCTCATATATACACAATATATAGACCAAGTCTATAAACATCATAGTACAACAGAAATGGGGATCCTGCCTATAGTGTTTAGAGTACTCTAGAATACAAACGCAGTATAATTCAAAGACTGTGAGTCTTGGAAGTAACGTAAACTCACCCAGAGAATATATCACCTATCTGCCGAATCTGACTCTGATATTCTTATCTGAAAAATGTGGAAATATCGTGTAGTGAGTTTGACAACTCAGTGAGCAAATAATTCCTCCTATGACCTCTTAGGTCAGCATATGGATGTACTTATGTTTTAAAATATGTCACATAGAAAATACAGTTCAGAAGTACATTCATATGAGACCCGTATTTCAAATATTCTCAAATCAAAGGATATTCAGATATCCAAAACCATATGCTGCACGGTATGATCATTAAACAAATGTTATGCTCAGCTGTATAAGCTATAGTAAAATATTAAGATTTGAAGATAAAATTATCACTTTTAATGCACTTGTCTCACTCGGTAATCTGGTCAATGCAATGAAAATATAACTCATTTGCTATATGCATAGTGACCTCGACCCCAGTCACAATAAGTGATCAGGGAATGTGAGTACATCACCCTCTTGCCCCCTCACATTACCATTGTCACCCGGTTGGAGCGACCCTCCCCCAGCTCACTTAGACTAATAGGGCATCCCCTATTCGGTACCATCACAAGCCATACAACCAGCCGATATTCATCCATACATATAAATACATGTAAAATTATCAAGCAACTTGCCATAAGCTTTATGTTTGCTATTCAATCTCATTTATAATATGACATATATCATTTTAACAAGTTTATAGCTTTACAAATCAATGTATCGTGCACATAATATTCACTTTATCAAATAATGATAAATACATTTAGAACCACATATTCAATGAGTTCCAAAATTCATTTCTAAAACCATACTCTTTTTGAATTATGTGTCAGTTCGTAAATATAACAGATATTTTAACACATTTCAAAAACTTATAATAGTATAAATAATTTATAATCAGAAACAATAATAAATTTATAATTCAAGAAGAGCATGAGGCAAGTCATAGAAAGAATTATCTACTCACAAGGTAGGGCTCCTGATTAGACAGCCCTAAATTATACTTTTCCAAGTTGAATTTGACCAATTAGACCTTAAAAACGTGTTCGGAGGGTCCAAAAACTTTAAAAATGACTCCGGGAGCTTGGTCACTATTCACCACCAGAAAACACTATTCATTCGTCGGAAAACACTATTCACCAAGAACAAAAAGTTATCAGATAGCTAAAAAATTTCATATCCTGAGGTTTATCTAACTCCTGAATCCATCTACGATGTCAGAATTTCAATTGGAGGTCTCTAAGTAAGAGTTTTCAGAATTTACCTTTTTTCTGAGATTTTCTACTTTAGATCTACGGTGATTCAACGGTTAATTTGAAAAATTGATCGGTCAAAACTGTAGTATTCTTCGTCCTGAATCCAGTAGCACCTTCAGTTTTGAAATTAGAAGCCAATAGGCACTCCAGTTCTAGAGAGAAAGCTAAAAGTTACTATTCACTCTCACTATTCCTTCTTTTAATTTTTTTTGTCCGAAATCTTCGAATAGCCGTGTTATCTCCCCTTCCCCCTTTTTTTTATTTTTTTTATTTTTTAATAGTAATAATTATTATTTAATAATTGAATAATAAGATTTTCTTTTATATAAATTCCGTTCTTCATCCTAAAATATCCCAAAAATTTCTAAAAATTTATATTCTCATAAACCTTTGATTAAACTCTTAAATCATGATTTTTCTTGATAAAAATCATAATAAAACAAATCTGAAAATAAATATCTTTATACATATTAAAAGAAAGAATATTTCTAAAAATACAACAAAAATTCATTAGAGACCAATATAATTATTTCAAGTAAAACAATAATTATTTTAATTAAAAATAGACTTACTTTTAGTAGAACATAATCATTTTTAAATAAATAAAAATATATTTGTTTATAACAAAACATTATTATTTAAAAATAAAAATTATGGGATGTTACTGACATGCTATAAAATAAGCATGTTTTTCACATGTTTTAAGTTGCTTTTTATTTAATTTTAGTAGAAAATAGGAATGAATTAACTGAGTGTTGTGTTTTGTGTTTTAGGAATAATAAAGAAGAAATGAAGAGAAAAATAGAGAGAAAATCATAGAAAAATGCTGATTTCTGACCTTGTGTCACTAATTGAGGCATATCTCACTCATTTGGACTCCGATTAAGGTGATTTCAGCGGCTATGGAAAGAAGAGAAATAGAGCTACAATTTTCATGTTGCGGCACTTCGGCAAAATCCAGAAGATTTTAGGCGCCGCGGCGCTCAAAAGAGAGCGCCGCGGCGCAACGATAAGGAAATCCGGAGCGCCGCGGCGCTATGCTGCCCAGGAGGGACCGCCGCGGCGCAGCGTCCCTGTTTTTCCGCAGCGCCGCGGTGCTCCACTTAAGCGCCGCGGCGCCCATACGCCGTAGGAGATTTGCTGATTTCGCGATTTTAGGTCGTTTTCGCTCAAAATTGAAGGGAATGGACGAAAATTTGACCTAAAATACATTCTGACTTCGATTTGGAGAGAGGAGTCTATAAAAAGAGAGGAAAGCTACCAGAGAAAGCATCGAATCTTTCACCGAATTCTTCAATTCTTCTTCTGTTCATCTTATGGCTCTGCGTGGCTAATTCTCTTTAGTTGGTTGAGGTAGGTTGAAACCTCAAGGGATTTTTATACATTGTGAGATGTGGATCTAATGTTTTATTTCAATTTGATTTGAGTATTGATTGTTCATCTGTTCTTATTCTTAATGATTATTCATTTGATTGCTAGGAGGCCTACTAGTATTTTGTGTGTTTTTAATCTACCGCTGAATTGTGTTTTGAACAAAGTTTTCAATTCTGCGATTCGTGAGGCAAATAGGTTTGAGGGTTTTGGATTATAAATCATTGAACCTATGATGAATGATTAACTAAATTAAATATAGCCGATGTGTTTATTTTTGTTTAGCTCTATCAGTTTCTCTAGTTCTTCATGCGATTAGCAAGTTATGTTTTACCGATGTGCTAAAATATGACTTGTTAATTAGGATTTAATTAGTGCGATTGCCATTAATTTGCTAGGCTTAAGGAGAAACGGGGTTAAAACCCCAATGATAGATATTCATTTGCAGATTGATTATTTTGTCGATGATCAATGTAATCCCTTGACGGTGGATACCAGACCGAAACCAATGTTTTTATTATTAATCTCTTTCTCTTAGTTATTTTCATTGTTGTTAACTTTACTTAATCTGCGATTATCAACCCCCCATTTTTCAATCACATAAGGTAATTCCAGTCTCTGTGGGATCGACCCTTACTCCCACTGCTACAAGTTAGTTTTGAGTAAGGTATTAATTTGGGTGCACCTGCGACAGTGCGCACCAAATTTTGGCGCCGTTGCCGGGGACTTGCTCATTACTTTTTGTGATTTTTTTTATTTTATTTTATGCCTGTAACTCGTTCTTCTAATTCTCGAGATTTACAGTTCAATCCAGATATTGGAAAATCTGTATACAGGCACAGAAGAGGAATTCAAGAAGACATCGATCAGGATACGGAGGAAGTGATCATGGCCAGACACCCTACTCTGAAGGAGCTTGCAGCTCCTGATTTACATCAGCAACCCTTATGCATTACTTTTCCTAATCTTGATGACAATGTTAATTTTGAATTGAAATCTGGATTAATTCATCTCTTACCAAGTTTTCATGGTCTTGCAGGTGAAGACCCGCATAAACATCTGAAGGAGTTCCATGTAGTATGTACCAGTATGAAGCCCCCTGGAGTAACTGAGGAACAAATAAAACTCAGGGCTTTTCCTTTTTCCTTAAAAGATTCAGCCAAAGATTGGTTGTATTATTTGCCTTCTGGTACTATCACTACTTGGAATGAGATGAAGAGAATGTTTTTAGAACGTTATTTTCCTGCATCTAGAGCCGCTACTATTAGAAAAGAAATATGCGGCATTAGGCAATTACATGGTGAAACGCTTTATGAATATTGGGAGAGGTTTAAGAAACTTTGTGCAAGCTGCCCACACCATCAGATTAGTGAGCAGCTACTAATCCAATATTTCTATGAAGGTCTTTTGCAGGGAGATAGGAGCATGATAGATGCAGCTAGTGGAGGAGCACTAGTAGATAAAACTCCTGAAGCAGCCAGAATTCTGATCTCAAATATGGCTGCTAATTCACAACAATTTGGCGTTAGGCATGATCCTCCTATTAGGCATGCCCATGAGGTAAGTACTACTTCTCTTCAGAATCAAATATCTGAACTTACTTCTCTTGTGCGCCAAATGGCTACAGGTACACTGCAGCAAGTTAAAGTATGTGGAATATGCTCAGCCACAGGGCACCCAACTGACATGTGTCCTACACTTCAAGAAGAGTCCACAGAACAAGCGAATGCTGTAGGAGGTTTTCCTGGCCAACCAAAGAGGTATGATCCATATGCTAATACATACAATCCTGGATGGAAGGATCATCCCAATTTCAGATATGGGAATGCACAAAATAGGCCTGCAGGACAAAATTTTCAACAAAATCAGCAAGCCTATTATCCTAGACAGAATGCATCCCAAGATCAACAGGTAAGTAATCCGTTGGAAGATGTTGTCAAGTCTCTTGTACATAACTTTCAACAATTTCTGCAAGAGATGAGAGCTAGCATTCAGAACTTGACAACTCAGATAGGCCAAATAGCAACCACAGTCAATCGGTTAGATGCTCAAGAATCAGGTAAGCTACCTTCTCAAATTGTGGTGAATCCTAGAGAAAATGTCAGTTCAATTATTTCAATAAATGGTAAGGAAATTGAAAGTCCACCATATGTTTTTTCTCCTAAAAAGCAAGAAAAATCAATTAAGGAGAATGAAGCAACTACAGGTAAGTCTCTTTCTAATTTAAAGTATGAAGTAATGCCTCCTTTTCCAGAAGCTCTTAAAGAAAATAGGCTAAATGAGAAAACCTCTGAATTGTATGACATCTTTAGAAAATGTGAAGTTAATCTTCCCCTTCTAGATACCATTAAACAGGTGCCAAGATATGCAAAGTTCTTGAAAGAACTATGTACTAAAAAAGAAGGGCAAAAATTAAAAGATTTTGAAAAGATTCATATGAGTCAGAATGTATCTGTTATGATACAGACAAAACTCCCCACTAAATGCAAGGATCCAGGTATGTTTACTATCCCATGCAAAATTGGGGGAACTCGCATTGAAAAGGCTATGTTAGATTTAGGAGCTTCCATCAATGTTATGCCATATTCTGTATATACATCTTTGAATTTGGGACCATTGAAATCTGTTAATTTGATAATTCAACTAGCAGATAGGTCCACTACATATCCTAAGGGAATAATTGAGGATGTCTTGGTGCAGGTAGATGATTTGGTGTTCCCTGTAGATTTTTATGTGCTTGACACGGACAATGGGGATTTTACTTCTCCAATATTATTAGGGAGACCATTTTTGAAAACCTCCAAAACTAAGATAGATGTTCACAATGGCACACTCACTATGGAATTTGATGGTGAAGTAATAAAATTCAATATGTATGAAGCCATAAAATACCCAGGTGATGATACTCCTGTCTATTCCATTGATGTACTTGATTCGTTGGCATATGATGTATTTGAATTAGATGAAAAGGATAAAATGGAGGAAAGTGTGAACAAATCTATAGCAGCAGATGATGGTGAGATAGACTTAGATAAAGAAATAAAGGAGAAACTGGCTGCACTCAATGATTCTTCAAAAGAGTCACCAAAGGGTAAGATTTCTTATATGGAATTATCAAATTCTGATACCACTCTTGCACCTTCTGTTTTGCAGGACCGTGGATCAATTTTGTCATCTCTTCCTAATCACCTGAAATACTTGGAAATAGGAGATGCATCACCTATTATAGTTGCAAAAAGTTTAGGTGTTAAAAAAGAAGAGGAATTGATGCATATTTGTCAAGAAAAAAGAAATGCCATTATAAAAACAATTGCAAACCTTAAAGGCATATACCCGACTATAAAATTGCATCAAGTTCTCGAAATGAAAGGGGTTGAACCCTTTAAAGGTAAGAAATTTCTCCCTTGGTTAGGACCACTTGTTATTATTAATGTGGCTTCTGGTTATGCAGTTGAATTTTAAAGATTGAATCAGTCCCAGAAATTTAAAGTGAACCTCAAAGAGCCTCCATAAACAAAGATAGGGAGCTGAGTCGAGTCAACGACGTAAAACAAAGGCGCTGGTTGGGAGGCAACCCAACAATCATTCTGTTTCTTCTTCTTATTTTTTCTTTCTTTTCATAGTTTATTTTTTCTCTTTAAAAAAAAAAAGAAAAATTTCTGAACTGCGGACGCGCACATGCGCCGCGGCGCCCAAAATGAGCGCCGTGGCGCTATAGAACAGCGCCGCGGCGCTACGTACCCAGAATGGGTGAGTGCCGCGGCCCTCCGCGTTACAGCAGAGAGCGCCACGGCGCTCTCTATAAGAGCATCGCGATGCTCTTCATTTTCCCCCTCCGTTTTTGCCTCTTTTGCAGCTCCAAATCCATTTTCTTACCTTCAATCACCCATACCCACCTCCCACTACGATATCTTGCTGAAATTACATGATTTTGCATCTTCTTTTGCAGGATTATACACTTCTTTTCAGCGTTTGAGCTGATTTCCACGCCAATTTTCGAGGGTTCTCAAGCCACTTTGATCTCACACTTTCCAGCCACAAATCACGCTGCATTTGGTACGATTTACGTTGTTTTTCCTGCTGAAATTGATCTCTACACTTCCTTGCTACTGGTTTTTACTGCATTGGGACTCCAAGCTACGAATCTACCATCCATTCTCTCCATTTTTCAAGAGTGCACACTAGGTGTTTGATAAAACGCCCCAGTGAGTTTGCCAAGTGCAATGGCCCCCAAAACTTCCAAATTAGGCATCTCTAAGAGGAAGAACAGAGTTGAGGACCCTCCGGCATTCGACACCGGAGCTTTTGTGACTGAAGCGGTTTATCAACACCACATCAAAGTGGTGGTGCATAAGCCTATAGTTCCAGAACGTGGATTTCTGATCACCGAAGGGCTACCTCACAGAGACAATATCCTCCATAGGCATTGGGAGATTTTTTGCAGGAACCCAGAACCAGGAGTTATTCCCATAGTTCAGGAGTTCTACTCCAATGCTACAGTTCACGAACGTCATCAAGCAAGGATTAGAGGCAAGATGGTGCCATTCACTCCGCACGCTATTAATGAATTTTATTCCCTGCCAGATATTGAGGATGATGAATATACGGCGCTTCTTCAATCTTACATTGACTTTGACGACGTTATTTGCACTCTATGCTACAGGGGGGCCTCCTGGAAATTAGATAGCAATGGCCATCCATTATACCTTGCTAGAGCTGACATGAATAAAGTGGCTAAAGCATGGCATTATTTCGTATCAGCCAGATTCATGCCCAGCCTCAACATGAGTCAAGTCAGGCGGGAAAGGGCCATTTTGATTTATGCAGTACTAAAAGGGCTTTCTATTGATGTAGGCAAGGTTATTCATAGGCAGTTGCTTGGCTGTATCAGTGCTAGAGGCGGATCCCTATTTGCCCCTAGTTTAATTACTGGTCTATGTCAGCAAGCAGGCGTAAGCTGGGATTCCACTGAGGCTCTCATTCACCCGATGAAGCCTATTTCCTATGCAGACATCCAAAAATACAAGGGCCATGAAGAAGCAGCAGAGGAAGAGCTAGGGATTCAGCCAATACCTACGGCGGAACCGGGAAGTAGCTCAGCTCCACCACCATCCCAGCATACCATTGAAGATTTATGGGAGCGCACAGAGTATCTGAGCCATCAAATGAACGATCTGGTCCTCTATCAGCACTCTATTGCACAGCATCATCATGCGTGTTTTAGCCAGTTAGCTCATGCCCTGAACCTCCCGATTGCTTTCCCGGCACCTCCTGAACCACCCTTTAGGCCTGCACCTGAACATGATGAGATGGATGGTGATCACTAGTCAGGGAAGTTTCACTGCACCCCTCCTTATGTTTTTATTTGTCCCTTTTATATTCTCTTTTATATTCTTACATTGGGGACAATGTATGTTTTTAAGTATGGGGGGGGTCACTTTATAATTCAGCTGGATGACTGTATAATATATCATACATGTGTGCACTTTCCTACTTTGATACATTTTATGATATATGCACTTTTAATCTTATCATGAGGTGAGCATGTGAACAAAATTTCATTTTATGAGTTTGTGATAGCTGAACCAATAGCCAATGATATAACTGTTTAAATTGCTTATAGCTCTTGGGAGATGTAGGAAAGTCATAATTATGTGTAATTTTAATTTCTTTTCAATTTATGATTACCTATTTTCTAAAAATCCTGAAATTCTTTTGCACAGTAATTTTGGATATTTAATTTGTCTTTTACTTAGAAAAAGATTATATAATTCAAAATTATTTTATGATCTCATTTAAATTTCTAGAACTTATTTAAATGCTACTTGAGGCGAAATCCTAGGCTAATTCTAACAATTAGGAGATGATTTAGGCATTTTTTTTAGAGATTGAGCCTTTCAAGCTTAACCCAAACAAGTGAATATCCTTAGAACCTCTATTTTGAGCTTAATTAACATTTTATTCTATACCCACAAAACAGCCAAGACCAAATTTTGTGATTGACACCTTTATTTTCTTCTACCTGTTCACTCACTCCATGATTAATTTCTGAATATTTGTTTTATAGATCTACATTAATGAAAGGGTGGAAGGGTGGAGCAAGGACAAAAGAAAGAAAGAAAGAAAAAATATATTTTCTCAAAAGACTAATGAAAGTCTATCCAGTGATTGAAAAAGGAAGAAATAGAGAATCAAAGAAAAGTAGAATGCAGAAAAGCAAGGAAATAAGTGTGGGGGAAAAACTTCCCCAATCTTGAGAATTAGCTCAAATAGATCAGAGTTAATCATGTGATGTTGGGGGATTGAGCTTTAAAATTATATCTTTTATCTCACCCCATAGCCTAGCCACATTACAAGCTGAGTTAAGTCCTTTTGATCCTAAGAAGTAGTTTTAGCCTACATTAGTGGAGAGTAGCATGAAAAATAAGCCTATGGAAATTTTAAATAGAGAGCCATGCTATAATTCCTGAGATATATAAGCTCATTTAGGTAAAAGAAAAGTTAATTATCCGAATACACACACACACTATGGATTTTAGGGAATAAATTATAAATTGCTTTTGAATTAAATGTTGCACATGATCATGAAATTTTCTGAAATTTCTTCAAGAGCATACAATTTTCACTATGAGGCAGCATATTGGTAAGCCATTCACTCATTTCATATATTGAATTCTGTTTATATGAATCAATGTTTGCTTGAGGACAAGCAAAAGAGTAAGTGTGGGGGTATTTGACATGCTATAAAATAAGCATGTTTTTCACATGTTTTAAGTTGCTTTTTATTTAATTTTAGTAGAAAATAGGAATGAATTAACTGAGTGTTGTGTTTTGTGTTTTAGGAATAATAAAGAAGAAATGAAGAGAAAAATAGAGAGAAAATCATAGAAAAATGCTGATTTCTGACCTTGTGTCACTAATTGAGGCATATCTCACTCATTTGGACTCCGATTAAGGTGATTTCAGCGGCTATGGAAAGAAGAGACATAGAGCTACAATTTTCATGTTTGGCACTTCGGCAAAATCCAGAAGATTCTAGGCGCCGCAGCGCTCAAAAGAGAGCGCCGCGGCTCTACACAGCGCGCCGCGGCGCTATGCTGCCCAGGAGGGACCGCCGCGGCGCCCATGCGCCGTAGGAGACTTGCTGATTTCGCGATTTTAGGTCGTTTTCGCTCAAAATTGAAGGGAATGGACGGAAATTTGACCTAAAATACATTCTAACTTCGATTTGGAGAGAGGAGTCTATAAAAAGAGAGGAAAGCTACCAGAGAAAGCATCGAATCTTTCACCGAATTCTTCAATTCTTCTTCTGTTCATCTTATGGCCTTGCGTGGCTAATTCTCTTTAGTTGGTTGAGGTAGGTTGAAACCTCAAGGGATTTTTATACATTGTGAGATGTGGATCTGATGTTTTATTTCAATTTGATTTGAGTATTGATTGTTTATCTGTTCTTATTCTTAATGATTATTCATTTGATTGCTAGGAGGCCTACTAGTATTTTGTGTGTTTTTAATCTACCGCTGAATTGTGTTTTGAACAAAGTTTTCAATTCTGCGATTCGTGAGGCAAATAGGTTTGAGGGTTTTGGATTATAAATCATTGAACCTATGATGAATGATTAACTAAATTAAATATAGCCGATGTGTTTATTTTTGTTTAGCTCTGTCAGTTTCTCTAGTTCTTCATGCGATTAGCAAGTTATGTTTTACCGATGTGCTAAAATATGACTTGTTAATTAGGGTTTAATTAGTGCGATTGCCATTAATTTGCTAGGCTTAAGGAAAAACGGGGTTAAAACCCCAATGATAGATATTCATTTGCAGATTGATTATTTTGTCGATGATCAATGTAATCCCTTGACGGTGGATACCAGACCGAAACCAACGTTTTTATTATTAATCTCTTTCTCTTAGTTATTTTCATTGTTGTTAACTTTACTTAATCTGCGATTATCAACCCCCCATTTTTCAATCACATAAGGTAATTCCAGTCTTTGTGGGATCGACCCTTACTCCCACTGCTACAGGTTAGTTTTGAGTAAGGTATTAATTTGGGTGCACCTGCGACAGTGCGCACCAGTTACATTCTTCCCCCTTAAGAAATTTGGTCCCCGAATTTCAGCCCATACTACCACATGTAGGGAATAAAATCAAGGCATAATTCGAAGTTACCAACCTTATTACTCAAATAACTGGGGATATGTTTTTTGTAAAACATCTTTACTTTTTAAAATATCTCTTCACTTGAGTGATTTTGCCATATAACTTAACCACATAGATTTCTTTTATCTATAAGTTCTTCACTTGTCGATCAACAATAAACATCAATTGTACCCATAATTAAGCCAAATTTTTGTCCAATTGAATTTCTTGGAATTAGGTAACATAAGAAGAATCTAATATGTACTTATTTCCAAACCTCATTATCTCTTTCATTGGTGATTCCTTCAAAAAATGTGGTCACCCACTGATAATTTCTAGTGCTCAACATGTATGATTCCTTTAGACTTTTGGCCTGTATTGAATTATTTGTATTCATTTTTCTAATCAATTTCACTTTATATCCTCAAGCTCACATGGATATATCTATGGGTCGATATTAGAAAATACACCTATAAAAGAACATATTCACATCCATATTGAGGTAACAATCTTTTCTTATTTCAGACTTCTATCAAGTCATCTTTGATTCTTACATGTCAATATCATCTCATGGATATCATCATCTTAATCTATCATCTATTTTTATCCTAAAGTCCATTAATCAATATGTTAAACATACGTAGCAATAAATCCACAAATCATTTTTAACGTTTATCTACCAGTGACACATGTCTAACAATTCTAACTTATCTCATTACAGTAACTCTATACCCTTTTATTATCACCAATAAATTCATTATAAAAAATATCAAACCTTTCATCTATCATATCTAAAAGCACCTCATTCTAACTTATATTAATTCTGTTTAATTCGCTCAATTATTTCAAGAAGATTTTTCCTAACAATTACTCCCACATGAATTTTCAATTTCAACATAATTCACATCCTAGATACTAGACTCAATTTAGCATAATATAAACCTTTAACACAAATATCTTAATCACTTATATTACTTTTGGACATGATTCTCATAGTATTCTCCATATTTCTAAATTAAGAGTTCAAAGATTAATTTAAATTCTATTTCCCATTTTTTATTCCTCAAAAATTTCAACATCACTAATTTTCTTGATTATATTCGTCAAAACACCATAAGATCATCGTCCGTCCACTCCTTTCAAAATCTCTATTACTTTAACTTACTAATTAATTGGACACCATAATAACTGAGTTTCAAAGAAAAGAAATTAACCTTCCTTATAATATGGAAAAAGAATCTTGCATTTAATACCAAATATTAATGTAGAACAATGCAGCAGAAAATGTGAAATACTTAATAGAGCATGGTGCCAAAATAAGAAGTTAGAAATTTGGACAAAGTATTGAAATAAAATTAAAATCGGTGACCATAAATCTTGAAAATCTGTAAACAAAAATTTAGTTGTTATGTCGACAAAAATTGGTGGCCACAAGGTTTGAATATATGTGCCAAATTTTACTTTAAATCTGTTGGTATTTGGTGGAAAAATAGCACATGAAAAAAAAAATATTTCTGAACTTATAAAAGTATGTGAAAATCAAATAATATGTAGTTAACTGGTAGGATACAGTTGATTACTTCAAAATAGATGTAATCAATCAACTATAAAATAACCAGTCCAAATTAAAAAATTTCAAAATAGTTAGTCAACTTAATAATACCGATAGTTGACTGACAAGAATATTGGAAAAACAAAATAAATCATTTGATTGTCCCTTTTCAACAACTAACTTGTTTGCATTTTAACTAGTTTTTTTTACAATTACGCTTATCACTTACAACTTCTCTATAAGAATCAAGACATCAATACTTCATCAAGGACAACAAGACAAAGATAAATTTTTGGTGATATCTTAACCTTATTATCTTTATATGCCTAATATGAGCGACTATCACAACTATTGTACATATACATGCTTGCCGTCATTTTTGAAAATTTTACCTTCAATTTAGCTAATATCCACCAATCACTCACATACTGTTTTAATTCTTCCTGGCCTATTCATATAGCTACTATAAGTATGTCATTCTTTGAGTTCTATAAATGAACACGTTAATTTCTTTACTTTCCTACTCTAAATTAAGGTGTGTACAGCTATGGAGGGAATCACATTTCGTCAATTTTGAAATATTTGTGTCTTTTGTGGTTCCAGTCCTGGAAAAGATGGAGAGTATGTGAAAGCTGCACAAAATTTGGGTATGGTACTCGCCAAGAGAAAAATTCATTTAGTCTATGGTGGAGGTAACCGTGGATTAATAGGGTGTGTGTCTACAGCTGCCCATGTAGGAGGATGCCAAGTTCTAAGTATTATTCCTACAGCTTTAGCTGCATTTAACATCGTAGGAAAGACAATTGGGGAAGAGTTTAGGGTAGCTTCCATGCATGAGCGTATGGCTAGAATGATGAGCAATGCTGATGCCTTCATTGCCTTACCATGTGGTTTTGGTACTTTAGCAGAAATTTTTCAAATAGTCTCTTGGGCACAACTAAATATGCATCACAAACTGATAGGTTTGTTAAATGTTAACCACTTTTTTGATGGTCTGTTGTCTTTCCTTGATCATGCTGTGGAACAAAGGTTCATCTCACACTCAGTATGACGAATTCTCATCTCAGATTTAAATGCTGAAGAGTTGATTGATGCTTTACAAGCATATATTCATGTACCTGATCCAACTATGGCTCAAATAGAATGGACGGCAGACAACCGCAAGAAGTGCAAATTGGATTTGGATCTTCATCTTTAGATGTAGTAAAATGTAGCTATTATTGTACCACTTTTACTTTCTTAGAGTCTACTTGAATACCATCCTTACCAATCATACTCCCTTAGAGTTGGTAAAACTATCTTTGAATGTTGCTTATGATCCTCTGAACTTTTGAAATATTCTAGTATATCATCAATAAATATAATAATAAGTTGATCCAGGGATTATCTAATTACTATTCATTACATCTATAAATGCAGTTAGGATATTTGTCAAACTAAATAACATAACCAAGGACTCATAATGCCCATAATGAGTTCTAAAAGAAAATTTTCGTACATCCTCTTCTCTTATCCTCAATTAATGTTTCTCATATCTCAAATCAATTTTTGAAAAACATTGAGCACCTTATAACTGATTAAACAGATCATCTATACGAGGTAATGTGTATTTATTCCACACTGTCACCTTATTCAACTGTCTATAATTTATACATAGTCATAGTGATCTATCTTTCTTTTTCACAGATAGAACTGGAGCGCTTCAAATAAAAGTACTAGGGTATTTAAATCCCTTATCTAACAAATCTTGTAACTAATTTTTTTTTAAATTTAATCGATATCATTCTATATAAGGATATAGATACTAGTTGGGTTCCAAGAAGTAAATCAATATCAAATTCTATTTTTCGTTTCGGGGGTAATCTAGGCAATTCTTCTAAAAACACATCAGAAAATTTCCTAACTACTAGAACTTGATCTATATTAGTATACTTTATATCAACATCTCTCACCACTGCCAAATATCCTTAGTGTAACAACTCCATTTAAGTATCAATTGTTTTTTAAAAATACCATGAAGTTATTACCTCGTTACAACTTAACTCAATATAATATTTATTTAATTTAAACAATACAGAGTTTACATACATGTTATTAATCAAAACATACGTACAACATACCAAACATATAAAAATTTACATCTTATTTATTCTGGTTGACCAATTCAAGAGATACAGGTGCGGGTGGTTGCACCTTCACCGGGATCTAAGCCAACTCGACCACAAATATTTTATTTGCTTCTGGGATCTGCCCAACATAAAGTACTCGATCCAACGTGCACTAAAAGGCAGAGCTATAGAAAAATCTGCATAACTAATTTTCTAAACATGATATAGAAATATAGTGAGAATTAAATCCCAATAAGTTCAACAATAAATCATCATCAATATAGCTCATCACGTCATATTCAGCTGTATAAACTACAGAAAATATCTTTGATCACATAATGCATTATATCTATGCACATAAGAATCATACAGTAATGATATGTATAACAGGATTAACTATTTTCAAAATATCATATGATGGCCATCAACTTATTCTCATTTCAAGTTACCCCGGTCAGGGTGAGTATTTTTTACTCTCCGGTACGAGCTTTTCTCGCTCCGTCCGACATGGCCCACTTTCTCTTTCTTTTCTCATTAACATGATCATAACCGTTGGTAGGGCGTCCCCTACTGGTGCACCACACGGATTGCCATGTGACCGTGCTCATTTCTTTTCTTTTCACAATGATAGCAAAAAATATGCTTTCAATAACAAGTATGTTCAACAAAATATAACTATTACCATAAATCATTGGTAATCATGCCATGAACATAACCATTTCAAATATCACTTTATAAAATATTTCCATGTCAGAATTTTACACTTAAGATGGTAAGAAGTTCATACAATGGCAATGGCTATGGCATATATTAGTCATTTATAAGATTCGTCTTCTTTTTTAAATATTAATTTTATTTCTTTATTTTCTTGATTCAGGTTTTCATCATATCTAACCTTCTCTTACTAATCAGAGCACAACTCCCTCAATTAAACTCTGATGTAGGTGATTTGGTGTCAATTTCAAGATAAAACAATTATCTAAAACTATTATGTTGAACAATATAGCGAAATATTAAGAAATCAAGGTGATATTACTCCCTAAATGTACAGGTTATTTCTTCTCGGATAGTTTCTGACCTCTACCTACTAATCAGACCATATCTACCTCATATGGACTCCAACTTGAGTGATTCCAATGGATAAAAATCCGTGACACACATATATTTAATTCTTATGTTAACCATTTATTTTAATTAGATGCAGATAATTCCCAGAAATTAAAAACAGAAGCTATCCTAACATATTCTTCCCTGATGAACCATTTTCTGACCTTTGACTACTAATCAGCTCATATCTTCCTCATATGGACTCCAAATTGAAAGATTCTAGTGGCTAAAAATCTGTGACACACATAGATATAATTCTTATCTTAACCATTTATTTTAATTCCATATAGATAATTCCCAGAAATTAAAATATAGAAGCTATCCTAACATATTCTTTCCTGATGAACTATTTTCTGACCTTTGACTACTAATCGGACCATATCTACCGCATATGGACTCCAACTGAGATGATTCCAGTGGCTAAACATCTGTGACACATATATATTTAATTCTTATGTTAACCATTAATTTTAATTCCCTACAGATAATTCCCAGAAATTAAAACACAAAAGCTATCCTAACATATTCTTCCCTGATGAACCATTTTCTGACCTTTGCTTAATAATCGGACCTTATCTATCTCATATGGACTCCAAATTGAATGCTTCCAGTGGATAAAAATCTGTGACACACATAGCTATAATTATTATGTTAACTATTTATTTTAATTTGATACAGATAATTCTCAGAAATTAAGATACAGAAGCTATCCTAACATATTCTTTCCTGATGAACCATTTTCTGACCTTTGACTACTAATTGGACCATATCTACCTCATATGGACTCCAAATTGAATGATTCCAGTGGCTAAACATCCGTGACACACACACACATATATATATATATATATATATATATATATATATATATATATATATATATATATATATATATATATATATATATATATATATTTAATTCTTATGTTAACCATTTATTTTAATTCCCTATAGATAATTCCCAGAAATTATAACATAGAAGCTATCCTAACATATTCTTCCCTTATGAACCATTTTCTGACCTTTGCTTACTAATCGGACCTTATCTACCTCATATGGACTCCAAATTGAATGATTTCAGTGGGTAAAAATCCGTGACACATATATCTTTAATTCTTATTTTAACCATTTATTTTAATTCCCTACAGATAATTTTCAGAAATTAAAACACAGAAGCTTAAAAGTTTGCCACCCATAGCCATACCTATGCAGAACTTTCTATACCAGTCTAAGTATTCAAACATACATCACATGCAAGATCAATATGTAACATGATATAGCAACATCATGACCAATCATCAAAGTTCTAAGATCAAAATCTCATATAAATATTATAAGTTTCAAAAGTTTTCTTCAAAAAGAAATATTGTTAAACTTACCTAGAGTAGTTAGTGCCCTAGATTTCTCCTTCCTCTTTCTTCCTTTCTTCCTCTCATTTCCTCACTCTACCTTGCTTCTATTTTTTCCTCTCCCTCACTTGGACGAAATTAAAATGTTTTAGGGGTGGGTTTTACTGAAATAGACCACCAAATAATACACCTTTCGTGATCATGGGTCTACCTTATTACAATTAGGATACACTTTGTTGAATTTTTAGAAAACAAACAACTTATGTTCTTGTCTTCCTCTTCCTTAGTCAAGATATGCATAGGAAAAGGAGATTTGTATTTTAAAAATTATGATGATATGTTCTTAAGATAAGGGACAAGGTCCCTTTGATTTAGGGATTCATTTCCATTTTCTTTTGTCTTAAACAAGTATGATAGATTTGCCTTTTTAGGTGGCAAATTTCTAGCACTTGAATCTCCATTATTTGGTTGATATTATTTGTGTGGGATAGGAATGTTTTGTCCTAATGCCATGTATTATCATACCACTTGCTAAAATTATGAGTGTAGGATATAGATATTTTTGTCCTAAATCCTTGTATTATCATGCCACTTGCCAAAATTATGAATGTAGAATCACACCACTTGCTAAATTTTTGGCTTAATGCCATGTAACCTAATCTTTATTATTATTACATTATTATATCATCAGCTAATTTATTTTATTTTATTTTTCCTCTTGGATTTGGGCTTATTTCTACCCATATGGGCTTATTCCTACCCATTTTCTTTGCTTTGGATAAAATTCTACCTTTCTTGGAGGGCTTGGTCACATTTTCATAATTTTTGGGCTATTGGTCCAATTACTATATCCTAGTCCAAGTCTATGTTTTATTTCTTGCTTAGGTTATCCAATGGGCTTGCTAGAAACTTATGTGAAGTGGAAAAACTCTATATGAAGTGTCCATAGGTAAAAGGCCAATATATGGGTAAAGATTTTAAACTTAGTAACTCTAATTATTGAATTAGGAAAAATTACCCTAATCCAATGTTCTTGAAATTTTAAGACATTTACTTGTTTCTAAAAATTTATCTTCGTTATCCAAAAATTTTGCATCTCTTTAGTATGTTATTTCTAATTGTTTTTCCTATTAGGTTTTCCCTCTTTATTTGTTCTCTTAATGTTAGAAACATTTTCTATGCATATACATAAGGTGAAGAATTTCTAAGGATTATATTTCCTTAGATATCTAAAATATTGTCTAATAAATTTTATTTCCTTAATTAAATATTTATGTACTTTTATCAATAAAAGAAATGAAATTAGGGATGTTACACTTAGCACTCTTTTTTGTAATAACTTATGGTCGCTAAAGGTGATTTTAAATTACTGGGTACTTGCTTCCATGATTGCTCACTACTTGCAACTCCTTTACTAACATTTTATGCTATTGATGACATCTTCATACTGTATCAGTTAGATCGCACTTCAAAACACTTAAACAAATTCAACCTATTGTGACTTTATTCTTTAACATGCTTATGCATTATCTTAACAATCAATCATGGAAAACTTATGTCTATCCAAGAGCCCTTCACATGAATTACCCATTTTGCATACCTTAAATTTTAAATTTCCATGAGTAAGCCTTCCTTTATCATAATGCTTATACATAGTATTATTGAAAACCAAACTATCTTCGAATTCCTTATATCAACAAAATATATCATTGAAAATATTATCTTCATAGATTCTCCGCTCTCAAATTCAATCCAACCCACAACTTACCAAATCCATTTATATATATAGATTCCAACTCATCCATCCAAAAAGAGATTTAAATCTATTTTCAAAACACTCACTTTATTACAAATCGTTATCCTGGAGTTAATAACCTTGATCACATCATAACCCACTATCAAAATTGTATTATCCATTCGTCATATTGTTTCACATAAACAAATCAAACAATCAATTCAAACCTTATTGACATCCGAACAAACCATTACCTTTGTGTTTGGATGAAATCTTCCTATTTTAAGCTAATTCTTTTTCTTTATACCCAAGAATGTTCTCTTTATCATTGTTCATCAACACGAGTTCAAAAGCTGAACTGGTAGTCCACACTCAAGAAACATTGTCTAGGATATACTTATTGGTTCTTAAACATTGCATAGCTAAGAAAAAAAGTTAGAAGGAAGAAAAGTATGACACCCTATAGAATTCTACAACAGCACTGTGAGTATAAATATGTCTGCAATTACATACCCATACTCAAAGTTCTACTACAGAATTCTTTGATCTGTTAGCCACAGGGAAACCGAATGCTCTGATACCAACTTGTAACGCCCTAAATTTACGTTACGTAAAATAAACAGTTTTATTATTATTATTATTTGCGCAATCAGATATTTCTCAGAAAGATACATAATTCAATTCTTTATCATGGGAACAGATACATATAAGATCTCTCATATATACACAATATATAGACCAAGTCTATAAACATCATAGTACAACAGAAACGGGGATCCTGCCTGTAGCGTTCAGAGTACTCTAGAATACAAACACAATATAATTCAAAGACCGTGAGTCTTGGAAGTAACGTAGACTCACCCATAGAATATATCACTTATCTGCCGAATCAGACTCTGATATTCTTATCTAAAAAATGTGGAAATATCGTGTAGTGAGTTTGACAACTCAGTGAGCAAATAATTCCTCCTATGACCTCTTAGGTTAGCATATGGATGTTCTTATGTTTTAAAATATGTCACAAAGAAAATATAGTTCAGAAGTACATTCATATGATACCCGTATTTCAAATATTCTCAAATCAAAGGATATTCAGATATCCAAAACCATATGCTGCACAATATGATCATTAAACAAATGTTATGTTTAGCTGTATAAGCTAGAGTAAAATATTAAGATTTGGAGATAAAATCATCACTTTTAATGCACCTGTCTCACTCGGCAATCTGGTCAATGCAATGAAAATATAACTCATTTGCTATACGCATAGTGAACTCGACCCTAGTCACAATAAGTGATCAGGGAATGTGAGTACATCACCCTCTTGCCCCCTCACATTACCACTGTCACCCAGTCGGTGCGGCCCTTCCCCGGCTCACTCAAGCTAATAGGGCATCCCCTATTCGGTACCGTCACAAGCCATACAACCAGCCGATATTCATCCATACATATAAATACATGTAAAATTATCAAGCAACTCGCCATGAGCTTTACGCTTGCTATTCAATCTCATTTATAATATGACATGCATCATTTTCACAAGTTTATAGCTTTACAAATCAATGCATCGTGCACATAATATTCACTTTATCAAATAATGATAAATACATTTAGAACCACATATTCAATGAGTTCCAAAATTCATTTCTAAAACCATACTCTTTTTAAACTATGTGCCAGTTTGTAAGTATAATAGATATTTTAACACATTTCAAAAACTTATAATAGTATAAATAATTTATAATCAGAAACAATAATAAATTTATAGTTCAAGAAGAGCATGGAGCAAGTCATAGAAAGAATTATCTACTCACAGGGTAGGGCTCCTGATTGGACAGTTCAAAATTGTACTTTTCCAAGCTGAATTTGATCAATTAAACCTCAAAAACGTGTCCGGAGGGTCCAAAGACTTAAAAAATGACTCCGGGGAGCTTGGTCACTATTCACCACCGGAAAACACTATTCACTCACCGAAAAATACTATTCATCAAGAACAAAAAGTTATCAGATAGCTGAAAAATTTCATATCGTAAGGTTTATCTAACTCCTGAATCCATCTACGGTGTCAGAATTTCAATTGGAGGTCTCTAAGTAAGATTTTTCAGAATTTAACTTTTTCTGAGATTTTCTATTTTAGATCTACGGCGATTCAACGGTGAATTTGAAAAATTAATCGGTCAAAACCATAGTATTCTTCATCCTGAATCCAGTAGCACCTTCATTTTTGAGATTTGAAGCCAATAGGCACTCCAGATCTAGAGAGAAAGCTGAAAGTTAGTATTCACTCACTATTCACTCTCACTATTCCTTCTTTCAATTTTTTTTTTCCGAAATCTTCGAATAGCCATGTTGTCACCCCTTCCCCTTTTATTATTATTTTTATTTTTTAATAATAATAATTATTATTTATTAATTGAATAATATGATTTTCTTTTATATAAATTCATATAAATTCCGTTCTTCATCCTAAAATATCCCAAAAATTTCTAAAATTTTATATTCTCATAAACCTTTAGTTAAACTCTTAAATCATGATTTTTCTTGATAAAAATCATAATAAAAAAAATCTAAAAATAAATATCTTTATACATATTAAAAGAAAGAATATTTCTAAAAATACAACAAAAATTCATTAGAGACCAATATAATTATTTCAAGTAAAACAATAATTATTTTAATTAAAAATAGACTTACTTTTAGTAGAACATAATCATTTTTAAACAAATAAAAATACATTTGTTTATAACAAATTATTATTATTGAAAAATAAAAATTATGGGATGTTACAAGTAATATAAGTCAAAATCTATGACCCCTGAAAACAAAATATGCTCACCAGAGAATATGTCGCCTAGCTGATTACCTATATGAAGGAAAATGACCAAACTCTGTATTCTTATATGAAAAATGTAGAAATATCGTGTAGTGAGTTTGACAACTTAGTGAGTAGATAATACCTCTTATGACCTCTTAGGTCAGCATATAGATGTACTCATATTTTAAAATTTGTCACATAAAAAATATAGTTCAAAAGTACATTTATATGGAACCCGCATTTCAAATATTTTCAGTTTAGATCACATTTAGATATCTAAAACCATATGAAATATGGTATGATCGTTAATCAAATAGTGATATGCATCAGAATATTTCTCATGAAAATATTAGGAGCATCCCATATCAGAACCACCATATCAGAGTTTAAGCCCTTCTATACTTTGGCGGTATAGGATTTTCCTAAACTTAACATCTCAGCTAAGGTTTGCCCTACCACTTGTTGTGTCTGTTTTATAATTAACCGCAAGCGCACGGGGTAACTGTAGCTAGTCTGGCGAGTACGGGTCGTATCCCATAAAGAACAATGTCAATTACTAGAATGATACGAAATATGTTATCTAAATCGTTGTAATTCAATGGAGAGTTTGTCACAATTAAGTAAATTAAGAATTCAATTAACAAAAACCTAGGATTAGGGTTCACGACACTTATGATATTCAACATTCAGCATGTACCTCTAATTGCAATTATCTAGGTAATTGGGGATGGTTTAGCATTAATTAACTAACAACTCTTTCAAGCGTTACTAATCGTACCTAGGTTAATCTAATTGCTTACTTTCGTGGTTCTTAGTTCAATCTAGGTCCATTAAGTTCTATGCCAACCATGGAATACAATTAATCGGTTTTCTCGTGCCCACTAATTGATTCATTTCTAGAAAACCTTAAACTTATTTCGTGATTAAGATATCCTTAATTAATTATTAGGTTCCGGTATTAATTTTTACCTTTTAGTTCATCAATTAATATCCCAAGACGTGATAAAATGTTGGCCAAACATTCATCAACTCAAATAATCAATGCATAATAGTCAATCCTAATTAACCATGGATAATACAATTAGGGTTCTAATGATTCAATTAGCACAGTGTATCATTACATCATAAGTGGGTTTACTAAAACCTTAGATCAAGTCTACTCAAGCATAATTGAAAGAGAAAATATAATCAAATTCATTAAAGTAATCATCAATGTTCAATACAAATTAAAAGAAAGAGTAGAAGAAGAAGTGGAGAACTAAAGTAGAAAGATGAAACCTGGTTTGTCGAAAAGTAAAGATGAAATACAACCTTCAATTGGTGAAAATCCTACTCTAGAACATAAATCCAACAATGATTCAAGTAAAAACCTAATCTAAGAGTGTTTCCTAAGCCTAAAAACTGAGTCTAAGATGTCTGTCCAGGTCTAAATGCCTTCCTCTGTGTTTCCCCATGTATATGTATGAACTTGACTGCTTAAAATCCTAAAACTCACGTGGTGTACGGACATGAAGCACGACCGTGCTTCATGACACGACTTGGCCATGCTTTGTGCTGAAAATCTGGGAAATTCTCCACTTCTTGCACAAAGCACGGCCTGGCCGTGCTTCATGTTGCTAAGCTCAGAATTTGCCAATTTCTTCAGGGCTGCCTCTTTGCTTCCTCCTTAGCATGTTCCAAGTCCATATGACTCCTCCCATAAGTGTTTTCCCTTACTTCTTGGCCTCTTTTGTTCTCCTACAAACATAAAACAAACCAAAGCAGTATCCAAAACAAAGCATAACCAAATAAAGGGAAATAATTATAAGTTTACTACTAATTAGAGGACAAATAATATGTCAAATCAAAAGGAAGAGAGATGATGCATACAAATTTCAGATAACAGATAAATGCAATATAGGAAATTATTCACTCAATCAATGTGCACACAACAAATATATGAATATATATTTATCAGATAGTTTTTGTTCTTCTAAAACAACCAAAATTCTCCAATTATATATATGCTTCTATTGGTACCATTGAATGTATGAATCTATTGATTTAAGACACTCAAGTAGGCCACCTCATCCTTTAGATCTCCCTATGTTGCCTTACCCTTATTTCTGTTTTTCTCACTCTTTTTCTCACTCAATTTCTCTTATTTCTCATCATTTTTTGTCTATTTCATTCATCATCATTTTTTATATAGAAATATGCAGTGAGTGCATTTTATGCTCCATCTCACTAGGGTAAAGGTAGCTAGGTACTCATACTAGGCCTTTTTGGTGCCTTGAAGGGGTACTTAGAGTGAAAACTTTTTGGGTGTTATATTCGCTCATTTTTCACCTCTCCCAGCCTTCACACTCTCATAGTGTTAAAAATCAATAAAGGCATACAATTCACAGCACAATAGGAGAGGTATTTTTCAAAGAATTAGAGGTTTAATGTTAGAAGAGAGAGACTAAAATTTAAACTACCTATTTCATATCCTATTGTGCATCACATGTTCATGAGCTAAAATTAACCTATATTACATCAATCTATCTCTAAAACAGCCACTATGTGATTATGCAATGAAACAAGAGAGATGTGATATGTACAGCATATACATGCAAAAGATAACTAAATCAGCCAGTAAAAATAGCCAGTGCAAATCAGAAGTTCATCTAATGCAAACCATATACTCAGCCAGTGAAAATCAAAATTTAATGTCTACTTCCCCATGCTTAAACTTGACATTGTCCCCAATGTCAATAATAATGAAAGAACAGGCAAGGGGATAAGTGACTTACTTGTTCACTGGTTGTCTGGAAGATGAGGTGGGTTCTGGCCCAAGTGCCAGGTGTACCATGCCTACATCATTTCCTGCATGCTTTGGAGAAAATCTTGCATTGCATGCAGAATAGCTCTCTGTGATAGTTGCTCTACCTCAATACGGTTGAGTCGTGAAGAAATGGAATCTTGATCCCTTGTGGGAGGATATGAGGTACCTGCATGGTCAGTATAATGGGAAAAGGGTGGGGGTGGTAGAGCCAAAAGTGGCTCATGGGGGAAGGCATCCCCCTTAGAATCATCATCAGCCTCTCTACCCTCCTCTAGAGGGTATATCCAGTTCGCCTCACTGGTAACTGTAGTCCTAGTACGGTTAGGGAGGCAGAAGATTCTATGGCCTCTGAGATATAATCAATAGTCATCATTATTCTTGACAATGAGTTTTATATGCAAGCATGATTCTAAATCAACCTTGCTGCTGCCAACTACTGGTTGCATTCCCTAGAGATTTTCCTTAAATCCCAGCCCTCTAGCTATTGTTGTAACATCCCATAATTTTTATTTTTATAAACGATTATGTTATGCTAAAAGTAAGTCTATCTTTAATTAAAATAATTATTGTTTTGTTTGAAATAATTATCTTGGTCCCTAAGGAATTTTTGTTGTACTTTTAGAAATATTCTTTCTTTTAATATGTATAATTTGAGATTTGTTTTATTATGATTTTTATCAAGAAAAATCATGATTTAAGAGTTTAACTAAAAGTTGATGAGAATGTAAATTTTTAGAAATTTTTGAGATGTTTTAGGGTGAAAAACGGTATTTATATGAATATATATGAAATAAATTAAGACTAAATCTAAATATTTAATTATTAAATAATAATAATTAATATTATAAAAAGAAAAATAAAAAGGGAAGGGGGATACACAACCGGCGGCACATTTCGAAAAAAAATATATTTTGATGAATAGTGAGTGAATAGTAACTTTTAACTTTTTCTTTAAATTTTGAGTGTCTATTGGCTTCCGATCTCAAAACTGAAGGTGTTACTAGATTCAGGACGAAGAATACTTCAGTTTTGACCGATCAGTTTTTCAAATCCATCATTGAATCGCCGTAGATCTGAAGTAAAAAATCTCAAAAAAAGGTAAATTCTAAAACTCTTATTTAGAGACCTCAAATTAGAAATCTGACACCGTAGATGGATTCAGAACTTAGATAAACATTAAGATATGTATTTCTTTCGGTCATTTGGTAACTTTTTATGTGCGGTGAATAGTGATTTTCGGCGTGAATAGTAATTCCAGTGGTGAATAGTGATTCCCCGCGGTGAATAGTGCCCATAGCGTTGACCGAGCTCTTAGAGACAAAATTTAGCAAATTTAGAGTCATTTTCAAGGTTTTTGGATTTTAAGGCTGTTTAATCTGGAGCCTTTACCTGTGAGTAGATGATTCTTCCTATGGCTTGTCCTATACTCTTCTTGATATTTGAGCATGTATATGATTATGTTTATGAGATATTTACACTTTGATATGTTTCTGAAATGCATTAAAATGATTTGAACTGCTTATAATTTGAAATATGATTCAAGAAGAGTATAGTATTTGAAAATGGATTTATGAACTCATGAGGTATCTGATTTCACTTGTATTTATCATTATTTGATAAAGTGAATATTATGTGCACGATGCATTGATTTGTAAAGCTATATACTTGTGAAAATGATGCATGTTATATTATAAATGAGATTGAATGGCAAGCGTAAAGCTCATGGCGAGTTACTTGATATTTTACATATATATATGTATTGATAAATATCGGCTGGTTGTATGGCTTGTGACAGTACCGAATAGGGGATGCCCTATTAGCCTGAGTGAGCCGAGGGAGGGCCGCTCCAACCGGGTGACAGTGGTGATGTGAGGAGGTAGGAGGGTGATGTACTTACATTTCCTGATCACTTACTGTGACTAAGGTCGAGGTCACTATGCGTATAGCAAATATTTTCATTGCATTGTGACAGTGGTAATGTGAGGGGGCAGTAGAGTGATGTACTCACATTCCGTGATCACTTATTGTGGCTGGAGTCGAGGTCACTATGCGTATAGCAAATATTTTCATTGTATTGTGACAGTGGTAATGTGAGGAGGCAGTAGGGTGATGTACTCACATTCCCTGATCACTTATTGTGGCTGGAGTCGAGGTCACTATGCATATAGAAAATGTGTTATATTTTCATTGCATTGACCAGATTGCCGAGTGAGGCAGGTGCATTAAAAGTAATGATTTTACCTTCAAATCATAATATTTTACTATAGTTTATACAACTGAGCATAACAACATTTGTTTAATGATCATACCATGGTGCATATGGTTTTGGATATTTGAATATCTTTGATTTGATAATATTTGAAATACGGGTCCCATATGAATGTACTTCTGAACTGTATTTTCTATGTGACACATTTTAAAATATAAGTACATCCATATGTTGACCTAAGAGGTCATAGGAGGAATTATTTGCTCACTGAGTTGTCAAACTCACTACACGATATTTCCACATTTTTTAGATAAGAATATCAGAGTCTAATTCGGCAGATAGGTGATATATTCTCTGGTTAAGTCTACGTTGCTTCCAAGACTCACGGTCTTTGAATTATACTGTATTTGTATTCTAGAGTGCTCTGAACGCTACAAGCAGAGATGTTTATAGACTTGGTCTGTATATTGTGTATACATGAGAGATCCTATATGTATTTGTTCCCCTGATAAAGAATTGAATTATGTATCTTTTTGGGAAATATCTGATTGCAAAAATAATAATAGAAAAAAAAATTGTTTACTTTACGTAATGTAATTAGGGGCGTTACAAGTTGGTATCAGAGCATTAGGTTTCCCTGTGGCTATCAGAGCAAATGATTTTAGTAGGACCTTTAGTATCGATATGAGCTGGACATATTTATATTTCAGGTGTTGTTAAGGGATTCTATAGGGTTTCAAATTCCTTTCTATTCCAAGTTGTTAAAGTTTATAGTATAAGATAGATTGAATATTGCGACATATTAAGAAGTATCTATGGATCAATTATAGCTTGAAAGTGGAAAAGATATGCGTCTTAAAGCATTTCAAAAAATGAGACAGATACCAAATATGATGGCTTCTGAATGTGACATCTGTTGTACCCGGTTGTTTAGATATGGTAGACTGTAATGTGATATTGAGAATGGATTAGTTGGCATTATGTCATGTCATTTTGAAATGTTACTTTAAGGTGATTAAATTCAATATTCTTGGAGAATTTTCTTTCTTGATACAATGAAATCTTAGTGAGATACCCAATAACTTAATCTCTGTTTTACTATTCCATAAGTGATTACAAAAAGGTGCTAAGAATATTTGGCAAGTGGTAAAAGATGTTGATATAAAGTTTATCTGTGTAAATCAAGTTCCAGTGGTTAGAGAATTTTCTGATATAATTCCTGAAAAATTGTTAGTATTACCCCGAAACAATAAATAGAATTTGGTATTGATTTATTTCCTGGAATCTAACCAATGTCTATATTACCATATAAAATGGTACCCACTGAACTTAAAGAACTGAAAAAAGAATAGTTAGAAGATATGTTAGACAAGAGATTTAAAAGCCCTAGTACTTTTACTTGGAGTGCTCCAGTTTTATCTGTGAAAAAAAATGATGGATCACTATGACTATGCATAGATTATAGACAATTGAATAAAGTGACAGTGTAGAATAAATACCCATTACCTCGTATAGATGATCTGTGTGATCAGTTACAAGGTGCTCAATGTGTTTTTTTAAAATTAATTTGAGATATGAATATTATCAATTGAGGAAAAGGAAAGAGAATAATCTGAAAACAACTTTCAGGACTCGATATGAGCACTATAAGTTCTTAGTTACGTAATTTGGGTTTGAAACATGCCCTGATTGTATTTATAGACTTGATGAATAGTAATTAAGCCACTCCTGGATCAAATTATTTTTGCATCTAGAATATTTTAAAAGTTTAGAGTAACATAAGCAATATTTAAAAATAGTTATACCAACTCTAAGGGAGTAGGGTTGGTAAAGATGATGTCCAAGTTGACCCTAAGAAAGTAGAAGTAGTACAACAATGGCATGTCCTACTACAGTTATAGATGAAGATTCAAATCTAATTTGCGCTTCCTGCTGTTGTCTGCCGTCCATTCTATTTGAACAATAGTTGGATCAGGTACATGAACATATGCTTGTAAGGCATCAATCAACTCCTCAGCATTTGAAGCCGAGATGAGAATTCGTCGTGCTGAGTGTGGGATAAACCTCTGTTCCACATCTTGATCTAGAAAAGACAACAGACCATCAAAGAAGTGATTAACATTTAACAAACCTATCGGTTTGTGATGCATATTCAGTTGTGCCCAAGAGACTATTTGGAAAATCTCCTCTAAAGTACCAAAACCACCTAGTAAGGCAATGAAGGCGTCAGCATTGCTTATCATTCTAGCCATGCGTTCATGCATGGAAGCTACTCTATATTCTTCCCCAATTGTCTTCTCTATGATGCTGGATGCAGCTAGAGCTGTAGGAATAATACCTAGAACTTGGCATCCTCCTACATGTGCAGCTGTAGCCACACACCCTATTAACCCATGATTACCTCCACCATAGACTAAATGAAATTTTCTTCTGGCCAACACCATACCTAGGTTTTGTGCAGCTTTCACATACTCTTCATCTTTCCCAGGACTGGAACCACAAAAGACACAAATATTTCGAAACTGACGGAATGCGATTCCCTCCATAGCTGTACACACTTTAATTTTGAGTATGAAAGTAAAGATACTAATGTGTGTGTATTTATAGAATTTGGAGAAAGACATACATATGATAGCTATGTGAATATGTCAGGCATAATTAGAATAACTATTTGAGTGATTGGTGGATATAAGCTAAATTAAAGGTAAAAAAAAATTTAAAAATGACGGCAAGCATGTATATGTACAGTAGTTATGACTGTGACCCATATTAAGCACATAAAGAGCATAAGATAAGATATCACCTGCATTGATATCTCGATTCTTGTAGAAAAGTTGTAGGTGATAGTCGTCATTGTAAAAAAAAAGAAAATGAAAATGCAAACCAATTAATTGTTGAAGAGGAACAATCAAATGATTTATTTTGTTTTCTCAATGTTTTTGCTAGTCGACTATCGATATTATTAAGTCAGCTGGCTATTTTGAGACATTTTAATTTGAACTGGTTATTTTACAGTTGATTGATTGCATCTATTTTGAAGCAATCAACTGCATCCTACCAGTTAGCTACGTTTTCTTTGTTTTTCACAGACTTTTATAAGTTCGGAAATGTTTCTTTTTTACCTAATATCAACAGCTTTAAAGTAGATTCTGGCACATATATTTAAAATTTGCGGCCACCGATTTTTGCCGAAATCGTAGATAGATTTTGTTTACAGATTTTCAAGAATTACGACCATCGATTTTAATGTTTTTCAATGCTTTGTCCAAATTTTGACTTTCTATTTTAGCACCATTCTCTATTATGCTTTTCGTCTGTTTCATTGCATTCTCCTTCATTAATGGTTGGCATTAAATGCAAGGTTATTTTCCCTCATTGCAAAGAAAGATAATTTCTTTTCTTTGAAACTCGATTATTATGGTGTCCAAGTGGTTAGTAGGTAAAGTAATGAAAAGTTTGAAAGACATAGACAGATGATGACCTTATGGTGTTTTGACGACTGTAATAAAGAGAATTAGTGGTGTTGAAGTTCTTGAGGAATAAAATATGGGAAATATGATTTAAATTAATCTTTGAACTCTTAATTTGAAAATATGGAGAATATTTTGAGAACTACGTCTGAAAATAATGAAAGGATCAAGGTACTTGAATTAAGGGATTATACCATGTGAAGATGAGTTTAGTATCTAGAATTTGAATTATGTTGAGATTGAAAATTTATGTGTGAATAATTGTTGAGAAAGGAGAAATTATTTGTCCTTGATTGAATTTGCTCATATCAATAGTTATCAAGCCAATATACAAATGGCACCATTTGAGGTTTTATATAAAACATTATAGGTCTCCTAATGGGTGAGTGAGTTGAGTAAAGTTAGGTCCACAGCATATAAAATCAGTTCAATAGCTTACTGTTGGGCTTTGCCATATGAATTGGATAATGTTCATCAAATCTTTCACGTATCTATGCTACGAAAGTATCTACCAGACCCAACACATGTTATTCAGTGTTGGGAAATTCAGTTAGACAAAGAGTTGTTATATGAGGAAAAATCAGTGACTATAGTAGATAGTCAAGTGAAGAAATTAAATTCAAAAGAAATGTCACGGTGAAAGTGATGTAGTAAAAGTACTTTTCAGGGGGCCTACTTAGGAAAGAGAATAATATGCGTGCCAAATACCCACATATTTTTGAGTGAGAAGGTTAGTATCTATTTGCAAATATGGCGATGAAATTGATTAGAAAAAAGAATATAAGCAACTCAGTACAGGCTAAAAGTCTATAAGGACCATAAATATTAGAGCACTAGACATTATCAGTTGGTGACCAAATATTCTTGAAAAATTTATGGTTGAAGAAAATCCCTATGGTTAAGGTTATATGGTAAAATCACTCAAATGAAGAGACCTTAAAAAGTAAAGATGTTATACAAAAAAAAATATCCCCAATTATTTGAGTAATAAGGTTGGTAACTCCAAATTATGCCTTAATTTTATTCCCTACATGTGGTAAGATGAGCTGAAATTCGGGGACCGAATTTCTTAAGGGGGAAGAATGTAACATCCCATAATTTTAATTTTTATAAACGATTATGTTCTGCTAAAAGTAAGTCTATTTTTAATTAAAATAATTATTGTTTTGTTTGAAATAATTATCTTGGTCCTTAAGGAATTTTTGTTCTATTTTTAGAAATATTTTTTCTTTTAATATGTATAATTTGTGATTTGTTTTATTATGATTTTTATCAAGAAAAATCATGATTTAAGAGTTTAACTAAAAGTTGATGAGAATGTAAATTTTTAGAAATTTTTGGGATGTTTTGGGTGAAAAACGGTATTTATATGTATATATATGAAATAAATTAAGAATAAATCTAAATATTTAATTATTAAATAACAATAATTAATATTATAAAAAGAAAAATAAAAAGGGAAGGGGGATACACAACCGGCGACACACTTCGAAAAAAAAAATATATTTCAATGAATAGTGAGTGAATAGTAACTTTTAACTTTTTCTTTAGATTTGGAGTGTCTATTGGCTTCCGATCTCAAAACTGAAGGTGTTACTAGATTCAGGACGAAGAATACTTCAGTTTTGAACGATCATTTTTTCAAATCCACCGTTGAATCGCCGTAGATCTGAAGTAGAAAATCTCAGAAAAAGGTAAATTCTAAAACTCTTAGAGACCTCAAATTAGAAATTTGACACCGTAAATGGATTCAGAACTTAGATAAACATTAGGATATGTATTTCTTTCGGTCATTTGGTAATTTTTTATGTGGTGGTGAATAGTGATTTTCGGCGGTGAATAGTGCCCATAGCGTTGACCTACGTTGACCGAGCTCCTAGAGGCAAAATTTAGCAAATCTGGAGTCATTTTCAAGGTTTTTGGACCTTCCGAACTCGATTGTGGGGTTTATTTTACCGTATTCGGATCAGAAACGAAGATTTTAGGGCTGTCCAATCTGGAGCCTTTACTTGTGAGTAGATTATTCTTCCTATGGCTTGTCCTATACTCTTCTTGATATTTGAGCATGTATATGATTATGTTTATGAGATATTTACACTTTGATATGTTTCTAAAATGCATTAAAATGATTTGAACTGCTTATAATTTGAAATATGATTCAAGAAGAGTATAGTATTTGAAAATGGATTTATGAACTCATGAGGTATCTGATTTCACTTGTATTTTTCATTATTTGATAAAGTGAATATTATATGCACGATGCATTGATTTGTAAAGCTATATACTTGTGAAAATGATGCATGTCATATTATAAATGAGATTGAATGGCAAGCATAAAGCTCATGGCGAGTTGCTTGATATTTTACACACACACACACACACACACATATATATATATATATATATATATATATATATATATATATATATATATATATATATATATATATATATATGTATGTATTAAATGAACATCGGCTGGTTGTATGGCTTGTGACGGTACCGAATAAGGGACGCCCTATTAGCCTGAGTGAGCCGGGGGAGGGCCGCTCCAACCGGGTGACAGTGGTAATGTGAGGGGGCAGGAGGGTGATGTACTCACATTCCCTGATCACTTATTGTGGTTGGAGTCGAAGTCACTATGCATATAGTCTAACAATTCCATTTAAGTATCAATTTTTTTTTTTAAAAAAATACCATGAAGTTATTACCTCGTTACAACTTAACTCAATATAATATTTATTTAATTTAAAAAATACAGAGTTTACATACATGTCATTAATCAAAACATACGTACAACATATCAAACACATAAAAATCTACATCTTATTTATTCTGGTTGACCAATTCCGGAGATACAGGTGCGGGTGGTTGCACCTTCACCGGGATCTAAGCCAACTCGACCACAAACATTTTATTTGCTTCTGGGATCTGCCGAACATAAAGTACTCGATCCAACGTGCACTAAAAGCCAGAGCTATAGAAAAATCTGCATAACTAATTTTCTGAACATGATATAGAAATATAGTGAGAATTAAATCCCAGTAAGTTCAATAATAAAACATTATCAATATAGCTCATCACGTCATGTTCAGCTGTATAAACTACAGAAAATATATTTGGTCACATAATGCATTATATCTATGCACATAAGAATCATACAGTAATGATATGTATGAAAGGATTAACTATTTTCAAAATATCATATGATGGCCATCAACTTATTCTCATTTCAAGCTACCCCGGTCAGGGTGAGTATTTTCTACTCTCCGGTACGGGATTTTCTCGCTCCGTCCGACATGGCACACTTTCTCTTTCTTTTCTCATAATCATAATCATAACCGTTGGTAGGGCGTCCCCTACTGGTGTACCACACGGATTGCCATGTGACCGTGCTCATTTCTTTTCTTTACACAATGATAGCAAAAAATATGCTTTCAATAACAAGTATGTTCATCAAAATATAACTATTACCATAAAACATTGGTAATCATGCCATGAACATAACCATTTCAAATAACACTTTATAAAATATTTCCAAGTTATAATTTTACACTTAAGATGGTAAGAAGTTCATACAATGGCAATGGCTATGGCATATACTAGTCATTTATAAGATTCGTCTTCTTTTTTAAATATTAATTTTATTTCTTTATTTTCTTGATGTAGGTTTTCATCATATCTAACCTTCTCTTACTAATCAGAGCATAACTCCCTCAATTGAACTCCGATGTAGGTGATCTTAGTGTCAATTTCAAGATAAAACAATTATCTAAAACTATTATGTTGAACATTGTATCAAAATATTAAGAAATCAAGGTGATGTTACTCCCTAAATGTACAGGTTATTTCTTCTCGGATAGGTACTGACCTCTACCTACTAATCGAACCATATCTACCTCATATGGACTCCCACTTGAGTAATTTCAGTGGCTAAAAATCCGGGACACACATATCTATAATTCTTATATTAACCATTTATTTTAATTACATACAGATAATTCCCAGAAATTAAAATATAGAAGCTGTCCTAACATATTCTTCCCTGATGAACCATTTTCTGACCTTTGACGACTAATCAGCTCATATCTTCCTCATATGGACTCCAAATTGAAAGATTCTAGTGGCTAAAAATCCATGACACATATAGCTATAATTCTTATGTTAAAAATTTATTTTAATTGTATACAGATAATTCCCAGAAATTAAAATACAGAAGCTGTCCTAACATATTCTTCCCCGATGAACTATTTTCTGACCTTTGACTACAAATCAGCTCATAGCTTCCCCATATGGACTCCAAATTGAATGCTTCCAGTGGCTAAAAATTCACGACAGACATAACTATAATTCTTATGTTAACCATTTAGTTTAATTCCATACAGATAATTCCCAAAAATTAAAATACAAAAGCTGTCCTAACATATTCTTCCCTGATGAGCCATTTTCTGACCTTTGACTACTAATCCGCTCATATCTTGCTCATATGGACTCCAAATTGAATGATTCCAGTGGCTAAAAATCCATGACACACATAGCTATAAGTCTTATGTTAACCATATATTTTAATTGCTTACAAATAATTCCCAGAAATTAAAATACAGAAGCTGTCCTAACATATTCTTCCCTGATGAACCATTTTCTGACCTTTGATTACTAATCAGCACATATCTTCCTCATATGGACTCCAAATTGAATGATTCCAGTGGTTAAAACTCCACGAAAAACATAGCTAAAATTTGTATGTTAACTATTTAGTTTAATTCCATACAGATAATTCCCAAAAATTAAAATACAGAAGCTGTCCTAACATATTCTTCCCTGATGAGCCATTTTCTGACCTTTGACTACTAATCCGCTTATATCTTGCTCATATGGACTCCAAATTGAATGATTCTAGTGGCTAAAAATCCATGACACACATAGCTATAAGTCTTATTTTAACCATTTATTTTAATTCCTTACAGATAATTTTCAGAAATTAAAATACAGAAGCTGTCCTAACATATTCTTCCATGATGAACCATTTTCTGACCTTTGACTACTAATCGGACCATATCTACCTCATATGGACTCCAAATTGAATGATTCCTATTGTTAAAAATCCGTGACACATATATCTTTAATTCTTATGTTAACCATTTATTTCAGTTCTCTACAGATAATTCCCAGAAATTAAAACACAGAAGCTATCCTAACATATTCTTCCCTGATGAACCATTTTCTGACCTTTACGTACTAATCGGACCATATCTACCTCATATGGATTCCAAATTGAATGATTCCAATGGCTAAAAATCCGTGACACATATATATTTAATTCTTATGTGAACCTTTTATTTTAATTTCCTTCAGATATTGTCCAAAAATTAAAACACAGAAGCTTAAAATTCTGCCACCCATAGCCATACCCATGCAGAACTATCTACACCAACCTAAGTATTCAAACATACATCACATGCAAGATCAATATGTAACATGATATAGCAACATACATGACCAATCATCAAAGTTCTAAGATCAAAATCTCATATAAATATTATAAGTTTCAAAATTTTTCTTCAAAAAGAAATATTGTTAAACTTACCTGGAGCACTTAGTCCCCTAGACTTCTCCTGCCTTTTTCTTTCTTTCTTCCTCTCCTTTGCTCCCTGTACCTTGCTTCTATTTCTCTCTCTTCCTCACTTGGACGAAATTAAAATGTTGTAGGGTTGGGTTTTGCTTAAATAGACCACCAAATAATACACCTTTCATGGTCATTGGTCTACCTTATCACAATTAGGATACACTTTGTTGAATTTTTGGAAAACAAACAACTTATGTTCTTGTCTTCCTCTTCCTTAGTCAAGATATGCATAGGAAAAGGAGATTTGTATTTTGAAAATTATGATGATCTGTTCTTAAGATAAGGGACAAGGTCCCTTTGATTTAGGGATTCATTTCCATTTTCTTTTATCTTAAACTAGTATGATAGGTTTGTTTTTTAGGTGGCAAATTTCTAGCCCTTGAATCTCCATTATTTGGTTGATATTATTTGTGTGGGATATGAATGTTTTGTCCTAATACCATGTATTATCATACCACTTGCTAAAATTATGAGTGTAGGATATATATGTTTTTGTCCTAAAGCCTTGTATTATCATGCCATTTGCCAAAATGATGAATGTAGAATCACACCACTTGTTAAATTTTTGTCTTAATGCCATGTAACCTAATCTTTATTATTATTACATTATTATATCATCACCTAATTTATTTTATTTTATTTTTCCTCTTGGATTTGGGCTTATTCCTACCCATTATGGGCTTGTTCCTACCCATTTTCTTTGTTTTGGATAAAATTCTTCCTTTCTTGGAGGGCTTGGTCACATTTTAATAATTTTTGGGCTATTGGTCCAATTACTATATCCTAGTCCAAGTCTATGTTTTATTTCTTGCTTAGGTTATCCAATGGGCTTGCTAGAAACTTATGTGAAGTGGAAAAACTCTATATGAAGTGTCCATAGATAAAAGCCTAATGTATGGGTAAAGATTTTAAACTTAGTAACTCTAGTTCTTGAATTAGGAAAAATTACCCTAATCCAATGTTCTTGAAATTTTATGACCTTTACTTGTTTCTAAAAATTTATCTTCCTTATCCAAGAATTTTGCATCTCTTTAGTATGTTATTTCTAATTGTTTTTCCTATTAGGTTTTCCCTCTTTATTTGTTCTCTTAATGTTAGAAACATTTTCTATGCATATACATAAGTTGAAGAATTTCTAAGGATTATATTTCCTTAGATATCTAAAATATTGTCTAATAAATTTTATTTCCTTAATTAAATATTTATGTACTTTTATCAATAAAAGAAGCGAAATTAGGGATGTTACATATAGCAAATGTGTTATATTTTCATTGCATTGACCAGATTGCCGAGTGAGGCAAGTGCATTAAAAGTAATGATTTTACCTTCACATCATAATATTTTACTATAGTTTATACAGCTGAGCATAATAACATTTGTTTAATGATCATACCATGGTGCATATGGTTTTGGATATTTGAATATCCTTTGATTTGATAATATTTGAAATACGGGTCCTATGTGAATGTACTTTTGAATTGTATTTTCTATGTGACACATTTTAAAATATAAGTACATTCATATGTTGACCTAAGAGGTCATAGGAGGAATTATTTGCTCACTGAGTTGTCAAACTCACTACACGATATTTCCACATTTTTCAGATAAGAATATCAGAGTCTAATTCGGTAGATAGTTGATATATTCTCTGGGTGAGTCTACGTTGCTTCCAAGACTCACGGTCTTTGAATTATACTGTATTTGTATTCTAGAGTGCTCTGAATGCTACAGGCAGAGATGTTTATAGACTTGGTCTGTATATTGTGTATACATGAGAGATCCTATATGTATTTGTTCCCTTGATAAAGAATTGAATTATGTATCTTTTTGGGAAATATTTGATTGCAAAAATAATAATAGAAAAAAATTGTTTACTTTACGTAATGTAATTAGGGGCGTTACAATTGTAGTAACCAGTCTCCCTATGACCAATTTTTCATGCATGGCATTACTGACCTTGGCCATCTGCTAGGCCATGAAGGCACCAGTATTCACCTTATGACCGTGTATCAGGGCCCAAAGAAAACAAAGTTCTCTTTTATTTGTAACTCCATCACTTTTAGCTCTACCAAAAACGGCATGAGCCATTAGGTGCTGTAAATATCTAAAAGTGGGATTACAAATAAAAGATGTTTTTGAACTCGATGCATCATATTGCTTTCCAATTGAAATAGAGTTCCAAAAATGTTGGGCAAGAAAACTTGAGGGCACTGATCTAGTTCTCCCGGGAGGCAATCTAAATAATGCATTAAATTCAGCCAATGATAAATTAAAAGTACGGTCAAATAATCTAAAATTAATGTGGCCCTTCTCGACATCAGAACCCCGAAATAAGACCACATTAATTGAACTGAAAAACTCTAAGGTGGTCCTAGCATAAGCCGGGTAGCATAAGCCAATGAATGTAGTCCACTGATGTGATCTTAATTAAGCATGATATTAATACCTTTAAACTTACTTTCTTTTTGATTTAAGTAAAATATAATTATAAATTAGCTTAGTTTTGTGTTTTGTGTTGAAGGAACAAAAGAAGAAGAAAAGAGAAGAAACACATAAGAAATTCATGGAAAAGTGCTACATTGTAGGGATTCCAGACCTTTCAGCACTATTTTGAGCATATCTCCCCCTTATAAAGTCCAATAAAAGTGATTCAAGTGGCTGTGAAAAGAAAACACAATCATCTACAACTTTTATGTTGAACACTTGGTTAAATTCGGGATATTTAATAGCGTTATAGAGCTTGCAAATCCTAATCACAGTGCAGAAAGATGAATTCTGACCTTTGGTCACTAATTTTAGCATATCTCCTTTAATTTAGATTGGATTAAGGTGATTCTAGTGGTTATGGAAAGAAGAGACATAGAGATACAACTTTCGTGTTCGGCACTTTGGCAAATTTGGAAATTTTATGGGTGCCACGATGCTACATCGTTGCAGACTCGGAGCACTGCAGCGCCAGCCGCCGCATCAGGTCGCAAATTCACGATTTTTAGGGTTTTTCAACTCCAATTGAAGCTCGATGGGCCGGGATTTGACCTAGAAACACTCCTACATCGATTAGGAGGAGTTAATCTATAAAAGGGAGGAAAGTAAGTAGGAAAATTCAATTATTCATCCAAGTTCTTAGTTACATTCTTCAATTCTTCTTTAGATTTTCTTATGGCCCTGCGTGGCTAGTTCTTTTTAGTTGGTTGAGGTAGATTGAAACCTCAAGGGATCTTAATGCATTGTGAGATGTGGATTTGACTTTATTATTTCAATTTAATTTGAGTATTGATTATTCATCTACTCTTCTTCTCAATGATTATTCATATGATTTCTAGGAGGCCTACTAGTATATTATCTGTTTGAATCTGCTGCTGAATTATGTTTTGAACAAAGTCTTCAATTATGTAATTCATGAGGCAAATAGGTTTGAGGATTTTGGATTATAAATCATTGAACCTATGATGAATAATTAACTAAATTAGATATAACCGATGTGTTTATATTTGTTTAGCTCTGTCAGTTTCTCTAGTTCTTCATGTGGTTAATACGTTATGCTTTACCGATGTGCTAAAGGATTGCGTGTTAATTAGGGTTTAATTAGTGCGATTGTCATTAATTTACTAGACTTAAGGAGGAACAGGGTTAGAAACCCAATGATAGATATTCAATTACAGATTGATTATGTTGTCAATGATCAATGCAATCCCTTGACGGTGGATATCAACCGAAACCAATGTCTTTATCATTAATTACTCTCTTATTTACTTTCATTATTGTTTACTTTACTTAATTTGCGATTATCAATCCCCCCTTTCTCAATCACATAAGATAATTCCAGTCTCTGTAGGATCGACCTTTACTTCCACTACTACAGGTTAGTTTTGAGGTAAGGTATCACTTTGGGTGTACCTGCGACAATACGCACCAAATTTTTCCAAATCCGATCAACCAGGTAGCAGACGTCAGTTAAAAGGCTTAACCGGTCCAAACATTCCTCATCCATGTACCGAGTACTCAACATTCTTAGTTTAACTAGAGTATTGTATCGTGTCCGTTGATTATCATCGACAAACACAATACCGTACTTATTAATTTGGTGAGGAAGTTGGGACGGTATTTGGATTCGTCCTTTACGTGGTTGCTGGGATTGGGAGGAGGATTGGCCAGTTCTGGCTCTTTTGGGACCCATGTTAGATGATATGCAGTGCAAGATATATTGGGGAAAGGGGTGTGCAGGCGAAAAACTAATTAATCAAGGAATGCAGTCACAGTGTTAAACCAGGGAATAAAAGATTCAAATGCAAAATAGAAATTTATAATGCTGAGGTTAAATGCAGCAAGGACAATTCAAATTAGGCACAAAATTGGCCATATGTGTCTCAACCATGTAGAAAAACCGGTAGAAAATGATTCATAGAGTTGTACTAGGAGCAGATAAATGTCAATCAATGTAACAACCTTTTTTTTATTATACAATATTAAGTTCACATACACGTCATTAATCAAAATGTACATTTTACATCTTGTTTATTTTGGTTGACCAATTCTGGAGATACAAGTGCGGGTGGTTGCACCTTCATCGGGATCTGAGCCAACTCGACCACAAACATCTTATTTGATTCTGAGATCTGTCAAACATAAAGTAATTCAATCCAATGTGCACTAAAAGCCAGAGCCATAGAAAAAAGCTGCATAACTAATTTCTGAACATGATATGGAAATATAGTGAGAATTAAATCCCAGTAAGTTCAACAATAAATAATCATCAATATAGCTCATCACGTCATGTTTAGAAATGATATGTATGAGAGGATTAACTATGTTCAGAATATCATAGGATGGCTATCAACTTATTCTTATTTCAAGCTACCTCGGTTAGGGTGAGTATTCTCTACTCTCCGGTATGGGCTTTTCTCGCTCCGTCCGACATGGCACACTTTCCCTTTTCTGATAATCATAATCATAACCGTTGGTAGGGCGTCCCCTACTGGTGCACCACACGGATTGCCATGTGACCGTGCTCATTTCTTTTCTTTTCACAATGATAGCCAAAAATATGCTTTCAATAACAAGTATGTTCATCAAAATATAACTATTACCATAAATCATTGGTAATCATGCCATGAATATAACCATTTCAAATATCACTTTATAAAATATTTTCATGTTAGAATTTCACACTTAAGATGGTAAGAAGTTCATACGATGGCAATGGCTATGGCATATACTAGTCATTTATTATTTTCATTTATAAGATTCGTCTTCTTTTTTAAATATTAATTTTATTTCTTTATTTTCTTGATGCAGGTTTTCATCATATCTAACCTTCTCTTATTAATCAGAGTATAACTCCCTCAATTGAACTCCAATATAGGTGATCTTGATGTCAATTTTAAGATAAAACAATTATCTAAAACTGTTATGTTGAACCGTTTAGCAAAATATTAAGACATCAAGGTGATATTGCTCCCTCAAAGTACAGGTTATTTCCTCTCGGATAAGTTCTGACATTTACCTACTAATCTATCCATATCTCTCTCATATGAATTCCAAATTAAGTTATTCCAGTGGCTATAAATCCATGACACATATAGTAATAAGTTTTATGTTAACCATTTATTTTAATTCTTTACAAAATTTTCCTAGAAATTAAAACACAGAAGCTATCCTAACATATTCTTCCCAGATTAACCATTATCTGACCTTTTCTTACTAATCGGACCATATTTACCTCATATTGACTCCAAATGGAGTGGTTCTAGTGGCTAAAAATCCGTGACACATATATCTTTAATTTGTATGTTAACCATTTATTTTAATTCCCTACAGATAATTCCCAAAAATTAAAACACAGAAGCTATCCTAACATATTCTTCCCTGATGAACCATTTTCTGACCTTTAACTAGTAATCGACTCATATCTTCCTCATATGGACTCCAAATTGAATGATTCCAGTGGTTAAAAATCCGTGACACATATATCTTTAATTCTTATGTTAACCATTTATTTTAATTTCCTACAGATAATTCCCATAAATTAAAACACAGAAAGTTAAAATTTTGTCACCCATAGCCATACCTATGCAGAACTTTCTGTAGCCTAAGTATTCAAACATACATCACATGCAAGATCAATAAGTAACATAATATAGCAATATCCATGACCAATCATCAAAGTTCTAAGATCAAAATCTCATATAAATATTATAATTTTCAAAAGTTTTCTTCAAAAAGAAATATTGTTAAACTTACTTGGAGCACTTAGTCTTCTAGACTTCTCCTTCCTCTTTCTTCCTTTCTTCCTCTCCTTTCCTCACTCTACCTTGCTTCTATTTTTCCTCTCCCTCACTTGGACGAAAATTCTCATGTTCTAAGGTTGGGTTTTGCTTAAATAGACCCTCAAATAATTTACCTTTCATGATCATGGGTCTACCTTATCACAATTAGATTACACTTGGTTGAATTTTTGGAAAACAAACAACTTATGTTCTTGTCTTTCTCTTCCTTAATCAAGATATGCATAGGAAAAGGAGATTTGTATTTTGAAAATTATGATAATATGTTCTTAAGATATAGGACAAGATCCCTTTGATTTAGGGATTCATTTCCTTTTTCTTTTGTCTTAATCAAGTATGATAGATTTTCCTTTTTAAGTGGCAAATTTCTAGCCCTTGAATCTCCATTATTTGGTTGAAATTATTTGTGTGGGATAAAGATGTTTTGTCATAATGCTATGTATTATTACCCACTTGCTAAAATTATGAGTGTAGGATATTGATGTTTTGTCTTAAATTCTTGTATTATCATACCACTTGCTAAATGTTTGTCTTAATGTCAAGTCACCTAATCTTGATTACACCATTATTCCATCACTTCATTTTTATTTTTATTTTTTTTTCCTCTTGGGTTTGGGCTCATTCTTGCCCATTTTCTTTACTTTGGTTAAAATTCTACCTTTCATAATGGACTTGTCACTTTTTCATATTTTTGGGCTACTTGTCAATTTTTATATCTTAGTCCAAGTCTATATTTTATTTCTTCCTTGGGCTATCCTATTGGCTTGCTAAAAATTCATGTGAAGTAGAAAAACTCTATATGAAGTGTCCATAGGTAAAAGCCCAATTTATGGGTGGAGATACTAAACTTAGTAACTTTAACTTAAAATTACCTTAATTCAATCTTCTTGAAATTTTAATACCTTTACTGACTTCACAAAAATTTATCTTTCTTGCCCAAGAATTTCACCTTTCTTTAGTATATTTATTTTTAATATTTCCTCTTAAGTTTTCTATCTTTACCTATTCCATTAATGTTAGAATATTTCTATGCATATAAGTAAGGTAAAGAATTTCTAAGGAAAATATCTAAAAATTACGGGATGTTACAATCAATGGTAAAGCCAATTTTATACCTCAAACAGGAAAATCCAGGCAAATTAGTCCAACATTATCCAAGCTAATTAATGCACCAAGGTAATATGCAGAATGCAGTAGCTTTTAGTGTGCAGAGCATGTATTCTAAATCCATCCATTCAACTAAACATATTCCATAATTCAGATAAACCATCCATAAGTCTAAATAGTGGGAAGGAAATTCGAATGCAGCAATCACAATTTCAGTAAGTTAAATTCCTGTGAATTAAGCAATAGCAGATAATTTGGCAATTAACTGTGGGCAGTGGCAGACAAGTGAAATGCAGAAAATTCAAGGCATTAAACCCAGCATATTGAAACCAATTGGAGAAAGTAAAAACCAGCCCAATTCTGAAAGAATTACAAGTGCAGAATGTCCTTCCAGAATTTTAAACTAATTGCTAGGAATCTAAAATTACCTGGATATGGAACGATGAGATGCAACAGTGTGCTTCTAGCAGCCAGTAATGCAGTGCAGTAAAGGTAATGTAAGGGAAAGTGGGAATGGGATTTCGGGTAGGCTGGTGCAGGGAAATACGGGTATGGGTAATGGATGAAGATAGGTTGGGGAGAATGGTGAGGGGACTCGGGTTTTGGTGTGCTGGTTAGGGCATGGGTAGTGTAGAGGGATTCAGGTTTAGGTGTACAGCGAAGTGGAAAGGCTGGGTGGCGGAGGTAGCTACGGGTTGCTGGTGTTCAGGGGAGCTGGGTAATGAGAGGATGATTTCAGGTGTTTTGCTTGGCTAGGGCACATGCTAATTGGGAGATTGGTTAAAGGAATGGGAGAAGGGGATGAAGGTCACGGGAGAGAAAAATTACAGTGGATTATGGCAAAGGAATTGAAGGGAAGAAGGGAAAAGAGAGCACAGGCATGCAGGGGAAGGAGACACGGGCTAGGGCATGGTGAGAACAGGGCGAGACACGGGAGAAGAAAAGAAGAAAAACAGGGAAAAATCTTACCTGGGCCCGAAGCACAACCGTGCTTCAAGCTGGAATGCCCAATTCCCTAGAATTGGCTCGTGTTGCACAACACGGGAAGGGAGTGCTGGGGTTGGTCCTGGGGCACAGCCGTGTCCTATGACATGGCCTGCCTATGCTTGCTATTGGAAACTCCAAATTTTGCAATTTTGGCCCTTGCTTGAAGCATGGGCGTGCTCTGTGACACAGTTTGCCCGTGTTTGATGTTGGAACCCCTTTTTCTTCGCAAATTGCTACAGTTTTTGATCCCTTTTAATTTCCTTTGATTTCCATCCTTTAATTCAACCTTGGGCACATGGGAATTTACCTATAAAACATATGGAAACATTTATTAAACTTATAACCTAAGAAATCAACTAAAATAAAAGATAAAAACAAAACCAAAATCAAGAAAATAAAACCAAAAATAATGAAACAAAACAAAAAGAAACTAAAAAAAAAATTATTAAAATGTGGGTTGCCTACCACAAAGTGCTTGTTTAAAGTCATTAGCTCGACTTCTTTTCATGCTTTCCACTTAAGGAGGCTTGAATAGAGTTTGAATGACTTTTTTTTAGTCCATTTCCTCTCAGTATGATACTTGAGGCTTTGTCCAATGGCCATCAAAGTTCCTTTTGGCTTAATCTTTTATTCCTTTGCTCCATCCAAGTTGAGAGGAGGTGGCTTAGGTTCTACTTTTGAAACTTGGATTGCCTCCTCAATAGCCTTCTTTTCTTCCCCCTATTTGACATAAACACAAGAACTTTCCACAGAGCATAACTCAAGTGGGTTAGAAGGAGGAAAATTCATGGCATTATCATTCATATTTGGTTTAGGTAAACCAATCATACAACAAGATTCATTTAGAGAAGGAGGGTTCATTGTATCATTTAAATTAAATTCAACTTTTTCATCCCCAACATTCAAAGAAAGTTTTCCATCTCTCACATTTATATTGGCATCGGCCGTAGCTAGGAAAGGTCTTCCAAGAATGATGGAGATTTTGTCAACTTCCTCAATCTCTAAAATAACAAAATCAATAGGTATGAATTTACCTACCTTTAGAGGAACATCCTCTAAAATACCTATCTGATACTTGATGGATTGGTCAGCTAAATGTAGAGAAAGAGTGATAGGCTTCAAGTCACCCATTTAAAGTTTCTTGCAAACCGAAAGAGGCACGAGGCTTACACTTGCTCCAAGGTCACATAGGGCTCTGTCAATCTTCATGTCTCTTATAGAGCAAGGAATTGAGAAGCTTCCAGGATCCTTAAGCTTTTGTGGCAGCTTATTTTGAATTAAAGCACTAGATCCCTTTGTCAACGCTATAACAGCATGCTCTTCAATTTTCCTCTTGTTTGAGAGGATTTCCTTTAGAAACTTTGCATAAGAAGACATTTAGGAGATGGATTCTAAGAATGGGATATTGATATTCAACTTCTTCAAAACATCTAGAAACCTCCCAAACTGCTTCTCTAATTTAGCCTTAACCAATCTTTGAGGAAAAGGGATTAGTGGCTTGTAGAGTGCAGGAGCCACATATTTGGGCTCTTCTTCCTTCTTTTCCTCTTCTCTTCTCTTCTTAGATGCAGCCTGAGGTTCATCTTCTTTTATCTCTCCTCTTCTCTCTGATTTAGCTAATTGTTTACCTCTTCTCAGGGTAATGGCATTACAGCACTCCCTAGGATTCTCAGTTTGACCTAGAAGTTTGCCAAAGTTCCTATTAGAATGGTTCACCTGCTATGCTATCTGAGTTTCCAAAATCTTGCTATGAGTAGCAAGCGAGTCAACTTTAGAGGCTAAATCCTTTATGGCCTCATTCATCGAGTGGTTTTGGGCTCTAAATTCATCATTCTGTTTACTTTGTGTGGTGATGAAATTCTCCATTAAAACTTCTAAATTTGACTTTGGCTATAGAGGAGGATTGAATGGCCTCTGATTCTAAAATCCTAGAGGTTGCCTGAAGTTGTTCTGAGGCTGCTGATTTGCATTTGGCTTGTATGAGAGATTTGGGTGATTTCTTTAACCTGGATTATAGGTGTTGCTGTAGGGATTGTTTCTTTGGTTATTCACAAAACTTGCCTACTCACAATCCTGAGGTGTAGAATTTCCAAGCTGGCATTCATTGGCCACATGACCAATGCATCCACAGATCTCACAAGAAGAAGATGATGAAGAAGAACTAACAACATTGATGCTTAACTTATCTAATTTCTGAAATAAGTCATCAACTTTAGAAGTTAGATGATTAAATGCATCAACTTCATACATACCTGATGGTTTTCTTGGCTGCCTTTCACTAGACCAAGAGTAATGATTCTGAGCTATATCTTCAATTAGCTTATAGGCCTCATCTACCATTTTATTCATCAAAGCTCTTCCAGCTGCAGCATCCACAAACATACGGGTGTTGTAAATTAGTCCATTGTAAAATGTATAGACTATGAGCCACTTCTCCAACCCATAGTGTAGGCATATTCTGAGGAGTTCTTTAAATCTCTCCCAAGCTTCTTATAAAGACTCACCATCGTTTTGAGAAAAGGTAGTGATTTGATTCCTAAGATGAGCCGTCTTACTTGGTAGGGAGTATTTGGCCAAGAAAGCTTGAGAAAGCTGCTGCCATGTAGTTATTGACGCTGATGGAAGAGAATGCAACCTTGCACGGGCCTTATCCCTCAGAGAGAAAGGGAACAGTCTTAGTCTGATGGCATCAGAAGATACTTCATTCAGCTTTAAAGTATCACAGTATTCTAGAAACACTGAAAGATGGACATTAAGGTCTTTAGTAGGTGACCCTCCAAATTGATTCTGCTGAACCATCTGCAGAAGAGAAGGCTTTAGCTTAAAGTTGTTGGCCTCAACAACCGGTCTGACAATACTGGGATTCAGACCAGAGCATCCGGGGCTGTGAAATCCTTAAGAGAACAGTTATCTCTTTCTGCTATGGTAGGTGCAGAATGTTCTTGCTACTGTCTTCTTCTTCTCCTTCGTAGTGTGCGTTCAATTTTCGGATCAAATTCAACGACACACTCACATTCTCTTTGCATAAAAGAGAAACACACCTATAAAGGAAGAAAAGAGGCAAAAATCAGTAAGATAAAAATTATGTAGAAAAAAAACTTGTAACTATTTCGCATAGTCTAGCTATTTCGCAATATATTTAATATTGACTATTATTCCCCGGCAGTGGCGCCAAAAACTTGTTGTATTTGTTTTATAATTAACTGCAAGCGCATCGCGTAGCTATAGCTAGTCCGGTAAGTACGAGTTGTATCCCACAGAGAACAATGTCAGTTACTAGAATGATACAAAATATGCTATCTAAATCGATGTAATTCAATGGAGAGTTTGTCACAATTAAGTAAATTAAGAATTCAATTAACAAAAGTCTAGGGTTAGGGTTCACCACACTTATGATATTCAACATTCAGCATGTACCTCTAATTGCAATCATCTAGGTAATTGGGATGGTTTAGCATTAATTAACTAGCAACCTCTTTCAAGTGTTACTAATCGTACCTAGGTTAATCCAATTGCCTACTTTTATGGTTCTTAGTTCAATCTAGGTCTATTAAGTTCTATGCCAACCATGGAATACAATTAATCGGTTTTCTTGTGCCTACTAATTGATTCATTCCTAGAGAACCTTAAACTATTTTCAGGATTAAGATATCCCTAATTAACTATTAGGTTCTGGTATTAATTTTCACCTTTCAGTTCATCAATTAATATCCTAAGACATGATAAAACGTTGGCCAGACATTCATCAACTCATATAATCAATACATAATAGTCAATCATAATTAACCATGGATAATACAATTAGGGTTCTAATGATTCAATTAGCACAGTATATCATTACATCATAAGTGGGTTTACCAAAAACCTAGATCAAGTCTACTCAAGTATAATTGAAAGAGAAAACATAATCAAATTCATTAAAGTAATCATCAATGTTCAATACAAACTAAAATAAAGAGTAGAAGAAGTGGAGAACTAAAGTAGAAAGATGAAACCTGGTTTGCCGAAAAGTAAAGATGAAATACAACCTTCAGTTGGTGTAAATCCTACTCTAGAACATAAATTCAACAATGATTCAAGTAAAAACCTAATCTAAGAGTGTTTTCTAAGCCTAAAATTTGAGTCTAAGATGTCTGTCCAAATCTGAATGCCTTTCTATGTGTTTCCCTATGTATATGTATTAACTTGGTTGCTCAAAACCCTAAAAATCACGTGGTGTACAGATACGAAACACGGCCTGGCCGTGCTTCATGCTGCCAAGCTCAGAATTTTCCAATTTCTTCATAGCTGCCTCCTTGCTTTCTCCTCAGCATGTTCCAAGTCCATATGGCTCCTCTCATGAGTGTTTTCCCTTGCTTCTTGGCCTTTTTTTTCTCCTACAAACATAAAACAAACCAAAGCAGTATCTAAAGCAAAGCATAACCAAATGCAGGGAAATAATTACAAGTTTACTACTAATTAGGGAATAAAATATAACCATTAAATACTCAAATTTCCCCTTATCACCACCATTTAAGAGGACACGCAAATTGACTTTAATATGGACATTTCTCAAGCACACAGCAAGGGAGGGAAAATCACATATCATATAGTTGGTATCTCACCTAGATTGGAGGCATGCCGCTTTCCTTCACATATCATATCCTGTGTGTTGGCTGTTACACAAGGGTAGTACCACCCCAGCTAGCTAGGTGTCAAGGTGCACCAAACAGTATTTTCAATAGAATTCCTTCACAGAAATCATTATTTACACATATGCCATATCGTTCAAAACAGAGGTTTCAGTATAATACAAAATTTTCAGTCTCAGTATAATTCCTCTGTCAGAAACTTTTCAATCAGGGTTATCACATATACATGCCATTTTCCAAGGCAATCTTATAGCTTTACATATCAATACCACATGCCCAATATATTTTCTTTATTATATGATGAGAAATACATTTAGAATCATATATTCAATGAGTTCAAAAATCCATTTTCAAAACCATACTCTTCTTGAACAATATGCTAGATAGTAAACAAATTAGGTAATTTAATATATTTTAGAGACATAAAAGTATAAATAACGTGTAAACAACACTAATTATACATTTAAAGTTCAAGAAGAGCATAGGGTAAATCATAAAAAGAATTATCTACTCATAAGGTAAGGGCTTTAGGTTGGACAGTCCCAAAATGCACTTTTCCAATTTAAATTTGACCAAATAGACCTAAAAAACGAGTCAAGAAGGTCCAAAAATTTAAGAAATAACTCTGGGAGTTTGGTCAACTAATGGTAACTGTTCTTGGTCAAAAATACTGTTCACATCGACCGAAAATCACTATTTACGCCGATTGGAGTTACTGTTCATAACACAAAAGGTTGTCAGATGATTGTGAAACTTCATATTCTATAGTTTATCTATCTCCTGAATCCATCTACGATGTTAGATTTTCAATTTGAGGTCTCTAAATAGGAGTTTAAGAACTTACCTTTTTCGAAGATTTTCTACTTTTGATCTACGGCGATTTTGCGGCTAATTTGAAAAATTGTTCAGCCAAAATCGTAGTACTCTCTGTCCTGAATCCAGTAGTACCCTCAGTTTTGAGATCAGATGCTCAAAAGTACTCTAGATCTAGAGAGATAAAATAGAGGAGAGAGAGTAAATAGTAATCTCTCGATAAACCTACGGAAGATTTTTAAAAAATAATGGAGGGACCAAATAGCAATTTTCTAATTGTTGGATAAAGTCCTTTAAATTTTATTATTTACATTTTAACCCCTAAAATTTTAAAAAATTACACTTTGACCTTAAAAATATTAATAAGTTTTCATTTTCATCCCTAAAACCTTTCAATTACATCCTTACTCCTTTATTTATTTTAATAATCTATACATAAATGATAATTACTAAATTTAGGGTTGTTACAGAAGCAAGGATCATCTTGAAAATTCAATGGATGTTTTGATCACCACGAGTTGCTTCGATAAGTTTGGATTCAATTCTTTGCCCAAGAACCAAGGGAAGCTCTTACTTTTAGACAAAACTTAGGGCTTGTTTAATTCTGTTTTTGTTTTTTTGTTTTTAAAAACTATTTTTGAAAATTGTGTTTAAAAATTGTTTTGCAGAACAAAAATAAAAAAAATCCGTTTGATAAATTGTTTTGAAAATATGTTGGTTTTTGCTTTTTTCTGTTCTGGAAATAAAAACAGAAAACAAAAACAACTTTTCCCTGTTTCTGTTTTTTTGTTTTAAAAACAACTTGTTTTTAGAACTTGTTTCCGAAACAATAACAAAAAACAGTTATCAAATGAATTTTTTTGTTCTGAAAACAGAAAATAGTTTTTAAAAATTGGAAACAAACAGGCCCTTAATTTTTATTAATCATAAAAAATCTCTGAATTACAAGAACATAAAGAACCCTTATATAGTCAATCAATCATTAAACTAGTAGAAAACCCTTAAAACTCCTAATTGGACTTTCGATAGAATATGCCATATATGACACAAACAACACTAGTTATTTGGCCCAACTAATCTAACAAAAAATAAATCCATAATTAAACTAATATTTAGCTTGCATAAAGAATGGGCCCAAATTACATTAAATACTAATAATATCCAAAAGAAAGCATATAACATAAAACCCATAATACATTTTTAATCTATACAGATTTGAGTTAGTTGTCTTCAAGATCCAACATGCTCTATTTGTACTCCAAGAATACCATCTATTCAGCCTCAAGCTTATGCTCCAACCTGCCCTCTTTAATGCCATCCTCAAGGCTGCAAAGTGTGACCCACTTGATGTCTTGACTTAGCCCAACAACTTCCTGCAAAGTGTGACATAGGTACTATCTGAACTTAGTTTAGATTGTTATTTTTCCTGGCTATACACATTGATTCACATAGTAGCTTGTTGTGGCTATTTATTACTGGTTTCCCTAGGAAACTATTGCAGAATTTGAGGGCTTGATTTCTTAATTTTGCACACATTGAACTTTTGTATTATCTCTATTAGAATTGCTTTTGTCCTCTGAATTTGCAATTGCTCTTTACTTGCTACATTATTGGATTCCTATTGCTTGCCTTGCTCATTTTTGGCTCTACATATATACTGAAGTGCATTAGTCTGTTATTTGGCCTTTGGTCCTGATCATCCCACTCTCCATTACATTTTATATTGCATATCATTATAAATGGGCCCTAAAAGAGCTAGAACTGGCCAATCTTCCACCCAATCCCAGCAACCATGTAGAGAATGGATTCAAAGACTGTCCCAATCTCCTCATTGTAACAACGTTTTTTTTAAATTCCATGAAGTCATTACCTTTTTACTTTTAACTATTTAACTCATAATAACATTCAATTGAATTAACCAAACATAATTAAGGTTTCTAAAATACCATTAACACTTTCACAATTCTGAGTTCACGTACACATTATTAATCAAAACATATGTACAAAAATCAAACACATATAAGTCTACATTTTATTCATCCATATTGACCAATTCTGGAGATACAAGTGTGGGTGGTTGCACCTTCACCGGGATCTTAGCCAACTCGACCCAACGTACGCTAAAAGCCGGTCATAGAGAACATTTGCAAAACTTATTTTTTTGAACATGATATGGAAATATAGTGAGAAATAAATCCCAATAGGTTCAAAAATAAATCATTATCAATAATGTTTGTCACATCATGTTCATCTGTATAAGCTACATCAATTATCTTTAGGTCACATGAATACACTTTATCTATGCACATGAAAATCGCACAGTTATGACATGTATGGTGTAACATCCCTAATTTCGTTTCTTTTATTGATAAAAGTACATAAAGATTTAATTAAGGAAATAAAATTTATTAGACAATATTTTAGATATCTAAGGAAATATAATCCTTAGAAATTCTTCACCTTATGTATATGCATAGAAAATATTTCTAATATTAAGAGAACAAATAAAGAGGGAAAACCTAATAGGAAAGAAATTAGAAATAACATACTAAAGAGATGCAAAATTCTTGGATAAGGAAGATAAATTTTTAGAAACAAGTAAAGGTCTTAAAATTTCAAGAATATTGAATTAGGGTAATTTTTCCTAATTCAAGAACTAGAGTTACTAAGTTTAAAATCTTTACCCATACATTGGGCTTTTACCTATGGACACTTCATATAGAGTTTTTCCACTTCACATAAGTTTCTAGCAAGCCATTGGATAACCTAAGCAAGAAATAAAACATAGACTTGGACTAGGATATAGTAATTGGACCAATAGCCCAAAAATTATGAAAATGTGACCAAGCCCTCCAAGAAAGGTAGAATTTTATCCAAAGCAAAGAAAATGGGTAGGAATAAGCCCATAATGGGTAGGAATAAGCCCAAATCCAAGAGGAAAAATAAAATAAAATAAAATAGGTGATGATATAATAATGTAATAATAAAGATTAGGTTACATGGCATTAAGACAAAAATTTAGCAAGTGGTGTGATTCTACATTAATCATTTTGGCAAGTGGCATGATAATACAAGGCTTTAGGACAAAAACATCTATATCCTACACTCATAATTCTAGCAAGTGGTATGATAATACATGGAATTAGGACAAAACATTCCTATCCCACACAAATAATATCAACCAAATAATGGAGATTCAAGGGCTAGAAATTTGCCACCTAAAAAGAAAAACCTATCATACTTGTTTAAGACAAAAGAAAATGGAAAAGAATCCCTAAATCAAAGGGACCTTGTCCCTTATCTTAAGAACATATCATCATAATTTTCAAAATACAAATCTCCTTTTCCTATGCATATCTTGACTAAGGAAGAGGAAGACAAGAACATAAGTTGTTTGTTTTCCAAAAATTGAACAAAGTGTATCCTAATTGTGATAAGGTAGACCCATGATCATGAAAGGTGAATTATTTGGTGGTCTATATAAGAAAACCCACCCTTACAACATTATAATTTTGTCCAAGTGAGAGAGAGGGAAATAGAAGCAAGGTAGAGTGAGGAAAGGAGAGGAAGAAAGGAAGAAAGAGGAAGGAGAAGTCTAGGGGACTAAGTGCTCCAGGTAAGTTTAACAATATTTCTTTTTGAAGAAAACTTTTGAAACTTATAATATTTATATGAGATTTTGATCTTAGAACTTTTATGATTGGTCATGATGTTGCTATATCATGTTACATATTGATCTTGCATGTGATGTATGTTTGAATACTTAGGTTGGTGTAGATAGTTCTGCATGGGTATGGCTATGGGTGGCAGAATTTTAAGCTTTGGTGTTTTAATTTCTGGGAACAATCTATAAGGAATTAAAATAAATAGTTAACATATGAATTATAGATATATGTGTCATGGAGTGTTAGCCACTGGAATCTTTCAATTTAGAGTTCTAATGAGGAAGATATGTTCCGATTAGTAAACAAAGGTCAGAAAATGGTTAATCAGTGAAGAATATGTTAGGATAGCTTCGGTGTTTTAAATTATAGGAACAATCTATAAGGAATTAAAATAAATGGTTAACATATGAATTATAGACATATGTGTCATGGATGTTTAGCCACTGGAATCATTCAATTTAGAGTTCATATGAGGAATATATGTTCTGATTAGTAAACAAAGGTCATAAAATGGTTAATCAGGGAAGAATATGTTAGGATAGCTTCGGTGTTTTAAATTATGGGAAACTTCTATAAGGAATGAAAATAAATGGTTAACATATGAATTATATATTTTTGTGTCATGGATGTTTAGCCACTGGAATCACTTAATTTGGAATTCTTATGTGGAAGATATAGTCAGATTAGTAAGTAAAGGTTAGAACCTACCCGAGAAGAAATAATATTGACTTTAAGGGAGTAATAACACCACGATTTATTACTATTGTGCTGATATAATTAACATAAGAGTTTTAGATAATTGTCTTAGATTTCCATAGACATCAAGATCACCTCCATCGAAGTTACAATGAGGGAGTTATGCTCTGATTAGTGAGCAAAGGTCATAGAGCACGGCCAGACCGTGTTCTGGGTGCTTCAAGCACGGGCTAGCCGTGTTCAGGGCTGTTTTTGAGTACATTTGAAGTATTTTTAAAGCATGGCCGTATCTTGGAACATGGCCAGACCGTGTTGAAAGCTGGTTAAGCCTATTTTCAACATTTTTCTACCCTAGATGAACCTCTTTAACTATAGGGTAATAGTAGAAATCAAATTGGGGATCAATGCTCTATAAATTTGTAAGAACATGTGTTGGAAATGATATAAATAAGAAGAAAATGACTAAGGCCAAGCATAAAGAGAAGGTTAGATATGATGAAAACCTGCATCAATAAAATAAAGAAATAAAATTAATATTTTAAAAAAAAGACGAAACTTATAAATGACTAGTATATGCCATAGCCATTTCCATTGTATGAACTTCTTACCATCTTAAGTGTGAAATTCTAACATGGAAATATTTTATAAAGTGATATTTGAAATGGTTATGTTCATGGCATGATTACCAATGATTTATGGTAATAGTTATATTTTGATGAACATACTTGTTATTGAAAGCATATTTTTGGCTATTATTGTGAAAAGAAAAGAAATGAGCATGGTCACATGGCAATCCGTGTGGTGCACCAGTAGGGGACGCCCTACCAACGGTTATGATTATGATTATGAGAAAAAAAAGAGAAAGTGTGCCATGTCGGACGGAGCGAGAAAAGCCCGTACCGGAGAGTAAAGGATACTCACCCTGACCGGGGTAGCTTGAAATGAGAATAAGTTATTGGCCATCATATGATATTCTAAAAATAGTTACTCCTGTCATACATATTATTACTGTATGATTCTTATGTGCATAGATATAATGCATTTATGTGACCAAATATATTTTCTGTAGTTTATACAGCTGAACATGATGTGATGAGCTATATTGATGATGATTTATTGTTGAACTTACTAGGATTTAATTCTCACTATATTTCCATATCATGTTCAGAAAATTAGTTATGCAGATTTTTCTATAGCTCTGGCTTTTAGTGCACATTGATTTACTTCCTTATGTTGAACATTTTGGTGAAATCTTAAGTAATCATGGTGTTACTACTCCCTCAAATTTAATGTTATTTTTTCTCGGGTAGGTTCCGACCTCTACTTACTAATCAGACCATATTTCCCTAATAAAAACTCCAATTAAGATGATTCAAAAGCCTATAAAATGCTAAGATATTTATATACAACTTTAATGTTTATCATTGCTTCAGATGCCTTACTAATTACTCCCAAAAAATCAAAAACAAAAATGTTTACATTTACCACCCTGGATTCTAGACTGATTTTGACCTTTACTCATTAATCAGCTATATTTCTCTCATATGGACTTCAAATTAAGTGATTTTAGAGCCTATAGATCCGTGATACATACATATATGTATATATATATATATATATATATATTTATTTATTTATTATGTTAATAAGTTCCTTTAATTCCCTACATAGTTTGCCCAAAAATTCAAACACAGAAGCATACTTAAAAGATTCTTCCCTAGTTAGCTAGTTTCTGACCTTTGCTTACTAATCTGACCATATCTCCCTCATATTGATTTCAATTTGAATGATTCCAGTGGGTAAAAATCCATGAAACATAGATCTACATTTTTCTTGTTAAGTATTATTTTTAATTCCTTACAGATTTATACCAAAAATTCAAACACAGAAGCATACCTAATAGATTCTTCACTGGTTAACCATTTTTTACCACTGCTTACATATTTTTGACCATTTTTTAACCATTTCTTTTAATTTCTAACTGATTCTTCCCAGAATTTCAAAAACATAATCTTCCCTAGTTACCATGAAATCCAGTTTCCTAACCAATCCTTTCCTAAGGTTTTAGTTCATCATTTTATTACGTCCTCTTCCATTTTCTTCCAAATTTACATCTAATCATATTCCATCAATTTTTCTCCACATTTAAATATACAAAATAGTAGTATAAAATTCTTAAAATTTTGCTACCCATAGCCATACCTATGCAGAACTTTTCACACCAACCTAAGTATTCAAACATACATCACTTGCAAGATCAATATGTAACATGATATAGCAACATCGATGGCCAATCATCCAGGTAAAAAATATAGTAAATTTCATCAAAATACTAGGATCAAAATCCCATATAAATGTTTTTAATTTCAAAGTTTTCTAGAAAAATATTGTTAAACCTACCTAAAGAACTATCTAGCTCACTTAGTGAATTCTCTTTCTTGTTTCCTCTTGAAGGAAGTAGCAAGATTCCTCCCTTCCCCTAGCTTTTCTAGCATCTTGTGTACTTAGTCCTCTAGACTTCTCCTTCTTCTTCCTTCCTTTCTTCTCCTCTCTTTCTCTCCTTTCCTCACTCTACCTTGCTTCTATTTTTTCTCTCCCTCACTTGGACAAAATTATAATGTTATAAGGGTGGGTTTTTCTTAAATAAACTATCAAGTGGTTCACCTTTCATGATCATGGGTCTACCTTATCAGAATTAGGATGCACTTGGTTGTTTTTTTAGGGAAAAACAACTCATGTTCTTATCTTCCTCTTCCTTAGTCAAGATGTGCATGGCAAAAAATAGATTTGTATCTTGAAAATTATGATAATATGTTCTTAAGACAAGGGACAAGGTCCCTTTGATTTAGGGATTCATTTTCTTTTTCTTTTGTCTTAATCAAGTATGATAGATTTGCCTTTCTAAGTGGCAAATTTTCAGCCCTTGGATCTCCCTTACTTGGTTGAAATTATTTGTGTAGGATAAGGATGTTTTGTCATAATATTATTTATTATTATCCACTTGTTGAAATTATGAATGTAGGATATAGATGTTTTGTCCTAATGCCATATATTATTTTCTACTTGTTGAAATTATGAATGTAGGATATAGATGTTTTGTCCTAATGCCATGTGACCTTATCTTGATTATTATTATACTACTATTTTCTCACATGATTCTTATTTTATCCCTCTTGGTTTTGGGCTCATTCTTACCCATTTCCTTTACTTTGGCTAAAATTCTACCTTTCATGGAGGGTTTGGTCACATTTTCATAATTTTTGGGCTATCGGTCCAACTTCTATATCCTAGTCTAAATCTATGTTTTATTTCTTGCTTGGGCTATCCAATGGGTTTGCTAGAAACTTATGTGAAGTGGAAAAACTATATATGAAGTGTCCATAGGTGAAAGCCTAATTTATGGGTGGAGATGTTAAGCTTAGAAATTTCTAACTCTTGAATTAGGAAAAATTACCCTAATCCAATATTCTTAAAGTTTTAAGACCTTTACTTACTTCAGAAAAATTTATCTTCCTTACCAAAGAATTTTGACTCTATTTAGTATGTTATTTCTAATTTTTTCTATTAGGTTTTCTCTCTTTACTTGTTCCCTTAATGTTATAAACATTTTCTATCCATACACATAAGGTGAAGAATTTCTAAGGATTATATTTCCTTAGATATCTAAATATTTTCTAATAATTTTATTTCCTTAATTAAATATTTATGTACCTTTATTAATAAAAAAACGAAATTAGGGTCGTTAGACTCGTCAAATAAATGAGTATGATATTGTGTTCGTTGATAATACTTAACGAGAACGATACGATGCTCTAGTTAAACGGAGAATTCTGAGTACCCAGTATATGAATGAGGAGTGTTTAGACAGGTTAAGACTTTTAACTGACGTCTGCTACATGGTTGATAGGATTTGGTGTAATACATTTATTGGGCTATGTTACCCGACCTATGCCAGGACTACCTTAGAGTTTTTTAGTTCAATTAATGTGGTCCTGTTTCGAGGTTCCGACGTCGATTAGGGCCGAATTAACTTTAGATTATTTGATTGTACATTTAATTTATCATTGCCTCAATTTAATGCTTATTTAGATTTCCTCTTGGGGGAGATAGATTAGTCTCCTCAAGTTTTCTTGCTCAATATTTTTGGAACTCTATTTCTGTTAGGGGGCAATATAATGCATCAAGTTCGAAAGCATCTTTTATTTGCAGTCTCACTTTTAGAGATTTACAGAGCCTGATGGCTCATATCATTTTTGGTAGAGCTGAACATGATGGGCTTGCAAATAAAAGAGAGCTTTATTTTCTTTGGGTTATGTTAAATGGTCATAAGGTGGATACTGAAGCCTTCATGGCCCAACAGATGGCTAGGGTGGGTAATGCTATGAGTGGAAAAATAATCATAGGGAGCCTAATAACTGCAATAGCTAGAGGGTTAGGAATGGAGGTAAACCTTTAGGATTTGCAACCAATAGTTGGTAGTAGCAGGATATATTTAGAATCTTGTCTGCATATGAAATTAATTATTAAAAGGAATGCTGACTATTGGTTGCATCTTTGTGGCCATAATATCTTTCGCCTCCCTAACCCTACTAGGACAGTAGTTACTAATGACCAGAATTGGATCTATCCTCTGTAAGAGGGTAGAGAGGGCAATGATTATCCTGAGGGGGATGACTTCCCTCTTAAGCCATTTTTGGCTCTACCACCCCACCCCATTTTCAATACACTAACACTGTAGGTCCATCACATGTGCTGTAAGAGAACTAATAATCTATCTCCTCACAGCTTCGTCGAATTGAGGAGGAGCAAATAGCACAAAGGGCCACTCTGCGTGCAATCCATGATTCAATCCAAAGCATGCAGGGAATGATGAACGGATGGTCCAACTAGCACCTGAGTCAGAATCCTCCACCACCTCCTCCAGACGACCACTGAGCAAGTAAGTTACTTCATCCTTTGCTTGTACTTTCATTATTACTGACATAGAAGAAAATGTCAAGTTTAAGCATGGGGGAGTAGACTTTAGGCTTTTTCACTGGTTGAATTTTTGTTTTTACTAGCTGAATATCGCTTATCTCATTGTATAATTACAAAGTTTGCTATTTTAGAGATAGACTAATGTAATATAGGTTAATTTTAACTCATGAACATGTGATGCATAGTAGAATATGAAATAGGAAGTTATCATCTTAGTCTCTCTCTTTTAGTATTGAACCTCTAATATTTTGAAAATTATCTCTCTTATTGTGTTGTGAATTGTATTCCTTGTTTGATTTTAACACTATGAGAGTGTAAAGGTAGGGAAAGGTGAAAAATGAGAGAATATGAACCCTAAAAAGTTTTCACTCTGAGTACTCCTTCAAGGCATAAAAAAGACCTTAGTATGAATACCTAGCTGCCTTTACCCTAGTGAGATGGAGCATAAACTGCACTCATTGTATATTTCTATAAAAAAATGAATGAAATAAAGAAAAAGAGAAATAAAAATGATGAGAAGTAAAAGAATTTGAGTCAGAAAAAGAGTGAGAAAAATAGAAATAAGGGTATGGCAACATCTGGAATCTAAATGTATATTTCTCCTTCCTGCTTATATGTCATGTTATTTGCATAAGGACAAGTAAAGGTTTAAGCATAGGGAAGTTGATAAAGGGAAAAATTGAGTGTTTAATAGTTATATTTTATCCCCTAATTAATAGTAAACTTATGATTATTTCCCTACTTTTCGTTATGCTTTGCTCTAGATACTGCTTTAGTTTGTTTTATATTTGTAGCTGAGCAAAAGAGGCCAAGAAGTAAGAGAAAACAATCATGTGAAGGGCCATATAGACTTGGAACAAGCTGAGGAGGATGCAAGGAGGAAACATAGAAGAAATTGGCAAAATATGAGCTTGGCAGCCCCCAACACGGCTAGTCCGTGCTGTGTACAAAGAGTGGAGGAATTCCCAGATTTTTAGCACGAAGCATGGCCAGGCCGTGTCATGAAGCATGGTCATGCTTCATGTCCGTACATTCCATATTTTTTAGGGTTTTGAGCAGTCAAAGTGATATATATACATGGAGAAACACAAAGAAAGCCATCCAGACTCATACATACGACTTAGACTAAGTTTTAGGCTTAGGAAATACTCTTAGATTAGGTTTAGTTTAGAATCATTGTTTAATTTATGTTCTTAGAGTATATTTAAGATTGATTCAAGTTTATATCTCCTATTCTTTACATTCAGTGATGCAGGTTTTATTTTTCCATCTTTACTTCTACTTCTACTTCTACTCTTTCTCTTAGTTGTATTGAACATTTATAATTTCTTTAATGAACTTGATGATGATTTATTTTTCCTTTATGCTTGAGTAGATTTAATATAGAGATTTGGTAAACCCACTTATGGTATGATGATACTGAATTATTGAGTTGAATTGTGGAACCCTAATTGTGATTACTTGTGGATTAATTAGGATTAGTTATTATGCGCATGTATAAGAGTTGATAGAATCCCTGATCACCAATTTATCACGTCTTAGGCTATTAACCGATGAACTGAAAGGTGAAAGTTAATACCGGAACCTAATAGTAAATTAAGAATATCTTAATCACGAAAGTAGTTTAAGGTTCTTTAAGAATTGAATTAATTAGTGGGCACGAAAAAACCTATTAATTGAATCACATGGATGGCATAGAACTTAATGGACTTAGGTTGAATTAAGAACCACGCAAGTAGGCAATTGGATTAATCTAGGTATGATCAGTAATGCTTGAAAGAGTTTATTAATTAATTAAGGCTAAACCATCCCTAATTACTCAAATAATTGCAATTAGAGGTACATATTGATTGTTGAATATCATTAGTGTGGTAAACCCTAACCCTAGGATTTGTTAATTGAATTCCTTATTTACTTAATTGTGACTTCATCTCTATCTAATTACATTGATCTAGATAGCATATTTCATAAAATTCTAGTAATTTATCTTTGTTCTCTATGGGATATGACCTGTACTCGCTGGACTAGTTACAACTACGCAGTGCGCTTGTGGTTAACTAGTGAAACATACACAACAGGTCAATGTATATCGATTCTTGTAGCCATCATAATTGACCATTCTATCAAATTGCCATGGATGTCCCAACAGCAAGTGTCCAACATGCATTGGTACTACATCACAAAGCACCTTATCTTTGTATTTACCTATAGGGAAAGTTACCCGAACCTGATTTGTCACCCATATATCTCCCGTATCATTCAACCATCTTAGCTTATATGTCTTACGATGTTTCAATGTGGGTAGACCCAATTTAACAACCATCAAGGTACTAGTTACATTAGTACAACTCCCACTATCCATAATCAAGCTACATACCTTGTTATTCACGTGGCACCTAGTATAGAAGATATGCTCACACTATTCATCATCAGCATCATCATTAGGCTGCATCTTAAGAGCACGTCGAGTAACCAATACTTCTTCATGCACTACTTCACCAATCTCCATATCATTGCAATTCTCCAATGGTGGCATCTTATCATCACTAGAATGCTCACTTTCCATGCTTCCATCATTAAGAAGAATAATGGCTCTCTTGTTAAGACATTGTAATGCAATATGCTCTAACCCGTGACATCTAAAAATTTTTGTACCTCATGCTCTAGAGAAGTAGAAGTATCATCCTTGGCCTTGGGATTAGGGGCTATAACTAAATTCCTTCCCTTGCCCTCTTCTTTTAGCCTAGTAGTAGCCTTATGGTTGTCTTGCCAATTCGACTTCCATAGAGATTTAAAAATAGAGCAAAATCTAAAAGATGCACTAACCTTTAACTACTTCTAAACTTTAATTGATTTATGCAGTAGGTCCTCTATCTCCACATAATAATGCATATCCTCTACATCTGTAATTTCTTTCCTCAAACTGCCTATAAACCTTGACATTGTAGCCTACCTATCCTCTTTAATATTAGCTTTCATCATGGCCATTGGAACATCCCTAAGATTTAGTAATTTTCATTTATGGATGGATTATTAAAATAAATAAAGGAGTAAGGATGTAATTGAAGGGTTTTAAGGATGAAAATGAAAAATTATTAATATTTTTGGGGTTAAATTGTAATTTCCTAAAATTTTAGGGGTCAAAATATAAATAATAAAATTTGAAAGGACTTCCTCTAACAATTAAAAAATTGTTAATTGGTTCCTCTATTATTATTATTTTAAAGAAAAGACGAAATTTTTTTGGGGGTAATGAATGATATGAATAGTAACTTTCTTTCTCTAGAACTAGAGTACCTTTGAGCCTTCAATTTTAAAACTAAGGGTACCATTGGTTTTAGGATGGAGAGTACTACAATTTTGGCTGAACAATTTTTTAAATCAGTCACAGAATCGCCGCAGATCGGAAGTAGAAAATCTTAGAAAAAGGTAAACTTTGAAACTCCTATTTAAAGTCCTCAAATTGAAAATATGATATCATAGATGTTTTTAGGACATATATAAACTATAGGATATGAAATTTCTGAACCATTTGATAACTTTTGGTGTCATGAACAGTAAATCCAACCGGTGTAAATAGTGGTTTTGATAGGTGTGAATAGTACTTTGATTGACATGAATAGTGATTTTGACTGATGTGAACAGTATTTCTGGCCATGAACAGTAATCGACGTGGACCAAATTCTTAAAGTCACTTCCTAGGTTTTTGGTTCCTCTGAACTCGTTTTTGAGGTTTATTTGGTCAAATTTGGATTGGAAAAGAGCCTTTTGGGGCTGTCCAACCTGGAGCCTTTACCTTGTGAGTAGATAATTCTTTCTGTGACTTGCCCCATACTCTTCTTGAACTTTAAATGTATAATTAGTTCTATTTACAAATTATTTATGCTATCATAAGTTTCTAAAATGTGTTAAAATATCTGCTTTGCTTACTAACTGGCATATAGTTCAAGAAGAGTATGGTTTTATAAATAGATTTTGAAACTCATTGAATATGTGGTTTTAAATGTAATTATCATCATTTGGTAAAGTGAATATTATGTGCATGAGGCATTGATTTGTAAAGCTATAAAGTTGCTGAATATGATTGAATGAAAAGCGTAAAGCTTATGGCGAGTTGCTTAATAATTATACATTGCATTTGAAGAATATGCATATATATATATATATATATATGTGTGTGTGTGTGTGTGTGTGTGTGTGTGTGTGTGTGTGTGTGTGTGTGTGTGTATGGATGAATAATGACGGGTTGTATGGCTTGAGACGGTACCGAGTAAGGGACGCCTTATTAGTTTGAATGAGCCAAAGGGAAGGCCACCCCAACTAGGTGACAGTGGTAATGTGAGGAGGTAGATGAGTGATGAACTCACATTCTCTGATCACTTATTGTGACCGTAGTAGATTGGTCAGTATGCGTATAGCAAATGAGTGAATTGAGTATATTGAGAGATGTGACATACTTGAGCATTATGTAAAAAGAGTAGATTTTCAGTGCATATATAGTATGTTAATTATACATTAAATAAGTTATAATTTTATCTCAAAAGTTTGATATTTTTCTGTTGCTTATACAGCTGAACATAACACTATCCCTTGCTGTGTGCTTGGGATTATTTGATGGTTCTAATATGGAATCCTCCCAGTATTTACATGTGAAATATTTTGGTACATAACAAGATTTATTTTATGACCATACTGTACTATATTTGGTTTTGAACCTCTGAATATCTTTTGAAATGAGAATATTTAAAATATGGGTCCCATATGGATGTATTTTCGAACTGTATTTTCTTTGTGACAAATTTTAAGATATGAGTACATCCATATGCTGACCCAAGAGGTCATAGGAGGTATTATTTGCTCATTGAATTATCAAACTCACTACACGATATTTCTACATTTTTTAGATAAGAATACAAAGTCTGATTCTGTAGATAGGTAATCAGTTAAGTGACATATTCTTTGGGTGAGTCTACGTTGCTTCCAAGGCTCACAATATTTGAATTATACTATATTTTTATTCTAGAGTAAGCTCTATACGCCATCAGTAGGATCCTTACTTCTGCTATTACTTTGATATCTATAAGCTCAGTTTGTATTTTGTGTTTACATGGGAGAACCTATCTGTATTTGTTTTCATTTATAAAGGAGTATATTATACAGGTTATGGTAAAAATCTGTTCGTAAAGTATGTGTTTCACATGCCCTTAAATTAGGGGCGGGACAAGTTGGTATCAGAGCATTAGGTTTCCTTGTGGTTATCAGAGCAAAGAATTCATTAGTAGGACCTTTAGTATGGATATGAGCCAGAGGGATTCTATAGGGTTTCAATTTCCTTTCTATTCCAAGTTTGCTAAATTTCTTAGTATAAGATTGATCGAATATTATGGCATTTTAAAAAGTATCTATGGGTTAATTTCTGCCTGAAAGTGAAAGGGATAGGCGTGCCAGAGAATGTAAAGAATTGAAACATATGCCTAATATGACCGTTTCTCAATGTGATATCTATTGTACCCGGTTGTCTAGATAGGGTAGACTTTGATATGATATTGGGAATGGATTGGTTGGCATCTTGCCATGCCATTTTGGAATGTCATCTTAAGGTGATTAAATTCAATATTTTTGTAGAATCTCATTTCTTGATACAAGTAGACCGTAATGAGGTATGCAATAATCTAATCTCTGCTTTAATAGCCCATACATTATTACAAAAGGTGCCAAGGATATTTAGCAATGGTGAGAGATGTTGATATAAAGTATACCGGTGTAAATCAAGTTCCAGTGGTTATGAAATTTCTTGATGTGTTTCTAGAAGAATTATTTGGATTACTCCCAAAACGAGAAATATAATTTGATATTGATTTACTTCCTGAAACTCAACTAGTATTTATATCCCTATATAGAATGATATCGATTGAACTTAAGGAACTAAAAAAAAAATTAGGTATAAGACTTGTTACAAGCGATTTATACATCATAGTACTCTCCTTGAGGTGCTCTAGTCCTATTTGTGAAAAAAAGAAGGATCACTGTGGTTATGTATAGATTACAAATAATTTAATAAAGTGACAGTGAGTAATAAATACCTATTACCTTGTATAGATGATTTGTTTAACCAACTATAGTGTGCTCAATATTTTTATTAAAAATTAATTTGAGATATAGAGATCATCAATTAAGGATAAGGGAAGAGGATATTCTAAAAACTGATTTCAAGACTCGGTATGAGCACTATGAGTTCTTAATCATGTTATTTAGTTTGGCTAATGCCCCAGCTGCATTTGTAGACTTTATGAATATAGTACTTAAGCCATTCTTGGATCAAATTGTAAATTTATTTATTGACGATATATTAATATGTTCCAAGAGTTTAGAGGATCATAAACAACATTTGGGGATAATTTTACAAACTCAAAGAGAGTATCAGCTATATGCTAAGTTCTCAAAATGCGAATTCTAGTTTAGTAGTGTTACCTTTTTAGGGCATGTGGTTAGTAAGGATAGTTTTCAAGTATACCCTAAGAAAGTAAAAGTGATATAGCAATGGCCACGTCCTATTAGTTGCATCAGGTACATGAACAAATGTTTGTAAAGAATAAATCAACTCCTCAGCATTTAAAGCTGAGATGAGAATTCCTCGCGCTGAGTGTGAGATAAACCTTTGTTCCACAGCTTGATAAAAAAAAGACAACAGACCATCAAAGAAATGGTTAACATTTAACAAACCTATTGGTTTGTGATGCATATTTAGGTTTGCCCAGGAGACTATTTAAAAAATCTCTTCTAAAGTACCGAAACCCCCTGGTAATGTAATGAAGGCATCAGCATTGCTCATCATTCTAGCCATGCATTCATGCATGGAAACTACTCTAAATTATTCTCCAATTATGTTTCTTACGATGTTCGTTGCAGTTAGAGTTGTGGGAATAATTCCTAGAACTTGACATCCTCCTACATGTGTGATATGAACTCGCCTAACTCCACCTTAAAAGCTAGCTCGTAAGGGGAGGATTGTGAATCAATATATATAACAACCAAGGCCTCCCTCACTAATCGATGTGGAACTTTTTCGATAATCACTCGATAATCATTCTCGCCATTGGACGGTTCACATCATTCGTCCACTATTTGACTTGCACGTCCTGGTATAAGGTGTACACTGATTACACTACGAGTTACCACCATAGCGTAGTTTTTGATGACCTGCCTCAGTCGGCGATTTGGCCATCCCACCTGACCAGTTGAGGGTAGGCTTTGATACCATATGATATGAACTTGGCTAACTCCACCTCAAAATCTAGCTCGTAAGGGGAGGATCGCGAACACATATCTATAACAACCAAGACCTCCATCACTAACCGACGTGATACTTTGTCAATATTCACTTGATAATCACTCTCACCATTGCACAATTCATATCACGCGTGAGTCAGACAAGCCCTCAGTCGAACCTGGCCGTTGAAAAATCATAATGGCTTTTTTTGTGCTTTCGAATGACGAAGAAGAAAATTTGAAAAAGGGACTCGTTGGAAAGGAGAACTCATCACAAACACGATAACGTATATTTCGAGCGATTCAAGCAAGCCCTCAGTCGAATCGGATCGTCGAGAAACTGTAATGGACTTTTTCATGCTTCTAGATGACAGTGACAAAAATTCAGAAAAAGGGACTTGTTGGAAAGAAAAACTCGTCACGAACGCGATGTTGTCTGTTTCGAGCGAATCAGACTAGCCCTCAATCGAATCCGGCCATCGAGAAACTGTAATGGGTTTTTTTCGTGCTTCCAGATGACGGTGCCAAAAATTTGAGAAAAGGTACTCGTTGGAAAGAAGAACTTGTTGCGAACATGATGACATTTGTTTCGCACAATTTAGACTAGCCTTCAGTGGCATCGGGCCGTTGAGAAATTATAACAAACTTTTTCTTGCTTCTGGATGACAGTGACAAAAATTCAAAAAAGGGACTTGTTGAAAAGAAAAACTCGTGACGATTGCAACGACGTCCAGTTTGGGCTATTGGGACTAGCCCTACTTCAAATCAAGACATCGAGAAATCATAATGGGATTTTTTATGCCTCTGAATGACGGTGAAAAAAAACAAAAAAAGGACTTGTCGGAAAGAAGAATTCCTCACAAATGCGATGATGTCGGTTTTACGCTATTCGGGCAAGCCCTTGGGTTGAATCGAGCTGCCGAGAAACCGTAATGGGCATTTTCATCCTTCTGGATGACGGTGATGAAAATTCAAAAAAAGACACTCGTTGGAAAGAAGAACATGTCACAACTGCAATGTTTTCCATTTCACGCTATTTGGACCATCCCTCGGTTGAATTGGGCTGTCGAGAAATAGTCATGGGTATTTTCGTGCTTCTCGATAACGGTGATAGAAATTGGAAAAAAAAGGGACTCGTTGGAAAGAAGAACTCGTCAAGAACCCAATGACATCTGTTTTGCACTATTCAGACAAGACCTCGGTTGAATCGGGTCATAAAAAAATTGTAATGGACATTTTCGTGCTTTCAGATTACGGTGATAAAAATTTGAAAAAAGGCATTCGTTGGAAAGAAGAACTCGTCATGAATGCGACGATGTCCATTTTGCACTATTCTGACAAGAACTTGGGTCGAATGGAGCCGCTAAGAAACTGTAATGGGCTTTTTCGTGCTTTCGGATGACGGTGACGAAAATTCAAAAAAGGGACTTGGTTGAAATAAAGACACATCATGAACGTGATTTTGTCTGTTTTACGTGATTTGGATCATCCCTCAGTCGAATCGAGCCATCGAGAAACTGTAATGGCCTTTTTTGTGCTTCCGAATGAAGGTAATTGAAATTTGAAAAAAGGGACTTGTTGGAAAGAAAAACTCATTAAGAACCTGATGACGTTTGTTTTGCTCTATTCGGACAAGCCCTCGGTCGAATCTAGCGGTCAAAAAATCATATGGCCTTTTTCGTGCTTCCAGAAGACGGTGACAAAAACTTGAAAAAAGGCAAATGTTGGAAAGAAGAACTCATCACGAATGCGACGACGTCCGTTTTGTGATATTTAGACAAGCCTTTAGGTTAAATTGAGTTGTCAAGCATTGGACTAGCCCTCGTTTGAATTAGGCCCTTCAAGAATCCGTAATGGGCATTTTTATGCTTCCGAATGATGGCACCAGAAATTTGAAAAAAAGGACTTGTTGGAAAGAAGAACTCGTCACGAATGTGATGACACCCGTTTCGCACAATTCGGACAAGCCCTTAGTGGAATCGGGCCGTTGAGAAATTGTAACAAACTTTTTCTTACTTCTGAATGATGGTGACAAAAATTCAAAAAAAGGGACTCATTGGAAAGAAGAACTCGTGACGATCGCTATGACGTCCAGTTTGGGCTATTGGGACCTTCCCTCGTTCAAATCAGGACATCGAGAAATTGTAATGGGATTTTTCGTGCCTCTGAGCAACAGTGATAAAATATAAAAAAAAGACTCATTGGAAAGAAAAAGTCCCCACGAACGCGATGACGTTTTTTTTACGCTATTCGGGCAATCCCTTGGGTCGAATCAACCTATCGAGAAACCGTAATGGGTATTTTCGTGCTTCTGGATGATGGTGACAAATGGTTAAAAAAGGGACTTGTTGGAAAGAAGAACATGTCACGATTGTAATGTTGTCCGTTTTGCGCTATTCGGACTAGCCCTCGGTCGAATCGTGCCGTTGAGAAACAGTAATGGGCATTTTCGTGCTTCTAGATGACGGTGACAAAAATTGGAAAAAAGGGACTTGTTGGAAAGAAGAACTCGTCAAGAACGCAATGAAGTCTATTTTGCACTATTTGGATAAGCCCTTGAGAAATTTTAATGGGCTTTTTGGTGCTTTTGGATGACGTAGACAAAAATTTGAAAAAAGGCATCTGATGGAAAGAAGAACTCGTCACGAACGCAATGACGTATGTTTTGCGCTATTCGGACAAGCCCTTGGGTCAAATCGAGCAGTCGAGAAACTGTAATATGCTTTTTTATACTTCCGAATGATAGAACCCGATGATAGAACCTGAATGACGATGATAGAAATTTGAAAAAATGGACTAGGTGGAAAGAAGAACTCATCACGAACCCGATGACATCTGTTTTGCACTATCTGGACAACCATCGGTCAAATCGGGCTGTCGAGAAATCGTAATAAGCTTTTTCGTGCTTTCGGATGATGGTGACAAAAATTTGAAAAAGGGGACTCGTTGGAAAGAAGAACTTGTCATGAACGTGATGACGTCTATTTTGTGCTACTCGAACAAGCCCTTGAGTCGAATCAAGCCGTCAAGAAACTGTAATGGGCATTTTTCTTCTTTTGGATGACGGTGACGAAAATTTAGAAAAAAGGACTTGTTGGAAAGAAGAACACTTCACGAACGCGATGTAGTCTTTTTCGTGCGAATCGTACTAGGCCTCGGTCAAATTGGGCTATTGGGAAACCATAAAAGTTATTTTTGTATTTTGGATGACGGTGACATAAATTTGAAAAAAGAGACTCGTTAGAAAGAAGAACTCGTCACAAACTTGATGACACCAGTTTTACGCTATCTGGTTAACCCCTCGATTGAATCGGGTCGTCGAGAAATCATAATGGGCTTTTTTGTGTGTTAGGATGACGGTGACAAAAATTTGAAAAAAAGGACTTTTGGAAAGATGAACTCTTCACGAACGCGATGACGTCCGTTTTGCGCTATTCGGACAAGCCTTAGGGTCGAATTGAGCTGTTGAAAAACTGTAATGAGTTTTTTGTGTTTTCGAATGACGTTGACAAAAATTTGAAAAAGGGAATAGCTGGAAAGAAGAACTCGTCACGAACCCATAACATCTATTTTTCACTATCTAGACATTCATCAGTCGAATCGAGTTGGGGAGAAACCATAATGGACATTTTCGTGCTTCCGTATGATGGTGATGAAAATACAAAAAAAAAAAGACTCGTTGGAAAGAAGAAAATTTTACGAACGCAATGTCTATTTTGCACGAATTGGACTCACCCTCGGTTGAATCGGGTCGTTGACAATCCATAATGGGCTTTTTTGTGCTTCCGAATGACGGTGCCATAAATTTGGAAAAAAGGACTCGTTGGATAGAAGAACTCGTCACGAACCTAATTACATTTATTTTACGTGATAAAGTGGAAATTTGAGTGCTTAATGATTTTATTTTATCCTTTAATTTAAAGTAAACTTGTGATTATTGCCCCACTTCTGGTTATGCTTTGCTCTGGATACTGCTTTGGTTGGTTTTATTCTTGTAGGTGAGCAAAAAGGGCCAAGAAGTAAAGGAAAACACTAATGAGAAGTGCCATATGGACTTGGAACAAGCTGAAGAGGATGTAAGGAGGCAACACAGAAGAAATTGGCAAGATTTGAGACATGCTGCCCTCAACATGGCTAGGCTGTGCTCTATGCAAAAGATGGAGAGAAGTCCCAAAATCTAGCCCGAAGCATGGCCAGGCCATGTCATGAAGCACGAGCATGCTTCATGTCTATACACCACTTGATTTTTAGGGTTTTGAGTAGCCAAGTTGATATATATACATTGGGAAACGCAGAGAAGGGGAACCAGACTCATACAGACATCTTTGACTCAGTTTAAGGCTTAGGAAACACTACTTGATTAGGTCTAGAGTAAGATTAATTGTTGAATTTATGTTCTTAGACTAGATTTGAGATTGATTCAAGCATTGTATTTCATCTTTACATTCTGCAAATAAGGTTTCATCTTTCTACTTTACTTCTACTTCTACTCCTTCTCTTGAATTGTATTGAACTTGAATGATTTACTTAATGAATATAATTTTCTTTTCTGTTTCTATGATGTGTGAGTAGATATTGATCTAGGATTTTGGTAAACCCACTTACGGTATGATGATACTAAATTGTTGAGTTGAATGTTGGAACCCTAATTGTGATTACTTCTGGATTAACTAGGATTAACTATTATGTGCATGTATAAGAGTTAGTAGAATGCTTGATCATCAATATATCACGTCTTAGGTATTTAACTGATGAACTAAAAGGTGAAAGTTAAAATCAAAATCTAATAGTTAATTAGGGATGTCTTAATCACGAAAGTAGTTTAAGGTTTTCTAGGAATTGAATCAATTAGTAGGCAAGAGAAAACTGATTAATTGTATTCCATGGTTGGCATAGAACTTAATGGACCTAGGTTGAACTAAGAACCATGAAAGTAGTCAATTGGATTAACCTAGGTACGATTAGTAACGCTTGAAAGAGGTTGTTATTTAATTAAGGCTAAACTATCCCCAATAACTTAGATAATTGCAATTAGAGGTACATATTAGTTGTTGACTATTATAAGTGTGGTAAACCATAACCCTAGGCTTTTATTAATTGGATTACTTATTAGTTTAATTATGACAAAATCTCATCGAATTACATCGATTTAGATAGTATATTTTGTAGAGGTCTAGTAATTGACCATTGTTCTCTGTGGGATACGACCCGTACTCAGTGGACTAGCTACAGCTATGTCGTGCGCTTACGGTTATTCATAAAACACACACATCATTGCACTATCTGGACAAAGCCTCAATTAAATCGGGCCTTCAAGAAATTGTAATGGGCATTTTTGTTCTTCCAGATGATGGTGACAAAAATTTGAAAAAAGGGACTTGTTGGAAAGAAGAATTCATCACAAACACGACGACGTTTGTTTTGCGCTATTCGGACAAGCCCTTGGGTCGAATCTAGCTGTCCAGAAACCGTAATGATTTTTTTCGTGCTTCCAGATAACGGGGAAGAAAATTTGAAAAAAGGGACTTGATTGAAAGAAGAACATGTCACGAACGTGATTTTGTCTGTTTTACGCGAATCGAAGCATCCCTCAGTCAAAACTGGTTGTCAAGAAATCGTAATGGCATTTTTCTTGCTTTTGGATGACAGTGACTGAAATTTGATAAAAGGGACTAGTTGGAAAGTAGAACTCGTCATGAACCCAAGGATGTTTATTTTGCGTTGTTCGGACAAGCCCTTGGTTGAATCGGGCTGTTGAAAAATCTTAATGGGCATTTTCGTGCTTCCAGATGACGGGGACAAAAATTTGAAAAAGGTACTTGTTGAAAAGAATAACTCATCACGAATGTGACGATGTCCGTTTTGCGTTATTCGGACAAGCACTTGGATCGAATCTAGCCGTTGAGAAACGGTAATGGGCTTTTTCGAGCTTCTGGATGTCAGTGACAAAAATTCAATTAGAAGGGACTTAGTTGAAATATGAACACATCACGAAAGCGATATTGTCCGTTTCACACGATTTGGATCCGCTCTCGGTTGAATCGGGCTGTCGAGAAATCGTAATGGCCTTTTTCTTACTTTAGGATGACTGAGAAAGAAATGTGAAAAACGCACATGTTAGAAAGAAAATCTAGTAAGGAACCCGATGACGTCTATTTTGTGCTATTCGGACAAACCCTCAGTCTAATCAGGGTGTCGACAAACTGTAATGGGCTTTTTCGTGCTTTTAGATGATAGTGACAAAAATTTTAGAAAATGAACTCGTTGGAAAAAGAACTCGTCACGAATGCGATGACGTCCATTTTGCGCTATTTAGACAAGCACTTGTATCAAATTGAGCCATTGAGAAACCGTAATGTGCTTTTTCATGCTTTTGGATGACATTGATGAAAATTCATAAAAAGGGACTTGGTTGAAAGAAGGAAACGTCACTAACGCGATTTTGTTTATTTCTCGTGATTTGGGTCATCCCTTCGTCGAATTGAGCCATCGAGAAATCGTAATGGGAATTTTTGTGGTTTCGGATGAAGGTGACCAAAATTTTAAAAAAGGCATTTATTGGAAAGAAGAACTCATCACAAATGCGATGAAGTCTATTTCATGCGAATCGTACTAGGCCTTGGTTGAATCGGTCCATCGAGAAACCGTAAAGGTCATTTTCATGCTTCCGGATGATGGTGACATAAATTTGAAAAAAGAGACTCGTTAGAAAGAAGAACTCATCATGAACCCAATGACACCAGTTTTGCGCTATTTGGTTAAGCCCTAGGTTGAATCGGGCCATCAAGAAATTGTAATGGGCTTTTTCGTGCGTCTGGATGACGGTGACAAAAATTTGAAAAAAGGGACTCGTTGGAAAGATAAACTCTTCACAAACGCGGTGATGTCCATTTTGTGCTATTCAGACAAGCCTTATGGTCGAATCAAGCTGTCAAAAAATTGTAATGGGTTTTTCGTTCTTTCGAATGACGGTGACAGAAAATTGGAAAAAGGGAATAGCTGGAAAGAATAACTCGTCACAAACCGAATGACATCTGTTTTGCACTATCCAGATAACCATTGCTTGAATCGAGCTATCGAGAAACCATAATGGGCATTTTTGTGCTTTCGGATGACGGTGACGAAAGTAAAAAAAAGGGATTCGTTGGAAAGTATAACATTTTACAAACACGATGTAGTCCATTTTGCACGAATCGGACTAGCCCTCGGTCAAATCGGGCCATTGAAAATCCATAATGGGCATTTTTGTGCTTCTAAATGACGGTGCCATAAATTTGGAAAAAGGGACTCGTTGGATAGAACTCGTCATGAACCCAAAGAAGTCTGTTTTGTGCTATCTAGGCAAGCCCTCGGTTGAATTGGGCTGTCGAGAAATCGTAATGGGCTTTTTAATACTTCCAGACGACGGTGACCAAAATTTGGAAAAAGGGACTTGGATACAAGAACTTGTCATCAACCCAAAGACGTCTGTTTTGCACGATTTGGACCATCCCTCGATCAAATTGGGCTGTCAAAAAACTGTAATGGCCTTTTCATGCTTTTGGATAACGGTGACTGAAATTTGAAAAAAGGGACTAGTTGAAAAGTACAACTCGTCACGAACCTAATGACGTTTGTTTTGCGCTAATCGGACAAGCACTCGGTTGATCGGGCTGTTGAGAAATCTTAATGGGCATTTTCATGGTTCCAGATGACGGTGAAAAAAATTTGAAAAGGACTCGTTGGAAAGAAGAACTCATCACGAACGCGATGACGTCCGTTTTGCTCTATTCAGACAAGCCCTTGGGTTGAATCTAGCCGTTCAGAAATCGCAATGGTATTTTTTGCGCTTCTAAATAACGGGGAAAAAAATTTGAAAAAAGGGACTCGGTTGAAAGAAGAACATGTCATGAAAGCAATTTTGTCTATTTTGCGCGAATTGAAGCATCCCTTGATCAAAACAGGTCATCAAGAAATCGTAATGGCATTTTTCTTGCTTTTGGATGACGGTGACTGAAATTTGAAAAAAGGGACTGGTCGTAAAGTAGAACTCGTCATGAACCCAATGACGTTTGTTTTATGCTATTCGAACAAGCCCTCGGTCGAATTGGGCTATCGAGAAATCTTAATGGGAGTTTTTGTGCTTCTAGATGACGGTGACAAAAATTTGAAAAAAGGGACTTGTTGGAAAGAAGATCTCGTCACAAACACTATGACGTCTATTTTGTGCTATTCGAACAAGCCCTTGGATTAAATCTAGCCGTTAAGAAACCGTAATGGGCTTTTTCATTCTTCTGGATGACGGTGACAAAAATTCAATAAAAAGGGACTCGTTGGAAAGGAAAATTAGTAACGAACCCGATGACGTATATTTTGTGCTATTCGGACAAACCCTCAGTTTAAGCAGGGCGTCGACAAATTGTAATGGGCTTTTTTGTGCTTTCAGATGACGATGACAAAAATTTTAAAAAAGGGACTCATTGGAAAAAAGAACTCATCACGAACTTGACAATGTCCATTTTGTGATATTCGAACAAGCACTTATGTCAAATTGTGTCGTAAAGAAACTGTAATGCGCTTTTTCATGCTTTTGGATGACATTGACGAAAATTTGAAAACAGGGACTCAGTTGAAAGAAGAACACGTCACTAACGCGATTTTGTCTGTTTCGTGCGATTTGGATCATTCCTCCGTCGAATTGAGCAGTCAAGAAACCTTAATGGGATTTTTCGTGCTTCCATATGAAAGTGACAAAAATTTGAAGAAAGGCATTTGTTGGAAAGAAGAATTCGTCACGAACGTGATAATGTCTGTTTTGCGCTATTCAAGCAAGCCCTAGGGTCGAATCGAGTTATCGAGAAATTGTAATTTGCTTTTTTATGCTTCTGGATGACATTGACGAAAATCTAGAAATAAAGGACTCGGTGAAAGAAGGACACGTCACTAACGCGATTATGTCTGTTTTGCACGATTTGGATCATCCCTCTATCGAATTCAGCTGTCGAGAAACTGTAATGGGACTTTTCGTGCTTCTGGATGAAGGTGACAAAAATTTGAAAAAAGGCATTTGTTGGAAACAAGAACTCGTCACGAATCCTATGACATCCGTTTTGCGCTATTCAGACAAGCCCTAGGGTCGAATCGAGACGTCGAGAAACCGTACTATGCTGTTTTATGCTTCCGAATGACGGTGACAAAAATTTGGAAAAATGGACTTACGAAGAACTCGTCACGAACCCGATGACATCTATTTTGCCTCATCTAGACAACCATCAGTCAAATTGGGCTGTTGAGAAATCGTAATGATCTTTTTTGTGCTTCTGGATGACGGTGATGAAAATTTGAAAAAAGAAACTCGTTGAAAAGAAGAACTTGTCACGAACACGATGATGTCTATTTTGCACTATTCGGACAAGCCCTTAGGTCGAATCAGGCAGTCGTGAAACTGTAATTGGAGTTTTTATACTTCCGGATGACAGTGACAAAAATTTAAAAAAGTGACTTGTTGGAAAGAAGAACACCTCACAAACGCGATATAGTCTATTTTGCGCGAAATCATAAAGGTCATTTTTGTGCTTCCGGATTATGGTGACATAAATTTGAAAAAAGTGACTCGTTAAAAAGAAGAACTCATCACGAACCCGATGACACCAGTTTTTTGCTATCTGGTTAAGCCCTCGGTTAAATTGGGCCATCGGGAAATTGTAATGGGCTTTTTTGTGTGTCTAGATGACGGTGACAAAAATTTGAAAAAAGGGACTCGTTGGAAAGATAAACTCTGCACAAATACGGTGACGTCCATTTTGTGCTATTCAGACAAGTCCTAGGGTCGAATCTAGTCGTTAAAAAATTGTAATGGGTTTTTTGTGCTTTCGAATGACAGTGACAAAAATTTGGGAAAAGGTAATAGCTGGAAAGAAGAACTTGTAACGAATCGGATGACATCTATTTGCGCTATCCGAACAACCATTGGTCGAATCAAGCTATTGAGAAACCATAATGGGAATTTTCGTGCATCCGGATGAGGGTGACGAAAATACAAAAAAAATGATTCGTTGGAAAGAAGAACATTTTACGAACGCGATGTAGTCTGTTTCGTACGAATCAGACTAGCCTTTGGTTGAATCGGGCCGTTGACAACCCGTAATGGGCATTTTTGTAATTTCGAATAACGATGCCATAAATTTGGAAAAAAGGACTTGGTGGATAGAACTTGTCACGAACCTAAAGACGTCTGTTTTGCGCTATCTGGACAAGCCCTCGGTCAAATGGGGTTGTGGAGAAATCATAATGGGCTTTTTCATGCTTCCAGATGACGGTGACAAAAGTTTGGGAAAAAGGACTCGTTGGATAGAAGAACTCGTCACAAACCCAAAGACGTCTGTTTTGCACTATCTGGACAAGCCCTCAGTCGAATCGGGCTGTCGAGAAACCGTAATGGTCTTTTTTGTGGTTCTAGATAACAGTGAAGAAAATTTTAAAAAAGGGACTCGAATTAAAGAAGAACACTCACGAACACAATTTTTTCTTTTTCGTGTGATTTGGACCATCCCTCGATCAAATCGAGCTGTCGAGAAACCGTAATGGCCTTTTTCTTGCTTTGAGATGACGGTGACTGAAATTTAAAAAAAAAGACATGTTGGAAAGAAGAACTCGTCACGAACCCAATGGCGTTTCTTTTAAGCTATTCGGACAAGACCTCGGTTGAATCGGGCTGTCGAGAAATCTTAATGGATATTTTTGTGCTTGCAAATGACGGTGACAAAAATTTGAGAAAAAAGGACTCGTTGGAAAGAGTAACTCGTCACGAACGCAACGATGTCCGTTTTGCACTATTCAGTAAAGCCCTTGGGTCGAATCTAGCCGTCGAGAAACTGTAATGTTCTTTTTTCGTGCTTTTGGATGATGGTAATGAAAATAAAAAAGGACTTGGTTGAAACGTGAAAATGTCACGAATGTGATGTTGTCTGTTTCATGCGATTTGGATCTGCCCTTAGTCGAATCGGGCCATCGAGAAACCGTAATTTTCTTTTTTGCACTTCCGGATGACGATGGAAGAAATTTGAAAAAAGGGACTCATTGGAAAGAAAAACTAGTAAAGAACCTGATGACATCTGTTTTGAACTATTCGGACAAACCCTCAGTCTAATCAGGGCATCGACAAAGTGTAATGGGATTTTTTGTGCTTTCAGATGACGATGATAGAAATTTGAAAGAAGGGAATAGCTGGAAAGAAGAAGTCATCGTGAATTCGATGACATCTGTTTTGCGATATTCGGACAACCATTGATCGAATCAAGTTGTTGAGAAACCAAAATGGGCATTTTTGTGAGTCTGGATGACAGTGATGAAAATAGAAAAAAGGGGACTCACTGGAAAGAAGAACACCTCACGAACGTGAAGTAGTCTTTTTCGCGCGAATCGTACTAGGCCTCGGTCTATTTTGGCCATCGAGAAATCGTAAAGGTAATTTTCGTGCTTTAGGATGACGGTGACATAAATTTGAGAAAAGAGACTCGTTAGAAAGAAGAACTCGTCACGAACCCGATGGCACTAGTTTTACGGTATTCGGTTAAGCCCTCGGTTGAATTGGGCTGTCGAGAAATCGTAATGGGTTTTTTCATGCGTCTGGAAGATGGTGATAAAAATTTGAAAAAATGGACTCATTGCAAAGAAGAAATCGTCACAAATGCGATGATGTCCGTTTTGCGCTATTCGGACAAGCACTTGTGTCGAATTGAGCCGTAAAGAAACCGTAATGGGCTTTTTTGCACTCCCAGATGACGGTGACAAAAATTCAATAAAAGGGACACAGTTGAAAGAAGGATATGTCACTAATGCGATTTTGTCTGTTTCGCTCAATTCGGATCATCGCTCGATAAAATCGGGCCGTCGAGAAATTGTAATGGGTTTTTTCATACTTCTGGATGACGGTGACAAAAATTTGAAAAAAGACATTCGTTGGAAAGAAGATCTCGTCACGAAGGCGGTGACGTCCATTTTGCGCTATTCAGACAAGCCCTAGGGTCGAATCGAGCCATTGAGAAACCGTAATATGCTTTTTTGTGCTTCCGAATGATGGTGACTGACATGATATAAATTAAGCATGTTTTTAGCATATTTTAAGTTGCTTTTTATTTAATTTGAGTATGAAATAAATAGGATATAATTGAGTTTTGTGTTTTATGTTTTAGGAATAATAAAGAAGAAAAGAAGAGGAAAATAGAGAGAAAATATGAAAAAATGCTAATGTTCGACCTTCTTTCACTAATTGAGGCATATCTCTCTCATTTGAAGTCCCATTGAGGTGATTCTAGTGGCTATAGAAAGAAGAGACATAAAGCTACAATCTTTGTGTTCTGAAATTTGAAAAAATCTAGAGGTTTCTAGGCATCGCAGTGCTAGAAAGGGAGCGCCACGGCGCCGTGTCATGCCTTTCCCATAGCGCCACGGGGATCCCTAGAACACAAGCACCGTGGCGCTGGTCCCAGCATGCCGCAGTGCCCATGCCACGAAGACCCACCGCTGCGGTTCTTGACCCAAAGTGCCACGGTGCCTCGCTGCCAGAATTCTGATCTGCCGCGTTGCTAGTTTAGGCGCCGCACTGCCCCGATAGTGCAATTCCTTAACGTCGTGGCGCTCGCTACCAAATCAGAATGCTGATATTGCAATTTTTAGGTCTCTTTGACTCCAATTAAAACTTGAGGGGCCAAATTTTAATCTAGAAACAATCTTACTTCAAGGAGGAGAAGCCAATCTATAAAAAGGGAAGAAAGGAAGCATCAAATCATTTAAGCTCTTAATTACCTTCTTTAATTCTTGTTTAGATTTCTTATGGCCCTGCGCGGCTGATTTATTTTTAGTTGGTAGAGGAAGATTAAAACCTCAAGGGATCGGTATGTATTGTGATATTTGGAATTGATTTTATTAGTTGAATCTTAACCGAGTATTGATTATTCATCTACTCTTATCTTTTCTTAATGATTGTTCATATGATTGCTAGGGAGGCCTACTAGTATATTGTATGTCTTAATCTACTACTGAATTAGGTTTTGAACAAAGTTTTCATTACTTTATTCATAAAGCAAATAGGATTAAGGATTTTGAATTCTAAATCATTAACCCTATGTTGAATGATCAACTAAATTAAATATAACCAATGTGTTTATATTTATTTAGCTCTATTAGTTTCTCTTGTTCTTTATGCAATTAATAGGTTAGACTTTACTGATGTGCTAAAGGATATCTTATTAATTAGGGTTTAATTGGTATGATTGTTATCAATTCACTAGGCTTAAGAAGGAACAGGGATAGAATCCCAATGATAGATATTTGGTTTACGATTGATGATTTTGTTAATGATTAATGCAATCCCTTGATGGTGGATATTGAACGAAATCAACGTCTTTCTCATTAATTACTTTCATTATTATTTGCTTTATTTACAATTATCAAATCCCCATTTTTCTCAATCACATAAGGTAATACTAGTCTCTGTGGGATCGACCCTTACTCCCACTACTATAGGTTAGTTGAGAGGTAAGGTATCAATTTGAGTGTACCTGCGAAAGTATGCACCAAATTTTGGCGCTGTTGCCGGGGACTGTGTTCATTACCTTTTTGTGGTTTTTATTTTGATTTATGTCTGTGACTCGTTCTTCTAATTCTCAAGATTGACAGTTCAATCCAGATATTTGAAAATCTGTATATAGGCATAGAAGAGAACTTTAAGAGGACATTGATAAAGAAAATGAGGAAGTAATCATGGCGAGACACCCCACTCTGAAGGAGCTTGTAGCTCTAAATTTGCATAAGCAACCCTTATGCATTACTTTTCCTAATCTTGATGACAATGTTAATTTTGAGTTGAAATCTGGATTAATTCGTCTCTTACCTAATTTTCATGGTCTTGCAGGTGAAGACCCGCATAAGCAATTGAAAGAATTCCTTATGGTATGTACCATCATGAAGCCCCCTGGAGTAACTGAGAAATAAATAAAACTAAGGGCTTTTCCTTTTTCATTAAGAGACTCAGCCAAAAATTGGCTATATTATTTACCCTCTAGCACTATCACCACATAGAATGAGATGAAAAGAATATTTCTAGAATGAATTTTCCTACTTCTAGGGCTGCTAATATCAGGAAAGATATATGCGGCTTTAGACAATTGCATGGAGAGACTTTTTATGAATATTAGGAGAGATTTAAAAAGCTTTGTGAATGTTGTCCACATCATCAGATTAGTGAGCAGCTACTAATCCAATATTTCTATAAAGGTCTTTTGCAGGGAGACAGGAGTATGATAGATGCAGCTAGTGGAGGTGCAATAGTAGACAAGACTCCTGAAGCAGCCAAAGTCTTGATATCAAATATGGCTGCCAACTACCAACAATTTGGCATTAGGCATGATCCTCCAAGACATGCCCATAAGGTAAGCACCACTTCTATTCAGCAATAGATATTTGAACTTACCTCTCTTGTGCGCCAAATGACTACAAGTACACCGCCACAAGTTAAAGTATGTAGAATATGTTCAGCCACAGGGTACCCAACTGACATGTGTCCTACACTTCAAGAGGAATCCACAGAACAAGCGAATGTTATAGGAGGTTTTCTTGGCCAACCAAAAAGGTATGATCCTTATGCTAATACATATAATCCTGGATGGAAGGATCATCCTAATTTTAGATATGGGGATGCACAAAATAGGCCTACAAGATACATTTTTTAGCAAAATCAATAGGCCTATTATCCTAGACAGAATGCATTCTAGGATCACCAGGTAAGTAATCCATTGGAAGAGATTGTGAAAACTCTTGTACATAATTCTCATCAATTTTAGCAAGAGACAAGAGCTAGCATTCAGAACCTAACAACTCAAGTAGGACAATTAGCAACCACAGTGAGTCGATTGGATGCTCAAAATTCAGGTAAGCTACCTTCTCAAATTGTGGTATTCAAACAAGCCCTCGGTCGAATCTGGCCGTTGAGAAATCATAATGGCCTTTTTCGTGCTTCTAGAAGACGGTGACAAAAATTTGAAAAAAGGTACTTGTTGGAAAGAACTCGTCACGAACTTGATGACGTCCATTTTGCGTTGTTCAGATAAGCCATTGGGTCATTTTAGGTCATCGAGATGTTGTAATGGGCTATTTCGTGCTTTTGCATGATGGTGACAAAAATTTGCAAAAAGGGTCTCGTTGGAAAAAAGAACTCGTCACGATCGTGACAACGTCCATTTTGCGCTATTCGGACAAGCCCTTGGGCTGAATCGAACCATCAAGAAACCGTAATGGGGCATTTTCATGCTTCTGGTTGACGGTGATGAAAAATAAAAAAAAAGGACTCATTGGAAAGAAGAACCTTTTATGAACGCAATGTTGTCTCTTTCGTGTGAATCAGACTAGCACTCGGTAGAGTCGGGCCATCAAGAATCTGTAATGGACATTTTTGTGCTTCCGAATCACATTGCTAGAAATTTGTAAAAACGAACTCGTTGGAAAGAAGAACTCGTCACGAACTCGATAATATTTATTTTGCACTATCTGGACAAGCCCTCGGTCGAATTGGGCTGTCGAGAAATCGTAAGGGGCTTTTTCGTGCTTCCAGATGACGGTGACAAAAATTTGTAAAAAAGGACTTGTTGGAAATAATAACTCGTCAGGAACGCGACGATGTCTGCTTTACGCTATTCAGACAAACCCTTGAGTTGAATCTAACCGTTGAGAAATTGTAAAAGGATTTTTTATCCTTCCAGATGATAGTGATGAAAATTCAAAAAAAGGACTCGGTTTAAACCTGAATATGTCACTAACGCGATGTTGTCCGTTTCTCGCGATTCAAACCAGCCCTGGGTCGAGTAAGGCCGTTGAGAAATCGTAATGGCATTTTTGGTTCTTCCAGATGACGATGACATAAATTAGAAAAAAGTGACTCATTGGAAAGAAGAACTCATAATGAACCCAATGACCTCTATTTTGCGCTATTTGAACAAACTCTCTATGTCATTAGATCATCAAGAAATCGTAATGGGATATTTCGTGCTTCCAGATGATGGTAATAAAAATTTGTAAAAAAGGGGCTAATTGGAAAAAGGAACTTGTCAGGAACGCGACGACGTTCGTTTTGCGCTATTTGGATAAACCCTTGGGTCGAATCAAGCCGTCGACAAATCGAAATTTCCTTTTTCGTGCTTCCGGATGATGATGACAGAAAGTTGAAAAAAAGGACTCGTTTTGAATGTGACCACATCCATTTTGTGCTATTCAGACAAGCCATTGTGTCGAATCGAGTCGTCGAGAAATTGTAATGGCATTTTTTGTGCTTCCAGATGACGGTGACAAAAATTTGAATAAAAGGACTTGTTGGAAAGAATAACTCGTAATGAACCCGATGACATCTAATTTATGCAATTCAGACAAAATCTCAGTCTTATCCGACCGTCGAGAAATTGTAATGGGCTATTTCGTGCTTTTGGATGACGGTGACAAAAATTTGAAAAAAGGGGCTCGTTGGAAAAAAGAACTCATCATGAACGTGACGACGTCTGTTTTGCGCTATTCGAACCAGCCCTTGGGTTGAATCGAGCCGCCGTGAAACTGTAATGGCCTTTTTCGTGCTTCTAGATGACGGTGACAGAAATTTGAATAAAGGGACTTATTGGAAAGAAGAACTCGTAATGAACCCGATGACATCTGTTTTATGCAATTCAGACAAAATCTCAGTCTCATCCAGTCGTCGAGAAATCGTAATGGGCTGTTTCGTGCTTTTGGATGACAGTGACAAAAATTTGAAAAAAGGGGCTTGTTGGAAAAAAGAAATTGTCATGAATGCGACGACGTCCGTTTTGCGTTATTCGGACTAGCCCTTGTGTCGAATCGAGTTGTCAAGAGACTGTAATGGAATTTTTTGTGCTTCCAAATGACGGTGATATAAATTTGAAAAAGGGAACTTATTGGAAAGAAGAACTTGTAACAAACCTGATGACATCTGTTTTGCACTATTTGAAAAACCTCTCAATCTCATCAGGCCGTCGAGAAATCGTAATGGGCTATTTCGTGCTTTCGGATGAAGGTAATAAAAATTTTAAAAAAAGGGCTCGTTGGAAAAAAGAACTCGTCATGAATGGGACGACATCCATTTTGCGCCATTCGGAAGAGCCCTTGGGTTGAATAGAGTTGTTGAGAAACTATATTGGGCATTTTCATGCTTTCGAATGACAGTGAGGAAAATTCAAAAAAAGAGACTCGTTGGAAAGAAGAACATTTTATGAATGCGATGTTGTTTGTTTCACGCAAATCGAACTAGCCCTCGGTTGAATCGAGCCTCCAAGAATCCGTAACGAGCATTTTTGTGCTTCCGAATGACGGTGTCAGAAATTTCATAAAATGGACTTATTGGTAAAATGAACTCGTCACAAACTCAATCACATTTGTTTTGCACTATCTGGACAAGCCTTAGATCAAATCGAGACATCGAGAAATCGTAATGGCCTTTTTCGTGCTTCCAGATGACGATGAAAAAAAGTTCAAAAAAGGCATTCTTTAGAAAGAAGAACTTGTCACGAACGTGACAATGTCCGTTTTGCACTATTAAGACAAGCCCTTGAGTCGAATCGAGCTGTTGAGAAACTGTAATGGGCATTTTTGTACTTCCGGATGACGATGACAAAAATACAAAAAAAATGGACTCATTAGAAAGAAGAACATTTTACAAATGCGATGTTGTTGGTTTCGCGCAAATCGGACAAGCCCTTGGTGAAATCGAGCCGTTGACAATTTGTAATAGGCATTTTTTGTGCTTTTGAATGATGGTGGCATAAATTTGGAAAAGGGACTCGTTGGATAGAAGAACTCGTCACGAACCTAAAGGCGTATTTTTTGCATTATTTGGACAAGTCCTCGATCGAATTGGGCCATCGAGAAATTGTAATGGGCTTTTTCGTGTTTCCAGATGACGGTGACAAAAATTTTTAAAAAGGACTCATTTGAAAGAAGAGCTCATCACAAATGTGACGACGTCCATTTTGCACTATTCAGACAAGTCCTTGGGTCGAATTTAGCGTTCGAGAAACCTTAATAGGCTTTTTTGAGCTTTCGGATGACGGTGAAGAAAATTTGAAAAAAAGGAACTCAGTTGAAAGAAGAACATGTCACGAACGTGATTTTGTCTATTTCGCATGATTCGGACCATCCCTCAGTTAAATCGGGCCATCGAGAAACCATAATGGCCTTTTTCTTGCTTTCGGATGATGGTGAATGAAATTTGATAAAAGGGACTCGTTGGAAAGAAGAACTCGTAACGAACCTGATGATGTTCCTTTTGCGCTATCTGGACAAGCCCTTAGTCGAATTGGGTTGTCGAGAAATTTTAATAGGCATTTTCGCGCTTCCAGATGACGGTGAAATTTTTTTTGCGCTATTTGGACAATCCTTTGGGTCCAATTGAGTTGTCCAGAAACTGTAATGTGTGTTTTCGTGCTTTCGGATGACAGTTATGAAAGTTCAAAAAAAAGGACTCGTTGGAAAGATGAACACATCACGAACGCAATGTTGACCATTTCGTATGTTTCGGACTAGCCCTCGGTCGAATCCTGCTGCCGAGAAATCGTAATGGCCTTTTTTCATGCTTTCGAATGATGGTGACAAAAATTTGAAATAAGGGAATCGTTGGAAAAAAGAACTTGTCACGAACCCAATGACATATGTTTGGCGCTATCTAGACAATCCCTTTGTCAAATCGGGCTGTCAAGATATCGTAATAGTCTTTTTTTGTGGTTCTAGATGACGGTCACAAAAGTGTGAAGTAGGGAGTCATTGGAAAGAAGAACTTGTTGATAACTCTAATTCATTAGAGTTTCTCTATGTTTTTCTAAGGATATTTAATATGCATTTTGACTTAATAGCATTCATGCTCCCTGATTTAATAGAATGTTTAGCCTTCCAAGGACACAAGATCACCCATTCTGTTTGCTGTGACAATTCAGTATACATGCGCAGCTATTAAGGCAACAGACCGAGTGATGTTGGGTGACCTTGGTCCTTTTTAATATGATGCGTAAAATGGGAAGCATACCTTTTGTGATATGGTGCAGGTGGCAGGGAGTCAGAGCTATGCAGCAGGAGCGGCCACCACCCAGCAGGGAAAAAAGAGCGCCCAGCTGACACAGCAGACTGCTGGAGGTACAGGAACTGCCTCCACTACTGGAAGTGGAGAGAAAGCTACTGGCAGAGGTGTTGGTCGAAAAGCACGGAGAATTTCAGCAGACCAGGCCACTTTAATGGGACCACAAGGCTTGCCTATAAAAAGGGAAAACAGAAAACACAGAATAGAGACGCGGGTGACAGAAGAAAATCGAAAGAGAAAGCCCAAAAATCCCTGTCTGAAGTGGGCTGTGTGGTTACACTCTAGCATAGGATGGGGCAACCCTGCATGGTGAAGCACAGGAGCAAGGAAGAGGACTGCTGCTGAGGATTCCTTTCATTTTCTTTTTAGTGTTTTCATTGTCAGCAGGAAACTGCATTTTTCTTTTCACATAGTTGTATTACTCTTCCATGCAGACTGGTGAATCTAATGCTTGTAGTCGGTTTGGATATGAGGATGGGCTAATTTTCTAGTTAGGGTTGTAGACGGGTTGCAATGAACACATGCACATTAATTTATAAACAATTTTGCTGCAGCAACGCTGTGACATTCAACTATGTTTGTATATGTTAACTTCTCCTACTAACTAAAATTAGATAGAGGAAGGCTGAGGCTATCATTAACTTGGGAAGGTGATGAAGGCTGGAAAAGAGTTGGATGTGTGGTTATAACTCATATAGGAGTGTATGGTTGTCCTATATGACCCAAGAGTTGGGGCTTCAAGTACAACTCTGGGGTTGGGATTGATGCAGGGATGCATGTCCAAACCCCAGGAGTGCAAGGATTGTTAGTTTGGAAAGACTCCATTCAAGAGCAGACTGAGCACTGAAGCAATTGCTATAGCAATTTCTAGAGCAAAATGAGTGCAGAAGTTCATAGCAACCCTGAAGCAACCCTAGTTCACCTAATATCTTCTTCTTCATAACCTATAGTCTCTCAACTTAATTTAAGCCTTGTCTAGTTTGTTACATTTTAATTTCTCCTGAACATTAAATCATGTGAACCAACAGAATTTTGCTACAACATTTCACGGGTCGAAGCATTCTATAGTAGTTTCTAATATACTCCTCGTGGGACGATACTCACTTATCATTATATTACTTGGTCACGACACGTGCACTTGCATTCTGACATTGCATATATACTTTGCAACCAACAAGTTTTTAGCGCCGTTGTCGGGGAGTGTCAACTAGAAAATTATTATTAGATGTTTGATTGTGTGAAGGACTTTATTTTTTAGTTATTCTGGTGTCACTTTTGGGCAGGTGAATGCAGTGCATGAGTAGGTCCGAAAGAGAGATACTACCTCTAGATCCTGAGATAGAAAGAGCGCTTTTGAGAAGGAGATGATTATTGGGACCTTAGCAACAAGCAGAAATGGCCAACCAGAATGGAGCAGACAACATGGATGACAGAGACAGAGTCCTAAATGCTTATGTTCAACCAAACCTGAATGGGTTGAACCCGAACATTGTAAGACCAGAAATTGAAGCTCTTCATTTCGAGCTTAAGCTGGTAATGTTTTAGATGCTGCAGATCACATGGCAATTCAGTGGAATGCCTACATAGGACCCACACCTTCACCTGAGAGTATTCATCGAAGTCGCTGATGCTTTCAAAATGAATGGGGTGACAGATGATGTTCTTAGGCTGAAATTGTTCCCCTACTCATTAAGAGATCGAGCTAGGGTGTGGTTAAACTCTCTGCCACTCGATTCTATTGCAAACTGGAGTGATTTGGCAGAGAAGTTTATGCTAAAATACTTCCCACCTACCAAGAATATAAGATTAAGGAATGATTATCACATCCTTCCAGCAACTAGACAGGGAATCGCTATATGACACCTGGGAAAGGTACAAAGAGCTGCTACAGAGATGTCCCCATCACGGAATCCCATATTGCATTCAGATGGAGACCTTTTATAATGGCCTTAATGCCCAAACACGAACCATAGTGGGTGCAGCAGCTAATGGCACACTTCTATCCAAAACATACAATGAGGCGCATAAACTACTCGAAAGAATGGCTAGCAATAACTATCAATGGCCTATAGATAGAGTCTCAACTGAAAAGAAGACAGTAGGTATGCATGAAGTGAGTGAAGTCACTTCTCTCACAGCCCAGCTAGCTTCATTAGTGAATGTCCTGAAAAACCAGTAGCTGATTCGCCCTCAAGCAGCTAATGCAGTCCAGGAGAATGAAGTATCTTGTGTTCTTTGCAACATGCCTCATTTATTCGAAAGTTGTCCCTCGAATCTGAAGTCGGTATGCTATATGGGAAACATGAATTGCAACAACAATCCCTATTCAAACACGTATAACCCGGGTTGGAGGCAGCATCCCAATTTTTCTTAGAGTAACTATGGTACTGGACAGGGAAGCAACTCTGCCCCACAAAGACCACAGGCCCCCCAGGATTTCAGCAGCAAAGGCATTAGTCTAATAAAACTCCCACTTCATTGGAGTCCCTGCTGAAGAAGTATATGACAAGAAATGATGCTGTGATTCAGAGTCAAGCTGCAACATTAAGGAATTTGGAGACCCAAGTTGGGCAGCTTTCCAAAGAATTAAAAAGCAGACCTCTAGGGACACTTCCAAGCAATACTGAAGTCCCTCGGAGAGAAGGGAAAGAGCACTGCAAGGCTATAGCCCTTAGGAGTGGAAAAGTAGTGGAAACACCCCAAGCAAAGAGACAGGACCAAAAAGACCTTACTGTACCCCTGGAAAAGAAGAAAGACAAGCAAAGGCTGGTGGAAGAGGCAAGTGAGGAAGCAAGAATCCCTGGAGAAAATACTGCAGCTTTGCCACAGCAAAACATGTAGCAAACCAAGTTACCTCCACTATTTCCTCAAAAATTCCAAAACAGCAGAATGACCATTAGTTCAGAAGATTCTTGGATATCCTCAAGCAACTGCATATTAACATCCCCTTAGTGGAAGCATTAGAGCAAATGCCAAACTATGTAAAGTTCATGAAGGACATCTTGACCAAAAAGAGAAGATTTGGGGAATTTGAGACTGTTGCCCTCACACGAGAATGTAGTGCTGTGCTGTAGAATAAGCTGCCTCCCAAACTCAAGGATCTAGGTAACTTCACCATACCTTGTTCCATTGGGAACCAATATTTTGGCAAAGCCCTCTATGACTTAGGAGCAAGCATCAACCTTATGCTAATGGCCATATTCAAGAAGCTGGGGATTGGAGAAGCAAGGCCTACCATGGTCTCACTACAATTAGCAGCCAGATCCATTACACATTTAGAAGGGAAAATCGAGGATGTCCTAGTTAAGGTGGACAAATTCATTTTCCCAGTAGATTTTATAATACTGGACTATGAAGCTAATGCAGAGGTGCCAATTATTCTAGGCAGGCCATTCTTAGCAACTGGCCGAACCTTAATTGATGTCTAAAAATGGGAGCTAACCATAAGATTACAGGATGAACAGGTTACATTCAATGTATTCTAGTCCATGAAATTTCCCAGTGAAGTAGAGGAATGTTCAGCTGTTTATGTAATAGAAACATTAGCATCAGAGCAGTTTAAAATATGCTGCAAGGGCCCATCACCAGTTGTATAGGCAGATAACTCAGATTCAGAGGGGGAAAACGAGAAAGAATGGGCCTGGATTGAAGCCAGAAATGGCACTAGGAAGCAGGGGCCAATGAATGAGCCCTTAGACATTTCCTTACCAAAAGCGAAGCTGTCTAAACCATCAGTAGAGGAACTACCAATCTTAGAGTTGAAGCCATTACTAGCACATCTCAAGTATGCTTATATAGGTGAAACAACCACCCTTCCTATGATCATTTCAGCACTCTTGACAGAAGAGCAGGAGGATAAACTAGTCTTGACATTAAAAAGATTCAGAAGAGCTATTGGTTGGACCCTTACTGATATTAAGGGTATCAGCCCCTCATTTTGGATGCATAAAATCTTTTTGGAGAGCAATGAAAAAGGGTCCATTGAACCCCAACGGAGGCTCAATCCAATAATGAATGAGGTGGTAAAAAAGAAAATCATAAAGTGGTTAGATGCTGAGATTATTTACCCCATATCAGATAGTTCTTGGGTTAGTCTAGTCTAATGTGTTCCTAAGAAAGGGGGCATGACTATGGTGGAAAATTAAAATAGTGAGCTCATCCCCAGCAAGGTTGTGACTGGCTGGAGGATTTGCATGGACTACCGAAGACTAAACAAGAGCACCAGGAAAGACCACTACCCCCTGCCATTCATATACCAGATGCTAGACAGACTTGTAGGAAGGGAATACTATTGTTTCCTAGATAGGTATTTGATAAAGGGGTATTTTGAGTACTTAATGGCTATATTTTATCCCATAATTCATGGTAAACTTGTGGTTATTTCCCTGCTTTTGGCTATGTTTTACTTTGGATACTACTTTTGGTTGTTCTTATGCTTGTAGGTGAGAAAAAGAGGCCAAGAAGCAAGGGAAAACATTCATGAAAAGTGCCAAATGGATATGGAACAAGATGAGGAGGAAGCAAGGAGGAAGCTTACCAAAAAGAAGCATGGAAGCCCCCAACACACTGATGTGATCATAATTAAGAACAAAGGAAGAAGAAAAGGATAAGAAATTCATGGAAAAATGCTACATTCTGGCGATTCCAGACCTTTTAGCACTGTTTTGAGCATATCTCCGTCTCAAGAACTCCAATCAAAGTGATTCAAGTTTCTTTGAAAAGCTAACACAATAATATACAACTTTCATGTTGAACACTTAGTCAAATTCGGGAGATTTCATGGCATTACAGAGCTCTCCATTCAAAATCACAGTGCAGTAGGACGAATTCTGACCTTTGGTTACTAATTTGGTCATATCTCCTCTAATTTAGATCCGATTAAGGTGATTATGGTGGCTATGGAAAGAAGAGACATAGAGCTACAACTTTGATGTTTAGAAGTTTGGCAAATTTGGAAGATGTGGGGCGGCACGGCCCTAGCACGGCCAGGCCGTGCTTGGAGGCCTGAAACACGGCCTGGGCGGATGCTGCAGCGTTTCCCCAAATTCCAGCCCGAAGCACGACCATGCCGTGTCTTGGACCACGACCGTGCTTCGGGGACCGTAAAGAGCGCTAAATTTAGGGTTTTGGGTGCCCAAACTGATATATATGCTTGGGGTTCCGCAGCTGCAAGGGGAAGGACCGAAAATACACTTGAGGAATCAGTTTATAGGCTTAGGAAACACCTTAGGAGTGGATTTAGAGTAGGATTAGAGTTTACTTTCATGTTCTTAGCTTAGTTTTGACAGCAATTCAGCATTGTATTTCTTTGTATTCAACAATCCAGGTTTTATCTTTCTATCTCTGCACTCATCTCCATTTTTATTGCTTTCTCTTGGTTTGTATTGAACACTTATGGTTTGTTTAATGAATTTGGTCTTAGTTTCTGTTTCTATTATGCTTGAGTAGTTTTTATCTAGGGTTTTGGTGAACCCACTTATGGTGTGATGATACTATGTTGAATTGAATTTCTGGAACCCTAATTGTATCATCCATGGTTGATTAGGATTAGCTATTATGCAATGGTTATAGGAGTTGATGAATGTTTGGCCAATATTTATCACGTCTCAGGATATTGATTGATGGACTGAAAGGTGAAGATTAATACCAGAACCTAATAGTTAATTAGGGATTTCTTAATCACGAAAGTAGTTTGAGATTCTCTAGGAATGAATCAATTAATGGGCACGAGAAAACCGATTAATTGTATTCCATGGTTGGCATAGAACTTAATGGACCTAAGTTGAACTAAGAACCACGAAAGTAGGCAATTGGATTGGCTTAGGTACGATTAGTAATGCTTGAAAGAGATTGCTAGTTAATTAAGGCTAAACCATCCCCAATAACCTAGATAATTGCAATTAGAGGTATAAATTGGATGTTGAGTATCATAAGTGTGGTGAACCGTAACCCTAGACTTTGTTTAATTGGTTATTTGCATCTATTTTACTGTGACAAATTCTCTATTGCTTTACATCGACCTAGATAGCTCGTTTTGCATAATTCTAGTAATTGGCATTGTTCTCTGTGGGACACGACCTGTACTCGCCGGACTAGCTATATCTACGCCGTGCGCTTGCAGTTATTTGGTAAAACTTTATAGCACATCAAGTTTTTGGCGCCGTTGCCGGGGAGCAATCGTCGATATTAGATATTTTGTGAAATAGCTAGACTAGATCATTTTCTTTTCTGGTTTTTCTACATAATTTTCTTTTGCTGGTTTCTGCACCTTTTTCATCCTTCATAGGTGTGTGGCTATTATATGCGAAGAAGGGACAAGGACCTTGTTGAATTTGACCCAGAGATTGAGCGCACCCTCCGGAGGAGAAGAAGAATACAGCAGCAAGAAAGTTCTGCATCTATATTGGGGGAGAGAGATAACCGATCTCTAAAGGATTTTACCGCCCCAAATACATATGGCCTGAATCCTAGCATAGTCAGACCAGTTGTTGAAGCTAACAACTTTGAGCTGATGCCCTCTCTTTTGTAGATGGTTCAGTAGAATCAATTTGGAGGGTCACCTACTGAAGACCCTAATCTCCACCTGTCAGTCTTCTTGGAGTACTGTGACACCTTGAAGCTGAATGGAGTATCCTCAGATGCCATCAGGTTGAGACTAGTCCCTTTCTCTTTGAGGGACAAGGCCCGTGCATGGTTGCACTCTCTTCCATCAGGGTCTATTACCACTTGGCAGTAGCTTTCTCAAGCTTTCCTGGCCAAGTATTTCCCACCGAGCAAGACAGCCCATTTGAGGAACCAGATCACCACTTTTGCTTAGAAAGATGGTGAGTCATTGTATGAGGCTTGGGAAAGATTTAAAGAGCTCCTCAGAATATGCCCACACCATGGGTTGGAGAAGTGGCTTATAGTCCATACCTTCTACAATGGACTGATATACAGCACCCACATGTCTGGGGATGCTGCAGCTGGAGGGGCCATTATGAATAAAACTGTAGATGAGGCATATGAGCTAATTGAAGATATGGCTCAAAACCACTACTCTTGGTCTAGTGAAAGGCAGCCAAGGAAACCAACAGGTATGTATGAAGTAGATGTGTTTAATAATCTTACTTTTAGGGTTGATGCATTGTTTCAAAAATTAGGTAAATTGAGCATCAATGTTGTTGGTTCTTCTTCATCTTCTACATGTGAGATCTGTGGGTGTGTTGGCCATATAGCCAGTAATTGTCAACTTGGAAATTCTGCACCTCAGGATTGTGAACAAGTGAGCTTTGTGAACGATAATAAGAAAAGCAATCCCTACAGCAACACCTACAATCCAGATTGGAGAAACCACCTAAATCTCTCATATAAGCCGAATGCAAATCAGCAGCCTTAGAATAACTTTAGACAACCTCCTGGGTTCCAAAATCAGAGGCCATTCAACCCAGCTCCTTAGCCAAAGTCAAATTTGGAGGCTCTAATGGAAAATTTTATCACTACACAGAGTAAGCAGAATGATGAATTTAGAGCCCAGAATTACTCTATGAATGAGGCTATTAAAGATTTAGCCTCCAAGGTAGACTCACTTGCCACTTATAGCAAGATGCTGGAAACTCAAATAGCACAGCAAGCAAGTCTATCTAACAGGAACTTTGGCAGACTTCCAGGCCAAACTGAGAACCCCAGAGAGCATTGTAATGCCATTACTTTGAGAAGTGGTAAGCAGTTGGTTGAATCCGAGAGAAGTGGTGAGGTAAAGACAAATGAACCTCAGGCTGCATCTGAGAAGAAATTAGAAGAGGAACCAGAAAAAGAGGAAAAGAAGGAAGAAGAGCCAAAATACGTGGCTCCTGAACCATACAAGCCACCAATCCCTTTTCCTCAAAGATTGGTTAAGGCTAAGCAAGAGAAGCAGTTTGGGAGATTTCTGGATGTGCTGAAGAAGCTGAATATCAACATTCCATTCCTAGAAGCCATCTCCCAAATGCCATCATATGCAAAATTCCTGAAGGAGATCCTCTTAAACAAGAGGAAAATTGATGAGTATGTTGTGGTGGCACTAACAGAGGGATCTAGTGCTTTAATTTAGAATAAGTTTCCTCAAAAGCTTAAGGATCCCAGAAGCTTCTCTATTCCTTGCTCCATTGGAGATATGAAGATTGACAGAGCCTTATGTGACCTTGGAGCAAGTGTCAGCCTCATGCCTCTTTCGGTTTGCCAAAAGCTTCGGATGGGTGACTTAAAGCCTACCACCCTTTCTCTTCATTTGGCTGATCGATCCATCAAGCATCCGATAGGTATATTAGAGGATGTTCCTTTAAAGGTAGGTAAATTTTTCATACCGGTTGATTTTGTCATTTTAGAGATGGAGGAAGATGATAAAATCCCCATCATTCTTAGAAGGCCTTTCCTAGCTACCGCTGGTGCAAATATAAATGTAAAAGATGGAAAACTTTCCTTGAATGTAGGGGATGAAAAAGTAGAATTTAATTTGAATGATACAATGAACCCTCCATCCCTAAATGAATCTTGTTGTATGATTGGTTCACCTAAACTAAATAGGGATGATTATGCCATGAATTTTTCTCATTCTGACCCCCTTGAGTTATACTCTGTGGAAAGCTCTTGTGTTTATGTCAAACAGGGGGGAGAAAAGCAAGAAATTCAGGAGAAAATAAAAGATACACAGCTTGAACCCAAACCACCTCCTCAAAGCTTGAATGGAGCTAAGAAGGAAAATAATGAGCCAAGAGGATCTTTGAAGGCCAGTAGGAAAAGCCTCATACACCACACTAAGAGGCAATGGATAGCAAAGAGAGTTATTGAAACTCTCCTTAAGCCTCCATGAGTGGAAAGCATGCCAAAGAGTCAAGCTAATGACTTTAAACAAGCGCTTTGTGGGAGGCAACCCACATTTTAATTTTTAAAGTTTCCTTTGGTTTTTTTTTTCTAGTTTTTAGTTTAGTTTTTATCTTTAATTCAGTTGATTTCTTAGCTTATAGTTTAATGAGTGTTTCCATATGATTTATAGGTCTATTCCCATGTGCCCAAGGTGATATACAATGTCTAAAACTAAGGGAAATCAAGGAGAGTCAAAAGCTGAGAAAAATTCGAAGATTTGCAGCTTCCAGCCTGCAACACGGGCTGCCCGTGTCCTCCACCACAGTCGTGCTGCAAGCACGGCCAGAAAGCTACAAGAAAAGGTGCCGCTCGCGAGAAGCACGGGCAGACCGTGTCCCAAAACACGGCTGTGCCCCACGCAACCCAAAATTCTGCATGAGTTTCCTAAGTTTCCAGCCCACAACACGGCCGTGCCCGAGAAAAAAAAAGAGAAAGAGAAGAAGGGTAATCCAGACAACAGCATAATTGGGCCATGTAAACAAGTAAGTTACTTCTCCCTTTGCCTGTACTTTCATTGATATTGACATTGAGGACAATGTCAAGTTTAAGCATGGGGGAGTGACTTTAGGATTATGGTTTTTACTGGTTGCATATTTTATGTCCTATTTCATTGTATAATCATAAAGTTTGCTATTTTAGAGATATATTGGCATAATATAGGTTGATTCTAACTCATGAACATGTGATGCACAATAGGTTATGAAATAGGTAGTTTAAACTTTAGTCTCTCTCTTCTAGGATTAAACCTCTAATTTTTTGAAAAATATCTCTCTATTGTGCTGTGAATTGTATGCTATTTTTTTATTTTTAACACTATGAGAGTGTGTAGGAAGGGAGAGGTGAAAAATGAGGGAATGTGCACCCCAAAAAGTTTTCACTCTGAGTACCCCTTCAAGGCACCAAAAAGGCCTTAGTATGAGTACCTAAATGCCTTTACCCTAGTGAGATGGAGCATAAAATGCACTCACTGCATGTTTCTAAAAAAATGAATGAAAAAGAAAAAGAAATGATGGAAAGTAAAAGAGTTTGAATGAGAACCAGAGTGATAAAATAGAAATAAGGGTAAGGAAACATAGGGAGATCTAAAGGATGAAGTGGCCTACTTGAGTGTACAAAAATCAATTTGATGCATACAACCAATGGTAACAATGGAAGCAGATATATAATAGGAGAATTTTGGTTTAGTTTTAGAAGAATAGAGACTATCTTGCAAATGTCTATTCATATGCCTATTGTGTGCACATTGATTGAGTGACAAATTATCTATGTTGCATTTTTTCTATCCTCTAGAATTTGATTGCATCTTTCCCCCTTCCTGATATATGTTATTTGCTTGAGGACAAGCAAAGGTTTAAGCATGGGGGAGTTGATAAAGGGGTATTTTGAGTATTTAATGGCTATATTTTATCCCATAATTCATAGTAAACTTGTGGTTATTTCCCTGCTTTTGGCTATGTTTTGCTTTGGATACTGCTTTGGTTGTTCTTATGCTTGTAGGTGAGAAAAAGAGGCCAAGAAGCAAGGGAAAACATTCATGAAAAGTGCCAAATGGATATGGAACAAGATGAGGAGGAAGCAAGGAGGAAGCTTACCAAAAAGAAGCATGGAAGCCCCCAACACACTGATGTGATCATAATTAAGAACAAAGGAAGAAGAAAAGGATAAGAAATTCATGGAAAAATGCTACATTCTAGCGATTCCAGACCTTTCAGCACTATTTTGAGCATATCTCCGTCTCATGACCTCCAATCAAAGTGATTCAAGTTTCTTTGAAAAGATAACACAATAATATACAACTTTCATGTTGAACACTTAGTCAAATTCGGGAGATTTCATGGCGTTACAGAGCTCTCCATTCAAAATCATAGTGCAGTAGGATGAATTCTGACCTTTGGTTACTAATTTGGTCATATCTCCTCCAATTTAGATCCGATTAAGGTGATTCTAATGGCTATGGAAAGACGAGACATACAGTTACAACTTTCATGTTTGGCACTTTGGCAAATTCGGAAGATTTGGGGCGGCACGACCCTAGTACGGGCAGGCCGTGCTTGGAGGCCTGAAACACGGCCTCGCCGTGTTTTGGGCGGATGCTGCAGCGTTTCCCCAAATTCCAGCCCGAAGCACAGCCAGGCCGTGTCTTGGACCACGACCGTGCTTTAGGGACCGTAAAGAGTGCTAAATTTAGGGTTTTGGGTTCCCAAACTGATATATATGCTTGGGGTTCCGCAGCTGCAAGGGGGAGGACCGAAAATACACTTGGGGAATCAGTTTATAGGCTTAGGAAACACCTTAGGAGTGGATTTAGAGTAGGATTAGAGTTTACTTTCATGTTCTTAGCTTAGTTTTGACAGCAATTCAGCATTGTATTTCTTTGTATTCAACAATCCAGGTTTTATCTTTCTATCTCTGCACTCATCTCCATTTCTATTGCTTTCTCTTGGTTTGTATTGAACACTTATGGTTTGTTTAATGAATTTGGTCTTAGTTTCTGTTTCTATTATGCTTGAGTAGTTTTTATCTAGGGTTTTGGTGAACCCACTTATGGTGTGATGATACTATGTTGAATTGAATTTCTGGAACCTTAATTGTATCATCCATGGTTGATTAGGATTAGCTATTATGCAATGGTTATAGGAGTTGATGAATGTTTGGCCAATATTTATCACGTCTCAGGATATTGATTGATGGACTGAAAGGTGAAGATTAATACCGGAACCTAATAGTTAATTAGGGATTTCTTAATCACGAAAGTAGTTTGAGATTCTCTAGGAATGAATCAATAAATGGGCACGAGAAAACCGATTAATTGTATTCCATGGTTGGCAAGAACTTAATGGACCTAGGTTGAACTAAGAACCACGAAAGTAGGCAATTGGATTGGCTTAGGTACGATTAGTAATGCTTGAAAGAGATTGCTAGTTAATTAAGGCTAAACCATCCCCAATAACCTAGATAATTGCAATTAGAGGTATAAATTGGATGTTGAGTATCATAAGTGTGGTGAACCGTAACCCTAGACTTTGTTTAATTGGTTATTTGCATCTATTTTACTGTGACAAATTCTCTATTGCTTTACATCGACCTAGATAGCTCGTTTTGCATAATTCTAGTAATTGGCATTGTTCTCTGTGGGACACGACCCGTACTCGCCGGACTAGCTACAGCTACGCCGTGCGCTTGCGGTTATTTGGTAAAACTTTACAGCACATCAGTATTCAGGTTACAATCAGATTGCTATAGCACCCGAAGACCAGCATAATACCACATTCACATGTCCTTATGGCACCTTTGCATTTTGAAGGATGTCGTTTGGGTTATGCAATGCTCCAACAATTTTTCAATGATGCATGATGGCGATTTTTCACAGAAATGGCTGAGCAATTTGTGGAAATTTTCATGGATGACTTATTAGTTTTCGGGGACTCCTTCGACTTATGTTTGGGAAACCTTGCTAAGGTCCTACAAAGATGTGAGGCAACAAACTTGGTGCTGAACTGGGAGAAGTGTCAATTTATGGTGAAGGAAGGGATTGTGCTGGGACATAAAGTCTCTCAAAATGGACTAGAGGTTGACAAAGCTAAAGTAGAGATCATAAAGAAGCTGCCTCCTCCTACCTCAGTTATGGGCATCAGAAGCTTCCTTGGCCATGCAAGATTCTATAGGAGGTTCATCAGGTACTTCTCCAAGGTTGTGAAACCTCTATGCAGCTTACTAGAGAAAGACAACTTTCTGCTTTGATGAAAACTGCATGACAACATTCTGTGACCTCAAGAAGAAATTAAGTTCATCACCAGTTATTGTGGCACCAGACTAGACTTCACCATTTGAACTAATGTGTGATGCAAGTGAAGTAGCATTGGGAGTCGTCTTTGGGCAACGCAGGAATAAAGTTTTTCATTCTTTATATTATGCAAGCAAAATGTCGCAAGGGACCCAACTCAACTACACAGTAACGGAGAAGGAGATGCTTGCAGTAGTATTTGCTTTTGAGAAATTCAAATCATATTTGGTAGGAACAAAAGTAATTGTGCACACAGACCATTCTGCCATCAAGCACCTGGTTAAGAAGAAGGATTCCAATCCTAGACTTATTCGATGGGTTCTCTTGCTCCAGGAATTCGATCTAGAGATCAGGGATAGAAGGGGAACAGAGAATCAGGTGGTAGACCATCTCTCCAGACTAGAACAGGACAATACAGAAGTAGAGGAAATTAATGAGAAATTCCCATATGAACAACTCTTCCTCATGTGCCAAGCTGATGTGCCATGGTATGCTGACTATGTAAACTACCTGGCGAGTGGCCTGCTCCCACCGCAGTTGACATCATAGCAAAATAAGAAATTTCTGCATGATGTGAATTCATATTACTAGGATGAACCATACCTCTTCAAGCAGTGTGCTAATCAGATGATAAGAAGATGCATTCCCAGTGAAGAGAAGGAGCAAATCCTATAGCAATGCCATGCTTCACCCTATGGAGGCCACTTTGGAGGAGTGAGGACTGCAAACAAGGTACTGCAGGCAGGGTTCAACTGGCCTTCTCTATTCAAGGACACCCACTCCTTTGTGTTGCAATGCGACAAGTGCCAGAGAATAGGAAACATATCCAGAAGACATGAAATGCCGCTGAACAACATTCTAGAAGTAGAATTGTTCGACGTATGGGGAATAGATTTCATGGGACCATTCCCTTCGAGTTTTGGGAACCAATATGTAACATCCTGTAATTTTTAGATATTTTCCTTAGAAATTCTTCACCTTACATATATGCATAGAAATGTTCTAATATTAATGGAATAGGTAAAGAAAGAAAACCTAAGAGGAAATATTAGAAATAAACATGCTAAAGAAAGGTGAAATTCTTAGGTAAGGAAGATAAATTTTTGTGAAGTAAAAGGTCTTAAAATTTCAAGAAGATTGGATTAGGGTAATTTTTTTTCCTAATTTAAGAGTAAAAGTTACTAAGTTTAGTATCTCCACCCATAAATTGGGCTTTCACTTATGGACACTTCATATAGAGTTTTTCTTCTTCACATAAATTTTTAGCAAGCCAATAGGATAGCCCAATGAAGAAATAAAACATAGACTTGGACTAGGATATAGAAATTGGACTAATAGCCCAAAAATCATGAAAATGTGACCAAGCCCATTATGAAAGGTAGAATTTTAACCAAAGTAAAGAAAATGGGCAAGAATGAGCCCAAACCCAAGAGGAAAAATGAAAATAAAATAAAATAAAAGTGATGGAATAATGGTGTAATCAAGATTAGGTGATTTGACATTAAGACAAAAATTTAGCAAGTGGTATGATAATACAAGAATTTAGGACAAAAGATCAATATCCTACAGTCATAATTTTAGCAAGTGGGTAATAATACATAGCATTATGACAAAACATCATTATCCCACACAAATAATTTCAACCAAATAATGGAGATTCAAGGGCTAGAAATTTGCCACTTAAAAAGGAAAATCTATCATACTTGATTAAGACAAAAGAAAAAGGAAATGAATCCCTAAATCAAAGGGATCTTGTCCCATATTTTAAGAACATATTATCATAATTTTCAAAATACAAATCTCCTTTTCCTATGCATATCTTGACTAAGGAAGAGAAAGACAAGAACATAAGTTGTTTGTTTTCCAAAAATTCAACCAAGTGTAATCTAATTGTGATAAGGTAGACCCATGATTATGAAAGGTAAGTTATTTGAGGGTCTATTTAAGGAAAACCCACCCTTACAACATTAGAATTTTCGTCCAAGTGAGGGAGAGAAAAAATAGAAGCAAGGTAAAGTGAGGAAAGGAGAGGAAGAAAGGAAGAAAGAGGAAGGAGAAGTCTAGAAGACTAAGTGCTCCAAGTAAGTTTAACAATATTTCTTTTTGAAGAAAAGTTTTGAAACTTATAATATTTATATGAGATTTTGATCTTAGAACTTTGATGATTGATCATGGATGTTGCTATATCATGTTACATATTGATCTTGCATGTGATATATGTTTGAATACTTAGGCTGGTATAGAAAGTTCTGCATAGGTATGGCTATGGTTGGCAGAATTTTAAGCTTCTGTGTTTTAATTTCTGGGAACATTCTATAGTGAATCTAAACAAATGATTAACATAACAAATGTAGATTTATGTCTCCCAAATTTTTAGCCACTGGAATCATTCAATTTAGAGTTCATATGAGGTAGATATGGTCTGATTAGTAAACAAAGGTCAGAAAATGGTTAATTAGGGAAGAATATGTTAGGATAGCTTCGGTGTTTTAATTTCTGGGAACATTCTATAAGGAATTAAAATAATGGTTAACATATGAATTATAGATATAAGTGTCATGGAATTTTAGCCACTGGAATCATTCCATTTAAAGTTCATATGAGGTAGATATGTTCCGATTAGTAAACAAATGTCAGAAAATGGTTAACCAGGGAAGAATATGTTATGATAGCTTCGGTGTTTTAATTTCTGGGAACATTATATAAGGAATTAAAATAAATGGTTAACATATGAATTATAGATATATGTGTGACGGATTTTTAACCACTGGAATCAATTAATTTGGAATTTTTATGAGGGATATATGGACAGATTAGTAGGTAGAGGTCAGAACCTATCAGAGAAAAATAACCTGTATATTGAGGGAGTAATATCACCTTGATTTCTTAATCTTTCGCTACAATGTTCAACATAATAGTTTTAGATAATTGTTTTATATTGAAATTGACACCAAGATCACCTACATCGGAGTTAAATTGAGGGAGTTATGCTCTGATTAGTAAGAGAAGCTTAGATAGGATGAAAACCTGCATAAAAAAAATAAAGAAATAAAATTAATATTTAAAAAAGAAGATGAATCTTATAAATAAAAATAATAAATGACTAGTATAGTCATAGCCATTGCCATTGTATGAACTTCTTACCTTCTTAAGTATAAAATTTTGACATGGAAATATTTTATAAAGTGATATTTGAAATGGTTATGTTCATGGCATGATTACCAATGATTTTTGGTAATAGTTATATTTTGATGAACATACTTGTTATTGAAAGCATATTTTTGGCTATCGTTGTGAAAAGAAAAGAAATGAGCACGGTCACATGGAAATCCGTGTGGTGCACCAGTAGGGGACGCCCTACCAACGGTTATGATTATGATTATGAGAAAAGAAAGAGAAAGTGTGCCACGTCGGACGGAGCGAGAAAAGCCCGTACCAGAGAGTAGAGAATACTCACCCTGACCGGGGTAGCTTGAAATGAGAATAAGTTGATAGCCATCATATGATATTCTGAAAATAGTTAATCCTGTCATACATATAATTACTGTATGATTCTTATGTGCATAGATATAATGCATTCATGTGACCAAAGATATTTTCTGTAGTTTATACAGTTGAACATGACGTGATGAGCTATATTGATGATGATTTATTGTTGAACTTACTGGGATGTAATTCTCACTATATTTCCATATCATGTTCAGAAAATTAGTTATGCAGTTTTTTTCTATGGCTCTGGCTTTTAGTGCACATTGGATCGAGTTACTTTATGTTGGGCAGATCTCAAAATCAAATAAGATTTTTGTGGTCGAGTTGGATCAGATCCCGGTGACGTTGCAACCACCCGCACCTGTATCTCCGAAATGGTCAACCAAAATAAACAAGATGTAAATATTGATGTGTTTGATATGTTGCATGTACGTTTTGATTAATGACGTGTATGTGAACTCAATATTATATAATAATAAAGAAAAAAAAGGTTGTTACATAATTGGTATCAGAGCAGGTCGATCCTAGATGGCCAGTAGGTGGTTGATTATCTGAATCGATCTTATAGTATCTTGAGTATGTTGTGGTAGTGCTGTGTAGGGGATCAGTGATTTCATATAGGTAAGAAATTACTAGTGTTTCTTATTTATATGCTGAGGTGGTATTATGACTGCTGTTAAATATTTTTTTGAAACTAACTATTGGGCTTGATCACCTCAATAGCAGCATAACTTTATTTTTGCCGCAGTAGGAAATGGCACCACCAAGGACGAATCCGGCAAACAATGCGGAGGAAACCCTGCACAACCTTGCCACTACAATTCGAGAATTTGATATTGATTTACTCCTTAAAACCCAACTAGTATCTATGTTCCTATATAGAATGATATCGATTGAATTTAAAAAAAAATTGTTATAAGACTTGTTAGACAAGGGATTTACATGCCCTAGTACTTTTTTTTAGAGTGCTCCAGTTCTATCTGTGAAAAAGAAAGATGGATCACTATGACTATGCATAGATTATAGACAGTTGAATAAGATGACAATGTAGAATAAAAACCCATTACCTCGTATAGATTACCTGTTTGACTAGTTATAAGGTGTTCAATATTTTTTCACAAATTGATTTGGGATATGAGTAACATTAATTAAGGATAAGAGAAGAGGATGTACGAAAATTTTATTTTAGGACTTATTATGGGCATTATGAGTTCTTGGTGATGTCATTTAAATTGACAAATATTTTAGCTGCATTCATAGATTTAATGAATAGTAATTAGGTCATCCCTGGATCAGTTTGTTTTTATTGATGATATACTAGAATATTTCAAAAGTTCATAGGATCATAAGCAACATTCGAAGATAGTTTTACCAACTCTAAAGGAGTATGGTTGGTAAATATGATATCCAAGTAGACTCTAAGAAAGTAAAAGTAGTACAATAATAGCTACGTTTTACTACATTTAAAGATGAAGATCCAAATCCAATTTACGCTTCCTGCGGTTATCTGCCGTCAATTCTATTTGAGTCATAATTGGATCAGGTACATGAACATATGCTTGTAAAACATCAATCAACTCCTCAGCATTTGAAGCTGAGATGAGAATTCGTCGTGCTAAGTGTGAGATGAACCTTTGTTCCACAGCATGATCAAGGAAAGACAACAAACCATCAAAAAAGTGGTTAACATTTAACAAACCTATTGGTTTGTGATGCATATTTAGTTGTGGCCAAGAGACTATTTGAAAAATTTCTTCTAAAGTACCAAAACCCCCTGGTAAGGCAATGAAGGCATCAGCATTGCTCATCATTTTAGCCATACGCTCATGCATGGAAGCTACCCTAAACTCTTCCCCAATTTTCTTTCCTACGATGTTAGATGCAGCTAGAGCTGTATGAATAATACCTAGAACTTGGCATCCTCCTACATGGGCAACTGTAGACACACATCCTATTAATCCACGGTTACCTCCACCATAGACTAAATGAATTTTTCTCTTGGCTAGTACCATACCCAGGTTTTGTGCAGCTTTTACATACTCTCCATCTTTTCCAGGACTGAAACCACAAAAGACACAAATATTTTGAAATTGACCGAATGCAATTCCCTCCATAGTTGCACACACCCTAACTTGGAGTATGAGAAGATAAAGATACTAACGTGAGCATTTATAGAACTCAGAGAATGGCATACTTATGATAGCTATGCAAATAGGCTGAGAATAATTAGAACAGTTATGTGAGTAATTGGTGGATATCAGCTAAATTGAAGGTGAAATTTTTTAAAATGACGGCAAGCATGTATATGTATAGTAGTTGTGATAGTCGCTCATATTAGGCATATAAAGAGAATAAGGTTAAGATATCATCAGAAATTTGTCTTTGATGAAATATTGATGTCTTGATTCTTGTAAAGAAGTTGTAGGTGATAGGCGTAATTGAAAAAAATAAATAAAAGAAAGTGAAAATGTAAACAAGTTAGTTGTTGAAGAAGGACAATCAAATGATTTATTTTGTTTTCCCAATATTTTTGTCAGTCGACTATTGGTATTATTAAGTCGACTAGCTATTTTGAGAAATTTTAATTTGGACTAGTTATTTGACAATTGATTGATTACATCTATTTTGAAGCAATCAACTGCATCCTACCAGTTAACTACGTATTCTTTTATTTTCACAGACTTTTATAAGTTTAGAAATGTTTCTTTTTCCATGTGATATCTTTCCACCAAATACCAATAGATTTAAAGTAGCTGTTTGTGGTCGAGTTGGCTCAGATCCCGGTGAAGGTGCAACCACCTGCACCTGTATCTCCAGAATTGGTCAACCAAAATAAACAAGATGTAAATATCTATGTGTTTGATATGTTGCATGTAAGTTTTGATTAATGATGTGTATGTGAACTCAATATCATATAATAATAAAGAAAAAAAAAGGTTGTTACACAATACATCCTAGTAGCTGTTGACTATGTCTCAAAATGGGTAGAAGTAAGTGTGTATCCCACTAACGAGGTAAATGTGGTAACCAGATTTCTAAAGAAGAACATTTTTACAAGGTTTGGAATGCCTAGAGCCATCATCAGCGATGAAGGATCCCACTTCTGCAACAGGTAATTCGGAGCACTGCTGGCCAAATATGGCGTAAGGCACAAGGTGGCAACACCATATCATCCGCAAACCAGTGGCCAGGCTGAAGTCTCTAATAGAGAAAGCAAGAGGATACTGGAGAAAACGGTTGGCCCATCTAGGAAGGATTGGTCCTCAAGGCTAGATGATGCATTGTGGGCCTATAGAACAGTCTATAAAACATCACTGGGGATGTAACCATACAAGTTGGTGTTTGGTAAGGCTTTTCTTATGCCAGAAGAGCTAGAGCATCGGGCATATTGGATAGTGAATGAGTTAAATCTAAATTTGGGAGCTGCGGGTGAGAAAAGAATGCTCTAGCTAAATGAACTGGATGAATTCTATGGTCAAGCTTATGAGAATTCCAAGCTATACAAAGAGAAAGCAAAGCAATGGCACGACAAGAAGATACATCCGAGGGACTTCGAAGTAGGATAGAGAGTGTTGCTATACAACTCCTGGCTAACCTTGTTCTTTGGGAAATTAAATTCTCGTTGGTCTGGCCCCTTTAGCATCAGCAAAGTCTTCCCTTTTGGAACTGTTGAACTAGAAGAAGAAAAGGAAGGGAGGACATTCAGGGTTAACGGACAGCGGATCAAGCGCTACCTGGGAGGTGATGTGGATCACCAGCACACCTCACTCCAATTGTAAGAAGGATGAATAGGGAAGAAGCCAGGTTGTTGACTCTAAAACAAGAGCTCATGGGAGGCAACCCATGTCTCATTTATTTTTGTTTTATTTTACAATTGTTAGGTAGCTTAAATTGTGACTCTAATATCATTTGCGTTCGTTTCGCAAGAGGGGGAGAACATCAGGCTGAAGGTCAGTTTTTGCCTTGCTGCAGCAAAAGCAAGTGAAAGCTAGTCTTGTTTTGCTGTGGCAAAAGTGTGTGAAAGCCAGCTTTTGTCACAAGACTTGCTGCAGCAAAATCATAGGGAAGCCAGTTTTTGCCACAAAAATTATTGCAGCAAAAGCCCTCAGCCCATATAAAAAAAACAAAGGGGCGAGAAAACCTTGAGAATCCCATAAGTCACGTACACCTCTTCATTTCACCCAACCCAGACTAGTGTACTCAAAAACCTCTGTAAGTCTCTCTCAACCCCTTCACATTCTAAGTACTCTATTGTACTCTCATCCCTTCCCATCCCGAAACCCCCTTTGCATGAAAGCAGACCTGCACCTCTCAGAATCTCCACTAGCCAACAATGTCAAGGGTCATGATCGTAGCACAGAAGGCAAGCAAGATGCAGAAGTTTGCCTTCGAAGAGAACAAGAGGAGACACGATGAAGAAACCGTTCAGCAAAATTTCTGCGTAGAGAAAGGCTTCGCCTTTACCACGCTTAAAGATCTGGGTCTGCCAATGTATGTGGTAGCAGTGATGAAGCAACGAGGATGGGAGACCTTTGCCACTCACCCCAAACCTGCCCTTATCCCTCTGGTAAGGGAGTTCTACGCCAACTTCCCACAAAACGCCAAGGAATAGGTCAGAGTTAGGAAGACTCGGGTATTATTCGACTAAGCCACGATCAACAAAGTTTATAAATTTCCTGATGAGGATGATGATTATGAAGCCCATTTAGAGGCTCTGCAAGACCACGATTGGCAAGCAATGTTGACCCAGGTATGTATCCCAGGCACTACCTGGGACAGATCTTCCCAAGGTGCTGCTACCATTAGTCGAGCTTCTTTGGTGCCTGTGGCAAAGGTTTGGTATCATTTTCTAAAGACTCGCCTGTTGCCCTCCACTCATGGGCAAATGATGAGTAGAGATAGGGTGGTAATGGTCGATGCCATTATTTCGGGCAGGCCTATCAACGTAAGCAGGGTCATCAACAAACAAATCAGAATGTGCGTAAGCTGTAAAAAGGGAAGTCTACTCTTTCCTTCCCTAATCACCCTATTGTGTCAAGACAACAAAGTGCCCATCTCAATCGATGAGGAGACACTCAAGGGGGTAGCCCTATTAGCATCATAACCATAGCTCGAATTGTCCAAGAAAAAGGTGCTCTAGATCCATTAGCTACCACACAAGCCCCACCATACTCTAAAGGCCAAGCTGTCTCCACCTCTGCTCCTCATCTGGTTGATAAGACCTTACACCTACTACTTCAGCATCAAACCACCATCTTGCAGCAACAATCTCTGCTCCTCAAACACCAGCACGCCTTTTGGCAGTACCAACAGCAGAGGGACATTGCCCTCTAGAAAATGCTCGAGCAAAATTTCAGGCAGTTCTTCCCCTTTCCAGACTTCCCTTCGGACCTATTGCACTACACAACTGGAGAAGAACATAGGGCCCCAGAGCCTCAGTCTAAAGAGGGCCTAATGTGAACCCCTGATATGAACCTCACAAAGAGTAGTGAGACCTGGAATCAATATGGGATCCAATTGGAAGGATCGTATTCTAATCAGATTTATAACAAAAAATAAATTAAAATAAAATGACCTTGACCCGTTATCTATAAAGAGATAAGAACCAAAGGTATAAGAAATATTGCAGACGCCACACTCAAGAAAGAGGAAGAAGATTGTGAGTGATAAGTCTTGCTTGAACGCCACAAGATAAATCTTGATAAGTTCAGAAAAGTTCTTTAAAGAACCAAAGAGAAAACACTCTCAATAATATAAATGATAATCTGAATTGTTCATGAGCATACATACCTATTTATAGGCCAATTACCTAAACTTAGAAGGAAAACCATATAGGAAACTCCTATAGGACAAGAAAAAATAGAAATAGGAAACTGTTCTAGAAACTATCAAATAGGAAACTCCTATAGGGCAAGGAAAAATACAAATAGGAAACTCTTCTAGAAACTATCAAATAGGAAACTTTCCTAGTCAAATAAATAAAATACTAAAAGTAAATAAATCAGAAAAAAAAACGTAGCTTAAATTGGGCCATTAAATAAATCCATTATTTTGGGCCTATATTCAGTTTTTAGCCTTCAATCTTCTTGCACTTTAGGTCCATATTTAAATTGGCTGGTCTTGGTCCATATTTAAGTGGGCTTTAATGATATGGACCAGTTTTGGCTCTTCTTTTGAAGTGATGCAGGTATGTCCTTGTCGAGCCTCTAGAATTACACCATTAAATGCTTCTTTAAATCTTTTAGTCCGAGCTCTTATGATAGGTCCACTTGGGACTTCAAGCAGGTCTGCATTCCATTTCCATTCGCTAGCTGTGCTCACATTAGGGCCAAGAGTCCCAAGACTCTTCCCACAGCCACGAGCAGCAACCTTGCCCACCAAGGACTCATGAGGAAAAGGAGTCCTCAGAGGATGAAGAGCCACTTGCAAAGAGCGCAGTAATAATGCAAAAAGGGAAGGCCAAACTCCAGAGCCCACAAAGATCAACTCAACAAAGGAGTGGGCTCCGTAGCGCCTTAAAGTCTTAAGGGGGTCAATGCTACTAGGGTGCTACAACATCTCTGCAAGCATCCTCAGGGAGTCCCCTTACCTTATATTTCCCTTTTGCTATTTTAGTATTTTCACTCTGCTTTGCATGTTGCTATTCCTGTTTTAGTATTCTGCCTCTTTTATAGGTTTTGCAATATAATCAGTAGTGGGGACACTGCTCATCTTTAAGTTTGGGGGGAGTGAAATTATTGTTGCTTTAGTGTTTTGCTGTGGCATTTGCTGTGCTGGGGGGGGTAGAATTAGTGTTGCTTTAGTGTTTGCTATGGAATTTATTGTGCTTGACTAAATGAGTGTGTTTCAATTCATGCTAGTTCTGGTATGATTTTCTGTTTGATTGTGTTTGAATGTGAGTTTACGTCTGATGTGTAGTCAACTTTAGCAATTAGGGAGTTTTTACAATTACTTTTTGTTTTACTTAAAAAAATGAAAAATACAAAAAGAAGAGAGATGAGTCTGTCATGGGTATTTTATGACCTGCTGTTAGCTCTAGGAAACTCCATGAGGAAGTTCTGGAACTTTACTGATATCCAAAATAGGAACCCTGCATGTCAACCCCACACAACCAGAACCTTCCTCTAATTAACACCTATGGTTAGTTTTAGCAAGAGAAATTTGGTGATTCTTCAGGAATTGGGCCTAAGTTTTTAGAGTTAATGTTGAGAGTCTCCTGCTGAATTACAAAAAGAGGCATGGGTTATGGTCAGAAAGGTTTAAGTTTGGGGGAAAGACAAGAAGAAGACAGAAATGTTGCCACTCCAATGCCTCTGTTGTTTCTTAGTAACCAGGGGTATGCATGAGTCCCATGTGTACTTTTGCGTAAAACAGGGACATAGAGGTATGAGTAGGATTCTGCTTAAGGGTGATAATGCTGAGTAACCGGGTGCCTTCATCTCACATGGTGGAATTCGCATCAAAAGGCACTAATGACCTTTGTTGAAAAAAAAAAGGGAAAATAAAGAAATTTTTATGTACAAAAGAATCAAAAAATCAAAAATCAGTGAGCTACCCCATCTTATTTGCCCTGGCTGTGCCTATGAAGTATGCCAACGTGTCCTAATAAGGAGACTCGATATATTAGCAGGGGAATCTTAAGACTTTGACCTGATCTTGACCCAAGGGGCTCTTGGAAAACTGTCCATATCACACACACAACTTCGATGAAGGTTCTGGTTGAGATTGAGGAAAAAGCCAGAAGGCAAGTGGTATTCCTTACATGGAAATAACCCTGAGAGTTGAGGGCTAGCAGCAGGACCACATGGAACTATACAGGGGAAAGGAGCTGGAGCTTAATAAAAGAAGTGTAGGGGATAGAGTAAATTGCTTGAGGACAAGAACCATTTAAGTTTGGTGGGAATTGATAACTCTAATTCATTAGAGTTTCTCTATTTTTTCTGAGGATATTTAATATGCATCTTGACTTAATAGTATTCATGCCCCCTGATTTAATATAATGTTTAGCCTCCCACGGACACAAGATCACCCATTCTGTTTGTTGTGACAATTTAGTATACATGCGCAGCAATTAAGGCAGCAAACCGAGTGAAGTTGGGTGACCTTGGTCCCTTTTAATATGATGCATAAGATGGGAAGCTTACCTTTTGTGATATGGTGCAAGTGGCAGGGAGTCAAAGTTGTGCAGTGTCACATCCCTACTTTAGGAACACGAAAATCTTTAATATCCGATAAACTTTATAATTATGCACTTGTAAATAGTTTCACAATAACACATATCCGAGTATTACTATATGTGTACAAATTTGCAATACTAATAATTATACATGCCAAATCTATATAAATAATAGGTTTACAGCGGAAACAAGGATCCTGCCCGTGACGTTCAGAGCATCTCTAGAGTACAAATATATTACAAGTTTACATACTGAGAGCCTATAAACAATTTAGGCTCACCACTGAAATACGACACCCAGTCGATCAAGTAGCCGTAGGACCAAATTCTGGGTCTTTATCTGAAAAAAAAATATCAACCACGTGTAGTGATTTTTACAACTCAGTGAGCAAATAATACCTCCTATGACCTCTCAGATCAACATAAGGATGTACTCTTATATTAAAATTTATCATATTAAAATCTACCGTTCAGAAGTACATCCTTATGGGATCTGCGTTTTCAAAACATTCACAGTTCAAATCACATTCAAATACCTGTATCCACATATGATACAAATTGATCTTAAATCAAATTTGATATGCAATAACAATCAATTCTTTTATATAATGTTCAAGTATGCCATAACTTTCAATATACTCAATAGATAAACATGGATTGTGAGTTCATCACCCTTCTGCCTCCTCACATTACCATAGTCACAATCACAATAGGTAGTCAGGGAATGTGAGTTCATCACCCTACTGCTTCCTCACATTACCACTGACTACAACTTCAATAGATCAATAGGGAATGTGAGTTCATCACCCTTCTGCCTCCTCACATTACCACTGTCATCATCACAATAGGTAATTAGGGAATGTGAGTTCATCACCCTACTGCCTCCTCACATTACCACTAATACCACCTTCACAATACCGTCTCAAGCCATATAATCCGTCATCACTCATCAATACATATATATATATATATATATATATATATAAACATGTATAAAAGTGCATATCCATCAAATGCAATGCATCATTATCAAACAACTCGCCATGAGCTTGATGCTTGCTATACAATCATATTCGACAACTTATCACTTTACATATCATTCAAAACAGAGCTTTCAGTCTCAGTACAAAATCTTTTATCATAAATTTTCCAATCAGGGGAATCATATAATCATGCCCATATCCGAGACAAACATAACACTGTAAAATCAATGTCACATGCATAACATATTTTCTTTGCCATGTAATGCGAAATACATTTAAAAATCGCATGTTCAATGTGTTTCAAAATTCATTTCAAAAGTCATACTCTTCTTGAACTAAATATCATATTTCAATTATTTCAAACATTCCAAACCATTTCAGAAACATATGAAAGTATAAATAACATGTAATCATACTCATTTATCAATGTAAAGTTCAAGAAGAGTAAAAACAAGCCATGGGAAGAATTATCTACTCACAGGGTAAGAGCTCCAGATTGGACAGCCCTAAAATTCTCGTTTCTGGTCTGAATTTGGTAAAACAAATCCCAAAATCAAGTCTGGAAGGTCCAAAAACCTTGAAAATGACTCCAGATTTGCTAAATTTGGCCTCTAGGAGCTCAGTCAACGCATGTCAATGCTAAAGGTACTGTTCACCGCAGGAAAATACTATTCATGCCGAAAATACTATTCACTACCACTATTCATCGCCAACAAACAGTTTTACCGAGATTTTCTACTTCAGATCTACGGCAATTCAACGGTTGATTTGAAAAATTGATCGGTCAAAACTGAAGTATTCTTCGTTCTAAATCCAATAACATCTTCAGTTTTGAGATCAGAAGCCCATAAGCACTCTAGATCGAAAGATAAAGTTGTAGGTCACTATTCATTTATTATTCACTCACTATGCATATTCTTGATTTTTCTTTCTTCAATCTGATACTCTCCCCCCGGCTTCCGTTTTATCATTTCCTTTCTAAAATTCTTTTTTTTTTAAAATATAATAATTATTAAATAATTAATAATAGAATTTTCTTTTATATAAATTCATATAAATTCTATTTTTCATCATAAAATATCCCAAAAATTTCTAAAAATTTCCATTCTCATAAATCTTTAATTAAACTCTTAAATCATAATTTTTCTTGATAAAAATCGTAATAAAATAAATCTCGAAATGAATATCTTTATTCATATTAAAAGAAAAATATTTCTAAAAATACAACAAAAAATTCTTTATAGGCCGATATAATTATTTTAAGATAAAAAATAATTATTTTACTTAATAGTCTTCTTACTTTTAGCAAAACATAATCATTTTTAAGCAAATAAAAATATATTTTCTTATAACAGAATACTATTATTGAAAAATAAAAATTACGCGCCAAAACGTAAATTCTCATATTCCTTTTCAAAATTTTATTTACTTTAGACTTTATTAAATTTATGGCTATTATATGCAGCAGGAGCGGCCACCACCCAGTAGGGAAAAAGAAGCACCCAGTTGACACAACAAACTGCTGGAGTTACAAGAACTGCCTCCACTACTGGAAGTGGAGAGAAAGCTGCAAGCAGAGGTGCTTGCCGAAAAGCAGGGAGAATTTCAGCAGACCAGGCCACTTTAATGGTGTAACAACTTTTTTTTTCTTTTATTTATTATTATACAATATAAAGTTCACATACACATCATTAATCAAAACGTACAAACAACATTTCAAACACATAAATATTTTCATTTTATTTATCTTGGTTGACCAATTCTGGAGATTCGGGTGCGGGTGGTTGCACCTTCACCGGGATCTGTGCCAACTCACCTACAAACATTTTATTTAGGATTCACCCATCATAGAATAATTCGATCCAACGTGCACTAAAAGCCAGAGCTATAGAAAATATGCATAACTAATCTTATGAACATGATATGGAAATATAGTGAGAATTAAATCCCAATAAATTCAACCATAAATCATCATCAATATAGCTCATCACGTCATTTTCAGCTGTATAAACTACAGAAAATAACTTTGGTCACATGAATGCATTATATCTATGCACATAAGAATCATACAGTAATGATATGTATGATAGGATTAACTATTTTCAGAATATCATATGATGACTATATTTTTAATCTCATATCAAGCTACCTCGGTCAGGGTGAGTATTTTCTACTCTCCGGTATGGGCTTTTCTCGCTCCGTCCGACATGGCCCACTTTCTCTTTTTTTTCCCATTAACATGATCATAACCGTTGGTAGGGCGTCCCCTACTGGTGCACCACACGGATTGCCATGTGACCGTGCTCATTTCTTTTCTTTTCATAATGATAGCCAAAAATATGCTTTCAATAACAAGTATGTTCATCAAAATATAACTATTACCAAAAATCATTGGTAATCATGCTATGAACATAACCATTTCAAATATCACTTTATAAAATATTTTCATGTCAACATTTCACACTTAAGATGGTAAGAAGTTCATACAATGGCAATGGCTATGGCATATACTATTCATTTATAAGATTTGTCTTCTTTTTTAAATATTAATTTTATTTCTTTATTTTCTTGATGCAGGTTTTCATCATATCTAACCTTCTCTTACTAATCAGAGCATAACTCCCTCAATTGAACTCCGATGTAAGTGATCGTGGTGTCAATTTCAAGATAAAACAATAATCTAAAACTATTATGTTGAAAATTGTAGCGAAATATTAAGAAATCAAGGTGATATTACTCCCTAAATGTACAGGTTATTTCTTCTCGGATAGGTTCTGACCTCTACCTACTAATCGGACCATATTTACCTCATATGGACTCCACCTTGAGTGATTCCAGTGGCTTAAAATCTGTGACACACATATCTATAATTTTTATGTTAACCATTTATTTTAATTCCATACAGATAATTCCCAAAAATTAAAATACATAAGCTATCCTAACATATTCTTCCCTGATGAACCAATTTTTTGACCTTTGACTACTAATCAGCTAATATCTTCCTCATATGGACTCCAAATTGAATGATTCCAGTGGCTACAAGTCCGTTACACACATAGCTATAATTATTATGTTAACCATTTATTTTAGTTCCATATAGATAATTCCCAAAAATTAAAATACAGAAGCTATCCTAACATATTCTTCCCTGATGAACCATTTTTTGACCTTTGCTTACGAATCAGACCATATCTACCTCATATGGACTCCAAATTGAATGATTCCAGTGGCTAAAAATCTGCGACATATATATCTTTAATTCTTATGTTAACAATTTATTTTAATTCTCAATAGATAATTCCCAGAAATTAAAATACAGAAGCTATCCTAACATATTCTTCCCTGATGAACCATTTTATGATCTTTGCTTACTAATCAGACCATATCTACCTCATATGGACTCCAAATTGAATGATTCCAGTGGCTAAAAATCCGTGACACATATATCTTTAAGTCTTAAGTTAACCATTTATTTTAATGCCTTATAGATAGTTCCAAGAAATTAAAATACAGAAGCTATCCTAACATATTCTTCCCTGATGAACCATTTTCTGACCTTGGCTTACTAATTAGACCATATCTACCTCATATGTACTCCAAATTGAATGATTCCAGTGGCTACAAATTCCTGACACATATATCTTTAATTCTTATGTTAACCATTTATTTTAATTCCCTATAGATAATTCCCAGAAATTAAAACACAGAAGCTAAAAATTTTGCCACCATAGCCATACCTATGCAGAACTTTCTATACCAGTCTAAGTATTCAAACATACATCACATGCAAGATCAATATGTAACATGATATAGCAACATCATGACTAATCATCAAAGTTCTTAGATCAAAATCTCATATCAATATTATAAGTTTCAATTTCAAAAAGAAATATTGTTAAACTTACCTGGAGCACTTAGTCCCCTAGACTTCTCCTTCCTCTTTCTTCCTTTCTTCCTCTCCTTTCCTCACTCTACCTTGCTTCTATTTTTGCTCTCCCTCACTTGGACGAAATTCTAATGTTGTAAGGGTGGGTTTTCTTATATAGACCACCAAATAATTCACCTTTCATGATCATGGGTCTACCTTATCACAATTAGGATACACTTTGTTGAATTTTTGGAAAACAAACAACTTATGTTCTTGTCTTCCTCTTCCTTAGTCAAGATATGCATAGGAAAATGAGATTTGTATTTTAAAAATTATGATGATATGTTCTTAAGATAAGGGATAAGGTCCCTTTGATTTAGGGATTCATTTCCATTTTCTTTTGTCTTAAACAAGTATGATAGGTTTGCCTTTTTAGGTGGCAAATTTCTAGCCCTTGAATCTCCATTATTTGGTTGATATTATTTATGTGGGATATGAATGTTTTGTCCTAATGCCATGTATTATCATACCACTTGCTAAAATTATGAGTGTAGGATATAGATGTTTTTGTCCTAAAGCCTTGTATTATCATGCCACTTGCCAAAATTATGAATGTATAATCACACCACTTGCTAATTTTTTGTCTTAATGCCATGTAACCTAATCTTTATTATTATTACATTATTATATCATCACCTAATTTATTTTATTTTATTTTTCCTCTTGGATTTGAGCTAATTCCTACCCATTATGGGCTTATTCCTACCCATTTTCTTTGCTTTGGATAAAATTCTACCTTTCTTGGAGGGCTTGGTCACATTTTCATAATTTTTGGGCTATTGGTCCAATTACTATATCCTAGTCCAAGTCTATGTTTTAGTTCTTGCTTAGGTTATCCAATGGGCTTGCTAGAAACTTATGTGAAGTGGAAAAACTCTATATGAAGTGTCCATAGGTAAAAGCCCAATGTATGGGTAAAGATTTTAAACTTAGTAACTCTAGTTCTTGAATTAGGAAAAATTACCCTAATCCAATGTTCTTAAAATTTTAAGACCTTTACTTGTTTCTAAAAATTTATCTTCCTTATCCAAGAATTTTGCATCTCTTTAGTATGTTATTTCTAATTTTTTTCCTATTAGGTTTTCCCTCTTTATTTGTTCTCTTAATGTTAGAAACATTTTCTATGCATATACATAAGGTGAAGAATATCTAAGGATTATATTTCCTTAGATATCTAAAATATTGTCTAATAAATTTTATTTCCTTAATTAAATATTTTTTGTACTTTTATCAACAAAAGAAATGAAATTAGGGATGTTACAAATGGGACCACAAGGCTTGCTTATAAAAGGGGAAAACATAAAGCACAGAATAGAGACGCGAGTGACAGAAGAAAACCGAAAGAGGAAGCCCAAAATCCCTTGTCTGGAGTGGGTTGCGTGGTTACACTCTAGCCTAGGATGGATCAACCTTGCATGGTGAAGCATAGGAGCAAGGAAGAGGATTGCTGCTGAGGATTCCTTTCATATAAGAATGTATGGTTGTCCTATTTGACCCAAGAGTTGGGGCTTCAAGTATAACTCTGGGGTTGGGATTGATGCCTGGTTGCATGTCTAAACTCCAGGAGTGCAAGGAATGGTAGTCTAGAAAGACTCCATTCAAGAGCAGACTAGGCACTGAAGCAATTGCTATAGCAATTTCAAGAGCAAAATGAGTGTAGAAGTTCATAGCAACCCTGAAGCAACCCTAGTTCACCTAATATCTTCTTCATAACCTAGAGTCTCTCAACTTAATTTAAGCCTTGTCTAGTTTGTTACATTTTAAATTCTCCTGAACATTAAATCGTGCGAACCAACAGAATTTTGCTACAGTATTTCACGAGTCAAAGCATTCTATAGTAGTTTCTAGTGTACTCCTCGTGGGACGATACTCACTCATCATTATATTACTTGGTCACGACACGTGCACTTGCATTCTAACATTGCATATATACTTTGCAACCAGCATTTGTCACGAATGCGAGGACATCCGTTTTGCGCTATTCGGACAAGCCCTTGAGTCAAATCTTGGCGACAAAAAATCGTAATGGGCTTTTTGCTACTTTGATGAAATTTGCAATATTTGCTACTTTTATGATTGGTCATGGATGTTGCTATATCATGTCACATGTTATTTTGCATATGATAGATGTTTTGAACATTTCAATTGGTGTGGAAAGTTCTGTATAGGTATGGCTATCGGTAGTAAAATTTTATGATTTTTATGCTGCTATTTTGTATATTTGAATATGGTGAAAAATTTATGGAATATGATTAGATGTAAAGAAAATGGAAGAGTATGTAATATAATGATGAACTAAAACCTTAGGAAAGGTTTGGTTAGGAAATTGAATTTCGGAGTAACTAGGGAAGCTTTTGTTTTTTAAATTCTGGGAAGAATCAGTTAGGACTTCAAAAATATGGTTGACATAAAAAATGTAGATCTATATTTTATAAATTTTTAGCCACTGGAATCACTTAATTTGGAGTCCAAATGAGGGAGATATTGGCCAATATGTAGGCAGTGATTCAAAAATGGTAAACCAGGGAAGAATCTTTTAGGTATAGTTCTGTATTTTAATTTTTAGGATAAATATGTAGGGAATTGAAAGAAATAATTAATATGATAAATATCAATATATGTCTCACAAATTTTTAGCCACTGGAAACATTCAAATTGGAATCAATATGAGGGAGATATGATCAGATTAGTAAGCAGAGGTCAGAAACTAGCTAACCAAGGAAGAATATGTTAATTATGCTTCTGAGTTTGAATTTTTGGGCAAAATATGTAGGGAATGAAAGAACATTGTTAACATAATAAATATAGATATATGTATCATGGATCTATAGGCTTTGAAATCACTTACTTTGGAGTCCATATGAAAGAGATATAGCTGATTAATGTGTAAAGGTTAGAATCAGTCTAGAATCCAGAGTGGTAAATGTATACATTTTTTTTCCGATTTTATGGGAGTAATTAGTAAGGAATATGAAGAAATGCTAAATATAAAAGTTGTATATAAGTTTCTTAGTGTTTTATAGGCTTTATAATCATTTTAATTGTTGTTTGTATGAGGGAGATATGTTCTGATTAGAATGTAGAGTTCTGAACCTACCCGAGAAGAAATAACATTGAATTTGAGGGAGTAGTAACACCACGATTACTTAAGAATTCACTAAAATATTCAACATAAGGGTTTTGGAGGATTAATTATATTTAAAGAAGAAGAAGAATCTTATAAATATAAATAATAAATGACTAGTGTATGCCATAGTCATTGCCATTGCATGAACTCCTTACCATCTTAAGTGTGTAATTTTGATATAGAAATATTTTATAAAGTGATATTTTAAATGATTATGTTCATGGCATGATCACCAATGATTTTCGGTAATGAATATATTTTGAGGAAAAATTATGGATGAAAAATTACTGTTTGTGAGTATAATGAACATACTTGTTATTAAAATCATATTTTTGGATATTAATGTGAAAAGAAAAGAAAAGAAAAGAAATGAGCACGATCACATGGCGGTCTGTGTGGTGCACCAGTAGGGGACGCCTTACCAACGGCTATGATTATGTTAAAGAGAAAAGAAAGTGTTCCATGTCAGACGGAGTGAGAAAAACCCGTACCGGAGAGTAGAAAGTATTCACCCTGACCAGGATAATTTGATTTGAAAATAAGTTGATAGCCATCATATAGTAATATGAAAATAGTTATTTATGCCATACATGTCATTACTGTATGATTTTCATGTGCATAGATAAAGTGCATTCATGTGACCTAAAGATATTTGCTGTAGTTTATACAGATGAACATGATATGATGAGCTATATTGATGATAATTATGATTTATTGTTGAACCTATTGGGATTTAATTCTCACTATATTTCCAAATCATGTTCAGAAAACTAAGTTATGTAGATATTCTTTATGACCGGCTCTTAGTGTACGTTGGGTCGAGTTGGCTAAGATCCCGGTGACGGTGCAACCACCCGCACCCATATCTCCAGAACTAGTCAATAGGGACGAATAAAATGTAGAATTATTCGTGTTTCATTTTTGTACATATTTTTTGATTATTAATGTGTATGTAAACCCAGAATTGTATAAGTGTTAATGGTATTTCATAAACCTTAATTATGTTTGGTTAATTTAATTGAATATTATTATGAGTTAAATAGTTAGATGTAAAGAAGTAATGACTTCATCGAATTTTAGAAATATATATATATATATATATGTTTGTATGTATGTATAAAACAAAAGGAGTTGTTACACTATCCGGACAAGCCCTTCATAGAATCGAGCCGTCGAGAAATCGTAATGGGATTTTTGGTGCTTTAGATGATGGTGACAAAAATTTGAAAAAAGGGACTCGTTGGAAAGAAGAACTCATCACTCACGCGACGACGTTTGTTTTGCGCTATTCGAACAAGCCCTTGGGTCGAATAGAGTCGTCGAGAAACCGTAATGGGCTTTTTCGTACTTCCTAATGACGGTGATGAAAATTTGGAAAAAGGGACTCTGTTTAAAGAAGAACACGTCACGAATGCGATGTTGTCCTTTTCGGGCGATTCAGACCATCCTTTGGTCGAATCGAGCCATGGGGAAACCATAATGGGCTTTTTTGTGCTTCTAAATGACAGTTACAGAAAGTTGAAAAAAGGGACTCGTTCAAAAGAAGAACTCATCACAAACCTGATGAAATTTGTTTTGCACTATCTAAATAAGCCATCGGTCAAATCGGGCTGTCGAGAAATCGTAATGGGCTTTTCCATGCTTCCAGATGACGGTGACAAAAATTTGAAAAAAGGGACTCATTGGAAAGAAGAACTCGTCACAAATGCGACGACGTCTGTTTTGCATTATTTGGACAAGCCTTTGAGTTGAATCTAGCTGTCAAGAAACTGTAAGGGGCTTTTTTATGCTTCTAGATGACGGTGACGAAAATTCAAAAAAAGGGACTCGGTTGAAACATGAATACGTCACGAATGCAATGTTGACTGTTTCACGTGATTCAGACCAGCCCTCGGTTGAATTGGATCGTCGAGAAACTGTAATGGCCTTTTTCGTGCTTCGAGATGACGATGAAAGGAATTTCAAAAAGGGGACTCGTTGGAAAGAAGAACTCATTATGAACACGATGACGTCCGTTTTGTGCTATTCAAACAAGCCCTTGAGTCGAATTTAGCTGTTGATAAATCGTAATGGGCTTTTTTGTGATTTTATATAATGGTGACAATAATTCGTAAAAAGGGACTCAGTTGGAAGAAGAACACGTATTGAATACGATGTTGTCTGTTTTGCGCAAATCGGACCATCCGTCAGTTGAAGCAGACCGTCGAGAAATCGTAATGGGCTTTTTCGTGTGTATAGATGACGGTGACAGAAATTTGAGAAAAGGGACTCATTGGAAAGAAGAACTTGTCATGAATAAGATGATGTTCATTTTGTGCTATTCGAACAAGCCCTTGGGTCGAATCGAGTTGTCGAGAAATTGTAATGGGCTTTTTCATTCTTCTTATTGATGGTGATGAAAATTCAAAAAAATGGACTTTGTTTAAAGAAGAACATGCCACGAATGCGATGTTGTCCTTTTCACACGATTTGGACCATCCTTTGGTCGAATCGAGCCATGGGGAAACTGTAATGGGCTTTTTCGTGCTTCCAGATGACAATTATAGAAATTTGAAAAAAAGGACCTGTTGAAAAGAAGAACTCGTCATGAACCTGATGATATTTGTTTTGCACTATCTAAATAAGCCATCGGTCAAATCTGGCCGTCGAGAAATCGTAATGGGCTTTTTTGTGCTTCTAGATGACAGTGACAAAGATTTGAAAAAAAGGACTCATTGGAAAGAAGAACTCGTCAGGAATGCGACGATGTTTATTTTGCATTATTTGGACAAGCCCTGCTTCCAGATGACGGTGACAAAAATTTGAAAAAAGGGACTCAGTTGAAACATGAATACGTCACAAACGTAATGTTCACTATTTCACATGATTCAGACCAGCCCTCAGTCAAATTGGGTCGTTGAGAAACCGTAATGGCCTTTTTCGTGCTTCCGGATGACGATGACATTAATTTAAAAAAAGGGACTCGTTGGAAAGAAGAACTCGTCACGAACGCGACGATGTCTGTTTTACGCTATTTGGACATGCCCTTGAGTTGAATTTAGCCGTTGATAAATCGTAATGGGCTTTTTCGTACTTTCAGATGATGGCGACGATAATTCGAAAGAAAGGACTCGGTTGGAAGAAGAATACGTCACAAATGCGATGTTGTCTGTTTCGCACAAATCGGTCCATCCCTCGGTCGAAGTAGGTCGTTGAGAAATCGTAATGGGCTTTCTCGTGATTACAGATGACGGTGATAGAAATTTGAAAAAAAGGACTCATTGGAAAGAAGAACTTGTCACGAACAAGAAGACGTCTATTTTGCGCTATTCAGACAAGCCCTTCGGTTGAATCGAGCCATCGAGAAATCGTAATGGGTGTTTTCGTGCTTCCAGATGACGATGACGAAAATTTAAAAAAAAGACTCGTTGGAAAGAAAAACATGTCACGAACGTGATGTTATCTGTTTTGCGTGATTCGGACTAGCCCTTTGTCGAATCGAGCTGTCAAGAAACTGTAATGGTCATTTTCGTGCTTTCCGAATGATGGGGATAGAATTTTGAAATAAGAGACCCGTTGGAAAGATGAACCCGTCCCAAATGCGATGACGTCCGTTTTACGTTATGCAGACAAGCCCTTGGCTGAATTGAGCCGTTGAGAAATCGTTATAGGCTTTTTCGTGCTTTTGGATTACGGAGACAAGAATTCAAAAAAAGGAACTCATTGGAAAGAATAACTCATCACAAACACGATGTGTAACATATCGTAATTTTTATTTTTAAATAATAATATTTTGCTATAAACAAATATATTTTTATTCGTTTAAAAATGATTATGTTCTGCTAAAAGTAAGTATACTTTTAATTAAAGAAATTATTGTTTTTCTTAAAATAATTATATTGGCCTTTAATAAATTTTTGTTTTATTTTTAGAAATATTCTTTCTTTTATTATACATAAAGATATTTATTTTGTGCTCTGTTTTATTAAGATTTTTATTAAGAAAAATCATGATTTAATATTTTAACTAAAGGTTTATGAGAAAGTAAATTTTTAGAAATTTTTGGGATGTTTTAGGATGAAAAATGGTATTTATATCAATATATATGAAATAAAATAAAAATAAATCTAAATATTTAATTATTAAATAATAATAATTATTATTATAAATGAAAAAGAGAAAAGGGGGAGAGGGAGATGGAATGCAGAAAAATGAAAGCAGAGGAAGAGAATGAATAGTAAATAGTGTGAATATTGTAAATAGTACTTTCATATTTTCTTTCTAGATCTGGAGTGTCTACAAGCCTCTGATCACAAACCTAAGGGTACCACTGGATTCAGGACGAAGAATACTACGATTTTGACTGAACAATTTCTCAAATTAGCCATAGAATCGCTGTAGATCAGAAGTAGAAAATCTCAGAAAATGGTAAACTCTAAAACTTTTACTTAGAGACCTCAAATTGAAAATCTGACACCATAGATGGATTCAGGAGCTAGATAAACCTTAGGATATGAATTTTTTTAGCTATCTGACAACCTTTTATTCTTGGTGAATAGTGTTTCCGGCCATGAATGGTGACCTAGTTCCCAGAGTCATTTTCTTGATTTTTGGACCTTCTGGACACATTTTTAAAGTTTTTTTTAGTCAAATGTGGATTGGAAAATTACATTTTGGGGCTGTCCAATCTGGAGCCCTTATTCTATGAGTGGATAATTCTTTCTATGACCTTCCCTATACTCTTCTTGATCTTTAAACGTGTATTTGATTATGTTTATAAGATATTTACACTTTTATATGTTTCTGAAATGCATTAAAATTATCTAAATTGCTTACAATTTTGATTATAGTTCAAGAAAAGTATAGTTTTGAGAAATGGATTTCTGAACTCATGGTATATCTGATTTCACATGTATTTCTCATTAAATGGTGAAATGAATATTTATGCACGTGATATTGATTTATAAAGGTATATGATTGCCTCGAGAAAGGGCATGTATATGTGATTCTAAATGTATTTATCATTATTTGGCAAAGTAAATATTATGTGCATGAGGCATTGATTTGTAAAACTATAAAGTTACTGATTATGATTGAATGGCAAGCGTAAAGCTCATGGTGAATTGCTTGATAATTATACATTGCATTTGATGAATATGCATATATATATATATATATATATATATATATATATATATATATATATATATATATATATATATATTTATATGTATTTTTATGTATGGATGAATATCAACGAGTTGTATGGCTTGTAACGATACCGAGTAGGGGACGCCTTATTAACCTAAGTGAGCCGAGGGAGGGTCGCTCCAACTGGGTGACAGTGGTAATGTGAGGAGGTAATGGGTGATAGATTCACATTCCCTGATCACTCTTGTGACTGTAGTCGATCGGTTACTATGCGTATAGCAAATGAGTGTGTGGATTGACCAGATCGCCGAATGAGGCAGGTTAATTTAAAAGTTATAACTTTATCTCAAAAACTTAATATTTTACTATAGTTTATATAGCTGAGCATAACAACATTTTTTTAATGATCATACCGTGCTGAATATGGTTTTGATATCTGAATATCCTTTTATTTTAGAATATTTGAAATACAAGTCCCATATGGATGTACTTCTAAACTGTATTTTCTATGTGACAAATTTTAAAACACGAGTACATCCATATGCTGACCTAAGAGGTCATAGGAGATATTATCTACTCACTGAGTTGTCAAACTCATTACACGATATTTCTACATTTTTTAGATAAGAATACAGAGTATGATTCTTCAGATAGTTGACCAGTTAGACGACATGATCTCTGGGTGAGTTTACTTTGTTTCCATGGCTCATAGATTTTGATTTATATTTTACTTGTACTTTAGAGTATGCTCTGAAATGTCACAAGCAGGACCCCTACTTTTTTTGTTTCTTTGACATTTATAACTTAGTATGTATAATATATATACATGAGAGAACCTATATGTATCTATTTTTATGAAAAAGAATAGTGTTATGCATGTTAAGAAAAATATCTGATTGCTGAAAAAAAATGTTTGTTTTATGTTCTATAAAATTAGGGGCGTTACATAATGACGCTCATTTTGCACTATTTCAAGAAGCCCTTTTTCGAATCGAGTCTTCGAGAAACCTCAATGGGCTTTTTCGTGCTTCTAGATGACAGTGACAAAAACTAAAAAAAGAGACTCGTTGGAAAGAACTAATCATGAACGCGATAATGTCTGTTTTACGCTATTCGGACCAACCCTCTGACGAATTGGGTTGTCGAGGAACCTTAACAAAAACTTTGGTGCTTCAAGGTGACGGTGACAAAAATTCAGAAAAAGGGACTCGGTTGAAAGAAGAACACGTCACGAACACAATGTTATCCGTTTTGCGCAAATCGGTCCATCCCTCGGTCGAATCTGGCCGTCGAGAAATCGTAATGGGCTTTTTCGTGCTTCTTGATGACGTTGAAAAAAATTTGAAAAATGGATTCGTTGGAAAGAACTCGTCAAGAACGCCATGACGTCCATTTTGCGCCATTCGGACAGACCCTTAAGATGAATCGAGCCTTCGAGAAATCGTAATGGCCATTTTCGTGCTTCCGAATGATGGTGACACAAATTTGAAATAAGGGACCCGTTTTGTGCTATGCAGACAAGCCCTTGGCTGAATCATGGCGTCGAGAAACCGTTATGGGCATTTTTGTGCTTCCAAAGGATGGAAACAAGAATTCAAAAAATGAAACTTGTTGGAAAGAAGAACTCGTCATGATTGCGATGACGTTCGTTTTGTGCTATTTGGACAAGCCCTTGGTCGATTAGTGTCGTTGGGAAACCGTAATGGGATTTTTTGTGCTTCCAGATGACGGTAACAAAAATTTCAAAAAAGGAACTTCTTGGACAGAATAACTCTTCATGAACCAAATAAAGTCCGTTTTGCGCTATTCGGACTAACCATCTAACGAATCTAGCTATCGAGAAACTGTAACGAACTTTTTCGTGCTTGTGAATGACGGTGACAAAAGTTCAAAAAAAAGGCTTGTCGGAAAGAAGAACACGTCACGAACGCGATGACGTCCGTTTTACGCTATTCGGTCAAGCCCCTGGGTCAAATCAAGCAATCGAGAAAACGTAATTTCTTCTTTTGTGATTCCATATGAGGGTTATAAAAATTTGAAAAAAAAAGGATTCGTTGGAAAGAAGAACTCGTCACGAACCTGAGGACGTCTGTTTTGTGCTATTCGGACAAACCCTCGGTCTAATAGGGCCGTTGAGAAATTGTAATGGATTTTTTTGTGTTTCTGAATGATGTTGACGATATTCGAAAAATGGGACTCGTTGGAAAGAAGAACACATTATGAACGCCATGTTGTATGTTTTGCGCAAATTGGACCACTCGGTAGAATTGGGACCTCAAGAAATTGTAATGGGCTTTTTCGTGCTTCTGGATGAGATTGACAAAAATTCAAAAAAGGGGACTCCTTAAAAAAAGAAAATATCACGAGTGTGATGTTGTCCGTTTTACCCGATTCAGGACCAGCCCTCGGTCGAATCAAACTGTTGAGAAACCGTAATGGCCTTTTTCGTGGTTTCGAATGACGATGACAAATTTTTTTAAAAAGGATCTAGTTGGAAAGAACTCGTCACAAACTTAGTGACGTCTATTTTACACTATCCAGACAAGTCCTCCGTCAAATCGAGCCATCGAGAAATCATAATGAGATTTTTCGTGCTTCTAGACGACAGTAATAAAAATTTGAAATAAGAGACTCATTGGAAAAAAGAACTCATCACAAATGTGATGACGTCCATTTTGCTATTCTGACAAGTCCTTAGGTCGAATCGAGCCGTCAAGAAACTGTAATAGGCTTTTTCGTGCTTCGGAATGACAGTGACAAAAATTTCAAAAAAATGACTCGTTGGAAAGAAGAACTCGTCACGAACACGATGATATTCGTTTTGTGCTATTTGAACAACTCCTTGATTCGAATCGAGCCATCGAGAAACCGTAATGGGCTTTTCTGTGCTTCCAGATGACGATGACAAAAATTTGAAAAAAGGAACACTGTTGAAAGAAGAACACGTCACGAACGCAATGTTGTCCGTTTCGTGCGATTCAACTTGGCCCTCGGCTGGATCGGGCCATTGAGAAACTGTAATGGATTTTTTCGTGCTTCCAGATGACGGTGACAGAAAGTTGAAAAAAGAGACTCGTTGGAAAGAACTTGTCATGAACCCGATGACGTTTGTTTTGCGCTATGCAGAGAAACCATTGGTCAAATAAGCCTGTCGTGAAATTGTAATGGGCTTTTTCTTACTTCTGGATGACGGTCACAAAAATTTGAAAAAAGGAGTCATTGGAAAGAACTCGTCACGAATGCGTTGCTGTCCGTTTCGCGTGATTCGTACCAGCCCTTGGTAGAATCGGCCCGTCTGAAAATCATAATGGCCTTTTTCGGGCTACTAGTTGATAGTGATAGAAATTTGGAAAAAGGGACTCGTTAGAAAGAAGAACTCATCACGATCGCTAAGATGTCCATGTTGCGTTATTCGGACAAGCCCTTGGATCGAATCGAGCTGTCGAGAAACTGTAATCGGCTTTTTCATGCTTCCTCATGACGGTGAAGAAAATTCAAAAGAAAAGGTTCAGTTGAAACAAGAACACGTCATGAAGGCGATGTTATCTGTTTCATGCAATTTAGTTGAACCCTCGATAAAATCAGGCCGTCAAGAAACCGTAATGGCCTTTTTTGTGTTTTCATATGATGGTGACAGTAGTATGAAAAAATGGACTCTATGGAAAGAAGAACTCGTCACGATCCTGTTGATGTCTGTTTTGTGCAATTTGAACAAACACTCTGCCTAATCGGGCCTTCAAGAAATCGTAATGTGCTTTTTCGTGGTTTCAGATATTGGTGATGATAATTTCAAAAAATAGACTCAATGGAAAGAAGAAAACATCACGAATGTGATGTTGTTCGTTTTGGACGAATCGGAACTACCCTCAGTTGAATCTGGCTGTTGAGAAATCGTAATGGGTTTTTTTGTGATTCCAAATGACGGTGACAAATTTTAAAAATGGGACTCATTGGAAAGAAGAACTTGTCACGAACCTGATGACGTCTATTTTGTGCTATTCGGACAAACCCTCTGTCTAATCGGGCCTTCGAGAAATCGTAATGGGTTTTTCGTGCTTTCAGTTGATGGTGACAATAATTTGAAAAAAGGGAATCATGGGAAAGAAGAACACATCACGAATGTGATGTTGACCATTTCGTGTGCATCAGATTAGCCCTCAGTAGAATTGGTCCGTCGAGAAATCGTCATAGGCTGTTACGTGCGTCTAGATGACAGTGACAAAAATTTGAAAAAAGGGTCGAATTGAGTCGTCGTGAAACCCTTGTGGGTTTTTTCGTGCTTTCAGATGACGGTGATGAATGTTTCAAAAAAATGACTCGTTGGAAAGAGGAACACGTGACGAATGTGATGTTGATCGTTTTGCGTGATTCGGACCAACACTCAATTGGATTGGGCCGTCAAGAAACCGTAATGGACATTTTCGTGCTTCCAGATGACGATGAAAGATGTAACATCCCTAATTTCATTTCTTTTATTAATAAAGGTACATAAATATGTAATGTAACATCACTAATTTTGTTTCTTTTATTAATAAAGGAACATAAATATTTAATTAAGGAAACAAAATTTATTAGAAAATTTTTAGATATCTAAGGAAATATAATCCTTAGATATTCTTCACCTTATGTGTATGCATAGAAAATGTTTCTAACATTAAGGGAATAAGTAAAGAGAGAAAACCTAATAGGAAAAATGAGAAATAACATGCTAAAGAGAGGCGAAATTCTTTGGTAAGGAAGATAAATTTTCTTGTGAAGTAAGTAAATGTCTTAAAATTTTAAGAAAATTGGATTAGGGTAATTTTCCTAATTCAAGAGTTAGAAATTTCTAAGTTTAACATCTCCACCCATAAATTGGACTTTCACCTATGGACACTTCATATAGATTTTTTCCACTTCACATAAGTTTCTAGCTAGCCCATTGGATAGCTTAAACAAGAAATAAAACATAGACTTGGGATAAGATATAGAAGTTGGACCGATAGCCCAAAAATTATGAAAATATGACCAAAGCCTCCAAGAAAGGTAGAATTTTATCCAAAGCAAAGGAAATAGGTAAGAATAAGCCCAAATCCAAGAGGAAAAATAAAATAAAATAAATCATGTGATGAAATAATAGTGTAATAATAATAAAGATTAGGTCACATGGCATTAAGACAAAAATTCAGCAAGTGATGTGATAATATCTATATCCTACATTCATAATTTTAGCAAGTGGTATGATAATACATGGCATTAGGATAAAACATCTATATTCTACACTCATAATTTTAGCAAGTGGTATAATAATACATGGCATTAGGACAAAATATTTCTATCCTACACAAATAATTTCAACCAAGCAAGGAAGATTCAAGGGCTATAAACTTGCCACTTAGAAAGGGAAACCTATCATACTTGTGTGAGACAAAAGAAAAAGAAAAAGAATCCCTAAATCAAAGGGACTTTGTCCCTTATCTTAAGAACATTTTATCATGATTTTCAAAATAAAAATATTTTTTTGCTATGCATATCTTGACAAAGGGAGAGGAAGATAAGAACATGAGTTGTCTTTCCTCAAAAAGCAACCAAGTGCATCCTAATTGTAATAAGGTAGACCCATGATTATGAAAGAAGGACCACTTGACAGTTTATTTAAGCAAGAACCACCCCTATAACATTAGAATTTTGTCCAAGTGAGGGAGAGGAAAAATAGAAGCAAGGTAGAGTGAGGAAAGGAGAGAAAGAGAGGAAAAGAGAGGAAGGAAGAAGAAAGAGAAGACTAGAAGACTAAGTATTCAAGGTAATTTAGCTTAATCTAAACTTGAATCCATCTTTTATCTTCATCCTTGGGGTTCAAAAAATCACCCTCCTTCTCTTATTTAAGCTACTACAAAAGCTAAGGGAAGAGAGGAATCTTGCTACTTCCTTTAAGAGGAAACAAGAAAAAGAATTCACTAAGTGAGCTAGCGAGATCTTTAGGTAGGTTTAACTATTTTTTTAGAAAAGCTATGAAATTAGAAACATTTATATGAAATTTTGATCATATAACTTGGATGAAATTTACTATATTTGTTACCTTGATGATTGGCCATGGATTCTACTTTATCATGTTACATGTTGATCTTGCATGTGATGTATGGTTGAATACTTAGGTTGGAATGGAAAGTTCTGCATAGGTATAGCTATGGGTGGCAAAATTTTAAGATTTTTATGCTTCTATTTTGTATATTTAAATGTGGTGAAAAATTGATGGAATATGATTAGATGTAAATTAGGAAGAAAATGGAAGAGGACATAATAAGTTGATGAACTAAAACCATAGAAAAGGTTTGCTTAGGAAACTAGATTTTGGAGTAACCAGGGAAGCTTTTCTTTTTAAATTCTGGGAAGAATTGGTTATGAATAAAAAGAAATGATTAACATAAAAAATATAGATATATGTCTCACGGAGGTTTATCCATTAAAATCACTCAATTTGGAGTCCATATAAAGTAGATATGGTCAGATTAGTGAGCAGTGGTCAGAAAATAATTAACCAGGGAAAAATCTATTAAGAAAGCTTCTATGTTTGAATTTCTGGGAACATTCTGTACGGAATTAAAATAACTAGTTAACATTATATATATATATATATATATATATGTATCATTGAAATTTAGCTACTGGAATCACTCAATTTGGAGTTTATATGAAGGAGCTATGGTCATATTAGTAAGTGGAGGTCAGAACCTACCCGAGAAGAAGTAACCTTTAACTTGATGTAGTCATATCGCGAAGATTCCTTAAGATTTTGCTAAAATGTTCAACATAATAGTTTTAGATAATGGTTTTATCTTTAAATGAACACCAAGGTTACCTAATTCTGAGTTAAAATGAGAGAGTTATGCTCTGATTAGTGATAGAAGGTCAGGTAGGACAAAAACCTGCATCAAGAAATAACACAACATAGAGTAGGCCATATTCGGTGTTGGAAATGGCATTTTGAAGCCTAAAGCATGGCTGTTTTACACAAAATAACACAACATAGAGTAGACATGTTGGAAGCTGATAAAGCTTATTTTCAATATTTTTCTACCCTAAATGAACCTCATTAACTATAAGATAATAATAGAAATCAAATTGAAGAAGAATGCCGTATTAAATTTGTAAGAACATGTGATGAAAATGATATAAGGAAAGTGACAAGAGGCCAAGCTTAAAGAAAATGAAAAGATAAAAGTAATATTTAAAAAAGAAGAAGAATCTTATAAATAAAAATAATAAATTACTAGTATATGCCATAGCCATAGCCATTGCCATTGCGTGAACTCCTTACCATCTTAAGTGTGTAATTTTGACATGTAAATATTTTAAAGTGATATTTGAAAATGATTATGTTCATGGCATGATTGCATTTTTCCAATAATTTTTTATAATGATTATGTTTTGATGTTAAATTGTGGCATATGAGCATAATGAACATACTTGTTATTGAAATCATATTTTTGGCTATTAATGTAAAAATAAAATAAAATAAAAGAGACGAGCACGGTCACATGGTGGTCTGTGTAGTGCACCAATAGGGATGCCCTACCAATGGCTATGATTATGTTAATGAGAAAAGAAAGAGAAAGTGTGCAATGTCGGACGGAGCGAGAAAAGCCCATTCCAGAGAGTAGAAAGTACTCACCCTGACTGGGGTAGCTTGATATGAAAATAAGTTGATAGCCATCATATGATATTTTGAAAATAGTTATTCATTCCATCCATGTCATTACTATACGATTTTCATGTGCATAGATGAAGTGCATTCATATGACCTAAGGTAATTGCTGTAGCTTATACAGATGAACATGACATGATGAGCTATATTGATAATAATTATGAATTATTGTTGAACTTACTGAGATTTAATTCTCACTATATTTCCATATCATGTTCAGAAGACTAAATATGTATATATTTTCTCTTGCCGGCTTTTAGCGTATGTTGGGTCGAGTTGGCAAAGATCTGGGTGAAGGTGCAACCACTCGCACCCGTATCCCCAGAATTGGTCAATAGGGATGAATAAGATGTGTACATATATGTGTTTTGTTTTTGTACGGATGTTTTTAATTAATGATTTGTATGTGAACCCAGATTTGTATAAGTTTTATTGCTATACTATAAACCATAATTATGCTTGGTTAATTTAATCAAATTTTATTATGAGTTAAATAGTTAGAAATAAAGAGTTAATGACTTCATGGGATATTAAAAAAAATTATATATTTGTTTGTATGTAAAAAAAATGGAGTTGTTACAACAAAAATTAGAAAAAAAGGGACTCGTTGGAAAGAAGAAATCTTCATGAACGAGAGGACGTCCGTTTTGTGCAATTTGGATAAGCCCTTATGTCGAATTGAGCCATCAAGAAATTATAATGGTCTTTTTCGTGCTTCTGGATGACAGTGACAAAAATTTAAAAAATAGAACACTGTTGAAAGAAGAACACGTCACGAATGCGATGTTGTTCGTTTCACACGATTTAAACTGGCCCTCGGTCGAATCGGGCCGTCGAGAAACCGTAATGGCCTTTTTCGTGCTTCCAGATGACAGTGATAGAAATTTGAAAAAAGAGACTCATTGGAAAGAAGAACTTGTCACGAACCCAATGACGTCTATTTTGCGCTATGCAAATAAACCCTTGGTCGAATTGGGCTGTCGAGAAATCGTAATGGGCTTTTTCGTTCTATCGGGTGACGGTGACAAAAATTTGAAAAAAGGGACTCCTTGGAAAGAAGAACTCGTCACGAATTTGATGACACCTGTTTTGTGCTATTCGGACAAATCCTTGGGATGAATTGAGCCGTTAGGAAACCGTAATGAGCTTTTTCATTCTTTCGGATGATGGTGACAAAAATTCGAGAAAAAGGACTCGTTGGAAAGAAGAATTTGTCACAAACGCGATGTTGTCCATTTCGCGTTATTCAAACCAACCCTTGGTTGACGTTGATAGAATTTTGAAAAAGGGACTCGTTGGAAAGAAGATCTCGTCTCAAATGTGATGACGTCTGTTTTGTGGTATTCGGACAAGCCCTTGGGTTGAATCGAGTCGTCGAAAAACCGTAATGGGCTTTTTCATGTTTCTAGAAAATGATGACAAAAATTTGATAAAAGGGACTCAACTGAAACAAAAACACGTCATGAACGCGATGTTTTCCATTTCACACGAATCGGACCAGCCCTCAGACTAATCGAGCCATCGAGTAGTCGTAATGGGCTTTTTCATGCTGTCTGATGATGGTGACGATAATTCAAAAAAAGGGACTCATTGGAAGGAAGATCATGTCACAATTGCGATGTTGTCTGTTTCATGCTAATCAGATCTACCCTCGATTGAATAGGGCCATCGAGAAATCGTAATGGGCTTTTTTATGCTTACCATGACGTTCGTGTTGTCCTATTCGGACAAACGCTATGTCTAATTGGGCCGTTGATAAATCGTAATGGGCTTTTTCGTGCTTTCAGATGATGGTGACAATAATTCGAAAAAAAGGACTCGTTGGAAGGAAGAACACATCACGAATGCGATGTTGTCTATTTTGCGCAAATCAGACCATCCTTCGGCCGAATCAGGACATCGGTAAATTGTTATGGGCTATTTTAGGATTACAGATGATAGTGACAAAAATTTGAAAAAGGGACCCGTTGGAAAGAAGAACACGTCACGGATGCGATGACGTCCGTTTTGCACCATTTGGACAAGCACATGGGTCGAATCGAGTCATTGAGAAACGGTAATGGAATTTTTTGTGCTTTCGGATGACGTTGAGGAAAATTTAAAAAAAGGGACTCGGTTGAATAAAGAACACGTCACAAACGCGATGTTGTCCGTTTTGTGCGATTCGTACATGCCCTTGGTCGAATCGGGTTGTTGAGAACTTTTATTGGCCTTTTTCATGCTTCTGGATGACGGTGATAAAAATTTAAGAAAAGGAACACTGTTGAAAGAAGAACATGTCTTGAACGCTATGTTGTCCGTTTTGTGCGATTCAAATTAACCCCCAGTCTAATAGAGATGTGAAGCCATGAAGAAAGCTTCACAAAATTCCATTAAAGTAAGGCTCAAGAAGGAATTAAACACTTGGTAAGTTTTCTTTCACCTAAACAAGGCCTTAGCTAACCCCCTTAGTCACAATGTAATGGAATGGCATTGTGGAAATTTTTAGACAAAGTAGGGGTGAAGGTTAAGGGGCTAGGTGGCTTATTGGAGAAGCTTCCATTTTTTTAATATCTCCTCCCTTGACTTGGTGACTTGGTTGCCAGCCCAAGCAAGAGGAAGTAGTAGATTTTCATGCCAAGGAAAGAAGGAAAAGGAGAGAGAGAGAGAGAGAGAGAAAGAGGAAGAGAGGGAGAGGAAGAAGTGGGTGTGAAAGTGAAGAAGAAAGAAGAAGAGAGGTAAGAAATCTTCCCTAAGCTTGTGTTTTGGACATAACTTTTATGGGTCTCATGATAGGAAAATTTTGCAATCTTGGTGAAGTCTCTAGAGAAAGAAAGAAGCTAGAGCAAGAGTGAGAAAAACAAGTTTGAAGAAAGAAGAAGGTAAGATTAACATTCTCCTTTATGTTTTATGGTTGGATGTCGTTATGGCTGGATGTTTATGAGTATTTAAAGGTATATGAAGGTAGATAGAGCTTTTGTTAGAGTAGTTATGATATTCATGGTTATTGTTCATGCTTATCTATGTGTTAATGATTTAGAGAAAAACTTTGTGTAGTTGATTTTGAGTTTTAATCCATATTTTGGATTGTTGGTTGTTCTTGGTTGATTTGAGAGGAAGAAAGAATTTTTGGAGAAATTCGTATCCAGAGCACAGCTGTGCTTAGAGACATAGCCAGGTCGTGCTCTGGGTTGGAATCTTGAAGTTTTGGAAAATCTTGGAATAAGGCCCGAAGCACGACCGTGCTAGGAGACATGGCCAGGCCGTGCTTGGGGCTGGCCTGTGTACAACACGACCAAAAGAAGAGGGAACCCGAGAGGGGAACACGGTTATGAAGCATGACCGTGCTTGGAGGCACGGCCATGCCGTGCTTCAGGCTGTGTTGCTCTTTTTCTTTATTTTCCGTTTTCTTTCTGAATCTTATTTAATGACCAACCTTTTTAGGATGTTAATGAAGGTTTTGTGATGCATGAATGTTACATTTGCATGTGCTATAATTATTTCATCATGTATGATTGGTAAATCATGTATGTAAAGCATGAGAAATGATGCATGAATACTATATTTGCATACTATAGACTGCTTGTATGTATGGATGCAAGTGAGTTATTAATGTATGCATATTTTGAAAGGTTATTAAGACATGCATGTTCATCCATTATGAGTTGTTGTAACATGTTTGAGGATGAGTTTTTTTTATGTGCTGGATATTTACTAATGTGTACACTCTTGTTATGTTAAGTGGTTAGAGAGACATAAAAGACTTAAGTTTTGTTAAGAGGATCCTCTCTGGAGCAGGGTGGCCTGGAAACATGTGTCTCCCTTGCTGTATTGAGGCGACTGACAAGTCAGAATGATCCTCTCTGAAGTAGGGTGGCCTAGAAATAGGTGTCTCCCTTGCTGTATTGAGGAGACTGATAAGTCTAGGATGACCTTTACCCATTATGGTGACCCAGGAATGTGGCACCTTACAAGGTAAGGCGACTGATGGCCCTCAAAGGATGGGTGAGTAGCTGGAGGGGTAAGGCTTATGCCACATTGAGGATTGCAATTGAGAAAGATTATCGGCCTATGAGCCATTGTGAGTGATGATGAGCCACTGAGTGTTGTATGGACCATGGACAATGGCACAAGTATTTTACAAATACATATTTTGTAAGCATGTGTGATATTGATGCATAACCTACAAAAGGCTGGCATGTATTTTATTGTATCTTTATTGCATAAAAAGAGAAAAATGTTTTCTATAGCTTATACAACTGGACATAGCATGTAAGCTTTCTGTTTCTTCGTATATCTATATGTTTGGATGTTGATCTTGCTGGGATTTCATATCTCACTATGTTTTGATGCTATGTTCAGATCAGTAGAGATGACCTTTGTTGTGTTGACATTACTCCTGGAGTTACAGACAGTCGACGTCCTTTACTTGGGACAATTCACAGTTATTGTGAACCTGATGGTGATTAGCATGATAGAGGTCCCCGCTCCTGGCTTACCTCCTCCACCAGCAGTACCCCAGGGGTGACGGCCAGGGATGGGCCGTAGGATAGCTTTATATGTATAGCTAATTTTGGTTATGTAAATGGGCTAACCCATTGTTTTGATGTAACCCCACGGTACTCTACCTTTTGTGATGTATGCTCAGTACCTCGGGTTACATATGGACGTATATAAGCTGCTAAACTCCGATGTATATGGCTCTTGAATGTATGCATATATATATGTTGCCTAACTTTTGATATAACTTTGGTCTCTTGCACATACGAAAATGGGCTTTTTCATGCTATCGGATGATGGTGACAAAAATTTTAAAAAAGGGACTTGGTTGAAAGAAGAACACATCACGAATGCGATGTTGTCCATTTCTCGAAAATCAGACTTACGCTCAATTGAATCGGGCTATCGAGAAATCATAATGGGCTTTTTTGTGCTTCCGAATGACAATGACAAAAATTTTCAAAAAGGGACTTGTTGGAAAGAAGAACTCGTCATAAACACCATGACGTCCGTTTTGTGCTATTCGGACAAAACCTCTGTGTAATTTGGCAATTGATAAATCGTAATGGGCTTTTTCTTACTTTCAACTGACGGTGACGATAATTCGAAAAAAGGGACTCATGGGAAAGAAGAATACATCACGAACGTGATGTTGTCCAGTTTGCGAGAATCATAGTTGCCCTCAGTAGAATCGTGCCGTTGATAAATCATAACAGGATTTTTCGTGCTTTTGGATGACGTTGACAAAAATTTGAAAAAAGGGACTTGTTGGAATGAATAACTCGTCACGAATGCCATGACGTTCGTTTTGTGTTATTCGGACAAACCCTCTATCTAATCAGGTACTTGATAAATCGTAATCGGCTTTTCAATGCTTTTAGACGACCATGAGGAGAATTCAAAAAAAGGGACTCGTTGGAAAGAAGAATACATCCCGAACACAATGTTGTCCATCTCGTTTGAATGGTACTTGTTGTCGATAGAATCGAGCCGTCGAGAAATTCTAATGGCCTTTTTTGTGCTTCTAGTAGATGGTGAGAAAAATTTGAAAAAAGAGACTCAATGGAAAGAAGAACTCGCCACGATCTTGATGACGTCTATTTTGTGCTATTCGGACAAACCCTCTGCCAAAAAGGGCCGTTGAGAAATCATAATGAGCTTTTTCATGCTTCCAGATGACGATGACGATAATTTGAAAAAAGGGACTCGTTGGAAAGATGAACACATCATGAATACAATGTTGTTTGTCTCACTCGAATCGGACCTGCCCTCGGTAGAATAGGGCCATCGAGAAATCCTAATGGGCTTTTTCGTGCTTTTGGAGGACGGTGAGAAAAATTCAAAAACAAAGACTCGATGGAAAAAAGAACTCATCACGATCTTAGTGACGTATGTTTTGTGCTATTCGGACAAACCCTCTGCCTAATCGAGCTGTTGAAAAATCATAATGAGCTTTTTTGTGCTTCCAGATGACGATGACGATAATTTGAAAAAAGGGACTCGTTGGAAAGAAGAACACATCATGAACGCAATGTTGTTCGTCTCACGCAAATCGGACCTGCCCTCAGTAGAATCAGGTCGTCGAGAAATCGTAATGGGCTTTTTTGTGCTTTCAGATGACGATGACGATAATTTGAAAAAGAGGGAGTCGTGGGAAAGAACACATCAGGAACGCGATGTTGACAGTTTCGCCTGAATCAGATTAGCCCTCGATAGAATCAAGCTATTGACAAATCGTAACGGGTTTTATGTGCATCTGGATGACGGTGACAAGAAAAGGGACTCGTTGGTAAGAAGAACTTGTAATGAATGCAATGATGTCCAATTTATGCTATTTGGACAAGCCCTTGGGTCGAATCAAGCTGTCGTGAAACTGTTGTGGGCTTTTTCATGATTCCAGACGATGGTGACAAAAATATGAAAAATATGACTCGTTGGAAAGAACAACATGTGACGAACGTTAAGTTAACCATTTCACGTGATTCGGACTAGTACTCGGTTGGATCAGGCCATTGAGAAGTTGTAATGGGCTTTTTCTTTCTTTTGGATGACAATGACAAAGATTGGAAAAAAGGGACTCAGTTGAAAGAAGAACGCGCCACAAACGCGATGTTGTCTCTTTCACACGAATCGTACTTGATCTCGATAGAATCGTGCCGTCGATAAATCGTAATGGTCTTTTTCGTGTTTTCAAATGACGGTGACAAAAATTTGAAAAAAAGGACTCGTTGGAAAGAAGAACTCATCATGAATGCCATGACGTCTGTTTTGTGCTATTCGAACAATCCCTTTATCTAATCAGGCCGTTGAGAAATTGTACTGAGTTTTTTTATGCTTTCAAATGAGGATGACGATAATTCGCAAAAAAGGACTTGTTAGAAAGAAGAACACATCACGAACGCGATGTTGTCCATCTTGCATGAATCAGACCTGCCCTCGATAGAATCAGGTTGTCAAGAAATCATAATGGGCTCTTTTGTGCTTTCAGATGAAGGTGATGATAAAGAAAAAAAAGGGACTCGTGGGAAAGAGCACATCCCGAACGCGATGTTGACTGTTTTGCCAGAATCAGATTAGCCCTCAGTAGAATCGGGCCATCGAGAAATCCTAATAGGCTTTTACGTGTGTCTGGATGATGGTGACAAAAATTTGAAAAAAGGGACTTGTTGGAAAGAAGAACTTGTAATGAACGTGATGACATCCATTTTACGCTATTCGGACAATCCATTGGGTCGAATCGAGTTGTCGTGTAACCATTATGGGCTTTTTCATGATTCCAGACGACGGTGGCAAAAGTATGAAAAATATAACTCGTTGGAAAGAACAACACATGACGAATGTGATGTTGAACCGTTTTGTGTGATTCAGGCCAGTACTCGGTCGGATCAAGCCATCGAGAAACCGTAAAGGGCTTTTTCGTGATTTTGGATGACGTTGACGAAAATTTGAAAAAAGTGACTCGATTGAAAGAAGAACACGTCACAAACGCAATGTTGTCCATTTCACGCCAATCGGACTTGCCTTCGCTCGAATTGGGCTGTTGAAAAATCATAATGGGCTTTGTTGTGCTTCCGAATGACGGTGACTAAAATTTAAAAAATGAGACTTTTAGAAAGAAGAATTAGTCATGAACGCCAAGATGTCGATTTTATGTTATTCGAATAAAACCTTTGTCTAATCAGGTAGTCGATAAATCATAATGGGCTTTTTCGTACTTTAAGATGACGGTGATGATAATTCAAAAAAAAGGACTTGTGGGAAAGAAGAACACTTCACGAACATGATGTAGTTCATTTTGCGTGAATCATACTTGCCCTCGGTAGAATCGGGCCGTTAATAAATCGTAACGTCTTTTTTGTGCTTCCGGATAACGGTGACAAAAATTTGAAAAAAGAGACTCGTTGGAAAGAACTTGTCAGGAATTCCATGACATCCATTTTGCGCTATTCGAACAATCCCACGGGTCAAATCAAACTATCAAGAAACTATAACATGCTTTTTCGTTCTTCTGGATAACGGTGATGATAATTTGAAAAAAGGGACTCATTGGAAGGAAGAACACATCACAAATGCAATGTTGTTTGTTTCTGATAAAAGGGAAATTTGAGTACTTAATAGCTATATTTTATCCCCTAATTTAAAGTAAACTTATGATTATTCCCCTGTTTTGGTTATACTTTGCTTTAGATACTGCTTTGGTTTGTTTTATGTTTGTAGGTGAGCAAAAGAGGCCAAGAAGAAAGGGAAAACACTCATGAGATGAGCCATATGGACTTGGAACATGATGAGGAGGAAACAAGGCAACCTTGAAGAAATTGGGAAGTTTTGAGCTTGGCAGCTTGAAGCACACGGCCAGGCTATGCTCTGTGCAAGAAGTAGAGAATTTTCCAGATTTTTAGCCCGAAGCACAGCCGTGCTTTGTGTCCATACACCATATGATTTTTAGGGTTTTAAGCAGCCAAGTTGTTATAAATACATGGGGAAGTGCAGCAAAGACGGTCTAAACTTATTCATACTCAGTTTTACTCAATTTTAGGCTTAGGAAACACCATTAGATTAGGTTTAGAGTAGGATTAGAGTTTACTTTCATGTTCTTAGTTTAGATTTGAGATTGATTCAACATTGTATCTCTACTACATTCTACAAACCAGGTTATATCTTTCTATTTTACACTTACTTGTTCTTCTAATCTTTCTTTTAGTTTATATTGAACATTGATGATTACTTTAATGAATTTGATTATGTTTTCTCTTTTAATTATGCTTGAGTAGATTTGATCTAGGGTTTTGGTAAACCCACTTATGATGTAATGATACACTGTGCTAATTAAATCATTGGAACCCTGATTGTATTATCCATGGTTAATTAGGATTGACTATTATGCATTGGTCATATAAGTTGATGAATGTCTGGCCAACGTTTTATCACGTCTTAGGATATTAATTGATGAACTGAAAGTTGAAAATTAATACCGGAACCTAATAGTTAATTAGAGATATCTTAATCACGAAAGTAGTTTAAGGTTCTCCAAGAATGAATCAATTAGTGGGCATGAGAAAACCGATTAATTGTATTTCATGATTGGCATAGAACTTAATGGACCTAGGTTAAACTAAGAACGACGAAAGTAGGGAATTGGATTAACCTAAGTACGATTGGTAACGCTTGAAAGAGGTTGCCAGTTAATTAAGGCTAAACCATCCCTAATTACCTAGACAATTGCAATTAGATGTACATGTTGAATGTTGAATATGATAAGTGTGGTGAACCTTAACCCTAGGCTTTTATTAATTGAATTACTTATTAGTTTAATTGTGACAAACTTTCTATCGCATTACATCGATTTAGATAGCATATTTTGTATAATTCTAGTAGTTGGCATTGTTCTCTGTGGGATACGACTCGTACTCGCCAGACTAGCTACAACTACGCCGTGCGTTTACGGTTATTTATAAAACATACCAACAAGCTTTTAGCGCCGTTGCTGGGGAACAATTGTCAATATTAGATATATTGCGAAATAGCTAGACTAGATCACTCGTTTAATTTTACTGCACAATTTTATCTTGCTAATTTTTGCCTCTTTTCTTCCTTTATAGTTTTGTTTCTCTTTTATACGAAGAGAACGTGTGTTCGTCGCTGAATTTGATCTAGAGATAGAACGCACACTATGAAGGAGAAGAAGAAGATAGTAGCAAGAACATTCTGCACCTACCATGGCGGAAAGAGATAACCGTTCTCTTAAGAATTTCACCACCCTCGATGCTCATGGCCTAAATCCCAGTATTGTCAGACCAGTTGTTGAGGCCAACAACTTTAAGCTAAAGCCTTCTCTTTTGCAGATGGTTTAGCAGAATCAATTTGGAGGGTCACCTACTAAAGACCCTAATCTTCACTTATCAGTATTTTTGGAATATTATGATACTTTAAAGCTAAATTGAGTATCTTCTGATGCCATTAGCCTGAGATTGTTCCCTTTCTCTCTAAGGGACAAGGCCCGGGCATGGTTGCATTCTCTTCTATCAGGGTCAATAACTACATGGCATTAGCTTTCTCAAGCTTTCTTGGCTAAATACTTCCCATCAAGTAAGACGGCCCACCTTAGAAATCAAATAACTACTTTTGCACAAAAAGATGGGGAGTTACGATATGAAGCTTGAGAAAGATTTAAAGAGCTCCTCAGAATATGCCCACACCATGTGTTGGAGAAATAACTTATAGTCCATATGTTCTATAATGGAGTAATTTATAGCACCCGTATGTTTGTGGATGTTGCAGCAGGAGGGGCCATTATGAACAAAACAGTGGATGAGGCCTATGAGCTTATTGAAGATATGGCTCAAAATCATTACTCATGGTCTAGTGAAAGGCAGCCAAGAAAACCATCAGGTATGTATGAAGTAGATGCATTTAATCATCTAACTTCTAAAGTTGATGCTCTGTTTTAGAAATTAGATAAATTAATCATCAATGCCGTTGGTTCATCTCCATCTTTTGCTTGTGAAATTTGTAGAGGTGCCGGTCATGTGGCCAATGAATGTCAGCTTAGAAACTCTACACCTCAGGATTGTGAGCAGGTAAATTTTGTGAATAAGCAGAAAAACAATCCTTACAGTAACACCTATAACCTAGGTTGGAGGAACCACCCGAATCTCTCATACAAGCCTAGTGTGAATCAACATCAGAGTAATTTTAGGCAACCTCTAGTATTTCAGAATTAGAGGCCCTTCAATCTGCCTCCTTAGCCAAAGTCAAATTTAGAAGCTCTTGTAACATCCCTAATTTCGTTTCATGTATTAATAAAAGTACAAAAGTATTCAAAGTAACATCTCTCATTTATTTTCTTTTATTAATGAAGGTACATAAATATTTAATTAAGGAAATAAAATTTATTAGACAATTTTTAGATATCTAAGGAAATATAATCCTTAGAAATTCTTCACCTTATGTGTATGTATAGAAATGTTCTAATATTAATGGAATAGGTAAAGAAAGAAAACCTAAGAGGAAATATTAGAAAGAAGCATGCTATAGAACTTAGGCAAGGAAGATAAATTTTTGTGAAGTAAGTAAATGTCTTAAAATGTCAAGAAGATTCGATTAGGGTAATTTTTCTTAATTTAAGAGCAAAAGTTACTAAGTTTGTATCTCCACCCATAAATTGGGCTTTCACCTATGGACAATTCATATAGAGTTTTTCCACTTCACATAAGTTTCTAGCAAGCCCATTGGATAACCTAAGCAAGAAATAAAACATAGACTTGGACTAGGATATAATAATTGGACCGATAGCCCAAAAATTATGAAAATGTGACCAAGCCCTCCAAGAAAGGTAGAATATTATCCAAACCAAAGAAAATGGGTAGGAATAAGCCCAAAACCAAGAGGAAAAATAAAATAAATTAAATTAGGTGATGATATAATAATGCAATAATAATAAAGATTAGGTTACATGGCATTAAGACAAAAATTTAGCAAGTGGTGTGATTCTACATTCATAATTTTGGCAAGTGGCATGATAATACAAGGCTTTAGGACAAAAACATCTATATCCTACACTCATAATTTTAGCAAGTGGTATGATAATACATGGCATTAGGACAAAACATTCCTGTCCCACACAAATAATATCAACCAAATAATGGAGATTCAAGGGCTAGAAATTTGTCACCTAAAAAGGCAAACCTATCATACTTGTTTAAGACAAAAGAAAATGGAAATGAATCCCTAAATCAAAGGGAACTTATCCCTTATCTTAAGAACATATCATCATAATTTTCAAAATACAAATCTCCTTTTCTTATGCATATCTTGACTAAGGAAGAGGAAGACAAGAACATAAGTTGTTTGTTTTCCAAAAATTCAACAAAGTGTATCCTAATTGTGATAAGGTAGACCCATGATCATGAAAGGTGTATTATTTGGTGGTCTATTTAAGCAAAACCCACCCCTACAACATTTTAATTTTGTCCAAGTGAGGAAGAGAGAGAAATAGAAGCAAGGTAGAGTGAGGAAAGGAGAGAAAGAGAGGAGAAGAAAGGAAGGAAGAAGAAGGAGAAGTTTAGAAGGCTAAGTACTCAAGGTAAGTTACCTTAATCTCCACATAAATCCATTTTTCTTCTTGATTCTTAAGGTTCAAAAAACTCGCCCTCCTTCTCTTACCTAAGATGCTAGAAAAGCTAAGGGAAGGGAGGAATCTTGCTACTTCTTTCAAGAGGAAACAAGAAAACCAATTCACTAAGTGAGCTAGGGAGATTCTTAGGCAGGTTTAACAATATTTCTTTTTGAAGAAAAGTTTTGAAATTTGTAACATTTCTATGGGATTTTGATCTTAAGAACTTTGATGATTGGTCATGGATGTTGCTTTATCATGTTACATATTATTCTTGCATGTGATGTATGTTTGAATACTTAGGCTGGTGTAGATAGTTCTACATAGTTATGGCTATGGGTGGCAAAACATTTTAGTTTCTGTTTTTGAATTTCTGGGACCCTTCTGTAAGGAATTAAAATAACTTGTTAACATAACAATTATAGATATACTTCTCACATATCTTTAGCAATTGGAATCACTCAATTTGGAGTCCATATAAGATAGATATGGTCTGCTTAGTAAGTAGTGTTCAGAAAATGGTTAATCAGGGAAGAATCTGTTAGAGTAGCTTCTATTTTTGACTTTCTGGGACCATGCGGTAAGGAATTAAAATAACTTGTTAACATAAAAATTATAGATATATTTCTCACGGATTGTTAGCAACTGGAATCACTGAATTTGGAGTCCATATGAGGTAGATATGGTCCTATTAGTAAGTAGTGTTCAGAAAATGGTTAATCAGGGAAGAATTTGTTAGAAAAGGTTCGGTTTTTGAATTTCTGGGACCATTATGTAAGGAATTAAAATCACTTGTTAACATAACAATTATAGATATATGTCTCACGGATTTTTAACAACTAGAATCACTAAATTTGGAGTCCATATGAGGTAGATATGGTCGGATTAGTAAGCAAAGGTTAGAAAATGGTTAATCAGGGAAGAATATGTTAGGATAGCTTTTGTGTTTTAATTTCTGGGAACATTCTGTAGGGAATTAAAATAAATGGTTAACATAAAAATTATTGATATATGTGTCACGGATTTGTAGCCACTGGAATGACTTAATTTGGAATTCTTATGAGGGAGATATGGACAGATTAGTAGGTAAATGTCAGAACCTATCTGAGAGAAAATAACTTGTACTTTGAGGGAGTAATATCACCTTAATTTCTTAATATTGTACTAAACTGTTCAACATAATAGTTTTAGATAATAGTTTTATCTTGAAATTGACACCAAGATCACCTATGTCGGAGTTCAATTGAGGGAGTAATGCTCTGATTAGTAAGAGAAGGTTAAATATGATGAAAACCTGCATCAAGAAAATAAAGAAATAAAATTAATATTTAAAAAAGAAGACGAATCTTATAAATGACTAGTATATGCCATAGCCATTGCCATTGTATGAACTTCTTACCATCTTAAGTGTAAAATTTCGACATGGAAATATTTTATGAAGTGATATTTGAAATGGTTATGTTCATGGCATGATTATCAATGATTTTTGGTAATAGTTATATTTTGATGAACATACTTGTTATTGAAAGCATATTTTTGGCTATCATTGTGAAAAGAAAAGAAATGAGCACGGTCACACGGTAATCTGTGTGGTGCACCAGGAGGGGACGCCCTACCAATGGTTATGATCATGTTAATAAGAAAAGAAAGAGAAAGTAAGCCATGTCGGACGGAGCGAGAAAAGCCCGTGCCGAAGAGTAGAAAATACTCACCCTGAACGGGGTAGCTTGATATGAGAATAAATTGATAGTCGTCATATGATATCTTAAAAATAGTATTTATAGCATACATGTTATAATTGTACAATTTTCATGTGCATGGATAAAGTGCATTAATGTGACCTAAAGATATTTTCTGTAGTTTATACAGATGGACATGACGTGATGAACTATATTGATGGTAAATTATGATTTATTGTTGAACCTACTGTGATTTAATTCTCACTATATTTCCATATCATGTTCAGAAGAATAATTATGCAGATTTTCTCAATGACACTTATTATTTCCGTACGTTGGATCGAGGCGCCCTACCTTGGGCAACTACCAGTTATATCAGATGTATCTGTAGTAGATGTGACTGAGATTCCGGTAGAGGTGCCGCCACCTGCACCAGTGTCCCCGTAAGTAGTCGACATAGATGATTAGAGCTAATATGTATCTTTGTACAAATGTTTGTAAAATAATGGTGTGTATAGAAACTTAGTATTGCATCACTGTTAATAACAATTATGCTTGGTTAAAGTGATTATTATTACGAGTTAAGTGGTTAGAATTAAAGTAGTAATAACTTCATGGAATTTTACAAATATAAAAAAAAAATTTGTTACATTTACATAAATGGAGTTGTTACACCATTGAATTTACTGACTATGCTATTATTTGGTAGGATCAATGAATTTTAAGCAGGAGACGAAATGGAGAAAGAATTTGAAATCATGGGAGGAATGTTTTCCATATGTTGAGTTTGCATATAATAGGAGCGTACATTCTGCAAATAAGTTTTCACCTTTTGAAATTGTGTATGGGTTTAATCCATCAACTCCTTTGGATTTAACTCCTTTACCTATGGCTAAGCATGTTAACTTAGATGGAAAGAAGAAAGCTGAATTTGTTAGGCAGATTCATGAAAAAGCTCGACAAAAAATTAAGAGAAAAACTGAGCAATATGTCAAACAAGCTAATAAGGGGTGCAAGAAAGTTGTATTTGAGCCCGTTGATTGGGTTTGGTTGCATATAAGGAAGGAAAGTGTCCAGCTTAAAGATAATCTAAATTACTTCCAAGAGGGGATGGTCCATTTCAAGTGATTGAAAGGATCAATGATAATGCCTACAAATTAGATCTTCCAAGTGAGTATAATGTTAGTGAAACTTTTAATGTTTTTGACTTGTCTCCTTTTGATGTAGGTGATGATTTGAGGACAAATCATTTTCAAAAGGAGGGGAATGATGAGATCATGGCTAGGGCTGACAAACGAAAATGGAATGCGGACCTGCTTCAAGTCCCAGCTGGACCTATCACAAGAGCTCGAGCTAAAATATTCAAAGAAGCAATTAATAGTCTAATACTAAAGGCCCATCAAGGAGATACCAGCATTACTGCAAAAGAAGAGCCAAAATTGGTCCATGTCATTAAAACCCATTGAAATATGGGCCAAGACCAGCCAATTTAAATATGGACCTAAAGTACAAGAAGATTCAAGCCTGAAGATTGAAAATATGACCAAAATCAATGAGTTATTTTGTGGCTCAATTTAGGTTACGTTTTTTCTGATTTATTTACTTTATTTGACTAGGAAAGTTTAGTATTTAATGGTTTCCTTGTCTGACTAGAAGAGTTTTATTCTAGCTCTCTAGGAGTTTCCTATTTCTAGGTTTTCTTACTCTATAGGAGTTTTATATTACTTTTCCTTCTTTGTTTAGGTAATTGGCCTATAAATAGGCATGTATGCTGTAACATCCTTAATTTCGTTTCTTTTATTGATAAAGGTACATAAAAAATTTAATTAAGGAAATAAAATTTATTAGACAATATTTTAGATATCTAAGGAAATATAATCCTTAGAAATTCTTCACCTTAGGTATATGCATAGAAAATGTTTCTAACATTAAGAGAACAAATAAAGAAGGAAAATCTAATAAGAAAGAAATTAGAAATAACATACTAAAGAGATGCAAAATTCTTGGATAAGGAAGATAAATTTTTAGAAACAAGTAAAGGTCTTAAACTTTCAAAGAACATTGAATTAGGGTAATTTTTCCTAATTCAAGAACTATAGTTACTAAGTTTAAAATCTTTACCCATACATTGGGCTTTTACCTATGGACACTTCATATAGAGTTTTTCCACTTCACATAAGTTTCTAGCAAGCCCATTGGATAACCTAAACAATAAATAAAACATAGACTTGGACTAGGATATAGTAATTTCACAAATAGCCCAAAAATTATGAAAATGTGACCAAGCCCACCAAGAAAGGAAGAATTTTATCCAAAGCAAAGAAAATGGGTAGGACAAGCCCATAATGGGTAGGAATAAGCCCAAATCCAAGAGGAAAACTAAAATAAAATAAATTAGATGATAATATAATAATAAGAATAAAGATTAGGTTACATGGCATTAAGACAAAAAATTTAGCAAGTGGTGTGATTCTACATTCATCACTTAAGCAAGTGGCATGATAATACAAGACTTTAGGACAAAAACATCTATATCCTACACTCATAATTTTAGCAAGTGGTATGATAATACATGGTATTAGGACAAAACATTCATAGCCCACACAAATAATATCAACCAAATAATGAAGATTCAAGGGCTAGAAATTTGCCACCTAAAAAGGCAAACCTATCATACTTGTTTAAGACAAAAGAAAATGGAAATGAATCCCTAAATCAAAGGGACCTTGTCCCATATCTTAAGAACATATTATCATAATTTTCAAAATACAAATCTCCTTTTCCTATGCATATCTTGACTAAGGAAGAGGAAGACAAGAACATAAGTTGTTTGTTTTCCAAAAATTCAACAAACTGTATCCTAATTGTGATAAGGTAGACCCATGATCATGAAAGGTGAATTATTTAGTGGTCTATATAAGAAAACCCACCCTTACAACATTAGAATTTCGTCCAAGTGAGGGAGAGAAAAAAATAGAAGCAAGGTAGAGTGAGGAAAGGAGAGGAAGAAAGGAAGAAAGAGGAAGGAGAAGTCTAGAAGACTAAGTGCTCCAAGTAAGTTTAACAATATTTCTTTTTGAAGAAAACGTTTGAAACTTATAATATTTGTATGAGATTTTGATCTTAGAACTTTTATGATTGGTCATGATGTTGCTATATCATGTTACATATTGATCTTGCATGTGATGTATGTTTGAATACTTAGGTTGGTGTAGATAGTTCTGCATGGTTATGGCTATGGGTGGCAGAATTTTAAGCTTCGGTATTTTAATTTCTGGGAACAATCTATAAGGAATTAAAATAAATGATTAACATAAGAATTAAAGATATATGTGTCCCGGATTTTTAGCCACTGGAATCATTCCATTTGGAGTCCATATGAGGTAGCTATGGTCTAATTAGTAGTCAAAGGTCAGAAAATGAATCATCAGGGAAGAATATGTTAGGAGAGCTTCGGTAATTTAATTTCTGGGAATTATTGGTATGGAATTAAAATAAATGGTTAACATAATAATTAAAGATATGTATGTCATGGATTTTTAGCCACTGGAATCATTCAATTGGGAGTCCATATGAGGGAGATATGAGCCGATTAGTAGACAAAGGTCAGAAAATGGGTCATCAGGGAAAAATATGTTAGGATAGCTTCGGTATTTTAATTTCTGAGAAGTATCTGTAAGGAATTAAAATAAATTATTAACATAAGAATTAAAGATAAATGTGTCATGGATTTTTAGGCACTGGAATCATTCAATTTGAAGTCCATTTGAGGTAGATATAAGCTGATTAGTAAGCAGAGGTCAGAAAATGTTTATTCAGAGTATGTTATTAAAGTTTTAGTTTTTGAATTTCTCGGAAATATTCTGTAGGGAGTTAAAATCGTACGCCAAGATAAAAATTATAGATATAGGGCTCATGGATTTTTACCAACCGGAATAACTCAATTTGGAGTTCAAATTTGGGAGATATGGTCTAATTAGTCAGTAAAGGTCAGAACCTACACGAGAAGAAATAATCTGTACATTTAGGGAGTAATATCACCTTGATTTCTTAATATTTCGCTACAATGTTCAACATAATAGTTTTAGATAATTGTTTTATCTTGAAATTGACACTAAGATCACCTACATTAGAGTTAAATTAAGGGAGTTATGCTCTGATTAGTAAGAGAAGGTTAGATAGGATGAAAACCTGCATCAAGAAAATAAAGAAATAAAATTAGTATTTTAAAAAGAAGATGAATCTTAACAAATGACTAGTATAGCCATAGCCATTGCCATTGCATGAACTTACTACCATTTTAAGTGTATAATTTTTAACATAGAATTTACCCTAGTACTCATATAAATTTACAAGAAGTTTTGAAAGTGCCGGTTTTATTTGAAAAATCTTAGTATGCTCCGTGGTTGCAGTATTTTCACATCAAAAAAGAATTATTCTAGTTACTGGAAAACAAAATTGTGATTTGTGAAAAGTGCATGTCTAAGGAAAGCTCTGGCAAGGAAAGACATGGTACTTAAGCGTGTCCATTAGTGACCCACCTCTCTTTCCTGGGAACTTTTCTGTTGCGCTGTTTACAGACTACAATTACTATCCAGTTACCAAGGTATTAGTATAGAATTTTGACATGGAAATGTTTTATAAAGTGATATTTTAAATGGTTATGTTCATGGCATGATTACCAATGATTTATGGTAATAGTTATATTTTGATGAACATACTTGTTATTGAAAGCATATTTTTGGCTATCATTATGAAAAGAAAAGAAATGAGCACGGTCACATGGCAATCCGTGTGGTGCACCAGTAGGGGACGCCCTACCAACGGTTATGATCATGTTAATAAGAAAAGAAAGAGAAAGTGTGCCATGTCGGACGGAGCGAGATAAGCCCGTACCGAAAAGTAGAGAATACTCACCCTGACCGGGGTAGCTTGAAGTAAGAATAAGTGGATAGCCATCATATGAAATTCGAAAAATAGTTATTCATGCCATACATGTCATAACTGTATAATTTTCATGTGCATGATAAAGTGCATTCATGTGACCTAAAGATATTTTCTGTAGTTTATACAGCTGAACATGACGTGATGAACTATATTGATGGTAAATTATGATTTATTGTTGAACTTACTGGGATTTAATTCTCACTATATTTCCATATCATGTTCAGAAGAATAAATATGCAGATATTCTCTATGACACTTATTATCTCTGTACGTTGGATCGAGGTGCCCTACCTTGGGCAACTTCCAGTTATTTCAGATGTAACTGTCGTAGATGTAACTGAGATTCTGGTGGACGTGCCACCCGAACCAGTGTCCCCGGAAGTAGTCGATATAGATGATTAGAACTAATATGTATCTTTGTACAAATGTTTGTAAAATAATGGTGTGTAGTTTGTAAAATAATAGTGTGTATGGAAACTCAGTATTGTATAAATTAAATAAATGTTATATTGAGTTAAGTTGTAACGAGGTAATAACTTCATGGTATTTAAAAAAAAAAATTACATAAATGGAGTTGTTACATATGCTCTTGAACAATCAGATTATCATTTATATTATTGATAGTGTTTTATCTTTGGTTCTTTAAAGAAATTTTCTGAACTTATCAAGATTTATCTTGTGGCGTTCAAGCAAGACTTATCACTCACAATCTTCTTCCTCTTTCTTGAGTGTGGCGTCTGCAATATTTCTCATACATTTGGTTCTTATCTCTTTGTAGATAATGGGTCAAGGTATTTTCTTTAATTTATTTTTGTTATAAATCTGATTAGAACACGATCCTTTCAATCGAATCTAATATTGATTTCGGGGTCTCACTACTTTTGGCGAGGTTCATATCAAGGGTTCACATCAACGATAATGTTCGATTTGTACTATTCGGACCTGCCCTAGGGTCGAATTGAGCCGTCAAGAAACTTTCATGGTTATTTTTGTGCTTTTTTGATGAAGTTGACAAAAATTTTATTTTGTCCGTTTTGCGCAATTTGTTTCAACCCTCAGTCAAATCGGGCCATCGAGAAACTACATTGGCAATTTTCAAATTACCGGTTGACAGTGACACAAATTTGAAAAAAGGGACTTGTTGGAAAGAAGAACTCGTTGTAAACCCGTTGACGTCTGTTTAGCGTTATTTGGACAAGACCTCGGTCGAATCGGGTCGTTGAGAAATTGTAACAGGCTTTTTTGTGCTTTCGGATAATGGTGACAAAAATTTGAAAAAAGGGACTCGTTAAAAAGAATAACACGTAAAAAATGCAATGTTATTCGTTTCATGCGATTTGGTCTAGCCCTTGGTTGAATTGGAGCGTTGAGAAACCGTAATGGTCTTTTTCGTTCTTCCGGATGACGGTGAGAGAAATTTGAAAAAAGGGACTCGTTGGAAAAAAGAACTCGTCATGAACCCGATGATGTCTGGTTTGCACTATCTAGACAAACTTTTTGACAAAGCGGGCCGTCGAGAAATTGTAATGTGCATTTTTGTGCTTCCCGATGACGGTGACAAAAACTTGAAAAAGGGAACTCATTGGAAAGAAGAACTTTTTATGAGCACAATGACGTCCATTTTGCTCCAGTCGGACAAGCCCTTGGGTCGATTCAAGTCGTCAAGAAACCGTAATGGGCTTTTTTGTGCTTCTGGATGACGGTGAAAAAAATATAAAAAAGGACTGGTTGAAAAAAAGAACACATCACAAATGTGATGTTATCCGTTTAGCACGATTTGTTCCAACCCCGGTCGAATCGGGCTGTCGAGAAACCGTAATGGCCATTTTTAGGCTATCGGTTGATAGTGACAGAAATTTGAATAAAGGGATTCATTGGAAAGAAGAACTCATCATGAAGCTGATGATGTTTGTTTAGCGGTATCCAGACAAGCCTTCTGTTGATTCAGGCCGTCGAGAAACCGTATTGTCTTTTTTCATGCTTTCATATAACATTGACAAAAATTTGAAAAAGGGAAATTATTAGAATGAAGAACTTGTCATAAACGCGATGTCGTCCATTTTGTACTATTCGGACAAGCACTCGGTCAAATCAGGCCATCGAAAAATCGTAATGGTCTTTTTCATACTTTTGGATGACGGTGACAAAAATTTGAAGAAAAAGACTCGTTAGAAAGAAGAATTCGTCACGCACACAATGACATCTATTTTGCACTATTCAGAAAAGCCCTTGGGTCGAATTGAGCCGTCAAGAAACCGTAATGGGCTTTTTCGTGCTTCTAAATGACGATGATAAAAATTTAAAATAAGGGACTCATTGAAAAGAAGAACATGTCATGAATGCAATTTTGTCCATTTCGTGCTATTCAGTCCAGCCCTCGGTCAAATCGGAGCATCGAGAAACCATAATAGTCTTTTTCGTGCATTCGGATGACGAGGATAGAAATTTGAAAAAATGGATTCATTGGAAAAATGAACTCATCACGAAGACAATGACGTATGTTTTGCGCTATCAAGACAAGTCTTTTTTTGAATAGGCTATCGAGAAATCGTAATGTGCTTTTTCGTGGTTTTGGATGACGGTAACAAAAATTTGAAAAAGGGAACTCGTTGGAAAGAAGAACTCGTCACGAACTCGTCACGAACTCGATGAATTCTGTTTTTCATTATCCGGACAAGTCCTCGATTGAATTAGGCTGTCGAGAAATAGTAATGGACTTTTTCGTACTTCTGGATGATGGTGATGAAACTTCAAAAAAAAGGACTCGGTTGATAGAAGAACACGTCACGAACTTGATTTTTTTTGTTTCGCACGATTCAGACCATACCTCGGTCGAATTGGGCTGTCGAGAATGAGTAATGGGCTTTTTTGTTCTTCCAAATGACAGTGACAAAAATTCAAAAAAAGGGACTCTATTGAAAGAAACTTCATGAACGTGATTTTTTCTGTTTCGCATGATTTGGACCACACCTCGGTCGAATTAGGCCAACGAGAAATCATAATGGGCATTTTCGTGCTTTCGGATGGCAGTGACAAAAAATTGAAAAAGGGGACTCGTTGGAAAGAAGAACTCATCATAAACCCGACGGTGTATGTTTTGCACTATCTGAACAAGTCCTCGATTGAATTGAGCCATCGAGAAATCGTAATGGGATTTTTCATGCTTCCGAATGATGGTGACAAATATTTAAAAAAAAGGACTCGTTGGAAAGAAGAACTCATCACGAACATATAACAACCTAGATTTTAATAAATGGAAAATAATTCTCAATGGTGAAGGAACATCGATGAAATCATAGAAAAAGGATAAAGTGGATTTAAAGCATTTGGTGGAATTTTTCTTCAACCAAACAAAGCCTTACCTAATGGTATAGTTCAATCGTAATGGGATGGCAAGGTTGTAATAGTTGGATAAAGTAGGGTCTTGAGATAGGAGGATGATGGCTTGTTAAGAAAGATTAAATAAAATATCTTATCCTTGCTTGACTCAAGGGGAGAGTCGACCAACCAAGGGAGAGAAGGGGAAAGGGATGGCTTGGAGAGAAAGGCTTGACTTGACAAAGTCTTGGCTTGGAGAAGAAGTAGGCCAAAAGGTGAAGGGAGAGGGAGGTAGCGGCCAAGGAAAAGAGGAGAAGGGAGAGAGACAAAGAGAAGGAGAGGAAGGAAAAGAAGCGAGAGAGAGAGAGGAGAGAGAAAGGCACAAGGTGAAGGTCCAAGGAATTGTAGAGAAAGGAAGAAAGAGAAGTGTTTAAAAAGGAGGAAATCCAAGGATAGAAAGAATCTCTGGTTTTGGTAGGTTTAACATTATTCATATTTCCATGGAATTTAATGTATTTTGAATGATTTATAAGTGTTTCAAATATCCTCTTTTGATGATTCATGATGTATATTTATGTTTATCCATGAAGAGTGAGAGTTGGATGCATAGATTATACATGTGTTTGCTGAAATTAGCTTGAAAAGGTGGAAAATCGATGGTATGAATGGTTGGTTCTGTTGGTTATGATTTATACCGAAATTGGAAATATGTTCAAAATATGAGTTGTATCCCTATTTCTTAGCTTTCTAATGCCTCTGGAATATCCCTAATCAGATTTCAAATGAAAGAGATATCCCTTGATGATTGATGCAAGGTCAGATATAACGCACAGAGTTACGATGCTGTTTTCATACACCTTTTCCATCTGATTCTGTTTCTAATTTTTTAAATTGGTTAGCATAAACGTTGTAGATAATTGTCTTAGCTTTCCAAAGACACCAAAAAAACCTTAGTCGGAGTTAAAATGAGGGCGTTATGGTGATTTTAGTATGACAAGGTCTGACTAGATGGAAATCTGGAGTGCAGGAAAACCCGAAATACGGTTGTTCTTGGTGACACGACCATGCCGTGCTTCAGGCTATTTTGTGATTTTTCAACACAATTTGCACAACTTGAAGCATGGCCGTGCTTGATGCTAAAATTGCTCTGTTTTGCATTTTGAAGGCTCTAAATGAACTCCAATAAATGGATGATGTTAAGGAGAACTAAAATACAAACAAATACCTTATTAATGATGCATTGTAGTGTGAATTCTATCCTTTTATTATGAGAAATTAAGTCACATATTACATATTGATGAGATATATGTTTAATGTATCGATAAAAATACATATTAATGAGACCTATGCAACTGAATTTGTTATATACTGATGAGATATCTGTAAGTGAATTGCATATGAGCTATATATGCAATGTATGGATGAAATGCATGTTGATTTGAGGCCTATGCTAGTATATCAATGCATGAGGATTACATGATATAAGGTATGCATTGTTGGTAAGTGTATTAATACATATTTGTTAAATGATGTGGTGATGATATTATGCATGATATTAATGATATGCTTGGTTAATGCATAATCCTATTGTGATGGTCATGATTATTAAAGAAGATGATGTGTACATTATTATATGACAATAGAGGAGTTATTACATAGTGATTATATGAAGAGACAAATTTAATTGTGGATGGTGAGCATGATGATAAAGGTGAGTTGTTTGATGTATACATGCTTACATCATGTTAATGTACATGGTTGGACTCCTGACTACAGACGATTAGTCACTGAGTGTGGAGATGTGGCTATAGACAATTAGTCACTGAGTGTTGAGATGTGGTTGCAGACAATCAGTCACCCTGCATGAAAACACGGCAAATATATATATATACAAGCATAATATTGAAGTATAACCTGGTTATTATACATGCATGATATTGATGCATAACTTGTCTATCGAATATAAAAACATGTTATACATTCTTGTTATTTTATCATATATGAAGAGAAAATGTTTTCTATAGTTTATACAACTGAACATAACACTGTGTTTTCCTTATTTATAGTATAATGCATTTAATATTAAACCTATTGGGAACCTCCGTTCTCATTATTGTTGGTGTTATGTTCATACAAGAGCAAACGTTATGCTAGCTGCTTACGTGCACTTGATCATAGAAGATCCAGTGGATGGTAATGCCTTGTCCAGATCCTGATTGTAACAACTCCATTTATGTAAATGTAACAAAATTTTTTTTTTATATATTTGTAAAATTCCATGAAGTTATTACTACTTTAATTCTAACCACTTAACTCATAATAATAATCACTTTAACCAAGCATAATTGTTATTAACAGTGATACAATACTGAGTTTCCATACACACCATTATTTTACAAACTACACACCATTATTTTACAAACATTTGTACAAAGATACATATTAGTTCTAATCATCTATGTCGACTACTTCTGGGGACATTGGTGATGGTGGCACCTCCACCGGAATCTCAGTCACATCTACTATAGATACATCTGATATAACTGGTAGTTGCCCAAGGTAGGGCACCTCGATCCAACGTACGGAAATAATAAGTGTCATTGAGAAAATCTGCATTATTATTCTGAACATGATATGGAAATATAGTGAGAATTAAATCCCAGTAGGTTCAACAATAAATCATAATTTACCATCAATATAGTTCATCATGTCATGTTCAGCTATATAAACTACAAAAAATATCTTTGGTCACATGAATGCATTATATCTATGCACATAAGAATCATACAATAATGATATGTATGACAGTATTAACTATTTTCAGAATATCATATGATGGCTATCAACTTATTCTCATTTCAAGCTACCCCGGTCAGGGTGAGTATCCTCTACTCTCCGGTACGGACTTTTCTAGCTTCGTTCGACATGGCACACTTTCTCTTTCTTTTCTCATAATCATAATCATAACCGTTGCTAAGGCGTCCCCTACTGGTGCACCACACGGATTTCCATGTGACCGTGCTCATTTCTTTTCTTTTCACAATGATAGCCAAAAATATGCTTTCAATAACAAGTATGTTCATCAAAATATAACTATTACCATAAATCATTGGTAATCATGCCATGAACATAACCATTTCAAATATCACTTTATAAAATATTTCCATACACTTAAGATGGTAAAAATTTCATACAATGGCAATGGCTATGGCATATACTAGTCAATTATAAGATTCGTCTTCTTTTTTAAATATTAATTTTATTTCTTTATTTTCTTGATGCAGGTTTTCATCATATCTAACCTTCTCTTACTAATCAGAGCATAACTCCCTCAATTAAACTCTGATGTAGGTGATCTTGGTGTCAATTTCAAGATAAAACAATTATCTAAAACTATTATGTTGAACATTGTAGTGAAATATTAAGAAATCAAGGTGATATTACTCCCTAAATATACAGGTTTTTTCTTCTCGGATAGGTTCTGACCTCTACCTACTAATCGGACCATATCTACCTCATATGGACTCCAACTTGAGCGATTCCAGCGGCTAAAAATCCATGACACACATATATATATAATTCTTATGTTAACCATTTATTTCAATTCCATATAGATAATTCCCAGAAATTAAAATACAGAAGCTATCCTAACATATTCTTCCCTGATGAACCATTTTCTGACCTTTGACTACTAGTCAGCTCATATCCTCCTCATATGGACTCCAAATTGAATGATTCCAGTGGCTAAAAATCTGTGATACACATAGCTATAATTCTTATGTTAACCATTTATTTTAATTCCATACAGATGATTCCCAGAAATTAAAATACAGAAGCTATGCTAACATATTCTTCCCTGATGAACCATTTTCTGACCTTTGACTACTAATCAGACCATATCTACCTTATATGGACTCCACATTGAATGATTCCAATGGCTAAAAATCTGTGACACATATATCTTTAATTTTTATGTTAACTATTTATTTTAATTCCCTACAGATAATTCCCAGAAATTAAAACACAAAAGCTATCCTAACATATTCTTCCCTAATGAACCATTTTCTGACCTTTGCTTACTAATCGGACCATATCTATCTCATATGGACTCCAAATTGAATGATTCTAGCGGTTAAAAATCCGTAACACATATATATTTAATTCTTATGTTAACCATTTATTTTAATTCCCTACAGATAATTCCTAAAAATTAAAACACAAAAGCTATCCTAACATATTCTTCCCTGATGAACCATTTTCTGACCTTTGATTACTAATCAGACCATATCTACCTCATATGGACTCCAAAATGAATGATTTTAGTGGCTAAAACTCCGTGACACATATATCTTTAATGCTTATGTTAACCATTTATTTTAATTCCCTATAGATAATTCCCAAAAATTAAAACACAGAAGCCATCCTAACATATTCTTCCCTGATGAACCATTTTCTGACCTTTGCTTACTAATCGGACGATAGCTACGTCATATGGACTCCAAATTGAATAATTCCAGTGACTAAAAATTTGTGACACATATATCTTTAATTCTTATGTTAACCATTTATTTTAATTCCCTATAGATAATTTCTAGAAATTAAAATACAGAAGCTAAAAGTTTTTCCACCCATAGCCATACCTATACAGAACTTTCTATACCAGTCTAAGTATTCAAACATACATCACATGCAAGATCAATATGTAACATGATATAGCAATATCATGACCAATCATCAAAGTTCTAAGATCAAAATCTCATATAAATATTATAAGTTTCAAAAGTTTTCTTCAAAAAGAAATATTGTTAAACTTACCTAAGAATCTCCCTAGCTCACTTAGTGAATTGGTTTTCTTGTTTCCTCTTGAAAGAAGTAGCAAGATTCCTCCCTTCCCTTAGCTTTTCTAGCAGCTTAGGTAAGAGAAGGAGGGTGAGTTTTTGAAACTCAAGGATGAAGAAGAAAAATGGATTAAAGTGGAGAGTAAGTGACATGCTTTAAATTAAGCATGTATTTAGCATATTTTATGTTTCTTTTTATTTTATTTAAATGATAAATAGATAGGTTTTAATTAAATTGTGTGTTTTATGTTTTTAGGAATAATAAAGAAGAAAAGAAGAGAAAAATAGAAGAAAATCATGAAAAATGCTGATTTCTGACCTTTCGTCACTAATGGAAGCATATCTCACTCATTTGAGCTCCGATTGAGCTGATTCCAGCGGCTATGGAAAGAAGAAACATAGAGCTACAACTTTCGTGTTCGACACTTTAGCAAAATCCGGCGTTTTCTAGGCGCCGCGGCGCTCACAATACAGCGCCGCGGCGGCCCGTCATGGATGTCTCGTAGCGCCGCGGCGCTGCATGGTGCGCCGCGGCACCCCGTGGATGAAGCTTCGCAGCGCCGCGGCGCTGAACTTATGCGCCGCGGCGCCGCCGCTCCGGAAGTCACGATTTTAGGGTTTTTTTCACCTGATTTGAAGCCCAATTAATGGAGATTTGACCTAAAAACTTTCCTACTTCGACTAGGAGGGTTGAATCGATAAAAAGGAAGGAAAGTAAGCAGAGAAGGCATCGATTCATTCAGCAAAGAATTCATTCAAGTTCTCAACTCTTTTCTTTACTTCTTGTTTAGTTTTCTATGGCCCTGCGCGGCTAATTTACTTTAGTTGGTTGAGGGAGATTGAAACCTCAAGGGATTTGATGTCATTGTGAGATACGAATTTGATTTCATTGCATTCAATCTTAACCGGGTATTGTTTATTCATCTGTTCTTATTTTCTTAATATTATGCATGTGATTGCTAGGAGGCCTACTAGTATATTGTATGTGTAGCTGCTGAACTAGGTTTTGAACAAAGCTTTTATTACTTGATTCGTGAAGCAAATAGGATTAAGGATTTTGGATTATAAATCGTTAATCCTATGATGAATATCAACTAAATTGAATATAACCGATGTGCTTGTATTCGTTTAGCTCTATTAGTTTCTCTTGTTTTTCATGCGGTTAATAAGTGATGCTTTACCGATGTGTTAAAGGATTGCTCGTTAATTAGAGTATAATTAGTGCGATTGTCATTAATTTACTAGGCTTAAGGAGGAACTGGGATAGAATCCCAATGATAGATATTTGGTTTAAGATTGATAATTTTGTCTATGATCAATGCAATCCCTTGATGGTGAATATCGACCGAAACCAACGCTTTTCTCATTAATCAATTTCTCTCAATTATTTTTGCTACTGTTTACTTAATTTTAATTGCGACTCTCAATCCCCCCTTTCTGAATCACATAAGGTAATTCCAGTCTCTGTGGGATCGACCCTTACTCCCACTACTACAGGTTAGTGTTGAGGTAAGGTTTTAATTTGGGCGTGCCTGCGACAGTGCGCACCAAATTTTGGCGCCGTTGCCGGGGACTGCGTCATTACTTTTGTGATTTTTTTTTATTTTATGCCTGTGACTCGTTCTGCTAATTGTCAAGATTTACAGTTCAATCCAGATATTGGAAAATCTGTATACAGGCACAGAAGAAGAATTCAAGAAGACATTGATCAGGACACGGAGGAAGTGATCATGGCCAGACACCCTACTCTGAAGGAGCTTGCAGCTCCTGATTTGCATCAACAACCCTTATGCATTACTTTCCCTAATCTTGATGATAATGTGAATTTTGAATTAAAATCTGGATTAATTCATCTCTTACCTAGTTTTCATGGTCTTGCAGGTGAGGACCCGCATAAACATCTAAAGGAGTTCCATGTGGTTTGTACCAGTATGAAGCCCCCTGGAGTAACTGAGGAACAAATTAAACTTAGGGCTTTTCCTTTTTCTTTAAAAGATTCAGCCAAGGATTGGTTGTATTATTTACCCTCTGGTACTATTACTACTTGGAATGAGATGAAAAGAATGTTTTTAGAACGTTATTTTCCTGCATCTAGAGCCGCCACTATTAGGAAAGAAATATGCGGCATTAGGCAATTGCATGGTGAAACCCTTTATGAATATTGGGAGAGGTTTAAGAAACTTTGTGCAAGCTGCCCACATCATCAGATTAGTGAGCAGCTACTAATCCAATATTTCTATGAAGGCCTTTTGCAGGGAGACAGGAGCATGATAGATGCAGCTAGTGGAGGAGCACTAGTAGATAAAACTCCTGAGGCAGCCAGAATTCTCATATCAAATATGGCTGCCAATTCACAACAATTTGGCGTTAGGCATGATCCTCCTGTTAGACATGCCCATGAGGTAAGTACAACTTCTCTTCAGAATCAAATATCTGAACTTACTTCTCTTGTGCGCCAAATGGCTACAGGTACACTCCAACAAGTTAAAGTCTGTGGGATATGTTCAGCAACAGGGCACCCAACTGACATGTGTCCTACACTTCAAGAGGAGTCCACAGAACAAGCTAATGCTGTAGGAGGTTTTCCTGGCCAACCAAAGAGGTATGATCCATATGCTAATACATACAATCCTGGATGGAAGGATCATCCCAATTTCAGATATGGAAATGCACAAAATAGGCCTGCAGGACAGAATTTTCAACAAAACCAACAGGCCTATTATCCTAAACAAAATGCATCCCAGGAGCATCAGGTAAGTAATCCATTGGAAGATATTGTGAAGACTCTTGTGCATAGCTCTCATCAATTTCAGCAAGAGACAAGAGCTAGCATTCAGAACCTGACAACTCAAATGGGTCAGTTAGCAACCACAGTGAGTCGACTGGATGCTCAAAATTCAGGTAAGTTACCTTCACAAACTGTGGTAAATCCCAGAGAGAATGCTAGTGCAATTGTGTTAAGGAATGGTAAGGAGATTGAAAGCCCACCAGCACCCTCTTCTCCTAAGAAAACTGAAAAATCAATTAAGGAGAATGAAGCACCTACAGGTAAGTCTCCTTCTAATTTAAATTATGAAGTTGTGCCTCCTTTTCCAGAAGCTCTTAAAGAAGACAGGTTGCATGAAAAAACTTCTGAATTATATGAAACCTTCAGAAAGTGTGAAATTAATATTCCCCTTTTAGATGCTATTAAACAGGTACCAAGATATGCAAAGTTTTTGAAAGAACTATGTACCCAGAAAAGAAAGCAAAAATTGAAGGGATGTGAGAAGGTTCAAATGAGTCAGAATGTGTCAGCTATGATTCAAACTAAACTCCCCACTAAATGCAAGGATCCAGGTATGTTTACTATTCCATGTAAAATTGGGGATACTCATGTTGAAAAAGCCATGTTAGATTTGGGAGCTTCCATAAATGTCATGCCATATTCTTTATATACTTCCTTGAAATTAGGACCATTGAACTCTACTAATGTGGTAATTCAGTTAGCTGACAGGTCCAATGCATACCCTAAGGGAGTAATTGAGGATGTCTTGGTACAGGTAGATGATTTGGTTTTCCCTGCAGATTTTTATGTTCTTGACATGGAAAATGGGGATTTTACATCTCCAATATTGTTAGGGAGACCATTTTTAAAAACCTCTAAAACAAGGATAGATGTTCACAATGGCACACTCACTATGGAATTTGATGGTGAAGTAATTAAATTTAATATGTATGAAGCCATGAAATACCCAGGTGATGATACCCCTATTTACTCTATTGATGTCTTTGATTCTTTGGCACATGACATATTTGAATTAGATGGAAAAGACAAATTAGAAGTAATTGTGAGCAAATCCATAGAAGAAGATGATGGTGAGACAAATTTAGATGGAGAAACAAAAGAGGAATTGGCTGCACTTAATGATTTTTCAGAAGGACCACCAACAGGTAATGTTGCTTATATGGAATTACCAATTTCTAATACCACTCTTTTACCTTCTGTTGTGCAGGCTCCTACCCCTGAATTAAAGCCTCTTCCTGATCACCTCAAATATGTATTTTTGGGAGAAGGAGAAACACTTCCTGTGATTATCTCCAACAAGCTTGAAGTTGATCAAGAGGAGAAATTAATTCAAGTTCTGAAAGAGCACAAAACTGCAATAGGATGGACCATAGCTGATCTTAAGGGAATAAGCCCTTCCACATGCATGCACAGAATATTAATGGAAGAAGGAGCTAAACCATCTAGACAACCCCAAAGAAGGCTAAATCCACCTATGATGGAGGTGGTAAAGAAAGAAATTCTTAAACTGTTGGAGGTTGGGGTAATATACCCTATTTCAGACAGTCATTGGGTTAGCCCAGTGCAGGTGGTCCCAAAGAAAACAGGCATAACTGTGGTGAAAAATCAAAATGAGGAATTGGTACCCACCCGGATTCAAAATGGGTGGAGGGTTTGTATAGATTACAGAAAACTAAATTCTGTAACACGAAAAGACCACTTTCCTTTACCTTTTATTGATCAAATGCTTGAACGGTTATCTGGTAAACCTTACTATTGTTTTCTTGATGGTTATTCAGGCTATTTTCAAATTGCAATTGCTCCTGAAGACCAGGAAAAGACAACTTTCACTTGTCCATTTGGGACATTTGCATATAGGCGCATGCCGTTTGGGCTTTGTAACGCCCCTGCTACTTTTCAAAGGTGTATGGTGAGCATATTCTCAGATTATCTTGAGAAATTCATTGAGGTATTTATGGATGATTTCTCAGTTTATGGGGATTCATTTGATGAGTGTTTGCATAACCTGTCACTAATTTTGAAAAGATGTCAAGAAACTAACCTTGTTTTAAATTCTGAAAAGTGTCATTTTATGGTTGAACAAGGTATAGTTTTAGGCCATGTTGTCTCAAAAAGGGGAATAGAGGTAGATAAAGCAAAAATTGATATTATACAAACTCTACCTTATCCCACTTGTGTGCGGGAAGTTCGTTCGTTTCTTGGCCATGCAGGTTTTTATAGGAGATTCATAAAGGACTTTTCTAAGAAAGCAGCACCTATGTGCAAATTGCTTCAGAAAGATGTCTCTTTTGAACTTGATGAAGAATGCAGGGAAGCTTTTGACAAATTGAAGGAGTCCTTGATTTCAGCTCCAATAATTCAAGCACCAGACTGGAACATTCCTTTTGAAATTATGTGTGATGCCAGTGATCATGCAGTTGGAGCAGTACTGGGCCAAAGGATTGGAAACACATCCCATGTGATATATTATGCCTCCAGAATACTGAATGATGCCCAGAAGAACTATACCACCACTGAAAAAGAACTCTTAGCTGTAGTCTTTGCTTTAGAAAAATTTAGATCATATTTAATATGTACTAAAATTATTGTTTTTACTGATCATGCAGCTTTGAAATATTTGGTGATGAAAAAGGAGGCTAAACCTAGGATAATCAGATGGGTGCTACTACTTACAGAATTTGATTTAGAGATTAGAGACAAGAAAGGGTCTGAAAACAATGTAGCAGATCACCTAAGCCGCCTGACACATGTGGAGGAAAAATTAAAAATTGAAGAATCATTCCCAGATGAAAATTTATTTTCAATTTCAATTCATATGCCATGGTATGCGAATATTGTAAATTATTTGGTTACTAATCAATTACCTCCTCGTTTGACCAGGGCAGCCAAAAATAAGATCAAGAGTGACGCCAAATATTACATATGGGACGATCCTTACCTGTGGAAGCAATGCTCAGATCAAATTATCAGAAGGTGCATCCCTGATGCTGAAATTTTATCCATTATAACCTTCTGCCATTCTTACGCATGTGGTGGACATTTTGGAGCAAAAAGGACAGCAAAGAAAGTTTTAGACTGCGGTTTTTACTGGCCTACCATATTCAAAGATTCATATAAATTTTGTAAGTCATGTACAAACTGTCAGAAAACAGGTAATATCTCCAGGAAAAATGAGATGCCTCAAACACCAGTATTATTTTGTGAAATTTTTGATGTTTGGGGCATTGATTTTATGGGACCTTTTCCTTTGTCATCTGGATATAATTATATTTTGTTGGCTGTGGATTATGTTTCAAAGTGGGTAGAAGCTAAACCCACTAGGACTAATGATTCTAAAGTGGTTGCAGATTTCATTAAATCTCATATCTTCTCCAGATTTGGGATTCCAAGAGCTTTGATAAGTGACAGGGGAACGCATTTCTGCAATAGGACTATCGAAGCCCTATTAAAGAAATACAATGTCACTCATAAATTGTCAACTGCATACCATCCGCAGACCAATGGGCAGGCTGAAGTATCCAACAGAGAAATTAAAAATATTATCAGTAAGACAATAAATCCCAACCGCAGGGATTGGAGTCTCAGATTAGATGATGCTCTGTGGGCATACAGGACAGCCTATAAGACCCCAATTGGTATGTCTCCATACAGGTTAGTATTTGGTAAAACTTGCCATCTTCCAGTTGAATTGGAACACAAAGCATTTTGGGCTATAAAGAAATTTAACATGAATTTGGAAGAAAGTGGAGAATACAGGAAATTACAGCTGCAGGAATTAGAGGAAATTAGAAACGAGGCCTATGACAACGCAAATATTTATAAGGCCAAAACTAAACTCCTACACGATCGCATGATTTCACGTAAGGAGTTTAGCAAAGGACAGAAAGTTCTCCTCTACAATTCCAGGCTCCGATTGTTTCCAGGTAAATTTCGTTCTAGATGGGAGGGACCATTTATTGTTACTAATGTTTTTCCTCATGGTGCAGTTGAAATAAAGAGCTTGGACAACCAGAATAACTTCAAAGTCAATGGACATAGACTCAAACCTTACTATGAAGGATTTCAGCACGAGGAAGCACAATGGATAACTCTTCAAGAACCTACATAATTTTCTCTGAATTTTTGTCGAGCCAACGACGTTAAACAAAGGCGCTGGTTGGGAGGCAACCCAACATCTATTCTTCTTCTTCTTTTTTTTTTTTTTTTTTTTTTTTTTTTTTTTTTTTTTTTTAGCGCCGCGGCCCTCTAGAACAGAGCCGCGGCGCTCCGAACCCAGAACGGGTGGGCGCCGCGGCGCGCACCCATAGCGCCGCGGCGCTCCGCGTTGAAGCAGAGAGCGCCGCGGCGCTCTCTATAAGAGGGTCGCGCCCCTCTTTGTTTCCCCCGCGGTTTTTGCTCTCTCTCACCCCCAAATCCCTTTTCTTGCCTCCAATCACCCATACTCACCTACCATTCGATTATGTTGCTTGCATAACTTGATTTTTCATCTACTTTTGCAGGATTCTACACCTCATATCAGCAATTGAGTCGAATTCAAAGACACTTTTCTAGGGTTCTAAGGTATTCTTGAGCTTGCAATTCCCAGCCACCATTCAAGGCAATTTGGGTACAGTTCCCTTCCTCTTTCGGGCTGCAATTGATCCTTATACTTGATTGCTACGGGTTTGTCCTGAGTTTGGGAGATCTAGTTGAAAATTCACCACTCATCCTTCCAAATTTTACAAGCGCCCACAAGGTGTTCGGTAAAAGGCCCTAGTGAATTTTTTTCAACTAATGGCTCCAAAAGCTTCTAAATTGAGTATTTCAAAGAGGAAGAACAGAGCTGAGGACCCTCCAGCATTCGACACTGTGGCATTTGTGACTGAACCGGTTTATCAACACCACATCAAAGTGGTGGTACATAAACCTATTGTTCCAGAACGTGGATTTCTGATCACCGAAGGGCTACCTCTCAGAGACAATATCCTCTATAGGCACTGGGAGATTTTCTGCAGGAACCCAGAGCCAGGAGTTATCCCCGTGGTCCAAGAGTTCTATTCCAATGCTACAGTTCATGAACATCATCATGCACGGGTTCGAGGCAAGAGGGTACCATTTTCTCCGCATGCCATCAATGAACTCTATTCTCTGCCTGACATTGAGGATGATGAATATACTGCTCTTCTTCAATCATTTATTGATTTTGAAGACGTCATAGGCACTCTTTGCCATAGAGGGGCCTCTTGGAAATTGGATAGCCATGGCCAACCGTTGTACTTTGCTAGGGCTGATATGAATAAGTTGGCTAAAGCATGGTATTATTTTGTGTCCGCACGACTCATGCCCAGCTTCAATGTGAGTCAAGTCAGGAGGGACAGGGCCATTCTGCTCTATGCGATACTAAAGGGCCTTTCTATTGATGTAGGCAAAATTATTCATAGGCAGATGCTCGGCTGTATTAATACTAGAGGCGGATCCCTCTTTGCTCCCAGTTTAATTACTGGTCTATGTCAGCAGGCAGGAGTCAGCTGGGATTCCACTGAGGCTCTCATTCACCCTATGAAGCCTATTTCCTCTACCGATATCCAAAAGTACAAGGGCCATGAAGAAGCAGCAGAGGAGGAGTTAGGGATTCAGCCAATCCCTACAGAGGGACCAGGCAGCAGTTCAGCTCCACCACCATCCCAGCATACCATTGAAGATTTATGGCAGCGCACAGAGTATCTGAGCCACCAACTGCACGATCTGGCCCTCTACCAGCACTCTATTGCACAACATAATCATGCCTGCTTCAGTCAGCTAGCCCATGCCCTGAACCTTCCAATTGCATTCCCGGCGCCTCCTGAACCACCCTTTCGGCCTGACACCGAGCATGATGCGATGAATGATGACACTTGATCAGGGAAGTTTCCCTGGACCCCTCCTTATTTTATTACTTGTCTTTATTGTGTTTTTTCTTTGATATTCTTACATTGGGGACAATGTATGTTTTTAAGTGTGGGGGGGGTCACTTTATGATTCAGCTGGATGACTGTATAATAACTCATACACTTGTGCACTTTTCTACTTTGATGCATTACTATAATTCTATGATGTGTGCACTTTTATTCCTATCATGAGGTGAGCACGTGAACAAAATTTCAATTTATGGGTTTGTGTTAGTGAAACCAATAGCCAATGATATAAATGTTTAAATTGCTAATAGCTCCTAAGAAACGTAGGAAAATCATAATTATGTGTAATTTTAATTTTTTTGCAATTTATTATCCATTTTCTAGAATCCTGAATCTATTTTGCACAACAACTTTGAGTATTTAGTTTATCTTTTATTTAAAGAAAATTTATACAACTTAAAGAAATTTTTTATGATCTCAACAGGATTCTAGAACTTATTTGAATGCTGCTTGAGGCGAAATCCTAGGTTAATACTATTATTTAGGAGATGATTTAGGCATTATTGGATAGATTGAGCCTTTCAAGCCTAACCTAAGTAATAAAATAACACTAGTTCCTTTATTTTGAGCTTAATGAACTTTTTCTTCTGAAAACCATAATTGAGCCATAAGCCAAAGTTTGTATATCCTTATTTTTTTTTCTTTACCTTATTCACTCACTCCATGATTATTTTGAGGAATATTTGTATTGTATTGCTTTATTTTACAAAAAGGGTGGAAGGGTGGAGCAAGGAAAAGAAAAGAAATTTTCAAAAGAAAAAAAATTATATATATATAAGAACAAATGTTGTGGGTGAAAGAAAAAGAGGATAATGATGGATTGAAGCAGGAAAAGTAGTGTGGGGAGAAAATCTTCCCAAAATTATTGGAGGAAAGCAAAGAGCTCAAGAGATCAATTTTAATCATGTGGTGCTGGGTGAATGATCCTACATTGATATCCTTTGTCCCACCCTTCACCTTGGCCACATTACAAGCTAAATAAAGTCCTTTTGATCTTAAAAATAGTTTTGACCTACATTAGTGGAGAGCAACAGGAAAAATAAGCTTATGGAAATCCTACGAGGAGATCCATACTTGATTTCTTGAGATATATAAACTCATTTGAATGAAAGATGATTGAACTGCTCAAAACACACACACACTCAGGGCTCTAGAAAAATGAATTCTGAATTGCATTTAAATTGAATATTGCACATAGTCATTAAATTTTCTGAAATTTCTTTAAGAGCATTCAATTTTCACTATGAGGCAATATATTGGAAAGACTTTCACTTACCTTATTTATTGAATATTGTTCACCTGGTTTAATTTGCTTGAGGACAAGCAAAAGAGCAAGTGTGGGGGTATTTGACATGCTTTAAATTAAGCATGTATTTAGCATATTTTATGTTTCTTTTTATTTTATTTAAATGATAAATAGATAGGTTTTAATTAAATTGTGTGTTTTATGTTTTTAGGAATAATAAAGAAGAAAAGAAGAGAAAAATAGAAGAAAATCATGAAAAATGCTGATTTCTGACCTTTCGTCACTAATGGAAGCATATCTCACTCATTTGAGCTCCGATTGAGCTGATTCCAGCGGCTATGGAAAGAAGAAACATAGAGCTACAACTTTCGTGTTCGACACTTTAGCAAAATCCGGCGTTTTCTAGGCGCCGCGGCGCTCACAATACAGCGCCGCGGCGGCCCGTCATGGATGTCTCGTAGCGCCGCGGCGCTGCATGGTGCGCCGCGGCACCCCGTGGATGAAGCTTCGCAGCGCCGCGGCGCTGAACTTATGCGCCGCGGCGCCGCCGCTCCGGAAGTCACGATTTTAGGGTTTTTTTCACCTGATTTGAAGCCCAATTAATGGAGATTTGACCTAAAAACTTTCCTACTTCGACTAGGAGGGTTGAATCGATAAAAAGGAAGGAAAGTAAGCAGAGAAGGCATCGATTCATTCAGCAAAGAATTCATTCAAGTTCTCAACTCTTTTCTTTACTTCTTGTTTAGTTTTCTATGGCCCTGCGCGGCTAATTTACTTTAGTTGGTTGAGGGAGATTGAAACCTCAAGGGATTTGATGTCATTGTGAGATACGAATTTGATTTCATTGCATTCAATCTTAACCGGGTATTGTTTATTCATCTGTTCTTATTTTCTTAATATTATGCATGTGATTGCTAGGAGGCCTACTAGTATATTGTATGTGTAGCTGCTGAACTAGGTTTTGAACAAAGCTTTTATTACTTGATTCGTGAAGCAAATAGGATTAAGGATTTTGGATTATAAATCGTTAATCCTATGATGAATATCAACTAAATTGAATATAACCGATGTGCTTGTATTCGTTTAGCTCTATTAGTTTCTCTTGTTTTTCATGCGGTTAATAAGTGATGCTTTACCGATGTGTTAAAGGATTGCTCGTTAATTAGAGTATAATTAGTGCGATTGTCATTAATTTACTAGGCTTAAGGAGGAACTGGGATAGAATCCCAATGATAGATATTTGGTTTAAGATTGATAATTTTGTCTATGATCAATGCAATCCCTTGATGGTGAATATCGACCGAAACCAACGCTTTTCTCATTAATCAATTTCTCTCAATTATTTTTGCTACTGTTTACTTAATTTTAATTGCGACTCTCAATCCCCCCTTTCTGAATCACATAAGGTAATTCCAGTCTCTGTGGGATCGACCCTTACTCCCACTACTACAGGTTAGTGTTGAGGTAAGGTTTTAATTTGGGCGTGCCTGCGACAGTGCGCACCAGTAAGGTAACTTACCTTGAGTACTTAGCCTTCTAAACTTCTCCTTCTTCTTCCTTCCTTTCTTCTCCTCTCTTTCTCTACTTTCCTCACTATTCCTTGCTTCTATTTCTCTCTCTTCCTTACTTGGACGAAATTAAAATGTTGTAGGGGTGGGGTTTGCTTAAATAGACCACCAAATAATACACCTTTCATGATCATGGGTCTACCTTATCACAATTAGGATACACTTTGTTGAATTTTTGGAAAACAAACAACTTATATTCTTGTCTTCCTCTTCCTTAGTCAAGATATGCATAGGAAAAGGAGATTTGTATTTTAAAAATTATGATGATATGTTCTTAAGATAAGGGACAAGGTCCCTTTGATTTAGGGATTCATTTCCATTTTCTTTTGTCTTAAACAAGTATGAGAGGTTTGCCTTTTTAGGTGGCAAATTTCTAGCCCTTGAATCTCCATTATTTGGTTGATATTATTTGTGTGGGATAGGAATGTTTTGTCCTAATGCCATGTATTATCATACCACTTGCTAAAATTATGAGTGTAGGATGTAGATGTTTTTGTCCTAAAGCCTTGTATTATCATGCCACTTGCCAAAATTATGAATGTAGAATCACACCACTTGCTAAATTTTTGTCTTAATGCCATGTAACCTAATCTTTATTATTATTACATTATTATATCATAACCTAATTTATTTTATTTTATTTTTTCTCTTGGATTTGGGCTTATTCCTACCCATTATGGGCTTATTCCTACCTATTTTCTTTGCTTTGGATAAAATTCTACCTTTCTTGGAGGGCTTGGTCACATTTTCATAATTTTTGGGCTATCGATCCAATTACTATATCCTAGTCCAAGTCTATGTTTTATTTCTTGCCTAGGTTATCCAATGGGCTTGCTAGAAACTTATGTGAAGTGGAAAAACTCTATATGAAGTGTCCATAGGTAAAAGCCCAATGTATGGGTAAAGATGTTAAACTTAGTCACTCTAGTTCTTGAATTAGGAAAAATTACCCTAATCCAATGTTCTTGAAATTTTAAGACCTTTACTTGTTTCTAAAAATTTATCTTCCTTATCTAAGAATTTTGCATCTCTTTAGTATGTTATTTCTAAATTTTTTTTCCTATTAGGTTTTCCCTCTTTATTTGTTCTCTTAATGTTAGAAACATTTTCTATGCATATACATAAGGTGAAGAATTTCTAAGGATTATATTTCCTTAGTTATCTAAAATATTGTCTAATAAATTTTATTTCCTTAATTAAATATTTATGTACTTTTATCAATAAAAGAAACGAAATTAGGGATGTTACACTGATGCCAGCACCACCTCCTCCACCCTTTACACCCAGGGGAGATGTGCGGGATAGGGTTTAATGTTAAGTTGATGTAGTTATGTGTGTCAGTGTCACTTATGTATAAATATTAATCTATGATGTAGTTCAGATATTTTGATAATGGAATATTATATCCTTATACAAATGTGTATGGATATATATATATATATATATATATATATATATATATATATATATATATAATCGATCGTTACAAAACACGATGTCCTCTGTTTTGTGCTATTCAAACAAGCCCTTGGGTCGAATTGAGAGGTCGAGAAACCGTAATGGGATTTTTCTTGCTTCCATGTGAGGGTGTCAAAAATTTGAGAAAAAGGACTCGATTGAAAGAAGAATCTGTCACGAACGCGATTTTGTTTGTTTCGCAGGATTCAGACCACAACTCGATCGAATCGGACCAACGAGAAATCGTAATAGGCTATTTTGTGCTTTTAGATGACAGTGACAAAAAATTGGAAAAAGTGACACGTTAAAAAGAAGAACTCATCATGAACCTAACGATGTCTATTTTGCACTATCTGGACAAGTCCTCAGTCAAATCGGGTCGTCAAGAAATCGTAATGGGATTTTTCTTGCTTTCGAATGATGGTGACAAAAATTTGAAAGAAGGGACTCGTTAGAAAGAAGAACTCGTCACGAATGCAATGTCGTCCGTTTTGTCTTATTCCAATAAGCCCTTGGGTCAAATCGAGCCGTCGAGAAACTGTAATGGGCCTTTTCATGCTTTCGTGTGACGGTGTCAAAAATTTGAAACAAGGGACTCGTTTAAAAGAAGAAAATGTAACGAATACGATGTTATCAGTTTCACGCTATTCACACCAGCTCTCGGTCGAATCGGACCGTCGAGAAACAGCAATGGCCATTTTTAGGCTACTAGTTGACGGTGACAGAAATTTGAAAAAAGGGACTCGTTGGAAAGAAGAACTCGTCATGAAGTTTATGACGTCTGTTTAGCGCTATCTGGGCAAGCCCTCAGTCGAATCGGGTTGTTGAGAAACTTTAATTAGATTTTTTGTGCTTTTGGATGACAGTGACAAATTTAAAAAAAGGGACTCAATGGAAAGAAGAACTCGTCACGAACGCAATGACGTCCGCTTTGCGCTATTCAGATAGAACCTTAGGTCGAATTGAACCGTCGAGAAACCATCATGGGATTTTTCATGCTTCCAAATGACTGTAACAAAAATTCAAAAAAAGGGACTAGGTTGAAAGAAGAACACGCCACGAATGTGATTTTGTCTGTTCGTACGATTCGGACCGTACCTCCGTTGAATTGGGCCAATGAGAAATTGTAATGGGCTTTTTTGTACTTTCGGATGACGATGACAAAAAATTGAAAAAAGGGACTCGTTGGAAAGAAGAACTCGTCACGAACCCGGTAATGTATATTTTGCTCAATTTGGACAAGTCCTCAGTCAAATCGAGTAGTTGGGAAATCGTAATGGAATTTTTTGTGCTTTTGGACACGATGTCGTCTATTTTGTACGATTTAGACAAGCCCTTGGGTCGAATCAAACCGTCGAGAAACCGTAATGGGATTTTTCATGCTTCTGTGTGATGGTGTTGAAAATTCAAAAAAAGGGACTCGTTTAAAAGAAGAACACGTTATGAATGCGATGTTATCTATTTTGCGTGATTCGATCCATCCCTTGGTCAAATTGGGCCATCAACAAACTATAATGGCTATTATCAAGCTACTGGTTGACGGTGATATAAATTTGAAAGAAGGGACTCATTGTTAAGAAGAACTCATCACAAACCCGATGACGTCTATTTAGCGCTATTCGGATAAGCCCTCGGTCAAATTGGGCTTTAGAAACTGTAATGGGCTTTTTCGTGTTTCTAGATGATAGTGACAAAAATTTGAAAAAAGCAACTCAATGAAAAGAACTCGTCATGAACGCAATGATGTCCGTTTTGCGCTATTCAAACAAACCAATTGGTCGAACCAAGTTGAGTGTGTAATTTGTGTACATATGTTGTTAATTAATGATGTGTAAATCTTAATTATGCTTGGTTAAATTAATTGAATGTTATTATAAGTTAAATAAATGTAATGACTTCATGGGATTTTAATATATGTATTTATGTAAAAAAATAAATGGAGTTGTTACAGTTGGCATAGAACTTAATAGACCTAGGTTAAACTAAGAACCACAAAAGTAGGCAATTGGATTAACTTAGGTACGATTAGAAATGTTTGAAAGATGTTGCTAGTTAATTAAGGCTAAACCATCGCCAATTATCTAGGTAATTGCAATTAGAGGTATATGTTGAATGTTGAATATCATAAGTGTTGTGAACCCTAACCCTAAGCTTTTATTAATTGAATTACTTATTAGTTTAATTGTGACAAACTTTTTATCGCATTACATCGATCTAGATAGCATATTTCATATAATTCTAGTAGTTGACATTGTTCTCTATGGGATACGACCCGTACTTATCAGACTAGCTACAGCTATGCCATGCTCTTGCAGTTATTTATAAAGTAGACATAACAAGTTTTTGGCACCGTTACCGGAGAGCAATTGTCAATATTAGATATATTGTGAAATAGCTAGACTATATCACTTTCTTTTAATTTTTTTGCATAATTTTATCTTGTTGATTTTTGCCTATTTTCTTCCTCTATAGGTGTGTTTCTCTTTTATGCGAAGAGAACATGAGTTTGTCATTAAATTTGATCCTGAAATTGAACACACACTACGAAGGAGAAGAAGAAGACAGCAGCAAGAACATTCTGTACCTACCATGGCGGAGAGAGATAACCGTTCTCTTAAGGATTTATCGCCCCAGATGCTCATGGCCTGAATACCAATATTGTCAGACTAATTGTTGAGGTAAACAACTTTGAGCTGAAGACTTTTCTTTTACAGATGGTTCAGCAGAATCAATTTAGAGGGTCACCTACTGAAGACCCCAATCTCCATCTTTCAGTATTTTTGAAGTACTGTGACACATTGAAGATGAATGGAGTATCCTCTGATGCCATTAGACTGAAATTGTTCCCTTTCTCTCCGAGGGACAAGGCCCGTGCATGGTTGCATTCTCTTCCATCAAGGTCAATAACTACATGGCAGCAGTTTTCTCAAACTTTTTTGGCCAAATACTTCCCACCAAGTAAGACAGCTCATCTTAGAAATCAAATCACTACCTTTGCTCAGAAAGATGGTCAGTCTTTATATGAAACTTGGGAGAGATTTAAAGAGCTCCTCAGAATATGGCTACACCATAGGTTGGAGAAGTGGCTTATAGTCCTTACATTCTACAGTGGACTAATTTACAACACCCGTATGCCTGTGGATGCTGCAGCAGGAGGGGCCATTATGAATAAAATAGTGGATGAGTCCTATGAGTTGATTGAAGATATAGCTCAAAATCATTACTCATGGTCTAGTGAGAGGCAGCCAAGAAAGCCATCAGGTATGTATGAAGTTGATGTATTTAATCATCTAACTTCTAAAGTTGATGCCTTGTTTCAAAAATTAGATAAATTAAGCATTAATGCCGTTGGAGAAGTGGCTTATAGTTAGATAACTACTTTTGCACAAAAAGATGGGAGAGATTTAAAGAGCTCCTTAGAATATGCCCACACCATGAGTTGGAGAAGTGGCTTATAGTCCATATGTTCTACAATGGACTAATTTACAGCACCCGTATGTCTGTGGATGCTGCAGCAAGAGAGGCCATTATAAACAAAACAGGGGATGAGGCCTATGAGTTAATTGAAAATATGGCTCAAAATCACTACTCCTGGTCTAGTGAGAGGCAGCCATCAAGAAAACCATCAGGTATGTATGAAGTTGATGCATTTAATTATCTAACTTCTAAAATTGATGCCTTATTTCAGAAATTAGATAAGTTAAGTATTAATGTTTTTGGTTCCCTTTCTCCATCTTCTGCATGTGAGATTTGTGGAGGTGTTAGTCATATGGGCAATGAATGACAGCTTGGAAACTTTGCACCTCAAGATTATGAGTAGGTATGTTTTGTGAATAACCAAAGAAACAATCCCTACAGCAACACCTACAATTCAGGCTAGAGAAATCACCCAAATCTTTCATACAAGCCAAATACAAATCAGCCTCAGAATAATTTTAGGCAACCTCCTAGGTTTTAAAATCAGAGGACATTCAATCCTCCTCCATAGCCTAAGTTAAATTTGGAGGTTCTAATGGAAAATTTCATCACCACACAGAGTAAACAGAATGATTAATTTAGAGCCCATAATCATTCAATGAATGAGGCTATAAAAATACTTAGCCTCTAAAGTGGACTCACTTGCTACACATAATAAAATGCTAGAAACTCAGATAGCACAGAAGGCGAGTTCTTCAAACAGAAACTTTGGCAAATTTTCTGGCCAACCTGAGAATCCAAGAGAACATTGCAAGGCTATCACTTTGAAAAGTGATAAGCAATTGGGCGAGTCATTGGAAAAGGAGGAAGATAAGGAGGAAGAATTAAGATATGTGCCTAAACAAGCAACTATAGAAGAAGAGCAAGTTAGTGAAAGGAAAGAGGAAGAAGAGCCTAAATATGTGGCTCCTGAACCAAACAAGCCACAAGTTCCTTTCCCCTAGAGACTAGCTAAAGCCAAATTAAAAAAGCAGTATGAAAAATTCCTTGATGTGCTGAAAAAGCTACACATTAATATTCCATTCTTGGAAGTTGTCTCTCAAATTCCTTCTTATACTAAATTTTTGAAGGAAATCCTCTCTAACAAGAGTAAAATTGAGGAGTATGCCACAGTTGCATTAACTGAAGAGTGTAGTGCATTGATCGAAAATAAATTGCCTCCTAAACTTAAGGACCCTAGAAGCATCTTTATACCTTGTTCCATTGGAGATGTGCACATTACTAGAGCCTTGTGTGACCTTGGAGAAAATTTGAGTCTTATGCCATTATCAATATGCAAGAAGCTCAAGATAGGAGATTTGAAGCCTACTACTATTTCTCTCTAGTTAACAAACCGATCCGTTACTCATTCGGTAGGTATATTAGAGGATGTCCCTCTAAAGGTAGGTAAATTTTTCATACTTATTGATTTTGTTATTTTTCCACCATTGAAAAGGAGCTCCTGGCAGTAGTGTTTGCAATTGACAAATTCTGTAATTTTTTGTTGGGATTTGAAGTCATTGTATACACAGACCATGCTGCGATCAAATATTTCCTAAGTAAGAAGGATGCCAAGCCAAGATTGATTAGATGGATCATTCTATTGTAGGAGTTTGATCTTGTGATTCAGGATAAGAAAGGAACAGAGAATGTTGTTACAGACCATCTTTCAAAGCTTCGGCAAGATTTAATAAAAGATGATAAAGATAAGCTGCCTATAGATGATTCTTTTCCTGATGACCAACTCCTTGTAGTCACTCATATCGATGCTCCTTGGTATGCAAATTTTGTAAATTATCTGACCTCAAGGGTTGAGCTACCATCAGAGAAAGAAATGTTTCACTAATATCAAGTCATACTACTAGGATGATCCATGTCTTTACAAATGGTGTGCAGATGGCTTCTTCCATAGGTGTATTCCAGAGGAAGAGGTACAGAGTGTCATATATCATTGCCATAACTCACCTTGTGGAGGCCATACTAGCACCTAAAAAACTATAGCTAAAATTCTTCAAGTTGATTTCTATTGGCCTTCTCTCTTCAAAGATGTGCATACCTTTGTAAAAGTTTGTGATTGGTGTCAAAGAATTGGCAATATATCAAGGATAAATGAGATGCCCCTAAACAGTATTTTAGAAGTAGAAATATTTGATGTTTGGGGTATTGACTTTATGGGCCCCTTTCTATCCTCATGTGAGAATAAGTATATTCTAGTAGTTTTGGATTATGTGTCTAAGTGGGTAGAGTAGTGGCATCTCCCACTAATAATGCTAGAGTGGTTGCCAAGCTCCTCAAGAGAGTGATTTTTCCAAGATTTGGAATACCCCAAGCTGTGATAAGTGATGGTGGTTCTCATTTCACTGAGCAACAATTTCAAAATCTCTTGAAGCAATATAGAGTCACTCATAAAATGGCTCTTTGTTTTTAAATAATAATGTTTTGTTATAAACAAATATAGTTTAACTTGTTTAAAAATGATTATGTTTTGTTAAAAGTAAGTATATTTTTAACTAAAATAATTATTGTTTTGCTTAAAATAATTATATTGGCCTCTAATAAATTTTTGTTTTATTTTTAGAAATATTCTTTCTTTTATTATACATAAAGATATTTATTTTGTAATTTGTTTTATTAAAATTTTATCGAGAAAAGTCGTGATTTGATATTGCAACTAAAGTTTTACAATAATGTAAATTTTTAGAAATTTTTGGGATATTTTAAGATGAAAAACGGTATTTATATGAATATATATAAAATAAAAATAAATAATAATCCTAAATATTTAATTATTAAATAATAATAAATAAAATAAAATAAAATAAAATATAAACGAAAGCAGAAAACGTAGAAGATGCAGAACTCATAAACTTTCGATGAATAGTGAATAGTAATGAATAATACCTTCAATTTTATATTTAATTCTGGAGTGCCTATTGGTTTCCGATCTCAAAACTGAGGGTACCACTAGATTCAGGATGGAGAATACTACGGTTTTGACCGATCAATTTTTTAAATAAGCTGTTGAATCGCTGTAGATCTGAAGTAGAAAATCTCAGAAAAAGGTAAACTCTGAAACTATTATATAGAGAACTTCAATTGAAAATCTGACACTGTAGATGGATTCAAGAGCTAGATAAACCTTAGGATATGAAATTTTTCAGCTATCTAACAACTTTTTGTTCTTTATGAATAGTGTTTTCTGCGATAAATAGTGACCAACTTCTAGAGTCATTTTCTAAGTCTTTGGACCCTCCGGATACGTTTTTGAGGTCTAATTGGTCAAATTTGGATGGAAAAAGTACATTTTATGGCTGTCAAACCAGGAGCCCTACCCTGTGAGTAGATAATTATTTCTATGACTTACCCCATGCTCTTCTTGAACTATAAATGTATAATTGTTTCTGTTTACAAATTATTTATGCTATCATAAGTTTATTTAATGTGTTAAAATAGCTATTATACTTACGAATTGGCACATAGTTCAAGAAGAGTATGGTTTTAGAAATAGATTTTGGAACACATTGAATATGTGGTTCTAAATGTATTTATCATTATTTAATAAAGTGAATATTATGTGCAAGATTCATTGATTTGAAAGCTATATACTTGTGAAAATGATGCATGTCATATTATAATGAGAATGAATGGCAAGCGTAAAGCTCATGGCGAGTTGCTTGATAATTTTACATGTATTTATATGTATGGATAAATATCGACGGGTTGTTTGGCTTATGATGGTACTGAATAGGGAATGCCCTATTCGCTTGAGTGAGCCAAGGGAGGGCCGCTCTAACAAGGTGACAGCGGTAATGTGGGGCGGCAAGAGGGTGATGTACCCACCTTCCCTATTCACTTGTTGTGACTATAGTCGAGGTCACTATGCGTATAGCAAATGAGTTGTGTTTTCATTTCATTGACTAGATTGCCGAGTGAGGCAGGTGCATCAAAAATGATGATTTTATCTTCAAATCTTAATATTTTACTATAGCTTATACAGCTCAGCATAACAACATTTGTTTAATGATCATACCGTGCAACATATGGTTTTGGATATTTGAATATCCTTTGATTTGAGAATATTTGAAATACGGGTCCCATATGAATGTACTTCTGAACTGTATTTTTCTATTTGACATATTTTAAAGTATAAGTACATCTATGTGCTGACCTAAGAGGTCATAGGAGGAATTATTAACTCACAAAGTTGTCAAACTCACTACACGATATTTTCACATTTTTTCAGATGAGAATACAGAGTCTGATCCTGGAGATAGGTGATCAATTAGGTGACATATTCTGTGGGTAAGTCTACGTTGCTTCCAAGGCTCACGATTTTTGAATTATAATGTGTTTGTATTCTAAAGTGCTCTGAACGCTATAGGTAGGATTCCCGTTTCTACTGTACTTTGATGTTTATAGACTTGGTCTGTATATTGTGTATACATGAGAGAAATGACAAAGAATTGAACTGTGCATCTTTATGGAGATTATCTGTTTACGGGAATGTTTATTTTATGTAACGTAAATTAGGGGCGTTACAAGTTGGTATCAGAGCAAAGATTTCCATGTGGCTATCAGAGCAAAGATTTCCATGTGGCTATCAGAGTAAAGGATTCTGTAGTAGGACTTTGAGTATGGGTATGTAACCGCAGACATATTTATACTCACGGTGCTGCTATGGAATTCTATAGGGTGTCGTCCTCTTCTTTCTTCTGACTCTTTTCCTTAGATATGTGAACCAATAAGTATCTCTAAGACAATGTTTCTTGAGTGTGGACTACCAGTTCAGCTTTTGAACTCGAGTTGATGGACAATGATAAAGAGAACACTCTTGGGTATAAAGAAAAAGAATTAGCTGAAAATAAGAAGATTTCATCCAAACATAAAGGTAATGGCGTGTTTAGATGTCAATAAGGTTTGAATTGATTGTTTGATTTGTTTATGTGAAACAATATGACAAATGGCTAATACAATTTTGATAGTGGGTTATGATGTGATCAAGGTGGTTAACTCCAAGATAATGATTTGTAATAAAGTGAGTGTTTTGAAAATAGATTTAAATCTCTTTTTAGATGGATGAGTTTGAATATATATATATATAAATGGATTTGGTAAGTTGTGGGTTTGATTGAATTTGAGAACAAAGAATCTATGAAGATAATATTTTTAATGATATATTTTGTTGATATAAAGAATTTGAAGACAATTTGATTTTCAATAATATTATGTATAAGCATTATGATAAAGGAAGGTTTACCCATGGAAATTTAAAATTTAAGGTATGCAAAATGGGTAATTTATGTGAAGAGCTCTTAGATAGACATAAATTTTTCATGATCGATTGTTAATACATTGCATAAGAATGTTAAAGAATAAAGTCAAAATGGGTTGACCTTGTTTAAGTGTTTTAAAATACGTTTTAGCTGATACAGTGTGAAAATGTTATCAATAGCATAAACGGTTAGTTAAAAAACAGTTGCAAGTAGTGAACAATTAGTGGAAGTATGTACCTAGTAATTTAATATTAGCTTTAGCAGTCCATAAGTTATTACAAAAAGGGGTGCCAAGGATATTTGGCAGTGGTGAAAGATATTGATATAAAGTATACTAATGTAAATCAGGTTCCAATAATTAGGAAATTTTTTGATGTGTTTTTAGAAGAATTTCCTAGATTACCCCCGAAATGAAAAATAAAATTTGATATTGATTTACTCCTTGGAACCTAACTAGTATCTATATCCCTATATAGAATGATATTGATTGAGTTACAAGACTTGTTAGAAAAGGGATTTAAATGCCCTAGTACTTTTATTTGGAGTGCTTCAATTCTATCTGTGAAAAAGAAAGATGGATCACTATGACTATGCATAGATTATAGACAGTTGAATAAGGTGACAGTGTGGAATAAAAACCCATTATCTTGTATAAATGACTTGTTTGATTAGTTACAAGGTGCTCAATATTTTTTTTCAAAAATTAATTTGAGATATGAGTAACATTAATTGAGGATAAAAGAAGATGATGTACGTAAATTTTCTTTTAAGACTCATTATGGGCATTAAGAGTTTTTGGTGATGTCATTTAGTTTGACAAATGTCCTAGCTGCATTCATAGATTTAATGAATAGTAATTAGGTCATCCCTGGATCAATTTGTTATTATATTTATTGATAATATATTAGAATATTTCAAAAGTTCAGTGGATCATAAGCAACATTCAAAGATAGTTTTACCAACTCTAAGGGTTTATGGTTGGAAAAGATGGTATCCAAGTTGACCTAAGAAAGTAAAAGTGGTACAACAATGTCCACATCTTGCTATAGTTATAGATGAAGATCCAAGTCTAATTTGCACTTTCTGCTGTTGTCTGTCTTCCAATCTATTCGAGCCATAGTTGGATCAAGTATATGAACATATGCTTGTAAAGTATCAATTAACTCCTCAGCATTTGAAGTTGATATGAGAATTCGTCGTGCTGAGTGTGAAATAAACCTTTGTTCCATAGCCTAATCAAGAAAAGACAACAGACCATCAAAAAAGTGGTTAACATTTAACAAACCTATCAGTTTGTGATGGATATTCAGTTGTGCCCAAGAAACTATTTGGAAAATCTCCTCTAAAGTACCAAAACCACTTGATAAGGCAATAAAGACGTCAACATTGGTCAACATTCTAGCTATGTGCTCAAGCATAGAGACAGCTCTAAATTCTTCCTCAACTATTTTTCCTAGGATATTTGATACAGCTAGAGCTGTAGGAATAATATCTAGAACTTGGCATCCTTCTACATGTGCAGATGTAGTCACACACCCTATTAACCCACAGTTACCTCCACCATAAACTAAATAAAGTTTTCTTTTGTCCAATACCATACCTAGGTTTTGTGCAGCTTTCACATACTCTCAATCTTTTCCAGGACTAGAACCACAAAAGACACAAATATTTCGAAACTGATGGAATACGGTTCCCTCCATAGCTGCACACACCGTAACTTTGAGTATGAGAAGATAAAGATACTAATGTGTGTATTTATAGAACTCAGAGAAGGGCATACTTATGACAGATATACAAATAGGATAAGTATAATTAGAACATCTATGTGAATGATTAGAGGATATAAGTTAAATTGAAGGTGAAATTTTCAAAAATGACGCCAAGCATGTATATGTACAGTAGTTGTGATAGTCGCTCGTATTAGGCATATAAAGAGAATAAGGTTAAGATATCACCAGAAATTTGTCTTTTCCTTGTTATCCTTGATGAAGCATTGATGTCTTGATTCTTGTAGGGAAGTTGTAAGTAATAAGTGTAATTGTAAAAAAAATAGTGAAAATGCAAACAAGTTAGTTGTTGAAGAGGGACAATCAGATGATTTATTTTGTTTTCCCAATGTTCTTGCCAGTCGACTATCGATATTATTAAGTCGACTCGCTATTTTGAGAAATTTTAATTTGGACTGATTATTTTATAGTTGATTGATTACATCTATTTTGAAGCAATCAACTGCATCCTACCAGTTTACTACATATTCTTTGATTTTCACAGACTTTTATAAGCCCAGAAATGTTTTTTTTTATGTGCTATCTTTCCACCAAATACTAACAGATTAAAGTAGATTTTGGCACGTATATTCAAACCTTGTGGCCACTGATTTTTGCCGATATAATAGCTAAATTTTTGTTTACAGATTTTCAAGAATTACGGCCACCGAATTTAACTCTCCAATATTTTGTCCAAAATTTTGACTTTCTATTTTGGCACCGTTCTTTATTATGCTTTTCGTCTGTTCTACTGCATTCTCCCTTATTAATGTTTGGCATCAAATGCAAAGTTCTTTTCCCTCATTATAAGAAAAATTAATTTATTTTCTTTGAAACTCAATTATTATGGTGTCCAAGTTGTTAGTAGGTTAAAGTAATGAAAATTTTGAAAGGAATCGTCGGATGATGACCTTATGGTGTTTTGACGAATGTAATCAAGAGAATTAGTGGTGTTGATGTTCTTAAGGAATAAAATATGGGAAGTATGATTTAAATTAATCTTTGAACTCTTAATTTGGACATATGGAGAATACTATGAGAATCATGTCCAAAAATAATGTAAGTGATTAAGATATTTGTGTTAAAGGTTTATATTATGCTAAATTGATTCTAGTATCTAGGATGTGAATTATGTTGAAATTGAGAATTCATGTATGAGTAATTGTTAGAAAAAATCTTCTTGAAATGTTGGGTGAATTAAACGGGATTGATATAAGTTAGAATGACCAGCTTTTAGATAAGATAGAGGAAAGATTTGATATTTTTGATAATGAATTCATTGGTGTTAATAAAAGGGTATAGAGTTACTGTGATGAGGTAAGTTAGAATTGTTAGACATGTACCAATGGTACATAAACATTAAAAAGGATTGGTGGATTTATTGCTACGTATGTTTAACATATTGATTAATAGATTTTAGGATAAAAATATATGATAGATTAAGATGATGATATTCATGGGATGATGTTGACATGTGAGAATCAAAGATGACTTAATAGAAGTCTGGAATAATAAAAGATAGTTACCCTAATATGGATGTGAATATGTTCTTTTATGAGTGTGTTTTCTAATATCGATCCATAGATATATCCATGCGAGCTTGAGGATATAAAGCGAAATTGATTAGAAAAGGAATACAAATAATTCAATACAAGCCAAAAGTCTAAAGGAATCATGAATGTTGAGTACTAGAAATTATCAGTTGGTGACCACATATTTTTGAAGGAATCACCAATGGAAGAGGTAATGAGGTTTGGAAAGAAGTACGTATTAGATTATTCTTATGTTACCTAATTCCAAGAAATTCAATTGGACAACAATTTGGCTTATCTATGGGTATAATTGATGTTTAATGTTGATCGACAAGTAAAAAACTTATGGATGAAATAAATCCTTATAGTTAAGTTATATGGAAAAATCACTCAAGTGAAGAGACATATTAAAAAGAAAATATGTTATATAGAAAAGATATCTCTAATTATTTGAGTAATAAGGTTGGTAACTCCGAATTATACCTTGATTTTATTCACTACATGTGGTAGGATGGGCTAAAATTTCTTAAGGGGGGAAGAATATAACATCCCGTAATTTTTGTTTTTAAATAATAATGTTTTTTTTATAAAAAAATATATTTTAATTTGTTTAAAAATGATTATGTTTTGTTAAAAGTAAGTATATTTTTAACTAAAATAATTATTGTTTTGCTTAAAATAATTATATTGTCCTCTAATAAATTTTTTTTTAATTTTTAAAAATATTCTTTCTTTTATTATACATAAAGATATTTATTTTTTAATTTGTTTTATTAAAATTTTATCGAGAAAAGTCGTGATTTGATATTGCAACTAAAGTTTTGTAATAATGTAAATTTTAGAAATTTTTGAGATATTTTAAGATGAAAAACGATATTTATATGAATATATATATATAATAAAAATAAATAATAATCCTAAATATTTAATTATTAAATAATAATAAATAAATAAAATAAAATGAAATATAAACGAAAGCAGAAAACGCAGAAGACGCAGAACTTAGAAACTTTCGATGAATAGTGAAGAGTAATGAATAGTAACTTTCAATTTTCTTTTTTGATTTGAAGTGCCTATTGGCTTAGGGTACCACTGGATTTAGGACAGAGAATACTACAGTTTTGACCGATCAATTTTTTAAGTAAGCTGTTGAATCGCCGTAAATCTGAAGTAGAAAATCTCAGAAAAAGGTAAACTCTGAAACTATTACATAGAGACCTCCAATTGAAAATCTGACACCGTAGATGGATTCAAGAGTTAGATAAACCTTAAGATATGAAATTTTTCAGCTATCTGACAACTTTTTTGTTCTTGGTGAATAGTATTTTTCGGTGATGAATAGTGTTTATCGGCGATGAATAATGTTTTCCGACGGTGAATAGTGACTAGCTCCCGGAGTTTCTAAGTCTTTAGACCCTCTGGATACGTTTTTGAGGTTCAATTGGTCAAATTTGAATTGAAAAATTACATTTTAGGGCTATCCAACTAGGAGCCCTACCTTGTGAGTAGATAATTCTTTTTATGACTTACCCCATTTTTTCTTGAACTATAAATGTATAATTGTTTCTATTTACAAATTATTTATGCTATCATAAGTTTATTAAATGTGTTAAAATATCTATTATACTTACGAACTGGCACATAGTTCAAGAACAATATGGTTTTAGAAATGGATTTTGGAACACATTGAATATGTGGTTCTAAATGTATTTATCATTATTTGATAAAGTGAATATTATGTGCATGATTCATTGATTTGAAAGCTATATACTTGTGAAAATGATGCATGTCATATTATAATGAGAAAGAATGGCAAGCATAAAGTTCATAACGAGTTACTTGATAATTTTACATGTATTTATATGTATGGATGAATATCGACTAGTTGTATGGCTTGTGATGGTACCTAATAGGGGACGCCCTATTATCTTGAGTGAGCCGGGGGAGGGCCGCTCCAACCGGATGACAGTGGTAATGTGGAGAGGGGTAGGAGGGTGATGTACTCACATTCCCTGTTTACTTATTATGACTGTAGTCGAGGTCACTATGTGTATAGCAAATGAATTATGTTTTCATTGCATTGACCAGATTACTGAGTGAGGTAGGTGCATTAAAAGTGATGATTTTATCTTCAAATCTTAATATTTTACTATAGCTTATACAGCTGAGCATAACAATATTTGTTTAATGATCATACCATGTAGCATATGGTTTTGGATATCTGAATATCCTTTGATTTGAGAATATTTGAAATACAGGTACCATATGAATATACTTCTGAATTGTATTTTTCTATGTGACACATTTTAAAATATAAGTACATCCATATGTTGACCTAAGAGGTCATAGGAGGAATTATTTACTCACTGAGTTGTCAAACTCACTACACGATATTTTCACATTTTTCATATGAGAATACAGAGTCTGATCCTGGAGATAGGTGATCAGTTAGGTGACATATTCTGTGGGTGAGTCTACGTTGCTTCCAATCCTCACGATTTTTGAATTATACTTTGTTTGTATTCTATAGTGCTTTGAACACTACAGGTAGGATTCTCGTTTTTGTTGTACTTTGATGTTTATAGAATTGGTATGTATATTATGTATACATGAGAGAAATGACAAAGAATTGAATTGTGCATCTTTATGGAGATTATATGTTTGCAAGAATGTTTATTTTATTTACATAACGTAAATTAGGGGCGTTACACTTATCATCCCCAAACAAGTGGACAAGTTGAGATATCCAATAGGGAAATCAAGGCAATCTTGGAGAAAACTGTATCAAAGGCAAGAAAAGATTGGTCTCTCAAGCTTGATGATGGACTATGGGCTTATAAAACAGCATACAAAACTCTGATCGACACCACACCCTTTCGGTTAATATATGGAAAACCTTGTCACTTGCCAGTAGAGCTTGAACATAAGGCATATTGGGCAATCAAGACAATTAATTTTGATTTGACAGTTGCTGGAAAAAGGAGATGCCTACAATTGAATAAGCTAGAAGAGCTAAGACTTGATGCTTATGGAAGTGATAGATTGTATAAAGAAAGAACACAAAGATGGCATGATAAACACATCTTGAGGCGTCAATTTCAATTAGGAGATTGGGTCCTACTATTTAATTCAAGGTTTAAGCTTTTTCCTGGAAAGCTTCATTCTCGTTGGTCCAGTCCATTCCAAGTGAGTCAAGTTTTCCCATATGGAGCAGTGGAAATGTAGAGCAAAACTACCAGATTCTTCAAAGTTAACGGACAACGCCTCAATCACTTTTTCACAGGACAATCGGTTGAAAAGAGAGTCACCCAAGCTCTCTTAGAGCCCCCATTAATCCAATAAAGTGCAAGGGAGTCGAGCTAATGACTTTAAACAAGCACTTTGTGGGAGGCAACCCGCATTTTAATTTTGAAGTTTCTTTTTGTTTTGTTTTCTTGCTTTTAGTTTTAGTTTTTATCTTTAATTTAGTTAATATCTTAAGTTATAAGTTTAATGAGTGTTTTCATTTGACTTTCAGGTTCATTCCCATGTGCCTAAGGGTGAATTAAAGGATGAAAATCAAGGGAAATTGAAAAGGGTTAAAAACTACAGCAATTTTCAAAGAAAAGTGAGTTCCAGCACCAAACACGGGTAGCCCGTGCCACATGGCACGTTGGTGCTTCAAGCACAGGCCAACAATTTGGAGATTTTGGCACTTCCAACGCCAAACACGGGCAGGCCGTGTTACTAGACACGGTCATGCCTCACATCGAGGCCCAGCACTCCTTCCCCGTGTTCCTCAACACTTGCCAAATCCAAAAATTTTGGGTTTCCAGAGCGAAACACGACTTGTCCTTGTCTGCCAACACAGTCGTGCTTCGTGTTCCAACAAGCACACCCATCTCATGTTTCTGAACACAGGGCCTTTTCTTGGAAAATTTAGGAATCCAGCAAGAAGCACGTGTTATTCCCATAGTTCCCGTGCTTTTTTCCCTCTTCCCTCTGCAACTCGAAATTCCATCTCCTTCCAAAACCTTCTTCACCTCCATTCCCAACCCGTGCCCTAGCCAAGAGAAACCCGAAGTCCTCCATTATAAATCTTAGCTTTCCCAAAGCCAAAAATTCCCCTGCACCCCTAATCTCCCTCCCTCCTCGGCTTATCCCTGTTACTACCCGTGCCCTAACCTAGTTCCCTCTCCCTCTCAGTCTCCCCATACCTAACCATTCCCGAAGCCTTGCTTCCCCTACACCCAGCGTCTTCCCTCTACAACCCAAATCCCAACCAACTCGTAGCCTACCATTCACCTATTCTTCTCTATAGTTCCTTCATACCCGAAATTCATTCTCCCGTGCCCATCTTAGCCCGTGTTTCCCCTTCCCAACCTCAGCTCTTGACCCCCTCTCTCATTACCCCTTTTCCCGTGTTCACCCCCACCCCTAACCGGTAACCTAAGTTCTACAATTCCCAACTTCCATTCACCTACATTCCTCTCATCTCCCGAGCACACACAGCAGCTGGAATCACTTGTAATTTCTATCTGGGTAATTTCTATCTATGAATTTGTGTTTCATTTTTTCTAGTTTAGATTTCTTGGTTATTGCTGGTTGTCCATGACTCTTACTGGTTATTGTTGACTACATTATTTCACTAGTTTGGACATGCTCCTAATATAATGCTAAATAATCTGTTTGAATGCATTACTTGAATTAAACTCATATGCACTTATGATTTGTCTGACTGGTAGTGAAAAACCTCTGGTGATAATTGAATTTGTATGAACCGCATTGTCTAATTAACTGCACGTTGCATTAAGAGTCTTAATTTTTCTACTTTGCACTAGGCTTGTCTTTGCTGAATAGGAATTGAACTTGACAAGTTTGCTTGGTTTTTTTTTTGGCAATTCTTTGATTGAATCTGAGTTTGAAATTGGCTCATTTGCAAATTCTCTTAGCCTAAAATTTTGCTTAGTTTCATCATCATTTAAGCATTTGAATTTTTGGAAAATATTGATTACTCTGTTTTGCCTGGCTTTCCACTGCATGAGCAAATTATTTTGAATTTTAGCTTAAGATTGATATTTGCCTTAATTCCTACTTGATTCTCTAGCTCTTGTTGGTTGCTAATTGTCGTATTTATTGGATTTCTAATTTTGATTTGATTTCATCTGCACTAGAGCATTGGTTGAACTTTTTGAATATATGCTAAAATACTGATAGTCTGCACCATTTTGGATTTAGAATTGGACTTGAATTTGTTGAGTTACTATTTAAATTTGGTTTAATTGTCAATAATTGCTTATGTTCTTGAACTTTAGATTACTCTGGATTCTCTGCATTACTTTTTGGTCTTGCTCATCCTATTTCCCTTTTTGAGTTATATTTGCATATCTTTATACATAGGTCCCAAAAGAGCCAGAATTGGCCAATCCTCCTCCCAATCCCAGCAACCACGTAGAGGACGAATTCAAATACCGTCCCAACTTCCTCTCCAAATCAATGAGTATGGTATTGTATTTGTTGATGATAGTCAATGAACACGGTATAATACTATAGTTAAACGGGGAATGTTGAGTACCCGGTACATGGATGAGGAATGTTTGGACTGGTTAAGTCTTTTAACTAAAGTTCGCTACCTAGTTAATAGGATTGGGTGGACTACATTCATTGGCCTACGTTACTCGGTCTATGCTAGGACCACCTTAAAACTCTTTAGTTCAGTTAATGTGGTCTTGTTTCGGGGTCACGATGTCAAATAGGATGGTATTAACTTTAGATTATTTGACTGTTCATTTACCTTATCATTACCTAGATTTAAAGCATTATTCAAATTGCCTCCCGGGGGAGATAGATCAGTCCCCTCAAGTTTTCTTACTCAACATTTTTGGAACTCTATTTCTGTTAGGAGAAAATATAATGCAGCGAGTTCAAAAGCCTCTTTTATTTGTAATCCCACTTTTAGATATTTACAACGATTAATGGCTCATACCGTTTTTGGTAGAGCTGAAAGTGATGGGGTTGCAAATAAAAGAGAGCTTTGTTTTCTTTGGGCCATGATACACGATCATAAGGTGGATACTGCCGCCTTCATGGCCTAATATATGGCCAGGGTAGGTAATGCCATGAATGGCAAAGTGGTCATTGGGGGACTAGTGACTACAATAACTAGAAGGTTAGGATTTGAGGCAAATCTCCAGGGTTTGCAATCAATAGTTGGCAGTAGGAGGATTGATTTAGAATCCTGATTTCATATGAAATTAATTGTGAAAAGAAATGCTGACTATTAGTTGCATCTCAAAGGCCATAATATCTTTCTCCTCCCTAACCCCACTAGGACTACAGTTACTAATGAAGAGAACTAGATCTACCCTCTAGAAGAGGGTAGAGAGGGTAATGATGATTCTGAAGGGGATGAATTCCCCCATGAGCCACTTTTGGCTCTACCACCCTCACTCCTTCCTATTTTACTGACCATACAGGTGCATCATATACTCCCCTTGAGGATCAAGACTCCATCTCTTCATGACTCAGCTGAATTGAGGCGGAACAACTATCGTAGAGAGCTACCCTGCATACAATGCAAGAATCAATCTAAATCATGTAGGGAATGATGAATGGCCAATATAACTGATATTTGGGTCAGACCCCACCTCCACCTCCTCCAGAAGACCAGTAAGCAAGTAAGTCACTTATCCCTTTGCCTATTCTTTCTTTATTATTGACATTGGGGACAATGTCAAGTTTAAGCATGGTGGAGTAGACTTTAGCTTTTGATTTTCACTGGCTGAGTTTATAGTTTGCATTGGATGAACTTTTGATTTTCACTAGCTAATTTAGTTGTCTTTTGCATGTAGATACTATACATACACATCTCTCTTGTTTCATTGCATAATCATATAGTTTGTTATTTTAGAGATAGATTGATGTAATATAGGTTAATTTTCACTCATGAATAGGTGATGCACAATATGATATGAAATTGGTAGGTTAAATTTTAGTCTCTCTCTTCTAGGATTTAACCTCTAATTTTTTGAAAAATATCTCTCCTATTGTGCTGTGAATTGTATTCCTTTATTGATTTTTAACACTATGAGAGTACGAAGGCTGGGAGAGGTGAAAAATAAGGGAATATAAAACCCAAAATTTTTTCACTCTGGGTACCCCTTCAAGGCACCAAAAAGGCACTAGTATGAGTACCTAGCTGCCTTTACCCTAGTGAGATGGAGCATAAAATGCACTCACTGCATATTTCCATAAAAGAAAACAATGATGAATGAAATAGACAAAAAAAATAAAAAAAAATGATGAGAAATAAAAGAAATTGAGTGAGAAAAAGTGTGAGAAAAATAGAAATAAAGGAAAGGCAACATAGAGAGATCTAAAGGATGACGTGACCTACTTGAGTGTTTAAAAATTAATTTGATTCATACATTTAATGGTAACAATAGAAGCATATATAATAGGTGAATTTTGATTAAGTTTTAGTAGAACATAAACTATCTAATAAATGTCTATTCATATATCTGTTGCGTGCACATTGATTGTGTAAAGAACCTCCTGTATTGCATTTATCTCTTATCTAGAATTTATATACATCTTCCCCCCCTTCCTACTAATATGAAATGTTATTTGCTTAAGGACAAGCAAAGGTTTAAGCATGGGGGAGTTGATAAAGGGGAAATTTGAATGCTTAATGATTATATTTTATCCTCTAATTTAAAGTAAACTTGTGATTATTCCCCTACTTTTGGTTATACTTTGCTCTGGAAACTGCTTTGGTTAATTTTATGTTTATAGGTACGCAAAAAGGGCCAAGAAGCAATGGAAAACATTCATGTAAAGAGCTGCGAGGACTTGGAACAAGTTAAGGAGAAAGCAGGGAGGCAACCCTGAAGAAATTGGCAAGAAAAGAGACTTACAGCGCTCAACACGGCCAGGCCGTGCTTGGTGTGCATGAAGCATGGCCAGGCCGTACTCTGTGCGAGAAGTATAGAACTTTCCAGATTTCTAGCTTGAAGCACGGCCAGGTGGTGTCAGGAATCACGGTCGTGCCTCGTGTCTATACAAACATGATTTTTAGGGTTTTCAGCAGCCAAGATGTTATATATACATGGGGAAAATGCAGAGAAAGAGAGGAAGACACTTACAGACATTCTAGACTCAGTTTTTAGGCTTAGAAAACACTCTTAGATTCAGTTTTTACTAGAATCATTATTAAATTTATTTTCTAGAGTAGGATTTACAACAATTAAGGCATTGTATTTCATCTTTACATTCTGTAAATTAGGTTTCATCTTTCTACTTTAGTTCTCTACTTCTACTTCTACTCCTTCTCTTGAATTGTATTGAACTCGAATTATTTACTTAATGAATATGATTTTGGTTTATGTTTCTATGATGTGTGAGTAGATATTGATCTAGGCTTTTGGTAAAACCACTCATGGTATAATGATACTACATTGTTGAGTTGAATGTTGGAACCCTAATTGTAATTACTTCTAGATTAATTAGGATTAACTATTATGTGCATGAATAAGAGTTGGTAGAATGCCTTATCACCAATCTATCACGTCTTAAGTAATTAATTGATAAATTGAATGGTGAAAGTTAAAATCGGAACATAATAGTTAATTAAAGATATCTTAATCACGAAAGTAGTTTAAGGTTCTCTAGGAATGAATCAATTAGTGGGCATGAGAAAACCGATTAATTGTATTCCCTAGTTGGCATAGAACTTAATGGACTTAGGTTGAACTAAGAACCACGAAAGTAGGAAATTAGATTAACCTAGGTACGATTAGTAACGCTTAAAAGAGGTTGCTAGTTAATTAAGGCTAAAATATCCCCCAATAACTTAGATAATTGTAATTAGAGGTACATATTGGTTGTTGAATATCATAAGTGTGGTGAACCCTAACTCTAGGATTTTACTAATTGAATTACTTATTTACATAATTGTGACAAACATTCTATCGCATTACATCGATTTAGATAGCATATTTCGTATAATTCTAGCAGGTGATAATTTTTCTCTGTGGGATACGACCCGTACTAGCCGGACTAGCTATAGCTATGCCATGCGCTTGCAGTTATTTACAAAACACACACAACACTTCATACAAAGATTCAACATCTTTTTGAGTAAAGGTAGTGATTTGGTTTATAAGATGGGTTGTCTTACTTGGTGGGAAATACTTGGCCAAGAAAGCTTGAGAAAGTTGCTGCCAAGTAGTAATGGACCTTGATGGAAGAGAGTGCAACCATGTATGAGCCTTGTCCCTTAGATAGATTGGGAATAATCTCAGTCTTATGGCATCAGAGGATACTCCATTCAGCATCAATATGTCACAATACTCCAGACACATTGAATGATAGAGATTGGGGTTTTCAGTAGGCAACCCTTCAAATTGATTTTGTTGAACCATCTGCAGAAGAGAAGGCTCCAGCTCAAATTTGTTGGCCTCAACAACTGGTCTGACAATGCTTGTGTTCAGGCTATGTGTATCCAGGGCAATGAAATCTTTAATAGATCAGTTATCTCTATCCGCCATGGTAGATGCAGCTGGATGATCTTGTTGCTGGTGTGCATTCAATTTCTGGATCAAATTAAGCAACAAATTCATGATCCCTTCGCATAAAAGAGCAACACTCTTATAAAGGAAAAAAAGGAACAAAAATCAGCAAGATCGAATTATGTAGAAAAATTAAAAGAAAAAGATCTAGTCTAACTATTTCGCAAAATATCTAATATTGACTATTGTTCCCCGGCAACGGCGCCAAAAACTTGTCATGTATGTTTTATAAATAACCCCAAACCCATGGCGTAGTTGTAGCTAGTCTGGCGAGTACGAGTTATATCCCACTGAGAACAATTATCAATTACTAGACTTCTACAAAATCTTCTATCTAAATCAATGCAATGCGATGATAGAGTGTATCACAATTAAGTAAAGAGGTCATTCAATTAACAAAAGCCTAGGGTTAGAGTTTACCACACTTATAATATTCAACAATCAATATGTACTTCTAATTGCAATTATCTAGGTAATAGGAAATGGTTTAGTCATAATTAACTAGCAACCTCTTTCAAGCATTACTAATCGTACCTAGGTTAATCCAATTGCCTACTTCATAGTTATTAGTTCAATCTAAGTCCATTAAGTTCTATGCCAACCATGGAATTCAATTAATTGGTTTTCTCATGCCCACTAATTGATTCATTCCTAGAGAACCTTAAACTACTTTTGTGATTAAGATATCCCTAACTAACTATTAGGTTTCGGTATTAACTTTCACCTTTTAGTTCAACAGTTAATATCCTAAGACGTGATAAATATTGGCCAAACATTCATCAACTCATATAATCAATGCATAATAGTCAATCCTAATTAACCATGATAATTCAATTCAATAATTCAGTATTATCATACCATAAGTGGGTTTACCAAAACCCTAGATTAAATCTACTCAAGCATAATAAAAATAGAAACGAAAATCACATTTACTAAGTAAATCATAATAATTCAATATAAACCAAGATAGAAGAGTAGAAGAAGAGATGGAAGTAAATTAGAAAGATAAAACCTAGTTTGCAGAATGTAAAGATGAAATACAATGCTTGAATTGCTGTAAATTCTACTCTAAGAACATGAATTAATCACTAATCCTACTCTAAACCAAATCTAATGGTGTTTTCTGAGCCTAAAAATGAGTAAAAGTAAGTTTGAATGTGTTTGGATAGTCTTGGTTGCACTTCCCCATGAATTTATATCCCTTTGGCTACTTAAAACCCTAAAAAATAAGGAGTGTATGGAAACGAAGCACGACCATGCTTTGTGACATGGCCTCGTTGTAACATCCCGTAATTTTTAGATATTTTCCTTAGAAATTCTTCACCTTATATATATGCATAGAAATGTTCTAATATTAATGGAATAGGTAAAGAAATAAAACCTAAGAGGAAATATTAGAAATAAACATGCTAAAGAAAGGTGAAATTCTTAGGTAAGGAAGAAAATTTTTTATGAAGTAAAGGTTTTAAAATTTCAAGAAGATTGGATTAGGGTAATTTTTTTTCTAATTTAAGAGTAAAAGTTACTAAGTTTAGTATCTCCACCCATAAATTGGTCTTTCACCTATGGACACTTCATATAGAGTTTTTCTTCTTCACATAAATTTTTAGCAAGCCAATACGATAGCCTAACGAAGAAATAAAACATAGACTTGGACTAAGATATAGAAATTGGACCGATAGCTCAAAAATCATGAAAATGTGACCAAGCCCATTATGAAAGGTAGAATTTTAACCAAAGTAAAGAAAATGGGCAAGAATGAGCCCAAACCCAAGAGGACAAATGAAAATAAAATAAAAATAAAGTGATGGAATAATGGTGTAATCAAGATTAGGTGATTTGACATTAAGACAAAAATTTAGCAAGTGGTATGATAATACAAGAATTTAGGACAAAACATCAATATCCTACACTCATAATTTTAGAAAGTGGGTAATAATACATAGCATTATGACAAAACATCTTTATTCCACACAAATAATTTCAACCAAATAATGGAGATTCAAGGGCTAGAAATTTGCCACTTAAAAAGGAAAATCTATCATACTTGATTAAGACAAAAGAAAAAGGAAATGAATCCCTAAATTAAAGAGATCTTGTCCAATATCTTAAGAACAAATTATCATAATTTTTCAAAATACAAATCTCCTTTTCCTATGCATATCTTGACTAAGGAAGAGAAAGACAAGAACATAAGTTGTTTGTTTTCTAAAAATTCAACCAAGTGTAATTTAATTGTGATAAGGTAGACCCATGATCATGAAAGGTAAATTATTTGAGGGTCTATTTAAGCAAAACCCACCCTTACAACATTAGAATTTTTGTCCAAGTGAGGGAGAGAAAAAATAGAAGCAAGGTAGAGTGACGAAAGGAGAGGAAGAAAGGAAGAAAGAGGAAGGAGAAGTCTAGAAGACTAAGTGCTCTAAGTAAGTTTAACAATATTTCTTTTTGAAGAAAAGTTTTGAAACTTATAATATTTATATGAGATTTTGATCTTAGAACTTTGATGATTGGCCATGGATATTGCTATATCATGTTACATATTGATCTTGCATGTGATGTATGTTTGAATACTTAGGCTGGTATAGAAAGTTCTGCATAGGTATGGCTATGGGTGGCAAAATTTTAAGCTTCTGTGTTTTAATTTCTGGGAATTATCTGTAGGGAATTAAAATAAATGGTTAACATAAGAATTAAAGATATATGTCTCACGGATTTGTAGCCACTGGAATTATTCAATTTAAAGTTCATATAAGGTAGATATGTTCCAATTAGTAAACAAAGATCAGAAAATGGTTAATCAGGGAAGAATATGTTAGGATAGCTTCGGTGTTTTAATTTTTGAGAATTATCTATAGGTAATTAAAATAAATGGTTAACATAAGAATTAAAGATATATGTGTCATGGATTTTTAGCCACTGAAATAATTCAATGTAGAGTTCATATGAGGTAGATATGTTCCGATTAGTAAACAAAGGTCAAAAAATGGTTAATCAGGGAAGAATATGTTAGGATAGCTTTGGTGTTTTAATTTCTGGGAACATTATATAAGGAATTAAAATAAATGGTTAACATATGAATTATAGATATATGTGTCACGGATTTTTAGCCACTATAATCACTTAATTTGGAATTCTTATGAGGGAGATATGGACAGATTAGTAGGTAGAGATTAGAACCTATCCAAGAAGAAATAACCTGTACATTGAGGGAGTAATATCACATAGATTTATTAATATTTTGTAACAACTCCATTTAAGTATCAATTATTTTTTAAAGTACCATGAAGTTATTACCTCGTTACAACTTAACTCAATATAATATTTATTTAATTTATACAATACAGAGTTCACATACATGTCATTAATCAAAACATACGTACAACATATCAAACACATAAAAATCTACATCTTACTTATTCTGGTTGACTAATTCTGGAGATACAGGTGCGGGTGGTTACACCTTCACCGGGATCTAAGCCAACTCGACCACAAACATTTTATTTGCTTTTGGGATCTGCCCAACATAAAGTACTCGATCCAACGTGCACTAAAAGCTAGAGCTATAGAAAAATCTGCATAACTAATTTTTTGAACATGATATGAAAATATAGTGAGAATTAAATCCCAGTAAGTTTAATAATAAATCATCATCAATATAGCTCATCACATCATGTTCAGCTGTATAAACTATAGAAAATATCTTCGGTCACATGAATGCATTATATCTATGCACATAAGAATCATACAGTAATAATATGTATGACAGGAGTAACTATTTTTTAGAATATCATATGATCGCCAACAACTTATTCTAATTTTAAGCTACCCCGGTCAGGGTGAGTATCCTCTACTCTCCGGTACAGGCTTTTCTCGCTTCGTCCGACATGGCACACTTTCTCTTTCTTTTCTCATAATCATAATCATAACCGTTGGTAGGGCGTCCCCAACTGGTGCACCACATGGATTGCCATTTGACCATGCTCATTTCTTTTCTTTTCACAATGATAGCCAAAAATATGCTTTCAATAACAAGTACGTTCATCAAACTATAACTATTCCCATAAATCATTGGTAATCATGCCATGAACATAACCATTTCAAATATCACTTTATAAAATATTTCCATGTCATAATTTTACACATAATATGGTAAGAAGTTCATACAATGGCAATGGCTATGGCATATACTAGTCATTTATTATTTTCATTTATAAGATTCATCTTCTTTTTTAAATATTAATTTTATTTGTTTATTTTCTTGATGCAGGTTTTCATCATATCTAACCTTCCCTTTATGCTTGGCCTTTAGTAATTTTCTTCTTATTTATATCATTTCCAACACATGATCTTACATATTTATAGAGCATTGTTCTCCAATTTGATTTCTACTATTACCCTAGAGTTAAAGAGGTTCATCTAGGGTAGAAAAATGTTGAAAATAGGCTTAACCAGCTTCCAACACGGTCTGGCCATGTTCTAGGACACGTCCATGCTTTAAAAATACTTCAAATGTACTCTAAAACAGCCCCAAACACAGCTAGCCCGTGCTTGAAGCAACCAGAACCCGGCCTGGCCGTGCTCTGTGACCTTTGCTCACTAATCAGAGTATAACTCCCTCATTTTAACTCTGATTGAGGTGATCTTGGTGTCTATGGAAAGCTAAGACAATTATCAAAAACTCTTATGTTAATCATATCAGCAAAATAGTAACAAATCGTGGTGTTATTACTCCCTTAAAATAACTATTATCTCTTCTCGGGTAGGTTCTAAATTTTACTTACTAATCTGACTATATCTCGAACATAAGAATTCTAAATTAAGTGATTCTAGTGGCTAAACATCCATGACACAAAAATATATAATTCATATGTTAACCATTTATTTTAATTCCTTATAGAATTTTCCCAGAATTTAAAAGACCGAACTATCCTAACATATTCTTCCCTGATTAACCATTTTCTGACATTTTTTTACTAATGGGAACATATCTTCCTCATATAAACTCTAAATTGAATGATTCTAGTGGCTACAAATCCATGACACATATATCTATAATTCATATGTTAACCATTTATTTTAATTCCTTATAGATTGTTCCCAAAAATTAAAACACCGATGCTTAAAATTCTGCCACCCATAGCCATACCCATGCAGAACTATCTACACCAACCTAAGTATTCAAACATACATCACATGCAAGATCAATATGTAACATGATATAGCAACATCATGACCAATCATAAAAGTTCTAAGGTCAAAACCTCATATAAATATTATAAGTTTCAAAAGTTTACTTCAAAAAGAAATATTGTTAAACTTACCTGGAGCACTTAGTCCCCTAGACTTCTCCTTCCTCTTTCTTCCTTTCTTCCTCTCCTTTCCTCACTCTACCTTGTTTCTATTTTTCTTCTCCCTCACTTGGACGAAATTATAATGTTGTAAGGGTGGGTTTTCCTATATAGACCACCAAATAATTCACCTTTCATGATCATGGGTCTACCTTATCACAATTAGGATACACTTTGTTGAATTTTTGGAAAACAAACAACTTATGTTCTTGTCTTCTTCTTCCTTAGTCAAGATATGCATAGTAAAAGGAGATTTGTATTTTGAAAATTATGATGATATGTTCTTAAGATAAGGGACAAGGTCCCTTTGATTTAGGGATTCTTTTTCATTTTCTTTTGTCTTAAACAAGTATGATAGGTTTGCCTTTGTAGGTGGCAAATTTCTAGCCCTAGAATCTCCATTATTTGGTTGATATTATTTATGTGGGATAGGAATATTTTGTCCTAATGCCATGTATTATCATACCACTTGCTAGAATTATGAGTGTAGGATATATATGTTTTTGTCCTAAAGCCTTGTATTATCATGCCACTTGCCAAAATGATGAATGTAGAATCACACCACTTGCTAAATTTTTGTCTTAATGCCATGTAACCTAATCTTTATTATTACATTATTATATCATCACCTAATTTATTTTATTTTATTTTTTCTCTTGGATTTAGGCTTATTCCTACCCATTATGGGCTTATTCCTACCCATTTTCTTTGCTTTGGATAAAATTCTACCTTTCTTGGAGAGCTTGGTCACATTTTCATAATTTTGGGGCTATTGGTCCAATTACTATATCCTAGTCCAAGTCTATGTTTTATTTCTTGCTTAGGTTATCCAATGGCTTGCTAGAAACTTATGTGAAGTGGAAAAACTCTATATGAAGTGTCCATAGGTAAAAGCCCAATGTATGGGTAAAGATTTTAAACTTAGTAACTCTAATTCTTGAATTAGGAAAAATTACCCTAATTCAATGTTCTTGAAATTTTAAGACCTTTACTTGTTTCTAAAAATTTATCTTTCTTATCCAAGAATGTTGCATCTCTTTAGTATGTTATTTCTAATTTCTTTCCTATTAGGTTTTTCCTCTTTATTTGTTCTCTTAATCTTAGAAACATTTTCTATGCATATACATAAGGTGAAGAATTTCTAAGGATTATATTTCCTTAGATATCTAAAATATTTTCTAATAAATTTTATTTCCTTAATTAAATTTTTATGTACTTTTATCAATAAAAGAAACGAAATTAGGGATGTTACATTTCTCTCCCCCTAAAAAAAATTTTGTCCTCAAAATTTCAGAAATTACCTTGTAAGAACAATTGCAGATATTTCTTCCTCATGACTTCTTCCAGCTCCCAAGTTGCTTCTTTCGGAGTCAAACTTTCTCATAACACCTTAACTAGGGGAATGGTTTTATTTCTCAGTTGCTTCACATCAGTGTCCAATATGGATGCAGGTACTAGCTGGTATATCATGTTCTCCTTTATTTGGATTGGTTCATCCTGTATTACATGTGATGAATCTGGAAGATACCTCCGCAGCTGTGATACGTGGAAAACATTATGCAGGTTGGACAAATTAGGTGGGAGAGCAACTTAATATGCTGATGTCCCTACTTTCTTCAGAATTTGGTAGGGTCCCAAAAATCGTGGACTTAGCTTTCTTGTTCTGAGAGACCTACCAACTCCAGTTGTCGGGGAAAGTTTCAGAAATACATGGTCTCCTTCCTCAAACTCTAGAGGTCTATGTCTCTTATCGTAGTAACTCTTTTGCTGACTCTGAGCTGTAAGTATTTTATTTCGTATCATCCTGATTTGTTCAGTGGTTTGTTGAACTAGATCAGGACCCAACAAGTTCTTTTCTCCTACCTCGAACCAACATAGTGGAGATCGGCACTTTCTACCGTATAAAGCTTCATAGGGGGCCATCTTAATACTAGAGTGATAGCTATTATTATAAGCAAACTCTACTAAAGGTAGGTACTTATCCCATCCTTTACCTTGCTTTATCACACAGGCCCTCAACATATCTTCTAGGGTTTGAATGGTTCGTTCTGTTTGCCCATCAGTCTGAGGATGGTAGGGAGTACTGAACCGCAACTGAGTACCAAAAGCTTCCTGCAACGCCTTCCAAAACCTCGACGTGAACCTCGGATATCTATCAGAAACAATATTTAAGGGAATCTGATGTGATCTGAATTAAGCATGATTTTAATACCTTTATGCTTACCTTTTGTTTGATTTAAGTAAAATATAATTAGGAATTAGCTTAATTTTGTGTTTTGTGTTGTAGGAACAAAGAAAGAAGAAAAGAATAGAAAAATAGAAGAAAATCATGAAAAATGCTGATTTCTGACCTTTTGTCACTAATGGAAGCATATCTCACTCATGTGAGCTCCGATTGAGTTGATTCCAGCGGCTATGGAAAGAAGAAACATAGAGCTACAACTTTCGTGTTCGGCACTTTGGCAAAATCCGGCGTTTTCTAGGCGCCGCGGCGGCCCGTAATGGTTGTCTCGTAGCGCCGCGGCGCTGGTTATTGGCGCCGCGGCGCCCTTGCCCCAGAACCACGAGCGCCGCGGCGCTGCATGGGTGCGCCGCGGCACCCCGTGGATGAAGCTTCGTAGCGCCGCGGCGCCGCCGCTCCGGAAGTCGCGATTTTAGAGTTTTTTCGCCTGATTTGAAGCCTAATTGATGGAGATTTGACCTAAAAAACTTTCCTACTTCGACTAGGAGGGTTTAATCTATAAAGAGGAAGGGAAGTAAGCAGAGAAGGATCCATTGATTCAGCAAAGAATTCATTCAAGTTCTCAACTCTTTTCTTTACTTTTTGTTTAGTTTTCTATGGCCCTGCGCGGCTAATTTTCTTTAGTTGGTTGAGGGAGATTGAAACCTCAAGGGATTTGATGTCATTGTGAGATACGAATTTGATTTCATTGCATTCAATCTTAACCGGGTATTGTTTATTCATCTGTTCTTATTTTCTTAATATTATGCATGTGATTGCTAGGAGGCCTACTGGTATATTGTATGTGTAGCTGCTGAATTAGGTTTTGAACAAAGCTTTTATTACTTGATTCGTGAAGCAAATAGGATTAAGGATTTTGGATTATAAATCGTTAATCCTATGATGAATATCAACTAAATTGAATATAACCGATGTGCTTGTATTCGTTTAGCTCTATTAGTTTCTCTTGTTCTTCATGCGGTTAATAAGTGATGCTTTACCGATGTGTTAAAGGATTGCTCGTTAATTAGAGTATAATTAGTGCGATTGTCATTAATTTACTAGGCTTAAGGAGGAACTGGGATAGAATCCCAATGATAGATATTTGGTTTAGGATTGATAATTTTGTCAATGATCAATGCAATCCCTTGATGGTGAATATCGACCGAAACCAACGCTTTTCTCATTAATCACTTTCTCTCAATTATTTTTGCTATTGTTTACTTAATTTTAATTGCAACTCTCAATCCCCCCTTTCTGAATCACATAAGGTAATTCCAGTCTCTGTGGGATCGACCCTTACTCCCACTACTACAGGTTAGTGTTGAGGTAAGGTTTTAATTTGGGCGTGCCTGCGACAGTGCGCACCAAATTTTGGCGCCGTTGCCGGGGACTGTGTCTATTTACCTTTTGTGATTTTTTTTTCTTTTATTTTTGTTCATAACTTTGAATATGGCAGCCAATTTTCAACAATTTGGCACTAGGCTGGGCTCTCCATTAAGATATGCTGGTGAGGTATGTAGTTCTTCCCTTGAAGAGCAACTTGCAAATTTAACTTCTCTTGTTCGTCAACGTTTAGAAAATATGCAAAGAGAGAAGTGCTATGGAAATTATTCAGCCATAGGGCATCCTCCTTTTGGGTACCCAACTTTCTATGATGAGTCTTTTGAGCAGGTAAATATGGTTAATAGTTTCCATGAACCACAACAAGTGAGGTATGATTCCTATTTAAACATGTACAATCCTGGATGGAAGGATCATCTTAACTTCAGGTATGGGAATGCACAAAATAGTCCTGTAGAACAAAATTTTGCAAATTTTCAGCATACCCAACAGGCCTATTATTCTAGACAGTCTGCATATCAGGATTTTCAGGTAAGTAGTTCTTTAGAAGATATTGTTGAATCTCTTACACAAAATACTCATCAATTTCAACAAGAGGTAAGGGCCAGCATTCAAAGCTTAACAAATCAGATTGGGCAATTAGCAACAACAGTCAGCAGGCTAGAGGCTCAAAATTCAGAAATTGAAAGTCTAGCCCCAATATCATTAATGCAAAAAGAGGAAAATTCTGCACTTAATAAAAAAGATGACTTGAAAGTTGAAAATAATAAGCCTACTAATAAAGAGGCTATGGAATATACCCTGAATGCCAAATTCGAAGAGAATGTTATAGTGGGAGAGGAAGCACTAGAAGTGCAGCAAACAGGTAAGGATTTTTCTATGTTGTTATCAATTTCTAATAAGATGCCTGTACCTTCTATTTTGCAGTATTCTGACCTAGGCTTAAAGAGCCTCCCTAGCCATTTAAAGGGCATATACAGTGGAGAACCACCCGCAGTTATAACTTCAGATAAATATGCCCTACTCAAAGATAGAGGAAAGTTATCGCATGCTTTGGTAGAATCTCAAAAGGATGAAATTAAATTAGATGCCAAAAGCTACTCAAGACATCGGTTATTTCCAGGTAAGTTGAGTTCTCATTTAATTAAATCTTTGACTAATGCTAACTTCCCTCTTCATAATGCAGCTAAACCTCAGCATTCTATACATTCAAAGGCAACCCAATTCAAAGTTGACATCAAGGATCCTCCTTGAATGACATAAGAAGCCTTGAGTCGAGCCAACGACGTTAAACAAAGGCGCTTATTGGGAGGCAACCCAACATAAAAAGAAAAAGAAAAGTGGGAATCAGAAATATTCATGGTCCAGTAATGCAACATGCGCATTCCACTCCAAACAAATTCAGGGAAGTTCTCTTAACTCATATTTTTTTTTCTCTATCTTTCCCTAATTCTTATCTTTCTTTTACATTGAGGACAATGTAAAGTTTGAGTGTGGGGGTGGAAGTTTATTTGTCTGAATCATTGTGACCCGATTATGAGCATCAATTTTCTGTTTTTCACTATTTATGCACTTTTATTGCGTTTAGCAAGTTGAGTGATTGTGTGAGTATTCAATTTATGTTTTGGGATGTTAGGCACAACCAACAGCCAATGATATGACTATCCAAATTTTTTTTAGCTCTTGAAAAATATAGAAACTTCATGGTTGTATGCGATTTTATCCCTTTTGCAATTTATTACTTTTGAATTTAGAATCCTGAAATATTTTGCACAATAAATTTGGGCATTCAATTTATCTTTTACTTAGAAAAGGTTTATATAATTCAAAAAAATGTAATGATCTCAACAGGATTCTAGAACTTATTTGAATGCTGCTTGAGGCGAAATCCTAGGTTAATACTATTATTTAGGAGATGATTTAGGCATTATTGGATAGATTGAGCCTTTCTAGCCTAACCTACACAATGAAATATCCTTAGTTCCTCTATTTTGAGCTTAATGAACTTTTTCTTCTAAAAATCACAAATGAGCCGAAAGCCAAATTTTGTATGAATATCCTTATTTTTGATCCTATTCACTCACTCCATGATTATTTTTCTGAATACTTGTTTTGTAGAGCTTAAATTGACAAAAGGGTGGAAGGGTGGAGCAAGGAAAAGAAAAGAATTATGCAAAGAAAAAAAAAAAGAAGAGAGAATTATGAAAAAGGAAGAAAAGAAAATTTCAAAGAGAATAAAAGCATAGGTTGTGAAAAAAAAAATACATTTTGAGAATCAAGGAAAATGATGGATCAAACTCAATTGAAGTAAGAAAATGAATGTGGGGGAAAGTCCTCCAAACTTGAAAAAGCTCAATAGATCATTTTTAGTCATGTGGTGTTGGGTGATTGAGCCTACATTTGTATCCTTTATCCCACCTTATATCCTGGCCACATTACAAGCTAATTAAAGTCCTATTGATCCTAGAAGTAGTTTTGGCCTACATTAGTGGAGAGCGGCGTGAAGAATAAGCATATGGAAATCCTAAACTACTTAGAGATCTACAACCAAAATTTTGGGATATATAAACTCATCTGGGTAAAAGGAAATTTAATGGCTCAAAACACACACACACTTGGGATTCAAGAGGATAAAATAATGAATTACATTTGGGTTAATTTTGTGTATGATTATGATCTTTCGAAATTTTTCTTGAACATATTTTTATGATATGAGGCAGAAAGTTTGGTAAGCCTAACACTTACTACATATATTGATTTTTGTTTTTATCTTTAGGGATTATTTTGCTTGAGGACAAGCAAAAGGTTGAGTGTGGGGGTATTTGATGTGATCTGAATTAAGCATGATTTTAATACCTTTATGCTTACCTTTTGTTTGATTTAAGTAAAATATAATTAGGAATTAGCTTAATTTTGTGTTTTGTGTTGTAGGAACAAAGAAAGAAGAAAAGAATAGAAAAATAGAAGAAAATCATGAAAAATGCTGATTTCTGACCTTTCGTCACTAATGGAAGCATATCTCACTCATTTGAGCTCCGATTGAGTTGATTCCAGCGGCTATGGAAAGAAGAAACATAGAGCTACAACTTTCGTGTTCGGCACTTTGGCAAAATCCGGCGTTTTCTAGGCGCCGCGGTGGCCCGTAATGGTTGTCTCGTAGCGCCGCGGCGCTGGTTATTGGTGCCGCGGCGCCCTTGCCCCAGAACCACGAGCGCCGCGGCGCTGCATGGGTGCGCCGCGGCACCCCGTGGATGAAGCTTCGCAGCGCCGCGGCGCTGAACTTATGCGCCGCGGCGCCGCCGCTCCGGAAGTCGCGATTTTAGAGAGCTTTCGCCTGATTTGAAGCCTAATTGATGGAGATTTGACCTAAAAAACTTTCCTACTTCGACTAGGAGGGTTTAATCTATAAAGAGGAAGGGAAGTAAGCAGAGAAGGATCCATTGATTCAGCAAAGAATTCATTCAAGTTCTCAACTCTTTTCTTTACTTTTTGTTTAGTTTTCTATGGCCCTGCGCGACTAATTTTCTTTAGTTGGTTGAGGGAGATTGAAACCTCAAGGGATTTGATGTCATTGTGAGATACGAATTTGATTTCATTGCATTCAATCTTAACCGGGTATTGTTTATTCATCTGTTCTTATTTTCTTAATATTATGCATGTGATTGCTAGGAGGCCTACTGGTATATTGTATGTGTAGCTGCTGAATTAGGTTTTGAACAAAGCTTTTATTACTTGATTCGTGAAGCAAATAGGATTAAGGATTTTGGATTATAAATCGTTAATCCTATGATGAATATCAACTAAATTGAATATAACCGATGTGCTTGTATTCGTTTAGCTCTATTAGTTTCTCTTGTTCTTCATGCGGTTAATAAGTGATGCTTTACCGATGTGTTAAAGGATTGCTCGTTAATTAGAGTATAATTAGTGCGATTGTCATTAATTTACTAGGCTTAAGGAGGAACTGGGATAGAATCCCAATGATAGATATTTGGTTTAGGATTGATAATTTTGTCAATGATCAATGCAATCCCTTGATGGTGAATATCGACCGAAACCAACGCTTTTCTCATTAATCACTTTCTCTCAATTATTTTTGCTATTGTTTACTTAATTTTAATTGCAACTCTCAATCCCCCCTTTCTGAATCACATAAGGTAATTCCAGTCTCTGTGGGATCGACCCTTACTCCCACTACTACAGGTTAGTGTTGAGGTAAGGTTTTAATTTGGGCGTGCCTGCGACAGTGCGCACCAGAATCCCATGGAGTCTAACTATTTCCTGTACGTACAATTGGGCCAATTTATCCAGTGAAAAGTTAATTTTTACGGGCAAAAAGTGAGCAGATTTGGTTAATCTGTCAATTATTACCCAGATAGAGTCATGTCCCACTGAAGTCTTAGGTAAACCTACAACAAAGTCCATTGAGATACTATCCCATTTCCATTTAGGGATCTCAAGAGGTTGTAAAAATCCCGCTGGCTTTTGATGCTCCACCTTCACCTTTTGACAAATGAGACATTTCGCCACAAACTCGGCAATGTCCTTTTTCATCCCTGGCCACCAATACATCTTTTTTAAATCCTGGTACATTTTAGTGCATCCAGGATGGACTATGTATTTACTCTCATGCGCTTCCTGCAGGATCTTAGTCCTCAACTCTCGTTCTTGAGGGACACAAATCCTTCCTTGATACATGATTATTCCATCTTCCATGATAGAAAAATTACCTTAGTCTTTATGATCCTGTAAGTATTGGTCGTGAGCTTGAACCTCTTTGATTAGGGCTCTAAGGTCACACCCTATACTTAAACCATTAATGGTTAGCTTCTTTGAGGAAAAAGTAGTGTTCAGCTTCAAATTCCGAAACTCCTCTAGCATTTGCATCTCATACAGCATCATCTGGCCCATGAGTAGAGATTTTCGACTTAAGGCATCAGCTACAACATTCGCCTTTCCTGGATGATACTTTATCTCAAACTTGTAGTTATTGAGAAATTCCACCCATCTTCGTTGCCTCATATTAAACTCCTTTTGATCAAAGAGATATTTAAGACTCTTGTGATCGCAATATACTTCAAAGGTTGCTCCGTATAAGTAATGTCACCAAATCTTTAAAGCAAACACCACTGCCGCCAATTCAAGATCATGGGTTGGATAGTTTCCTTCGTGGGGTCTTAGTTGTCTAGAGGCGTAAGCAACTACTCTCTTGTCTTGCATTAGCACACACCCTAGCCTTTTCTTTGAAGCATCACTATACACTTCAAAATGTCCTGTGGGGTCTGGAATAATTAAAACTAGAGGAGTGGTCAGTCTTGTCTTAAGCTCCTGAAAACTAGCTTCACATTGATCAGTCCATTTGAAAGGATTTTCCTTCCTGGTCAATTTAGTCAATGGCAAGGCTATACGAGAGAAGTTTTGTATAAACCTCCTGTAGTATCCTGCCAAACCCAGGAAACTTCTGACTTCCGTAACCGTCTTTGGTCTCTCCCACTGAATCACTGCTTCCGTCTTGCTAGGATCTATAGCTACCCCACTATTAGAGATGACATGTCCGAGAAACTTCACCTCTGACAGCCAAAATTCACACTTCTCCAATTTGGCATATAACTTTTTCTCTTTCAGCACTTGCAGCACGATTCAGAGATGTTGTTCATGTTCTTTCTCACTCTTAGAGTATATCAAGATGTCATCAATGAACACTACAACAAATTGATCTAAGTAAGGTCGAAAAATGCGATTCATGTAATCCATGAAAATTGTAGGTGCATTCGTCAACCCGAAGGGCATTACGAGAAACTCATAGTGCCCATACCTAGTCCTGAAGGCAGTTTTTGGTACGTCCTCCTCCTTAATTCTAATCTGATGATATCCTGACCTCAAGTCAATTTTAGAAAAGATGGAGGCACCCTTCAATTGATCCAATAAGTCATCTATCCTAGGGAGAGGGTACTTGTTTTTTATAGTCACCTTATTCAGCTTTTTGTAATCTATGCATAGTCTCAAGTTCTCGTCTTTCTTCTTAACAAACAATATAGGAGCTCCCCAAGGTGATACACTCGGTCTAATGAATTGATTGTCTAATAGTTCCTCCAACTGCTTCTTTAGTTCTTATAGTTCCTTCGAGGCCATTCGATATGGTGCAATAGAGATAGGTCCTGTCCCAGGTAGGAGATCAATAGAGAACTCTATCTCTCTCTTGGGAGGTAAGCCTGGAATATCTGATGGAAATACTTCAGAAAACTCGTTGGCTATTGGAATTCATCAAGCTTCGATTCGACTACTTGGTTTGATAAATACAAGAGAATGTCTCCAAGTACTCCATTCTTCAACTCCCTATTAACTTGATTGGCATTTAGCATCAATAACTAGACCTCCTCTTTCGGAGTAGGAGGTAGAAATTCAACGGTCTTGTTACAACAATTCAACAAGACTCAATTTCTTGACATACAGTCTAACCCTAGAATGACCTCAATGCCTCTTAAAGGTAAACAGACGAGGTCTACAGAAAAATTTCTCTACGGGATGGTGACTTAATAGTCCTTACATATAGAGGAAGTTAATACCTGTTCCCCTGTAGGGGTTACTACGGATAACTCATAAGGAGTTTCTGAAATAGGGAACTGAAACTTTCTAATACATTCTTCCAATATAAATGAATGACTAGCACCAGAGTCAAATAACACCATAAGAGCAAATCCATAGATATAGCATGTACCTTGAATCATTTCAGAAGATTGGGCTGCCTCTTGGCCGCTCAGGGTGAAAACCCTTCCTTTCACCTGAGGCCTCTGTTCTAGCTGCTTCCCCACATTCTGTGGGCAGTTTTTCGCAAAATGTCCCTTCTGTTCGCAATTGAAGCAGACATCTTGTCCCATGTAGCATGGCCGGTTACCATGCATGCGTCTGCACTTAGCGCACTTGACTGAGGCAAGGTCTTGTTGAAAAGGCCTAGGACCCGCAATCAATGGCCTCTTACCAGCTCTATATCCACTTCTTCTCACGTTCTTTCCAGGGTTGGGAAAATTTTTCTTCCTTTTCCATAGGTTTTGCCTTTGCATTTCATCCTCCACTGCCTTTAAACTATTTTCCATGAGTATGCATTTATTTATCAAAGGTACAAACTCCCTGATCTCCATAGCTATAACAACATTCTTTATCTCTGGGTTTAGTCGCATTTCAAACTTAACCGCCTTCCATGCTTCATCTGGATTATATCACAGATAAGAGGAGAACTTAGACAGCTCCTCAAACCTTGCGATATACTGGTCCACGGTTATGCTGCCTTGCCTGAGTTGGACAAATTCGATCTCTTTCTCTGTCCGTACAGTACTTGGAAAGTACTTTTAAAAAAAAAATGTCCTTGAACACTTGCCAGGTGACGCCACTAGTATTTTGCTTCATCCTTTAACATATATGCAGCAAAAATAATTTGCTGCTCTTCAGTATAGCCCATCACTTCAAAGATTTTCTCTAATTCCCTAATCCACCTTTTGGCTACCATTGGGTCATAGCCACCTTAGAAACAAGGTGGTCTAGTCCTCAGGAACTCGGATATGCCATTATCTTTTCCAGCCATCTGGTTGTTAGCACCATTCTCACCATTTGGGTTATTAGCATTTTGGAGATATTGTAAAATTTGGTTGGTGGTCATGACTTGGTCTCGAATTGCCGTGGCCAGGTTGTGCAGGGTTTCCTCTGCATTGGTTGCTGGATTCCTCCTTGGTGGTGCCATTTCCTACTATGGAAAAAACAAAGTTATGCTGCTATTGAGGTGATCAAGCCCAATAGTTAGTTCAAAAATATTTATTAGCAGTCATAACACCACCTCGGCATATAGATAGGAAACACTAGTAATTTCTTACTTATATGAATCACTGATCCCCTACACAGCACAACCACAACATACTCAAGACACTATAAGATCGATTCAGATAACCATCCACCCACTGGCCATCTAGGATCGACCTGCTCTGATACCAATTATGTAACAACTTCATTTAAGTATCAATTTTTTTTAAATACCATGAAGTTATTACCTCGTTATAACTTAACTCAATATAACATTTATTTAATTTATACAATACAGAGTTCACATACATGTCATTAATCAAAATATATGTACAACATATCAAACACATAAAAATCTACATCTTATTTATTCTGGTTGACCAATTCTGGAGATACAGGTGCGGGTGGTTGCACCTTCATCGGGATCTAAGCCAACTCGACCAAAAACATTTTATTTGCTTTTGGGATCTACCCAACATAAAGTACTCAATCCAACGTGCACTAAAAGTCAGAGCTATAGAAAAATCTGCATACTGAACATGATATGAAAATATAGTGAGAATTAAATCCCAGTAAGTTCAACAATAAATCATCATCAATATAGCTCATCACATCATGTTCAGTTGTATAAACTACAGAAAATATCTTTGGTCACATGAATGCATTATATCTATGCACATAAGAATCATACAGTAATAAGATGTATGACAGGAGTAACTATTTTTAGAATATCATATGATGGCCAACAACTTATTCTCATTTCAAGCCGGTCTGGGTGAGTATCCTCTACGCTCCGGTACGGGCTTTTCTCGCTCCGTCCGACATGGCACACTTTCTCTTTCTTTTCTCATAATCATAATCATAACCGTTGGTAGGGCGTCCCCTACTGGTGCACCACAAAGATTGCCATGTGATCTGCTCATTTCTTTTCTTTTCACAATGATAGCCAAAAATATGCTTTCAATAACAAGTATGTTCATCAAACTATAACTATTACCATAAATCATTGGTAATCATGCCATGAACATAACCATTTCAAATATCACTTTATAAAACATTTCCATGTCATAATTTTACACTTAAGATGGTAAGAAGTTCATACAATGGCAATGGCTATGGCATATACTAGTCATTTATTATTTTCATTTATAAGATCGTCTTCTTTTTTAAATATTAATTTTATTTATTTATTTTCTTGATGTAGGTTTTCATCATATCTAACCTTCTCTTTATGCTTGGCCTTAAGTAATTTTCGTCTTATTTATATCATTTCCAACACATTTTCTTACATATTTATAGAGCATTGTTCTCCAATTTGATTTCTACTATTACATTAGAGTTAAAGAGGTTCATCTAGGGTAGAAAAATGTTGAAAATAGGCTTAACTAGCTTCCAACACGGTCTGGCCATGTTCTAGGACATGTCCATGCTTTAAAATTACTTCAAAAGTACTCAAAAATAGCCCCGAACATGGTTAGTCCATGCTTGAAGCACCCAGAACACGGCCTGACCTTGCTCTGTGACCTTTGCACAATAATCAGAGTATAACTCCCTCATGTTAACTCTGATTGAGGTGATCTTGGTGTCTATGGAAAGTTAAGACAATTATCAAAAACTCTTATGTTAATCATATCAGCAAAATAGTAACAAATCGTGGTGTTATTACTCCCTTAAAATCACTATTATCTCTTCTCGGGTAGGTTCTAAATTTTACTTACTAATCTGACTATATCTCGAACATAAGAATTCGAAATTAAGTGATTCCAGTGGCTAAACATCCGTGACACAAAAATATATAATTCATATGTTAACCATTTATTTTAATTCCTTATAGAATTTTCCAAGAATTTAAAAGACCGAAGCTATCCTAACATATTCTTCCCTGATTAACCATTTTCTGACCTTTGTTTACTAATGGGAACATATCTTCCTCATATGAACTCTAAATTGAATGATTCCAGTGGCTACAAATCCATGACACATATATCTATAATTCATATGTTAACCATTTATTTTAATCCCTTATAGATTGTTACCAGAAATTAAAACACCGAAGCTTAAAATTCTGCCACCCATAGCCATACCCATGCAGAACTATCTACACCAACCTAAGTATTCAAACATACATCACATGCAAGATCAATATGTAACATGATATAGCAACATCATAACCAATCATAAAAGTTCTAAGATCAAAATCTCATATAAATATTATAAGTTTCAAAAGTTTTCTTCAAAAAGAAATATTTTTAAACTTACCTGGAGCACTTAGTCCCCTAGACTTCTCCTTCCTCTTTCTTCCTTTCTTCCTCTCCTTTCCTCACTCTACCTTGCTTCTATTTTTCCTCTCCCTCACTTGGATGAAATTATAATGTTGTAAGGGTGGGTTTTCTTATATAGACCACCAAATAACTCACCTTTCATGATCATGGGTCTATCTTATCACAATTAGGATACACTTTGTTGAATTTTTTAAAAACAAACAACTTATGTTCTTGTCTTCTTCTTCCTTAGTCAAGATATGCATAGTAAAAGGAGATTTGTACTTTGAAAATTATGATGATATGTTCTTAAGATAAGGGAAAAGGTCCCTTTGATTTAGGGATTCTTTTCCATTTTCTTTTGTCTTAAACAAGTATGATAGGTTTGCCTTTTTAGGTGGCAAATTTCTAGCCCTTGAATCTCCATTATTTGGTTGATATTATTTGTGTGGGATAGGAATGTTTTGTCCTAATGCCATGTATTATCATACCACTTGCTAGAATTATGAGTGTAGGATATAGATGTTTTTGTCCTAAAGCCTTGTATTATCATGCCACTTGCCAAAATGATGAATGTAGAATCACACCACTTGCTAAATTTTTGCCTTAATGCCATGTAACCTAATCTTTATTATTACATTATTATATCATCACCTAATTTATTTTATTTTATTTTTTCTCTTGGATTTGGGCTTATTCCTACCCATTTTCTTTGCTTTGGATAAAATTCTACCTTTCTTGGAGAGCTTGGTCACATTTTCATAATTTTGGGGCTATTGGTCCAATTACTATATCCTAGTCCAAGTCTATGTTTTATTTCTTGCTTAGGTTATCCAATGGCTTGCTAGAAACTTATGTGAAGTGGAAAAACTCTATATGAAGTGTCCATAGGTAAAAGCCCAATGTATGGGTAAAGATTTTAAACTTAGTAACTCTAGTTCTTGAATTAGGAAAAATTACCCTAATTCAATGTTCTTGAAATTTTAAGACCTTTACTTGTTTCTAAAAATTTATCTTCCTTATCCAAGAATTTTGCATCTCTTTAGTATGTTATTTCTAATTTCTTTCCTATTAGGTTTTCCCTCTTTATTTGTTCTCTTAATGTTAGAAACATTTTCTATGCATATACATAAGGTGAAGAATTTCTAAGGATTATATTTCCTTAGATATCTTAAATATTGTCTAATAAATTTTATTTCCTTAATTAAATTTTTATGTACTTTTATCAATAAAAGAAACGAAATTAGGAATGTTACATATTTCGCTACAATCTTCAACATAATAGTTTTAGATAATTGTTTTATCTTGAAATGGACACCAAGATCACCTACATCGGAGTTAAATTGAGGGAATTTTACTCTGATTAGTAAGAGAAGGTTAGATATGATGAAAACATGCATCAAGAAAATAAAGAAATAAAAATAATATTTAAAAAAGAAGATGAATCTTATAAATGAAAATAATAAATGACTAGTATATGCCATAGTGACTGCCATTGTATGAACTTCTTACCATCTTAAGTGTGAAATGTTGACATGGAAATATTTTATAAAGTGATATTCGAAATTGTTATGTTTATGGCATGATTACCAATTATTTTTTGTAATAGTTATATTTTGTTGAACATACTTGTTATTGAAAGCATATTTTTGGCTATCATTGTGAAAAGAAAAGAAATGAGCACGGTCACATGTCAATCCGTGTGGTGCACTAGTAGGGGACGCCCTACCAACGATTATGATTATGATTATGAGAAAAGATAGAGAAAGTGTGCCATGTCGGACGGAGCGAGAATAGCCCGTACCGGAGAGTAGAGGATACTCACCCTGACCGAGGTAGCTTGAAATGAGAATAAGTTGATAGCCATCATATGATATTCTGAAAATAGTTAATCCTGTCATACATATCATTACTGTACGATTCTTATGTGCATATAGATATAATGCATTCATGTGACCAAAGATATTTTCTATAGTTTATACAGCTGAACATGACGTGATGAGCTATATTGATGATGATTTATTGTTGAAATTACTGGGATTTAATTCTCACTATATTTCCATATCATGTTCAGAAAATTAGTTATGCAGATTTTTCTATGGCTCTGGCTTTTAGTGCACAATGGATCGAGTTACTTTATGTTGGGCAGATCTCAGAATCAAATAAGATGTTTGTGGTCGAGTTGGCTCAGATCCCGGTGAAGGTGCAACCACCCGCACCTGTATCTCCGGAATTGGTCAACCAAAATAAAGAAGATGTAAATATCTATGTGTTTGATACGTTGCATGTACGTTTTGATTAATGACGTGTTTATGACATCAATATTGTATAATAATAAAGAAAAAAAAGGGTTGTTACACTCGCCATGCTTCGTGCTGGAATTCTGGGAGAAAATACGTTCTTTGCACAGAGCACGGCTTGGCCGTGCTTCTTGCAACACCAGGAACGACTTTGTTGTGTTTAAGGCTGCCAGGCTCTTTTCTTGGCAATTCCTTCAGGGTTGCTTCCTTGCTTCCTCCTCAGCATGTTCCAAGTACATCTGACTTTTCACATGAGTGCTTTCCTTTGCTTCTTGGCCTCTTTTGCTCACCTACAAATATAAAACAAACCAAAGCAGTTTCTAAAGCAAAGCATAACCAAAAGAACGGAAATAATCACAAATTTACTATTAATTAAGGGATAAAATATAAGCATTAAACACTCAATTTTTCCCTTTATAATCAACCCAAGGGCTTGTCCGAATAATGAAAAATGGACATCATCGGGTTCGTGATGAGTTCTTCTTTCCAATGAGTCCGTTTTATTAAATTTTTTTCACGGTCATCCAGATGGACGAAAATGCCCATTACAGTTTCTCGACAGCTCGATTCAACCGAGAGTTTGTCTTGATAGCCCAACACATACGTCATCAAGTTCCTGACGAGTTCTTCTTTCCAACAAGTCCCTTTTTTTCAAAGTTTTGTTAGCGTCATCCGAAAGCACGAAAAAGGCTATTACGATTTCTTGATGGCCCAATTCTACCGAGGGCCGGTCCGAATCGCGCAAAACAAACAACATCGTGTTCGTGACGTGTTCTTATTTCCAACAAGTCCCTTTTTTGAATTTTCGTCATCGTCATGTGAAAGCACGAAAAGCCAATTTCGGTTTCTCAGCTGCTCGATTTGACCCAAGTGCTTGTCTGATAGCACAAAACGAACGTCATCGAGTTTGTGACGAGTTCTTCATTCATACGAGTCCTTTGTTTCAAATTTTTTTCACTATCATCCAAAAGCACAAAAAATCCCATTATGATTTCTTGAGGGCCGAATTCGACCGAGGACTTGTCCAGATAGCACAAAATAAACATCATCAGGATCCAAACGAGTTCTCATTTCCAGCGAGTCCCTTTTTTCAAATGCTTGTCATTGTAATCTAAAAGCATGAAAAAGGCCATTACGATATCTCAACAGCCTGGTTTGACCGAGGACTGGTCTAAATCATGCAAAACGGATAACATCTCGTTCATGATGTGTTCATTCAACAGAGTTCTTTTTTTTGAGTTTTTGTCACCTTCAACCAGAAGCATGAAAAAGCCCATTATGGTTTCTCAACGGGAGACCCAAAGGCTTGTCTAAATAGTGCAAAACAGAAGTCATTGCGTTCGTGACAAGTTCTTCTTTCCAACAAGTCCCATTTTTCAAACTTTTGTCACCCTCATCTAGAAGCACGAATAGGCCTATTACAATTTTTCGATGGCTTGATTTGACTGAGGGCTTGTCCGTATAGCGAAAAATAGACGTCATTGGGTTTGTGACGAGTTCTTCTTACCAACGAGTCCTTTTTTTCAAATTTCTGTCACCGTCATCTGGAAGCACGAAAAATGCCCATTAAGGTTTCTCGATGGGCTGATTCGACCGAGGCCTGGTCTGAATCATACAAGATGGACAACATCGCGTTCGTCACTTCTTCTTATTTCCAACGAGTAGCTTTTTCAACATTTTGTCACCTTCATCCAGAAGAACGAAAAAACCCATAACGGTTTCTCAATAGCTCGATTTGACCCAAGGTCTTGTACAAATAGTGCAAAATAGACTTCGTCACGTTCATGACGAGTTATTTACAACGAGTCCCTTTTTTCAAATTTTTGTCACTGCCATCCAGAAGCAAGAAAAGGCCCATTATGATTTCTACAGAGCACATGTCCAGATAGCACTAAACAAACGTCATTGTATTTGTGATGAGTTCTTCTTTCCAACGAGTCCCTTTTTTCAAATATTTGTCACCGTCATCCAGAAGCATGAAATAGCCCATTACGATTTATCAACGGCCCGACTTGATCGAGGGCATGTCCAGATAGCGTAAAATAGACGTCATCAGGTTCGTAACTAGTTCTTCTTTCCAACAAGTCCCTTTTTTCAAATTTATGTCATCATCATTCGAAAGCATGAAAATGCCCATTAAGATTTCTCGACGGCTCGATTCGATCGAGGGTTTGTCCGGATAGCAAAAAATAAATGTCATCGGGTTCATGACGAGTTATTCTTTCCAACGAGTTCCTTTTTTCCAATTTTTGTCACTGTCATTCGGAAGCACAAAAATGCCCATTACGGTTTCTCGATGGCTCGATTTGACTCAAGTGCTTGTCCGCATAGCTTAAAACGGATGTTATTGCATTTGTGACGAGTTCTTCTTTCCAACGAGTCCCTATTTTAAAAATTTTTGTCATTGTCATCCAGAAGCACCAAAAAACCCATTATGCTTTTGCGATAGCCTAATTCGATAGAGGGCTTGTCTGGATAGCACAAAATAGACGTCATTGAGTTCGTGATGAGTTTATCTTTCCAATGAGTCCCTTTTTTTAAAATTTCTATCACCATCATCCTAAAGCACGAAAATGCCCATACGGTTTCTATATGGCCATGATTCGACGGAGGACTGGCCTGAATCGTGCAAAATGGACAACATCGTGTTCATGACATGTTCTTCTTTCAACCAAGTCCTTTTTCTTGAATTTTCATCACCATCAGCTAGAAGGAAAAAAAGCCCATTACAGTTTCTCAACAGCTTGATTCGACCCAAGGGCTTGTCTGAATAGCGCAAAATAGACGTCATCGGGTTCCTGACGAGTTCTTCTTTCCAATGAGTCCCATCTTTAAAATTTTCATTCTCATCATTCTGAAGCACGAAAATGCCATTATGGTTTCTCGACTGCCTTATTTGACTATGGGCTGGTCCGAATCACGCGAAACAGACAATATCGTGTTTGTGGCTTGTTCTTATTTCCAACGAGCCTCTTTTCTCAAATTTCATCCCCGGCATCCAGAAGAAGAAAAAAGCCCATTACGATTTCTCAATGGCTCGATACGACCCAAGGGCTTGTGTGAATAATTCAAAATAAATGTCGTCGAGTTCGTAAAGAGTTATTTACAGTGAGTCCTTTTTTTCAAATTTTTGTCACTATCATCCGGAAGCAAAAAAAAACCATTACAATTTCTAGAATGCTCGATTCTATAGAGGGCATGTCTGGATAGCGCTAAACAAATGTCATCGCGTTCGTGAAGAGTTCTTCTTTGGAACGAGTCCCTTATTTCAAATTTTTGTCACCGTCATTCAGAAGCATAAAAAAAGGAAATTATGGTTTCTCAACGGTCCTATTCAACTGAGTGGTGGTCTGAAATGTGTGAAATAGACAAAATCGCGTTTGTGACATGTTCTTCTTTCAACAAAGTCCCTTTTTTTGAATTATCGTCACTATCAGTCCGAAGGACAAAAAAGTACATTATGATTTCTCGACAGCTTAATTCAACCTAAGGACTTGTTCGAATAGTGCAAAACGGACGTCATCATGTTCGTGACATGTTCTTGTTTCCAACGTGTCCTTTTTTTCAAATTATTGTCACTTTCATCCAAAAGAACGAAAAATCCCATTATGATTTCTCGACGTCATCGTGTTAGTGACGAGTTCTTTCCAACGAGTATTTTTTTTCAAATTTCTATCACTATCATCCAGTATCTCGACAGAGTCCATTACGGTTTCTCAACGGCACTAATCGACCAAGGAATCTTCTGAATCGCACAAAACGAACAAAATCGCCTTCATGACGTGTTCTTCTTTTAACTGTGTCCCTTATTTTGAATCAAAAAGGCCCATTACGATTTCGTGACTACCCAAATTGACTAACGACTTGTCCGAATAGTACTAAACAAACGTCGTTGGGCTCAAGACGATTTCTTCTTTCTAACAAGTCCTTTTTTTTCAATTTTTTGTCCCAATCATCTTGAATCATGAAAATTCTCATTATTGTTTCTCAATGGCCCGGTTCGACCGAGGACTGTTCTAAATCGCTCAAAATGGACAACATCGTGCTTGTGGTATCTTCTTATCTCAACCGAGTCCCTTTTTCAAATTTTCGTCAACGTCATCCGGAAGGTCAAAAAAAACCATTACGATTTCTCGACAGCTTGATCCGAGCCAAGGGATTATCTAAATAGCACAAAACAGACATCATCGGGTTCATGATGTGTTCTTCTTTTCAAGGAGTCCTTTTTTTTGAATTTTTGTCACCGTCATTCGAAAGCATTAAATAGCCCTTTACAGTTTCTCGATGGCACGATTTGACACAAGGGCTTATCTGAGTAACGCAAAATGGACGTCTTTGTGTTCGTGATGAGTTCTTTTTTCCAACAAGTCCATTTTTTCAAATTTTTTTCACCATTATCCAGAAGCACAAAAAAGCCCAATACGATTTCTCAACATCTTGTTCGGATAGTGCAAAACAAATGGCATTGGGTTCGTGACGAGTTCTTCTTTCTAATGAGTCCCTTTTTCTCAAATTTTTGTCACCATCATTTGGATGCACAAAAATGCCTATGATGGTTTTTCAACGGCCTGATTTGACCAAGGACTGCTTCGAATCACGTAAAACGGAGAACATCGTATTCATGACGTGTTCTTCTTTCCAATTAGTCCCTTTTTTTGAATTTTCAGCACCATCATCCAAAAGCACAAGAAAGCTCATTACGGTTTCTCAACGGCTCGATTCGACGCAAGGGCATGTCCGAATTACACAAAGCCAACATCATCACATTCGTGACGTGTTCTTCTTTCCAACGAGTCAATTTTTTTGAATATTTTTCTCCATCATCTGAAAGCACAAAAAAACTTGTTATGATTTCTCGGCGACTTAATTTGACCTAAGGGCTTATACGAATAGCAAAAAACAAACATAATCACGTTCGTGACAAGTTCTTTTTTCCAACAAGTCCCTTTTTTCAAATTTCTGTCACTGTCATCAGGAAGCACGAAAAAGGCAATTACGGTTTCTCAACGACCTATTCAACCAAGTGGTAGACCGAAATGTGCGAAACGAAAAAAATTGCATTTGTGACATGTTCTTCTTTCAACAAAGTTTATTTTTTGAATTATCGTCACTGTTAGTCGGAAGGATGAAAAAGGGCATTAGGGTTTCTCAACAGCTCGATTCAACCCAAGGGCTTGTCCAAATAGTACAAAATGAACATCATCATGTTCGTGATGAGTTCTTCTTTCCAACAAATCCTTTTTTTCAAATTTTTGTCATTTTCAACCAGAAGCACGTAAAATCCCATTACGATTTCTCAACGTCATCAGGTTCGTGACGAGTTCTTCTTTGCAACGATTCCCTTTTTTCAAATTTCTGTCACCATCATCTAGTAGCCCGAAAGAGTCCATTACGGTTTCTCAATAGCATTAATCGACCAAGGAAAGTTCTGAATCGTGCGAAATGGACAAAAGCACCTTCATGACGTGTTCTTTCAACTGCGTCCCTTATTTTGAATTTTTGTCACCGCATCCAGAGGGATGAAATAGCCCATTACGGTTTCTCGAAGGCCCGATTCGACCTCAGGGCTTGTTCGAATCGTACAAGAACGAATGTCATTGTGTTCATCACAAGTTCTTTCAATCGAGTCCTTTTTTTCAAATTTTTGTCACCGTTATCCAGAAGCACGAAAAAGCCCATTACGATTTCTTGATGTCCCGATTTGATCGAGGGCTTGTCTGGATTGTGCAAAACAGATGTCATTGGATTTGTGACGTGTTCTTCTTTCTAACAAGTCTCTTTTTTCAAATTTTTGTCACTGTCATCAAGAACCATGAAAAAGCCCATTACAGTTTCTCGACAGCCCGATTCGATTGAGGGTTGGTCCAAATCGTGCAAAACGGACAGCATCGCGTTCATGACAAGTTCTTCTTTTCAACAATTCCCTTTTTTCAATTTTCTATCACGATCATCCAGAAGCATAAAAATGCTCATTACGGTTTCTCAACGGCCCGGTTCAACCAAGGACTGTTCGGAATCGCACAAAATGGACAACATCACGCTCGTGCTTATGATGTCTTCTTTCATCCAAGTCCCTTTTTTGAATTTTCATCAACGTCATCCAGAAGGTCGAAAAAGCCTATTACAATCTCCTGACGGCTCGATTCGACCCGACAGATTATCCGAATAGCACAAAACGGACATCATCGGGTTCATGACGTGTTCTTCTTTTCAAGGAGTCTATTTTTTTTGAATTTTTATCACTGTCATTTAGAAGCATGAAATAGCTAGTGCATACTGTCGCAGGTACACCCAAATTGATACCTTACCTCAAAACTAACCTGTAGTAACGGGAGTAAGGGTCAATCCCACAGAGACTGGTATTACCTTATGTGATTAAAAAAACGGGGGATTGTTAATCGTAAATTAAGTAAAGTAAACAATAATGAAAATAATTAAAAGAGTAATTAATGAGAAAGGCATTAGTTTCGGTTGATATCTACCGTCAAGGGATTGCATTGATCATTGACAACATAATCAATCTGTAATTGAATATCTATCATTGGGTTTCTAACCCTGTTCCTCCTTAAGTCTAGTAAATTAATGACAATCGCACCAATTAAACCCTAATTAACAAGCAATCCTTTAGCACATCGGTAAAGCATAACTTATTAACCGCATGAAGAACTAGAGAAACTGACAGAGCTAAACAAATATAAACAATCGACTATATCTAATTTAGTTAATTATTCATCATAGGTTCAATGATTTATAAACGAAAATCCTCAAACCTATTTACCTCACGAATCACAGAATTGATGACATTGTTCAAAACATAATTCAGCGGTAGATTAAGACAGATAATATACTAATAGACCTCCTAGCAATCAGATGAATAATCAATACTCAATTCAAATTGAAATAATCAAATCAAATCCACTTCTCACAATGCATGAAGATCCCTTGAGGTTTCAATCTACATTAACCAACTAAAAAGAACTAGCCACGCAGGGCCATAAGAAGAATGAAAGAATGTAACTAAGAAATTGGAGGAATTATCTGCTTGCTTTCCTCCCTTTTTATAGATTAACTCCTCCTAATCGAAGTAAGATTGTATCTAGGTCAAAATCGTGATTTTAACGACCTGTAGGGCGGCGCTACGGACCTGCAATGACGCAGCGTTGCGGCACCCAGAAAATTCCAGAATTTGCAAAAGTGCTCAACACTAAAGTTGTATCTCTATGTCTCTTCTTTGCTTAGCCATTGGAATCGCCTTAATTGGATCTGAATTGAAGGAGATATGATAAAATTAGTGACCAAAGGTCATAATTCATCATGTTACACTATGATTCTTATTTGCAAGCTCTGTAACGCTATGAAATCTCCCGAATTTGACCTAGTGTTCATCATAAAAGTTGTAGATGATTGTGTTATAGTTTCACATCCACTTGAATTACTTTGATTGGAGTTCATAAGAGGGCGATATGCTCAAAACAATGCTGAAAGGTCTGGAATCCCTGCAATGTAGCATTTTTCCATGAATTTCTTATCTTTTTCTTCTCTTTTCTTCTTCCTTTGTTCCTACAACACAAAACACAAAACAAAGCTAATTCCTAATTATATTTTACTTAAATCAAACAAAAAGTAAGTTTAAAGGTATTAATATCATGCTTAATTAAGATCACATCAAATACCCCCACACTCAACCTTTTGCTTGTCCTCAAGCAAAATAATCCCTAAAGACAAAAAAAAAACAACAATCAATAATGTAGTGAGTGTTAGGCTTACCAAACGTTTGCCTCATAACATAAAAATATACTCTAGAAAAATTTTGAAAGGTCATAATCATGCACAAGATTAACACAAATGCAATCTATTATTTTATCCTTCTGAATCCCTAATGTGTGTGTGTTTTTGGGTCAATAAATTTTCTTTTTACCTGGATGAGTTTATATATCCCAAAATTTTGATTGTAGATCTCTAATTAGTTTAGGATTTCCATATGCTTATTCTTTATGCCACTCTCCACTAATGTAGGCCAAAACTACCTCTAAGATCAATAGGACTTTATTTAGCTTGTAATGTGACCAGGGTATAAGGTAAGATAAAGGATATAAATTTAGGCTTAATCACCCAACACCACATGATTAAATCTGATCTCTTGAGCTTTTCTAAATTTGGGGAGATTTTCCCCCACACTCATTTTCTTGTTTCAATTGAGTTTAATCCATCATTTTCCTTAGTTCTCAAAAAAATTCTTTTTTTTCACCCACAAAATTTGCTCTTTGGATTTTTCTTCTCTCTTCTTTGCGTAATTCTCTTTTTTTTATATTTCTTTTCTTTTCCTTGGTCCACCCTTCCTCCCTTCTGTAAATAAAGCTCTACAAAACAAGTATTTAGCAAAATAATCATGGAGTGAGTGAATGGGATAAAGAAAAATAAGGATATTCATACAAAATTTGGCTTTTGGCTCATTTGTGGTTTTTAGAGGGAAAAGTTCATTAAGCTCAAAATAGAGCAACTAGAGATATTTTATTGTTTAGGTTAGGTTTGAAAGGCTCAATTTATCAAATAATTCCTAAATCATCTCCTAAATAATAGCATTGGCCTATGATTTCGCCTCAAGCAGCATTTAAATAAGTTCTAGAATCCTGTTGAGATCATGAAATATTTTTGAATTATATAAACCTTCTCTAAGTAAAAGATAAATTGAATGCTCAAATTTATTGTGCAATAATATTTCAGGATTCTAGAGTCAAAAGTAATAAATTGCAAAAGAGATAAAATTGCATACAACCATGAAGTTTCTACATTTTTCAAGAGCTAAATATTTTTTTTTGGATATTCATATCATTGGCTGTTGGTTGTGTCTAACATCCCAAAACATAAATTGAAACACTCACACAATCACTCAACATGCTAAACACAATAAAAATGCATTAATAGTGAAAATCAAAAAATTGATGCTCATAATAGGGTCACAATGATTGATAAAGTGGAATTTTGAGTATCAATGGCTATATTTTATCCTCCAATTCATAGTAAACTTGTGATTATTTCCCCGCATTTGGTTGTGCTTTGCTCTGGATACTGCCTTGGTTTGTTTTATATTTTCAGGAGAGCAAAAGAGGCCAAGAAGCAAGGGAAAACACCCATGAGAAGTGCCATATAGACTTGGAACAAGATGAGGAGGAAGCAAGGAGGAAGCCCACTAAAAATTAGCAAATTTTGAGCTTGGCAGCCCCCAACACGGCCAGGCCATACTTGGTGGCATGCAACACAGTCAGGTCATGCTCTGTACAAGAAGTACAGAAACTCCCCAGAATCCAGCCCGAAGCACGGCTAGGCCGTGTCTTGGAACACGGCTGTGCTGCGGGTCCGTGTACACTGTATTTTTCAGGGTTTTAAGCGGCCAAAGTGTTATATATTGAAGGGGTTACACAGCTAAATGGGGGAGGACACATTCAGACCTCCTTCTACTCAGTTTTAGGCTTGGGAAACACCATTAGATTAGGTTTAGAGTAGGATTAATGTTTGATTCATGTTCTTAGAGTAGATTTGACAACAATTTCAGTTTGTATTTCATTCTTCATCAAGGTTCTATCTTTTTATCTCTACACTCATCTCTATTTCTACTCTTTCTCTTGGTTTGTATGGAATATATTTACTTAATGAATTGGATTATGCTTTTGATTTATCTTTCTACCAGCTTGAGTATATTTGATCTAAGGTTTCGATAAACCCACTTATGGTGAGATGATATACTATGCTAATTGAATTAATGGAACCCTAATTTTGTTATACATGGTTAATTAGGATTACCTATTATGCATTGGTTATAGGAGTTGATGAATGTCTGGCCAACGTTTTATCACATCTTAGGATATTAATTGATGGACTAAAAGGTGAAGATTAATACCGAAACCTAATAGTTAATTAGAGATATCTTAATCACGAAAGTAGTTTAAGGTTCTCTAGGAATGAATTAATTAGTGGGCACGAGAAAACCAATTAATTGTATTCCATGGTTGGCATAGAACTTATTGGATCTAGGTTGAAATAAGAACCACGAAAGTAGGCAATTGGATTAACCTAGGTATGATTAGTAACGCTTGAAAGAGGTTGCTAGTTAATTAAGGTCAAACCATCTCCAATAATCTAGATAACTGTAATTAGAGGTGCATATTAGTTGTTGAGTATCATAAGTGTGGTGAACCGTAACCCTAGGCTTTTGTTTAATTGATTGTATTTATTTATTTAATTGTGACAAACTTCCATCGAATTACATCGATCTAGATAGCATATTTTGCATCATTCTAGTAGTTGACATTGTTCTCTGTGGGATATGACCCGTACTCGCCAGACTAGCTACAGCTACGCCGTGCGCTTGTGGTTAATTATAAAACATACACAACAATGATTTAGACAAATAAACTTCCACCCCCACACTCAAACTTTACATTGTCCTCAGGGTAAAAGAAAGATAAGAATTATGGAAAGATATAGAAAAACATATGAGTTAAGTGAACTTTCCTGAATTTGTTTAGAGTGGAATGTGCATGTTGCATTACTGGACCATGAATAATTCTGATTCCCACTTTTCTTTTTCTTTTTATTTTTATGTTGGGTTGCCTCCCAATAGGCGCCTTTGTTTAAAGTCGTTGGCTCGACTCAATGCTCCTTATGTCATTCAAGGAGGATCCTTGATGTCAACTTTGAATTGGCTTGCCTTTGAATGTGCAGAATTTTGCGGTTCAGCTGCATTATGAAGAGGGAAGTTAGCATTAGTCAAAGATTTAATTAAATGAGAACTTAACTTACCTGGAAATAATCGATGTCTTAAGTAGCTTTTGGCATCCAATTTAATTTCATCCTTTTGAGATTCTACCAAAGCATACGGTAACTTTCCTATATCTTTGAGTAAGACATATTTATTTGAGGTTATAATTACGGGTGGTTCTCCACTGTATATTCCCTTTAAATGGCTAGGGAGGCTCTTTAAGCCTAGGTCAGAATACTGCACAATAGAAGGTACAAGCATCTTATTAAAAATTGGTAACAACATAGAAAGATCCTTACCTGTTTGCTGCACTTCTGATGCTTCCTCTCCTGCTGAAATATTCTCTTCAAATTTGGCGTTTAGGGTACATTCCTTAACCTCTTTCTTAGTAGGCTTACTAGTGTCAACTTCCAAGTCATCTTTTTCATTCAGTGCAAAATTATCTTCCTTTTGCATTAACGATGTTGGGGCTAGACTTTCAATTTTTGAATTTTGAGCCTCTAGCCTGCTGACTGTTGTTGCTAATTGCCCAATTTGATTTGTTAAGCTTTGAATGCTGGCCCTTACCTTTTGTTGAAATTGATGAGTATTTTGTGTAAGAGATTTAACAATATCTTCTAAAGGAATACTTACCTAGAAATTCTGAGATGTATTCTGTCTAGGATAATAGGCCTGTTGGGTATAATGAAAATTTGCAAAATTTTTTCTGCAAGACTATTTTGTGCATTCTCATACCTAAAGTTGAGATGATCCTTCCATCCAGGATTGTACATGTTTGAATAGGAATCATACCTCACTTGTTGTGGTTCATGGAAACCATTAACCATATTTACCTGCTCAAATGACTCATCATAGAAAGTTAAGTACTGTTACGTGTGTTTTACTAAATACCGCAAGTGCACGGCGTAGCTGTAGCTAGTCCGGCAAGTACGGGTCGTGTCCCACAGAGAACAATGCCAATTACCAGAATATCACAAAAAGTGCTATCTAAATCGATATAATTTGATGGGCAAATATCTCAATTAAACAAGTTGAAGTAACCAATTAAGCTAAGCCTAGGGTTAGGGTTCACCACGCTTGTGATACTCAACAACTGATATTTACCCCTAATTGCAATTGTCTAGATTATTGGGGATAGTTTAGCCTAAGTTCATTAGCAATCTCCTTCAAGCATTACCAATTGTACCTAAGTTAATCAAATTACCTACTTTCGTGGTTCTTAGCTTAACCTAGGTTCATTATGCTTCATGCTAACCATAGAATGCAACTAATCGGTTTTCCCATTCCCATTAATTGATTCAAGCCTAGAGTATCTTAAACTACTTTCGCGATTAAGACAACCCTAATTAACTATTGGATTCCGGTTTTAATCTTCACCTTTCAGTTCATCGATTAAATACCTAATACGTGATAGATTGGTGATCAGGCATTTTATCAACTACTTAATGCATACAATAGTCAATCTAGTCCCAATTACAATTAGGGTTTAATAATTCAGGTCATAGGCATAGTATCATTGTATCACAGTTGGGTTTACCGAAACCCTAGATAGAATTTACTCACACATAATAAAAATGGAAATCAAGTTCATATTCATTGAGTAATCCATGGTAGTTCAATACAATAGAGAATGAATAAGAAGAAGTAGAAAGATAAAAGTATAAGTAGAAGGATAGAACCTGGTGTGTAGATGAATGCAGATAAATTACAACTTGAAAGCAGTAAAATCTACTCTAGAACATCAAAATCCTCAAAGAACTATATAAAAACGTAATATAAATATGTTTCCTAAGGCTAGAAAGTGTTTATCCAATGTTTCCTATGGTTCTCCCTATCTTAGCTGCGCGTCCCAAAGCATATCTATCTTTCTGGCGGCCAAAAACCCTAAATTTAACGTTCTGTACGAGCCCGAAGCACGGCCGTGCTTCGGGCTGGAATTTGGGGAAGTGCTGCATCATCTGCCCAGAACACGGCCTGGCCGTGTTGTAGGCCACCAAGCATGGCCAGGCCATGCTGCATGCTGTGGTGCTCCTTTCTTCATGATTTTTGACGTGCAGCCTCCTTTCTTCCTCCTTAGTATATCCCAGGTCTTTTAGGGTCTTTCCATGACTGCTTTTCCTTACTTCTTTTGCTCTCCTGCAATCACAAAATGAACCACAGCAGTACCCAGAACAAAGTATAGCCAATAGCATAGAAATATCCACAAGTTACTATGAATTAAGGGACAAAATATGACCAATAAGCACTCAAAATTCCCCTTTATAAACTCCCCCATGCTTAAACTTTTGCTTGTCCTCATGCAAATGACATGCCATAAGAGAAGGAAAGGGGAGAAGGATGTAATCAGATTCCACAAGATAGAAAAATGCAATATAGATAAATTTTCACTCAATCCATGTGCACACAATAGATATATGAATAAATAGTAATCAAACAGTCTCTATTCTTCTAAGACCAAACTAGAAATTTTTTTACTATATACCTCTTTCAAACACTCCAGTAGGCTACCTCATCCTTTAGATCTCCCTATGTTGCCTTACCCTTATTTCTATTATTTTTTTAATTTTCTTCTATTTCACATCTTCTCTTTTCTTCTTTTCTTTTCTTTTTTTATCACAGAAATATGCGGTGAGTGGATTTTATGCTCCATCTCACTAGGGTAACAACATCTAGGTACTCATACTAAGGTCTTTTTGGTGCCTTGAAGGAGGTACTCAAAGTGAAAACGTTTTGGGTTTCACATACCCTCATTTTTCACCTCTCCCTACCTTCACACTCTCATAGTGTGAAAAATTAGCCTAAGCATACAATTTACAGCACAATAGAGAGATATTTTTCGAAAAATTAGAGGTTTAATTCTAGAAAAGAGAGTCTAAAGTAATAGCTACCTATTTCATACCCTATTGTGCATCATATGTTCATGAGCTAAAATCAGCCTATACTACACCAGTCTATCTTGGAAATAGTAACTATGTGATACTGTAATATATACAATACATACATGCAAAGAGAATCTAAATCAGCAACCAAACATGACTAGTGCAGACCATAAAGTCAGGCAAAATCAAGTAAACTCCCCCATGCTTAAATCATACAATGTCCTCAGTGTCATATGTATTAGAGAAAATAGGCAAAGGGGAGAAGGAACTTATGGAGTCACTGGTCGTCTGGTGGTGGTGGAGGTGAGTTCTGGCCCAAGTGCCAGGTGTACCATGCCTGCATCATACCCTGCATACTTTGAATGGAGTCTTGCATGGCATGCAGGGTGGCTCTCTGAGAGAGTTGCTCAGCCTCGATGCAACTGAGCCGGGAGGAGATGGAATTCAGATCCTCAGAGCGAGCTGATGATGGACCTGCAGTGTCAATAAAATAGGAGTGGGGTTGGGGTGGAAGAGCTATCAGGGGCTCCATGGGGAACTCTTCTTCCTCTGGAGGAATCTCGGCACCCTCTCTATCCCCCTCGATGGAATAGATCCAATTTTCCTGGTTGGTCACTGTGGTTCTAATAGAGTTGGGGAGGCAGAAAATTGTATGACCGTAGAGATACAAACAATACTCGGCGTCTTTCTTGACAACTAATTTCATATTTAAACAGGATTCCAAATCAATCCTGTTACTGCCAAGTACCGGTTGCACAACCTACAAATGAGCCTCAAACCCTAATCCTCTAGCAACAGCAGTAACTAAACCTCCCATTACAACTTTCCCATTCATGGCCCCACCTACCCTAGACATCTGATGAGCCATGAAGGCTAAAGTATCCACCTTTGTACCATGAATCATGGAGTGTAGAAAATAAAGCTCTCTCTGATTAGCAACCCCATCACTCTCAGCCCTACCAAAAATAGTATGGGCCATAAGTCTCTGTAAATATCTGAAGGTGGGGTTGCAAATAAAAGAGGCTTTTGAACTCGATGCACTGTATTGCCCCTCAATTGCAATTGAGTTCCAAAATATGTTAGAAAGAAAACTTGAGAGTACCGCTCTAGTACCTCCTGGAGGTAGGCTAAACAGTGCATTGAATTCAGCCAATGTAAGATTAAAAGTACGGTTAAGTAGTCTGAAGTTTACTTAGCCCTAACTGATGTTGGGGCCTCGAAATAAGACTATGTTAATGGAGCTAAAGAACTCCAAGGTGGGTCTAGGATAGGCTGGGTATTGCAGGGATATAAAGGTGTTCCACCCAATCCTATCAATCAAGTATTGGATGTCATTTAAAAGTCCAAGCTGCTCCAAACAAGCCTCATCCATATACCGGGTACTCAGCATTCCCCGTCTAACAAGAGTATCGTATCGTGTCTGTTGACTGTCGTCAACGCACATAATACCATACTCATTTATCTGATGAGGGAGTTGGGGTGGTGGTTGGTTACGTCCCCTACGTGTTTGATGGGATTGGGAGGAAGATGGCCCTATTCGGGCTCTTTTGGGACCCATGGATATAAAAATAATGACTATGAAAAGCAAAGGGTACCAAAGCAAAAAGCCCAACTAAATAATCAAATAAGCAAACCAACCAGTAAGTCCAATGCTATCAGAGCTATGAAGACAAGCAGTTTAGTTCAAATTAGAACAATGCAACAAATATGCCAGCCAAATTCAGAGCAAGAATATATTCAGAGAATAACCAATATTATGAAACTAGAACCGGAAAGGACTAATCAATGGGAGCTAAACCGGAAAACTTAAACCATGGTAAGTAGGAAATTTGAACCACAACTTATCTAAAAACCCAATTCAGAAAAGTGAAGAACCAGTCTAAAAGACGATCAACAACTCAAAGTATTCTGAACTAGTGTCACAAATAAGGGTTAACAGCAATCAATCAAACCAAATGAAATTCTAATCACAACCAGAACCAGGTGCTAACAGCAAATAAGAGATTTTATGCAGAAAAATAAAACAGAGGAAGAGATAGGGAGAATACTTGAAGAAGGCACATCAATGTGGAGAGGTAATTACGTAGCAATGGAAAAAGGTAAAAGCATGAGAATGAGGATGAGTATAAGGAAGAAAACGAAGGGTAGAAGGGGTCGATGGGGATGGGAAAATAGGGGAGGGGGGCGCGCAAAAGCAAGAATGGGGGAGGGGAGGTGGGTTAGGGAACGTATAGTGATGGGAGGAAGGAGAAAGAGGGATGGATTGGAAGAAGGAGGGCTTGGGTGAGGGAGATGGCGAGTGGGATTGGCCGAAGATGGTGAGTGGAGGAGAAGAGGTGAAGCACGGCTAGGGCTAAGGGGACAACACGGCCAAAAGAGGGGGGATTTGGGATTTTAAAAGAGGGTCTCACCCACAGCACGGCCGTGCTTCGGGCGGGCTTGTTGCAGCGCCCTTTTTTTTTAGGCTACCACGGGCACGCCCGTGTCCTGGAACACGGGGTGCCTGTGTTCCTTGTGGGTATGGTGCATGTTGTGTGTATGTTTTACCAAATACCGCAAGCGCACGGCGTAGCTATAGCTAGTCCGGCGAGTACGGGTCGTATCCGACAGAGAACAATGCCAATTACCAGAATCTCACAAAAAGTACTATCTAAATCGGTATAAGTCGATGGGTAAATATTGCAATTAAACAAGTTAAAGTAACCAATTAAGCTAAGCCTAGGGTTAGGGTTCACCACGCTTGTGATACTCAACAACTGTTATTAACCCTAATTGCAATTGTCTAGATTATTTGGGGATGGTTTAGCCTAAATTAATTAGCAATCTCTTTCAAGCATTCCCAATTATACCTAAGTTAATCAAATTACCTACTTTCGTGGTTCTTAGCTTAACCTAGGTCCATTATGCTTCATGCCAACCATAAAATGTAACTAATCGGTTTTCTCGTTCCCATTAATTGATTCAAGCCTAAAATATCTTAGACTACTTTCGTGATTAAGACAACCCTAATTAACTATTGGATTCCGGTTTTAATCTTCACCTTTCAGTTCATCGATTAAATACCTAATACGTGATAGATTGGTGATCAGGCATTCCATCAACTAATTCAAGCATACAATAGTCAATCCAAACAATCTAGTCCCAATTACAAATAGGGTTCCATAATTCAAATCATAGGCATAGTATAATTGTATCACAATTGGGTTTACCGAAACCCTAGATAGAAACTACTCACATATCATAGAATCAGAAACCAAGTTCATAATCATTAAATTAACCATGATAGTTCGATACAATCTCAAGGGAATGAATGGAGGTAGAAATAGAGATAAAGAACTGAAGTAGAAGGATATAATCTAATATGCAGAAAAGTTCAGATGAATTACAACCTTCAATGCAGGAAAATCTACTCTAGAGCATCAAAATCCTCAATGATATATGTAAAAACCTCCTCTAAAATGTGTTTCCTAAGCCTAAAAACTGATTTTCTTTTGTGTCTCCTTCGGTTTCCCCCTTTTAGCCACGCATCCCCTAGCTTATGTTTCAATTTGGGCGGCCAAAACCCTAAAAAACACAGAGCTCGCAGACCCGCAGCACGGCCGTGCTTCGAGCTGGAATTTAGGGAAGTGTAGCATCGTCTACATAGAACACGGCCAGGCCGTGCTACATGCTGTGGTGCTCCTTTCTTTATGATTTTTGACGTGCAGCCTCCTTGCTTCCTCCTCAGCATATCCCAAGTATTTTAGGGTCTTTCCATGACTGCTTTTCCTTGCTTCTTGGCTTCTTTTGCTCTCCTGAAATCACAAAATGAACTATAGCAGTACCCAGAACAAAGTATAGCCAAAAAGCATAAAAATACCCACAAGTTACTATGAATTAGGGGACAAAATATGACCTATAAGCACTCAAAATTCCCCTTTATCAACTCCCCGATGCTTAAACTTTTGCTTGTCCTCAGGAAATGACATGCCAAAACAGAAGGAAATGGGAGAAGGATGCATTCAGATTCCACAAGATAGAATAATGCAATATAGATAACTTTTCACTAATCCATGTGCATACAATAGATATATGAATAGACAGTAATCAAATAGTCTCTATTCTTCTAAGACCAAACTAGAAATTTTTTTACTATATACCTCTTTCTATTGTGACCAGTGGTTGTATGCATCAGACTGATTTTCAAACACTCCAGTAGGCTACCTCATCGTTTAGATCTCCCTATGTTGCCTTACCCTTATTTCTATTATTTTTTTAATTTTCTTCTATTTGACATCTTCTCTTTTCTTTTTTTCTTTACTTTTTTTATCACAGAAATATGCGGTGAGTGCATTTTATGCTCCATCTCACTGGGGTAACAGCATCTAGGTACTCATACTAAGGCCTTTTTGGTTCCTTGAAGGAGCTACTCAGAGTGAAAACTTTTTGGGTTTAACATACCCTCATTTCTCACCTCTCCCTACCTTCACACTCTCATAGTGTGAAAAATTAGCCTAAGCATACAATTTATAGCACAATAGAGAGATATTTTTCGAAAAAATAGAGGTTTAATGCTAGAAAAGGGAGACTAAAATAATAGCTACCTATTTCATATTCTATTGTGCAGCACATATTTATGAGCTAAAATCAGCCTATACAACACCAGTCTATCTTGGGAATAGCAACTATGTGGAATGCAAGACAAAAGGAATGCAGTATGTACAATATATACATGCAAAGAGAAGCTAACTCAGCAAATAAACATGACCAGTGCATATCATAAGCTCAGACAATATCAAGTACACTCCCCCATGTGTACCATGCCTGCATCATACCCTGCATGCTTTGAATAGAGTCATGCATGGCATGCAGGGTGACTCTCTGTGAAAGCTGCTCAGCCTCAATGCGGCTGAGCCTGGAGGATATGGAATTTTGGTCCTCCGAGGGAGCAGATGATGGACCTGCAGTGTCAGTAAAATGGGGGTGGGGTGGGGGTGGAAGAGCTATTAGGGGCTCCATGGGGAACTCTTCCTCCTGTGGAGGAATCTCAGCACCCTCCCCATCCTCTTCAATGGAATAGGTCCAATTCTCCTGGTTGGTCACTGCGGCTCTATTAGGGTTGGGAAGGCGAAAAAGTGTATGACCGCGGACATACAACCAGTACTCGTCGTCTTTCTTAACAACTAATTTCATATTTAAACAGGATTCCAAATCAATCCTGTTACTGCCGAGTACTGGTTGCATTCCCTGTAACTGAGCCTCCAATCCTAATCCTCTAGCAACAACAGTAACCAAGCCTCCCATAACAACCTTCCCATTCATAGCCCCACCTACCCTGGACATTTGATGAGCCATAAAGGCACCAGTATCCACCTTCGTACCATTAATCATAGAATGAAGAAAATAAAGCTCTCTCTGATTAGCAACCCCATCACTCTCAGCCCTACCAAAAATAGTATGGGTCATAAGTCTCTGTAAATATTGAAAGGTGGGGTTGCAAATAAAAGAAGCTTTTGAAATCAATGCACTGTATTGCTCCTCAATGGCAATGGAATGCCAAAATATGTTAGAGAGAAAACTGGAGGGGACTTGTCTAGTACCTCCTAGAGGTAGGCTAAACAGTGCATTAAATTCAGTCAAAGTTAAATTAAAAGTACGATTAAAGAGTCTGAAGTTTACTTGGCCCTGACTAACGTTGGGGCCTCGAAACAAGACTATGTTAATGGAGCTAAAGAACTCCAAGGTGGGTCTAGGATAGGCTGGGTATCGCAGGGATATGAAGGTGTTCCACCCAATCCTGTCAATCATGTATTGGATGTCATTTAAAAGCCCTAGCCGCTCCAAACAAGCCTCATCCATATACCGGGTACTCAGCATTCCCCGTCTAACAAGAGTATCGTATCGTGTCCGTTGACTGTCATCAACGAACATAATACCATACTGATTTATCTAATGAGGGAGTTGTGGCAGTGGTTGGTTACGTCCTCTACGTGTTTGATGGGACTAGGAGGAAGATGGCCCTGTTCGGGCTCTTTTGGGACCCATGGATGTAAAATTAATGATAATGAAAAGCAGAGGGTACCAAAGCAGAAAACCCAATGAAAGATGCGAATAATTAAATCACCCAAAAAGTCCAATGCTATCGGAGTTATGAAGCAAGCAGTTCAGTGCAAAACAGAGTGAGATGTGGCACAAAAGAGATATATATATAACAGTGCCGTACAATGCAGCCAATAAGCCAACAATGGTCAGAACAGGAGAGAACTGAATGTAGCATAAATATATGATCAATTCACTAGCCCAAATCAGTGTATGAACAAATGCTGCAAAAAGGGTTTAATAAAGTGCTGAACAGAGCATCGAACCAGAAGTTCTAGGCTAGCCAAAGTATATGGTTCAAAAAGGTAATCAATAACTCCAGCAGTCTGAACTAGTATCACAAATAAGGGTCACCAGCAATAAATCAAAGCAAATGAAATCCCAAATTAGTTGCTAACAGCAAATAAGAGAGTGTAAAATGAAAATCACTGCAAACTAGAGTGTAAAACTAGTCCAAAAATTAAAATCAATCACTCAAAGCATGCTTCACTAGGTTCACGTTGTAGGGCCAAGAGAAATCAACTAAACCAAATAGGATCCAAATTACAGCAAGAAACTTTACCTAATCAGCAAGGAGTGAATTTATGCAGAAAAAATAAAACAGAGGAAGAGATAGGGAGAATACCTGAATAGGGCACAGTAATGTGGAGAGGTAAACACGGGGCAAGGGAAAACAAACTAAAGCGTCAGAATGGGTACGAGTAGAAGGGTGAAAACGAAGGGTAGAGGGGGTCGATGGGGAGGGGGCGCGCAAAAGCAAGAATGGGAGATAGGAGGTGGGTTAAGGCATGTATGGTGATGGGAGAAGGAGAAAGAGGGATGGATTGGAGGAAGGAAGGCTTAGATGAGGGAGATGTGGGGTGGGATTGGCTGAAGTGGAGGAAGGTAAAAGAAAAGGGGGAGACACGGCTAGGGTTGGGGGAAGCATGGGCAAAAAGAGGGGGAGAAAAAGGGTTTTAAAATGGCCTCGCCCGCAGCACGGTTGTGCTTCGAGCGGGCTAGCTGCAGCGTGTGTTGTGTTTTTTTTTTGCGGCACAACCGTGTCCTGGGACACGGCCTGCCCGTGTTTTTAGCTGGAAATCCCCTATTTTTTAGTTTTTACCTCTTCTTTTGATTCTCTTCAAGCACCTTTGCTTCTAACTCTTTTAGACCACTTTGGAACCATCGTAATGGACCAGGAAATCAAGGAAAATATTCAATAAACTCAACCTAAGAAATTTTCTAATTAAAGATAAAAACTAAAACTCAAAGCAAGAAATCAAACAAAGGAAAACTTTAAAAATCAAAATGTGGGTTGCCTCCCACAAAGCGCTTGTTTAAAGTCATTAGCTCGACTCCTTTGCTTCGTCAATGGATTAAGGGGGGCTCTAAAAGAGCTTGGGTGGCTCCCTTTTCAACTAGATGTCCCGTCACAAAATGCTTGAGACATTGCCTGTTAACCTTGAAAGATCCGGAGGATTCACTCCAAACCTCTACTGCTCCATAAGGAAAGACTTGAGTCACTTGGAATGGACCGGACCATCGAGAACGAAGCCTCTCAGGAAATAGTCTCAGCCTTGAGTTGAATAGCAAGACCCAATCTCCTACTTGAAATTGGCGTCTAAGGATGTGCTTATCATGCCATCTTTTTGTTATTTCCTTGTATAATTTGGCATTTTCATAAGCATCAAGCCTCAGCTCATCTAGCTCATTTAATTGCAGGCATCTTCTCTTTCTAGCTGTTGACAAGTCAAAATTGATTGTTTTGACTGCCATATACGCCTTATGCTCAAGCTCTACTGGCAAATGACAGGGCTTCCCATATATTAACCAAAAAGGTGTGGTCCCTATAAGTGTTTTATAGGCAGTCCTGTAGGGCCATAACGCATCATCGAGTTTGAGAGACCAATCCTTTCTGGCCTTCGAGACGATCTTTTCTAATATTGCCTTGATCTCCCTATTTGATATTTCTACTTGCCCACTAGTCTGAGGATAGTAGGCTATAGCCATTTTATGGGTGACTCCATATTTTTTCAAAAGGTTTTCGAATTGTTGCTCAGTGAAGTGAGAACCTCCATCACTTATTGCGGCGCGGGGCACTCCAAATCTTGGGAAAATTGTCCTCTTAAAGAGCTTGGCAACCACTCTAGCATCATTGGTAGGGGATGCTACTTCTTTAACCCACTTAGAAATGTAGTCTACAACCATTAGAATGTACTTGTTCCCACATGAAAAAGGAAAGGGACCCATAAAGTCAATGCCCCAAACGTAAAATATCTCAACTTCTAAAATGCTGTTCAGGGGCATCTCATTCCTTCTGGATATGTTGCCAACTCTTTGGCACCGGTCACATGCCTTTACAAAAGTGTGCACATCTTTGAAAAGCGTGGGCCAATAGAAACCAGCTTGAAGAATTTTAGCTGCAGTCTTAGAAATGCTGGTGTGGCCTCCATAAGGTGAACTATGAAAATGGTATATAACACTGTAAACTTCTTGCTCTGGAATACACCTTCGGAATATGCCATCTGCACACCACTTGTACAAGCATGGATCATCCCAATAGTAAGACTTAATGTCAGAGAAGAATTTCTTTCTCTGATGATAGCTCAACCCCTCAGGGAGTATTCTGCATGTAAGAAAGTTCACGAAGTCTGCATACCAAGGAGCATCAGCATAAGTGACTATCAGGAGTTGATCATCAGGAAAGGAATCATCAATAGGCAAATCATCTTTCTCATCTCTCATCAGATCTTTCCTAAGCCTTAAAAGGTGGTCTGTAACCACATTCTCTGTCCCTTTCTTATCTCTGATTACAAGATCAAACTCTTGTAGTAAGAGGATCCATCTAATCAGCCTTGGTTTGGCATCCTTCTTACTTAACAGGTACCTGATGGTAGCATGATCTGTGAATAGTATGACTTCTGATCCCAACAGATATTGTCTGAATTTATCAATTGTGAACACTACTGCCAAGAGCTCCTTTTCAGTGGTAGAGTAGTTGACTTAAGCTTCATCTAGTGTCTTACTAGCATAGTAGATGGCATAAGGCTTTTTGTCTCTCCGTTGCCCAAGTACAACTCCCACGGCATAGTCGCTTGCACCACACATAATTTCGAAGGGAAGGCTCCAATCAGGAGGTTGGATGATGGGTGCAGATATAAGCACCTCCTTCAACCTGCAAAAGGAACGCAAGCAGTCATTATCAAATACAAATGGGACATCTTTAACAAGTAAATTAGTTAAGGGTTTAGAGATTTTTGAAAAGTCTTGGATGAATCTCCTGTAGAAGCCTGCATGCCCAAGAAAACTCCTCACTTCCTTAACGTTTGATGGTGGTGGCAGAGTCTGAATCGCCTCTATCTTTGCCTTATCCACCTCTATCCCCCTTTCAGACACCAAGTGTCCCAAAACTATTCCTTCTGTCACCGTAAAGTTGCATTTCTCCCAATTTAGGACCAGATTGACTTCCTCACATCTCCTAAGTACCTGTGTCAAAATTTTCAAACAGTCATCAAATGAGGTACCATAGACTGAAAAGTCATCCATAAATACTTCCATTATTTCCTCTATAAAATCAGAGAAAATAGCCATCATACATCTCTGGAAAGTGGCAGGTGCGTTACACAATCCGAATGGCATCCTTCTATATGCAAAGGTGCCATAGGGACATGTGAAAGTAGTATTCTCTTGGTTGTCTAGATGGATAGGGATCTGAAAGAATCCTGAGTATCCATCCAGATAACAGAAGTGTGAATGTCTAGCCAACCTTTCCAGTAACTGATCAATAAAAGGCAAAGGGAAGTGATCCTTACGGGTGGCCTTATTTAATTTTCTATAGTCAATACACATGCGCCAACTCGTAACAGCTCTAGTAAGGATTAATTCATTATTATCATTTCAAACTACAGTCATAGCTCCCTTTTTAGGAACCACATGAACAGGACTTACCCATTCACTATCCGAGATAGGATAGATAATACCTGCATCAAGCAATTTGAGTACCTCCTTCTTGACTACCCCTTTCATGTTGGGATTGAGTCTCATCTGATGTTCCCTGGAAGGTTTATGATCATTATCAACAATTATACGATGCATACAAACAGATGGACTAATCCCTTTTATATCATCTATACTATACCCAACCACCTTCTTAAATTTTTTGAGTACATCAAGTAACTTACCAGTTTCTTCAGTATTCAGATCAGCATTCACTATGACTGGATATGAAGAGTTAAGGTCCAGAAATTCATACTTGAGAGTAGAGGGAAGAGGTTTTAATTCTACCTTAGGTGTTTTGCCTTCCTCTAAATAAGCTGATTTGTGGTTGTGGTCCTGTTGCAGCTTTTCAATTTTCACTTCTGAGGTGAGTTTAGGATTCTCATCAAGCAATCTAGTGTAGGCATCAGCTTCTACCTGTTCAGCACAACAAACAGAACTATCCAAAAGGCAAAGCTCAAGTGGATCAGTAGGGTACAAACTCATTGCATTATCAACAATATTTTATTCAATTATATCAACCATGTAACAAGTATCACCTAAGGATGGACATTTCATAGCATCATTAAGATTAAATTCAATCTTTTCATCCCCTACATTCAGGGAAAGCCTTCCATCTTTAACATTAATAATGGCACCTGCAGTGGCAAGGAAAGGTCTTCCCAGAATGATGGGGATTTGGCTATCTTCCTCCATTTCGAATACCACAAAGTCATTAGGTATGAAAAACTTACCTACCCTTAGAGGCACATCCTCTAATATACCTACCGGGTGAGTAACGGATCGGTCCACTAACTGTAGAGAAATAGTGGTAGGTTTCAGATCTCCCATCTGGAGCTTCTTACAAATGGATATTGGCATAAGGCTCACGCTTTCTCCTAGATCACATAAGGCTTTAGTGATCTGCACATTTCCAATGGAGCAAGGTATTGAGAAACTCCCAGGATTCTTGAGTTTAAGTGGCAGTTTGTTCTGAATCAGGGCATTGCACTCTTCAGTCAATGCCACAGTGGCATATTCCTCAATCTTCCTCTTATTAGAGAGGATTTCCTTCAGAAATTTGGCGTATGAAGGCATTTGAGATACTGCTTCCAAGAATGGAATGTTGATGTGCAACTTTTTCATCACATCCAGAAACTTTCCATACTGTTTCTCTAACTTAACCTTGGCTAGTCTCTGGGGGAAGGGAACTGGTGGCTTATACAGTTCAAGAGCCACATAGTCAGGCACATTTATTTCCTTCCTTCCACTAACTGGTTCTTCTTGTTCATTTACTGGCTCAGGCACATCCCTTTTCTCAACTTCTTTTTCATTCTCCTTTTCCACTGGATCACCCAATTGTTTACCACTTCTCAGAGTAATTGCTTTACAATGTTCTCTAGGGTTCTCAGGTTGACCAGGGAACTTACCAAAATTTCTGGTTGAAGAGCTCGCTTGCTGCGCTATCTGGGTCTCTAACATCTTATTATGGGTAGCAAGTGAATCCACTTTAGAAGCTAGGTCTTTAACTGCTTCATTCATATTGTGATTTGGAGCTCTAAACTCCTCATTCTGCTTGCTCTGTGTGGAGATGAAATTCTCCATTAGAGCCTCTAGATTTGACTTTGGTTGAGGAGGATTGTATGGCCTTGGATTCTAGAAGCCTGGAGGTTGTCTGAAGTTATTCTGGGGCTACTGACCAACATTCGGCTTATATGACAAGTTAGGGTGGTTTCTCCAGCCAGGATTGTAAGTATTGCTGTACGGGTTGTTCCTCTGATTGTTCACAAAATTGACCTGCTCACAATCCTGAACTGTAGAACTCCCAAGATGACACTCATTGGCTGCATACCCTACACCTCCACAAATCTCACAGGATACAGAAGAAGAAGGTGATGCAACAACATTGATGCTCAGTTTATCCAGTTTCTGAAATAAAGCATCAACCTTAGAAGTTAGATGATTGAAAGCATCTACTTCATACATACCTGCCGGCTTTCTGGTCTGCCTCTCACTAGACCAGGAGTAGTGGTTCTGGGCCATATCTTCAATCAACTCATAGTTTTCATCAACCGTCTTGTTCATAAGTGCTCCTCCAGCTGCAGCATCCACAAACATCTGGGTGCTGTAAACTAGTCCATTGTAGAATTTATGGACTATTAACCATTTTTCTAGTCCATGATGTGGGCATACCCTGAGGAGCTCCTTGAATCTTTCCCATGCCTCATATAAGGATTCCCCATCCCTCTGAGCAAATGTAGTAATCTGGTTCCTCAAATGGGCCGTCTTACGTGGAGGAAAGTACTTGGCTAGGAAAGCTTGAGAAAGCTGCTGCCAAGTGGTAATAGACCCCGATGGAAGAGAGTGCAACCACGCACGTGCCTTATCCCTTAGTGAGAAAGGGAATAATCTTAACCTGATAGCATCTGAGGAGACCTCATTCAACTTCAGGGTGTCGCAGTACTCCAAAAACATAGTGAGATGGAGATTAGGGTCTTCAGTAGGTGACCCTCCAAACTGGTTCTGCATAACCATCTGCAAGAGAGATGGCTTCAGCTCGAAGTTATTAGCTTCTACCAATGGCCTGACTATGCTAGTGTTCAAGCTATGTGTGTCCAGGGCTGTGAAGTCCTTCAGTGACCGGTTATCTCTTTCCCCCACAGAAACTGCAGAATTCTCTTGCTACTTACCTTTTCTTATCCTTCGTAGGGTGCGTTCAATTTCTGGGTCAAATTCAACAAAAATTTCACGCTCTCTTCGTATAAAAGAGAAACACACCTAGGAAGGAAGAAAAGAAGCAAAATTAGCAAAAGAAAATTGTGCAGAAAAAATTAAGAAGAAAAATAAACAGAAATTGATCTAGTCTAGCTATTTTGTAAAATATCAAATATTGGCTTTGTTCCTCGGCAACGGCGCCAAAAACTTGTTGTGTGTATGTTTTACCAAATACCGCAAGCGCACGGTGTAGCTGTAGCTAGTCCGGCGAGTACGGGTCGTATCCCACAAAGAACAATGCCAAATACCAGAAACTCACAAAAAGTACTATCTAAATCGATATAAGTCAATGGGCAAATATTGCAATTAAACAAGTTAAAGTAACCAATTAAGCTAAGCCTAGGGCTAGGGTTCACCACGCTTGTGATACTCAACAACTGTTATTTACCCCTAATTGCAATTGTCTAGATTATTTGGGGATGGTTTAGCCTAAATTAATTAGCAATCTCTTTCAAGCATTCCCAATTGTACCTAAGTTAATCAAATTACTTACTTTCGTGGTTCTTAGCTTAACCTAGGTCCATTAAGCTTCATGCCAACCATAGAATGCAACTAATCGGTTTTCTCGTTCCCATTAATTGATTCAAGCCTAGAATATCTTAAACTACTTTCGTGATTAAGACAACCCTAATTAACTATTGGATTCTGGTTTTAATCTTCACCTTTCAGTTCATCGATTAAATACCTATTACGTGATAGATTGGTGATCAGGCATTCCATCAACTAATTTAAGCATACAATAGTCAATCCAAAACAATCTAGTCCCAATTACAAATAGGGTTCCATAATTCAAATCATAGGCACAGTATCATTGTATCACAATTGGGTTTACTGAAACCCTAGATAGAAACTACACACATATCATAGAATCATAAACCAAGTTCATAATGATTAAATTAACCATGATAGTTCGATACAATCTCAAGGGAATGAATGGAGGTAGAAATAGAGATAAAGAACTGAAGTAGAAGGATATAACCTGATATGCAGAAAAGTTCAGAGGAATTACAACCTTCAATGCAGGAAAATCTACTCTAGAACATCAAAATCCTCAATGATATATGTAAAAACCTCCTCTAAAATGTGTTTCCTAAGCCTAAAAACTGATTTTCTTTTGTGTCTCCTTCGGTTTCCCGCTTTTAGCCGCGCATCCCCCAGCTTATGTTTCAATTTGGGCGGCCAAAACCCTAAAAAACACGGAGCTCGCAGACCCGCAGCACGACCGTGCTTCAGGCTAGAATTTAGGGAAGTGTAGCATCGTCTACGCAGAACACGGCCTGGCCGTGTTGTAGGCCACCAAGCACGGCCAGGCCGCGCTGCATGTTGTGGTGATCGTTTCTTCATGATTTTTGACGTGCAGCCTCCGTGCTTCCTCCTCAGCATATCCTAGGTTTTTTAGGGTCTTTCCATGACTGCTTTTCCTTGCTTCTTGGCTTCTTTTGCTCTCTTGAAATCAAAAAATGAACTACAGCAGTGCCCAAAACAAAGTAGAGCCAAAAGCATAAAAATACCCACAAGTTACTATGAATTAGGGGACAAAATATGACATATAAGCACTCAAAATTCCCCTTTATCAGTGCACAAAATTTTTTTTTTTTTTACCTGGGGCATGGCCGTGGTGGGGAGCATGGGTAGCCCGTGTTGCTAGCAGGAATCCCTCAATTCTTCACATTTAACTTCTTCTTTTGACTCTCTTTTAGTACCTTTGCTTCCAACCCTTTTAAATCACTTTGGAAACATCATAATGAAGAGCAAAGGAAGGAAAATTCAATAAACTTCAACCTAAGAAATTAGCTAATTAAAGACGAAAACTAAAACTCAAAGCAAGAATTCAATCAAAGGAAAACTTTAAAAATCAAAATGTGGGTTGCCTCCCACAAAGCGCTTGTTTAAAGTCATTAGCTCGACTCTTTTGCTTCTTAATGGATTGAGGGGGGCTCTAAGAGAGCTTGGGAAGCTCCCTTTTCAACTGGTTGTCCCATCACAAAATGCATGAGGCGTTGCCCATTCACCTTGAAGGATCCGGTGGATTCACTCCGTACCTCCACTGCTCCATAAGGAAAGACTCGAGTCACTTGGATTGGACCGGACCATCGAGAACGAAGCTTCCCGGGAAAGAGTCTCAACCTTGAATTAAACAGCAAGACCCAATCTCCTACTTGAAATTGGCACCTAAGGATGTGCTTATCATGCCATCTTTTTGTTCTTTCCTTGTATAACTTGGCATTGTCATAAGCATTAAGCCTCAGCTCATCTAGCTCATTTAATTGTAGGCATCTTCTCTTTCCAGCTGCTGACAAGTCAAAATTGATTGTTTTGACTGCCCAATACGCCTTATGGTCAAGCTCTACTGGCAAATGATAGGGCTTCCTATATATTAATTGAAAAGTGTGGTCCCTATCGGTGTTTTATAGGCAGTCCTATAGGCCCATAATGCATCATCAAGCTCGAGAGACCAATCTTTTCTGGCCTTCAAGATAGTCTTCTACAAGATTGCCTTGATCTCCCTATTTGATATCTCCACTTGCCCACTAGTCTGAGGATGGTAGGCTAGAGCCATTTTATGGGTGACTCTATATTTCTTCAAAAGATTTTGAAATTGTTGCTCAGTGAAGTGAGAACCTCCATCACTTATCATGGCTCGGGGCACTCCAAATCTCGGGGAAATTATCCTATTAAAAATCTTGGCAACCACTCTAGCATCATTGGTGGGGGATGCTACTGCTTCAACCCACTTAGAAACGTAGTCCATAGCCACTAGAATGTACTTGTTCCCTTATGAAGACGGAAATGGACCCATAAAGTCAATGCCCCAAACGTCAAATATCTCAACTTCTAAAATGTTGTTCAGGGGCATCTCATTCCTTCTGGATATGTTGCCAACTCTTTGGCACCGGTCACATGCCTTTACAAAAGTGTGCACATCTTTGAAAAGCGTGGGCCAATAGAAACCAGCTTGAAGAATTTTAGCTACAATCTTAGAAATGCCGGTGTGGCCTCCATAAGGTGAACTATGAAAATGGTATATAACACTGTAAACTTCTTGCTCTGGAATATACCTTCGAAATATGCCATCTGCACACCACTTGTACAAGCATGGATCATCTCAATAGTAAGACTTAATGTCAGAGAAGAATTTCTTTCTCTAATGATAGCTCAACCCCTCGGGGAGTATTCTGCATGCAAGAAAGTTCACGAAGTATGCATACCAAGGAGCATCAGCATAAGTGACCATCAGGAGTTGGTCATCGGGAAAGGAATCGTCAATAGGCAAATCATCTTTGTCATCTCTCATCAGATCTTTCCTAAGTCTTGAAAGGTGGTCTGCAACCACATTCTCTGTCCCTTTCTTATCTCTGATTATAAGATCAAATTCCTGTAGTAAGAGGATCCATCTAATCAGTCTTAGTTTGGCATCCTTCTTGCTTAATAGGTTCCGATGGCAGCATGATCTGTGAACACTACGACTTCTGATCCCAGCAGATATTATCTGAATTTATCAATCGCGAACATTATTGCCAAGAGCTCCTTTTCAGTGGTAGAGTAGTTGACTTGAGCTTCATCTAGTGTCTTACTATCATAGTAGATGACATAAGGCTTTTTGTCTCTCCGTTGCCCAAGTACAGCTCCCATGGCATATTCACTTGCATCGCACATAATTTCGAAGGGAAGGCTTCAATCAGGAGGTTGGATGATGGGTGCAGATATAAGTTCCTCCTTCAACCTGCAAAAAGAACGCAAGCAGTCATTATCAAATACAAATAGGACACCTTTAACAAGTAAATTAGTTAAGGGTTTAGAGGTTTTTGAGAAGTCTTGAATGAATCTTCTGTAGAAGCCCGCATGTCCAAGAAAACTCCTCACTTCCTTAACGTTCGATGGTGGTGGCATAGTCTGAATCGCCTCTATCTTTGCCTTATCCACTTCTATTCCCCTTTCGGACACCAAGTGTCCCAGAACTTTTCCCTCTCTTACCATAAAGTGGCATTTCTCCCAATTTAGGACCAGGTTGACTTCCTCACATCTCTTAAGTACCTGTGTCAAAATTTTCAAATAGTCATCAAATGAGGTACCATAGACAGAAAAGTCATCCATAAATACTTCCATTATTTCCTCTATAAAATCAGAGAAAATAGCCATCATGCATCTCTAGAAATTGGCTAGTGCATTACACAATCCGAATGGCATTCTTCTATATGCAAAGGTGCCATAGGGACATGTGAACGTAATTTTGTCTTGGTCGTCTGGATGGATAGGGATATGAAAGAATCCTGAGTATCCATCCAGATAACAAAAGTGCAATTGTTTAGCCAATCTTTCCAATAACTGATCAATAAAAGGCAAAGGGAAGTGATCCTTACGGGTGGCTTTATTTAATTTTCTATAGTCAATACACATGCGCCAACCGGTAACAGCTCTAGCAGGGATTAATTCTAATCATTTCTAACAATAGTCATACCTCCCTTTTTAGGAACCACATGGACAGGACTTACCCATTCACTATCTGAGATAGGATAGATAATACGTGCATCAAGCAATTTAAGTATTTCCTTCTTGACTACCTCTTTCATGTTGGGGTTGAGTCTTCTTTGGTGTTCCCTGGAAGGTTTATGATCATTGTCAACTATTATACGATGCATACAAACAGATGGACTAATCCTTTTTATATCATTTATACTATACCCAATCAACTTCTTAAATTTCCCAAGTACATCAAGCAACCTAGCAGTTTCCTCAATATTCATATCAGCATTCACTATCACTGGATATGAAGAGTTAGGGTCCAGAAATTCATACCTGAGATTAGAGGGAAGAGGTTTTAGTTCTACCTTAGGTCTTTTTCCTTCCTCTATATTAGCTGATTTTTTATTGTGGTCCTGCTCCAGCTTTTAAGCTTTCACTTTTGAGGTGCGTTTAGGACTCTCATCAAGTAATCTAGTGTAGGCATCAGCTTCTACCTGTTCAGCACAAGAAATAGAACAATCCAAAAGGCAAAGTTCAAGTGGATCAGTAGGGCATAAACTCATTGCATTATCAACAATATTTTGTTCAATTATATCAATCATGCAACAAGTGTCACCTAAGGATGGGCATTTCATAGCATCATTAAGATTAAATTCAATCTTTTCATCCCCTACATTCAGGGAAAGCTTTCCATCCTTAACATTAATAATGGCACCTGCAGTGGCTAGGAAAGGTCTTCCTAGAATGATGGGGATTTGGCTATCTTCCTCCATCTCTAATACCACAATGTCAATGGGTATGAAAAACTTACCTACCTTTAGAGGAACATCCTCTAATATACCTACCGGGTGAGTAACGGATCGGTCCGCTAACTGTAGAGAAATAGTGGTAAGTTTCAGATCTCCCATCTGGAGCTTCTTGTAAATGGATAGTGGCATAAGGTTTACACTTACTCTGAGATAACACAAAGCTTTAGTGATCTGCACATCTCCAATAGAACAAGGTATTGAGAAGCTCCCAGGATCCTTGAGTTTAGGAGGCAGTTTGTTCTGAATCAGGGAAATTCACTCTTCAGTTAATGCCACAGTGGCATATTCCTCAATCTTCCTCTTATTAGAGAGGATTTCCTTCAAAAATTTAGCATAGGAAGGCATTTTAGATACAGCTTCCAAGAATGGAATGTTGTTGTGTAGCTTTTTCAGCACATCCAGAAACTTTCCACACTGTTTCTCTAACTTAGCCTTGGCTAGTCTCTGAGGGAAGGGAACTGGTAGCTTATACGGTTCAGAAGCCACATAATCAGGCTCATTTATTTCCTTCCTTCCACTAACTGGCTCTTCTTCTTCATTCACTGGCTCAGGCACATCCCTTTTCTCAACTTCTTTTTCATCTTCCTTTTCCACTGGTACACCCAATTGTTTATCACTTCTCAAAGTGATAGCTTTACAGTGTTCTTTAGGGTTCTCAAGTGGACCAAGGAACTTACCAAAATTTTTGGTTGAAGAGCTCGCTTGATGTGCTATTTGAGTCTCTAACATCTTATTATGGGTAGCAAGTGAATCCACTTTAGAAGCCAAGTCTTTTATTGCTTCATTCATGCTGTGATTCTGAGCTCTAAACTCCTCATTCTGCTTGCTCTGTGTGGAGATGAAATTCTCCATTAGAGCCTCCAGATTCGATTTTGGTTGAGGAGGATTATATGGCCTTGGATTCTAGAAGCCTGGAGGTTGTCTGAAATTATTCTGGGGCTGCTAACCAACATTCAGCTTATATGATAAGTTAGGGTGGTTTCTCCAGCCAGGATTATAAGTATTGCTATATTGGTTATTCCTTTGATTGTTCACAAAATTGACCTGCTCACAATCCTGAACTGTAGAACTCCCAAGCTGGCACTCATTGGCTGCATGCCCTACACCTCCACAGATCTCACAGGATGCAGAAGAAGAAGGTGATCCAACAGCATTGATGCTTAGTTTATCCAATTTCTGAAATAAAGCATCAACCTTAGAAGTTAGATGATTGAAAGCATATACTTCATACATACCTGCCAGCTTTCTGGTCTGCCTCTCACTAGACCAGGAGTAATGGTTCTGAGCCATGTCTTCAATCAATTCATAGGCTTCATCAACCGTTTTGTTCATTAGTGCTCCTCTAGCTGCAGCATCGACAGACATCCGGGTGCTGTAAACTAGTCCATTGTAGAATGTATGGACTATCAAAAAATTTTCTAGCCCATGATGTGGGCATACCCTGAGGAGCTCCTTGAATCTCTCCCAAGCCTCATATAAGGATTCTCCATCCTTTTGAGCAAATGTAGTAATCTGGTTCCTCAGATGGGCCGTCTCACTTTGTAGGAAATACTTGGCCAGGAAAACTTGTGAAAGCTGCTGCCAAGTGGTTATAGACCCCCATGGGAGAGAGTGCAACCAAGCTCGTGCCTTATCCCTCAGTGAGAAAGGGAATAATCTCAACCTAATAGCATTAGAGGAGACCCCATTCAGCTTCAATGTGTCACAGTACTCCAAAAATACAGAGAGATAAAGGTTAGGGTCTTCAGTAGGTGACCCTCCAAACTGATTCTGCTGAACCATCTGCAAGAGAGATGGCTTCAGCTTAAAGTTATTAGCTTCTACCATTGGCCTGACTATGTTGGGGTTTAGGCCATGTGTGTCTGGGGCAGTGAAGTCCTTCAGCGACTGGTTATCTCTTTCCACCATTGTAGCTGCTAAATTCTCTTCCTGTTGTCTTCTTCTTAACCTTCGTAGAGTGCGTTCAATTTCAGGGTCAAATTCAGCAACGCTATCACGCGCTCTTCGCATAAAAGAGAAACACACTTATGAAGGAAGAAAAGAAGCTAAATCAGCAAAAGAAAATTGTGCAGAAAAATTAAAAAGAAAAATAAACAGAAATTGATCTAGTCTAACTATTTTGTAAAATATCTAATATTGGCTTTCTTCCCCGGCAACGGTGCCAAAAACTTGTTACGTGTTTTTACTAAATACCGCAAGTGCACGGCGTAGCTGTAGCTAGTCCGGCAAGTACGGGTCGTGTCCCACAGAGAACAATGCCAATTACCAGAATCTCACAAAAAGTGCTATCTAAATCGATATAATTTGATGGGAAAATATTACAATTAAACAAGTTGAAGTAACCAATTAATCTAAGCCTAGGGTTAGGATTCACCACGCTTGTGATACTCAACAACTGATATTTACCCCTAATTGTAATTTTCTAGATTATTGGGAATGGTTTAGCCTAACTTCATTATCAATCACTTTCAAGCATTAACGATTGTACCTAAGTTAATCAAATTACATACTTTCGTGGTTCTTAGCTTAACCTAGGTCCATTAAGCTTCATGCCAACCATAGAATGCAACTAATCGGTTTTCCCGTTCCCATTAATTGATTTAAGCCTAGAGTATCTTAAACTACTTTCGTGATTAAGACAACCCTAATTAACTATTGGATTCTGGTTTTAATCTTCACCTTTCAGTTCATCGATTAAATACCTAATACGTGATAGATTGGTGATCAGGCATTCTATCAACTAATTCATGCATACAATAGTCAATCCAAATCAATCTAGTCCCAATTACAATTAGGGTTTAATAATTCAAGTCATAGGAATAGTATCATTGTATCACAATTGGGTTTACCGAAACCCTAGATAGAATTTACTCACACATAATAAAAATGGAAATCAAGTTCATATTCATTGAGTAATCCATGGTAGTTCAATACAATAGAGAATGAATAAGAAGAAGTAAAAAGATAGAAGTAGAAGTAGAAGGATATAACCTGGTGTGTAGATGAATGCAGATAAATTACAACTTCAAAGCAGTAAAATCTACTCTAGAACATCAAAATCCCCAAAGAACTATATAAAAACCTACTCTAAATATGTTTCCTAAGGCTAGAAAGTGTTTCTCCAATGTTTCCTACGATTCTCCAACTATATAAAAACTCTAAATTTAACGTTCTGTACGAGCCCGAAGCACGACTGTGTCCCAAGATACGGCCTGGCCATGCTTCGCGCTGGAACTTGGGGAAGTGCTACATCATCTGCCCAGAACACGGCTTGGCAGTGTTGCAGGCCACCAAGCACGGCCAAGCCGTGTTGCATGCTGTGGTGCTCCTTTCTTCATGATTTTTGACTTGCAGCCTCCTTGCTTCCTCCTCAGCATATCCCAGGTCTTTTAGGGTCTTTCCATGACTGCTTTTCCTTACTTCTTGGCTTCTTTTTCTCTCTTGCAATCACAAAATGAACCATAGCAGTAGCCAGAACAAAGTATAGCTAATAGCATAGAAATATCCACAAGTTACTATGAATTAGGGGACAAAATATGACCAATAAGCACTCAAAATTCCCCTTTATCAGGTACCCAATAGACGAATGCTCCATGATAGAATGATTTCCATAGAAATTTTCTCTTTGCATATTTTCTACACGTTGACGAACAAGAGAGGTTAAATTTGCAAGTTTCTTTTCAAGGGAAGAACTACATACCTCACTAGCATGTCTTAATGGAGACCCTAGCCTAGTGCCAAATTGTTGAAAATTGGCTGCCATATTCAAAGTTATGAACAAAAAGAAAAGGAAAAAAATCACAAAAGGTAAATACACACAGTCCCTAGTAACGGCACCAAAATTTGGTGCGTACTGTCGCAGGTACACCTAAATTGATACCTTACCTCAAAACTAACCTGTACTAGTGGGAGTAAGGGTCGATCCGACAGAGACTGGTATTACCTTATGTGATTAGAAAAAGGGGGGATTGATAATTGCATATTAAGTAAAGTAAACAATAATGAAATTAATTAAAAGAGTAATTAATGAGAAAGGCGTTGGTTTCGGTTAATATCTACCGTTAAGGGATTGTATTGATCATTGACAACATAATCAATCTGTAATTGAATATCTATCATTGGGTTTCTAACCCTGTTCCTCCTTAAGTCTAGTAAATTAATGACAATCGCACCAATTAAACCCTAATTAACAAGAAATCCTTTAGCATATCGGTAAAGCATAACTTATTAACCGCATGAAAAACTAGAGAAACTGACAGAGCTAAACAAATATAAACACATCGGCTATATCTAATTTAGTTAATTATTCATCATAGGTTCAATGATTTATAATCCAAAATCCTCAAACTTATTTGCCTCACGAATCACAGAATAGAAGACTTTGTTCAAAACATAATTCAGTGGTAGATTAAGACAGATAATATACTAGTAGGCCTGCTAGCAATCATATGAATAATCATTGAGAAGAAGAGCAGATGAATAATCAATACTCAATTCAAATTGAAATAATAAAATCAAATCCACATCTCACAATGCATGAAGATCCCTTGAGGTTTCAATCAACCTCAACCAACTAAAAAGAACTAGCCACGCAGGGCCACAAGAAAATCAAAAGAAGAATTGAAGAATGTAACTAAGAACTTGGATGAATGATTGGATGAATTATCTGCTTGCTTTCCTCCCTTTTTATAGATTAACTCCTCCTAATCGAAGTAGGATTGTATCTAGGTCAAATCCCAGCCCATCAGGCTTCAATTCGAGTCAAAAAAACCCTAAAAATCGTGATTTTAACGACCTGTATGGCGGCGGAGACGCGGCGCTACGGACTTGCAACGACGCAGCGCCTAGAAAATTCCATAATTTGCAAAAGTACTCAACACGGAAGTTGTAACTCTATGTCTATTCTTTCCATACCCACTGGAATTGCCTTAATTGGATCTGAATTGAAGGAGATATGATAAAATTAGTGACCAAAGGTCATAATTCATCTTGCTGCACTGTGATTCTGATTTGTAAGCTCTGTAACACTATGAAATCTCCCAAATTTGACCAAGTGTTCAACATAAAAGTTGTAGATGATTGTGTTATAGTTTCACACCCACTTGAATTACTTTGATTGGAGTTCATAAGTGGGAGATATTCTCAAAATTGTGCTGAAAGGTCTGGAATCCCTACAATGTAGCATTTTTCCATGAATTTCTTATCTTTTTCTTCTCTTTTCTTTTTCCTTTGTTCCTACAACACAAAACACAAAACTAAGCTAATTCCTAATTATATTTTACTTAAATTAAACAAAAAGTAAGTTTAAAGGTATTAATATCGTGCTTAATTAAGATCACATCAATAGCCCTTTACGATTTCTCAATGGCATGATTTGACACAAGGGTTGTTTGAGTAACACAAAATGGACGTCATCGTGTTCGTGAGAAGTTCTTCTTTCCAACAAGTCCCTTTTTTCAAATTTTTTTCACCGTCATCCAGAAGCACTAAAAAGTCCAATACGATTTCTCGATGGCCCAATTCGATTTAGGGCTTGTTCGGATAGCGCAAAACAAGTGTCATCAATTTCCAACGAGTCCCTTTTTCAAATTTCTGTCACCATTAGTCAGATGCAAGAAAATGCCTATTACGATTTTTCAACAGCCAGATTCGATTGAGGGCTGCTTCGAATCACGTAAAACAGAGAACATCGCTTTCATGACATGTTCTTCTTTCCAATGAGTCCTTTTTTTGAATTTTTGGCACGATCATCCAGAAGCATGAGAAAGCTCATTACAGTTTCTCGACAACTCGATTTGACCCAAGGGCATGTCCGAATAACACAAAACCGACATCATCACGTTCGTGACGTGTTCTTCTTTTGAACGAGTCCTTTTTTTTTTAATATTTGTCTTCGTCATCCAGAAGCACAAAAAATCCTGTTATGATTTCTCAACGGCTCAATTCGACCTAAAGGCTTGTACAAATAGTAGAAAATAAACATCATCGCGTTCGTGATGAGTTCTTTCCAACGAGTACCTTTTTTTCAAATTTTTTTACTGTCATCCAAAAGAACAAGAAACCCCTTACGATTTCTTTACTGCTCAATTCGACCGAGGGCTTGATAGAACAAAACAGATGTCATTGAGTTTGTGATGAGTTCTTCTTTCCAACAAGTCCCTTTTTTCAAATTTATGTCATCGTCATGTGAAAGCACAAAAATGCCCATTACGGTTTCTCAAGGGTCCTATTCGATAGATGGCTGGTACGAATCGCGTAAAATAGCCAACATCGCATTCGCCAGGTTTCTTCTTTCAACCGAGTCCCTTTTTTTGAATTTTCGTCACCATCATCCTTAAGGATGAAACAACCCATTACGGTTTCTCGACGCACAATTTGACCCAAGGGCTTGTTCAAATAGCACAAAATCAATGTCATTGCGTTCGTCACAAGTTCTTCTTTCAATAGAGTCCCTTCTGTTAAATTTTTGTCACCGTCATCTGGAAGCACGAAAAAACCCATTACATTTTCTTGACGACCTGATTCTACTAAGGGCTTGTCTAGATAGCGCTAAATAGACGTCATCGAGTTCATGATGAGTTCTTCTTTCCAACGAGTCCCTTTTTCAAATTTCTGTCACCATCATCCAATAGCCCGAAAAAGGCCATTACGGTTTCTCGATAGCTCGATTCTACCAAGGGTTGCTTCGAATCATAGGAAACGGACAACATCGCATTCGTGACATTTTCTTCTTTCAACTTAGTTCCTTTTTTTGAATTTTCATCACCTTCATTCTAAAGCACGAAAAATCCCATTACGGTTTCTCGATGGCTTGATTCGGCCCAAGGGCTTTTCTGAATAGCGCAAAACAAACGTCATAGCGTTCGTGATGAGTTCTTTTTTCCAACTAGTCCCTTTTTTTAAAATTTTTGTTGTAACACCCTGAATTTTTGTTAATTATATTCACAAAATGGAATATTAAGAAAGGATTAAATGGGATAATTATAAGGAAATAATTATGAATATTTATTAAGAGATTTCTTATTTTTGAAGGAGATAGTTAAGAAGGAAGTAGTAATTTCTTTATCTGCAGGGTTATATATAGGCAATGAGAAGAGGGATGAGGAGCTATGAAGAGAATTATACAAAAAGCCATTGGAATATATCTCAAGAGGAGATTAAACACTTGGTAAATTCCTTAGCCAATGGTTAATTAGAAAGTAATGAAGTGGCAATTTTGAAATATTTAGGAATGGGAAGGTCAATAGTTAAGGGGGAGAAGCTTCTTGGAGAAGCTAACATTAAAATAATGTTTCTTGTTGACTTGCCAAAGCAAAGTCGCCAACCATCCTAATAAGAGCTGAAGAAACCCATGGCCAAAGAGTGAAGGAAAAAGGGAGAAGAAAGAAAAGGAAAGAAGGAAAGAGAAGAAGGAAGGTAGAGAGAGAAAGCAAAAATTGAAAGATAAAAGGTAAGTTTTGGGACTCTTGATCTTCTTTAACCCTATGTATATTCATGACTTTCCATGGAAATCTAATGGGTGAAGGAAAATCTGTAGTTTTGTGGAAGAATCTAGTGAAAGAAACCAAGTAAACTTAGTGAGAGAATCATCTTTGGAGAAAGAAAAGGGTAAGATCAACACCCTATTTATGAGTTCTTGGTTTGATGACTTGATGGGTGACTTGTATGTATGTATTAAAGCATGATGGAAGGGTAGATAGAACCTTTGATGATGCATTTATGGCATTGATGACTATTTTACACATATATGCATAAGGTAGTGATTTATGAAAAATTTGTGGTGGTTAAATTTTAAGGTTTAATCCATGTTTTTAGTGGCCATATGATATGGAAAAATTGAATTTTTCATTCATAAAATGTTGGTATGGTTGTTGCCTAGTTTGAGAGGAAAAGGGAAATTTTTTTGGGTTTCATGCCCAGAGCACTGTCGTGCTTGGAGACACTGCCAGGCCGTACTTTGAGCTAGTTGTGAAAATAACACAAAACACGACCGTGCTTGGTGTGGGTTTGTGAGAAACAACACCGTGTTGTGAGGGATGTAGTATCTTGTAATTTTTAAATAATAATATTTTACGATAAAAAATATATTTTTATTTTAAATGATTATGTTTTGGTAAAAGCAAATATATTTTTAATTAAAATAATCATATTGGCCTTTAATAAATTTTTGTCTTATTTTTAGAAATATTCTTTCTTTTATTATGTATAAAGATATTTATTTTGTGATTTTTTTTATTAAAATTTTTATCAAGAAAAATCATGATTTAAGGGTGCAACTAAAGTTTTGCAATAATATAAATTTTTAGAAAATTTTGGGATGTTTTAGGATGAAGAACGATATTTATATGAATATATATAAAATAAAATAAAAATAATCTTAAATATTTAATTATTAAATAATTATAAATATAATAATAAAAGGAAACAGGGAGGGGGAGACGAACCGTGTGAGTTTTCTGCGAAATTTCCATGAATAGTGTGAATAGTATGAATAATAACCTCTAAGTTTGCTCTCTAAATCTGGAGTGTCTATATGCCTCCGATCTCGAAACTGAGGTTACCACTGAATTCAGGATGGAGAATACTACGATTTTCACCGAACAATTTTTCAAATCAGCTGCAGAATCGTCGTAGATCGGAAGTAGAAAATCTCAAAAAAAGATAAACTCTGAAACTCTTACTTAGAGACCTCAAATTGAAAATCTGACACCGTAGATGGATTCAGGAGTTAGATAAACCTTAGGATATGAATTTTTTCGACCATCTGACAACTTTTTGTACGTTGTGAACAGTAAATCCGACGGGTGTGAATAGTGTTTTTCGGTCGTGAATAGTGACTAGCGTTGACCAAGTTTTTGGGGTCATTTCTTAGGTTTTTGGACCCTCTGAACTCGTTTTTAGATCCACTTGATCATATTTGAATTGAAAAATTACATTTGGGGCTTTCCAACCTGGAGTTCTTACCTGTGAGTGGATAATTTTTTCTATGACTTGCCCTATACTCATCTTGATCTTTAAACATGAATTTGATTATGTTTATAAAATATTTACACTTTTATATGTTTTTGAAATGCATTAAAATTATCTAAATTGCTTATAATTTTGATTATAGTTCAAGAAGAGTATAGTTTTGAGAAATGGATTTATGAACTCATGGTTTATTTGATTTCACATGTATTTTTCATTAAATGGTGAAATCAATATTTATGCACGTGATATTGATTTATAAAGCTATATGATTGCCTCGAGAAAGGGCATACATATGTGATTCTAAATGTATTTATCATTATTTGGCAAAGTGAATATTATGTGCATGAGGTATTGATTTGTAAAACTATAAAGTTATTGATTATGATTAAATGGTAAGCGTAAAGCTCATGGCGAGTTGCTTGATAATTATACATTCTATTTGATGAATATACATTTATATATATGTATTTATATGTATTGATGAATATCGACGGGTTGTATGGCTTGTGACAGTACCGAATATGGGACGCCCTATTATAGCCTGAATGAGCTGAGATTGGGCCACTCCAACCTGGTGACAATGGTAATGTGAGGAGGCAGATAGGTGATGAACTCACATTCCATGATCACTATTGTGACTGTAGTCAATCATTCACTGTGCGTATAGCAAATGAATGTGTGGGTTGACTAGATCGCTGAATGAGACAGGTCATTTTAAAAATTATAACTTTATCTCAAAAACTTATTATTTTACTATAGTTTATACAGCTGAGCATAACATTTGTTTAATGATCATACCGTGCTTAATATGGTTTTGGATATCTGAATATCCTTTTATTTGAGAATATTTGAAATACGAGTCCCATATAAATGTACTTCTGAACTATATTTTCAATGTGACAAATTTTAAAACATGAGTACATCTATATGTTGACCTAAGAGGTCATCGGAAGTATTATCTATTCACTTAGTTGTCAAACTCACTACATAATATTTCCATATTTTTTTATATAAGAATATAGAGTCTGATCCTGTAGATAGGTGATCAGTTAGGTGACATATTCTCTGGGGGAGTCGACGTTGCTTTTAAAGCTCACAGTTTTGAATTATACTGTGTTTGTATTCTAAAGTATGCTTTGAATGCCATAGGTAGGATTCCTGCTTCTGTTGCTACTTTAAAATTTATAACTTGGTATGTATAATGTGTATACATGAGAGAACTTGTATGTATCTATTTCCATGACAAAAAATAGTACTATGCATGTTATGGTAAATATATGATTGAGGTGAAAAAAAATATTTGTTTCAAGTGCCAGTAAATTGGGGGTGTTACTATTGTTTGCAGAGTGTGTATGCAATGTCAAAACGCAAGTGCACGTATCGTGACAAAGTAATAAAATGATGAGTGAGTGTCGTCCTTCAAGGAGTGTACTAAAAACTACTATAGAATGCTTTGACTCGTGAAATGCTGTAGCAAAATTTGGTTGGTTCACAAGATTTATTTTCAAGAGGTAAAGCAAACTAAATAAGGCTATAATTAAGTTGAGGGATACTCGGGTATAAAAGACAATGATATTAGCTGGACCAAGGTTGCTTCAGGGTTGCCATGAACTTCTGCACTCACTATGCTCTAGAAATTGCTGCAACAATTTCTTCAGTGCCTAGTATGTCCAAGAATGGTGTCTTTCCAGACTTCCATCCCATGCAATTATGGGGTCTAGACACATATGCCTGCGTCACTCCTAGCCCCAGAATTGAGCGTGAAGCTCCAACTATTGAGCTAAATGGGACCAACATATATCCCTATATTGACTGATCCCATTCATTCAAGCTTTTTTCTTTCAGCCTCCACCACCCTTCTAGGTAAATATTGGCCTAGTCTTCCTCTATCAAATCTCAGTTATCAGAAGAAGTTTAAACTTACACTCACAGTTGAATGATACAACAAAGCTGCAGCAAAATCATTGACAAATTAAAGCGTGCTTAAGTTCATTACAACCCTTATACAACCCTGGCTGGAAACTAGCCCAGCCTCATAGCTAAACTGGTTACAGACATTGGAAAAAACACCAGCATGTAGTCCGAGTGATACAACTAAAAATAAGAGACAAATGCATTTTCTTGCTAAATAATAAAAATCACAAAAGGGATCGAAAGAATTTTGGAAGAGCAGTCTCTGTCTTGCTCCAATGCTTCACCATGCGATATTAGCGTATCCCAAGCTAGAGTGTTTTTCACAGCCCTCTCCCGCCAGTGATTTCTGGGCTCACTCTATCTATTTCTCTCCTTGTCTCCGTAGCATCCTCCATCTGCACTCTATTTTTTGGCCTTTTATAGTCAGGTCTTGTGGTCCCATTAAAGTGGCCTGATTATACTAGCATTCTTTCTGCTTTTCGGCCAGCACCTCTTCCAGCAGCTTTCTCTCCACTTCCAGTAGTGGAGGCAGTTTTTGTGCCACCCAACAATCTACTGTGTCAACTGGGTGCTCCTTTCCCCTGCTAGTGGCCACGCTTGCTGCACTACTCTGATGCCTTACCACCTGCAACAATATCAAACAAGTTCAGCTCCCCATCATCTGCATTATATTAAAAAGGGCCAAGCTTACTCAGTATCACTTGGTTTGCTACCATGTTTTTCGCATATGTATACTGAATTATCACAGCAACAGAATTGTGATTTTGCATCCATGGAATGCAAAATATCTTATTAAAATAGGGAGTATGAATGCTAATAAGTCAGAGTGCACAGAAAATAACCCCAGAAAGGCATAGAGAAACTCTAATGAATTAGACATATCAAACTCCCCTAAACTTAAAGGGTTGCTTGTCCTCAAGCAATTTACTGTACCCCCTTCACCTCTTCTATTAAACTCTAGCCTTGCACCCCTATATAGCTTCATGTGATCCTGCTACTAACTCTCAACTCTCAGAGTTATTTCCATGTAGGGAAAAATGCGTGCCTGCTGGCTTTTTCTCCAAACTCAACCATAACCTTCATCGAAATTGTGTGTGTGATGTGGACAGTTTTACACAAGCCACTTGGATCCAGATCAGGTCAAAGTCCTAAGATTCCCCTCCTAATATATCGAGTCTCCTAAATTAAGACAAGTTTGGCATACTTCATGGGCACAGCTAGGGCAAATAAGATGGGGTAGCTCCTTGATTTTTGATCTTTTGATTCTTTTGTAAAAAAAGTATTTTACTTTACTTTCTTCTTCTTTTTTCTTCTCTTTTTTTAGCAAAGGTCATTAGTGCCTTTTGATGCGAATGCCAACATGTGAGATGAAGGCACCCAGTTACTCAGCATTATCACGCTTAAGCAAAATCCTACTCTTATCTCTATGTCACTGTTTTACGCAAAAGCACACAAGGGGCTCATGCATACCCCTGGTTACTAGGGAACACTAGAGGCATTGGAGTGGCAACATTTCTCTCTTTTTCCTCTTTTTCCCCCAAACTTAAACCTTTCTAACCATAGCCCGTGCCCTTTTTTTGTATTAAGTAGGAGACTCTCAATATTAACTATAAAAACTTAGGCCTAATTCCTGAAGGATCACCAGATTTCTCTCGCTAAAACTGACTATAGCTATGTGCTAAAATAGAAGAAGGTTCAAGTCATGTGGGGTTGGCATACGTATCAGTGAAGTTCCAACCCTCCTCATGGAGTTTCCTAGAACTAACAGCAGACCATGAAATACACAAGATAGATTTTTTTTTAATGTAAAACAACCGATAATTGTAAAATTCCCTAATTGAACTTCCTATTTACAAAAGATAACAGATGTAGACTCACATTCTAGCATACTCATACAGGGATTCAAAGCAGAACTATCACAAATTAAAACACATAAATTAAAACACAATCATTCAGTCACACACGAAAATTGCAACAGCAAACACTATAGCATTTACGAAAGCTAAACTAATTTCATCTCCCAGTACAGCAAATGCCACAGCAAACACTGAAGCAATCATTAATTCACAGCCCTTCCCCTAAACTAAATGTTGAGCAGTGTCCCCACTGCTGATTGTCAAATCCATGAAGATGCATAGTTCGAAAACATGACTAGCAACATGCAGATCTAGGTAAAAAAAATGCTAAATCAGTAAAGAGGGAATAGGAGGTAAGGAAACTTCCTAAGGGTGCTTGCAGGGATGTTGCAGCACCCTAGTGGCATTGACCCCCGGAAGACTTTGAGGAGCTTCGGAGCCCACTTCATTGTTGTGCTGATCTTTGTGGGCTCTAGAGTTTGCCTTTCCCTTTCTTGATGGTCGCATCCCTCTTTGCTAGTGGCTCATCATCCCCCGAGGACTCATCTTCCTCATGGGTCCTTGGTGTGCATGGCTGCTATTCATGGCTGTGGGAAGAGTCTTGGGACTCTTGGCCTGCTTTGGACTGAGGGTCGGGGACTGGTTGTTCTTCCCTAGTGGGATCGTGCAGGAGGTCTGCGGGAAAGTCTGGGAAGGGAAAGAATTGCCTGAAGTTTTGCTTGAGCATTTTCTGGAGCGCCATATCCCTTTTCTATTGATATTGCCAGAAGATTTTCTGGTGTTTGAGGAGTAGGACTTGCTGCTACAGAATTGTCGTTTGCTACTGCAGCAACAACTGTAGGGTCTTGGCAGATGAATGAGGGGTAGAGGTGTATGCACCTTGGTCTTCAGGATGTGGTGGGCCCTGTGGGGCAGCTGGTTCACCCTTATCTTGGACAATCTGGGCTATGGTGAAGGTGCTTATGGGGCTACCCCCCCTGAGGGTCGCCTCATCTATTGGGATGGGTACTCGGCTATTCTGGCACAACAGAGTGATGAGGGAAGGGAAGAGGAGTCTTCCCTTTCTCCGGCTTGCACACACTCTGATTTGTTCACTGATGACTCTGCCCACATTAAGAGGCCTGCCCGAGATGATAGCATCCACCATTGCCACTCTGTCTCTACTCACCATTTTCCCGTGTGTGGAGGGAAAAAGGCGATTTTTAAGAAAGTGGTACCACACCCTTGCTGCAGGTACTAAAAAGGCTCGATTGATGGTGGTGGTACCCTGTGGAAATCTGTCCTAATTGGTGCCTAGAATGCACACCCGAGTCCAGGGGTGTACATAGGTTCGGTTTGGTTTTGGACCTCAACCAAACCGAACCGACCATAAAAAAAAAATTGGACCTAATCGATTTGGTTCGGTTTTTTTGAAAAAAAAAAAATTTTTGCCAAATTTTTTAAATTTTTAGTCCATTTGAATTTTTTTGGGCCTATTTTTTTTAAAAAAATTTTGGGCTTATTTCGAATTTTTTGGGCCCATTTGAAAAAGTTTAAAAAAAATTATGTAAAATATTTTTAAAATATAATAAAAAATAAATTTAATAATATAAATTAAATATATTAAAAATAATTTGGTTCGGTTGGATAGTCCCAACTGAACCAAACCGAACCGAACCGGTCGGTTTTTTTTTAAAAAACCAAACAAAACCAATTTTAATCGGTTTTGGTCAGTTTTTGATCGGTTTGGTTCAGTTCGGTCGGTCCGGTTCGGTTTTGAACACCCCTACCCGAGTCAAAATTTCTTGTTAGTCATGGTCATGTAGACCCTCTAAATGCTCTTCATATTCGTCCTCCTCATCAAGCAAATTATAGGCCTTGTTAATGGAGGCTCGGTTGAACAAAACCTGAGTCTCCCTGACTCTGACCCACTCCTTGTTGTCTTGTGGAAAGTTAGCGTAAAACTCCCTTACTAGAGGGATAAGGGCAGTTCGCGGGTGACTGGCAAAGTTTTCCCATCCCCTCTGCTTGACCACGACTTCCATATACATCGGCAGACCCAAATGCTACTTTGCGGTGAAGGTGAAACCCTTCTCTGCGAAGAAATTCCACAATAGGATTTATTCATCGTGTCTCTACTTGTTTTCTTCAGTGGTGAACTTTTGCACCTTGCTCACTTTCTTGGCCACATTCTTAATCCTCGACATTGTTGGTTGGGGGGAATTCTGAGAGAGATGTAGGCTTCTGTTGTACAAAGGGAGGTTCCCAAAATGTGAAGGGGCTGGAAGTTTAGAAAAGTACTCAGGGTGCTAGATGAAGAGGATGAGAGGAATGTAGGACACTCGGGGTGCGAAAAGGGAATATAAAGGGGCTGAGAGGAATTGCAAAAGCTGTTGTGCACAGGGGTGAAATGAGGGGGGTAAGGACATGTGTTCGTGACTTATGGCCTTCGCCAAGTTTTCTCGCCCCCTTTTCGCTTTTGATAGTTTCCCTTTTGTCTCAAGCCCTTGGTGCGCCTTTGTGTAATTTTTTTGGGAGACTCCTTTCTTCAAGGCTATATGCGCTGCTGCAGCAACTCCCATGGCAAAAACTGGCTGTCCTATGATTTTGCTGCAGCAGAGGTGACTTGCACATAATTTATTTTCTAGTACAACAAAGCAAAGACTAACTTCCGCACGGTTTTGTTGCAACAAAGCAAAGGCTTTCCTACAGAGCACTGTGTTTCCCAATCTGTGAAACAAAAATAAATGATATTAAATTCACAATTTATCCTATCTATAAACTATCAAATAAAACAACAATGAAATTAAGCATGGGTTGCCTCCCATGAGCGTTTGTTTTAGAGTCAACAACCTGACTTCTTCCCTGTTCATCCCTCTTGCAAATGAATTGAGGTGTGCTGGCGAACCACATCACCTCCCAGGTAGTGCTTGATTCGTTGTTCGTTAACCATAAATGTCCTCTCTTCCTTTTCTTCTTCCAGTTCAACAGTTCCAAAAGGGAAAACCTTGCTAATGCGGAAAGGACCAAACCAACGATATTTTAATTTCCCAGGGAATAGGGTTAACCTGGAGTTGTATAGTAGCACTTTCTGTCCTACTTCAAAGTTCCTTGGTTGTATCTTCTTGTCATACCATTGCTTTGCTTTCTCCTTGTATAGCTTGGCATTCTCATAAGCCTGACCACGGAACTCATCCAGCTCATTTAGCTGCAGCATCCTTTTCTCACCAGCAGCTTCTAAATTCAGATTTAGCTCATTCACTGCCCAATACACCTGATGCTCTAGCTCGACTGGCAGATGACAAGCCTTACCAAACACCAACTTGTATGGCGACATCCCCAATGGTGTTTTATAGGCTGTTCTATAGGCCCACAATGCATCATCCAGCCTTGAGGACCAATCCTTCATAGTTGGACTTACTGTTTTCTCCAGAATTCTCTTGATTTTCCTGTTGGAGATTTTAGCCTGCCCGCTAGTTTGTGGATGATAAGGTGTTGCCACCTTGTGTCTTACTCCATATTTAGCCAGTAGTGCTCTGAACTGCCTATTGTAGAAATGGGTTCCTCCATCACTGATGATGGGTCTGGGGGTTCCAAACCTTGTAAAGATGTTTTTCTTCAGAAATCTAGTTACCACCTTTGCCTCATTTGTTCGAGATGCACTTGCTTCCACCCATTTCGAGACATAGTCAACAGTTACCAGGATGTATTGGTTCCCAAAACTCGAAGGGAATGGGCCCATAAAATCTATTCCCTACACATCGAATAATTCCACTTCTAAGATGTTGTTCAGTGGCATTTCATGCCTTCTAGATATGTTTCCTATCCTCTGGCACCTGTTGTATTACATCACAAAAGAGTGGGAGTCCTTGAATAGAGAAGACCAGTAAAACCCTGCCTGTAGTACCTTATTTGTAGTCCTCACTCCTCTAAAATGGCCTCCATAGGGTGAAGCATGGCATTGCTGTAAGATTTGCTCTATCTCTTCGTTGAGAATGCATCTTCTTATTATCTGATCAGCACACTGCTTGAAGAGATATGGTTCATCCCAGTAGTATGAGTTCACGTCATGCAGAAACTTCTTCTTTTGTTGTGACGTCAAGTCTGGTGGAAGTAGGCCACTCACTAGGTGGTTTACATAGTCAGCATACCATGGCACCCCAACTTGGGACATGAGGAAGAGTTGTTCATCTGGGAATTTCTCATTAATTTATTGTGCTCCTGTGCGTTCCCCTTTCAGTCTAGAGAGATGGTCTGCCACCTGATTTTCAATTCCTTTTCTATCCCTAATCTCCAAATCAAATTCCTTGACCAAGAGCACCCATCTTATGAGCCTGGGCTTGGAATCCTTTTCCCTAACCAGGTATTTGATGGTAGAATGGTCTGTGTGCACAATCACTTTTGTTCCTACCAAATATGATCTGAATTTCTGAAAGGAAAATACTACTGTAAGCAACTCCTTCTCTGTCACTGTGTAGTGTAGCTGGGCCCCTTTCAACGTCTTTCTTGCATAATATATAGAATGAAAAACCTTATTCCTGCACTGGCCAAGGACTGCTCCCAATGCTGCCTTACTTGCATCACACATGAGCTCAAATGGTGAAGTCCAGTCTGGTGCCACAATAACTAGTGCTGTGCTTAATTTCTGCTTGAGGTCACAGAATGCTGTTATGCAGCTTTCATCAGAGCAGAAAATTCTGTCCTTCTCTAGTAAATTGCATAGAGGTCTAGCAACCTTGGAGAAGTCCTTGATCAACCTCCTGTAGAATCCTGCATGGCCAAGGAAGCTTCTGATGCCCTTGACTGAGGTAGGAGGAGGCAGCTTCTCTATGATCTCTACTTTGGCTTTGTCAACCTCCAGTCTGTTTTGAGAGACTTTATGTCCCAGCACAATCCCCTCCTTCACGAAGAATTGACACTTCTCCCAGTTGAACACCAAGTGTGTTTCCTCACATCTTTGTAGGACCTTGGCAAGGTTTCCCAAACATAGGTCGAAGGAGTCCCCGAAAACTGAGAAGTCATCCATAAAAATTTCCATAAATTGTTCAGCCATATATGTGAAGATTTCCATCATGCACCTCTGGAAAGTTGCTGGAGCATTTCATAGTCGAAACGGTATCCTTCAAAATGTAAAGGTGCCATAAGGACATGTGAATGTAGTCTTATGATGGTCTTCGAGTGCTATAGCAATCTGATTATACCTCGAGTACCCATCTAGGAAGCAATAATATTCCCTTCCTACAAGTCTATCTAGCATTTAGTCAATGAATGGTAGGGGGAAGTGATCTTTCCTGGTGCTTTTGTTCAGTTTTCGGTAGTCCATGCAAATGCTCCAGCCAGTCACAACCTTGGTGGGGATGAGCTCATTGTTTTCATTTTCCACCACAGTCATGCCCCCTTTCTTAGGTACACATTGGATTAGACTAACTCAGAAGCTGTCTGATATGGGGTTAATAATCCCAGCATCTAACCACTTGATGATTTCCTTCTTTACCACCTCCTTTATTATTGGGTTGAGCCTCCGTTAAGGTTCTATGGACCCTTTCTCATTGCTCTCCAAAAGGATCTTATGCATGTAAAATGAGGAGCTGATACCTTTTATATCAGCAAGGATCCAACTAATCGCTTTTCTGAATTTTTTCAATGTCGGGACTAGTTTCTCCTCTTGCTCTCTTGTAAAGAGTGCTGAGATGATCACAGGAAGAGTGGTTGTTTCTCCTAAATATGCATACTTGAGGTGTGTTGGTAGTGGCTTCAGCTGCAAGATTGGTGTTTCCTCTTCTGATGCCTTCGGTGGCCTGGATTCTGGTGAGGACATGTCTAATGGCTCTTTCATTGGCCCCTCCTTCCCAGTGCCGTGTCTGGCTTTAATCCAGGCCCATTCCTTCTCATTTTCCCCTTTTGAATCTGAGTTATCTATCCAAACAACTGGTGATGGGCCCTTGCAGCATTTTTTCAACTGCTCTGATGCTAATGTGTCTATCATAAACACTACTGAACATTCCTCTACTTCACTGGGAAAGTTCATGGACTGGAGTACATTGAATGTGACTTGCTCATCTTAGACTCTCATGGTTAGTTCCCATTTTTGAACATCAATTAATGTTTGGCCGGTTGCTAAGAATGGTCTGCCCAAAATAATTGGCACCTCCGCATCAGTTTCATAGTCCAAAATTATAAAATCTATTGGCAAAATGAATTTGTCCACCTTAACTAGGACATCCTCAATTTTCCCTTCTGGATGTACAATGGATCTGTTTGCCAATTGTAGTGAGACTATGGTAGGCCTTGCTTCTCCAATCCCTAGCTTCTTGAATATGGCCATTGGCATGAGGTTGATGCTTGCTCCCAACTCACAAAGTGCCTTGCCAAAATACTGGTTCTCGATAGAACATAGTATGGTAAAACTACCTGGATCCTTGAGTTTGGGTGGCAGCTTATTCTGCAGCACAACACTGCATTCTCGTGTAAAAGCAACAGTCTCAAACTCCCCAAATCTCCTTTGCTTGGTCAAGATGTCCTTCATGAACTTTACGTAGTTTGGCATTTGTTCTAGTGCATCCACCAAGGGGATGTTGATGTGCAGCTGTTTGAGGACATCCAGTAATCTTCTAAACTGTTGGTCATTCTGCTGCTTCTGGAATCTTTGAGGAAATGGTGGGGGTAGTTTAGTTTGCTGCACGTTTTACTGTGGGAGGGCTGCAGCATTTTGTCCAAAGATTCCTGCTTCCTCCCTTTCTTTCTTGACTTACCCCTACTTGTCTTCCTTCTTCTCTGGGGGTACCGTGGGATTTTTCTAGTCCTGTCTTCTTGCTTTGGATGCTTCCACCACCTTCCTACTTCTTAGAGCTATAGCCTTGCAGTTCTCTTTCCCTTCTTTCCTAGGGACTTCAATATTGCTTGGAAGTGTCCCTAGAGGTCTGCTCTTTAATTCATTGGCAAGCTGTCCCACTTGGGTCTCTAGATTTCTTAATGATGCAGCTTGACTCTGTATCATTGCATCATTCCTTGCCATGTATTCCTTTAATAGGGACTCCAGGAAAGTGGGAGTTTCATGTGGATGATGCCTTTACTACTGAAATCTAGGGGGGCCTGTGGCCTCTGTGGGGCAGAGTTGCTCCCCTGTCCAGTACTGTAGTTACTCCAAGAAAAATTGGGATGCTGCCTCCAGCCCGGGTTATACGTGTTTGAGTAGGGATTGTTGTTGCGATTCATGTTTCCCACATAGCATATCGATTCCAGATTCGAAGGACAACTGTCGAATAGATGAGGCCCATTGCATAGAACACATGATGCTCCACTCTCTTGAATTGCATTAGCTGCTTGAGGGTGGCTCAGCTGTTGGTTTTTCAGGACATTCAATAATATAGCTAGCTGCGCTGTAAGAGAAGTGACTTCACTCACTTCATGGATGCTTGATATCTTCTTTCCAGTTGAGACTCTATCCATAGGCCATTGATAGTTATTGCTAGCCATTCTTTTGAGCAGCTCATGTGCCTCATTCTATGTTTTAGATAGCAGTGCCCCATTAGCCGCTGCATCCACTATGGTTCGTGTTTGAACATTAAGGACGTTATTAAAGGTCTCCATCTGTGACGAGGGTATCTCCGTAATAGCTCTTTATACCTTTCCCAGGTTTCATATAGTGATTCTCCATCTAGTTGCTGGAAGGATGTGATATCATTTCTCAATCTTGCATTCTTGGTAGGTGGGAAGTATTTCAACAGAAACTTTTCTACTAGATCGCTCCAGTTAGCAATAGAATCAGGTGGCAAAGAATTTAACCACGCTCTAGCTGGATCTTTTAATGAGTAGGGGAATAGTTTCAGCCTGAGAACTTCATCTATCACCCCATTCATTTTGAAAGCATCAGTGACTTCAATGAATACTCTCAGGTCAAGGTAAGGGTCCTTCGTAGGCATTCCACTGAATTGCCCTGTGGTCTGCAACATCTAAAACATTACTAGCTTGAGCTCAAAATTGAGAGCTGCAATTTATGGTCTCACAATGCTCGGGTTCAACCCATTCAGATTTGTTTGAACATAAGCATTTAGGACTCTATCTTTGTCATCCATGTTATCTGCTCCCTTCTGGTTGGCCATTTTTACTTGTGGCTGAGGTCCCAACAGTCTTCTCCTTCTTCTCAGAAGCGTTCTTTCTATCTCTGGATCTAGAGGCAGAAGTTCCCTATCAGACCTGCTCATGCACTACGTTCACCTGCCTAAAATGACACCAGAGTGACTAAAAGATAAAATTCTTTACACAGTCAAATATCTGATAATAGTTTTCAAGTTGACACTCCCCGGCAACGGCGTCCAAAAACATGTTGGTTGCAAAGTGTGTATACAATGTCAGAACGCAAGTGCACGTATCGTGACCATGTAATAGAATGATGAGTGAGTATCGTCCCTCCAGGAGTGTACTAAAAACTACTATAGAATGCTTTAACTCGTGAAATGCTGTAGAAAAATTTGGTTGGTTAACAAGATTATGTTCAAGAGGTAGAGCAAACTAAATAAGGCTATAATTAAGTTAATGGATACTTGGGTATAAAAGACAGTGATATTAGCTAGACTAGGGTTGCTTCAGGGTTGCCATGAACTTCTGCACTCACTATGCTCTAAAAATTGCTGTAGTAATTTCTTTAGTGCCTAGTATGTCCTAGATTGGTGTCTTTCTAAACTTCCATACCATGCAATTCTAGAGTCTGGACACACATCCCTGCCTCACTGCTAGCCCCAGAATTGAGCATGAAGCTCCAACTATTGAGCTAAATAGGACCACCATTTATCCCTATACTAGCCGATCCCACTCATTCAACCTTTTTTCTTTCAGCCTCCACCACCCTTCCAGGTAAATATTGGCCTAGTCTTCCTCTATCAAATCTCAGTTATCAGAAGAAGTTTAAACTTACACTCACAGTTGAATGATACAGCAAAGTTGTAGCAAAATCATTGATAAATTAAAGCGTGATTAAGTTCATTACAACCCTTCTACAACCCTGGTTGGAAACTAGCCCAGCCTTATAGCTAAACTGGTTACAGACATTGGAAAAAACACCAGCATACAGTCCGAGTGATATAACTAAAAATAACAAACAAATGCAGTTTCCTGCTAAACAATAAAAATCACGAAAGGGATCGAAGGAATTTTGGAAGAGCAGTCTCTGTCTTGCTCCAATGCTTCACCATGCGATATTAGTGTATCTCAGGCTAGAGTGTTTTTCACAGCCCTCTCCGGCCAAGGATTTTTGGGCTCACTCTATCTATTTCTCTCCTTTCCTCCGTAGCATCCTCCTTCTGCACTCTATTTTTTTGCCTTTTATAGTCAAGTCTTATGGTCCCATTAAAGTGGCCTGATTATGCTGACATTCTTCCTGCTTTTCGGCTAGTACCTCTTCCAGTAACTTTCTCTCCACTTCCAGTAGTGGAGGCAGTTTTTGTGCCACCCAGCAGTCTGCTATGTCAGCTGGGTGCTCCTTTCCCCTGCTAGGTAGTGGTCGCGCCTGCTGCACTGCTCTGATGCCCTGCCACCTACAACAATATCAAACAGGATTAGCTCCCCATCATCTGCATTATATTAAAAAGGGCCAAGCTCACTTATTATCACTTGGTTTGCTGCCATGTTTGCCGCATATGTATACCAAATTGTCACAGCAATAGAATGGTGATCTTTCATCCATGGAATGAAAAATATCTTATTAAAACAAGGAGTATGAATGCTAATAAGTCAGAGTGCACAGAAAATAACCCCCAGAAAAGCATAGAGAAACTCCAATGAATTAGACCTATAAGTTACAAGTTGGTATCAGAGCATTAGGTTTCCCTATGGCTATCAGAGCAAAGGATTCTTTAGTAGGACCTTTAGTATGGGTATGAACCGGACATATTTATACTTTAGTGCTACTGAGGGATTCTATATGGTTTCAATTTCCTTTCTATTCCAAGTTATTAAATTTTCTAGTATAAAGTTGATTGAATATTAAGACATCTTAAGAAGTATCTATGGGTTAATTACTGTTTGAAAGTGAAAGGGATAGGTGTCCCAGAGAATTTAAGGAATTGAGATAAATGCCATATATGATCATTTCAAAATATAATATCTGTTTTACCTAAATGTCCAGATATGGTAGACTTTGATGTGATATTAGAAATGGATTGGTTGGTAACATGTCAAGCCATTTTAAAATGTCATCTGAAGATGATTAAATTCAATATTCCTGGAGAATCTTCTTTCTTGATACAAGGATACCGTAGTGAGGTACCTAAAATCTAATCTTTGCTTTAGCAACCTATAAGTTATTACAAAAAGGTTTCAAGGATATTTGGTAATGGTGAGAGATGTTGATATAAAGTATACCAGTGTAAATCAAGTTCCAGTGGTTAGAGAATTTTCTGATGTAATTCCTGAGAAATTGTCAGGATCACCTCGAAATGTAAAATAGAATTTGGTATTGATTTACTTCCTAGAACTTAACCAGCGTCTATACCCCCATATAGAATGGTAACGACTGAACTCAAGGAATTGAAGAATTAGTTGTAAGACTTGTTAGACAAGGGTTTTATACACTCTAGTACTCTTCTTTAGGTGCTCTAGACCTATTTGTGAAAAAGAAGGATGGATTATTATGACTATATGTAGATTATAGACAGTTGAATAAGGTGACAGTGTGGAATAAAAACTCATTATCTCATATAGATGATCTGTTTGACCAGCTACAAAGTGCTCAATATTTTTTCAAAAATTGATTTGAGATATGAGTATCATTAATTGAGGATAAAGGAAGAGGATATTCAAAAAATTTCTTTTAGGACTCATTATGGGCATTATGAGTTCTTGGTGATGTCATTTAATTTCACAAATGCCCCAGCTGTATTCATGGACTTAATGAATATAGTATTTAAACTATTCTTAGATAAATTTATTATTGTCTTTATTAATGAAATACTAATATGTTTGGAGAGTTCAGAGGATCATAAGCAACATTTAAAGATAGTTTTACCAACTCTAATGGACTATGGTTGGTAAGGATGGTATCTAAGTTAACCCTAAGAAAGTAGAAGTAGTACAACAATAGCATGTCCTACTACAGCTACAGATGAAGATCCAAATCTAACTTGTGCTTTCTACAGTTATCTATCTTCCAATTTATTCGAGACATAGTTGGATCAGGCACATGAGCATATGCTTGTAAAGTATCAATCAACTCCTCAAAATTTGAAGCTGACATGAGAATTCGTCGTGCTGAGTGTGAGATGAATCTCTATTCCACAAATTGATCAAGAAAAGACAATAGACCATCAAAGAAATGGTTAACATTTAACAAACCTATTAGTTTGCGATGAATATTCAATTGTGCCCAGGAGACTACCTGAAAAATCTTTTCTAAAGTACTAAAACCCCCTGGTAAGGCAATAAAGGCATCACCATTGCTCATTATTCTAGCGATGCGCTCATGCATGGAAGCTATCCTAAATTCTTCTCCAATTGTCTTCCCTATAATGTTGGATGTAGCTAGAGCTGTAGGAATAATACCTAGAACTTGACATCCTCTTACATGTACAGCTTTAGACACATACGCCATTAACCTACGGTTATCTCCACCATACACTAAATGAATTTTTCTTCTGGCCAGCATCATACCTAAGTTTTATGCAGCTTTCACATACTCTCCATCTTTTCTAGGACTAAATGTAATAGCCAAAAATTTAATAAAGTCTAAAGAAAAATTTGAATAATAGAGAGAATTTTGGAAATAGAGATAAGAACCGGTGGAAATAATTTTATTTATCACATAGATTAAAGAATTACAAAAGAAATATGAGAATTTATGTTTTGGTGCGTACTTTTTATATTATTTTTAAATGATAGTATTTTGCTATAAGCAAATATATTTTTATTTGTTTAAAAATGATTATATTTTGCAAAAAGTAAGTAGACTTTTAATTAAAAGAAGTATTGTGTTGCTTAAATAATTATACTGGCCTCTAATGAATTTTTATGGTATTTTTAGAAATATTATTTCTTTTAATATGAATAAAGATATTCATTTCGAGATTTATTTTATAACGATTTTTATCAAGTAAAATTATGATTTAAGAGTTTAACTAAAGATTTATGAGAATGGAAAATTTTAGAAATTTTTGGGATATGTTATGATGAAAAATATAATTTATATGAATTTATTTAAAATAAAATTCTATTATTAATTATTAAATAATAATAATTATTAATAAAAATAAATAAATAAAATGAAAAGGGAAAGGAGCGAATTCGGGAAAAGGGACGGAGGCAGAAATTTGAGAAAAAAACGAAGAAGATGAATAGTGAGTGAATAGTAATCTTTAACTTTTTCTCTAGATTTGGAGTGCCTATTGGCTTCCTATCTCAAACCTGAAGGTGTTATTGGATTTAGAACGAAGAATACTACAGTTTTGACCGATCAATTTTTCAAATTAACAGTTGAATCGCCGTAGATCTGAAGTAGAAAATCTTAGAAAAAGGTAAATCCTGAAACTTTTACTTAGAGACCTCCAATTGAAATTCTGACACTGTAGATAAATTCAAGAGTCAGATAAACCTTTGGATAGGTATATTTTCAGCCATCTAACAGCCTTTTTGTTCATCGTGAATAGTGTTTTCCAGCGGTGAATAGTGACCAGTTCCCGAAGTTGCTATTTTGATTGTTTGGACCCTCCGGATACGTTTTTGAAGTCAATTTGATCAAATAAAGATTAAAAAAGTACATTTTAGGGCTGTCCAATCTGGAGCCCTTACCTGTGAGTAGATAATTCTTTCTATGACTTGTCCCATGCTCTTCTTGAATTATAAATTTATTATTATTTCTGATTATAAATTATTTACTATTATAAGTTTCTGAAATGTGTTAAAATATCTTTTATACTTACAAACTGGCACATAGTTCAAGAAGAGTTTGGTTTTAGAAATTGAATTTGGAACTCATTGAATATGTGGTTCTAAATGTATTTATCATTATTTGATAAAGTGAATATTATGTGCACGATGCATTGATTTGTAAAGCTATATACTTGTGAAAATGATGCATGTCATATTATAAATAAGATTGAATGGCAAGCGTAAAGCTCATGGCAAGTTGCTTGATATTTTACATGTATATATATGTATTGATGAATATCGGCTGGTTGTATGGCTTGTGATGGTACCGAATAGGGGACGCCCTATTAGCCTGAGTGAGCCGGGGGAAGGCTGCTCCAACCGGGTGACAGTGGTAATGTGGGGAGGTAGGAGGGTGATGTACTCACATTCCCTGATCACTTATTGTAACTAGGGTCGAGGTCACTATGCGTATAGCAAATGAATTATATTTTCATTGTATTGACTAGATCGCCGAGTGAGGCAAGTCATTTTCAAATTGCATTGATCACATCGCCGAGTGAGGCAGGTCATTTTCAAATCAAATTGCATTGACCAGATCACCGAGTGAGGCAAGTCATTTTCAAAAGTGATGATTTTATCTCCGAATTTTAATATTTTACTATAGCTTATACAGCTGAGCTTAACAACATTTGTTTAATAATTATACCGTGCAGCATATGGTTTTGGATATCTGAATATCCTTTGATTTGAGAATATTTGAAATACGAGTCTCATATGAATGTACTTTTGAACTGTATTTTCTATGTGACAAATTTTAAAATATAAGTACATCCATATGCAGACCTAAGAGGTCATAGGAGGAATTATTTGCTCATTGAGTTGTCAAACTCTCTACACGATATTTCCACATTTTTTAGATGAGAATACAGAGTTTGATACTACTGATAGGTGATCAGTTAGGTGACATATTCTGTGGGTAAGTCTACGTTGCTTTCAAGGCTCACGGTCTTTGAATTATACTATCTTTGTATTCTAGAGTGCTCTGAACGCTACAGGCAGGATCCCCGTTTCTGTTGTACTTTGATGTTTATAGACTTGGTGTAACAACTCCATTTATGTAAATTTTTTTTTTAAAAAAATACCATGAAGTTATTACCTCGTTACAACTTAACTCAATATAACATTTATTTAATTTATACAATACTGAGTTTCCATACACACTATTATTTTACAAACTACACACCATTATTTTACAAACATTTGTACAAAGATACATATTAGTTCTAATCATCTATATCGACTACTTCCGGGGACACTGTTTCGGGTGGCACGTCCGCCGGAATCTCAGTTACATCTACGACAGTTACATCAGAAATAACTGGAAGTTGCCCAAGGTAGGGCACCTCGATCCAACGTACAGAGATAATAAGTGTCATAGAGAATATCTGCATATTTATTCTTCTGAACATGATATGGAAATATAGTGAGAATTAAATCCCAGTAAGTTCAACAATAAATCATAATTTACCATCAATATAGTTCATCACGTCATGTTCAGCTGTATAAACTACAGAAAATATCTTTAGGTCACATGAATGCACTTTATCATGCACATGAAAATTATACAGTTATGACATGTATGGCATGAATAACTATTTTTCGAGTTTCATATGATGGCTATCCACTTATTCTTACTTCAAGCTACCCCGGTCAGGGTGAGTATTATCTACTTTTCGGTACGGGCTTATCTCGCTCCGTCTGACATGGCACACTTTCTCTTTCTTTTCTTATTAACATGATCATAACCGTTGGTAGGGCGTCCCCTACTGGTGCACCACACGGATTGCCATGTGACCGTGCTCATTTCTTTTCTTTTCACAATGATAGCCAAAAATATGCTTTCAATAACAAGTATGTTCATCAAAATATAACTATTACCATAAATCATTGGTAATCATGCCATGAACATAACCATTTAAAATATCACTTTATAAAACATTTCCATGTCAAAATTCCATACTAATACCTTGGTAACTGGATAGTAATTGTAGTCTGTAAACAGCGCACCAGAAAAGTTCCCAGGAAAGAGAGGTGGGTCACTAATGGACACGCTTAAGTACCATGTCTTTCCTTGCCAGAGCTTTCCTTAGACATGCACTTTTCACAAATCACAATTTTGTTTTCCAGTAACTAGAATAATTCTTTTCTGATGTGAAAATACTGCAACCACGGAGCATACTAAGATTTTTCAAATAAAACCGACACTTTCAAAACTTCTTGTAAATTTATATGAGTACTAGGGTAAATTCCATGTTAAAAATTACACACTTAAAATGGTAGTAAGTTCATGCAATGGCAATGGCTATGGCTATACTAGTCATTTGTTAAGATTCATCTTCTTTTTAAAATACTAATTTTATTTCTTTATTTTCTTGATGCAGGTTTTCATCCTATCTAACCTTCTCTTACTAATCAGAGCATAACTCCCTCAATTTAACTCTGATGTAGGTGATCTTAGTGTCAATTTCAAGATAAAACAATTATCTAAAACTATTATGTTGAACATTGTAGCGAAATATTAAGAAATCAAGGTGATATTACTCCCTAAATGTACAGATTATTTCTTCTCGTGTAGGTTCTGACCTTTACTGACTAATTAGACCATATCTCCCAAATTTGAACTCCAAATTGAGTTATTCCAGTTGGTAAAAATCCATGAGCCCTATATCTATAATTGTTATCTTGGCGTACGATTTTAACTCCCTACAGAATATTTTCCAGAAATTCAAAAACTAAAGCTTTAATAACATATTCTGAATAAACATTTTCTGACCTCTGCTTACTAATCAGCTTATATCTACCTCAAATGGACTTCAAATTGAATGATTCCAGTGCCCAAAAATCCATGACACATTTATCTTTAATTCTTATGTTAATAATTTATTTTAATTCCTTACAGATACTTCTCAGAAATTAAAATACCGAAGCTATCCTAACATATTTTTCCCTGATGACCCATTTTCTGACCTTTGTCTACTAATCGGCTCATATCGCCCTCATATGGACTCCAAATTGAATTATTCCAGTGGCTAAAAATCCATGACATACATATCTTTAATTCTTATGTTAACCATTTATTTTAATTCCCTACCAATAATTCCCAGAAATTAAATTACCGAAGCTATCCTAACATATTCTTCCCTGATGATTCATTTTCTGACCTTTGACTACTAATTAGACCATAGCTACCTCATATGGACTCCAAATGGAATGATTCCAGTGGCTACAAATCCATGACACATTTATCTTTAATTCTTATGTTAACCATTTATTTTAATTCCTTATAGATTGTTCCCAGAAATTAAAATACCGAAGCTTAAAATTCTGCCACCCATAGCCATAACCATGCAGAACTATCTACACCAACCTAAGTATTCAAACATACATCACATGCAAGATCAATATGTAACATGATATAGCAACATCATGACCAATCATAAAAGTTCTAAGATCAAAATCTCATACAAATATTATAAGTTTCAAAAGTTTTCTTCAAAAAGAAATATTGTTAAACTTACTTGGAGCACTTAGTCTTCTAGACTTCTCCTTCCTCTTTCTTCCTTTCTTCCTCTCCTTTCCTCACTCTACCTTGCTTCTATTTTTTTCTCTCCCTCACTTGGACGAAATTCTAATGTTGTAAGGGTGGGTTTTCTTATATAGACCACCAAATAATTCACCTTTCATGATCATGGGTCTACCTTATCACAATTAGGATACACTTTGTTGAATTTTTGGAAAACAAACAACTTATGTTCTTGTCTTCCTCTTCCTTAGTCAAGATATGCATAGGAAAATGAGATTTGTATTTTGAAAATTATGATAATATGTTCTTAAGATATGGGACAAGGTCCCTTTGATTTAGGGATTCATTTCCATTTTCTTTTGTCTTAAACAAGTATGATAGGTTTGCCTTTTTAGGTGGCAAATTTCTAGCCCTTGAATCTTCATTATTTGGTTGATATTATTTGTGTGGGCTATGAATGTTTTGTCCTAATACCATGTATTATCATACCACTTGCTAAAATTATGAGTGTAGGATATAGATGTTTTTGTCCTAAATCCTTGTATTATCATGCCACTTGCTTAAGTGATGAATGTAGAATCACACCACTTGCTAAATTTTTTGTCTTAATGCCATGTAACCTAATCTTTATTCTTATTATTATATCATCATCTAATTTATTTTATTTTAGTTTTTCTCTTGGATTTGGGCTTATTCCTACCCATTATGGGCTTGTCCTACCCATTTTCTTTGCTTTGGATAAAATTCTTCCTTTCTTGGTGGGCTTGGTCACATTTTCATAATTTTTGGGCTATTTGTGAAATTACTATATCCTAGTCCAAGTCTATGTTTAATTTCTTGTTTAGGTTATCCAATGGGCTTGCTAGAAACTTATGTGAAGTGGAAAAACTCTATATGAAGTGTCCATAGGTAAAAGCCCAATGTATGGGTAAAGATTTTAAACTTAGTAACTATAGTTCTTGAATTAGGAAAAATTACCCTAATTCAATGTTCTTTGAAATTTTAAGACCTTTACTTGTTTCTAAAAATTTATCTTCCTTATCCAAGAATTTTGCATCTCTTTAGTATGTTATTTCTAATTTCTTTCCTATTAGATTTTCCTTCTTTATTTGTTCTCTTAATGTTAGAAACATTTTCTATGCATATACCTAAGGTGAAGAATTTCTAAGGATTATATTTCTTTAGATATCTAAAATATTGTCTAATAAATTTTATTTCCTTAATTAAATTTTTTATGTACCTTTATCAATAAAAGAAACGAAATTAAGGATGTTACACTTGGTCTGTATATTGTGTATTCATGAGAGATTCTATATGTATCTATTCCCATGATAAAGAAATGAATTATGTATCATTATGGGGAATATTTGATTACGGAAATAATTGTAGGAAAAAAATGTTTTATTTTACGTAACGTAAATTGGGGACGTTATAAGTTAGTATCAGAGCATTGGGTTTCCCTGTGGCTATCAGAGCAAAGGATTCTTTAGTAGGACCTTTAGTATCTATATGAGCCGGACATATTTATACTTCAGGTGCTGTTGAGGGATTCTCTAGGGTTTCAAATTCCTTTCTATTCCAAGTTGCTAAAGTTTATAGTATAAGATAGATTGTGACATTTTAAGAAGTTTCTATGGATCAATTATAGCATGAAAGTGAAAGAGATATGCATATTAAAGAATTTAAAGAATTGATACAAGTACCAAATATGGTGGTTTCTGAATGTGATATCCGATGTACCCGGTTGTCTAGATATGGTAGACTATGATGTGATATTAAGAATGGATTAGTTGGCATTATGTCATGTCATTATGAAATGTCACTATAAAGTGATTAAATTCAATATTCTTGGGGAATTTTCTTTCTTGATACAAAGAGATCATGGTGACATACCCAGTAATCTAATCTCTGATTTAACATCCCATAAGTGATTATAAAAAGGTGTCAAAAATATTTGACTATGATGAGAGATGTTGATATAAAGTATATCAGTGTAAATCAAGTTCCAGTGGTTAAAGAATTTTTTGATGTAATTCTTGAAGAATTGCCTGGATTACCTCGAAACGTAAAATATAATTTGGTATTGATTTACTTCCTGGAATCCAATTAGTGTCTATACCTCTATATAGAATGGCACCGACTGAACTTAAAGAATTGAAAGATCAGTTGTAACACTTGTTAGACGAGGGATTTATATACCTTAGTACTTTTACTTGGAGTGCTCCAGTTCTATTTGTGAAAAAGAAAGATGGATCACTATGACTATGCATAGATTATAGACAATTGAATAAAGTGATAATGTGGAATAAATACTCATTACCTCGTATAGATGATCTATTTGACCAGTTACAAGGTGCTCAACATTTTTTTAAAAAAAATTGAATTGATTTGATATCTAGATATCATCAATTGAGGATAAGGGAAGAGGATATTCGAATTTAGGACTCGTTATGGGCATTATGAGTTTTTGGTGATGTCATTTAGTCTGATAAATGCTCAGTTGCATTCATGGACTTGATAAAAAAATATTGAAGTCATCCCTGGATTAATTTGTTATTATAATTATTGATAATATATTAGAATATTCCAAGAGTACAGAGGATCATAAGCAACATTTAAAGATAGTTTCACAAACTCTAAAGAAGTATGTTTGGTAAGGAGGATATCCAAGTTGACCCTAAGAAAGTAGAAGTAGTACAACAATGGCATGTCCTACTACAGTTACAGATGAAGATCCAAATCTAACTTGTGCTTCCTGCGGTTGTCTATCGCCCATTATATTCGAGCCATAGTTGAATCAGGTACATGAATATATGCTTGTAAAGCATCAATTAACTCGTCAGCATTTGAAGCTGTGATGAGAATTCGTCGTGCTGAGTGTGGGATAAACTTTTGTTCCACAGCATGATCAAGAAAAGACAACAGACCATCAAAGAAATTGTTAACATTTAACAAACCTATCGGTTTGTGATGCATATTCAATTGTGCCCAAGATACTATTTGAAAAATCTCCTCTAGAGTACCAAAACCCCCTAGTAAGGCAATGAAAGCATCAGCATTGCTCATCATTCTAGCCATGCGTTCATGCATGGAAGCTACCCTAAAATCTTCCCCAATTGTCTTTCCTACGAAGTTAAATGCAGCTAGAGCTGTGAATAATACCTAGAACTTGCCATCCTCCTACATGTACAGCTGTAGACACACACCCCATTAACCCACGGTTACCTCCACCATAGACTAAATGAATTTTTCTCCTGGCCAGCACCATACCCATGTTTTGTGCTGCTTTCACATATTCTCCATCTTTCCCAGGACTGGAACCACAAAAGACACAAATATTTCGAAACTGATGGAATGCAATTCCCTCCATAGTTGTACACACTTTAATTTTGAGTATAAAAGTAAAGATACTAACGTGTGTGTATTTATAGAATTTGGAGAAAGACATACATTTGATAGCTATGTGAATATGTCGGGCATAATTAGAATAACTATGTGAGTGATTGATGGATATCAGGTAAATTGAAGATGAAATTTTCAAAAATGACGGCAAGCATGTATATGTACAGTAGTTATGATATTCGCTCATATTAGGCATATAAAGAGAATAAGGTTAAGATATCACTAGAAATTTTCCTTTTCCCTGTTGTCCATGATGAAGCATTGATGTCTTGATTCTTGTAGATAAGTTATAGGAGATAGGCGTAATTGTAAAAAAAAAAGTGAAGATGCAAACCAGATAATTATTGAAGAGGGACAATTAAATGATTTTTCTTGTTTTCCCAATGTTCTTGCCAGTTGACTATTGGTATTATTAAGTCGACTAACTATTTTGAGAAATTTTAATTTGGACTGGTTATTTTACAGTTGATTGATTACATCTATTTTGAAGCAATCAACTGCATCCTACCAGTTAACTACATATTCTTTGATTTTCACATGCTTTTATAAGCTCAGAAATACTTCTTTTCCATGTGATATTATTCCACCGAATGACAGTAGTTTTGAATTAAATTTTGGCACATAAATATTCAAACCTTGCAGCCACCGATTTTTACCGATGTAACAGCTTGCTTTTTGTTTACAGATTTTCAAGAATTACGGCCACCGATTTTAATTTTATTTTGAATGCTTCGTCCAAATTTTTTACTTCCTATTTTGGCACCATGCTCTATTATGAATTCCACATTTTCTGCTGCATTGTCCTACATTAATGTTTGGCATTAAATGCAAAGTTCTTTTCCCTCATTACAAGAAAAGTTAATTTATTTTCTCTGAAACTCAGTTATTTTGGTGTCCAAGAGGTTAGTAAGTTAAAGAAATAAAAAGTTTGTAAGGAATGGACGGATGATGGCCTTATGGTGTTTTGACGAATGTAATCAAAAGAATTAGGAGTGTTGAAGATCTTGAGGAAGAAAATATGAGAAGTAGGATTTAAATTAATCTTTGAACTCTTAATGTGGAAATATGGAGAATATTCTGATAATCATGTCCGAAAATAATGTGAGTAAATAGCAAAACTTATAATATGAGGTTGAATAATATTTTGTATTTAAATTTTATGCTATGTGTTGAAGTTATGTAATTTAAGTTATTGATCAATTCTTTTCGTTGGAAATTGGTGAATTGGATGATGTATGAATTTATGTGGGTGAAACTAAATGTATGTGATTATAGGGTAAATTGTTTGGAAATAGGAAGTATTAAGAAAATGTTTTAAAGAGAGGATTTGAGATATGTGGGATTTATGCGAGCATAGGCAAAATGAGACAAGGGAATTAGTGATCATAATTTTTATTTGGAAGTGTTGATAGTAAAAAAATTTTGGTGGTACTTAAAGATTAAATTTCTTACAATGTAATTAGTGATTTTAGCTACCGAAAGTATATCGAAAGGTTTATTTGAAAACAATCAATTGAGAAACTTTTATGATAGTTTAAAAATGTACTAGAAGAATCAATGGTGCTAGAACTCCTTGATGATGGAATGTGGAAAGTAGAGTTTAAGTGAATTAGTTTGGCCTACCAAAGTGGGTGTGTGGAGAACATTTTCAAATAACGTCCCAACAGAGTATAAGTGATCTAGGTATATGTACTAATGGGTTAAGACATACTAAGATGAAGTCCTTTATGTAAAATTTGGGATAGTTCAAGATTAGAAATTTTATGTGTGTACATTTGTTATGAAACCCTTTAAGGTGCTAGGATTGGTAAAGTGGAATTAAAGAGGTTAGAATTTTATGTTGCTATATTGGAAGCATAAGAAAGATTTGAGTACTTTGTATAAAGTAAAATTGATTAGAAAAGAAATACAAGTAACTCAATACTGGTCAAAAGTCTATAAGGACCATGAATGTTGAGCACTAAAAATTATTAGTTGGTGACCGTATATTCTTGAAGGATTCACCAATGAAAGAGGTAATGAGATTTAAAAAGAAAGGGAAGTTACACCCTCGGTATATAGAATCATTTGAAATTCTTAATAGGATTGGTTCAGTGGTTTATCGTTTGGTTTTACTACCTGCATTGGGTAATGTTCATCCAGTTTTTCATGTGTCTATGCTATGGAAATATTTACCAAATTCAACACATGTTATACAATGTCCACTGATTCAGTTACAGGAAGATTTAACCTATGAGGAACAACTAGTAGCAATAGTAGACAGATAAGTAAAGAAGTTACGGTTAAAAGAAATACCTACAGTGAAGGTGATATAGAAAAATCACTCTTCTGAGGAAGTTACTTGGAAAAAAGAGGAGGATATACGCGCCAGATATCTGCATTTATTTGAACAATGAGGTTAGAATTTATCTGTCATTACGGTGATGAAATTCGGGGACCGAATTTCTTTAAGGGGGAAGAATGTAATAGCCGTAAATTTAATAAAGTCTAAAGTAAAGAAAATTTTGAATAATAGAAAGAATTTTGGAAATGGAGATAAGAACTGGTGGAAATAATTTTATTTATCACATAGATTAAAGAATTACAAAAGAAAGATGAGAATTTATATTTTGGCGCGTACTTTTTATATTGTTTTTAAATGATAGTATTTTTCTATAAGCAAATATATCTTTATTTGTTTAAAAAAGATTATATTTTGCTAAAAGTAAGTAGACTTTTAATTAAAAGAAGTATTGTGTTGCTTAAATAATTATACCGGCCTCTAATGAATTTTTATGGTATTTTTAGAAATATTCTTTCTTTTAATATGAATAAAGATATTTATTTCAAGATTTATTTTATAACGATTTTTATCAAGAAAAATTATGATTTACGAGTTTAACTAAAGATTTATGAGAATGGAAATTTTTAGAAATTTTTGGGATATTTTATGATAAAAACAAAATTTATTGGAATTTATTTAAAAGAAAATTCTATTATTAATTATTAAATAATAATAATAATTATTAATAAAAATAAATAAATAAAATGAAAAGGGAAAGGAGCATAATCGGGAAAAGGGACGAAAGTAGAAATTTGAGAAAAAAACGGAGAAGATGAATAGTGAGTGAATAGTAATCTTTAACTTTTTCCTCTAGATTTGGAGTGCCTATTGGCTTCCTATCTCAAACCTGAAGATGTTATTGGATTCAGAACGAAGAATACTACAGTTTTGACCGATCAATTTTTCAAATTAACCGTTGAATCACCGTAGATCTGAAGTAGAAAATCTCAGAAAAAGGTAAATCCTGAAACTTTTACTTAGTGACCAGTTCCCGAAGTTGCTATCTTGATTGTTTGGACCCTTCGGATACGTTTTTGAAGTCAATTTGATCAAATAGAGATTGGAAAAGTAAATTTTAGGGCTGTCCAATCTGGAGCCCTTACCTGTGAGTAGATAATTCTTTCTATAACTTGCCCCATGCTCTTCTTGAAATATAAATTTATTATTATTTCTGATTATAAATTATTTACTATTATAAGTTTCTGAAATGTGTTAAAATATCTGTTATACTTACGAACCGGCACATAGTTCAAGAAGAGTATGGTTTTAGAAATTGAATTTGGAACTCATTGAATATGTGGTTCTAAATGTATTTATCGTTATTTGATAAAGTGAATATTATGTGCACAATGCATTGATTTGTAAAGCTATATACTTGTGAAAATGATGCATGTCATATTATAAATGAGATTGAATGGCAAGCGTAGAGCTCATGGCGAGTTGCTTGATATTTTACATGTATATATATGTATTGATGAATATCGGCTAGTTGTATGGCTTTGAAGGTACCGAATAGGGGACGCCCTATTAGCTTGAGTGAGCCGGGGGAGGGCAGCTCCAACCGGGTGACAGTGGTAATGTGGGGAGGCAGGAGGGTGATGTACTCACATTCTCTGATCATTTATTGTGATGAGGGTCGAGATCACTATGCGTATAGCAATTGAATTATATTTTCATTGCATTGACTAGATCGCCGAGTGAGGCAAGTCATTTTCAAATTGCATTGACCAGATCGTCGAGTGAGGCAGGTCATTTTCAAATCAAATTGCATTGACCAGATCACCGAGTGAGGCATGTCATTTTCAAAAGTGATGATTTTATCTCCGAATTTTAATATTTTACTATAGCTTATACAGCTGAGCTTAACAACATTTGTTTAATGATTATACCGTGCAGCATATGGTTTTGAATATCTGAATATCCTTTGATTTGAGAATATTTGAAATACGGGTCTTATATGAATGTACTTTTGAACTGTATTTTCTATGTTACAAATTTTAAAATATAAGTACATCCATATGCTAACCTAAGAGGTCATAGGAGGAATTATTTGCTCATTGAGTTGTCAAACTCACTACACGATATTTCCACATTTTTTAGATGAGAATACAGAGTTTGATACTACTGATAGGTGATCAGTTAGGTGACATATTCTGTGGGTAAGTCTACGCTGCTTTCAAGGCTCACGGTCTTTGAATTATACTATCTTTGTATTCTAGAGTGCTCTGAACGCTACAGGCAGGATCCCCGTTTCTGTTGTACTTTGATGTTTATAGACTTGGTTTGTATATTGTGTATTCATGAGAGATTCTATATGTATCTGTTCTCATGATAAAGAAATGAATTATGTATCATTATGGGGAATATTTGATTGCGGAAATAATTGTAAGAAAAAAAAATGTTTTATTTTACGTAATGTAAATTGGGGACGTTACACTAAAACCATAAAAGACACAAATATTTCAAAACTGACGGAATGTAGTTCCCTCCATAGTTACACACACCCTAACTTTGAGTATAAAGGTAAAGATACTAATGTGAGCATTAATAGAACCCAGAGAAGGACATACTTACAATAACTATGCAAATAGGCTAGGCATAATTAGAACAACTATATGAATGATTGGTGGATATTAGCTAAATTGAAGGTGAAAATTTTCACAAAAAGACGGCAAGCATGTATATGTACAGTAGTTGTGATCGTGGTTCATTTTAAGCACATAAAGAGAATAAGGTTAAGATATCACCAGAAATTTATCTTTTTCTTGTTGTCCTTGATGAAGCATTGATGTTTTGATTCTTATAGGAAAGTTGTAGAAGATAAAAGTAATTGTAAAAAAAAGAGTGAAAATGAAAACAAGTTAATTGTTGAAGAAGGGCAATCAAATGGTTTATTTTGTTTTTCCCAATGTTCCTGCCAGTCGACCATCGATATTATTTAGTCGACTAGCTATTTTGAGAATTTTTAATTTAGACTGGTTTAGTTTACAGTTGATTGATTACATCTATTTTGAAGTAATCAACTGCATCCTACTAGTTAACTATATATTCTTTGTTTTTCACAAGATTTTATAAGCTCAGAAGTGTTTTTTTTCCACCGAATATCAACAGCTTTAAAGTAGATTTTGGTACATATATTCAATAATTACGGCCACCGATTTTAATTTTCTTTCAATGCTTTGTTCAAATTTTTGACTTTCTATTTTGGCACCGTTCTCTATTTTGCTTTTCGTCTATTCTACTGTATTCTTTCTTATTAATGTTTGGCATTAAATGCAAAATTCTTTTCCTTCATTACATGAAAATTTAATTTATTTTCTTTAAAGCTCAGCTATTATGGTGTCAAAGTGGTTAATAGGGTAAAGTAATAAAAAGTGTGAAAGGAATAGACGAATGATAGCTTTATGGTGCTTTGATGAATGTAATCAAGAGAATTAGTGGTGTTAAAGTTCTTAAGGAATAAAGTATGAGAAATAGGATTTAAATTAATCTTTGAACTCTTAATTTAGAAATATAGAGAATATTTTGAGGACCATGTTCGAAAATAATATAAGTGATCAATATATTTGTGTTAAAAGTTTATACCATGCTGAATTGAGTCTAGTATCTAGGATGTGAATAATGGTTGAGAAAGGAGATTTCAGAAGAAGCCATAGATTTTGAATATGGATAATCTTAAGACAATAAGGATATATTAAGATCTGAAAAAAATTGTATTAGCATAATGGTAAAAAAAGTATACAAGTGAAATTTATTTCGTTGTTCGGTGTGTTAGCAAGTAAAAAAAATTGAATATTTTGTTTTAGGGAAACTATTTAGGAAGCCTAAAGATCTTTGTTAGATTATAGTATGGCTGATAGTAAATCTAAATGATGTGTTTGTGCAATGGAAGTTATGCTATGGGTATTTTTATATAATTTGGGTGAAAGTTGGGAGAAGTTATTTGTCCTTAATTAAATTTACTCATATTAATAATAATCAAGCCAATATATAAATGGCACCATTTGAGGTTTTACATGAAATATCGTAAGTCTCCTAATAGGTGGATGAGTTTAATAAGGTTAAGTTTTTGGAATCTAATTTAGAATATCATGCAATGGATAGAATATGACTAACCTAAATTGATGATGCTAGTTTGGAGAGCATGATTTCGAGTTTGGTAAAAGATCTCTTAGTAGAATTTACCTATAATAAAGTGTTATTAGATGACTTAAAGCCTTATGTAAGAAATGTTATAAATTTTCTGTTAGATGACTCAGTAGAATCAGACTTATGGTAAGATGTCGTTGATAAAGTGAAATTGATTAGAAAAAGAATACAAACAATTCGATACAGGCCAAAAGTCTATAAGGACCATGAATGTTGAATACTAGAAATTATCAGTTAGTGATCAAATTTTCTTAAAGGACTCACCCATGAAAGAGGTAATGAGATTTGAAAAGAAAGAAAAAGTTAAGATTTAGTATATAGGCTCTTTTGAAATCTTGGACAAAGTATGCATAGTATATATCGCCTAGTTTTGCTATCAGGATTAAGTAATGTTAGTATAGTCTTTCTTACATTAATGCTAAGGAAGTACCTATCAGATTCTTCTCATGCTATCTAATTCCAAAAAATTCAATTGGACAAGAATTTGACTTAATTATGAAGAAAATAAAACCAATGTTTATTATTGTTTGAAAAGTGAAGAGATTTTTTAGAAAGTAAAGATGATATACAAAAAAGATATCCCTGATTATTTGAGTAATAAGGTTGGTAATTCCGAATTATACCTTGACTTCATTCCCTACATGTGGTAGGATGGGTTGAAATTCGGGGACCTAATTTCTTAAGAGGGGAAGAATGTAATATATCGCAATTTTTAAATAATATTATTTTACGATAAAAATATATATTTTTATTTTAATAATTATGTTTTGGTAAAAGCAAATATATTTTAAATTAAAATAATTTTTGTTTTGCTTAAAATAATCATATTGGCCTTTAATAAATTTTTGTTTTATTTTTAGAAATATTCTTTCTTTTATTATGTATAAACATATTTATTTCTTGATTTGTTTTATTACAATTTTTATCAAGAAAAATCATGATTTAAGGGTGCAACTAAAGTTTTACAATAATATAAATTTTTAAAAAAATTTAGGATGTTTTAGGATGAAGAACGATATTTATATGAATATATATAAAATAAAATAAAAAAAGATAAAATATTTAATTATTAAATAATTATAATTATAATAATAAAAGAAAATGGGGAGGGGGAGAATGTAACAACTTTTTTTTCTTTTATTTATTATTATACAATATAAAGTTCACATACACATCATTAATCAAAATGTACGTACAACATTTCAAACACATAAATATCTACATCTTATTTATTCTGGTTGACTAATTCCAGAGATTTGGGTGCAGGTAGTTGCACCTTCATCGGGATCTGTGCCAACTCGCCCACAAACATTTTATTTAGGATCCGCCCATCATAGAATAACTCGATCCAACGTGCACTAAAAGCCAGAGCTATAGAAAATCTGCATAACTAATTTTCTGAACATGATATGGAAATATAGTGAGAATTAAATCCTAGTAAGTTCAACAATAAATCATCATTAATATAGCTCATCACGTCATGTTCAGCTGTATAAACTACAAAAAATATCTTTGGTCACATGAATGCATTATATCTATGCACATAAGAATCATACAGTGATGATATATATGACATGATTAACTATTTTCATAATATCATATGATGGCCATCAACTTATTCTCATTTCAAACTACTTCGGTCAGGGTGAGTATCCTCTACTCTCCGATACGGGCTTTTCTCGCTCCATCCAACATGGCACACTTTCTCTTTCTTTTCTCATAATCATAATCATAACCGTTGGTAGGGCATCCACTACTGGTGCACCACATGGATTGCCATGTGATCGTGCTCATTTCTTTTCTTTTCACAATGATAGCCAAAAATATGCTTTCAATAATAAGTATGTTCATCAAAATATAACTATTACCATAAATCATTGGTAATCATGCTATGAACATAACCATTTCAAATATCACTTTATAAAATATTTCCATATCAGAATTTTACACTTAAGATGGTAAGAAGTTCATACAATGGCTATGGCTATGGCATATACAAGTCATTTATAAAATTCGTCTTCTTTTTTTAAATATTAATTTTATTTCTTTATTTTCTTGATGCAGGTTTTCATCACATCTAACCTTCTCTTAATAATCAGAGCATAACTCCCTCCATTGAAATCCGATATAGGTGATCTTGGTGTAAATTTCAAGATAAAACAATTATCTAAAACTATTATGTTAAACATTGTAGCGAAATATTAAGAAATCAAGGTGATATTACTCCCTAAATGTACAGGTTATTTCTTCTCGGATAGGTTTTGACCTCTACCTACTAATCGCACCAAATCTACCTCATATAGACTCCAACTTGAGTGATTTCAGTGGATAAAAATCCGTGACACACATATCTATAATTCTTATGTTAACCATTTATTTTAATTCCATACAGATAATTCCCAAAACTTAAAATACAGAAGCTATCCTAACATATTCTTCCCTGATGAACCATTTTCTGACCTTTGACTACTAATCAACTCATATCTTCCTCACATGAACTCCAAATTGAATGATTCCAGTGGTTAAAAATTCATAACACACATAGCTATAATTCTTATGTTAACCATTTATTTTAATTGCATACAGATAATTCCCAGAAATTAAAATATATAAGCTATCCTAACATATTCTTTCCTGATGAACCATTTTCTGACCATTGACTACTAATCGGACCATATCTACCTCATATGGACTCCAAATTGAATGATTCCAGTGGCTAAAAATCCATGACACATATATCTTTAATTCTTAGGTTAACCATTTATTTTAATTCCCTATAGATAATTCTAGAAAGTTAAAACACAGAAGCTATCCTAACATATTCTTCCCTGATGAACCATTTTCTGACCTTTGCTTACTAATCGGACCATATCTACCTCATATGGACTCCAAATTGAATGGTTCCAGTGGCTAAAAATCCGTGACACATATATCTTTAATTATTATGTTAACCATGTATTTTAATTCCCTATAGATAATTCCCAGAAATTAAAACACCAAAGCTAAAAATTTTGCCACCCATAGCCATACCTATGCAGAACTTTCTATACCAGTCTAAGTAATCAAACATACATCACATGCAAGATCAATATGTAACATGATATAGCAACATCATGACCAATCATCAATGTTCTAAGATCAAAATCTCATATAAATATTATAAGTTTCAAAAGTTTTCTTCAAAAAGAAATATTGTTAAACTTACCTGGAGCACTTAGTCCCCTAGACTTCTCCTTCCTCTTTCTTCCTTTCTTCCTCTCCTTTCCTCACTCTACCTTGCTTCTATTTTTCCTCTCCCTCACTTGGACGAAATTCTAATGTTGTAAGGGTGGGTTTTCTTATATAGACCACCAAATAATTCACCTTTCATGATCATGGGTCTACCTTATCACAATTAGGATACACTTTGTTGAATTTTTTTGAAAACAAACAACTTATGTTCTTGTCTTCCTCTTCCTTAGTCAAGATATGCATAGGAAAAGGAGATTTGTATTTTGAAAATTATAATGATATGTTCTTAAGATAAGGGACAAGTTCCCTTTGATTTAGGGATTCATTTCCATTTTCTTTTGTCTTAAACAAGTATGATAGGTTTGACTTTTTAGGTGGCAAATTTCTAGCCCTTGAATCTCCATTATTTGGTTGATATTATTTATGTGGGATAGGAATATTTTGTCCGAATTCCATGTATTATCATACCACTTGCTAGAATTATGAGTGTAGGATATAGATGTTTTTGTCCTAAAGCCTTGTATTATCATGACACTTGCCAAAATGATGAATGTAGAATCACACCACTTGCTAAATTTTTGTCTTAATGCCATGTAACCTACTCTTTATTATTATTACATTATTATATCATCACCTAATTTATTTTATTTTATTTTTCCTCTTGGATTTGGACTTATTCCTACCCATTATGGGCTTATTCCTACCCATTTTCTTTGCTTTGGATAAAATTCTACCTTTCTTGGAGGGCTTGGTCACATTTTCATAATTTTTGGGCTATTGGTCCAATTACTATATCCTAGTCCAAGTCTATGTTTTATTTCTTGCTTAGGTTATCCAATGGGCTTGCTAAAAACTTATGTGAAGTGGAAAAACTCTATATGAAGTGTCCATAGGTAAAAGCCCAATGTATGGGTAAAGATTTTAAATTTAGTAACTCTAGTTCTTGAATTAGGAAAAATTACCCTAATCCAATATTCTTGAAATTTTAAGACCTCTACTTGTTCCTAAAAATTTATCTTCCTTATCCAAGAATTTTGCATCTCTTTAGTATGTTATTTCTATTTTTTTTCCTATTAGGTTTTTCCCTCTTTATTTGTTCTCTTAATGTTAGAAACATTTTCTATGCATATACATAAGGTGAAGAATTTCTAAGGATTATATTTCCTTAGATATCTAAAATATTGTCTAATAAATTTTATTTCCTTAATTAAATTTTTATGTACTTTTATCAATAAAAGAAACGAAATTAGGGATGTTATAGAGACGAACTGTGCGAGTTTTCTACAAAATTCTCATGAATAGTGTGAATAGTTTAAATAGTAACCTCTAAGTTTTTTCTCTAGATCTGGAGTGTCTATAGGCTTATGATATCAAAACTGAGGGTACTCCTAAATTTAGGACGGATAATACTATGATTTTGACCGAATAATTTTTCAAATCAACCGCAGATCAAAAGTAGAAAATATCAGAAAAAGGTAAATTTTGAAACTCTTACTTAGAGACCTCAAATTGAAAATCTGACACCGTAGATGGATTCAGGAGTTAGATAAACCTTAGGATATGAATTTTTTCAGCCATCTGATAACTTTTTGTGCATTGTGAATAGTAAATTCGACGGGTGTGAATATTTTGTCGATAGTGAATATTGTTTTCGGTTGTGAACAGTGACTAGTGTTGACCAAGCTTTTGGGGTCATTTTTTAGGTTTTGGGACCCTCCAGACTCATTTTGAAGATCCATTTGATAAGATTTGACTTGAAAATTTACATTTAGGGCTGCCCAATCTGGAGCTCTGACCTGTGAATGGATAATTCCTTCTATTATTTGCCCTATACTCTTCTTGATTTTTAAACGTGAATTCGATTATGTTTATAAGATAATTTCACTTTTATATGTTTCTGAAATGCATTAAAATTATCTAAATTGCTTACAATTTTGATTATAGTTTAAGAAGAGTATAGTTTTGAGAAATAGATTTCTGAACTCATGGTATATTTGATTTCACATGTATTTCTCATTAAATGGTGAAATAAATATTTATGCACATGATATTTATTTTATAAAGCTATATGATTGTCTCGAGAAAGGTCATGTTTATATGATTCTAAATGTATTTATCATTATTTGGCAAAGTGAATATTATGTGCATGAGGCATTGTAACACCCGAAATTTTGTTAATAATATTCATAAAAGGGAATAGTAGGAAAAGGGTTTAAAAGAATTAAATGAGGGAGTTATAGGAAAATAAATATGAATTTTTAATAAGGACTTTCTCATTTTTGGAAAGAATTATTAAGGAAGAGATAGTGTTTTCCTTGACTACAGGGCCACAAATAGACAACAACAATAGAGATGTGGAGCCATGAAGAAAGTTGCACAAAAACCCATTGAAGTAAGACTCAAGAAGGGATTAAACACTTGGTGAGTTTTCCCTAAACCAAACAAACCCTTAGCTAACCCCCTTAGTCACAATGTAATGGAGTGGCATTGTGGAAATTTTTAGGCAAAGTAAGGGTAAAGATGAAGGGGCTAGATGGCTTATTGGAGAAGCTTCTTTTTTTTTTTAATATTTCTCCTTGACTTGAAGGCTTGGTCGCCAGGTCAAGCAAGAAGGAACACCAGAATTTTTCACGCCAAGGAGAGAGAAAGAGAGAAGGAGGAAGAGAGAGAGAGGAAGAGAAGAAGAAGAAAGCTATAGAGAAGTGGGGAAAAGCAAGGAGAAATGGTAAGATTCCAACCTCTAATCTCTTGTTTATTCCTTCAAACCTTCTATGGAAACTAATGGATGGGGAAAAATCTATTGGTTGGTGATGCTTTCTAGAGAGAGAAAGTGGTAGAACAAGATAAAGAAAAAACAAGCTTGGAAAGAGAAGAAGGTAAGATCAACATTCTCTTCTATGCAATGAATAGATGTCTTTATGGCTGGATGTTTGTGAGTATTTGAAGATGTGAAAAGGGTAGATAGAGCTTTTAATTGGGTAGTTGTGACATTTATGTTTACTGTTCATGCTGATATATGAATTAATGACTTGAGGAAATTTTTGTGTGGTTGATTTTGAGTTTTGATTCATATTTTGGTTGATGGGTTACTCTGGAAAAATAGTACTTTTTATGCTCAAAACATTGATATTTGGTTTGTTGGTTGATTTTGGTGGATTTGAGAACAAGAAAGAATTTTTTGTAGAGTTCGTACCCAGAGAACGACCGTGCTTGGAGACACGGCCAGGTCGTGCTCTGGGCTGGAATCCTGAAGTTTTGCAAAATTGTGGAGTAAGGCCCAAAGGACGGTCGTGTTAGGAAACACGGCCAGGCCGTGCTCGGCTTGGTCTGTGTGCAACACGGCCAGAAGAAGAGGGAACACGGGAGGGGAACACGGCCTTGGGGCTTGATCGTGCTTGAAGGTACAGCCAGGTCGTGCTTCAGGCTGTGTTGCTCTTTTTATTTGTTTTATGTTTCCTTTTTGAATCCTATTTAATTACCAACATTTTTAGGGTGTTAGTAAAGGTTTTATGATGCATGAATGTTACCCTTGCATGTGCTATAATTATTTCATCATGTATGATTGGTAAATCATGTATGTAAAGCAGGAGAAATGATGCATGAATGCTATATTTGTAGACTACTTGTATGTATGCAAGTGAGTTATTAGTGTATGCATATTATGGAAGGTTATTAATACATGCTTGTTCATCCCTGATGAGTTGTTGTAGCATGTTTGAGAATAAGTTGGATTATGTGCTGAATATCTATTAATGTGCACACTCTTGTTATGTTAAGTGGCTAGAGAGATATAAAAGACTTAAGCTATGTCAGGAGGACCCTCTCTGCAGCAGAGTGGCCAAGAAATAGGTGTCTCCCTTGCTGTATTGAGGCGACTGACAAGTCAAAATGATCCTTTCTGAAGCAGGGTGGCCTGGAAATAGGTGTCTCCCTTGTTGTATTGAGGAGACTGACAAGTCTAGGATGACCCTTACCCATTAAAGTGACCCGGGAGCATGGCACCTTACGAGGTAAGGCGACTGGAGGGTCGTGGCTTGGATACAATACCAGGATAAGGGACGCCCTATAGCCTAGAGTGGTCAATACAGGAAGGACCCTCCGACCAATGGCCCTCAAAGGGTGGGTGAGTAGCTTGAGGGGTAAGGCTCACGCCACACTGAGGATTGCTATTGAGAGTGATGATGAGCCATTGAGTGTGGTATGGACCATAAACAATGGCACAGGTATTTTAGAAATACATATTTTGTTAGCATGCGTGATATTGATGCATAACCTACAAAAGGCTGGCATGTATTTTATTGTATCTTTATTACATAAAAAGAGAAAATGTTTTTTGTAGATTATACAGCTGGACATAGCATGAGTTTTCGTATATTTTTATGTTTTGGAGTGTTGATCTTGCTGGGATTTCATATCTCACTATGTTTTGATGCTATGTTCAGATAAGTAGAGATGGCATTTGTTGTGCTGACACTGCTCTTGGAGCTACAGACTATCGATGTCCCTTACTTGGGACAATTCACGGTTGTGTGAACCTGATGATGATTAATATGATAGAGGTTCTTGCTCCTGGCCCACCTCCTCCACCAGCAGTACTCCAGGGGTGATGGCCAGGGATGGGCCATAGGATAACTGATTATGTATAGTTAACTCTGGTTATGTAAATGGGCTAACCCATTGTTTTGATGTAACCCTATGGTACTCCACCTTTTGGAATGTATGCTCAGTACCTCGGGTTACATGTGGTTGTATATATATAAGCTGTTAAACTTTGATATGTATGACTCTTGAATGTATGTATACATATATAAATATGTTGCCTAGTTTACATATAATTTTGGTCTCTTGCTCTTAAAAAAAAAATTAGGCGTTACAGGCATTGATTTGTAAAACTATAAAGTTACTGATTATGATTGAATGGCAAGCGTAAAGCTCATAACGAGTTGCTTAATAATTATACATTACATTTAATGAATATACATTTTTATATATGTATTTATATGTATGGATGAATATCGACGGGTTGTATGACTTGTGACAGTACTGAATAAGGGACGCCCTATTAGCCTGAGTGAGCCGAGGGAGGGCCGCTCCAATCGGGTGACAGTGGTAATATGAGGAGGTAGATGGGTGATGAACTCACATTCTCTAATCACTATTGTGACTATCGTCGATCAGTCACTATGCGTATAGCAAATGAGTGTGTGGGTTGACCAGATCGCAAAATGAGGCAGGTTATTTTAAAAGTTATAACTTTATCACAAAAACTTATTATTTTACTATAGCTTATACAGTTGAGCATAACATTTGTTTAATGATCATACTGCGCTGAATATGATTTTGGATATCTAAATATTCTTTTATTTGAGAATATTTGAAATATGGGTCCCATATGAATGTACTTTTAAATTGTATTTTCAATATGACAAATTTTAAAACATGAGTACATCCATATGCTGACCTAAGAGGTCGTAGGAGGTATTATCTGCTCACTGAGTTGTCAAACTCAATACACAATATTTTCACATTTTTTCAAATAAGAATACAAAGTCTGATCCTGTAGATAGGTGATTAGTTAGGTGACATATACTGTGTTTATATTCTAGAGTATGCACTAAACGCCACAGGCAGGATCCTTGCTTTTGTTGCTACTTTGACATTTATAACTTGGTCTATATAATGTGTATACATGAGAGAACCTTTATGTATCTATTTCCATGACCAAAAAGTAGTACTATGCATGTTATGGTAAATATCTAATTGAGGTGAAAAAAAAATGTTTGTTTCAAGTGCGAGTAAATTGGGGGCGTTACAAGAGAAGCACGGGCAAGAAGCATGGTCGTGCTTCATGATGCCTCACTCTTTTTCATTGATTTTTGTTTCCTTTTTAAACTTAACTAATCATCAATGTTTATGAAATGATAATTAGAGTTTATGAGCCATATATGTTAAAGAAATATGTTAATACTTAATTGGTTATGTAATTTTTATTGAATTAATTATGAAAGCATGAAGAAATAATGCAAGTATGCTATATTTGAATGCCATATATCACTTTTATATGCAACCATAAGTGGGCAAATGATGTGTGAATATTATGGAGAGATGCAAGAGCATGTATGTTTATTTATGTTACATGATGAATTGTTATGGCATGCATGAGAATGAATGTGGATTATGTTCATTATGATTATTGATATTTATGCTCTTCATTGAAATAAGTGGCTAGAAAACATGTAAAAGACATGAGCATGGTCAGGAGGACCTTCTCTGAAGCAGAGTGGCCTAACAATAGGTGTCACCTTACTATATTGAGGCGACTGACGGTCAAGATGATTCTCTCTAAAGCAAGGTGGCTTGGTAACAGGTGTCTCCTTTGCTGTATTTAGGAGATTGACAACTTCAAGATGACCCTTACCCACTAAGTTGACCTGGCAGCATATGGCACCTTATGGAGGTAAGGTGACTGAAGGGTCGTGGCTGTGATACGGTACCGGGATAGGGGATGCCCTATAGCCTAGAGTGGTCAATATGGGAAAGACCGCTCTGACCAAAGGCACTCAGTAGTGGGTGAGTAGCTATAGGGGTAACGCTCATGCCACACTGAGGTTTGGAAATTGATAAATTATCAAATGATGAACCACTATGAGCAATGTATGAGCCTCTATGAGCAATCTACGGGTACTTTATTAATACATAGTTGATTTATTTGTGTGATATTGATGCATAACCTATAAAAAACGTGTATGTATTTTTACTGTACCTTTATTGTACAAAAGATAAAATGTTTTCTGTAGTTTATACAACTGAACATAATACGTAAGTTTTTCATTATGCTTGTATTTCTTGGATGTTGACCTTGCTGGGATTTTATATCTGACTATGTTTCATGGTGTTATGTTTAGATCAGTAGAATGTAGTTCGTTGTGCTAACCATCTTGCTAGAGCTTCAGATGGTAGACGTCCCCTACTTGGGATAGTTCACTATCATAGTGAACTTGCTGGTCATTAATATGATAGAGGTTCCTACTCCCAGCCCGCCTGCTCCACCAACAATACCCCAGGGGTAATGGCCAGGGGAAGGACAGTAGGATAGTATTATATGTATAATCTGATGATGTAAATGGGATAACCCCATTATTTTGATGTAACCCCACAGTACTTTGCCTTTTGGGATGTATGCATAGTACCTCGGGTTACATGTGTATATACTCTGCTAATCTCTGATGTATGTAAACTCTTATGTATATATATATATAAGATGCATACCTTTTGGATGAATGTTGGTCTAATGTGTAATCGCCTGAAAAAAAAGTCTAGTCATTACATGTTTGTATCAAAGCAGGTCGATCCTAAGTGGCCATAGGGTTGGATAGTTACCTGGATCGATCTAAGAGCATCTTGAATAAGATGTGGATAGATAGAGTAGAGTAGCTTATGGAAACTGTTAAGGGAAAATTGCTAGTGTTTTTCCTAATATGTATGCTTGATGATGTTGTCACTACTGTATTATAAAAATCTTCTTTAATTACTGTTAAGCTTGATCACCTCAATAGTGACTAATTCTTTTGATTTATACAGTAGGAGATGGCATCATCAAGGAGAAATTTAACGCCAAGCACAAAAGCTACTCTACAAGATCTAGCCACTGCGATTCGAGATCAAGTTTCTACTACGAATAAGATCATGCGACATGTTAAGAACAATAGTAATACTAATAGTGAGATGGGTGACAACCCAAGGAATGCAGGCAATGGATGGGCAGATTTTATGAGAACCCGACCTCCGTCTTTTGTCGGAGGATACGATCATATGGTGGCAGATAGATGGCTTATTGAGATGGAGAAATTTTTGGGGTTCTAGAGTGTTCAAATGACCAGAAAGTAAATTTTACTTTGTACATTCTGAAAGAAGAAGTAGAGTTCTGGTGAAGAGGAGCCAGTGAACTGTTAGCTCACCAGGGTCAACATGTTACCCAGTCTATCTTCTGCGAAATCTTCTTGGATAAGTACTTCCCTAGAAGTATCAGGGCCAAGAAGGAAATTTGAATTCCTATAGCTAAGACAAGGGGGACGATCAATCAACCAATATATTGCAAGATTTGATGAATTAGCCAAGTTCTCATCTTATTTAAAATATAATTCGGATGAATCTTAGAAAGCAGTCAAGTTTGAAGCTAGTCTGAATCCGAAAATCCATAATGCAGTTGTGGCATTGGAAATTTGTGAGTTTGTTCCCTTAATTAACAAGTGTTGGCTGCTGGAGAAGAGTTTGAAGGCAGTAGAGGAAGAGAAAGGCAGACGGGCGCCATGGAAGAGAAAGAGAGAATTCTTAACTCCTGATCGTTTTGTTAGGGGAAGAAACATAGCTGTAGACAAGAAACCCTTGACCATAGGGGTTAGAACTTTGGTGAAAAATGCTACTGGAAATAAATGCAGGACGTGTGGATGACATCATGGGAATAGACCCTGTCTCTATAACTCGGTTACTTTCTTCCGAGGTGGGCATAAAGGATATATAGCTCGCCGGTGTCCCATGGAGGATCAGAAGAAGATCGAGAAGACTCAACCAATTAGGGGAAGAGTTTTTACTTTGAGTGGGGCCAAAGTGAAACAAGCTCCTGATTTAATTCATGGTACGTGATATCTCCACGGCTATACTCTGATTGTGCTTTTCCATTCGACTGAAGGGCTTGTTCGAAAAGTACAAAACGAATGTCATCGCATTCAACACAAGTTCTTCTCTCCAACGAGTCCCTTTTTTCAAATTTTGTCACCGTCATCCAAAAGAATAAAACAGCCCATTACAATTTTCCGACTACCCGATTCAATCGAGGGCTTGTCCGGATATCATTAAACAGACGTCATTGGGTTCATGACGAGTTCATATTTCCAATGAGTCTATTTTTTCAAATTTCTGTCACTGTCATCCAATAGCCTGAAAATGCAACTATGGTTTCTCGACGACTTGATTTGATCGAGGGCTGCTCTGAATCATGAGAAACTGACAACATCGCGTTCGTGACGTGTTCTTCTTTCAACTGAGTCCTTTCTTTTGAATTTTGATCACCGTCATCCAGAAGCACAAAAAATCCCATTGCAGTTTCTCAACGGCTCAATTCGGCCCAAGGGACTTTTTGAATACCGCAAAATAGACGTCATCGCATTCGTGATGAGTTCTTCTTTCCAACGATCCCCTTTATTTAAAAATTTTAACATTGTCATCCAGAAGAACAAAAAAGAGAACTACGATTTCTCTACGTTCTGATTCGATCAAGGGCTTGCCGAGATAATGCAAAACAGATGTCATCGGGTTCATGATGAGCTCTTCTTTCCAAGGAGTCCCTTTTTTCAATTTTTCGTCACCATCATCTGGAAGCACAAAAAAGCCCATTACAGTTTCTCGATAGCACGATTTGACCGAGGGTTGGTCCGAATCGCGCAAGATGGACAACATCGTGTTCGTGATGAGTTCTTCTTTCCAACAATTCTCTTTTTTCAATTTTCTGTCACAGTCATCCAAAAGTAGGAAAATGCCTATTACGGTTTCTCGACAGCCCAATTCGACTAAGGACTATTTCAAATTGCGCAAAACAGTCAACAATGCATTAATGATATATTCTTTCAACTAAAACCCTATTACGATTTCTTGACAGCTCAATTCGACCGAAGGGCTTGTCCGAATATCTCAAAACAGACGTCATTGGGTTCGTGACATGTTTTTGTTTTCAAGGAGTGCCTTTTTTTGAATTTTCCCCACTGTGATCCGAATGCACGAAAAAAGCCCATTATGGTTTCTCGATGGCTTGATTTGAGACAAAGGCCTTTCTGGATAGCACAAAACAGATGTCACCGGGTTAAAGACAAGTTCTTCTGTTCAACGAGTCCCTTTTTAAAATTTCTGTAACCGTCATCTGAAAGAACAAAAAGCCCATTATAATATCTCAACTGTCTTATTCGATCGAGGGCTTGTCGGGATAGTGCAAAATAGACGTCATCAGGTTTGTGACCAGTTCTTATTTCTAAGGAGTCCCTTTTTTCAAATTTTTGTCACCGTCATCTGAAAGCACAAAAAAACCCATTACGATTTCTCGAAGGCCCGATTCGACCGAGGGTTGGTCTAAATTGCACAAAACGAATAACATCGCATTCATGACGAGTTCTTCTTTCCAACGATTCCCTTTTCTCAAATTTCTGTCACAGTTATCTAGAAGCACGAAAATGAGCATTACGATTTCTTGACGGCTTAATTCGATCGAGGAAATTCTGAATCATGCGAAATGGAAAACTAATGTGAATTGTGCAACGGTGAGGGTGATTATCAAGGGACTATTGGCAAAGTCCCACATCGGTTAGAATACCACTAGATGGGGGGTTTATAAGACCTTAGGCAACCTCACTCCAACAGCCTGGCTTTTGGGGATGATTACTCCCTAAGGCAATTCCCTCATATCATTTGGTATTAGAGCCTTGGTTCGTCTGGTTGGTGTGGGTTGGCCAGATTGCCGACTGAGACAGATCGTAAAGAAAAAACCAGATCACCGACTGAGGCAGGTTGTCAAAAAAAAACTACGTCGTAGGGTAGCTCGTGGTGTAGCCCGTACACCTTGCACGAGGACGTGCAAGCCAAAAAGAGTGGGCGAATAATGTGAACTGTGCAACGGTGAGGTGATTATCAAGTGATTATCGGTAAAGTCCCACATCGGTTAGAATACCTCTAGATGGAGGGTTTATAAGACCTTAGGCACCCTCACTCCAACAGCCTGGCTTTTGGGGATGATTACTCCCTAAGGCAATTCCCTCATATCATTAATGATGTGAACCCCTGATATGAACCTCACCAAGAGTAGTGAGACTCGGAATTAATATGGGATCCAATTGGAAGGATCATATTCTAATCAGATTTATAACAAAAATAAATTAAAATAAAAGAAGACCTTGACCCGTTATCTATAAAGAGATAAGAACCAAAGGTATAAAAAATATTGCAGACGCCACACTCAAGAAAGAGTAAGAAGATTGTGAGTGATAAGTCTTGCTTGAACGCCACAAGATAAATCTTGATAAGTTCAGAAAAATTCTTTAAAGAACCAAAAGAGAAAACACTCTCAATAATATAAATGATAATCTCAATTGTTAATGAGCATACATGCCTATTTATAGGCCAATAACCTAAATAAACAAGGAAAAGTAATAGAAAACTCCTATAGAATAAGGAAACCTAGAAATAGAAAACTCCTAGAGAGCTTAAGAAAAACTCTTCTAGTCAAACTCATATACATGACTATTCTTCTTTGAATCTTTTAGCTCGAGCTCTTATGAATGGTCCACTTGGGACTTCCAGCAGGTCTGCATTCCATTTCCATTCGCTAGCCGTGCTCACATCATTCCCCTCCTCTTGAAAATGATTTGTCCTCAAATCAGCACCTACATCAAAAAGAGTTAAATCAATAACTTTGAAACACACATTAACATTATCATTACTTGGAAGATCTAGCTTGTAGGCATTTATATTGATTCTTTCAATCACTTGAAATAAACCATATCCTCTTCGAAGTAGTTCCAAATGCCTTTGAGGTACAATCATTTCCTTTCTCATATGCAACCAAACCCAATCTTCAAGATCAAATATAATTCTTTTGTGTCCCTTTTTAGGTTTATTGACATATTGTTCAATTTTTTCTCAATGTCTTGCCTTGCCTTCTTATAGATCTGCTTAACAAAATCAACTTTCTTCTTTTCATCTAAGTTAACACAATCATCCATCGATAAAGGAATTAAATCCAAAGGAGTTAATGGATCTAATCCATGCATAATTTCAAAATGTGAAAACTTTGTTGCAAAATGCACACTCTTATTATATACCAACTTGACATGTTTCAAAAACAAATTAGACTCAATACTGGGCATGCCATGCAATCTCACAATTTTCTTGAAAAAAAAATTACCAATATGTGATACATCATCGGTTTTATGACATGGTATGATATGTGTCATTTTAGAAAATTTGTCAACAACCGCATATATAGAATCTCTACCCGATTTTGACCTAGGTAAACTTAACACAAAATTTGTAGATTAGTCAATCCAAAGTTCACTAGGTAGATGCAAAGAAGTATATAATCCATTAGGCTTCATTTTAAACTTAACTTGTCTACAAGTTTAAAACTGTTCACATATTTGTTTTGCATCATATTTCATTTGTAGAACATTTAAAGTCTTAGATATGCCAAAATGCCACATTAAACCACCTCTATGAGCTTCCCTAACAAGCAAATCCTGCAATGAATATTTAGGCATACACAATTTGTTTTCTTTAAATAGAAATTTATTATGCCCAAAGAACTTATCAGATGCCACTTTCTCACATCCATTGAGAACATTACCCTGCAAAATAGAAACTTCAATATTGGGTAAGTAAGAGTTAAGCTCATTAATACAATCATTGGCAAAATTGAAAACAAAACATTTTTTTGTCAAACTTTCTCTTGCATAAAAATTCATTTATTTTCTCTCGATTTTTCTTTTGATGACCCAATTGGTTCTTGTAATTTCTCCATCAATTTTCTCAGCCTATCTTTCATTTTCTCTCTTAACGTTCTCGGCCTCTATCTCTTTTTCTTTCATAATTTTCTCAATCTCTCTCTCTCTTTCTCTCTTAATTTTCTCGGCCTCTCTCTCTTTTTCTATCATACTTTTTCTATCCTTTATCTCTTTTTCTCTCATATTTTTCACAACATCTCTCTCTTTTTCTCTCTTAATTCTTTCACTCATTTTCTTTTCTTCACTTTCTTTCTTTTGTAACTTCACTTGATCATCATAGTAGTCTCAAACACTTTGAGAACCTTGAGTAGGGCTTTGCAATTTCCTAAACAAGTCCCTATGGTAGTGGCTTGCAATAAATCTCATCCTCATAATGGCTTTCATCTCCTCCCACATCTCAATGGGTCGTTCTCTATTTCATCTTCTGCTTAAAATCAATTTATCCCACTAAATAATAGCATAGTCAGTAAATCCCATGATAGCCAACTTTACCATTTTCAACTCAGAATAGTTGTGACAACCAAACAACAACTCCATCCTTCTCTCCCAATTTAGATAAGCTTCGGGGTCATTTTTTCCTTGAAACGACGGAACCTTCATCTTAAAATTACCCAAGTTATTATTTTTCCAATTCCTAACTTCTCTAAACCTCCCATCATATTTTCTACTCAAATCATTGTCAACTTCATCAAAATCATCTCTATACTCTCTACCTTCAAAACTCACTTTTCTCGGTTGAACTATCTCTCTTCTATGCATATTAGGAGTATTTTGCGAATTCTCTACCCCGATCTAAATGTTCATGAATTTACTCTATCTCCTCTTTCAAAACTCGCCTCATCTCACTCACTAAAGTTTCAATCATCAACTTTGGATCCACCATTCTTATTCGAAAATATTTTTGTCCTTGTGTTACATGATTTTTCTGTAAAATAATGTTAGAGTAAAATAAATTCTCACAACACTATCTCATGTGTTTCTCTCAAGATTAATGGCACTCACACTCGTGTTTACTCAAATTTTGGCTTTTACCCTCTTATAAGCTCACATGCTCTTGCCTTTTTCCTCTCTTAGTCCCCTCTTTCATTTCTTTATTGAACTTAAACAAACTCACACAAAAATTTTCTTGCAACAATCCAAACTCAACTAATAGAGTACAAAGAGTTAAGGAAGAAGAAAAAGAACAGAATTTTAAGAAACAAAGGGAACAAAGCAATAGAACTTTAGAAAAGAAAAATGAAATTAAAGACAAGATAAGAAGTTGAATAAGAAAAATCACACCATGAAGCAACTAGAATAGAAAGAAATCAATTATTAGAGAAAAGGAAACAATTGAGATAGCAAAAATAACGAAAACAAGAAAACCAAATATCAAAGCAAGAAAAAAAAATTGATGCAATTAGAATTGCTAGATCACTTTTTTTTTTTTAAGATCAGAATGCAAAATCTAGGTGGAACTTGAATTTCAACAATAATTGGTTCTATTTTTTTTTTTCGAATTTCCTCTCTCTTTTTTTTTAGAATTCTGCACTACTTTTTTTTTCTTTTCTTTTTTTCAATTTCTATTTTTGCTTTTTTTTTTTCAGAATATGCACTTGAACTAAGAACACTAGAAATAAAATGAAAATTAGAAGATAAGAAGAATGAAGAACACAAAAAAATACGAGATAGTAAGATGGAATAAGAATAAGAAAACAAATAGGATAGATCAAACCTGATTTAGAACTTAAGCTCTGATACCAAATGATGTCAACCCCTGATATAAACCTCACCAAGAGTAGTGAGACCCGGAATCAATATGGGATCCAATTGGAAGGATCGTATTCTAATCAGATTTAAAACAAAAATAAATTAAAATAAAAGAAGACCTTAATCCGTTATCTATAAAGAGATAAGAACCAAAGGTATAAGAAATATTGCAGACGCCACACTCAAGAAAGAGGAAGAAGATTGTGAGTGATAAGTCTTGCTTGAACGCTACAAGATAAATCTTGATAAGTTCAGAAAAATTCTTTAAAGAACCAAAAGAGAAAACACTCTCAATAATATAAATGATAATCTCAATTGTTAATGAGCATACATGCCTATTTATAGGCCAATAACCTAAATAAACAAGGAAAAGTAATAGAAAACTCCTATAGAATAAGGAAACCTAGAAATAGAAAACTCCTAGAGAGCTTAGGAAAAACTCTTCTAGTCAAACAAGGAAACCATCAAATAATAAAATTGAAACTCCTAGAGAGTTTAGGAAAAACTCTTCTAGTCAAACAAGGAAACCATCAAATACTAAACTTTTCCTAGTCAAATAAAGTAAATAAATCATAAAAAAAACGTAGCCTAAATTGGGCCATTAAATAAATCTATTATTTTGGGCCTATATTCAGTTTTTAGCCTTTAATTTTCTGGCACTTTAAGCCCATATTCATATTGGCTTGTCTTGACCCATATTTAACTGGGCTTTAATGATATGGACCAGTTTTGCGCTCTTCTTTTAAATTGATGCAAGTATCTCCTTGTTGGGCTTCTAAAATTAGACCATTAAATTCTTTTTTGAATCTTTTAGCCCGAGCTCTTATGAATGGTCCACTTGGGATTTCCAGCAAGTCCGCATTCCATTTCCATTCACTAGCCGTGCTCATATAAAAAACATCGCGTTAGTGACGTGTTCTTTCAACCGAGTCCTTTTTTCTAATTTTCATCACCGTCATACGAAAGCACGAAAAAGCTCATTACATTTTGTCGACGGCCCAATTTGACCGAGGGCTGGTTCAAATTGCGTGAAACAAACAACATCGCATTCATGACGAGTTCTTCTTTTCAACGATTTCTTTTTTTCAAATTTCTGTTACCGTCATCCGAAAGAACAAAAAAGCCCATTACAGTTTCTTAACGGCCTAATTCGACCCAAGGGCTTGTCTGAATAGTACAAAACAAACGTCATCGTGTTCATCACAAGTTCTTCTTTCAAACGAGTCCCTTTTTTCAAATTTTTGTCACTGTCATCCGGTAGCTCGAAAAAGGTGATTACGGTTTCTTGACGGCTCAATTCGACTTAGGGCTGCTCCAAATCGCGAGAAATGGACAATATTGCATACATGATGTGTTCTTCTTTCAACTGAGTCCCTTTTTTCAAATTTTTGCCAATGTCATCCGGAAGCACAAAAAATCCGATTACGGTCTTTCAGCAGCTCGATTCGGTAAAGGGCTTTTCTAAATAGTGCAAAACAGACGTCATCGCATTCGTGATGATTCTTTCTTTCCAACGTGTCCTTTTTTTCAAATTTTTGTCACCATCATCCAGAAGCACGAAAAAGACCATTACAATTTCTCGATGGCCCGATTCAATCTAGGTCTTGTCCAGATAGCATTAAAAAGACGTCATTGGGTTCGTGACGAGTTCTTCTTTCCAATGAGTATCTTTTTCAAATTTCTGTCACTGTCATCCAATAGCCTGAAAATGCAATTATGGTTTCTCGATGACTCGATTCGACTGAGGACTGCTCTGAATTGGACATATTCTTTTTTCAACTGAGTCCCTTCTTTCGAATTTTGATCATCGTCATCCAGAAGCACGAAAAATCCCATTCCAGTTTCTCAACGGCTCGATTCGGCCCAAGGGATTTTTCAAATACTACAAAATAGACATCATCGCATTCGTGATGAGTTCTTCTTTCCAACGATCCCCTTTATTTCAAAATTTTGACATTATCATCCGAAAGCACAAAAAAGCCAATTACAATTTCTCTACGTTCCAATTCGATCAAGGGGTTGCCGAGATAATGCCAAACAGACGTCATCAGGTTCGTGACGAGCTCTTCTTTCCAACGAGTGCCTTTTTTCAAATTTTTGTGACCGTCATTTAGAAGCACGAAAAAGCCCATTACAGTTTCTCAATGGCCCGATTCGACCGACAGTTGGTCCGAATAGAGCAAGATGGAAAACATCGTGTTTGTGATGAGTTCTTCTTTCCAACAATTCTCTTTTTTTTTTTCAAATTTCTGTCACAGTCATCCGAAAGCATGAAAATACCTATTACGGTTTCTTGGCAGCCCGATTTATCTATGGATTGTTCCGAATTGCGCAAAACAGACAGCATTGCGTTCGTGATGTATTCTTCTTTCACGAAGTCTCTTTTTTTGAATTTTTGTCATCGTCATCTAGAAGGAAAAAAAGACCCATTACGATTTCTTGACGGCTCGATTCGACTCAAGTGCTTGACCGAAATGCTCAAAACAGACATCATTGGGTTTGTGACATGTTTTTGTTTTCAAGGATGGCCTTTTTTTGAATTTTCCCCACCGTGGTCCGGAAGCGCGAAAAAAGTCCATTATGGTTTGTCAATTGCTTGATTCGACACAAGGGGTTCTCCGGATAGCACAAAAAAGACGTCACTGGTTCAAGACAAGTTCTTTTGTCCAACGAGTCCCTTTTTAAAATTTCTGTAATTGTCATCCAAAAGAATGGAAAACCCATTACAATATCTCAACTGCACAATTCGATTGATGTCTTGTCGGGAGAGCGCAAAATAGTCGTCATCAGGTTCGTGACCATTTCTTATTTCCAAGGAGTCCCTTTTTTCAAATTTTTGTCATAGTCATCCAAAAGCACAAAAGAACCCATTATGATTTCTTGAAGGCCTAATTCAATAGAGGGCTAGTCCGAATCGCATGAAATGAATAACATCACATTCATGACGAGTTCTTCTTTCCAACGATTCCTTTTTTTCAAATTTCTGTTACAGTTATCCGGAAGCACAAAAATGAGCATTGCGGTTTCTTGACGGCTTAATTCGACTGAGGAAATTCCGAATCATTTGAAATGGAAAACATCACGTTTGTGACATGTTCTTCTTTCAACCGAGTCCTTTTTTTTTCTAATTTTCAACACCGTCATACAAAAGCACGAAAAAAACTCATTACAGTTTCTCGATTTTCGGATTCGACCGAGGGCTGGTTTGAATTGCGCGAAACAAACAACATCGCATTTGTGACGAGTTCTTCTTTCCAACGATTCCCTTTTTTCAAATTTCTGTCACCATCATCCGTAAGAACGAAAAAGCCCATTACAATTTCTCAATGGCTCAATTCGACCCATGGGCTTGTTCGAATAGTAGAAAACGAACGTCATCGCATTTGTCACAAGTTCTTCTTTCAAACGAGTCCCTTTTTTCAAATATTTGTCTCTACCATTCGGTAGCTCAAAATAGGCGATTACGATTTCTTGACAGCTCGATTCGACCGAGGGCTTCTCTAAATCGTGAGAAATGGAAAATATTGCATTCGTGATGTGTTCTTCTTTTAACTAAGTCCCTTTTTTCGAATTTTTGTCAATGTCATCTGGAAGAACAAAAAATCCAGTTACGGTGTTTCAACAATTCGATTCGACAAAGGGCTTTTCCAAATAGAGCAAAACAGACGTCATCGTGTTTGTGATGATTTCTTCTTTCCATTGTGTCCCTTTTTTCAAATTTTTGTTACCGTCATTCGGAAGCACGAAAAAGACCATTATAATTTCTCGACAGCCCAATTCAATTGAGGGTATGTCGATATAGCACAAAACAGACATCATCAAGTTCGTGATGGGTTCGTCTTTCCAAGGAGTCCCTATTTTCAAATTTTTGCCACTGTCATCCGAAAGTACGAAATTGTCAATTACGGTCTCTCAACGGCCTGATTTGACAAAGGGCTACTCCGAATCGAGCAAAATAGACAACATTGTGTTTTTGACTTGTTCAGTTTTCAACCGAGTCTCTTTCTTCGAACATTTATCACTGTCATCCAGAAGGAAGAAAAAGCCGATTACGATTTCTCAACGTCTCGATTTGACCTAAGTGCTTGTACGAATAACACAAATGAACGTCATTGCATTTGTGACAAGTTCTTCTTCCCAACAAGTCTCTTTTTTTAAATTTTTGTCACCATCATCCGGAAGCACAACAAAACCCATTATGATTTCTCGACAAACCGATTCGACATAAGGGCTTATCCGAATAGTGCAAAACATACGTCACTGGGTTCCTTACTAGTTTTTCTTTCCAACGAGTCCCTTTTTAAAATTTCTGTAACCATCATCCGAAAGCACGAAAAAGCCCATTACAATATCTTAACTGCCCGATTCGATCTAGGGCTTGTTGAGATAGCGCAAACCAGACATCATTAGGTTCGAGACGTGTTCTTATTTCCAAAGATTCCCTTTTTTCAAATTTTTGTCACTGTCATTTGAAAGCACGAAAAATCCCATTACGGTTTCTCGATGGCCCGATTCAACTGAGAGCTGGTCCGAATCGCGCGAAATGAAAACATCGCATTCGTGACGAGTTCTTTTTTCTAACAATTCCCTTTTTTCAAATTTCTATCACAGTCATCTGGAAGCACGAAAATGAGCATTACAATTTCTCGACGGCTTAATTCGACCGAGGAAATTCCAAATGATGCGAAATGTACAACATCGTATTCGTGACGTGTTCTTCTTTCAACCGAGTCCCTTTTTTTGAATTTTCATCATTATCTTACAGAAGCATGAAAAAGCCCATTAGGATTTCTCGACAAGCCGATTCGACCAAGGGATTATCAGGATAGCGCAAAACAGACATAATCGGGTTTTTGACGAGTTCTTCTTTCTAACAGTCCCTTTTTCAAATTTTTGTCACCCTCATTCAGAATAATGAAAATGCCTATTATTATTTCTCGATGGCCCTATTCGATCGAGGGCTGGTCTGAATCGCGCGAAATGGACAACGTCGGGTTTGTGACTTGTTTTTCATACCAAAGAGTCCCTTTTTTTGAATTTTTCTCATCGTCATCCGAAAGTACGAAAAGTCCTGTTACAGTTTCTTGACAACTCAATTCACCCCAAGGGCTTGTATGAATTAAGGAAAACAGACATCATCGTGTTCATGATGAATTCTTCTATCCAGCGAGTTCCTTTTTTCAAATTTTCTTCACCGTTATCCAGAAGCACGAAAAAGCCCCTTAAGATTTCTCAACAACCTAATTCGATCTAGGGCTTGTCCCGATAGCACAAAATAGACGTGATCGGGTTCATGATGAGTTCTTCTTTCCAACGTGCCCCTTTTTCAAATTTCTATCACTATCATTCGAAAGCACAAAAAATCCCATTACGATTTCTTGACGGCCCGATTTGACATAAGGGCTTGTCTGAAAAGCATAAAACAGACGTCATCGCATTCGTGATGAATTCTTCTTTCCAATGAGTCCCTTTTTTCAAATTTTTGTCACCATCATTCAGAAGCACGAAAAATGTCCATTATGGTTTCTCGACGGCTCGATTCGACTGACGACTAGTTCGCATTGCAAGAAATAGACAACATTGTGTTTGTGACGTGTTCTTTCCAATGAGTTCATTGTTTTGAATTTTGGTGACCATCTTCTGGAAGCAAGAAAAATCTCGTTACAGTTTCTCGACGGCCCGATTTGACCTAAGGGCTTGTACGGATAATAGAAAATGGATGTTTTCACGTTCGTGACGAGTTCTTCTTTCCAACGAGTGTTTTTTTAATTTTTTTTCACCATCATCTAGAAGCATGAAAAAGCCCATTATAATTTCTCGACAGCCCAATTCGATCGAGGGCTTGTCAAGATAACGCAAAATAGACATCATAAGGGTTCTTGATGAGTTCTTCTTTCCAATGACTCTCTTTTTCAAATTTCTATCACCGTCTTTCAGAAGAATGAAGATGTCCATTACGGTTTCTAGACAGCCCGACTCGATGAAGGATTGTTCGAATCGCGTAAAATGGACAACATCGCGTTCTTGATGTCTTCTTCTTTCCAATGAGTCTATTTTTTTGAATTTTTATTTCTGTCATTCGGAAGCACAAAAAATCCCATTACGGTTTCTCGACGACTCAATTCGACCTAAGGGATTGTATGAATAGTGGAAAATAAATGTCATCGCGTTTATGACGAGTTCTTCTTTCCAACGAGTCCCTTTTTTCAAATTTTTTTCATCGTCATCCAGAATAACAAGAAACCCCTTACGATTTCTCGACTGCCTGATTCAACCGAAGGTTTTTCTGGATAGTGCAAAACAGATGTCGTCGGGTTGTGATGAGTTTTTCTTTCCAACGAGTCCCTGTTAAAGGTGAAATTTGAGTGGTTAAGGTTTATATTTTGTCCCTTAAGTCAAACTAAACTTGTGATTATTCCCCTGCTTTTAATTATGCTTTGCTCTGGATACTGCTTTTGGTTATGCTTTGCTCTGGATACTGCTTTGGTTGGTTTTATGCTTGTAAGTGAGCAAAAGAGGTCAAGAAGCAATGTAAAACACTCATGAGAAATTCCATATGGACTTGGAACATGCTTAGCAGGAAGCAAGGAGGCAACCATGAAGAAATTGGCAACAAAAGAGACTTGCAGCCCCCAATAAGACCAGGCCGTGCTTTGTGCGAGAAGTAGAGAATTTCCCATATTTTTAGCCCAAAACATGGCCAGGCCATGTTATGAAGCGACCAAGATGTTATATATACATAGGGAAAATACAGGGAGACACATCCAAACTCATATAGACATCGTTTACTCATTTTTAAGCTTAAGAAACACCTTAGGATTAGGTTTAGCTTAGGATTAGCTTTTACTTTCATGTTCTTAGGTTAGATTTGAGATTAATACAACATTGTATCTCTATTACATTTTGAAAACCAAGTTTTATCTTTCTATTCTGCACTTACTTCTTCTTCTACTCCTTTCTCTTGGTTTGTATTGAACACTTATGGTTTATTTAATGAATATGCTTTTGATTTTTGTTTCTATTATGCTTGAGTAGATTTAATCTAGGGTTTTGGTAAACCCACTTATGATGTGATGATACACTATGCTAATGGAATTGTTGAAACCCTAATTGTATTATCCATGGTTAATTAGGATTGACTATTATTCATCGATTATATGAGTGGATGAATGTCTGGTCAACATTTTGTCACGTCTTAGGATATTAATTGATGAACTGAAAGGTGAAAATTAATACCAAAACTTAATAGTTAATTAGGGATATCTTAATCATGTAAGTAGTTTAAGGTTCTCTAGGAATGAATCAATTAGTGGGCACGGGAAAACTGATTAATTGTATTCCATGGTTGGCATAGAACTTAATGGACTTAGGTTAAACTAAAAACCACGAAAGTAGGCAATTAGATTAACCTAGGTACGATTAGTAATGCTTGAAAGAGGTTATTAGTTAATTAAGGCTAAACCATCCCCAATTACCTAGATAATTGCAATTACACGTATATGTTGATTGTTGAATATCATAAGTATGGTAAATCATAACCCTAGGATTTTATTAATTGCATTACTTATTTACTTAATTGTGAGAAACTTTCATTGCATTGCATTGATTTAGCTAACATATTTCATATAGTTCTAGTAGTTGACAATTGTTCTCTGTGGGATATGACCGATTCGACCGAGGGCTTGTCTGGAAAGTGCAAAACAAACGTCATCGAGTTCGTGATGAGTTCTTCTTTCCAATGAGTCGCTTTCTTCAAATTTATGTCACTATCATTTGAAAGGATGAAAAACCCCATTACGGTTTCTTGATGGCCCGATTTGAACTAGGACAGTTTCAAATCTCGTGAAATAGACAACATCGCGTTCGTGACGTGTTCTTCTTTCAACCGGGTCCCTTTTTTAAAATTTTCATCAACGTCATCCTGAATGATGAAAAGCTCGTTACAGTTTCTTGATTGCTTGATTCCACACTAGGGCTTGTCCGAATAGCAAAAAATGAACGTCATTGGGTTCATGAAATGTTCTTCTTTTTAAGGAATCCCTTTTCTTGAATTTTCATCAACGTCATGCGAAAGCACGAAAAAGCCCATTACGGTTTCTCGATCGCTCGATTCGACACAAGGGATTATCTGAATAGTGCAAAATAGATGTCATCGCGTTCGTGACGAGTTTTTCTTTCCAATGAGTCCAGAAGCAGGAAAATGTCCATTACCATTTCTCGACAGCCCGATTTGATCGAGGGCTTGTCCGAATAGTGCAAAACAAACGTTATTCGGTTCATGATGAGTTGTTCTTTCCAACGAGTCCTTCTTTTCAAATTACTCACACTGTCATTTGAAAGCATGAAAATGGCAATTACGATTTCTCGACGGCCCGATTTGATTGAGGGCTACTTCGAATCATACGAAATGAAGAACATCACGTTCTGGACGTGTTCTTATTTCAATTGAGTACCTTTTTTTGAATTTCATCACTGTCATTGGGAAGGACGAAAACAGTCTATTATGGTTTCTCGATGGCTCGATTTGACCCAAGGACTGCTCCGAATACCACAAAACGAACAACATCACGTTCGTGACAAGCTTGTCCTTCCAACGAGTCCCTTTTTCAAATTTCTGTCACCGTCATTTGAAAGCACGAAATGCCCATTACGATTTCTCGATGGCCCGATTCGACCGAAGGCTGGTCTAAATCGTACAACATGGACAACATCGCGTTCGCAACATGTTCTTCTTTCCAACGAGTCCCTTTTATCAAACTTTTTTTACTATCATCTAGCAGCACGAAAAGCCCATTAGGATTTCTCGATAACCCTATTTGATCGAGGGATTGTTCGGATAGCGTAAAACAGTCGTGATCAAGTTCGTGATGAGTTCTTTTCTCCAACATTTCAACTTTTTTAAATTTTTATCACCGTTATTCGGAAGCACAAAAAAGCCCATTATGGTTCCTGGACAGCCCCATTCAACACACGGGTTTTTCTAAATAACGCAAAACGGACGTCATCGCGTTCATGGCAAGTTTTTCTTTCCAACGAGTCCCTTTTTTAAAATCTTTTTCGCCGTCATCCAGAAGTACAAAAATGTGCATTTCGATTTCTCAATAGCCCTATTCAACCGAGGGCATGTCTGGACAACGCAAAACAGACGTCATAAAGTTCGTTATGAGTTTTTCTTTCCAACGAGTCCCTTTTTTGAAATTTCTGTCACTGTCATTCTAAAACATGAAAATGCCCATTATGGTTTCTCGACGGCCTGATTTGATCGAGAGCTGGTCCGAATAGTGCAAAACAGACAACATTGCATTCAAGACATGCTCTTCTTTCCAAGAAGTCCTTTTTCTAAATTTTGTTCACAGTCATCCAGAAGTATAAAAAAGCCCGTTACGATATCCCGACAGCCCAAGTCGATCGAGGGGTTGTCTAGATAACACAAAACAAACGTCATCGGGTTCAAGATGAGTTCTTTTTTCCAACAAGTCCATTTTTTCAAATTTCCATCACCGTCATTCAGAAGCATGAAAATGCCCCTTATGGTTTCTTGACAGCTCGATTCGATTGAGATCTTGTCTAAATAGCGGAAAATATACAACATCGCGTTCAACATATTTTCTTCTTTCCAATAAGTCCCTTTTTTCAAAAATTTTCACTGTTATGCAGAAGCACAAAGAAGCCCATTATGATTTCTCGACAGCCTGATTTAACCGAGGGCTTATCTGGATAGCGTAAAATAGACATCATCGGGTTCATGACGAGTTCTTCTTTTTAACGAGTCCCTTATTTCAAATTTCTGTCACCAACATTCAAAAGCACGAAAATGCCCATTATGGTTTCTCAACGGCCCGATTCGATTGAGAGCTGGTCCGAATAGTGTAAAACAAACAACATCGCGTTTGGGATGTGTTCTTCTTTCTAATGAGTCTTTTTTTCAAAAAATTTCACCATCATGTAGAAGCACAAAGAAGCCCATTACGATTTCTCGATAGCCTGATTCGATCGAGGGCTTGTTTGGATAGCGCAAAACAGACGTCATCGAGTTCGTGATGAGTTCTTCTTTCCAACGAGTTGTTTTTTTTTCAATTTTCTGTCACTGTCATTCGAAAGCACAAAAAAGCCCATTCTGATTTTTCGATAGCCCATTCGACATAAGGGATTATCTGAATAGCGCAAAACGAACGTCATTGCATTCGTGAGGAGTTCTTTTGTTGAACGAGTCCCTTTTTTCAAATTTTTTTCACCGTCATCCTGAAGCACGAGAAAGCCCATTATGATTTCTCAACAGCCTGATTTGACTGAAGGATTATCTGAATAGTGAAAAACAAATGTCATCGGGTTCGTGATGAGTACTTCTTTTATACGAATGCCTTTAATCAAATTATGTCACTGACATTCGAAAGCATGACAAAGGCCATTACAGTTTCTCGAGCTCGATTCGACACAAGGGCTTGTCTGAATAGCACAAAATAGAAGTCATCACGTTCGTGATGAGTTCTTTCCAACGAGTCCATTTTTTTTAAAAAAAAATTCATAGTCATCCAGAAGCTCAAAAATGTACCGTATGATTTCTCGACAGTCCAATACGACCGAAGGCTTATCTGGATAGTATAAAACAGACACCATTGGGTTCGTGATGAATTCTTCTTCCCAATGAATCCCTTTCCTTAAATTTCTATCACTATCATTTTTATGGATGAAAAAGCCCATTACGATTTCTCGATGGCCCCATTCGACCGTGGGTTAGTCTGAATCGCACAAAACGGACAGCATTGCGTTCACAACGTGTTTTTCTTTCCAACGAGTCCCTTTTATCAAACTTTTTTTACCGTCATCTAGTAGCACAAAAAGCACATAAGGATTTCTCGATAACCCTATTTGATCGAGGGATTGTTTGGATAGCGCAAAACTGTCGTGATCGAGTTCGTTATGAGTTCTTTTCTCCAACATTTCAATTTTTTTAGATTTTTGTTACCGTCATTTGGAAGCATAAAAAAGCCCATTACGGTTCCTTGACAGCCCCATTCAACACACAGGTTTATCTGAATAACGCAAAATGGACATCATCACGTTCGTGACAAGTTCTTCTTTCTAACGAGTCCCTTGTTGTGTGTGTTTTATAATTAACTGCAAGCGCATGGCGTAGCTGTAGCTAGTTCGGCGAGTACGGGTCGTATCCTACAGAGAACAATATCAATTACTAGAATTATACGAAACGAGCTATCTAAATCGATGTAATCTGATGGAAGTTTATCACAATTAAATAAGTAAAGACAATCGATTAAACAAAAGCCTAGGGTTACGGTTCACCACACTTATGATACTCAACAACTAATAAGTACCTCTAATTGCAATTATCTAGGTTATGGGGGATGGTTTGACCTTAATTAACTAACAACCTCTTTCAAGCATTACTAATCGTACCTAGGTTAATCCAATTGCCTAATTTCGTGGTTCTTAGTTCAACCTAGGTCCATTAAGTTCTATGCCGACCCTGGAATACAATTAATCGGTTTTCTTGTGCCCATTAATTGATTCAATCCTAGAGAATCTTAAACTACTTTCGTGATTAAGATATCCCTAATTAACTATTAGGTTCCGGTATTAATCTTCAGCTTTCAGTCCATCAATTAATATCCTAAGACGTGATAAATATTGGCCAGACATTCATTAACTCCTATAACCAATGCATAATAGCTAATCCTAATTAACCATAGATAACACAATTAGGGTTCCATTAACTCAATCAGCATAATGTATCAGCACACCATAAGTGGGTTTACCAAAACCCTAGATCAAATCTACTCAAGCATAATAGAAAGATAAATCAAAGCCATAATCATTAAGTAAATCATCAATGGTTCAATACAGTTCAAGAGAAAGAGTAGAAATAGAAGTAGAATTAAATATGGAAAGAAAAAACCTGGATTGCTGAATGTAGAGATGAAATACAATGTTGAATCAATCTCAAATCTAAGCTAAGAACATGAAAGTAAACTCTAATCCTACTCTAAACCTAATCTAATGGTGTTTCCTAACCCTAAAACTGAGTAGAGAAGGTCTGAAATGCGTTCTCCCTAGTTTGGCTGGGTATCCCCTTCAGTCTTTATGAATTTGAGGGGTCAAAACCCTAAAAAAGATGATGTGTACGGACCCAATGCACGGTCGTGTTCTAAGACACAGCCTGACCTTGCTTCGGGCTGAATTCTGGGGAGTTCCTGCACTTCTTGCACAGAGCACGGCCTGGCCGTGTTGGGGGCTGCCATGCTCCTTTCTTGCTGATTTTTGGTGGGCTTCCTCCTTGCTTCCTTCTCATCTTGTTCCAAGTCCATATAGAACTTTTCATGACTATTTTTCCTTGCTTCTTGGCCTCTTTTGCTCACCTACAAGCATAAAAACAACCAAAGCAGTATCCAAAGCAAAGCATAACCAAAAGCAGGGAAATAACCACAAGTTTGCTATGAATTAGAGGATAAAATATAGCCATTAATACTCAAAATTCCCCTTTATCAACTCCCCCATGCTTAAACCTTTGCTTGTCCTCAAGCAAATAACATATCATATCAGGAAGGGGGAAAGATGCAATCAAATTCCAGAAGATAGAAAAATGCAATATAGATAATTTGTCACTCAATCAATGTGCACACAATAGATATATGAATAGACATTTATCAGATAGTCTCTATTCTTTTAAAACTAAACCAATAATTTTTCTATTATATATCTACTTCTATTGTTACCATTGGTTGTATGCATAAAATTAATTTTTGTACACTCAAGTAGGCCACCTCATCCTTTAGATCTCCCTATGTTGCCTTACCCTTATTTCTATTTTATCACTCTTTTTCTCACTTAAACTCTTTTACTTTCCATCATTAATTTTTTTTTCATTTATTTTATTTTATTTATTTAGAAATATGCAGTGAGTGCATTTTATGCTCTATCTTACTAGGGTAAAGGCATCTAGGTACTCATACTAAGGCCTTTTTGGTGTCTTGAAGGGGTACTCAGAGTGAAAAAATTTTAGGGTGCACATTCCCTCATTTTTCACCTCTCCCTACCTTCACACTCTTATAGTGTTAAAAATAAAAAATAACATACAATTCACAGCACAAAAGAGAGATATTTTTCAAAAAATTAGAGGTTTAATCCTAGAAGAGAGAGACTAAAATAATAACTACCTATTTCATATCCTATTTTGCATCACATGTTCATGAACTAAAATCAACCTATATTATGCCAATCTATCTCTAAAATAGAAAACTTTATGATTATACAATGAAACAGGAGATAAAATATTCAACCAGTAAAAACCACAAGCCTAAAGTTACTCCCCCATGCTTAAACTTGACATTGTCCTCAATGTCAATATTAATTAAAGTACAGGCAAAGGGAGAAGGAACTTACGTGCTTTTTGATCTTCTGAAGGAGGTGGTGGAGGGCTCTGACATAGGTGTTGGATTCTCCAATTCTTTGAATTTAGCTACAGTTTTCAACCTTGCTCAATTTCCCTTGATTTTCACTCATTAATTCAACCTTGGCCACATCGGAATAGACCTAAAAATCAAATGGAAACACTCATTAAACTGTAACCTAAGAAATTAACTAAAATTAAAGATAAAAACTAGAACAAAAGGTAAGAAAACAAAACAAAAAGAAACTTAAAAATTAAAAGGTAGGTTTCCTCCCACAAAATGCTTGTTTATAGTCATTAGCTTGACTCCCTTTTCATGCTTGCTACTCAAGGAGGCTTGAAGAGAGTTTGGATAACCCTCTTTTTGATCCATGGCTCTTAGTGTGGTGTATGAGGCTTTTCCTAATGGTCTTCAAAGATCTTTTTGGCTCATTCAATTCTTCCCTTGCTCCATCTAAGCTTTGAAGTCTGTCAAAGTTCCTGTTAGATAGACTAGCCTGGAAGTCTGTCAAAGTTCCTGTTAGATAGACTAGCCTGCTGTGCTATCTGAGTTTCCAACATCTTGCTATGAGTAGCAAGAGAGTCTACCTTGGAGGCTAAATCTTTAATAGCCTCATTCATGGAATGGTTCTGGGCTCTGAATTCATCATTCTGCTTACTTTGTGTGGAGATGAAGTTCTCCATCAGAGCCTCCAAATTTGACTTTGCCTGAGGAGGAGGAGGATTAAATGGCCTCTGATTTTGAAATCCAGGAGGCTGCCTGAAGTTATTCTGAGGAGGCTGACTTGCATTCTACTTGTAAGGGGGATTTGGGTTATTTTTCCAGCCTGGGTTGTATGTAATGCAGTGAGGATTTCCAAACTGGCATTCATTGGTTATATGACCAACACCTCCGTAAATCTCACAAGAAGATGATGGATAAGAGCCAACAGCGTTGATGCTCAACTTATCTAGCTTCTGAAACAACACATCAACTTTAGAAGTAAGATGATCAAATGTATCTACTTAATACATACCTGATGGCTTTCTGGGCTGCCTCTCACTAGACCAAGAATAGTGATTCTGAGCCATATTTTCTATTAACTCATAAGCCACATCAACTGTTTTGTTCATAAGTGCCCCTCCAGCTGTAGCATCCATAGTCATACGGGTGCTGTAAATTAGTCCATTATAGAATGTATGAACTATCAGCCACTTCTCCAACCCATGGTGTGGGCATACTCTGAGGAGCTCTTTGAATCTTTCCCAGGCCTCATATAATGATTCCCCATCCTTTTGAGCAAAAGTAGTTATCTGATTCCTCAGGTGGGCCGTCTTGCTCGGTGGGAAGTACTTGGCCAGGAAAGCTTGAGAAAGCTGTTGCCAAGTAGTAATGAACCCCGATGGAAGAGAGTGCAACCATGCACGTGCCTTATCCCTCAATGAGAAAGGGAATAAACTCAACCTGATAGCATCTGAGGAGACCCCATTCAACTTTAGGGTGTCGCAGTACTCCAAAAACACAGAGAGGTGGAGATTAGGGTCTTTAGTAGGTGACCTTCCAAACTGGTTCTGCTGAACCATCTACAAGAGAGATGGCTTCAGCTTGAAGTTATTAGCTTCTACCACTGGCCTGACTATGCTGGGGTTCTGGCCATGAGTATCCGGGGCAGTAAAGTCGTTCAATGACCGGTTATCTCTTTCCCCCATAGTAGATGTAGAATTTTCTTGCTGCTATCTTCTTCTTATCCTCCGCAGAGTGCGCTCAATTTTCAGGTCATATTTAGCAATGAATTTGCGGCCTCTTCGCATAAAAGAGAAACACACCTATAAAGGAAGAAAAGAAGCAAAAATCAGCAAAGAAAATTATGCAGAAAAATAGAAAAGAAAAGAAAAAAAATGATTTAGTCTAGCTATTTCGTAAAATATCTAATATTGACTTTGCTCCCCGGCAACGGCGCCAAAAACTTGTTATGTGCGTTTTATAATTAACCGCAAGCTCACGGCGTAGCTGTAGCTAGTCCGGCGAGTACGGGTCGTATCCCACAGAGAACAATGTCAATTACTAGAATTATACGAAACGAGCTATCTAAATCGATGTAATCCAATTGAATTTTGTCACAATTAAATAAGTAAAGACAATCAATTAAACAAAAGCCTAAGGTTACGATTCACCACACTTATGATACTCAACAACTAATAAGTACCTCTAATTGCAATTATGTAGGTTATGGGGGATCGTTTGACCTTAATTAACTAGCAACCTCTTTCAAGTGTTACTAATCATACCCAGGTTAATCTAATTGCCTACTTTCGTGGTTTTTAGTTCAACCTAGGTCCATTAAGTTCTATGCCAACCATGGAATACAATTAATCAGTTTTCTTATGCCCATTAATTGATTCAATCCTAGAGAATCTTAAACTACTTTCGTGATTAAGATATCCCTAATTAACTATTAGGTTCCGGTATTAATCTTCACCTTTCAGTCCATCAATTAATATCCTAAGACGTGATAAATATTGACCAGACATTCATCAACTCCTATAACCAATGCATAATAGCTAATCTTCATTAACAATAGATAACACAATTAGGGTTCCATTAACTCAATCAGCACAATGTATCATCACACCATAAGTGGGTTTACCAAAACCCTAGATCAAATCTACTCAAGCATAATAGAAAGATAAATCAAAGCCATAATCATTAAGTAAATCATCAATGGTTCAATACAGTTCAAGAGAAAGAATTGAAGTAGAAGTAGAATTAAATATGGAAAGACAAAACCTGGATCGCTGAATGTAGAGATGAAATACAATGCTGAATCAATCTCAAATCTAAGCTAAGAACATGAAAGTAAACTCTAATCCTACTCTAAACCTAATGTAATGGTGTTTCCTAACCCTAAAACTGAGTAGAGAAGGTCTGAAATGTGTTCTCCCTGGTTTGGCTGTGTATCCCCTTCAATCTCTATCAATTTTGGGGGCCAAAACCCTAAAAAAGAAGATGTGTACGGACCCGAAGCACGGCCGTGTTCCAGGACACGGATTGGCCGTGCTTCGGGCTGGATTCTGGGGAGTTCCTGCACTTCTTGCACAGAGCACGGCCTGGCCGTGTTGCATGCCACCAAGCATGGCCTGGCCGTGTTTGGGGCTGCCAAGCTCCTTTCTTGCTGATTTTTGGTGGGCTTCCTCCTTGCTTCCTTCTCATCTTGTTCTAAGTCCATATATCACTTTTCATGACTGTTTTTCCTTGCTTCTTGGCCTCTTTTGCTCACCTACAAGCATAAAAACAACTAAAGCAGTATCCAAAGCGAAGCATAACCAAAAGCAGGGAAATAACCACAAGTTTGCTATGAATTAGAGGATAAAACATAACCATTAATACTCAAAATTCCCTTTTATCATCCCTTTTTTCAAATATTTTTCGCCGTCATCCAGAAGTACGAAAATGTGCATTTTCATTTCTCAACAGTCCTATTCGACCGAGGGCATGTCTAGATAATGCAAAACAGATGTCATCAAGTTTGTGATGAGTTTTTCTTTCCAACGAGTCCCTTTTTTGAAATTTCTGTCACCGTCATTCTAAAGCACGAAAATGCCCATTATGGTTTTTTGACGGCCTAATTCGATCGAGAGCTGGTCGAAATAGTGCAAAACAAACAACATTGCATTCGAGACGTGTTCTTCTTTACAACGAGTCCTTTTTCCAAATTTTTTTCACCGTCATGCAGAAGCATGAAAAGGCCCCTTATGGTTTTTCGACAGCCCGATTCGACCGAGATCTTGTCATCCGAATAGTGTAAAATAGACAACATCGTGTTTGGGATGTTTTCTTCTTTCCAATAAGTCCCCTTTTTCAATTTTTTTCACCGTTATGCAGAAGCATAAAGAAGCCCATTACGATTTCTCGACAGCCTGATTCGACTGAGGGATTATCCGTATAATGTAAAACAGACATCATTAGGTTCATGATGAGTTCTTTCCAACGAGTCCCTTACTTCAAATTTCTGTCACCAACATTCAAAAGCATGAAAATGTCCATTATGGTTTATCAACAGCCCGATTCGACCGAGAGCTTGTCTGAATAGAGTAAAATAGAAAACATCACGTTTAGGACGTGTCCTTCTTTCCAACAAGTCATTTTTTCAAATTTTTTCACTGTCATACAGAAGCACAAAGCAGCCCATTACGATTTCTCGATAGCCCGATTCGACTGAGGGCTTGTCTGGATAGCACAAAACAGACGTCATCGAGTTCGTGATGAGTTCTTCTTTCCAACAAGTTACTTTTTTCAATTTTTTGTCATTGTCATTCGAAAGCACAAAAAAGCCAATTCTGATTTTTCGACAGCATGTTCAACACATGGGCTTATCTAAATAGTTCAAAACGAACGTCATTGCGTTCGTGAGGAGTTCTTCTTTTGAACGAGTCATTTTTTCAAATTTTTTTCACCGTCATCCTAAAGCATGAGAAAGCCCATTATGATTTCTCAAAAGCTTGATTCGACCTAGGGCTTATCTGAATAGTGCAAAACAGACGTCATCGGGTTTGTGATGAGTGCTTCTTTCATACGAATGCCTTTAATCAAATTTATGTCACTGTCATTTGAAAGCACGACAAAGGCCATTACAGTTTCTCGATGGGCCGATTCGACACAAGGGCTTGTCTGAATAGCACAAAATAGAAGTCATCACGTTCATGACAAGTTCTTCTTTCCAACGAGTCCATTTTTTTAAAAAAATTTCATAGTCATCCAGAAACTCAAAAATGTACTGTACGATTTCTCAACAGTCCAATACGACCGAAGGCTTATCTGGATAGCATAAAACAGACATCATTGGGTTCGTGATGAATTCTTCTTCCTAACGAATCCCTTTCCTCAAATTTCTGTCACTTTCATTTTTAGGGATGAAAAAGCCTATTATGATTTCTCGATGGCCTGATTCGACCAATGGTTTGTCCGAATCGCACAAAACGGACAACATCGCTTTCATAACGTGTTCTTTCCAACGAGTCCCTTTTACCAAAATTTTTTGACCGTCATCCAGCAACACGAAATGGCCCATTTGTAACATCCTAAACCTCTCATAAGTTCGATAAATTTAAGGATGAGTAAAAAATACATATGACAAGTAATTAGGATGCTTAGTTATGTATTATAAGGAAAGTGTAAAATAGGTGACATAGTTAATATTGAATCATATAAATAAAATTCTTAGGATCATAATGGATGGACAGAGGACACAAATACATTTTTTTAGACATTACTAATCTAGGATTAGTAATAAATTAAGAGATATAGGAACAATAATTAAAATGTGTAATTGTTGACAATAAAGACTTTATAAAATATGTCGTACCATTTCATGGTTAGAAGTAATATAAATAAAATATTTTTGGAGCATAAATGAGAGGAATAAGATATAAATATATTCCTTAGGATGCTACTAATTTAGGATTAGCAACATAATAAGGAAGGAAGAAGCATTATGGGATGAAATATATATATATATATATATATATATATATATATATCTATTTCCCCTCATTTACACCATGCATAGCATCATAGATATATCTACCCATGCATGCACGTGAGGATTGGAAACCAACAGCAGCAGATTGGGAGGTTAAAAACACATATGCAGTGTTGGAATACAAGCAGGAATAAGTGCTGGAATGCAAGCAAAAACACGATCACCTTGCTCAATTAAGCAAGCAGAAAAACGTCCCACATGGCAGTAGGAATTCATGCCATCTTTGCTCCACAAAGCCAGTAGAAAAAGTCCTACATGGAAGCTGAATTTACACCACCTTTTCTCCATGAGACAAGCAGAAACACATGCCCCCATATGCAGAATTCACGCCCTCACCTGCTCCAAAAAAGCAGTAGAATAACGCCACCCTCCATGAGACAAGTAAAAGCACCCATGCATGCAAGTTTTGTGGCAGCAAATGTCACTTTTATGTGTTAAACCCACACCTACCTTTGAGTATATTATAATATAGTTATGCATGCATGAACCTATGTGGAGAGCAGTAGAAAAATCTACCCCCTGCCCTGCAGAACCCAGGGAATCCCTGCAACCATGGCAGCCACCTCCTTGCATTTTAGAAATGGTGCAGCAGAAACAAACTAGCCTTGCCTCACACCAGCAGGAGAAATGAGAGACAGAAGGTAGTAAAAAAATTAAGAGGTAAGAGGAAGGAAGAGGGAGAGAGCAGCCAGGAAGAAGAAGAAAATCTGAGAGAGGAGGAAGAGAGAAAGAAAGCAACTAGAAATGGTGAAAGTTCCTTCTTTTTCTTTTTACCTCACCATAAGGAAGTGAGAGTGAGAGTGAGTACTGAGGTTTAAAGCTTTGCTCACCTCATATTTGGTGCAAGAAACGTGGCTGATTTGTAAAGGAAACCAGAAGGAGAAGCAAGTTGCAAATTGAGAGCCATAGGAGTAGGTTTACACAAGGTAAGTCTGGCTTCTTATAAAAATCCGATTTAGAGTTTATTAGGCTAAATTTATCCTCTGTATTGACGACCTTATTACTAAAATATGAAAACATATTCAACATAGAAGTTGTATCCTTATGTCTTAGATTTCCATACCATTTGGAATCACATCCATCAGACTTAAAATGAGAGAGTTGTACTCCAGGGAGTGATGAGAGGTCAAAATTGGGTCTAGAATTCAGGCTAGTGAATAATAGCTTCGTATTTGAATTTTTGGGACTAACCTATAAGGAATATGTAGAAATGGTTAACATGAAATTTGTAGATATATTTCTTACGGTTACATAGCCACTATAATCACCCAATTTCAAGTCCATATGAGTGAGTTAGGATCTAATTAAGGAGTAAAGTTCATAGAGCACAGAAGGGTTAGGTTGAGAACATAGAAACCTTTTAGCACCTGAAAATATTGACTTAGTAAATTTAATAAATGGCCTTTTAATTCTCTAATTTTTGGTGAGAAAAGTCTTAAAATTTTCATAATCAATTTTGGAAATTTTTGTGATTTTTGAGAACCTACAATTAGGCCTTTTATAACTAAAATAGTGTTAAGAATCATCTGCTGGACAGCTTAGATTATTGATGGGAATACAAAATATTGAAGGGGTTAGATGTTGGATTTTCATATGAAAATTTTATGACATATTATAGGGAATTAAGGGGGTGCACCAAGTGTGCGAAGTAAGCTCATTTCCCTCACAATTGGCCAATAATAGGAGATGCATAACCCTTTGCAGTATGGCCGTATGTGACTACATTGGGTAAGTAGACCAAAATGTTATGGGTCCCTAGTGTGACCAAGATTATGAATGTATGTATGGTCAGTGCTTATGTTTCAGTGAAATAATTTGAGATGTTTTAATGAATGGAATGTGCACTATTTTTCTAAAAACTTTGCTAGCTATTGAGATTGTCATCTCACTTTTTATGTCCACATAATTACATTCCAAGTACTCCAGCAAGAGGTGAGCAACATGGGTTTCATGGTTCAATCATCTGATTATAGATTGTATTTTCCTTGGTTGTGTAATATATGTGGAATGGCCTAGATGAGTGCTAATTCTTGTTTCGACAACTGATAATGTGATGCAATATAAGTTATAGACTGTACCATTTTATTTATGGCATGAGATCTTTTATGTTGTAAGTAATGCATATCATGCCTAGTTAGTTGTCTATAAGGAAATGAAATTTGAAAATGCTTGGGATAACATAAAGTACTTTTATGCTTTCCCAAGAATGATGACAAACAATATAAGTGAATAGGTTAATTTATGGGCTAGTTGGTCATTGCCAAGAATTTATAGATAATAAGGAACATTCTACAATTTAGATATATGAAAAATGACGCTAGTATTTAGGTCTTACACCATTTCGATTTCTTGATAACCCTATTCGACTAAGGGCTTGCCCGGATAGTGCAAAACAATCGTGATCGAGTTCATGAAGAGTTCTTCGTTCCAACGATTCCATTTTTTTAAATTTTAGTCACCGTTATTCGGAAGCACGAAAAGGCCCATTATGGTTCCTCGAGGGCCAGATTTGACACCCGGGATTGTCTGAATAGCGCAAAACGGACGTCATCGCGTTCGTGACAAGTTCTACTTTCCAACGAGTCCTTTTTTTCAAAAAAATTTCACCATCATCCAGAAGTACAAAAATGCCCATTACGATTTCTTGACAACCCTATTCGACCGAGGGCTTGTTCGGATAGTGCAAAATAGACGTCATCGGGTTCAAGATGAGTTTTTTTTTAAGGAGTCCTTTTGTTCAAATTTATGTCACCGTCATTCGGAAGTACGAAAATTCCCATTATGTTTTTTCAACGGCCCGATTCGACCAAGAGATAGTCTAAATAGCGCAAAACAGACAACATGGCGTTCGGGATATTTTCTTCTTTCCAATGAGTTCCCCATTATGATTTCTTGACAGCTCGATTCGGCCGAGGGCTTTGTCTGGAAAGTGCAAAATAGACTTCATTGAGTTTATGATGAGTTCTTCTTTCCAATGAGTCACTTTTTTTAAGTTTCTGTCACTGTCATTCGAAAGCACGAAAAATTCCATTCTGATTTTTTGATGGCCCATTCGACACAAGGGCTTATCTGAATAGCGGAAAACGGACGTCATCGCGTTCATCAGGAGTTCTTCTTTCGAACGAATACCTTTTTTCAAATTTTTTTCATCATCATCCAGAAGTACGAAAAAATCCCATTATGATTTTTCATCGTCATCATTGACAAAATTATCAATCTTAAACCAAATATCTATCATTGGGATTCTATCCCAGTTTCTCCTTAAGCCTAGTAAATTAATGACAATCGCACTAATTATACTCTAATTAACCAGCAATCCTTTAGCACATCGGTAAAGCATAACTTATTAACCGCATGAAGAACAAGAGAAACTAATAGAGCTAAACGAATACAAGCACATCGGTTATATTCAATTTAGTTGATATTCATCATAGGGTTAACGATTTATAATCCAAAATCCTTAATCCTATTTGCTTCACGAATCAAGTAATAAAAGCTTTGTTCAAAACCTAATTCAGCAGCTACACATACAATATACTAGTAGGCCTCCTAGCAATCACATGCATAATATTAAGAAAATAAGAACAGATGAATAAACAATACCCGGTTAAGATTGAATGCAATGAAATCAAATTCGTATCTCACAATGACATCAAATCCCTTAAGGTTTCAATCTCCCTCAACCAACTAAAGAAAATTAGCCGCGCAGGGCCATAGAAAACTAAACAAGAAGTAAAGAAAAGAGTTGAGAACTTGAATGAATTCTTTGCTGAATGAATCGATGCCTTCTCTGCTTACTTTCCTTCCTCTTTATAGATTAAACCTTCCTAGTCGAAGTAGGAAAGTTTTTTTAGGTCAAATCTCCATCAATTAGGCTTCAAATCAGGCGAAAAAACTCTAAAATTGCGACTTCCGGAGCGGCGGCGCCGCGGCGCATAAGTTCAGCGCCGCGGCGCTGCGAAGCTTCATCCACGGGGTGCCGCGGCGCACCATGCAGCACCGCGGGGCTCCATTCTTCGTACACGGGCGCCGCGGCGCACCCATGCAGCGCCGCAGCGCTCGTGGTTCTGGGGCAAGGGCGCCGCGGCGCCAATAACCAGCGCCGCGGCGCTACGAGACATCCATGATGGGCCGCCGCGGCGCTGTATTGTGAGCGCCGCGGCGCCTAGAAAACGCCGGATTTTGCCAAAGTGCCGAACACGAAAGTTGTAGCTCTATGTTTCTTCTTTCCATAGCCGCTGGAATCAGCTCAATCGGAGCTCAAATGAGTGATATATGCTTCCATTAGTGACGAAAGGTCAGAAATCAGCATTTTTCATGATTTTCTTCTATTTTTCTCTTCTTTTCTTCTTTATTATTCCTAAAAACATAAAACACACAATTTAATTAAAACCTATCTATTTATCATTTAAATAAAATAAAAAGAAACATAAAATATGCTAAATACATGCTTAATTTAAAGCATGTCAAATACCCCCACACTTGCTCTTTTGCTTGTCCTCAAGCAAATTAAACCATGTGAACAATATTCAATAAATAAGGTAAGTGAAAGTCTTTCCAATATATTGCCTCATAGTGAAAATTGAATGCTCTTAAAGAAATTTCAGAAAATTTAACGACTATGTGCAATATTCAATTTAAATGCAATTCAGAATTCATTTTTCTAGAGCCCTGAGTGTGTGTGTGTTTTGAGCAGTTCAATCATCTTTCATTCAAATGAGTTTATATATCTCAAGAAATCAAGTATGGATCTCCTCGTAGGATTTCCATAAGCTTATTTTTCCTGCTGCTCTCCACTAATGTAGGTCAAAACTACTTTTAAGATCAAAAGGACTTTATTTAGCTTGTAATGTGGCCAAGGTGAAGGGTGGGACAAAGGATATCAATGTAGGATCAGTCACCCAGCACCACATGATTAAAATTGATCTCTTGAGCTCTTTGCTTTCCTCCAATAATTTTGGGAAGATTTTCTCCCAACACTACTTTTCCTGCTTCAATCCATCATTGTCCTCTTTTTCTTTCACCCACAACATTTGTTCTTATATATATATATAAATTTTTTTTTTCTTTTGAAAATTTCTTTTCTTTTCCTTGCTCCACCCTTCCACCCTTTTTGTAAATAAAGCAATACAATACAAATATTCATCAAAATAATCATGGAGTGAGTGAATAGGGTAAAGAAAAAAATAAGGATATACAAACTTTGGCTTATGGCTCAGTTATGGTTTTCAGAAGGAAAAGTTCATTAAGCTCAAAATAAAGGAACTAGTGTTATTTTATTACTTAGGTTAGGCTTGAAAGGCTCAATCTATCAAATAATGCCTAAATCATCTCCTAATTAATAGTATCAACCTAGGATTTCGCCTCAAGCATCATTCAAATAAGTTCTAGAATTCTTTCTGAGATCATAAAAAATTTCTTTAAGTTGTATAAACTTTCTTTAAATAAAAGATAAATTAAATACTCAAAGTTGTTGTGCAAAATAGATTCAGGATTCTAGAAAATGGATAATAAATTGCAAAAAAAATTAAAATTACACATAATTATGATTTTCCTACGTTTCTTAGGAGCTATTAGCAATTTAAACATTTATATCATTGGCTATTGGTTTCACTAACACAAACCCATAAATTGAAATTTTGTTCACATGCTCACCTCATGATAGGAATAAAAGTGCACACATCATAGAATTATAGTAATGCATCAAAGTAGAAAAGTGCACAAGTGTATGAGTTATTATACAGTCATCCAGCTGAATCATAAAGTGACCCCCCCACACTTAAAAACATACATTGTCCCCAATGTAAGAATATCAAAGAAAAAACACAATAGAGACAAGTAATAAAATAAGGAGGGGTCCAGGGAAACTTCCCTGATCAAGTGTCACCATTCATCGCATCATGCTCGGTGTCAGGCCGAAAGGGTGGTTCAGGAGGCGCCGGGAATGCAATTGGAAGGTTCAGGGCATGGGCTAGCTGACTGAAGCAGGCATGATTATGTTGTGCAATAGAGTGCTGGTAGAGGGCCAAATCGTGCAGTTGGTGGCTCAGATATTCTGTGCGCTGCCATAAATCTTCAATGGTACGCTGGGACGGTGGTGGAGCTGAACTGCTGCATGGTCCCTCTGTAGGGATTGGCTGAATCCCTAACTCCTCCTCTGCTGCTTCGTCATGGCCCTTGTACTTTTGGATATCTGTAGAGGAAATAGGCTTCATAGGTTGAATGAGAGCCTCAGTGGAATCCCAGCTGACTCCCGCCTGCTGACATAGACCAGTAATTAAACTGGGAGCAAAGAGGGATCCGCCTCTAGTATTAATACAGCCGAGCATCTGCCTATGAATAATTTTGCCTACATCAATAGAAAGGCCCTTTAGTATCGCATAGAGCAAAATGGCCCTGTCCCTCCTGACTTGACTCACATTGAAGCTGGGCATGAGTCGTGCTGACACAAAATAATACCATGCTTTAGCCAACTTATTCATATCAGCCCTAGCAAAGTACAACGGTTGGCCATGGCTATCCAATTTCCAGGAGGCCCCTCTATGGCAAAGAGTGCCTATGACGTCTTCAAAGTCAATAAATGATTGAAGAAGAGTAGTATATTCATCATCCTCAATGTCAGGCAGGGAATAGAGTTCATTGATGGCATGCGGAGAAAATGGTACCCTCTTGCCTCGAACCCGTGCATGATGATGTTCACGAACTGTAGCATTGGAATAGAACTCCTGGACTACGGGGATAACTCCTGGCTCTGGGTTCCTGCAGAAAATCTCCCAGTGCCTATAGAGGATATTGTCTCTGAGAGGTAGCCCTTCGGTGATCAGAAATCCACGTTCTGGAACAATAGGTTTATGTACCACCACTTTGATGTGGTGTTGATAAACCGGTTCCGTCACAAATGCCACAGTGTCGAATGCTGGAGGGTCCTCAGCTCTGTTCTTCCTCTTTGAAATACTCAATTTAGAAGCTTTTGGAGCCATTAGTTGAAAAAAATTCACTAGGGCCTTTTACCGAACACCTTGTGGGCGCTTGTAAAATTTGGAAGAATGAGTGGTGAATTTTCAACTAGATCTCCCAAACTCAGGACAAACCCGTAGCAATCAAGTATAAGGATCAATTGCAGCCAGAAAGAGGAAGAGAACTGTACCCAAATTGCCTTGAATGGTGGCTGGGAATTGCAAGCTCAAGAATACCTTAGAACCCTAGAAAAGTGTCTTTGAATTCGACTCAATTGCGGATATGAGGTGTATAATCCTGCAAAAGTAGATGAAAAATCAAGTTATGCAAGCAATATAATCGAATGGGAGGTGAGTATGGGTGATTGGAGGCAAGAAAAGGGATTTGGGGGTGTGAGAGAGCAAAAACGGCGGGGGAAACAAAGAGGGGCGCGACCCTCTTATAGAGAGCGCTGCGGCGCTCTCTGCTACAACACGGAGCGCCGCGGCGCTCACCCGTTCTGGGTTCGGAGCGCCGCGGCTCTGTTCTAGAGGGCCGCGGCGCTCTCCCAGTCTGGGCGACGAGCGCCGCAGCGCTCGGTTTGGGCGCCGCGGCGCATGTTCACGTCCGCAGATCCAAAATTTTTTTTTTTTAATTAATAAAGTAAAATTAAACTAGGAAAAGAAAAAATAAGAAGAAGAAGAATAGATGTTGGGTTGCCTCCCAACCAGCGCCTTTGTTTAACGTCGTTGGCTCGACAAAAATTCAGAGAAAATCATGTAGGTTCCTGAAGAGTTATCCATTATGCTTCCTCGTGCTGAAATCCTTCATAGTAAGGTTTGAGTCTATGTCCATTGACTTTGAAGCTATTCTGGTTGTCCATGCTCTTTATTTCAACTGCACCATGAGGAAAAACATCAGTAACAATAAATGGTCCCTCCCATCTAGAACGAAATTTACCTGGAAACAATCGGAGCCTGGAATTGTAGAGGAGAACTTTCTGTCCTTTGCTAAACTCCTTACGTGAAATCATGCGATCGTGTAGGAGTTTAGTTTTGGCCTTATAAATATTTGCATTGTCATAGGCCTCGTTTCTAATTTCCTCTAATTCCTGCAGCTGTAATTTCCTGTATTCTCCACTTTCTTCCAAATTCATGTTAAATTTCTTTATAGCCCAAAATGCTTTGTGTTCCAATTCAACTGGAAGATGGCAAGTTTTACCAAATACTAACCTGTATGGAGACATACCAATTGGGGTCTTATAGGCTGTCCTGTATGCCCACAGAGCATCATCTAATCTGAGACTCCAATCCCTGCGGTTGGGATTTATTGTCTTACTGATAATATTTTTGATTTCTCTGTTAGATACTTCAGCTTACCCATTGGTCTGCGGATGGTATGCAGTTGAAAATTTATGAGTGACATTGTATTTCTTTAGTAGGGCTTCGATAGTCCTATTGCAAAAATGCGTTCCCCTGTCACTTATCAAAGCTCTTGGAATCCCAAATCTGGAGAAGATATGAGATTTAATGAAATCTGCAACCACTTTAGAATCATCAGTCCTAGTGGGTTTAGCTTCTACCCACTTTGAAACATAATCCACAGCCAACAAAATATAATTATATCCAGATGACAAAGGAAAAGGTCCCATGAAATCAATGCCCCAAACATCAAAAATTTCACAAAATAATACTGGTGTTTGAGGCATCTCATTTTTCCTGGAGATATTACCTGTTTTCTGACAGTTTGTACATGACTTACAAAATTTATATGAATCTTTGAATATGGTAGGCCAGTAAAAACCGCAGTCTAAAACTTTGTTTGCTGTCCTTTTTGCTCCAAAATGTCCACCACATGCATAAGAATGGCAGAAGGTTATAATGGATAAAATTTCAGCATCAGGGATGCACCTTCTGATAATTTGATCTGAGCATTGCTTCCACAGGTAAGGATCGTCCCATATGTAGTATTTGGCATCACTCTTGATCTTATTTTTGGCTGCCCTGGTCAAACGAGGAGGTAACTGGTTAGTAACCAAATAATTTACAATATTCGCATACCATGGCATATGAATTGAAATTGAAAATAAATTTTCATCTGGGAATGATTCTTCAATTTTCAATTTTTCCTCCACATGTGTCAGGCGGCTTAGGTGATCTGCTACATTGTTTTCAGACCCTTTCTTGTCTCTAATCTCTAAATCAAATTCTGTAAGTAGTAGCACCCATCTGATTATCCTAGGTTTAGCCTCCTTTTTCATCACCAAATATTTCAAAGCTGCATGATCAGTAAAAATAATAATTTTAGTACATATTAAATATGATCTAAATTTTTCTAAAGCAAAGACTACAGTTAAGAGTTCTTTTTCAGTGGTGGTATAGTTCTTCTGGGCATCATTCAATATTCTGGAGGCATAATATATCACATGGGATGTGTTTCCAATCCTTTGGCCCAGTACTGCTCCAACTGCATGATCACTGGCATCACACATAATTTCAAAAGGAATGTTCCAGTCTGGTGCTTGAATTATTGGAGCTGAAATCAAGGACTCCTTCAATTTGTCAAAAGCTTCCCTGCATTCTTCATCAAATTCAAAAGAGACATCTTTCTGAAGCAATTTGCACATAGGTGCTGCTTTCTTAGAAAAGTCCTTTATGAATCTCCTATAAAAACCTGCATGGCCAAGAAAAGAACGAACTTCCCGCACACAAGTGGGATAAGGTAGAGTTTGTATAATATCAATTTTTGCTTTATCTACCTCTATTCCCCTTTTTGAGACAACATGCCCTAAAACTATACCTTGTTCAACCATAAAATGACACTTTTCAGAATTTAAAACAAGGTTAGTTTCTTGACATCTTTTCAAAATTAGTGACAGGTTATGCAAACACTCATCAAATGAATCCCCATAAACTGAGAAATCATCCATAAATACCTCAATGAATTTCTCAAGATAATCTGAGAATATGCTCACCATACACCTTTGAAAAGTAGCAGGGGCGTTACAAAGCCCAAACGGCATGCGCCTATATGCAAATGTCCCAAATGGACAAGTGAAAGTTGTCTTTTCCTGGTCTTCAGGAGCAATTGCAATTTGAAAATAGCCTGAATAACCATCAAGAAAACAATAGTAAGGTTTACCAGATAACCGTTCAAGCATTTGATCAATAAAAGGTAAAGGAAAATGGTCTTTTCGTGTTACAGAATTTAGTTTTCTGTAATCTATACAAACCCTCCACCCATTTTGAATCCGGGTGGGCACCAATTCCTCATTTTGATTTTTCACCACAGTTATGCCTGTTTTCTTTGGGACCACCTGCACTGGGCTAACCCAATGACTGTCTGAAATAGGGTATATTACCCCAACCTCCAACAGTTTAAGAATTTCTTTCTTTACCACCTCCATCATAGGTGGATTTAGCCTTCTTTGGGGCTGTCTAGATGGTTTAGCTCCTTCTTCCATTAATATTCTGTGCATGCATGTGGAAGGGCTTATTCCCTTAAGATCAGCTATGGTCCATCCTATTGCAGTTTTGTGCTCTTTCAGAACTTGAATTAATTTCTCCTCTTGATCAACTTCAAGCTTGTTGGAGATAATCACAGGAAGTGTTTCTCCTTCTCCCAAAAATACATATTTGAGGTGATTAGGAAGAGGCTTTAATTCAGGGGTAGGAGCCTGCACAACAGAAGGTAAAAGAGTGGTATTAGAAATTGGTAATTCCATATAAGCAACATTACCTGTTGGTGGTCCTTCTGAAAAATCATTAAGTGCAGCCAATTCCTCTTTTGTTTCTCCATCTAAATTTGTCTCACCATCATCTTCTTCTATGGATTTGCTCACAATTACTTCTAATTTGTCTTTTCCATCTAATTCAAATATGTCATGTGCCAAAGAATCAAAGACATCAATAGAGTAAACAGGGGTATCATCACCTGGGTATTTCATGGCTTCATACATATTAAATTTAATTACTTCACCATCAAATTCCATAGTGAGTGTGCCATTGTGAACATCTATCCTTGTTTTAGAGGTTTTTAAAAATGGTCTCCCTAACAATATTGGAGATGTAAAATCCCCATTTTCCATGTCAAGAACATAAAAATCTGCAGGGAAAACCAAATCATCTACCTGTACCAAGACATCCTCAATTACTCCCTTAGGGTATGCATTGGACCTGTCAGCTAACTGAATTACCACATTAGTAGAGTTCAATGGTCCTAATTTCAAGGAAGTATATATAGAATATGGTATGACATTTATGGAAGCTCCCAAATCTAACATGGCTTTTTCAACATGAGTATCCCCAATTTTACAAGGAATAGTAAACATACCTGGATCCTTGCATTTAGTGGGGAGTTTAGTTTGAATCATAGCTAAAACATTCTGACTCATTTGAACCTTCTCACATCCCTTCAATTTTTGCTTTCTTTTCTGGGTACATAGTTCTTTCAAAAACTTTGCATATCTTGGTACCTGTTTAATAGCATCTAAAAGGGGAATATTAATTTCACACTTTCTGAAGGTTTCATATAATTCAGAAGTTTTTTCATGCAACCTGTCTTCTTTAAGAGCTTCTGGAAAAGGAGGCACAACTTCATAATTTAAATTAGAAGGAGACTTACCTGTAGGTGCTTCATTCTCCTTAATTGATTTTTCAGTTTTCTTAGGAGAAGAGGGTGCTGGTGGGCTTTCAATCTCCTTACCATTCCTTAACACAATTGCACTAGCATTCTCTCTGGGATTCACCACAGTTTGTGAAGGTAACTTACCTGAGTTTTGAGCATCCAGTCGACTCACTGTGGTTGCTAACTGACCCATTTGAGTTGTCAGGTTCTGAATGCTAGCTCTTGTCTCTTGCTGAAATTGATGAGAGCTATGCACAAGAGTCTTCACAATATCTTCCAATGGATTACTTACCTGATGCTCCTGGGATGCATTTTGTTTAGGATAATAGGCCTGTTGGTTTTGTTGAAAATTCTGTCCTGCAGGCCTATTTTGTGCATTCCCATATCTGAAATTGGGATGATCCTTCCATCCAGGATTGTATGTATTAGCATATGGATCATACCTCTTTGGTTGGCCAGGAAAACCTCCTACAACATTAGCTTGTTCTGTGGCTTCCTCTTGAAGTGTAGGGCACGTATCAGTAGGGTGCCCTGTTGCTGAACATATCCCACAGACTTTAACTTGTTGGAGTGTACCTGTAGCCATTTGGCGCACAAGAGAAGTAAGTTCAGATATTTGATTCTGAAGAGAAGTTGTACTTACCTCATGGGCATGTCTAACAGGAGGATCATGCCTAACGCCAAATTGTTGTGAATTGGCAGCCATATTTGATATGAGAATTTTGGCTGCCTCAGGAGTTTTATCTACTAGTGCTCCTCCACTAGCTGCATCTATCATGCTCCTGTCTCCCTGCAAAAGTCCTTCATAGAAATATTGGATTAATAGCTGCTCACTAATCTGATGATGTGGGCAGCTTACACAAAGTTTCTTAAACCTCTCCCAATATTCATAAAGGGTTTCACCATGCAATTGCCTAATGCCGCATATTTCTTTCCTAATAGTGGCGGCTCTAGATGCAGGAAAATAACGTTCTAAAAACATTATTTTCATCTCATTCCAAGTAGTAATAGTACCAGAGGGTAAATAATACAACCAATCCTTGGCTGAATCTTTTAAAGAAAAAGGAAAAGCCCTAAGTTTAATTTGTTCCTCAGTTACTCCAGGGGGCTTCATACTAGTACAAACCACATGGAACTCCTTTAGATGTTTATGCGGGTCCTCACCTGCAAGACCATGAAAACTAGGTAAGAGATGAATTAATCCAGATTTTAATTCAAAATTCACATTATCATCAAGATTAGGGAAAGTAATGCATAAGGGTTGTTGATGCAAATCTGGAGCTGCAAGCTCCTTCAAAGTGGGGTGTCTGGCCATGATCACTTCCTCCTTATCCTGATCAACGTCTTCTTGAATTCCTCTTCTGTGCCTGTATACAGATTTTCCAATATCTGGATTGAACTGTAAATCTTGACAATTAGCAGAACGAGTCACAGGCATAAAATAAAAAAAATCACAAAAGTAATGACGCAGTCCCCGGCAACGGCGCCAAAATTTGGTGCGCACTGTCGCAGGCACGCCCAAATTAAAACCTTACCTCAACACTAACCTGTAGTAGTGGGAGTAAGGGTCGATCCCACAGAGACTGGAATTACCTTATGTGATTCAGAAAGGGGGGATTGAGAGTCGCAATTAAAATTAAGTAAACAATAGCAAAAATAATTGAGAGAAAGTGATTAATGAGGAAAGCGTTGGTTTCGGTCGATATTCACCATCAAGGGATTGCATTGATCATTGACAAAATTATCAATCTTAAACCAAATATCTATCATTGGGATTCTATCCCAGTTTCTCCTTAAGCCTAGTAAATTAATGACAATCGCACTAATTATACTCTAATTAACCAGCAATCCTTTAGCACATCGGTAAAGCATAACTTATTAACCGCATGAAGAACAAGAGAAACTAATAGAGCTAAACGAATACAAGCACATCGGTTATATTCAATTTAGTTGATATTCATCATAGGGTTAACGATTTATAATCCAAAATCCTTAATCCTATTTGCTTCACGAATCAAGTAATAAAAGCTTTGTTCAAAACCTAATTCAGCAGCTACACATACAATATACTAGTAGGCCTCCTAGCAATCACATGCATAATATTAAGAAAATAAGAACAGATGAATAAACAATACCCGGTTAAGATTGAATGCAATGAAATCAAATTCGTATCTCACAATGACATCAAATCCCTTGAGGTTTCAATCTCCCTCAACCAACTAAAGAAAATTAGCCGCGCAGGGCCCTAGAAAACTAAACAAGAAGTAAAGAAAAGAGTTGAGAACTTGAATGAATTCTTTGCTGAATGAATCGATGCCTTCTCTGCTTACTTTCCTTCCTCTTTATAGATTAAACCCTCCTAGTCGAAGTAGGAAAGTTTTTTTAGGTCAAATCCCCATCAATTAGGCTTCAAATCAGGCGAAAAAACTCTAAAATCGCGACTTCCGGAGCCGCGGCGCATAAGTTCAGCGCCGTGGCGCTGCGAAGCTTCATCCACGGGGTGCCGCGGCGCACCATGCAGCGCTGCGGTGCTCCATTCTTCGTACACGGGCGCCGCGGCGCACCCATGCAGCGCCGCGGCGCTCGTGGTTCTGGGGCAAGGGCGCCGCGGCGCCAATAACCAGCGCCGCGGCGCTACGAGACATCCATGACGGGCCGCCACGGCGCTGTATTGTGAGCGCCGCGGCGCCTAGAAAACGCCGGATTTTGCCAAAGTGCCGAACATGAAAGTTGTAGCTCTATGTTTCTTCTTTCCACAGCCGCTGGAATCAGCTCAATCGGAGCTCAAATGAGTGAGATATGCTTCCATTAGTGACGAAAGGTCAGAAATCAGCATTTTTCATGATTTTCTTCTATTTTTCTCTTCTTTTCTTCTTTATTATTCCTAAAAACATAAAACACACAATTTAATTAAAACCTATCTATTTATCATTTAAATAAAATAAAAAGAAACATAAAATATGCTAAATACATGCTTAATTTAAAGCATGTCAGTGGTATAATAATACATAGCATTAGGACAAAACATTCCTATCCTACACAAATAATTTGAGCCAAGCAAGGGAGATTCAAGGGCTAGAAACTTGCCACTTAGAAAGGAAAATCTATCATACTTTTGTTAGACAAAAGAAAATTAAAATGAATCCCTAAATCAAAGGGACCTTGTTCCTTATCTTAAGAACATTTCATCATGATTTTCAAAATACAAATCTTCTTTTGCTATGCATATCTTGACTAAGGGAGAGGAAGACAAGAACATGAGTTATCTTTCTTCAAAAAGCAACCAAGTGCATCCTAATTGTGATAAAGTAGACCCATGATTATGAAAGAAGGACTACTTGATAGTTTATTTAAGCAAGAACCACCCTTATAATATTAGAATTTCATCCAAGTGAGTGAGACAAAAAATAAAAGAAAGGTAGAGTGAGGAAAGGAGAGAAAGAAAGGAGAAAAGAGGAAGGAAGAAGAAAGAGAAGCCTAGAAGACTAAGTATTAAAGGTAAGTTAGCTTAATCTCCACTTGAATCCATCTTTTATCTTCATCCTTGGGATTCAAAAACTCACCCTCCTTCTCTTATTTAAGCTGCTAGAAAAGCTAAGAGAATGGAGGAATCTTGCTACTTCCTTCAAGAGGAAACAAGAAAAAGAATTTACTAAGTGAGTTAGGGAGATCTTTAGGTAGGTTTAACAATATATTTTTTTAAAGAAAAGCTTTGAAATTAAAAGCATTTATATAGGATTTTGATCCCAGAACTTTGATGAAATTTACAATATTTTTTACTTTGATGATTGGCCATGGATGTTGCTATATCATGTTACATGTTGATTATGCATGTGATGTATATTTGAATATTTAGGTTGGTGTTGAAAGTTTTGCATAGGTATGGCTATGGATGGCAAAATTTCAAGATTTTTATGCTACTATTTTGTATATTTAAATGTAGTGAAAGATTGATGGAATATGATTAGATGTTAATTAGGAAGAAAATGGAAGAGAACATAATAAAATGATGAACTAAAACCTTAGAAAAGGTTTGGTTAGGAAGCTAGATTTTAGAGTAACTAGGGAAGCTTTTATATTTCAAATGCTGGGAAGAATCGGTTAGGAATTAAAAGCAATGGTTAACATGAAAAATGTAGATATACGTCTCACGGATGTTTATCCACTATAATCACTCAATTTGGAGTCCAGATGAGGTAGATATGGTCAGATTAGTAATAAGTCATTAGAAAATGATTAACCAGGGAAGAATCTGTTAGGAAAGTTTCTATGTTTGAATTTTTGGGAACATTATGTAGGGAATTAAAATAACTAATTCACATAAAAAATATAGATATATGTCTCATAGAAATTTATCCACTGCAACCTCTTAATTTGGAGTTTATATGAGGGAGATATGGTCATATTAGTAAGTAGAGGTCAAAACCTACTCGAGAAGTAACGTTTAACTTGATGGAGTAATATCACCAAGATTCCTTAAGATTTCACTACAATGTTCAACATAATAGTTTTAAATAATTATTTTATATTTAAATGAACACCAAGATCACCTAATTTAGAGTTACAATGAGAGAGGTATGCTCTGGTTAGTAATAGAAGGTCAGGCAGGACAAAAACATGCATCAAGAAATAACACAACATAAAACATGGCCGTGTTCCAAGGCTTGGCCAGGCCGTGTTCTATGCTAGAAAGGGCATTTTGAAGCCTAAAGCATAGTTGTTTTACAGAAAATGTCCAAGCCATGTTATAGGATACATTTAGGCCCTGTTGGAAGCTTATTTCCAACATTTTTCTACTCTAAATGAACCTCATTAACTATAGGATATTAACAGAAACCAAATTGAAGAAAAATGTCGTATTAAATTTATGAGAACATGTGTTGGAAATTATATAAGTAGGAGGAAAGTGACTAGAGGTTAAGCATAAAGAAAATGAAGAGATAAAAATAATAAATTACTAGTGTATGCCATAGCCATTGCCATTGCACGAACTCCTTAGCATCTTAAGTGTGTAATTTTAACATGGAAATATTTTATAAAGTGATATTTGAAATAATTATGTTCATGTCATGATTACCAATGATTTTTTGTAATGATTATATTTTGATAAAAAAATTATGACATGTGAGTATAATGAACATACTTGTTATTGAAATTATATTTTTGGCCATTAATAAGAAAAGAAAAGAAAAGAAATAAGTACGGTGACATGGTGGTCCGTGTGGTGTACCAGTAAGGGATGCCCTACCAACAGCTATGATTATGTTAATGAGAAAAGAAATTATGCCATGTCAGACGGAGTGAGAAAAGCCCGTACCAAAGAGTAGAAATTACTCACCCTGACCGGGGTTGCTTGATTTAAAAATTAGTTGATAGCCATCATATGATATTTTGAAAATAATTATTCATGCCATCCATGTCATTACTGTACGATTTTCATGTGCATAGATAAAGTGCATTCATGTGACCTAAGGTAATTGCTGTAGTTGTAACAGCTTTTTTTTTTCTTTTATTTATTATTATACAATATAAAGTTCACATACACATCATTAATCAAAACGTACGTACAACATTTCAAACACATAAATATCTACATCTTATTGATTCTGGTTGACCAATTCCGAAGATTCAGGTGCGAGTGGTTGCACCTTCACCGGGATCCGTGCCAACTCGCCCACAAACATTTTATTTAGGATCCGCCCATCATAGAATAACTCGATCCAACGTGCACTAAAAGCTAGAGCTATAGAAAATCTGCATAACTAATTTTCTGAACATGATATGGAAATATAGTGAGAATTAAATCCCAGTAGGTTCAACAATAAATCATCATCAATATAGCTCATCAAGTCATGTTCATCTGTATAAACTACAGAAAATATCTTTGGTCACATGAATGCATTATATCTATGCACATAAGAATCATACAGTAATGATATGTATGACAGGATTAACTATTTTCAGAATATCATATGATGGCCATTAACTTATTCTCATTTCAAGCTACCCCGGTCAAGGTGAGTATCCTCTATTCTCCAGTATGGGCTTTTCTCGCTTCGTCCGACATGGCCCATGTAACAGCTCCATTTATGTAACAATTTTTTATTATTTAACATCATGAAGTTATTACCTCATCTTAACTTACAATAACTTTTATTTAATTATACAATACTAAGTTTACACTCACATCATTAATACAAACATTTGTACAAGACATACATGTACATATAAGCCCTAATCATCCACATAGACTATTTCCGGGGCCACTGGTGCGGGTGGCGGCACCTCCGCTGGAATCTCAGTCACTTCAACAACTGATATGTCCGCATTAATAGGTATATGTTCATTATATTCTCATGCCATAATTTATCAAAACATAATCATTCTCAAAATTCATTGGTAAATTGAAATTATGCCATGAATATAATCATTTTCTAATTTTTATTTTATAAAATATTTCCATGTCAAAATTCCACACTAATACCTCGATAACTGGATAGCAATTGTAGTCTGTAAACAACGCACCAGGAAAGTTCCCTGGAAAGAGAGGTGGGTCACTAATGGACACGCTTAAATATCAAGTCTTTCCTTGCCAGAGCTTTCCTTAGACATGCACTTTTTACAAATCACAATTTTTTTTCCAGTAACTAGAATAATTCTTTTCTGATGTGGAAATACTGCAACCACGGAGCATACTAAGATTTTTCAAATAAAACCGGCACTTTCAAAACTTCTTGGAAATTTTATATGAGTACTAGGGTAAATTCCATGTTAAAAATTACACACTTAAATATTCCTCTTCTTTCTTGAATATTATTTTCATCTTTTCATTTTCTTTATGTCTAGGCATTTAGTCATTTTATTTTTACTTATATCATTTCCAACACATGTTCTTACAAATTTTATAGAGCATTTTTCCTCAAATTGATTTCTACTATTACCCTATAGTTTAAAAAAATTCATCTAGGGTAGAAAAAATATTGAAAATAGGTTTTACTAACTTTTAACACAGCCTTTGCTTACAAATCAGAGCATAACTTTCTCATTTTAACTCTGATTAAAATGATCTTAGTGTCTATGAAAAGCTAAGACAATTATCTAAAAATATTATGTTAATCATATCAACAAAATAGTAAGATATCGTGGTGTTATTACTCCTTTAAATTTAGTATTATTTCTTCTCGTGTAGGTTCTGACCTTTACTGACTAATTAGACTATATCTCCCAAATTTGAACTCCAAATTGAGTTATTCCAGTTGGTAAAAATCCATGAGCCATATATCTATAATTGTTATGTTGGCGCGCTATTTTAATTCCCTACAGAATATTCCCAGAAATTCAAAAACTAAAGCTTTAATAACATACTCTTCCCTGAATAAACATTTTCTGACCTCTGCGTACTAATCGGATCATATCTACCTCATATGAACTCCAAATTGCATAATTGCAGTGGCTAAATTTCCATGAGACATAGATCTATAACTTTGATGTTAACCATTTATTTTAATTCCTTACCTATTTTCCCAGAATCTTAAAAACAGAAGCTAAAAGTTTTACCAACCATAGCCATACCTATGCAGAACTATCTAAACCAGCCTAAGTATTCAAACATACATCACATGCATGATCAATATGTAACATGATGAAGCAACATTCATGACCAATAATCAAAGTGCTAAGATCAAAATCCCATATAAATATTACAAATTTCAAAACTTTTCTTCAAAAAGAAATATTGTTAAACTTACCTAAAAATCTCCCCAGCTCACTTAGTGAATTAGTTTTCTTGTTTGCTCTTGAAAGAAGTAGCAAGACTCCTCCCTTCCCTTAACTTTTCTAGCAGCTTAGGTAAGAGAAGGAGGGTGAGTTTTTGATCCTCAAAGATAAAGAAGAAAAAATGGATTCAAGTAGGGATTAAGGTAACTTACCTTGAGTATTTAGCCTTCTAAACTTCTCCTTCTTTTTCCTTCCTTTCTTCTCCTCTCTTTCTCTCCTTTCCTCACTCTACCTTGCTTCTATTTCTCTCTCTTCCTCACTTGGACAAAATTAAGATGTTATGGGGTGGGTTTTGCTTATATAGACCACCAAATAATTCACCTTTCATGATCATGGATCTACCTTATCACAATTAACATACACTTTGTTGAATTTTTGGAAAACAAACAACTTATGTTCTTGTCTTCCTCTTCCTTAGTCAAGATATGCATAGGAAAAGGAGATTTGCAATTTGAAATTTATGATGATATGTTCTTAAGATAAGGGACAAGGTCCCTTTGATTTAGGGATTCATTTCCATTTTCTTTTGTCTTAAACAAGTATGATAGGTTTGCCTTTTTAGGTGGCAAATTTCTAGCCCTTGAATTTCAATTATTTGGTTGATATTTTTTGTGTGGGATAGGAATGTTTTGTCTTAATGCCAAGTATTATCATACCACTTGCTAAAATTATGAGTGTAGGATATAGATGTTTTTGTCCTAAAGCCTTGTATTATCATGCCACTTGGCAAAATTATGAATGTAGAATCATACCACTTACTAAATTTTTATCTTAATGACATGTAACCTAATCTTTATTATTATTACATTATTATATCATCACCTAATTTATTTTATTTTATTTTTCCTCTTGGGTTTGGGTTTATTCCTACCCATTATGGGATTATTCCTACCAATTTTCTTTGTTTTGAATAAAATTTTACCTTTCTTGGAGGGCTTGAACACATTATCATAATTTTTTGGGCTATTGGTCCAATTTTTATATCCTAATCCAAGTCTATATTTTATTTCTTGTTTAGGTTATCCAATGGGCTTGCTAGAAACTTATGTAAAGTGGAAAAATTCTATATGAAGTGTCTATAGGTAAAAGCCCAATGTATGGGTGAAGATGTTAAACTTAATATTTCTAGTTCTTGAATTAGGAAAAATTACCCTAATCCAATGTTCTTGAAATTTTAAGACCTTTACTTGTTTCTAAAAACTTATCTTCCTTATCCAAGAATTTTACATCTCTTTAATATGTTATTTCTAATTTTTTTCCCTATTAGGTTTTTCCTCTTTATTTGTTTTCTTAATGTTAAAAACATTTTCTATGCATATACATAAGGTGAAGAATTTCTAAGGATTATATTTTCCTTAGATATCTAAAATATTGTCTAATAAATTTTATTTCGTTAATGTACTTTTAACGAAATTAGGGATGTTACATTTCTCTCCCCCTAAAAGAAATTTTGTCCTCAAAATTTCAAAAATTACCTTATAAGAACAATTGCGGATATTTCTTCCTCATGACTTCTTCCAGCTCCCAAGTTGCTTCTTCCGGAGTTAAACCTTCCCATAACACTTTAACCAGGGGAATGGTTTTATTTCTCAGTTGCTTCACGTCGGTGTCCATTATGGATGCAGGTACTAGCTGGTATGTTATGTTCTCCTTTATTTGGATTGGTTCATCCTGTATTACATGTGATGAATCTGGAAGATACTTCCGTAATTATGATACATGGAAAACATTATGCAGGTTGGACAAATTAGGTGGGAGGGCAATTTGATATGCTGACGTCCCTACTCTCTTCAGAATTTGATAGGGTCCCAAAAATCGTGGACTTAGCTTCCTAGTCTTAAGAGTCCTACCAACTCCAGTAGTCGGGGAGAGTTTTAAAAATACATGATCTCCTTCCTCAAATTCCAGAGGTCTATGTCTCTTATCATAGTAACTCTTTTGCCGACTCTGAGCTGTAAGTATCTTATCTCGTATCATCCTGATTTGTTCAGTGGTTTGTTGAACTACATCAGGACCCAGCAAGTTCTTTTCTCCTACCTCAAACCAACATAGTGGAGATCGGCACTTCTTACCGTATAAAGCTTCATAGGGGGCCATCTTAATGCTAGAATGATAGCTATTATTATAAGCAAACTCCACTAAAGGTAGGTATTTATTCCCATCCTTTCCCTTGCTTTATCACACAGGCCCGTAACATATCTTCTAGGGTTTGAATTGTCTGTTCAGTCTGCCCATTAGTTTGAGGATGATAGGCAGTACAAAACCACAACTGGGTTCCAAAAGCCTCCTGTAATGCCTCCCAAAACATCGATATAAACCTTGGATCTCTATCAGAAATGATATTTAAGGGAATCCCATGTAGTCTAACTATTTCCTGGACATACAATTGGGGCAATTTATCCAGCAAATAGTTAATCTTTATGGGCAGAAAATGAGCAGATTTGGTTAATCTGTCAACTATTACCCAGATAGAGTCATGTCCAACGGAAGTTTTAGGTAAACCCACAACAAAGTCCATCGAAATACTGTCCCATTTCCATTCAGGAATCTCCAGAGGTTGAAGAAATCCTGCTGGCTTTTGATGTTCGACTTTCACCTTCTGACAAGTTAAACATTTTGCCACGAACTCAGCAATGTCCTTTTTCATCCCTGGCCACCAATACATCTTCTTTAAATCCTGGTACAATTTAGTGGATCTAGGATGGATTGAGTATTTACTTTGATGCGCTTCCTGTAGGATCTTAGTCCTCAACTCTTGGTCTTGAGGAACACAGACCCTTCCTTGGTACATGATTACTCCATCTTCCAAAATAGAAAAACCACCCTGATTATTATGATCCCGTAAGTTTTGGTCGTGGCCTTGAGCCTCTTTAATCTGGGCTCTAAGGTCACACTCTATACTTAACCCATTGATGATTAACTTCTTTGGAGTAAGAGTAGTGGCTAGCTTTAAATTTTGAAACTCCTCTAGCATCTGCATCTCAAACACCATCATCTGACCCATGTGTAAAGATTTTCGACTCAAGGCATCAGCTACAACATTCGCCTTTCCTGGATGATACTTTATCTCAAACTTGTAGTCATTGATGAATTCTACCCATCTTCGTTGCCTCATGTTTAACTCCTTCTGATCAAAGAGGTATTTAAGACTCTTATGATCACAATATACTTCAAAGGTTGCCCCGTACAAATAGTGTCGCCAAATCTTTAGGGCAAACACTACTGCTGCAAATTCAAGATCATGGGTTGGGTAGTTTTCTTCATGGGGTCTTAGTTGCCTAGAGGTGTATGCAACTACTCTCTTGTCTTGCATCAACACACACCCTAGCCCTTTCTTTGAAGCGTCACTATACACTGCAAAATATCCTGAGGGGTCTGGAATAACTAAAACAGGAGGAGTGGTTAATCTGGTCTTTAGCACTTGGAAACTAGCTTCACATTGATCAGTCCATTTAAAAGGACTTCCCTTCCTGGTTAATTTAGTCAATGGCAAGGCTATACGAGAGAAGTTTTGTATAAACCTCCTGTAATATCCTGCCAAACCCAGGAAACTTCTTATTTCTGTAACTGTCTTTAGTCTTTCCCACTGAATCACTGCTTCTGTCTTGCTAGGATCGATTGCAACCCCTCTATTAGAGATGACATGTTCGAGAAACTTTACCTCTGATTGCCAAAATTCACACTTCTCCAGTTTGGCATACAACTTTTTCTCCTTCAGCACTTGCAGCACGATTCGGAGATGTTGTTCATGTTCTTTTTCACTCTTAGAATATATCAAGATGTCATCAATGAATACCAACACAAATTGATCTAGGTAAGGTCAAAAAATGCGATTCATGTAATCCATGAAAATTACAGGTGCATTTGTCAACCCAAAGGGCATTATGAGAAACTCATAGTGCCCATACCTAGTCCTGAAGGCAATTTTTGATACATCCTCATCCTTGATCCTAATCTGATGATATCCTGACCTCAAGTGAATTTTAGAAAAGATAGAGGCTCCCTTCAGTTGATCCAATAAGTCATCTATCCTAGGGAGAGGGTACTTGTTTTTAATAGTCACCTTATTCAGCTGTCTGTAATCTATGCATAGTCTCAAGCTTCCATCTTTCTTCTTAACAAACAATACAGGAGCTCCCCAAGGTGATACACTCGGTCTAATGAATTGCTTGTCTAACAGTTCCTCCAACTGTTTTTTAAGTTCATGTAGTTCCTTCGAGGCCATTCTATAAGGTGCAATAGAGATAGGCCCTGTCCCAGGTAAGAGATCAATAGAGAAGTCTATCTCTCTCTTAGGAGGTAATCTTGGAATATCTGATGGAAATACTTCAGGAAACTCTTTGGCTATTGGGATCTCATCAAGCTTCGATTCGACTTCTAGGTTTGATAAACACAAAAGAATGTATCCAAGTACTCCATTATTCAACTCCCTATTAACTTGATTGGCATTAAGCATTAATAACTGTATCTCCTCTTTTGGAGTAGGAGGTAGAAATTCAACGCTCTTGTTACAACAATTTAGCAAGACCCGATTTCTAGACATCCAGTCTAACCCCATAATGACCTCAATACCTCTTAAAGGTAAATAAACGAGGTCTACAAAAAAAATTTTCTCCTGGATGGTGACTTGACAGTCCTTACATATAGAGGAAGTTAATACCTTTTCCCCTGTGGGGGTTACTACAGATAGCTCATAGGGAGTTTCAGAAATAGGAAACTGAAACTTCCTAATGCATTCTTCTGATATAAATGAATGACTAGCACCAGAGTCAAACAACACCATAAGAGAAAATCCATAGATATAACATGTACCTTGAATCATTTCAGAAGATTGAGCTGCCTCTTGACGTTCAGAGTGAAAACCCTTCCTTTCAACTGAGGCCTCTGATCTGACTGCTTTCCCACATTCTGTGGGCAGTTTCTTGCAAAATGACCTTTCTGTCCGCAATTGAAGTAGACATCCTGTCCTATGTAGCATGGACGATTACCATGCATGCGTCCGCACTTAGCGCACTTGACTGGGGCAAAGTCCTGTTGGAAAGGTCGGGGACTTGCAGTCAATGGCCTCTTGCCAATAGCCTGTCTTTTTCCTCTGACATTTTTGCCATAGTTTTGTGGCCCGTTCTTCTTTTTTCAAAAGTTCTGTCTTTGTTTCTCATCCTCCACTGCCCTCAAGCTCTTTTCTAAGAGTCTGCATTTATTTATCAGAGGTACAAACTCCCTGGTCTCCATAGCTACGACAGCATTCTTTATCTCTGGGTTCAGTCCCGCTTCGAACTTAACTGCCTTCCATTCTTCATCAGGGTTAAATCGCAGATAAGAGGAGAACTTAGACAATTCTTCGAACCTTGCGATGTACTGGTCCACGGTCATGCTGCCCTGCCTGAGTTGGAGAAATTCAATCTCCTTCTCCGCCCGTACAGTACTTGGAAAGTATTTTTCCAAAAAAGTATTTTTGAACACTTGCCAGGTGATCTGTCTTCCTTGGTGAGCCTAAAGTTCTTTAGCTCCACGCCACCAGTATTCTGCTTCATCTTTTAGCATATATGCAGTGAAGATTACTTGCTGCTCCTCAGTAGAGCCTATCACTTTAAAGATTTTCTCTAATTCCCTTATCCACCTTTCGGCTATCGTTGGATCATAACCACCTTGGAAACAAGGTGGTCTGGTTTTCAGGAATTCGGATATGCCGTTATCATTTTCAGCCATCCGATTGTTAGCACCATTCGAGTTACTAGCATTCTGGAGGTGTTGTAGAATTTGGTTGGTGGTCAAGACTTGGTCTCGAATTGCTGTGGCCAGGTTATGCAGGGTTTCTTCCGCATTGTTTGCCGGATTCCTCCTTGGTGGTGCCATTTCCTACTGTGGCAAAAACAAAGTTATGCTGCTATTGAGGTGATCAAACCCAATAGTTAGTTTCAAAATATTTAACAGTAGTCATAACACCACCTCGGCATATAGATAGGAAACACTAGTAATTTCTTACCTATATGAAATCATTGATTCCCTACACAGCATAACCACAACATACTCAAGACACTATAAGATCGATTCAGATAACCATCCACCCGCTGGCCATCTAGGATCGACCTGCTCTGATACCAATTATGTAACAGCTCCATTTATGTAACAATTTTTATTTATTTATTTAACATCATGAAGTTATTACCTCATCTTAACTCACAATAACATTTATTTAATTATACAATACTAAGTTTACACTCACATCATTAATACAAACATTTGTACAAGACATACATGTACATATAAGCCCTAATCATCCACATAGACTATTTCCGGGGCCACTGGTGCGGGTGGCGGCACCTCCGCCGGAATCTCAGTCACTTCAACAACTGATATATCCGCAATAATAGGTATTTGCCCAAGATAGGGCACCTCGATCTTACGTACGGCAATAACAAGTCTCATTGAAAACAACTGCATAGCTAATTTTCTGAACATGATATGGAAATATAGTGAGAATTAAATCCCAATATGTTCAACAATAATTCATCATCAATATAGTTCATCACGTCATGTTCAGCTGTATAAACTACAGAAAATATCTTTAGGTCACATGAATGCACTTTATCATGCACAGGAAAATTCTACAGATATGACATGTATGGCATGAATAACTATTTTTCGAATTTCATATAATGGCTATCAACTTATTCTTCCTTCCAGCTACCCCGGTCAGGGTGAGTATTCTCTACTTTTCGGTACGGGCTTATCTCGCTTCGTCTGACATGGCACACTTTCTCTTTCTTTTCTCATGAACATAATCATAACCGTTGGTAGGGCGTCCCCTACTGGTGCACCACATGGATTGCCATGTGACCGTGCTTATTTATTTTCTTTTCATATTAATAGCCGAAAATATGATTCCAATAACAAGTATGTTCATTATATTCTCATGCCATAATTTATCAAAACATAATCATTCTCATGCCATAATTTTACCGCCCATAGCCATACCTATGCAGAACTATCTAAACCAGCCTAAGTATTCAAACATACATCACATGCATGATCAATATGTAACATGATGAAGCAACATTCAGGACCAATAATCAAAGTGCTAAGATCAAAATCCCATATAAATATTACAAATTTTAAAACTTTTCTTCAAAAAGAAATATTGTTAAACTTACCTAAAAATCTCCCTAGCTCACTTAGTGAATTGGTTTTCTTGTTTTCTCTTGAAAGAAGTAGCAAGACTCTTCCCTTCCCTTACCTTTTCTAGCAGCTTAGGTAAGAGAAGGAGGGTGAGTTTTTGATCCTCAAAGATAAAGAATAAAAAATGGATTCAAGTGGGGATTAAGGTAACTTACCTTGAGTAATTAGCCTTCTAAAATTCTCCTTCTTTTTCCTTCCTTTCTTCTCCTCTCTTTCTCTCCTTTCCTCACTCTACCTTGCTTCTATTTTTCTCTCTTCCTCACTTGGACAAAATTAAGATGTTATGGGGTGGGTTTTGCTTATATAGACCACTAAATAATTCACCTTTCATGATCATGGATCTACCTTATCACAATTAACATACACTTTGTTGAATTTTTGGAAAACAAACAACTTATGTTCTTGTCTTCCTCTTCCTTAGTCAAGATATGCATAGGAAAAGGAGATTTGCAATTTGAAATTTATGATGATATGTTCTTAAGATAAGGGACAAGGTCCCTTTGATTTAGGGATTCATTTCCATTTTCTTTTGTCTTAAACAAGTATGATAGGTTTGCCTTTTTAGGTGGCAAATTTCTAGCCCTTGAATTTCCATTATTTGGTTGATATTTTTTGTGTGGGATAGGAATGTTTTGTCCTAATGCCAAGTATTATCATACCACTTGCTAAAATTATGAGTGTAGGATATAGATGTTTTTGTCCTAAAGCCTTGTATTATCATGCCACTTGGCAAAATTATGAATGTAGAATCATACCACTTACTAAATTTTTGTCTTAATGCCATGTAACCTAATCTTTATTATTATTACATTATTATATCATCACCTAATTTATTTTATTTTATTTTTCCTCTTGGGTTTGGGCTTATTCCTACCCATTATGGGCTTATTCCTACCCATTTTCTTTGCTGTGAATAAAATTTTACCTTTCTTGGAGGGCTTGAACACATTATCATAATTTTTTGGGCTATTGGTCCAATTTCTATATCCTAATCCAAGTCTATGTTTTATTTCTTGTTTAGGTTATCCAATGGGCTTGCTAGAAACTTATGTAAAGTGGAAAAATTCTATATGAAGTTTCTATTGGTAAAAGCCCAATGTATGGGTGAAGATGTTAAACTTAATAATTCTTGTTCTTGAATTAGGAAAAATTACCCTAATCCAATGTTCTTGAAATTTTAAGACCTTTACTTGTTTATAAAAATTTATCTTCCTTATCCAAGAATTTTACATCTCTTTAATATGTTATTTCTAATTTTTTTTCCTATTAGGTTTTTCCTCTTTATTTGTTTTCTTAATGTTAGAAACATTTTCTATGCATATACATAAGGTGAAGAATTTCTAAGGATTATATTTTCCTTAGATATCTAAAATATTGTCTAATAAATTTTATTTCGTTAATGTACTTTTAACGAAATTAGGGATTTTACAGCCCACTTTCTCTTTCTTTTCTCATTAACATGATCATAACCATTGGTAGGGCGTCCCCTACTGGTGCACCACACAGATTGCCATGTGACCGTGCTCATTTCTTTTCTTTTCACAATGATAGCCAAAAATATGCTTTCAATAACAAGTATGTTCATCAAAATATAACTATTACCATAAATCATTGGTAATCATGCCATGAACATAACCATTTCAAATATCACTTTATAAAATATTTCCATGTCAGAATTTCACACTTAAGATGGTAAGAAGTTCATACAATGGCAATGGCTATGGCATATACTAGTAATTTATTATTTTCATTTATAAGATTCATCTTCTTTTTTAAATATTAATATCATCTCTTCATTTTCTTTATGCTTGGCCTTTAGTCAATTTCTTCTTATTTATATCATTTCTAACACATGTTCTTACAAATTTATAGAGCATTTTTCTCCAATTAGATTTCTACTATTACCCTATAGTTAAAGAGGTTTATCTAGGGTAGAAAAATGTTGATAATAGGCTTCACCAGCTTCCAACACGATCTGGCCATGTTCCAGGACATGGCCATGCTTTAAAAATACTTCAAATGTACTCAAAAACAGCCCCGAACATGGCTAACCCGTGCTTGAAGCACCCAGAACATGGCCTGTGACCTTTGATCACTAATCAGAGCATAACTCCCTCATTTTAACTCTGATTGAGGTTATCTCAGTGTCTATGGAAAGCTACAAAAATTATCTAAAACAATTATTTTAGTCATATCAGCCAAATAGTAATAAATCTTGGTGTTATTACTCCCTTAAATTCAATATTATTTCTTCTCGGGTAGGTTCTAACCTTTACTTACTAATCGGACTATATCTCCCACATAAGAATTCAGAATTAGGTGATTCCAGTGGTTAAACATCCATGACACATAAATATATAATTCATATGTTAACCATTTATTTTAATTCCTTATAGAATGTTTCCAGAAATTAAAACACCGAAGCTATCCTAACATATTCTTCCCTGATTAACCATTTTCTGACCTTTGTTTACTAATCAGAACATATTTTTCTCATATGAACTCTAAATTGAATGATTCTAGTGGCTAAAAATCCATGACACATATATCTTTAATTCTTTTGTTAACCATTTATTTTAATTCCCTACAGATAATTCCCAGAAATTAAAACACAGAAGCTATCCTAACATATTCTTCCCTGATGAACCTTTTTTTGACCTTTGATTACTAATTGGAACATCTCTACCTCATATTGACTCCAAATTGAATGATTCTAGTGGCTAAAAATCCTTGACACATATATCTTGAATTCTTATGTTAACAATTTGTTTTAATTCCTTATAGATTGTTCCAAGAAATTAAAAAACTGAAGCTTAAAATTCTGTCATCCATAGCCATACCCATGCAGAACTATCTACACCAACCTAAGTATTCAAACATACATCACATGCAAGATCAATATGTAACATAATATAGCAACATCCATGACCAATCATCAAAGTTCTAAGATCAAAATCTCATATAAATATTATAAGTTTCAAAAGTTTTCTTCAAAAAGAAATATTGTTAAACTTACCTAAGAATCTCCCTAGCTTACTTAGTGAATTGGTTTTCTTGTTTCCTCTTGAAAGAAGCAGCAAGATTCCTCCCTTCTTTTAGCTTTTCTAGTAGCTTAGGTAAGAGAAGGAGGGTGAATTTTTGAACCTCAAGGATGAAGAAGAAAAATGGATTCAAGTGGAGATTAAGGTAACTTACCTTGAGTACTTAGCCTTCTAAACTTCTCCTTCTTCTTCCTTCCTTTCTTTTCCTCTCTTTCTCTCTTTTCCTCACTCTACCTTGCTTCTATTTCTCTCTCTTACTCACTTGGACGAAATTAAAATGTTGTAGGGGTGGGTTTTGCTTAAATAGACCACCAAATAATACACCTTTCATGATCATGGGTCTACCTTATCACAATTAGGATACACTTTGTTGAATTTTTGGAAAACAAACAATTTATGTTCTTGTCTTCCTCTTCCTTAGTCAAGATATGCATAGGAAAAGGAGATTTCTATTTTGAAAATTATGATGATATGTTCTTAAGATAAGGGACAAGGTCCCTTTGATTTAGGGATTCATTTCCATTTTCTTGTCTTAAACAAGTATGATAGGTTTTCCTTTTTAGGTGGCAAATTTCTAGCCCTTGAATCTCCATTATTTGGTTGATATTATTTGTGTGGGATAGGAATGTTTTGTCCTAATGCCATGTATTATCATACCACTTGCTAAAATTATGAGTGTAGGATATAGATGTTTTTGTCCCTAACCCTTCTATTATCATGCCACTTGCCAAAATGATGAATGTAGAATCACACCACTTGCTAAATTTTTGTCTTAATACCATGTAACCTAATCTTTATTATTATTATATTATTATATCATCACCTAATTTATTTTATTTTATTTTTTCTCTTGGATTTGGGCTTATTCTTATCCATTATGGGCTTATTCCTACCCATTTTCTTTGCTTTGGATAAAATTCTACCTTTCTTGGAGGGCTTGGTCACATTTTCATAATTTTTGGGCTATTGGTCCAATTACTATATCTTAGTCCAAGTCTATGTTTTATTTCTTGCTTAGGTTATCCAATGGGCTTGTTAGAAATTTATGTGAAGTGGAAAAACTCTATATGAAGTATCCATAGGTAAAAGCCCAATGTATGGGTAAAGATTTTAAACTTAGTAACTCTAGTTCTTGAATTAGGAAAAATTATCCTAATCCAATGTTCTTGAAATTTTAAGACCTTTACTTATTTCTAAAAATTTATCTTCCTTATCCAAGAATTTTGCATCTCTTTAGTATGTTATTTCTATTTTTTTATTAGGTTTTCCCTCTTTATTTGTTCTCTTAATGTTAGAAACATTGTCTATGCATATACATAAGGTGAAGAATTTCTAAGGATTATTTTTCCTTAGATATCTAAAATAATGTCTAATAAATTTTATTTCCTTAATTAAATATTTATGTACTTTTGTCAATAAAAGAAACGAAATTAGGGATGTTACAATAGCTTATACAAATCAACATGACATGATGAGTTATATTGATGATAATTATGATTTACTGTTGAACCTATTGGGATTTAATTCTCACTATATTTCCATATCATGTTCAGAAGACTAAATATACAGATATTCTCAATGACCGACTTTTAAAGTATTTTTGGTCAAGTTTTTATCACCGATTCAACCGATGACTTGTCCAAATAGCACAAAATAGAAGTCAACGGGTTCATGACGAGTTCTTTTTCCCCAAGAGTCCATTTTTTCAATTTTTTGTCACCCTCATCCGGAAGCATGAAAATTCCCATTACGATTTCTCAACTGCCCTATTTGACCGAGGACTTGTCGAGATAGCATAAACCTGACATCATCGGGTTCGTGACGAGTTCTTCTTTCCAACGAGTCGATTTTTTTCTATTTTTTATCACCGTCATCCAAAAGCACAAAAAAGGCCATTACGGTTTCTCGACGGCCAGATTCGACCAACGGATGGTCCTTGATGTGGTCTTAATTAAGCATGATATTAATACCTTTAAACTTACTTTTTGTTTGATTTAAGTAAAATATAATTAGGAATTAGCTTTGTTTTCTGTTTTGTGTTGTAGGAACAAAGGAAGAAGAAAAGAGAAGAAAAAGATAAGAAATTCATGGATGGTCCAACGAGTTCCATTTTTCAAATTTTTTTCACCATCATCCGGAAGCACAAAAAGAGTCATTACGATTTCTTGAAGGCCCGATTCGACCAAGGGATGGTCCGAATCGTGCAAAACAGAAAAAATCGCGTTCGTGACTTGTTCTTCTTTCAGAAGAGTCCCTTTTATCAAATTTTCGTCACCGTCATCAGGAAGCAAGAAAAATCCTATTACGATTTCTTGACGGCCCTTTTCGACCTAGGACTTGTCTGGATATCGCAAAACTTACGTCATCGAGTTCGTGACAAGTTCTGCTTTCCAACAAGTCCCTTTTTTCTAATTTTTGTCACCATCATCTGGAAGCACGAAAAGGCACATTACAATTTCTCGACAGCCTTATTCGACTGAGGTATGGTCTGAATCATGTGAAACAAACAAAATAGCGTTCGTGACGAGTTCCTCTTTCCTATGAGTCCCTTTTTCCATTTTTTTTTCACCATCATCCGAAAGCACAAAAATTCCCATTACGATTTCTTGACGGCCCGATTTGACTGAGGACTTGTCTAGATAGCACAAAATAGACATCATCAGGTTTGTGATGAGTTCTTCTTTCCAATGAGTCCCTTTTTTCAATTTTCTATCACCGTCATCAAAAAACACAAAAAAGGCCATTACAATTTCACGACGACCTGATTCTATTGAGGGATGGTCCTGAATCGCACAAAATGGACAACATCGCATTTGTGATATGTTCTTCTTTTCAACGAGTCCTTTCTTTTAAATTTTTGTCACCGTTTTTCAGAAGCATGAAAAAGCCCATTACGATTTCTCGGTGACTTGAGTCGACCGAGGGATGGTCCGAGTCTTGCGAAATAGAAAAAGTCCCATTACTATTTCTCGGCGGCCCGGTTCGACCGAGCACATATTCAGATAGCGCAAAACAGACGTCATAGCATTCGTCAGAAGTTCTTCTTTCTAAGGAGTCCCTTTTTTTTAAATTTTTGTCATTGTCATCCTGAAGCACGAAAAAGCAAATTATAATTTCTCGATGGCCTAATTTGATAGAAGGCTCATTTGGAAAGATCAAAACAGACGTCATCAGGTTTGTGACGAGTTCCTTTTTCCAACGATTTACTTTTTTCAAATTTCTATCACCATCATCCGAAAGCATGAAAAATCCATTACTATTTCTCAATGATCCATTTCGAATGAGTACATGTTCTGATAGTGCAAAATAGACATCATCACGTTTATGATAAGTTCTTCTTTCCAACGAGTCCCTTTTTTCAATTTTTGCGACCATCATTCGGAAGCACGAAAAGGCACATTACGATTTCTCAACGGCTCGATTTGACAAAAGGCATGTCTGGATAGATCAAAAAAGATGTCATCGAGTTCGTGACGAGTTCTTTTTTACGAGTCCTTTTTTTCAATTTTCTATCACCATCATTCGAAAGCACAAAAAAGACCATTACAGTTTCTCGATGCTCCAATTTGTGACTTGTTCTTCTTTTCAACAAGTCCCTTTTATCAATTTTTCGTCACCGTATTCCGAAAGCATGAAAAAGCCCATTATGATATCTCGACAGCCCAATTCAACTGAGGGATGGTTGGAATCATGTGAAACAGACAAAATTGCGTTCGTGACGTGTTCTTCTTTCAACAAGTCTCTTTTTTTGAATTTTCATCACCGTCATCCAGAAGCATGAAAAAGCTCATTATGATTTCTCGACAGCTCAATTCGACAAAGGACTTGTCTGGATATTGCAAAATAGATGTCATTGGGTTTGTGATGATTTCTTCTTTCCACCGAGTCCCTTTTTTCAATTTTTTGTCACCGTCATCCGAAAGTATGAAAAAGGCCATTATAGTTTCTCGACGGCTTGATTCGACTTAGGGATGGTCCTGAATCATGCGAAATGAACAACATCGCATTCGTGATGTGTTCTTTTCAACGAGTCCCTCTTTTGAAATTTTTGTCACCGTTATCTGGAAGCACGAAAAACCCCATTATGATTTCTCGACAGCCCGAATCGACCGAGGGACAATTCAAATTGTGCGTAATAGACAAAATCTGGTTCTTGACGTGTTCTTCTTTTCAGCGATTGCCAATTTTGAAATTTTTGTCACCGTTATCTGGAGGTACGAAAATGCCCATTACAATTTTTCCTTGGCCAAATTCGTTTGAGGGATGGTCTGAATTGCACGAAACAGAAAAAATCGTGTTCGTGACTTATTTTTCTTTCAACAGAGTCCCTTTTATTGAATTTTCATCACCATCATCTAGAAGCACAAAAAAGGCTACTATGATTTCTTGACAGCCCGATTCGACCGAGGACTTGTCCAGATAGCGTAAAACAGACGTCATCAGGTTTGTGAAAAGTTCTTATTTCCAACAATTCCCTTTTTTCAATTTTTTTTCACCGTCATCCAAAAGCATGAAAAAAGCCATTACGATTTCTCGACAGCCCAATTCGACCGAGGACTTGTCCGAATAGTATAAAATAGACATCGTCGGGTTCGTTACCAGTTCTTCTTTTTAATAAGTCCCTTCTTTCAATTTTATGTCAATGTCATCCGAAAGCACAAAAAAAGGCCATTACGGTTTCTCGATGGCTTGATTCGACTGAGAGATGGTCCTGAATCACGAAAAATGGACAACATCGCATTCGTGATCTGTTCTTCTTTTAAACGAGTCCTTTTTTAAAATTTTTTGTCACTGTTATTCAGAAGCACGAAAAATCTCATTACGATTTCTCAACGACCCAATTCGACCAAGGTATGGTCAGAATCGTGCAAAATAAACAAAATAGCATTCTTAACGTGTTCAAGACTCCTCTAAGTCAATCTAGGTGACCACCCACCCCATGGTCACCTAAGATCGACCGCCTCTGGTATTAACTTTGTAACGTCTAGTTTTATTTATTTATTATTATTATAGCAACTTTGTAAGATTCGATTTACTTCAAAAAAAATTCACATCACGCATATTAAATATGCCATAAAGACAATATATATGTATACATATTTATTACAAACCTCACACATGTTATAATTATACAATACAACATTTCAATACATAAATAACAGTCCCTATACAATACTTCACCCTTGAAATACAAAGGGTGAGGAGGTGGTGCTGACATCGAGATCTCCATCAGTAACACCATTCCCTGTTTCATCTCATTTTTTTTATCTGAACATAACACCATAATAATAGTGAGAACAAAGGTTCCCAGTAGACTTAACATAAATAAAATATAATGAGAAAAATAGGAGTTATGTTCAGCTGTATAAGCTACAAAAAATATTAAGATTTGAAGATAAAATCATCACTTCAGTTGATGCATAATTAACATACTCTATATGCATTGAACATTCACTCTTCTCTTAAAATGCTCAAACATATCACAGTTCTCAGTTCACTCATTTGCTATACGCATAGTGACCAATCGACTACAGTCACAATAAGTGATAAGGGAATGTGAGTTCATCACTCATTTGCCTCCTCACATTACCTCTGTCAACCGGTTGGAGCCTCCTTGGCTCAGTCAGGCTAATAGGGCATTCCCTACTCGATACCGTCTCAAGCCATATAACCCATCGATATTCATCCATACATATAAATGTACATATATAAATGCGTATTCAACAAATGTAATATATAATTATTAAGCAACTTGCCATGAGTTTTACGATTGCTATTCATTATTTTCATAATATGATGCATCATTTTTATACCAAATGATTAATAAACATTCATCACATACCAATATCCAATATGATTCATTTTAAATCAAATAAAGAAAAAGAGTAATTTGTGATACCAAAATTATCATTTTAAAAGTATTTTTCTTAGATATATGTTTCCTAAAAGTATTTCAACAAACAAGATTATTTTTAGGTAGAAAACAGTGAAAAATATGATAATCTAGCACCTAACACAGCCTGGCCATGTTCAAGACATGGCCATGCTTGAAAAATACTTCAAACATGCTCAAAAATAGCCCCAAACACGGCCTACCCATGCTGAAGCAACGCAGAACACAGTCTGGCCGTGTTATGTGACTTTTCCTCATGTATTCAACCATATCTCCCTCATACGAACTCCGATTGTGGTGCATTTAAATCCTATAAAAATCTAAGACAATTATCTACAACTTTTATGTTTACCATGCCTTCATATTTCTTACGGATTATTCCCAAAAAATTCAAAACATGAATAATTATTTTACAAATTTGAATTCTAAAATGATTTTGACCTCTACTCAATTAATCAAACATATCTCCCTCATATGGACTCCAATTAAGGTGATGTCAAAGCCTATAAAAACTAAGACAATTATATACAAATGTTATGTTTATCATTTCTTTAAATTCCTTACAGATGATTTCCAGAAAATTAAAAATTAAAATGATTCTTTTTACTATCTTGGATTCTAACCTCTGCTTAATTACTTAGCCATATTTCTCCCATATGGACTCCAAATTAAGTAATTTTAGAGCCTATAGATCCGTGAGACATATATCTACAATTCATTTGATGACCAGTTCTTTAAAATCTTTGCCAAATTTTCCTAGAATTCCAAAAATAGAGGCTTCCCAAATTATTACGAAATTTAGCTTAGTATAACTTCTCCCTTATTTTTCTTTTATGTAATCCCATGCACCCATATGCATGTCTATAACTAAAATAGAATTCCATATAAATATCCAAATCACATGTTATCCAAAATCACATCTAAACAAATCTAAAATTATATATATAATTTTGTACAAAATTTATGAGTAGATGTTAAACCTACCTCAAACAAATCCTTAAACTTGATGCTTTGACTTTCCTTTCCTCTTCCTTCTCCTTCTTCTTCCTCTTTCTCTTCTTCTTCTTCCTCTTCCTTTTCCTGCTCTTTCTTTTTCCTCCTCTTTCTTTTCCACTCTATTTTTTATTTTCTTTCTATTCCTTACCAACACTCCTTACCGACACTCATTTCTCTCCCTCATAATTATCAATAATTTTCCTTACCTACCTCCCTTATAATTATTAAAAAAATTCCTACCTATCACCCAATATTTACAACTTTGTCATCGTCCATTATTTACAAAAATGTCATTTTAAGAAATTTACATAAATGCCACCTCAAGGAATTTACATATATGCCATCTTAAGAAATTTACATAAATGCCATCTCAAGGAATTTACATAAATGTCATTTTAATTAAATTACATAAATGCCATTTTAACCATCCTAAGATCTTGTTTGACTTGAGTAAATTTGTAAAATAATTTAATTCTCCCTTGAGATCCAAAATAATTTTTCCTCTCTAAAAGAAATAAATTCCAATTAGTAACATAAGGAAAAATCGGGGATGTTACAGTTCTCCCTCTTAAAAAAAATTTGTCCTCAAAATTCAAGGTATACCTGTCTTCAAACATTTGTGGATATTTCTGTCTCATGTCATCTTCTCTTTCCCATGTGGCTTCTTCCATTGTTAAACTCTCCTAACCTACCTTTACCAATGGAATGTTTTTATTTCTCAACTGTTTCACGTCTTTATCCAGAATTACTATCGGCCTTGGTCGGTAAGTTAGATTCTTGTCTAAATCTATTATTTCTTCTTGAATTATGTGTGATGAATCTGGTAGATACTTTTGAAGTTGAGAAACATGGAACACATCATGTAGATTTGACAAATGTGAAGGAAGTGCAATCTAATACACCGATGACCCTATCCTTTTCAGAATTTGATAAGGTCCTAAATATCTCAGATTCAATTTCTTAATTTTCATTGCTCGACTAATTCTAGTAATAGGAGACATTTTCAAGAACACGTGCTCCCCTTCTTGGAATTGTATCGGTCTCCTTCTCCTATTGAAATAGCTCTTTTGTCGACTTTGAGCTGTTCGCATTTTATCCCAAATTATCTGTATTTTCTCAGAAGTATGTTCCACTAACTCGGGCCCCAATAACATTTTCTCGCCCACTTCATTCCAACATAAAGGAGATTTACATCTCCTACCATACAAAGCTTCATAAGGTGCCATTCCAATACTAGAATGATCATTATTATTATACGCAAACTCAGCCAGTGACAGATATACATTGTCACGCCCCTAATTTTAGGGCACGGGAAACACGTATACCATGAACATATAATTTACATAAAAATGAATATTCCAATCATTTATCTTGAAAACAGATACATATAGGTTATCCCATACATATACCATATAAAGACAAAGTCCATCAACATCAGAGTCACAACAGAAGCAGGGATCCTGCCTGTAGCATTTCAGAGCATACTCTAAAGTACAAGTATAATATAAATCAAAATCTATGAGCCATGGAAACAAAGTAGGCTCATCCAGAGATCATGTTGTCTAGCTAGTCAACTATCTGAAGAGGAATGACCAAACTCTATATCTTTATTGAAAAACATATAAACATCGTGTAGTGAGTTTGACAACTCAGTGAGCAGATAATATCTTCTATGACTTCTTAGGTTAACATATGGATGTACTCATATTTTAAAATTTGTCACAGAAAATATAGTTCAGAAGTACATTCATATGGGATCCGCATTTCAAATATTTTCAGTTCATATCAGAATCAGGTATTTAAAATCATATACAATACGGTATGATGATTATTCAAATATTCTAATGCATCGAAACCTTTCACATGAAAATGTTGGGAGAATCCCATATCAGAACCACCATATCAGAGTTTAAGCCCTTCCGTACTTTTTTGGTGTAGGATTTGCCTAAACTCGACATTCCGCTGAGGTTTGCTTTACCATTATTCAAGAGGAAACGTGAAGGGACTTAATATGGGTATTTCTTAAGTACATAGTAAAGGAAGGCAATTCACGTCTCATATAGCTGGCATCTCGCCCATATAGGAGGCATCCTGCTCTCCTTCACATATCATATCCCGTGTGTTGGCCAACACACGAGGCTAGCACCACCCCCTATTAGCTGGGTTATCAAGGTGCACCAGGGCTAACATCACCTGCTATTAGCAGACAGTGTTTCCAATAAGATTGCTCCATAGAAAATATCATATGCATATATGCCATATAATCTAGTATAAAACTGTCAATATAATACAGACTTTCAGTCTCAGTATAGATTTATCTGTCATAAATTCCCCATTCAGGGTTTATCACATGTGCATGCCCTTTCTCAAGGCAATCATATAACTTTATAAATAATGCCACATGCATAAATATTCACTTTATCATTTAATGAGAAATACATGTGAAATCAGATATACCATGAGTTCAGAAATCCAGTTTCAAAACTATACTCTTCTTGAACTATATTCCAACTTGTAAGCAATTTATATAATTTTAATGCATTTCAGAAACATATAAAAGTGTAAATATCTTATAAATATAATCAATTACACGTTTAAAGATCAATAAGAGTATATGGCAAGTCATAGAAAGAATCATCTACTCACAAGGTAAGGGTTCCAGATTGGACAGCCTTAAAATGCACTTTTCCAATCCACATTTGACTAAACATGGAGATACTATTCACACTATTCATAATTATGAAGATCTAAAGAGAAAACATTGAGGTACTATTCACACTATTCATAATTATGTAGATTTCTCTCAGTTTCCGTCTCCCCCTCCCCGTTTCTCTTTTCTATTTTATTTATTTATAATAATTATTATTATTATTTAATAATTGAATAATAAGATTTTATTTTATATATATTCATATAAATTCCGTTTTTCATCCTAAAACATCCCAAAAGTTTCTAAAAATTTACATTATTGCAAAACTTTAGTTGCAATATCAAATTATGATTTTTCTCAATAAAATTTTAATAAAATAAATCACAAAATAAATATATTTATGTATAATAAAAGAAAGAATATTTCTAAAAATACAACAAAAATTTATTAGAAGCCAATATAATTATTTTAATCAAAAATATATTTACTTCCAGCAAAACATGTATAGTCATTTTTTTTAAAAAAATCATACTTGTTTATAATAAAATATTATTTAAAAATAAAAATTTTGGGATATTACATTCTTCCCCCCTTAAGAAATTTGGTTCTCGAATTTTAGCCCATCCTACCACATGTAGGGAATGGAATCAAGGCATAATTCAAAGTTACTAACCTTATTACTGAATAATTGGGGATATCTTTCCTGTATATCATCTTTACTTTTTAATATGTCTCTTCACTTGAATGATTTTGCCATATAACTTAACCATAAGGATTTCTTTCATCCATAAGTTCTTCACTTGTCGATCAACAATAAACATCGATTATTCCCATAGTTAAGCCAATTTTTTGTCCAATTGAATTTCTTAGAATTAAGTACCATAAGAAAAAATCTAATGGGTACTTCCTTAGCATTGATGCAAGAAAGTCTGTATCCACATTACTCAATCATGATGGCAAGGCTAGGAAATGTATTACTATGCCTACTTTGTTCAAGTTTTCAAAAGAGTCTATATACTAGAGCTTAACCTTTTCCTTCTTTCCACACCTCATTACAGTAACTCTATACCTTCTTATTATATCAATCCTGTTTAATTCACCCAATCATTTTAAGAAGATTTTTCCCAACAATTACTCATACATGAATTCTCAATTTCAACATAATTCACATCCTTGATACTAGACTCAATTTAGCATAATATAAACCTTTAACATAAATATCTTAATCACTTACATTATTTTCGGACATGATTCTCATAATATTCTCCATATTTCTAAATTAAGAGTTCAAAGATTAATTTAAATCCTACTTCCCATATTTTATTCCTCAAGAACTTCAACACCACTAATTCTCTTGATTACATTCGTCAAAGCACTATAAGGCTATCATCTGTCTATTCCTTTCAAATTTTTCATTACTTTATCCTATTAACCACTTGAACACTATAATAGCTGAGTTTCAAAGAAAATAAATTAACTTTTCTTGTAATGAGGGAAAAGAACTTTGCATTTAATGCCAAACATTAATAAGGAAGAATGCAGTAGAACAGATGAAAAGTATAATAGAGAACGATGCCAAAATAGAAAGTCAAAAGTTTGGACAAATCATTAGAGAAAGTTAAAATGGGTGGTCGTAATTCTTGAAAATCTGTAAACAAAACTTAGCTGCTATTTTGATAAAAATTGGTGGCCATAAGTTTTGAATATATGTGTTAAAATCTACTTTAAAGCTGTTGGTATTCGGTGGAAAAATAGCACATGGAAAAAGAAACATTTTTGAGCTTTAAATGTCTGTGAAAATCAAAGAATATGTAGTTAACTGATAGGATGCAGTTCATTGATTTAAAATAGATGTAATCAATTAACTGTAAAATAACCGGTCCAAATTAAAATTTCTCAAAATAGCTAGTCGACTTAATAATACCGATATTCGACTGATAAGAACAATGGAAAACCAAGAAAAATCATTTAATTATCCCTTTTCAATAATTATCTGATTTGCATCTTCACTCTTTTTTTTACAATGACGCCTATCACCTATAACTTCCCTACAATAATCAAGACATCAATGCTTCATCAAGGATAACAAGAAAAAAGAAATTTTTTGGTCATATTTTAACCTTATTCTCTTTATATGCCTAATATGAGCGACTATCACAACTACTGTACATATATATGTTTGCCGTCATTTTTGAGAATTTCACCTTCAATTTAGCTTATATCTATCAATCACTCACATAGTTGTTCTAATTATACTCATTCTATTTACAAATCTATCATAAATATGTCCTTCTCTGAGTGCTATAAATACACACATTAATACTTTACTTTCATACTCAAAGTTAAAGTGTGTGTAGCTATAGAGGGAACCGCATTCCACCAGTTTCAAAATAATTGTGTCTTTTGTGGTTCCAGTCTTGGAAAAGATGGAGAGTATGTGAAAGCTACACAAAACCTAGGTATAGTGCTAGATAGAAGAAAGATTCATTTAATCTATGGTGGAGGTAACCGTGGTTTAATAGGGTACATGTCTGCAACTGTGCATGCAGGAAGATGTCAAGTTTTAGGTATTATTCCTACAGCTCTAACTGCATCCAATGTAACATCTCTAATTTCGTTTCATGTATTAATAAAAGTACAAAAAACATTCAAAGTAACATCCCTAATTTTGTTTCTTTCATTGATAAAGGTACATAAATATTTAATTAAGGAAATAAAATTTATTAGACAATTTTTAGATATCTAAGGAAATATAATCCTTAGAAATTCTTCACCATATGTGTATGCATAGAAATGTTCTAACATTAATGGAATAGGTAAAGAGAGAAAACCTAAGAGGAAATATTAGAAATAAATATACTAAAGAAAAGTGAAATTCTTGGGTAAGGAAGATAATTTTTTGTAAAGTAAGTAAAAGTATTAAAATTTCAAGAAGATTGGATTAGGGTAATTTTTCCTAATTTAACAGTTAAAGTTACTAAGTTCAGTATCTCCACCCATAAATTGGGTTTTCACCTATGGACACTTCATATAGAGTTTTTCTATTTCTCATGAATTTTTAGCAAGCCAATAGAATAGCCCAAGGAATAAATAAAACATAGACTTGGACTAGGATATAGAAATTGGACTAGTAGCCCAAAAATCATGAAAATGTGACTAAGCCCATTATGGAAGGTAGAATTTTAACCAAAGCAAAGAAAATGGGCAAGAATGAGGCCAAACCCAAGAGGAAAATAAATAAATAAAGTGATGAAATAATGGTGTAATCAACATTAGGTGACATATCATTAGGACAAAACATCTATATCCTACACTCATAATTTTAGCAAGTGGCTAATAATACATAGCATTATGACAAAAAATCATTATCCTACACAAATAATTTTAGCTATGCAAGGAAGATTCAAGGGTTGGAAATTTTCCACCTAAAAGGACAAACCTATCATAATTGATTAAGACAAAAGAAAAAGGAAATGAATCCCTAAAGCAAAGGAACCTTGTCCCTTATCTTAAGAACATATTATCATAGTTTTCAAAATACAAATCTCCTTTTCCTATGCATATCTTGACTAAGGAAGGGGAAGACAAGAACATGAGTTGTTTGTTTTCGAAAAATTCAACCAAGTGTATCCTAATTGTGATAAGGTAGACCCATGATTATTAAAGGTGAATTATTTGATAGTCTATATAAGCAAAACCCACCCATATGACATTAGAATTTCATCCAAATGAGGGAGAGGAAAAATAGAAGCAGGTACAGTGAGGAAAGGAGAGGGAGAAAGGAAGAAAGAGGAAGGAGAAGTCTAGAGGACTAGGAGCTCAAGGTAAGTTTAACAATATTTCTTTTTGAAGAAACGTTTTGAAACTTGTAATATTTATATGGGATTTTGATCTTAGAACTTGAATGATTGGTCATGGATGTTTCTAGATCATGTTACATATTATGTATGTTTGAATACTTAGGCTGGTGTAGATAGTTCTGCATAGGTATGGCTATGGGTGGCAAAATTTTAAACTTCTATTTTTAAAATGCTGGGAAGAATTAGTAAGGAATTTAAAGAAATGGTTAACATGAAAAATGTAGATCTAGGTCTCACGGATATTTAGCCACTGGAATCACACAATTTGGAGTCCATATGAGGTAGATATGGTTCAATTAGTAAGCAGTGGTCAGAAAATGGTTAATCAGGGAAGAATCTATTAAGATAGCATATGTGTTTTAATTTTTGGGAACATTTTGTAGGAAATTAAAATAAATGGTCAACGTAAGAATTATTTCTATATGTGTCATGGAGGTTTAGCCACTAGAATCACTCAATTTGGAGTCCAGATGAGGCAGATATGGTCCGATTAGTAAGCAGTGATAAGAAATTTGTTAATCAGGGAAGAATATTGTAGGATAGCTTTTGTTTTTTAATTTCTGGGAAAATTCTGTAGCGAACTAAAATCAATGACTAACATACAAATTATTGCTATATGTGTCGTGGATTTTTAGCCACTGGAATCACTTAAATTGGAATTCTTATGAGAGAGATAGGGACAGATTTGTAGGTAGAGGTCAGAACTTACCCGAGAAGAAATAACATATACTTTGAGGGAGTAATATCACCATGATTTCTTAATATTTTGCTAACCTCTTTAACAAAATGGTTTTAGATAATTGTTTTATCTTTAAATTGACACCAAGATCACCTAAATCAGAGTTAAATTGAGGGAGCTATGATCTAATTAGTAAGATAAGGTCATATAGGATAAAAATCTGCATCAAGAAAATAAATAAATAAAATTAATATTTAAAGAAGAAGAAGAATCTTATAAATGAAAATAACAAATGACTAGTATATGCTATAGCCATTACCATTGCATGAACTTCTTACCATCTTAAGTGTGAAATTTTGACATGGAAATATTTTATAAAGTGATATTTGAAATGGTTATGTTAATGGCATGATTACCAATGATTTTTGGTAATGATTATACTTTGATGAACATACTTATTATTGAAAGCATATTTTTGACTATTATTGTGAAAAGAAAAGAAATGAGCACGGTCACATGGCAATCCGTGTGGTGCACCAGTAGAGGACGCCTTACTAACGGTTATGATCATGTTAATGAGAAAAGAAAGAAAAAGTGGGCCATGTCGGACAAAGCGAGAAAAGCCCGTACTGGAGAGTAGAAAATACTCACCCTGACTGGGGTAGCTTGATATGAAAATAAATTGATAGTCATCATATGATAGTTAATCCTGTCATACATGTCATTACTGTATAATTTTTATGTGTATAGATAAACTGCAATCATGAGACCAAAGATATTTGCTGTAGTTTATATACATGAAGATGATTTGATGAGCTATATTGATGATGATTTATTGTTTAACTTACTGGGATTTAATTCTCACTATATTTCCATGTCATGTTTAGAAAATAAGTTATGCAGATTTTTCTATGGCTCTGGCTTTTAGTGCACATTGGATCGAGTTACTCTAAGATGGGCAAATCTCAAAAACAAATAAAATATTTGTGGTCGAGTTGGCTCAGATCCCGGTAAAGGTGCAACACTTGCACCTGTATCTTCAGAATTGGTCAACCAGAATAAATAAGATGTAGATATTTATGTGTTTGATATGTTGTACATACGTTTTGATTAATGACGTGTATGTGAACTCTATATTGTATAATAATAATAAATAAATAAAAAATTTGTTACATCCAACATTAAAGGGAAGACAATTGGGGAAGAATTTAAGGTAGCTTCTATGCATGAGTGCATGGCTAGAATGATAAGAGATGCTGATGCCTTCATTGCCTTACCAGGGGGTTTTAGTACTTTAGAAGAAAATTTTCAAATAGTAAAATATTTGTGGTCGAACTAGCTTAGATCCCAGTGAAGGTGCAACACCTGCACCTGTATCTCCAAAATTGGTCAACCAGAATAAATAATATGTAGATATTTATGTGTTTGATATGTTGTACGTACGTTTTAATTAATGACGTGTATGTGAACTCTATATTGTATAATAATAATAAATAAATAAAAAAGTTGTTACATCCAACATCAAAGGGAAGACAATTGGGGAAGAATTTAAGGTAGCTTCTATGCATGAGTGCATAGCTAGAATGATAAGAGATGTTGATGCATTCATTGCCTTACCAGGGGGTTTTAGTACTTTAGAAAAAAAATTTTAAATAGTAAAATATTTGTGGTCGAATTGGCTCAGATCCCGGTGAAGGTGCAACCACCCGCACCTATATCTCTGGAATTGGTCAACCAGAATAAATAAGATGTAGATATTTATGTGTTTGATATGTTGAAAGTACGTTTTGATTAATGACGTGTATGTGAACTCTATATTGTATAATAATAATAAATAAATAAAAAAGTTGTTACATCCAACATCAAAGGGAAGACAATTACGGAAGAATTTAAGGTAGCTTCTATGCATGAGTGCATGGCTAGAATGATAAGAAAAGCTGATGCCTTCATTACCTTACCAAGGGCTTTTAGTACTTTAGAAGAAATTTTCAAAATAGTACAATATTTGTGGTTGAGTTGGCTCAGATTAGTGACGGTGCAACCACCCGCACCTGTATCTCTAGAATTGGTCAACCAGATTAAATAAGATGTAGATATTTATGTGTTTGATATGTTGTACATATGTTTTGATTAATGACGTGTATGTAAACTCTATATTGTATAATAATAACAAATAAATAAAAAAGTTGTTACATCCAACATCTAAGGAAAGACAATTGGGGAAGAATTTAACGTAGCTTCTATGCATGATTGCATGACTAGAATGATAAGAGATGTTAATGCCTTCATTGCCTTACTAGGGGGTTTTAATACTTTAGAAGAAATTTTCCAAATAGTAAAATATTTATGGTCGAGTTGGCTCAGATCTCGGTGAAGGTGCAACCACCCACACCTATATCTCCGGAATTGGTCAACCAGAATAAATAAGATGTAGATATTTATGTGTTTGATATGTTGTACGTATGTTTTGATTAATGACGTGTATGTAACAACCTTTTTTTTTTCTTTATTATTATACAATATTGAGTTCACATACATGTCATTAATCAAAATGTACATGCAACATATCAAACACATAGATATTTACATCTTGTTTATTTTGGTTGACTAATTTTGAAGATACAGATGCGGGTGGTTGCACCTTCACCGGGATCTGAGCCAACTCGACCACAAATATCTTGTTCGATTATGAGATCTGCCTAACATAAAGTAACTCGATCCAATGTGTACTAAAAGCCAGAGCCATAGAAAAAAGCTGCATAACTAATTTTCTGAACATGATATGGAAATATAGTGAGAATTAAATCCCAGTAAATTCAACAATAAATCATCATCAATATAGCTCATCACGTCATGTTTAGCTGTATAAATTACTGAAAATATCTTTGGTCACATGAATGCATTATATCTATGCACATAAGAATCATACAGTAATGATATGTATGACAGGATTAACTATTTTCAGAATATCATATGATGGCTATCAACTTATTCTCATTTCAAGCTACTATGGTCAGGGTGAGTATCCTCTACTCTCCGGTACGGGCTTTTCTCACTCCGTTCGACATGGCACACTTTCTCTTTCTTTTCTCATAATCATAATCATAACCGTTGGTAGGGCGTCCCCTACTGGTGCACCGCATGGATTGCCATGTCACTGTGCTCATTTCTTTTCATTTCACAATGATAGCAAAAAATATGCTTTTAATAACAAGTATGTTCATCAAAATATAACTATTACCATAAATCATTGGTAATCATGCCATGAACATAACCATTTCAAATATCACTTTATAAAATATTTCCATGTTAGAATTTCACACTTAAGATGGTAAGAAGTTCATACAATGGCAATGTTTATGGCATATACTAGTCATTTATTATTTTCATTTATAAGATTCGTCTTCTTTTTAAATATTAATTTTATTTCTTTGTTTTCTTGATGCATGTTTTCATCATATCTACCCTTCTCTTACTAATCAGAGCATAAGTCCCGCAATTGATTCCGATGTAGGTGATATTGGTGTAAATTTCAAGATAAAACAATTATCTAAAACTATTATGTTGAACAGTTTAGCGAAATATTAAGAAATCAAGGTGATAATACTCCCTCAAAGTATAGGTTATTTCCTCTCGGATAGGTTCTAACCTTTACCTACTAATCTATCAATATCTCCCTCATATGAATTCCAAATTAAGTTATTCCAGTGGATAAAAATCCGTGACACATATATCAATAATTGGTATGTTAACCATTTATTTTAATTCCCTATAGAATGTTCCCAAAAATTTAAACACAGAAGCTATCCTAAGATATTCTTCCCTGATTAACCATTTTCTGACCTTTGCTTACTAATCAGACCATATCTACCCCATATGGACTCCAAATTGAGTGCTTCTAGTGGCTAAACATTTGTGACACACATAGCTATAATTTGTATGTTAACCATTTATTTTAATTCCCTACAGAATGTTCTCAAACATTAAAACACAGAAGCTATCCTAACATATTCTTCCCTGATTAACCCTTTTCTGACCTTTGCTTCCTAATCGGATCATATCTACCTCATATGGACTCGAAATTGAGTGATTCCAGTGGATAAACATCCGTGATACATTTATATTTAATTCTTATGTTAACCATTTATTTTAATTCCCTATAGATAATTCTCAAAAATTAAAACACAGAAGCTATCCTAACATATTCTTCCCTGATGAACCATTTTCTGATCTTTGACTAGTAATCGGCTCATATCTTCCTCATATTGACTCCAAATTGAGTGATTCTAGTGGCTAAATATCCGTGACACATATATATTTAATTTGTATGTTAACCATTTGTTTTAATTCCCTACAGATAATTCTCAAAAACTAAAACACATAAGCTTAAAATTTTGCCAACCATAGCCATACTTATGCAAAACTTTCAATACCAGCCTAAGTATTCAAACATACATCACATGCAAGATCAATATGTAACATGATATAACAACATCCATGACCAATCATCAAAGTTCTAAGATCAAAATCTCATATAAATATTATAAGTTTCAAAAGTTTTCGTCAAAAGGAAATATTGTTAAACTTACTTGGAGCACTTAGTCTTCTAGACTTCTCCTTCCTCTTTCTTCCTTTCTTCCTCTCCTTTCCTCACTCTACCTTGCTTCTATTTTTCCTCTCCCTCACTTGGACAAAAATTCTAATGTTGTAAGGGTGGGTTTTGCTTAAATAGACCCTCAAATAATTTACCTTTCATGATCATGGGTCTACCTTATCACAATTAGATTACACTTGGTTGAATTTTTGGAAAACAAAAAACTTATGTTCTTGTCTTTCTCTTCTTTAGTCAAGATATGCATATGAAAAGGAGATTTGTATGATAATATGTTCTTAAGATATGGGACAAGATCCCTTTGATTTAGGGATTCATTTCCTTTTTCTTTTGTCTTAATCAAGTATGATAGATTTTCCTTTTTAAGTGGAAAATTTCTAGCCTTTGAATCTCCACTATTTGGTTGAAATTATTTGTGTGGGATAAAGATGTTTTGTCATAATGCTATGTATTATTACCCACTTGTTAAAATTATGAGTGTAGGATATTGATGTTTTGTCCTAAATTCTTATATTATCATACCACTTGCTAAATTTTTTTCTTAATGTCAAATCACCTAATCTTGATTACACTATTATTCCATCACTTTATTTTTTATTTTTTCATTTTTCCTCTTGGGTTTGGGCTCATTCTTGCCCATTTTTTTTTACTTTGGTTAAAATTCTACCTTTCATAATGGGCTTGGTCACATTTTCATGATTTGTGGGCTATCGGTCCAATTTATATATCCTAGTCCAAGTCTATGTTTTATTTCTTCATTGGGCTATCCTATTGGCTTGCTAAAAATTTATGTGAAGAAGAAAAACTCTATATGAAGTGTCCATAGGTGAAAGCCCAATTTATGGGTGGAGATACTAAACTTAGTAACTTTTACTCTTAAATTAGGAAAAATTACCCTAATCCAATCTTCTTGAAATTTTAAGACCTTTACTTCACAAAAATTTATCTTCCTTACCTAAAACTTTCACCTTTCTTTAGCATGTTTATTTCTAATATTTCCTCTTAGGTTTTCTTTCTTTACCTATTCCATTAATATTAGAACATTTCTATGCATATATGTAAGGTGAAGAATTTATAAGGAAAATATCTAAAAATTACGGAATGTTACAGTGTATGTGAACTCTATATTGTATTATAATAATAAATAAATAAATAAATAAGTTGTTACATCCAATATCAAAGGGAAGACAATTGGGGAGGAATTTAAAGTAGCTTCTATGCATGAGTGCATGGCTAGAATGATAAGAGATGCTGATGCCTTCATTGCCTTACCAGGGGGTTTTAGTAATTTAGAAGAAATTTTCCAAATAGTCTCTTAAGCACAACTAAATATGCATCACAAGCCGATAGGTTTGTTAAATGTTAACCACTTCTTTGATGTTTTGTTATCTTTTCTTGATCATGATGTGGAATAAAAGTTCATCTCACACTCAGTACGACGAATTCTCATCTTGGCTTCAAATGCTGAGGAGTTGATTGATGCTTTACAAGCATATGTTCATGTACCTGATCCAACTATGGCTTGAATAGATTGGAAGACAAACAACCGTGGAAAGCGCAAGTTAGATTTGGATCTTCATTTGTAGTTGTAGTAAGATGTGGTCATTCCTATACCGCTTTTACTTCCTTAGAATATACTTTCACCAACCATACTCCCTTAGAGTTGGTAAAACTATCTTTGAATGTTGTTTATGATCCTCTAAACTCTTGAAATATTCTAGTATATCATCAATAAATATAATAACAAATTGATCCGGAGATGACTTAATTACTATTCATTAAATCTATGAATGCAGATAGGACATTTGTCAAATTAAATGACATCACCAAGAACTCATAATGCCTATAATAAGTCCTAAAAAACATTTTCCGTACATCCTCTTCTCTTATACTCAATTAATTTTACTCATATCTCAAATCAATTTTTGTGAAAAAATATTGAGCACCTTGTAACTGGTTAAACAAGTCATCTATACGAGGTAATTTGTTTTTATTCCACATTGTCACCTTACTCAACTGTCTATAATTTATGCATAGTTATAGTGATCCATCTTTCTTTTTCACAGATAAAACTGGAGCACTTCAAATAAAAATACTAGGGCATTTAAATCCTTTGTCTAACAAGTCATGTAACTATTTTTTTTTAATTCAGTCAATATCATTCTATATAGGGATATAGATACTAGTTAGGTTCTAAGGAGTAAATCAATATCAAATTCTATTTTTCGTTTCGGGGGTAATCTAGGCAATTCTTCTGAAAATACATCAGGAAATTTCTTAACCACTAGAATCTAATATACATTAGTATACTTTACATCAACATCTCTCACCACTGTCAAATATCCTTGACAACCTTTTTATAATAACTTATGGACTGCTAAAGCTGAAATTAAATTATTGGGTACATGCTTCCACTAATGTTCACTACTTGCAACTTTTTTTTACTAACCTTTTATGCTATTGATGACATCTTCATACTGTATCAGCTAAAACACATTTCAAAATACTTAAACAAGGTCAACCCATTTTGACTTTATTTTTTAACATTCTTATGCAATGTCTTAACAATCGATCATGAAAAACTTATGTCTATCCAAGAGCCCTTCACATGAATGACCCATTTTGCATACCTTAAATTTTAAATTTCCATGGGCAAACCTTCCTTTATCATAATGCTTATACATAATATTATTAAAAACCATATTGTCTTTGAATTCTTTATATCAACCAAATATATCATTAAAAATATTATCTTCATAGATTCTTTGCTCTCAAATTCAATCCAACCCACAACTTTCCAAATCCATTTATATATATAGATTCCAACTCATCCATCCAAAAAGAGATTTAAATCTATTTTCAAAACACTCACTTTATTACAAATCGTTATCTTGGACTTAACAACCTTGATCACATCATAACCCACTATCAAAATTGTATTAGCCATTCGTCATATTGTTTCACATAAATAAATCAAACAATCAATTCAAACCTTATTGACATCCGAACACGCCATTACCTTTGTGTTTGGATGAAATCTTCTTATTTTCAACTAATTCTTTTTCTTTATACTTAAGAGAGTTCTCTTTATCATTGTTCATCAACATGAATTCAAAAGCTGAACTGGTAATCCATACTCAAGAAACATTGTCTAAGACATACTTATTGGTTCTTAAATATCGCATATCTAAGAAAAAGAGTCAGAAGGAAGAAGAGGACGACACCAAAAAACCCTTTACGATTTCCTGACTGTCCGATTCGACCGAGGTATGTTCCAAGTTATGCGAAACAGACAAAATCGCGTTCGTGACGTGTTCTTCTTTAAAATGAGTCTCTTTTTTGAATTTTTGTCATCGTCATCTGGAAGCACGAAAAAACCCATTACTATTTCTCGAAGGCCCGATTCGATCGAGATCATATCCAGATAGTGTTAAACATACGTCATCGAGTTCATGATGATTTCTTCTTTCCAGCAAGTCCCTTTTTCAAATTTTTCTCACCATCATCCGAAAGCACAGACAAGCTTGTTACAATTTATCGATGGCTTGTTTCGACCAAGGACTCATCCGGATAGCGCAAAATAGACGTCATTGGGTTCGTGACGAGTTTTTCTTTCCAACGAGTCCTTTTTTTCAAATTTTTGTGACTGTCATCTGAAACCACAAAACAGCACATTACAATTTCCTGACGGCCCGCTTCAACAAAAGGATTTTCTAGATAGTGAAAAATAGATGTCATCGGGTTTTTGACGAATTCTTTATTCCAACGAGTCCCTTTTTTCAAATTCATATCACTGTCATCCGAAAGCACGAAAAGGACAATTATGGTTTCTCAAAACTACGATTCGACCTAGGGCTTGATCGAATATTGTGAAACGGACAACATTGCATTAGTGACATGTTCTTCTTTTCAACGAGTCCTTTTTTTTCAATTTTTGTCACCGTCATTCGAAAGCACGAAAAAGCCCATTACAATTTCTCAACAGCTCAATTCGACCTCAGGGCTTGTTCGAATTGTGCAAAAGGGACATCATCGCGTTCGTGATGAGTTCGTCTTTCCAACGAGTCCTTTTTTTCAAATTTTGTCACCATCATCAAGAAACTCAAAAAAGGCAATTATGATTTCTCGATGGCCCGATTCGACCGTGGACTTGTCCGGATAGTTCAAAACAAATATCATCAGGTTCGTGAAAGTTCTTTTTTCCAATGAGTCCCTTTTTTCAAATTTCAGCCACCGTCATTCGAAAGCATGAAAAAACCCATTACAATTTCTCGACGGCCTAATTCTACCAAGGGCTTGTCCAGATAGTGCTCAACAGACATGATCAGGTTCGTGATGAGTTCTTCTTTCCAATGAGTCCTTTTTTTAAAATTTTCATCACTGTCATCTAGAAAGCACAAAAAGCCCATTACGATTTCTTGATGGCCCGATTCAACTAAGGACTTGTCAGGATAGCGCAAAACAGATGTCATCGTATTAGTGATAAGTTCTTCTTTCCAATGAGTCATTTTTTTTTTAAATTTTTGTCATAGTCATCCAGAAGCACGAAATAGCCCTTTGCGATTTCCCGAGGGCCTAGTTCGACCAAGGTGTGTTCTAAATCGTGCAAAATAGACAAAATCGTGTTCATGACATGTTCTTCTGTCAACCGAGTCCCTTTTTTTCAAATTTTCTTCATTGTCATCCGGAAGCACGAAAAATCCCATTACTATTTCTCGACGGCCCAATTCGACCAAGGACATATCCAGATAACGAAAAACAGATGCCATCGCGTTCGTGGCGAGTTCTTCTTTCCAAAGAGTCCCTCCTTTCAAGTTTTTTTCATCATCATCTTGAAGCACAAAAAAACCCTTTACCATTTCTCAATGGCCTCATTCATTTGAGGTATGGTCCGAATCGTGCAAAACGGAGAAAATTACGCTCATGACGTGTTCTTTTTTCAACTAAGTTGCTTTTTTTGAATTTTTGTCACCATTATCTAGAAGCATGAAAAAGCCTATTACGATTTTTTGATAGCTCCATTCGACCGAGAGCATGTCCAAATAGTAATAAACAAATGTCATTGGCTTCGTGACGAGTTCTTCTTTCCAATAAGTCCTTTTTTGCAAATTTCTACACCATCAACTGGTAGCCCTAAAAAGTCCCTTATAGTTTCTCGACAGCCCGATTCGACCAATGGTTGGACCAAATTGCGCAAAATGAACAACATTGCATTCGTGACATGTTCCTTTTTTGAACGAGTCCCTTTTTTTGAATTTTCATAACCATCATCGTTAAGCACGAAAAATCCCATTATTGTTTCCCAATGGCTTAATTCGTCCCAAGGGCTTGTCTGAATAGTACAAAACGGACGTCATCGCGTTCGTGAAGAGTTCTTCTTTCCAATGAGTCCCTTTTTTAAAATTTTGGTCATCTTCATTCGGAAGCCCGAAAAAGGCCATTACGATTTTTCGACGGCACGATTCGTGAACGTCATCCAGATGCATGAAAAATCCCATTACGGTTTCTCGACTGCTAGATTCGACCCAAGGGTTTGAACGAATAGCACAAAACAGATGTCATCAAGTTCGTGATGAGTTCTTCTAATAAAAAAGTCTGTTTTTCCAATTTTTGTCACCGTTATCTAGAAGCATGAAATCCCCATTACGATTTCTCGACGTCCCTATTCGACCGACGAATGGTATGAATTGTGCGAAACAGACAAAACCGGATTTGTGACTTATTCTTCTTTTAAAAGAGTCCCTTTTATCGATTTTTCGTCACCGTCTTTCGAAAGTATGAAAAAGCCCATTACGATTTCTCGACGGCTCAATTCGATCGAGGGATGGTCCGAATGGCACGACACAGACAAAATCTGGTTCTTGACTTGTTATTCTTTCAAAAGAGTCCCTTCTATCAAATTTTCGTCATCGGCTTCTGCAAGCACGAAAAAGACCATTACAATTTCTCGACGGCCCGATTCGACCAATGGATGGTCCAAATCATGCAAAATAGAAAAAATTGCATTCGTGACGTGTTTCTATTTCAACGAGCCCCTTTTTTGAATTTTCATCACTGTCATCCAAAAGCACGAAAAAACCCATTACGATTTCTCAACGGCCCAATTCGACTGAGGACTTGTGTAGATATCGCAAAATTGAAGTCATCGAGTTTGTCATGAGTTCTTCTTTTCAATGAGTTCCTTTTTTCAATTTTCTGTCATCATCATCCGAAAGTACGAAAAAGGCCATTATGGTTTCTCGACAGCCTTATTCAACTGAAGGATGGTGCTAAATCGTGCGAAATGGACAACATCACATTTGAGACGAGTTCTTCTTTCAACCGAGGTCCGAAAGCATGAAAAAGCTTATTACTATTTCTCGACGGCGACCAAGGGATGGTCTAAATCGTGTTAAATAGACAAAATTGCTTTCGGGACTTGTTCATCTTTCAATGGAGTCCCTTTTTTTGAATTTTCATCACCGTCATCCGAAAGTACGAAAAACCCATTATTATTTCTCGACGGTCCGATTCTACTGAGTACTTGTTCGAATAGTGCAAAAAAAATGTCATTGCTTTTGTGACAAGTTCTTTTTTTGAATTTTTGTCACCTTCATTCGAAAGCACGAAAAAGCACATTACGATTTCTCGACGGACTGATTTGACAAAAGGCTTGTCTGGATAGAGCAAAACAGACGTCATCAGGTTTGTGATGACTTCTTTTTTCCAATGAGTCCCCTTTTTGAAATTTTTATCACCATCATCTGAAGGCACAAAAAAGACCATTATGGTTTCTGATAAAGGAAAAAATTGAGTGTTTAATAGTTATATTTTATCCCCTAATTAATAGTAAACTTGTGATTATTTCCCTTCTTTTGGTTATGCTTTGCTTTGGATACTACTTTGGTTTGTTTTATGTTTGTAGGTGAGAAAAAGAGGCCATAAAGCAAGGGAAAATACTCATGCAAGGAGCTATATGGACTTGGAACATGCTGAGGAGGAAGCAAGGAGGCAAACCTGAAGAAATTGGCAAGAAACATGCTTGACAGCCTCAAGCACAGCCAGGCCATGGTTGGTGTTGCTAGAAGCCCAGCCAGGCTATGCTCTGTGCAAAGAACATGATTTTTCCCAGTTTTTCATCAAGAAGCATGGCTAGGCTATGTCATGAAGCACGGCCCTGCTTCATGTCCGTACACTTCGTATTTTTAAGGGTTTTAAGCAACCAAAGGGATATAAATACATGAGGAAGCACAGCCAAGAGCATCTAGACACATTCAGACTTACTTTTACTCAGTTTTAGGCTTAAAAAACACCATTAGATTAGGTTTAGAGTAGGATTAGTGATTAATTCATGTTCTTAGAGTAGAATTTACAGCAATTCAAGCATTGTATTTCATCTTTACATTCTGCAAACCAGGTTTTATCTTTCTACTTTACTTCCATATCTACTTTTACTCTTCTATCTTGGTTTATATTGAACTATTATGATTTACTTAATAAATATGATTTTGGTTTCTTTTTCTATTATGCTTGAGTAGATTTAATCTAGGGTTTCGGTAAACCCACTTATGATGTGATGATACACTGTGCTAATTAAATTGTTAGAACCCTAACTGTATTATCTATGGTTAATTAGGATTGACTATTATGCATTGATTATATGAGTTGATGAATGTCTGGCCAATATTTATCACGTCTTTGGATATTAACTAATGAACTAAAAGGTGAAAGTTAATACCAGAACCTAATAGTTAATAGGGATATCTTAATGACGAAAGTAGTTTAAGGTTCTCTAAGAATTGAATCAATTAGTGGCCAAGATAAAAACGATTAATTGCATTCTGTGGTTGGCATAAAACTTAATGGACCTAGGGTGAATTAAGAACCGCAAAAGTAGGCAATTGGATTAACCTAGGTACGATTAGTAACGCATGAAAGAGGATGCTAGTTAATTAAGGTTAAATCATCCCCAATTACCTTGATAATTGCAATTAGAGGTGTATATTGATTGTTGAATATCATAAGTGTGGTAAACCCTAACCCTAGGCTTTTATTAATTGAATTACTTATTTATTTAATTGTGACACACTCTCTCATTGCGTTGCATTGGTTTAGATAGAATATTTTGTAGAAGTCTAGTAATTGATAATTGTTCTCTGTGGGATACAACCTGTACTCGCCGGACTAGCTACAGCTACGCCGTGCGCTTGTGATTATTTATAAAACATACACGACAAGTTTTTGGCACTATTGCTAGGATACAATAGTCAATATTAGATACTTTGCAAAATTGCTAGACTAGATCCTTTTTCTTTTTATTTTTCTGCATATTTTATCTTGTTGATTTTTGCCTTTTTTCTTCTTTTATAGGTGTGCAGCTATTTTATACGAAGAGGTCGTGAACTCTTTGATGAAGTTGATTTAGAAATTGAATGCACCCTACGAAGGAGAAGAAGACAGCGGCAAGATCCCGCTGCACTTACGATGAAAGACAGAGATTACCAATCTCTTAAGGATTTCACCACCTTGAATACTTATGGCCTAAATCTGAGTATTGTCATACCAGTTGTTGAGGCCAACAACTTTCAGCTGAAGCCTTCTCTTCTACAGATGGTTCAGCAAAATCAATTTGGAGGGTCGCCTACTAAAGACCCCAATCTCCATCTTTCATTGTTTCTGGAGTACTGTGACACATTGAAGCTGAATGGAGTTTCCTCTGATGCCATCAGACTGAGATTGTTCCCATTCTCTCTAAGGGACAAGGCCTATTCATGATTGTATTCTCTTCCATCAGGGTCCATCACTACTTAGCAGCATCTTTCTTAAGCTTTATTGGCCAAGTATTTCCCACTAAGTAAGACAGCCCATCTTAGGAACCAAATCACTACCTTTGCTTAAAAAGATCGTGAGTCTTTATATGAAGCTTGGGTGAGATTTAAAGAACTTCTCAGAATATGTCCACACCATAGGTTGGAAAAGTGGCTCATAGTCCATACATTCTACAATGGAGTAGCATACAACATTAGAATGTCTGTAGATGCTACAGCAAGAGGAGCCATTATGAATAAAACAGTTGATGAGCTTATTGAAGATATGGCTCAAAATCATTACTCATGGTCTAGTGAGAGGCAACTAAGAAAACCAGCAGGTATCTATGAAGTAGATTTATTTAATCATCTAACTTCTAAAGTTGATGCATTATTTCAGAAATTAGATAAATTGAGCATCAATACTGTTAGTTCTTCTCCATCTTCTGCATATAAGATATGTGGATGTGTTGTCCATAAAGCCAATGAATGCCAGCTTGGAAATCCTGCACCTCAGGATTATGAACAGGTGAACTTTTTGATAATAATTAGAAAAACAATCCTTACATAAATACATACAATCCAGGCTAGATAAATCATCCCAATCTCTCATACAAGCCGAATGCAAATCAGCCTCCTCATAATAACTTCAGGCAATCTCCTAGGTTTCAAAATCAGAGGCCATTCAATCCTCCTCCTCAGCCAAAATAAATTTAGAGGCTCTTTGAAGAATTTCATCACTACTCAGACGAAATAGAATGATGAGTTCAGAGACCAGCACCACTCAATGAATGAAGCTATAAAAATTTTAGCCTCTAAGGTTGACTCGCTTTCTGCCCATAGTAAAATGCTAGAAACTCAGATTGCACAGCAAGCGAGTCTATCTAATAAGAACTTTTGCAGACTTCCAAGCTAAACTAAGAACCCTAGATAGGAGTACAATGACATTATCCTAAGAAGTGGTTAACAGTTGGCTGAATATGAGAGAAGTGGGGAGGTAAAAGAAGATGAACCTCAAGCTACTTCTGAGAAGAGAAGAGAAGAGAAGAGAAGAGAAGAGAAGAGGATTCTAAAGGAGAGGAAAAGGAAGAAAAAAAGCCCAAATATGTGGCACCAGCACCATATAAGCCACCAATCCATTTTCCTCAAAGATTGGTCAAGGCTAAATTAGAGAAGCAGTTTGGGAGATTTCTGGATGTTTTGAAGAAGTTGACTATCAATATCCCATTCCTAGAAGCCATTTCCAAAATACCTTCTTATGAAAAGTTCCCTAAAGAGATCCTCTTAAATAAAAGGAAAATTGAAGAGCATGTTGTTGTGGCATTGACAGAGGGATCCAGTGTTTTAATTCAAAATAAGCTACCACAAAAGGATAAGGATCCTAGAAGCTTCTCAATTCCTTGCTCTATAGGAGACATGAAGATTGACAGAGCCCTATATGACCTTGGAGAAAGTGTGAGCCTCATGCCTCTTTCGGTTTGTAAGAAGCTTTAAAAGGGTGACTTGAAGCCTACCACTCTTTCTTTTCATTTGGTTGACCGATCCATGAAGCCTCTAGTAGGTATATTAGAGGATGTTCCTCTAAAGATAGGTAAATTTTTCATACTGGTTGATTTGGTTATTTTATAGATAGAGGAAGATGACAAAATCCTGATCATTCTTGGAAGGCCTTTCCTAACCACAACTGGTGCAAACATCACTGTAAAAGATGGAAAGTTTTCTTTAAATGTAGGGGATGAGAAAGTGAAATTTAATTTGAATAATGTCATCAAACCCCCATCTCTAAATGAATCTTGTTGTATGATTGGTTTACCTAAACCAAAATGGATGATTATATCATGCATTTTCCTCCTTCTAACTCGCTTAAGTTATGCTCTGTGAAAAGTTCTTTTGTTAATGTTAAACAGAGGGTCAAAAGGCAAGAAATTGAGAAGGAAGATAAAGCTCCAAAAGTAAAACCTAAGCCACCTCCTTTCAACCTCAATGTAGTTAAGGAAGAAATGAATGAGCTAAAAGGATCTTTGAAAGTGTTGTGTCTGTTTTATAATTAACCACAAGCGCCCGACATAGCTATAGCTAGTCCGGTGAGTGTGGGTCGTATCTCACAGAGAATAATGTCAATTACAAGAATGATACGAAATATGCTATCTAAATCGATGCAATGCGATAGAAAGTTTTTCACAATTAAACTAACAAGTAATTCAATTAATAAAAGCCTAGGGTTAGGGTTCACCACACTTAGGATATTTAACATCCAACTTGTACCTCTAATTACAATTATCTAAGTAATTGGGGATGGTTTTGCCTTAATTAACTAGCAATCTCTTTCAAGCATTACTAATCGTACCTAAGTTAATCCAATTACCTACTTTTGTGGTTCTTAGTTCAACCTAGGTCCATTAAGTTCTATGCCAACCATGGAATACAATTAATTGATTTTCTCTTGCCCACTAATTAATTCATTCCTAGATAATCTTAAACTACTTTCGTGATTAAAATATCCCTAATTAACTATTAGGTTCCGGTATTAATCTTCACCTTTCAGTTCATCAATTAATATCCTGAGATGTGATAAAACATTGGCCAGACATTCATCAACTCATATGATCAATGCATAATAGTCAATCCTAATTAACCATGTATAATACAATTAGGGTTCAATGAATCAATTTGCACAATGTATCATTACATCATAAGTGGATTTACCAAAACCCTCGATCAAATCTACTCAAGCATAATTGAAAGAGAAAGCATAATCAAATTCATTAAGGTAATCATCAATGTTTAATACAAATTAAAAGAAAGAGTAGAAGAAGAGGTGAGTGTAGAGATAGAAAGATAGAACCTGGATGAAGAATGTAATGACGAAATACAAACTTGAATTGCTGTAAATTCTACTCTAAAAATATGAATTAAACATTAATCCTACTATAAACCTAATCTAATGGTGTTTCCTTAGCCTAAAACTGAGTAAAAGAAGGTTTGAATGCGTCTGGATGTGTTCCTCTGCGTTTCCTTATGCATATGTATCAACTTGGCTGCCCAAAACCCTAAAAATCACATGTTGTACAGACAAGAAGCACGACCGTGTTCCAAGACAGGGCCTGGCCGTGCTTGGGGCTGGATTCTGGGAGTTTTTTGCATCTTTTACGCAGAGCACGGCCTGGCCGTGCTTTAAGCAGACCAAGCATGGCCTAGCCGTGTTGGGGGTTGCCATACTCCTTTCTTGCCAAATTTTGGTGTGTTTCCTCCTTACTTCCTCCTTAGCATATTCCAAGTCCATATAGCTCCTCTCATGATTGTTTTCCCTTGCTTCTTGGGCTCTTTTTCTCACCTACAAGCATAAAACAAACCAAAGCAGTATCCAAAGCAAAGTATAACCAAAAGTAGAGAAATAATCACAAATTTACTACGAATTAGGGGATAAAATATAACCACTAAACACTCAAATTTCCCTATTATCAGAAGGCTATTAGGCAAAGCCTCAAGCACCATACTAAGAGGCAATGGATAGCAAAGTGAGTTATTCAAACTCTCTTTAAGCCTCCTTGAGTGGAAAGCATGCCAAAGAGTCAAGCTAATGACTTTAAATAAGCGCTTTGTGGGAGGCAACCCACATTTTTTTTTTTAGTTCTTTTTGATCTAGTTTTCTTGTTTTTAGTTTTTTTATCTTTAATTTAAATTGTTTTCTTAGGTTAAAACTTTAATGAGTGTTTCCATTTGCTTTTTAGGCCAATTCCATGTCCCCAATGTTGGATAAAAGAATGATATGCAAAGGAAATTTGAAAAGAACAAAAACAACTTAGGCAAAATTCGAAGAAAAACACACTCCAGCACCAAACACGGGTATCACATGTCACAAAGCACACCCGTGCTTCAAGCACAGGCCAAATTTTGGAGATTTTGACACTTTCAGTGCCAAGCACGAGCAAGTCGTGTCACAGAACACAGCCGTTCCCCAAGCCCAGTGCAAACACACCTTGCCCGTGTTGCTTAACACGAGCCAAATCTAAAGTTTTGAGATTCCAGTGCAAAGCACAACCAAGTCGTGTCTCCAACCATGGCCGTGCTTTGTGTTCCAGCAAGCACACATTTCCTGTGTTTATGAACACGGGGTTTTTTCCAAAAAAATTTAGATTTCTAGCTCGAAGCACGAGTGTGCCGTGCTTCTGGCCCAGGAAGTTAGAAACCCAAATTTTCCCCTCTTTTCCCAGCTCGTGTTCACCTATTCTATCCCCGTGCCAAAGCCTGTGTTCCACCAACTTTTCTCGTGTTCTTCTACTACTTCTTCCCTCCAATTTCCCCACCAAATTCTCTATAATTTCAACCCATTCCCGTGCTTCTCTTCCATCTCTATACCCAACCCAAGCCCTAATCCTCCTTCCCTCCATTTCTTCTCCCATCTCCATCGTGTTTCCCCTTTACCCTTAGCCTGCCATTCCTTCCTCTCCCAACTCCCTTTTCTAGCCAACCCGAAGCCCCCTACACATACACCCAGAAATTCCCTTGCACCCAGTGTAATTCCCTCTACAACCCAAAATCCTAGCCAACCCGTGCCCATCTTTGCACCCAAACTAACATGTGCCCACTATTCCTCCCATTCTTCTACACCAACATTCTCTTGTAACCCAAAAATCCCATCCCCTCCATTAACATGTGTTCCTCTTCTACCCGTGCCTTCAGCAATCTCATCCACCTGTGCCCAGCCCAAGAATCATACCACTTCCCATTCTCCCGTGCATTCTTCCCCTCACCCAAAAATTTATGTGCTCACCCACTCCCTCTCCCTTAATTCCCCTACATCACCCGAGAGCCCTATACTTCACTGCACTGAACACCATTCCTTGCTATTGGCATTACCATCTTGGCTTCCCTCTACGTATAAGTTTAACCATTGCTTTGTACTTAATTTTTTTTATCTAAATTGGACTTCCCCGATGGTTGGATTGGATTATTCCCTTGGATTGAATTGGATTGGTTTATATATCTGAATTTTTTCTGCAACTGGCTTTAATTAGACTGGTTTTGAGAATTTCTACACACTGTGAATTGCATAATTATTGAATTCTCGTGTTGCTATTTTTCTGAGTTGGTTTAGTCTTCATGTGGATCTCCTAGTAGCTCTTACTTGTTGGCTTGCTGACCTTGCATTACAAATGGTTTGCACTATCTGATTTGATTTAGCATTACATTGTATTGGAATTTTCTAAATTGGAATTTCGTTCCCATTGTTAGACTTGCTGGATGGTTTATCTACATGGGGTTAGTTAGATTGTTTTGGGCAAAAATTTCTGCCAAATTTGAATTGCATCATTATTGAATTTTCTAGTTGTTGCTGGATTGAAATTTGATGCTCTTTGCTTATCTTGCATATGGCACTAGTTTTTCTAAGCATTTATTGAAAAATTTGGCATACATGTGTGCTTAAATTTCTAATTTTTGTATTGCAAGATTATTCTAAATTTTAGTGCTTTATTCTCAAATTGTTTGGATCCAAAACTTTTCTACATTGCACAAAGAATTCTCTAGTATTTGCTAGCAAATGTTAATATGATATATTGTGATTGTTTACATCCCTGAAAAACTTTTGCCTAAGTTTTACATTGGACAATCTTTATGGTTAGGTGGCTAATGTTCATATTGCTCACATTGAATTAGCTTTGTACTTACTAGAAAATAAAGACAACATTTGGGCTATTTAAGTACTAAACTTTTTTGATTCTTCTCTCTGATTAGTTCATTACTCTTAGATTGTTTTGATTCTAACTTGCACTTTGCTGACTGAGATATAAATTAGCATTAAATTTGGTTGTGGTTCATTTGCTTTAGTATATATTTAGCTGGGCAAAACTTATTGAGAGTAGACACTTTGCTAGCTAAAACCTTTCATGAATGTTCCTTGTTAATATGATGAAAGATAATTTTGGTCATTACTATACTTGATGCAATTTATGGGTTAGTTGTTAACTTAAATTATTTTACCCTATATATGCCATTTGCCTTGAACTAAATTGAAAATCCCATGCTCCTTAACTTTGGGACTTGTTAACCATGGTTTGAGCTCCAATTTTAAAATTGTTGCATTGCTTAAATCTGGCATACCTATTGCTGACGCAAGCCTAGTACACCGGGCATTGAAGTCAAATCCTCCACCTTCTTATCCAAACGATCAGTGAGCAAGTAAGTCACTTCTTCCTTTGCCTACACTTTCATTGTTACTGACATTGAGGACAATGTCAAATTTAAGCATGGGAGAGTAAGTAGAGTTAAGGCTTTTGGTTTCACCAGTTGAATTTCTAGTCATGCATGTATATACTGTATATATTGCATATCTTTTGTTTCATTGCATAATCACAAAGTTTGTTGTTTTAAAGATATATTGATGTATTGTAGGTTAATTTTAACTCATGAACTTGTGATGTATAATAGAATATAAAGTAGGTAATTGTAATTTTAATCTCTCTCTTCTAGGATTAAACCTCTAATTTTTTGAAAAATATCTATCTTATTGTGTTGTGAACTATATGTCTTGTTTGATTTTAACACTATGAGAGTATGGAGGTAGGGAGAGTTGAAAAAGGAGGGAATGTGGATCCCAAAAAGTTTTCACTATGAGTACCCCTTCAAGGCACCAAAAAGACCTTAGTATTAGTACCTAGCTGCCTTCACCCTAGTAAGATGGAGCATCAAATGCACTCATTGTATATTTCTATAATAAAAAAATAAATAAAATTTGAATGAAGCAAAGAAAAAGAAAGTGAAAAATAAAAGTTTGAGTGAGAAAAGAAAAAGAATGATAAAATAGAAATAAGGGTATGTCAACATAGGGAGATCTAAAGGATGAGGTGACTTACTTAAGTGTCTAAAAATCAATTTGACACATACAACCAATGGTAACAATAGATGTAAAAGTATAATAAGAGAATTGGGGTTTAATTTTAGAAGAGTAGTGACTATCTGGTAAATGTCTATTCATATATCTATTGTGTGCACATTGATTGAGTGGAAAAATTCCCTGTATTGCATTTCTCTATCATCTGAAATTTGTATGCATCATCTCCTTTGTTTTTTATATGTCATGTTATTTGGTTGAGGACAAGCAAAGGTTTAAGCATGAGGGAGTTGATAAAGGGAAAAATTGAGTGTTTAATGGTTATATTTTATCCCCTAATTAATAGTAAATTTGTGTTTATTTCCCTGCTTTTGGTTATGCTTTACTTTGGATATTGCTTTAGTTTGTTTTATGTTCGTAGGTGAGCAAAAGGGGCCAAGAAGCAAGGGAAAATGCTCATGTGAGGAGCCATATGCACTTGGAACATGTTGAGGAGGAAGAAAGGAGGCAACCCTAAAGAAATTGGCAAAAAATGAGCTTGATAGCCTCAAGCACAGCCAAGCCATGCTTGGTGTTGCAAGAAGCACGGCTAGGCCGTGCTTTGTGCAAAAAACGTGATTTTTCCCAATTTTCTAGCACAAAGCATGTCCAAGCTATGTCATGAAGCACGACAATGCTTCCTGTCTGTACACTCCATATTTTTTAGGGTTTTGAGCTGCCAAAGGGATATAAATACATGGGGAAGCATAGCCAAGAGCATCCAGATATATTCAGACATACGTTTACTCAATTTTAGGCTTAGGAAACACCATTAGATTAGGTTTAGAGTAGGATTAGTGATTAATTCATGTTCTTAGATTACAATTTACAACAATTCAAGCATTTTATTTCATCTTTACATTCTACAAACCAGGTTTTATCTTTCTACTTTATTTTCATCTTTAGTTCTACTCTTTTATCTTGGTTTATATTGAACTATTATGATTTTGGTTTCTATTCCTATTATGCTTGAGTAGATTTAATCAAAGGTTTTCATAAACCCACTTATGATGTGATCATACACTGTACTAATCAAATTGTTGGAACCTTAATTGTATTATCCATGGTTAATTAGGATTGACTATTATGCATTGATTATTTGAGTTGATGAATGTCTGGCCAATATTTATCATGTCTTAGGATATTAATTGATGAATTGAAAGGTGAAAGTTAATACCGGAACCTAATAGTTAATTAGGGATATCTTAATCACGAAAATAGTTTAAGGTTCTCTAGGAATTCAATCAATTAGTGGGCAAGAGAAAATCGATTAATTACATTCCATGGTTGGCATAGAACTTAATGGACCTAGGGTGAACTAAGAACCACGAAAGTAGGCAATTGGATTAACCTAGATACGATTAGTAATGCTTGAAAGAGGATGATAGTTAATTAAGGCTAAACCATCCCTAATTACCTAGATAATTACAATTAAAGGTTCATATTAATTGTTAAATATCATAAGTGTGGTAAACCCTAAGCCTAGGCTTTTATTAATTGAATTAATTATTTATTTATTTGTGACACACTCTCTCATCACATTGCATTGATTTAGATAGCATATTTTGTAGAAGTCTAATAATTGATAATTGTTCTCTGTGGGATACGACCCGTACTCGTCGGACTAGCTACAGCTACATCGTGCACTTGCGGTTGTTTATAAAACATACACGACAATTTCTAGATGCTTTGATTCGACCGAGGGCTGGACTGAATCGTACGAAACAGAAAACTTTGCATTCGTGACGTTTTCTTCTTTCCAATGAGTCCCTTTTTTCAAATTTTTGTCACCGTTATGTAGAAGCACGAAAAAGGCCATTACGATTTCTCAACGACTTGATTTAACCTAAGGGCTTGTCCAAATAGCATAAAATAGACATCATTGCGTTCGTGACGAGTTCTTTTTTCCAACGAGTCTCTTTTTTTCAAATTTTTGTCACCGTCATTCAGAAGAACGAAAAAGTCCATTATGATTTCTCAATGGCTCGATTCGACCGAGGGCTTGTCCGGATAGTGCTAAACAGACATCATCAGGTTTGTGACGAGTTATTCTTTCCAACGAGTCCCTTTTTTCAAATTTTTGTCACCATCAACCGATAGCCCAAAAATCGCCATTACGATTTCTCGATGCCCCGATTCGAGCGAAAGATGGAATGAATTGCGTGAAAGAGAAAAAATCGCATTTGAGACATATTTTTCTTTTCAATGAGTCCCCTTTTTGGAATTTTCATCACTGTCCTCTGGAAGCACGAAAAGGCCTATCACGATTTCTCAACGGCTCGATTAGACCTAAAGGCTTCTCTGAATAGCACAAAATGGACGACATCATGTTCGTTACGAGTTCTTCTTTCCATTGAGTCCTATTTTTCAAATATTTGTCATGGTCATCTAGAAGAACGAAAGTGCCCATTACAATTTCTCGACAGCCCGATTCGACCAAGGGATGATACGAATCAGACAAAATTGCGTTCGTGACATGTTCTCCTTTCAACCAAGTCGTTTTTTTCAAATTTTTGTCACCGTCATCAAGATGCACGAAAAACCCCATTACAGTTTCTCAATGGCTCGATTCGACCCACAAGCTTGTTTGAATAGCACAAAATGGAAGACATCACGTTCATGACAAGTTCTTCTTTCCAACGAGTCCCATTTTTCAATTTTTTATCACCGTCTTCCGAAAGCAGGAAATAGGCCATTACGATTTCTCAACGGCCAAATTCAACCGAGGGATCATCCTTAATTGTGCGCAATGGAGAACATTGAATTCGTGATCTGTTCCTCTTTTCAACGAGCCCTTTTTTTCAAAAAAATTTCGCCCTTATCTGGAAGCACGAAAAACACGATTACGGTTTCTTAACGACACGATTCGACCGAGGGATGGTCCGAATAATGTGAAATGGATAACATCACGTTCGTGACATTTTCTTCTTTCAACCAAGTCCCTTTTTTTGAATTTTTGTCATCGTCATCTGTAAGTAGGAAAAAGGCCATTACTATTTCTCGACGACACGATTCCACACAAGGGTTTGTCCGAATAGCGCAAAATGGAGGTCATTGCGTTTGTGACGAGTTCTTCTTTCTAATGAGTCTCTCTTTCCAAATTTTTGTCACCGTCATTCAAAAGAAAGAAAAAGCCCATTATGATTTTCCGACAGCCCGATTCGACCGAGCACTGGTGCGCACTGTAGTAGGTACACCCAAATTAATACCTTACCTCAAAACTAACCTGTAGTAGTGGGAGTAAGGGTCGATCCCATAGAGACTGGAATTACCTTATGTGATTAAGAGAGGGGGGTTTGATAATTGTGAATAAAGTAAATTAAACAATAATGAAAATAGTGAAACGAGTAATTAATGAGAAAAGCGTTGGTTTCGGTCGATATTCACCATCAAGGGATTGCATCAATCTTTGAAAAAATCATCAATCTTAAACCAAATATCTATCATTGGGAATCTATCCCAGTTCCTCCTTAAGCCTAGTGAATTGATAACAATCATACCAATTAAACTCTAATTGATAAAAAATCCTTTAACACATCGGCAAAGTCTAACTTATCAACTGCATTAAGAACGAAAGAAACTGATAGAGCTAAATAAATATAAGCAAATCGATTATATTTAATTTAGTTGATCATTCATCATAGGGTTAATGATTTATAATCCAAAATCCTTAATCCTATTTGCTTCATGAATCAAGTAATAAAAATTTTGTTCAACACCTAATTTAGCAGTAGACTTAGACATACAATATACTAGTAGGCCTCCTAGCAATCATATGAAAAATCATTTAGAAAAGAATAGCAGATGAATAAACAATATCTAATTAAGATTGAACTATTGAAAACAATTCCAAATCTCACAATGCATAATGGTCCCTTGAGGTTTCAATCTACCTCAACCAACTAAAAAGAACTAGCCACGCAGGGCCATAATAAAATCTAAAGAAGAATTGAAGAATGTCGATGAAGAATTGGATGACTTCTCTGCTTGCTTGCCTCTCTTTTTATAGATTCCCCACTCTTAATCGAAGTAGGAATGTATTTAGGTCAAAATGCCCGTCCATCAGCCTTCAATTTGAGTGAAAAAGACCTAAAATCGTGAAATCAGCAAGTCTCTACGGCATTGGGCGCCGCGGCGCTCAAGTAGAGCGCCCTAGCGCTACAAAAATTGTGTCACGGGGTGCCGCGGCGGGCTGTGTCAAAGATGCTCAGGCGCCACGGTGCCCTGGGTTGAGCGCCGCAGTGCTGCCTCCTGGTAGCTCTGCGCCGCGGCTCTCCGGAGTTTTCTTAAAGTGCCAAACATGAAAGTTGTATCTCTATGTTTCTTCTTTCCATAGCCACTGGAATCACCTCGATCGGAGCTGAAATGAGTGAGATATGCCTCCATTAGTGATGAAAGGTCAGAAATAAGCATTTTTCATGATTTTATCTCTATTTTTCTCTTCTTTTCTTCTTTATTATTCCTAAAACATAAAACAAAAAAATTAATTAAATCCTATTTATTCACTATTTAAATAAAATAAAAAGTGACATAAAATATGCTAAATACATGCTAAAATTATAGCATGTCAAATACCCCCACACTTACTCTTTTGCTTGTCTTCAAGCAAATTAATTCATGTAAACATAATTCAATATATGAAATGAGTGAATGGCTTACCAATATGCTGCCTCATAGTGAAAATTGTATGCTCTTGAAGAAATTTCAGAAAATTTTCATGCCCATGTGCAAAATTTAATTCAAATGCAATTTATAATTTTGTTCCCTAAAATCCATAGTGTGAGTGTCTTTGAATAATTTAATTTTCTTTTACCAAAATGAGTTTATACATCTAAAGAATTATAGCATGGCTCTCTATTTAAAATTTCCATAGACTTATTTTTCATGCTACTCTCCATTAATGTAGGCTAAAACTACTTCTTAAGATTAAAAGGACTAAACTCAGCTTGTAATGTGGCTAGGCTATGGGGTGAGATATAAGATATAATTTGAAGCTCAATCTCCCAACATCACATGATTAACTCTCATCTATTTGAACTAATTCTCAAGATTGGGGAATTTTTTTTTTCCACACTTATTTCCTTGCTTTTTTGCATTCTACTTTTCTTTGATTCTCTATTTCTTCTTTTTCAATCACTGGATAGACTTTCATTAGTCTTTTGAGATTTTTTTTTGAATGTCCTTGCTCCACCCTTCCACACTTTCATTAATGTATATCTATAAAACAAGATTTCAGAAATTAATCATGGAGTGAGTGAATCAGGTAGAAAAAATAAAGGTATTAATCATAAAATTTGGTCTTGGCTGTTTTGTGGGTATAGAATAACATGCTAATTAAGCTCAAAATAGAGGTTCTAAAGATATTTACTTGTTTGGGTTAAGCTTGAAAGGCTCAATCTCATAAAAAAAATGCCTAAATCATCTCCTAATTGTTAGTATTAGCCTAGAATTTCGCCTCAAGTAGCATTTAAATAAGTTCTAGAAATTTAAATGAGATCATAAAATATTTTTGAGTTATATAATCTTTTTCTAAGTAAAAGAGAAATTAAATATCCAAAATTATTGTGCAAAAGAATTTCAGGATTTTTAGAAAATAGGTAATCATAAATTGAAAAGAAATTAAAATTACACATAATTATGACTTTCCTACATCTCCCAAGAGGTATAAGCAATTTAAACAGTTATATCATTGGCTATTGGTTTCACTAACACACTCATAAATTGAAATTTTGTTCACATGCTCACCTCATGACAGGATTAAAAGTGCACATATCATAAAATTATAGTTATGCATCAAAGTAGGAAAATGCACAAGTGTATGATTTATTATACAGTCATCCAGTTGAATCATAAAGTGACCCCCCACACTTAAAAACATACATTGTCCCCAATGTAGGAATATAAAAGAAAATATAATAGGGACAAGTAATAACATAAGGAGGGGTTCAGTGAAACTTCCCTGATTAGTGATCACCATCCATCTCATCATGCTCAGGTGCAGGCCTAAAGGGTGGTTCAGGAGGTGCCAAGAAAGCAATTGGGAGGTTCAGGGCATGAGCTAACTGGCTAAAACATGCATGATGATGTTGTGCAATAGAGTACTGGTAGAGGGCCAGATCGTTCATTTGATGGCTCAGACACTCTGTGCGCTCCCATAAATCTTCAATGGTATGCTGGGATGGTGGTGGAGCTGAGTTGCTGCCCGGTTCTACTATAAGTACTGGCTGAATCCCTAGCTCCTCCTCTGCTGCTTCTTCATGGTCTTTGTATTTTTGTATGTCTGCATAGGAAATAAGTCTCATTTGGTGAATGAGAGCCTTAGTGGAATCCCAGCTTACTCCTGCCTTCTGACATAGACCAGTTGTTGGGATACGTTTGTGTGTTATTCATACAAAGATGAATACAATATCGGTACGCAAGTGCACGTATCGTGACCAAGTAATAAAGTGACGAGTGAGTATCGTCCCACGAGGAGTGAACTGAAACTATCTAGATACCTTTGCTGTATGAATGCTGTAGCAATGTCAAGTTGTTTCACAAAATTGGAATACACTTGGTTTATCCGATTTTTACTGTGACTAAAGTGAAGAGTATTAGGGAATAGAAAAGGAAATATGTAAGGGGATCTGGGGTGCTCGGGGTTGCCATGGACTTCAGCATTCAGAGATGCTGTAGACTTTGCTGCAGCAAGGTCCCTGGTGCTAAACTTAGTCCTGAATGGAGTCTTCCCAGACTGCCATTCCTTACAACTCCAAGGTTCAGACACGCATTCCTGCCTTAGTCCTCACCTCTTAGTTGTGCATGCATTTCGTTATGGACTAATGGGGTACCCGTATATCCCTACATGAGGTAACCCCCTACAATCAGCCTCTTTTTCCAGCCTCCATTACCCTCCCAGGTGAATGGTGGCCTTGGATTTCTTCCTTCAAACTTCTGTTATTAAGGAAAGAAAAGTTACTGGAACAACAGCTGAATGTAAACAAAACTGCAGCAAATGTACTCACGTTAAAAATGTGCCTCAGTCCATTACAACCCCTTGTGCAACCCCAGCTGGAAACTAGCCGAGCCTCATGGGTGCACTAGTTACAAAAGGTTTTGAAACTCTAGTATGCATTCTAAAAGATAAAAACTTGTTGCAAAATGCGGTTCTTTCTTTTCCTTTGATAAACAACAAAACCTTCGCAGAAAAACTAAGTTCCTTCCTACACTACTTCTCTCCTCCCTTGTGCTGCACCTTCCGGTGTTATCAGCACTCTCGGTTGTGGAATGATTTTTCTACCTAATTCTCCTTTCTTCCTTTCTCTCACGCCCCCTTTCATTCTCTATTTTTCGGTCTTTTATCAGCAGCCTCTGTGGTCCCAGAAAAGCTCCCTGGATGCTGCCATTCCTTCTGCTCTGCAGCAGGCGCCCTTGCAGCTTTTATACTCTCCACTTTCAGTAGTGGAGGCAGTCCTGTACCAACGGCTTGTAGTGACCCTGCTGCTTTCTGCCTGCACTGCTGCTGTCTGCTGCTGTCTGCTGCTGCACCAAATCAAACGGAATCAGGGTATTTCGGGAGGAAGGGGTAGCTCACCCTCTATCACTTGTGATTCTGCTATCATTGCCACAGATGCTCAGTGAAATGCTACAGCAATGGGTAGCTGATGTCATATCTAGACGAGTCATCCTTTTTTATTAAATAAGAGGGCAAAAGTGCTTAAAACACCAGAAAATTCAGTAAATAATTATGTGAAATGCATGGAAACTATAGTGAAATGCAGTTAACACAATGCAGTTATCAAATCCCCCCAAACTTAAAGAATTGCTTGTCCCCAAGCATCCTACATTGCCCATTACAAACTAAACACCTGGCAGTTTTAGGCTTTGGTTCTGCTAAAAGCTCTCAACTCTCAGGATTGCCTTCATACAAAGGATACCACAACTCTTTCTCCCAATCACAGTAGTACCTTATTTGAATTTGTGTGTGTGTGGTATGGACAATTTGTCTAGGAGTTACTTGGGTCACAAACAGCCAGAGTTCTTAAGACTTTTATGCTAATATTTTGAGCTTCCTTTCCTAGGTCAAGCTAGCATTCATCATAATAAGGGCAGCAGATATGAGGGAAAAAGGGGCAGCTTACTGACTTTTCTCCTTTTACTGTTGTTTTTGATATGGATCTTATTAGCAGAGGTCATTACGGCCTTTTGACGCGAGTGCCAACATGTTCAATGCCGGCACCCGGTTACTCAACCTTATCACCTTTCAACTACTCCCCACTCATACTCTACATCCCTGTTTTACGCAAAGGCACACATGGGGCTCATGCATACCCCTGGTTACTAAGGGATTACAGAGCATTGGAGTGTCCACTCTTCATCCCCGTTTTACGCAAAGGCACACATGGGACTCATGCATGCCCCTGGTTACTAAGGAATTACAGAGCATTTGAGCGTCCATATTTTTCTTTATTTTCTACTCCCCTCCCCCAAACTTAAGCTGTTATGCCCCTATGATTCTGCCTCTTTTTTTTATTTTATAATTTTACTGGAAGCTCTCAATACTAGCTCTAAGACTAAGGGCCTCTTTCTGGAAGTTCACCAAATTCTCTTATGGGCAAGCTGCCCATGATCCAGTGCTTATAAGAGGAAGGTGCTGTGTGATGGGGTGAGACTGAAGGTTCCCTATTCTGATTTTTAACAGAATACCCAATCCTCCTCATGGAGTATCCCAAAAATTTCAGCAGGATAAGCATCTGTTCCCCCCTCTTTTCTCTTTTTTTTTTTTGAACATTAAACAAACTTAGTGATTACTGGGAAAGATTCATTCAACACGGGTGGATGAAGACACAGGCAGACAGTACTATAAACAAACACCTAGCAGAACTAATCATGCAGAATGCTTCAGCAATGAATCAAAATAAAATATGCTCCAGCAATGAATCAAAAGACACAACACAGGCATACAGTACTATAAACAAACACCTAGCAGAACTAATCATGCATAATGCTTCAGCAATGAATCAAAAGACACAAGTGATGCTACAGCAATGAATCCATACACAAAAGTGATATGCTCTAGCAACTTCATTCCCAACAGACAATTATATCACACCCCCCCCCCAAACTTAAGGTGAGCAGTGTCCTCACTGCTGATGCAATAGTCAGAAAATAAAATATGCTCACAAACAGAAACAGAAACAAAGAAATTCCAAATACTGCAGAGAAGGACAAAGGGTTGAGGGAACTTTCCTGAGGGTGCTAGCAGGTATGCTGCAGCACCCTAGGGTCATTGACCCCCAGAAGATTTTGAGGAGCTTCTGAGTCCACTCCTCCTCTGCGTTGATTGATGTGGTGCCTTTCCTTTACACAGTACTGCTGCCCTTTTTGCAATGGGCTCATCATCATCAGAGGACACACGTTCCTCCGATGTCTGGTGGGGCTCAGGGCAGGGCTCCTTGCTGGAGGAGGATCCTTCAGAGGCCTTAGGGTGCTCTGCTTGAGTTTCTGGTACTGCAGCTGACTCCTCGAAGGTGGCATGGAGCAGGGCAGTTGGGAACTCTGGGAATGGGAAAAATTGCTAGAAATTTTGTTCTAGAGTGGTGTGGAGGGCCAATTCCCTTTTCTGCGCATATTGCCAGAATGTTTGCTGGTGCTGCAGCAACTGTGCTTACTGTTTGAGGAGTGTGGATTGTTGCTGCAGCAGGTGCTGAATGACCTTGTCAGCTGGTGGAGCGGTAGAGGAGGACGCAGATGGTCCAGTAGTTGGTGGGGGATTACGAGAGGCAGTTGGTGGATGCTGGGCGGCTTTCTCGAGAACAATGCGAGAAATGGTGGTAGGGGTGATGGGGGGTGTCCTTTAAGACCTTTTCGTCAATGGAGACTGGCATTCCATGATTGTTGCACAGGGTGGTGATGAGGGAAGGAAAGAGGAGGTTTCCCTTCTTTCAGCTGGCACAGGCTCGGATTTGATCACTTATAATGCGGCCAACGTTGAGTGGCCGGCCGAGTATGAGCGCATCCACCATTGCTACTCTTTCTCTGCTCACAGTCTGCCCGTGGGTGGAAGGCAGGAGACGGGTCTTGAGAAAATGGTACCAGACCTTCACTGCCGGCACCAAGGAGATGCGATTTACAGTGGTGGAGCCCTAGGGAGATTTGTCCCAGGTGGTGCCAGGAAGGCACATCCTGGTGAGTATTGCTTCCCAATCTTCATCCCGCAGACTCTGCAGATAGCCTTCGTAGTTGTCCTCCTCGTTGGGCAAGTTGTAGGCCTTGTTGATAGCAGCTTGGTCAAAATGGACCTTTGTTTCCCGAACTTTCACCCATTTGTCCGTTTCTGGGGCGAAGTTCGCATAAAACTTCCTAACCAATGGGATGAGGGCCGTTGGTGGATGGCTTGCAAAATTTTCCCAATTCCTCTGTTTTACCACCGTTCCAACGTACATCGGCACTCCCAAATCGCCAGTGGGAGTGAATGTGAACCCCTTCTCGGCACAGAAGTTCCTGTGCATGATTTCGTCGTCCTGCCTCTTTCTGTTTTCTTCGGAAATGAATTTCCTCATCTTGCTGGCCTTCCTCGCCACAGTCTTGATTCTCGGCATGCTTGCTTCGAAGAGTTGAAGGTTGGGGTTTTCTGGGACGAAGGTGATGAGAGGGTTGCAGTGTTTGGAACTCGGGAGAGGTGAGGTGAGGGGAGGTTGAAGAGGTGGCAGTGTGGGTGCATTAACTCTTGAAAGAAGTGGGTTGGAAGCTGCAGAGGTTTAAAGACCGCAGGTGTCTTATGGCCTTCTGCCAGTTTCCCGCCCACTTTTTTTTTTGTTTTTTTGCAGCATGGCAGAGGGGAACCCTTGGCTTGAAGCTGACTGTGTTGCTGCAGCAATACTAGAGCAATGCTTCAGCAAGCTAGGAGCCCAAAAATTTCCTGCTGCAGCATAGAGTGCTTGCTACCAGTTCTGCTATAGCAACCAGGGACTGCCTTTAGTGCTATGCTGCTGCAGCAAAACAAAGGCTGGTTCAGCAACTCCTTGCTTCCTAACCTGCGTATTAACCACAAAAGCTATTAGGTTCTTGATCTAAGCTTGTCTTAAAACTATTATCCTAAATAATAACAAATTTAAATATGGGTTGCCTCCCATGAGCGCTTGGTTTAGAGTCTTCAGCCTGACTTCCCTTATGTTCAATCCTCTTGCAGCTGAATGGAAGTGTGCTGTCTCTCCATGTCACCCCCCAGATAATGCTTGACTCTTTGCCCATTAACCTTGAATGTCCTTCCTTCCTTCTCTTCTTCTAATTCAATTGTCCCAAATGGAAAGACCTGGCTTATACGAAAGGGTCCAGACCATCGTGATTTCAACTTTCCAGGAAACAAGGTTAGCCTGGAGTTGTACAGTAGTACTTTATGTCCTACTTCGAAGTTTCTGGGCTGTATCTTCCTGTCATGCCATTGCTTGGCTTTCTCCTTGTAAAGCTTGGCATTCTCATAGGCCTGCCCCCGAAATTCGTCCAACTCATTTAGCTGCAGCATCCTTCTATCCCCTGCAGCATCCAGGCTCCAGTTCAGTTTCTTCACTGCCCAATATGCTCGATGTTCCAGCTCTACTGGGAGATGACAAGCCTTGCCGAATACCAACCTGTAAGGTGACATGCCCAGAGGTGTCTTATAGGCTGTTCTATATGCCCAAAGTGCATCATCCAACCTTGAGGACCAATCCTTCCTTGTTGGACTTACTATTTTTTCCAAAATTCTCTTGATCTCTCTGTTAGAGACCTCAGCCTGCCCACTTGTTTGTGGATGATAGGGGGTTGCTACCTTGTGTCTTACTCCGTATTTGGCCAGTAGTGCCTTGAACTGCCTATTGCAAAAATGGGTTCCTCCATCGCTGATGATAGCTCTGGAGGTTTCAAACCTTGTAAAGATATTCCTCTTCAAGAATCTGGTCACAACCCTGGCTTCATTAGTCTGAGATGCACTGGCTTCCACCCACTTTGAGACATAATCTACAGCTACAAGGATGTATTGATTGCCAAAGCTTGAGGGGAATGGTCCCATGAAATCTATGCCCCAGACATCAAATAATTCCACCTCTAGGATGTTGTTCAGTGGCATTTCATGCCTGCGAGATATATTTCTTGTTCTCTGGCACCGGTCACATTTCCTTGCATACACGTGGGAGTCCTTAAATAATGAGGGCCAATAGAAACCCGCCTGCAACACTTTGTTTGCTGTCCTAATTCCTCCAAAATGACCTCCATAAGGAGAAGCGTGGCATTGCTGCAAGATTTGCTCAGTTTCTTCACTGGGTATACACCTCCTTATCATCTAGTCAGAACATTGTTTGTAAAGATAGGGCTCATCCCAGTAGTAGGAGTTGACTTCATGCAGGAATTTTTTCTTCTGCTGCCATGTCAGGTCTGGTGGGAGCATTCCACTCACGAGGTAATTCACATAGTCCGCATACCATGTCACATCCATTTGAGACATGAGATAGAGTTGCTCATCCGGGAATCTTTCATTGATAGCCTCTGCTCCAGAGCTGTGCTCCTCTAACCTGGAAAGATGGTCTGCCACTTGGTTCTCAGTCCCCTTTCTATCTCTGATCTCTAGATCAAACTCTTGAAGCAAAAGCACCCACCGAATGAGCCTCGGTTTGGAATCCTTCTTTCTGACCAAGTGTTTGATGGCAGAGTGGTCTGTGTGCACTATCACCTTTGCTCCTACCAGATATGCTCTGAATTTCTCAAAGGCAAACACTACAGCAAGCAATTCCTTCTCTGTCACAGTGTAGTTCAGTTGGGCACCTTGCAGCATTTTGCTAGCATAGTAAATAGAGTGAAACAGCTTATTTTTGCGCTGTCCCAGGACAGCTCCTAATGCTGTTTCACTAGCATCACACATTAGCTCAAATGGGGAGGTCCAGTCTGGTGCTACGATGATCAGGGCTGTGCTCAATTTCTGCTTGAGATCGCAGAATGCTGTCATGCAGCCTTTATCAAAACAAAAAGTTCTATCCTTCTCCAGCAAACTGCATAGTGGTTTGGCCACCTTAGAAAAGTCCTTGATGAACCTTCTATAAAATCCTGCATGTCCCAAAAAACTCCGAATGCCCTTTACCGAGGTGGGAGGAGGCAATTTCTCAATAACTTCTACTTTGGCCTTGTCCACCTCTAGACCTCTCTGCGATACCTTATGCCCCAGCACAATTCCCTCCTTTACCATAAACTGGCACTTTTCCCAGTTTAGCACCAAGTTCGTCTCCTCACACCTCTGCAATACTTTGGCAAGGTTTCCCAAGCATTGGTCGAAGGAGTCTCCAAAAACTGAGAAATCATCCATAAAGATTTCCACAAACTGTTCAGCCATTTCTGTGAATATTGCCATCATGCATCGCTGGAACATTGCTGGAGCATTGCACAGCCCGAATGGCATCCTTCGAAATGCAAAGGTACCATAAGGACATGTGAATGTGGTCTTATGCTGATCTTCTGGTGCTATGGCGATCTGGTTATACCCTGAGTACCCATCCAGGAAGCAATAATATTCCCTCCCAGCAAGTCTATCTAGCATTTGATCGATGAATGGGAGAGGGAAGTGATCCTTCCTAGTGCTTTTGTTCAGCTTTCGGTAGTCCATGCAAATCCTCCAACCGGTTACCATCTTAGTGGGAATGAGCTCGTTGCTATCAGTTTCCACCACAGTCATGCCTCCTTTCTTGGGCACACACTGGACTGGACTCACCCAAGAGCTATCTGATATAGGGTAAATGATTCCAGCATCCAGCCATTTAATGATCTCCTTCTTCACTACTTCCTTCATTATTGGGTTAAGCCTACGCTGAGGTTCAATGGACCCTTTTTCATTGGTTTCCAGAAGGATCTTATGCATGCAAAATGAGGGACTGATTCCCTTAATGTCAGCAAGTGTCCAGCCAATTGCCTTCCTGAATTTCTTCAGTGTCAGGACCAATTTCTCCTCTTGCTCCTCTGTTAGAAATGCTGAGATAACGACAGGAAGAGTGGCTGTTTCTCCTAGATATGCATACTTGAGGTGAGCTGGCAGAGGCTTCATCTCCAGAGCTGGTGGTTCTTCCATTGGTGCTTTTAGCAGTCTTGAATCTGTCCTGGTTTCGAACAATGGCTCCTTCTTACTGAAGCCTTGTCTGAAATCAATCCAAGCCCATTCCTTCTCATCTTCTCCTTCGGACTCTGAGTGATCTGTCCACTCTGCTGGTGATGGCTCCTTGCAGCATCTTTCCAGTTGTTCTGATGCTAATGTATCTATCATTGACACTACAACACATTCCTCTTCTTCACTGGCAAACCTCATGGTCTGGAGCACATTGAATGTAACCTGCTTATCCTGTACTCTCATAGTTAATTCACCTTTCTAAACATCAATGAGTGTCCGGCCAGTTGCTAGGAATGGTCTGCCTAATATAATAGGTACTTCTGCGTCAGCTTCATAATCCAGAATTATGAAATCTACTGGGAAGATGAACTTGTCCACCTTAACTAAGACATCCTCTATTTTTCCCTCTGGGTGTGCAATGGATCTATCTGCCAATTGCAGTGTAACTGTGGTAGGCCGAGCTTATCTAATTCCTAGCTTTTTAAAGATGGCCATTGGCATAAGGTTGATACTTGCTCCCAAATCACAAAGTGCCTTGCCGAAATACTGGTTTCCAATCGAACAAGGTATGGTGAAACTGCCTGGATCTTTAAGTTTGGGTGGCAACTTATTTTACAGTACAGCACTGCATTCTCTTGTGAGGGCAACGGTTTCAAACTCGCCAAACCTCCTTTTCTTTGTCAAAATGTCCTTCATGAACTTCACATAATTGGGCATCTGCTCCAGTGCTTCCACTAGCGGAATGTTGATGTGTAGCTGTTTCAGGACATCCAAGAACCTTCTAAATTGCTGGTCATTCTGCTACTTCTGAAATCTTTGAGGGAAAGGGGGAGGTAGCTTGGATTGCTGCATATCCTGCTGCAGCAAAGTTGACGACTTTTGCTGCGGCATAGCTGCAGCATTCTCTCCAGAGATGTTTTCGTCCTTGCTAATCTCCTCCTTTTGCTTTTTCTTGGCGTTTTCGTTCTCCAGGGGTGCAGTGGAGTCTGTCTGGTCTTGCTCTCTTGCTTTTGGTGTTTCCACCATCTTTCCACTCCTCAAGGCTATGGCTTTACAGTGTTCTTTCCCCTCTCTCCTAGGGACTTCAGTATTGCTAGGAAGTGTCCCTGGGGGTCTGCTTTTCAGTTCATTGGCAAGCTGTCCCACTTGAGTCTCCAGATTCCTCAGTGAGGCTGCTTGACTCTGGATTAAAGTGTCATTCCTTGCCATATACTCCTTCAACAGGGATTCCAGTGAAGTGTGGGCTTCTTGAGGCTGTTGTCTCTGTTGCTGAAAGCCTGGTGGACCCTGTGGTCTTTGTGGGGCAGAGTTGCTCCCTTGTCCTGCACCATAATTGCTCCAGGAGATATTGGGGTGTTGCCTCCATCCTGGGTTATATGTGTTGGAGTAAGGGTTGTTATTGCGATTCATATTGCCCACAAAACACATTGATTCAGGGTTTGAGGGACAAGCTTCAAATAAATGAGATCCATTGCATAGTACGCAAGATGGTCTAGTTTCCTGGACTGCATTGGTTCCTTGAGGGTGGTGAGACTGCTGGCTTTTCAAAACGTTGACTAGCGAGGCTAGCTGGGCTGTGAGAGAAGTCACTTCACTTACTTCATGTATGCCTACTGCTTTCTTTCCATTTGAAACCCTGTCCATTGGCCATTGGTAGTTGTTACTGGCCATTCTTTCGAGCAACTCATATGCTTCATTGTATGTTTTGGACAAGAGTGCCCCATTGGCCGCTGCATCTACTATGGTCCGGGTTTGGGCATTGAGACCATTATAAAAGGTCTCCATCTGAATGCAGTAAGGGATTCCATGATGTGGGCATCTCCGTAATAGCTCTTTATACCTCTCCCACGTCTCATACAAAGATTCACCTTCTAATTGCTGGAAAGAGGTGATGTCGTTTCTCAATCTGGCATTTTTGGTAGGCGGGAAGTATTTCAGCAAAAAAATTTCTGCCAAATCACTCCAGTTAGTGATAGAGTCAGGTGGCAGAGAGTTTAACCAGGCTCTTGCTCGGTCTCTTAATGAATAAGGAAACAGCTTAAGCCTGAGCACTTCTTCTGTTACACCATTCATTTTAAAAGCATCCGTGACTTCCATGAATACTCTTAAATGAAGGTGGGGGTCCTCTGTAGGCATGCCACTGAATTGCCCAGCAGTTTGCAGCATCTGGAACATTACTGGTTTAAGTTCAAAATGTAGAGCCTCAATCTCTGGTCTCACAATGCTTGGGTTCAATCCATTCAGATTTGGTTGAACGTAAGCATTCAAGACCCTATCTCTATCGTCCATGTTGTCTGTTCCATTTTGATTTGCCATCTCCGCCTGCTGCTGGTGTGTTAGCTGTCCTCTTCTTCTTCTTAGAAGTGTTCTTTCTATTTCTGGGTCAAGGGGCAGAAGTTCTCTGTCAGCCCTGCTCATACACCGTGTCACCTGCTCAATCAGGACACTAGAATAAAAGCACAACAATCCTTCACACAGTAGGATATCTAAAAACAATTTTCAAAGTTTGACACTCCCCGGCAACGGCGCCAAAAACTTGTTGGGATACGTTTGTGTGTTATTCATACAAAGATGAATACAATATCGGTACGCAAGTGCACGTATCATGACCAAGTAATAAAGTGATGAGTGAGTATCGTCCCATGAGGAGTGAACTGAAACTGTCTAGATACCTTTGCTGTATGAATGCTGTAGCAATGTCAAGTTGTTTCACAAAATTGGAATACGCTTGGTTTATCCGATTTTTACTGTGACTAAAGTGAAGAGTATTAGGGAATAGAAAAGGAAATATGTAAGGGGATCTGGGGTGCTCGGGGTTGCCATGGACTTCAGCATTCAGAGATGCTGTAGACTTTGCTGCAGCAAGGTCCCTAGTGCTAAACTTAGTCCTGAATGGAGTCTTCCCAGACTGCCATTCCTTACAACTCCAAGGTTCAGACACGCATTCCTGCCTTAGTCCTCACCTCTTAGTTGTGCATGCATTTCGTTATGGACTAATGGGGTACCCGTATATCCCTAGATGAGGTAACCCCCTACAATCAGCCTCTTTTTCCATCCTCCATTACCCTCCCAGGTGAATGGTGGCCTTGGATTTCTTCCTTCAAACTTCCTTTATTAAGGAAAGAAAAGTTACTGGAACAACAGTTGAATGTAAACAAAACTGCAGCAAATGTACTCACGTTAAAAATGTGCCTCAGTCCATTACAACCCCTTGTGCAACCCCAGCTGGAAACTAGCCGAGCCTCATGGGTGCACTAGTTACAAAAGGTTTTGAAACTCTAGTATGCATTCTAAAAGATAAAAACTTGTTGCAAAATGCGGTTCTTTCTTTTCCTTTGATAAACAACAAAACCTCCGCAGAAAAACTAAGTTCCTTTGTACACTACTTCTCTCCTCCCTTATGCTGCACCTTCCGGTGTTATCAGCACTCTCCGTTGTGGAATGATTTTTCTACCTAATTCTCCTTTCTTCCTTTCTCTCACGCCCCCTTTTATTCTCTATTTTTCGGTCTTTTATCAGCAGCCTCTGTGGTCCCTGAAAAGCTCCCTGGATGCTGCCATTCCTTCTGCTCTGCAGCAGGCGCCCTTGCAGCTTTTGTACTCTCCACTTTCAGTAGTGGAGGCAGTCCTGTACCAACGGCTTGTAGTGACCCTGCTGCTTTCTGCCTGCACTGCTGCTGTCTGCTGCTGTCTGCTGCTGCACCAAATCAAACAGAATCAGGGTATTTCGGGAGGAAGGGGCAGCTCACCCTCTATCACTTGTGGTTCTGCTATCATTGCCACAGATGCTCAGTGAAATGCTGCAGCAATGGGTAGCTGATGTCATATCTAGACAAGTCATCCTTTTTTATTAAATCAGAGGGCAAAAGTGCTTAAAACACCAGAAAATTCAGTAAATAATTATGGGAAATGCATGGAAACTATAGTGAAATGCAGTTAACACAATGCAGTTATCACCAGTAATTAAACTAGGGGTAAAGAGGGATCCGCCTCTAGCACTAATACAGCTGAGCATCTACCTATGAATAATCTTGCCTACATCAATAGAAAGGCCCTTTAGTATTGCATAAAGCAAAATGGCCCTGTCCCTCCTGACTTGACTCATGTTGAAGCTGGGCATGAATCTTGCTGACACGAAATAGTGCCATGCTTTAGCCACTTTATTCATATCAGCCCTAGCAAAGTATACCGGATGGCCATTGCAATCCAATTTCCAGGAGGCCCCCCTGTAGCATAAAGTGCATATAACGTCTTCAAAGTCAATGTATGATTGAAGAAGCGTCGTATATTCATCATCCTCAATATGAGGCAGTGAATAGAATTCATTAATGGCATGCGGAGTGAATGGTACCATCTTGCCTCTAACCCATGCTTTATGATGTTCGTGAACTGTGGCATTGGAGTAGAACTCCTGTACCACTAGAATAACTCCTGGTTCTAGGTTCCTGCAGAAAATCTCCCAATGCCTATGGAGGATATTGTCTTTGTGAGGTAGCCCTTCGGTGATAATAAATCCACGTTCTAGAACGATAGGCTTATGCACCACCACTTTGATGTGGTGTTGATAAACCTCTTCAGTCATAAATGCCAAAGTGTCAAATGCTAGAGAGTCCTCAGCTCTGTTCTTCCTTTTTGAGAGACCTAATTTGGAAGTTTTTGGGGCCATTGCACTTGGCAAATTCACTGGGGCGTTTTATCAAACACCTAGTGTGCGCTCTTGAAAAATTGAGAGAATGGATTGTAGATTCGTAGCTTGAAGTCCCAATGCAGTGAAAACCAATAGCAATGAAGTATAGAGATCAACTTCAGCAAGATAAATAAAGTAAATCGTACCCAATTCAGCATGATTTGTGGCTGTAAAGTGTGAGATCAAAATTGCTTGACAACCTTAGAAAATTGCCATTGAATCCAAGCCTAAAGCTGAAAGAATTATTTAATTCTGCAAAAGAAGATGAAAAATCATGTAATGTAAGCAAGATAACATAATGGGAGGTGGGTATGGTTGATTTAAGGCAAGAAAGTGGATTTGGAGGTGAAAAGGAGGCAAAAACGGAGGGGGGAGGACGAAGAGCTCACGATGCTCTTATAGAGAGCACCGCGGTGCTCTCTGCTGCAACGTGAAGCATTGCGACGCTCACCCATTCTAGGTTAGTAGCGCTGCGGCGCTCGTCCAGTCTGGACGACGAGCGCCGCGGTGCATGTGCGCGTCCACAGTTCTGAATATTTTTTTTAAATAAAGAAAAAATTAAACTATGAATAGAAAAAATAAGAAGAAGAAGAATGGTTGTTGGGTTGCCTCCCAACCAGCGCCTTTATTTTACGTCGTTGGCTCGACATAGATTCAAAGAAAATCAATGAGGGTCTTGAAAAGTTATCCACTGTGCTTCCTCTTGCTGAAATCCTTCATAGTAAGGTTTAAGCCTATGCCCATTGACTTTGAAGCTATGCTGGTTATTCATGCTCTTTATTTCAACTACACCATGAGAAAAAATATCAGTAACAATAAATGGTCCCTCCCATCTAGAACAAAATTTACCTGGAAACAATCAGATCCTAGAATTGTAGAGGAGAACTTTTTGTCCTTTGTTAAACTCCTTACGTGAAATCATGCGATCATGTAAGAGTTTAGTTTTGGCCTTATAAATATTTGCATTGTCATAGGCCTCGTTTCTAATTTCCTCTAATTCTTGAAGCTGTAATTTCCTGTGTTCTCCACTTTCTTCCACATTCATGTTAAATTTCTTTATGGCCCAAAATGCTTTATGTTCCAATTCAACTGGAAGATGACAAGTTTTTCCAAATACTAACCTGTGTGGAGACATACCAATTGGAGTCTTATAGGCTATTCTGTATGCCCATAGAGCATCATCTAATCTGAGACTCCAATCCCTGCAGTTGGGATTTATTGTCTTACAAATGATATTTTTTATTTCTCTGTTGGATACCTCAGCTTGCCCATTGGTCTGGGGGTGATATGCAGTTGATAATTTATGAGTGACATTATATTTCTTTAACAGGGCTTCAATAGTCCTATTGCAAAAATGTGTTCCCCTATCACTTATCAAAGCTCTTGGAATCCCAAATCTTGAAAAAATATGGGATTTAATGAAATCTGCAACCACTTTAGAATCATCAGTCCTTGTGGGTTTAGCTTCCACCCACTTTGAGACATAATCCACAGCTAGCAAAATATAATTATATCAATATGACAAGGGAAAAGGTCCCACGAAATCAATTCCCCAAACATCAAAAATTTCACAAAATAATACTGGTGTTTGAGGCATCTCATTTTTTCTAGATATATTACCTGTTTTATGACAGTTAGTACATGACTTAAAAAAATGATATGAATCTTTGAATAGAGTATGCTAGTAAAAATCGTAGTCCAACACTTTCTTTGCTGTCCTTTTTGCTCCAAAGTGTCCTCCACATGCATAAGAATGACAAAAAGTTAGAATTGATAAAACTTCAGAATCAGAAATACACCTTCTTATAATTTGATCTGAGCATTGCTTCCAAAGGTAAGGATCGTCCCATATGTAGTATTTGGCGCCACTCTTGATCCTATTTTTAGCTGCCCTGGTCAAAAGAGGAGGTAACTGATTAGTAGCCAGATAATTTACAATATTTGCATACCATGGCATATGAATTGAAACTGAAAATAAATTTTCATCTGGGAATGATTCTTCAATTTTCAATTTTTCTTCCACATGTGTCAAGCGGCTTAGGTGATCTGCTACATTGTTTTCAGACCCTTTCTTGTCTCTAATCTCTAAATCAGATTCTTTAAGCAGTAGCACCCATTTGATTATCCTAGGTTTAGCCTCCTTTTTCATCACCAAATACCTCAAAGCTGCATGATCAGTAAAAACAATAATTTTAGTACATATTAAATATGATCTAAATTTTTATAATGCAAAGACTATAGCTAAGAGTTCTTTTTCAGTGGTGGTATAGTTCTTCTGGGCATCATTCAGAATTCTGGAGGCGTAATATATCACATGGGATGTGTTTCCAATCCTTTGGCCTAGTACTGCTCCAACTGCATGGTCACTGGCATCACACATAATTTCAAAAGGGATGTTCCAATTTGGTGCTTGGATGATTGGAGCTGAAATCAAGGACTCTTTCAATTTGTCAAAAGCTTCCCTGCATTCTCCATCAAATTCAAAAGAGACATCCTTCTAAAGCAATTTGCACATAGATGCTGCTTTCTTAGAAAAGTCCTTTATAAATCTCCTATAAAAACCTGCATGGCCAAGAAAAGAACGAACTTCCCACACACAAGTGGGATAAGGTAGAGTTTGTATAATATCAATCTTTGCTTTATCTACCTCTATTCCTCTTTTTGAGACAACATGGCCTAAAACTATACCTTGTTCAACCATAAAATGACACTTTTCAGAATTTAAAACAAGGTTAGTTTCTTGACATCTTTTCAAAATTAGTGAAAGGTTATGCAAACAATCATCGAATGAATTCCCATAAACTGAAAAATCATCCATAAATACCTTAATAAATTTTTCAAGGTAATCTGAGAATATGCTAACCATACACCTTTGAAAAGTGGCAGGGGCATTACAAAGCCCAAATGGCATGCGCTTATATGCGAATGTCCTAAATGGACAAGTGAAGGTTGTCTTTTCTTGGTCTTCAGGAGCAATTGCAATTTGGAAATAGCCTAAATAACCATCAAGAAAACAGTAGTAAGGTTTACCAGATAATCTTTCAAGCATTTGATCAATAAAAGGTAAAGGAAAATGATCTTTTCGGGTTACAGAATTTAATTTTCTATAATCTATACAAACCCTCCACCCATTTTGAATCTGGGTGGGCACCAATTCCTCCTTTTGATTTTTTATCACAGTTATTCCTGTTTTCTTAGGATCCACTTGCACTGGGCTCACCTAATGACTGTCTGAAATAAGGTATATTACCCCAACCTCCAACAATTTAAGAATTTCTTTCTTCACTACATCCATCATAGGTGGATTTAGCCTACTTTGGGGCTGTCTAGATAGTTTAGCTCCTTCTTCCATCAATATTCTGTGCATACATGTAGAAGGGCTTATTCCCTTAAGATCAACTATGGTCCAACCTATTGCAGTTTTTTGTTCTTTAAGAATTTGGATTAATTTTGCCTCTTGATCATTTTCAAGCTTGTTAGAGATAATAACTGTAACATCCCGTAATTTTTTAGATATTTTCCTTAGAAATTCTTCACCTTACATGTATGCATAGAAATGTTCTAATATTAATGGAATAGGTAAAGAAAGAAAACCTAAGAGGAAATATTAGAAATAAACATGTTAAAGAAAGGTGAAATTCTTAGGTAAAGAAAGATAAATTTTTGTGAAGTAAGTAAAGGTCTTAAAATTTCAAGAAGATCGGATTATGGTAATTTTTCTTAATTTAAGAGCAAAAGTTACTAAGTTTAGTATCTCCACCCGTAATTGGGCTTTAACCTATAGACACTTCATATAGAGTTTTTCTACTTCACATGAATTTTTAGCAAGCCAATATGATAGCCCAAGGAAGAAATAAAACATAGACTTGGACTAGGATATAGAAATTGGACCGGTAGCCCAAAAATCATGAAAATGTGACCAAGCCCATTATGAAAGGCAGAATTTTAACCAAAGTAAGGAAAATGGGCAAGAATGAGCCCAAACCCAAGAGGAAAAATAAAAAAAATAAAATTAAAGTGATGAAATATTGGTGTAATCAAGATTAAGTGACATGGCATTAAGACAAAAATTTAGCAAGTGGTGTGATTCTACATTCATCATTTTGGCAAGTGGCATAATAATACAAGGCTTTAGGACAAAAACATCTATATCCTCCATTCATAACTTTAGCAAGTGGGTAATAATACGTAGCATTATGACAAAACATCATTATCCTACACAAATAATTTTAGTTAAGTAAGGAAAATTCAAGGGCTAGAAATTTGCCACTTAAAAAGGCAAATCTATCATACTTGATTAAGAAAAAATAAAAAGGAAATGAATCCCTAAATCAAAGGGATCTTGCCCCATATCTTAAGAACATATCATCATAATTTTCAAAATACAAATCTCCTTTTTCTATGCATATCTTGACTAAGGAAGAGGAAGACAAGAACATAAGTTGTTTGTTTTCCAAAAATTCAACAAAGTGTATCCTAATTGTGATAAGGTAGACCCATGATCATAAAAGGTGAATTATTTGGTGGTCTATATAAGAAAACCCACCCTTACAACATTAGAATTTCGTCCAAGTGAGGGAGAGTAAAAATAGAAGCAAGGTAGTGTGAGGAAAGGAGAGGAAGAAAGGAAGAAAGAGGAAGGAGAAGTCTAGGGGACTAAGTGCTCCAGGTAAGTTTAACAATATTTCTTTTAGAAGAAAACCTTTGAAACTCATAATATTTATATGAGATTTTGATCTTAAAACTTTGATGATTGGTCATGGATGTTGCTATATCATGTTACATATTGATCTTGCATGTGATGTATGTTTGAATACTTAGGTTGGTGTAGATAGTTCTGCATGGGTATGGCTATGGTTGACAGAATTTTAAGCTTCGGTATTTTAATTTCTGGGAACAATCTATAAGGAATTAAAATAAATGGTTAACATAAGAATTAAAGATATATGTGTCATGGATTTTCACCCACTGGAATCATTCCAGTTGGAGTCCATATGAGGTACCTTTGGTCTGATTAGTAGTCAAAGGTCAGAAAATGAATCATCAGGGAAGAATATGTTAGGATAGCTTCGGTAATTTAATTTCTGGGAATTATTGGTAGGGAATTAAAATAAATGGTTAGCATAAGAATTAAAGATATGTATGTCATGGATTTTCAGCCACTAGAATCATTCCATTTGGAGTCCATATGAGGTACCTATGGTCTGATTAGTAGTCAAAGGTTAGAAAATGAATCATCAGGGAAGAATATGTTAGGATAGCTTTGGTAATTTAATTTCTGGGAATTATTGGTAGGGAATTAAAATAAATGGTTAACATAATAATTAAATATATGTGTGTCATGGATTTTTAGCCACTGGAATCATTCAATTTGGAGTCCACATGTGGTACATATGGTCCGATTAGTAAGCCAAGGTCAGAAAATGGTTCATCTGGGAAGATTATGTTAGGACAACTTTTGTATTTTAATTTCTGGGAATTATCTATATGGAATTAAAATAAATGGTTAACATTAAAGTTATATATGTATGTCTCATGGAAATATACCCATTGGAATTATGCAATTTGGAGTTCATATGAGGTAGATATGATCCGATTAGTAAGCAGAGGTCAGAAAATGTTTATTTAGGGAAGAGTATGTTATTAATGCTTTAGTTTTTTGAATTTCTAGGAATATTCTGTAGGGAATTAAAATAGCACGCCAACATAACAATTATAGATATATGGCTCATGGATTTTTAACAACTGGAATAACTCAATTTGGAGTTCCAATTTGGGAGATATTGTCTAATTAGTCAGTCAAGGTCAAAACCTATCCATGAGGAACTATCCTGTACTTTGAGGGAGTAATATCACCTTCGTTTCTTAATTTTTCATTACAATGTTCAACATAATAGTTTTAGATAATTGTTTGATCTTGAAATGGACACCAAGAACACCTACATCAGAGTTAAATTGAGGGAGTTATGCTCTGATTAGTAAGAGAAGGTTAGATAGGATGAAAACCTGCATCAAGAAAATAAAGAAATAAAATTAGTATTTAAAAAAGAAGATGAATCTTAATAAATGACTAGTATAGCCATAGTCATTGCCATTGTATGAACTTCTTACCATCTTAAGTGTGAAATTTTGACATGGAAATATTTTATAAAGTGATATTTGAAATGGTTATGTTCATGGCATGATTACCAATGATTTATGGTAATAATTATATTTTGATGAACATACTTGTTATTGAAAGCATATTTTTGGCTAACATTGTGAAAAGAAAAGAAATGAGCACGGTCATATGGCAATCCGTGTGGTGCACCAGTAGGGGACGCCCTACCAACGGTTATGATCATGATAATGAGAAAAGAAAGAGAAAGTGGGCCATGTCGGACGGAGCGAGAAAAGCCCGTACCGGAGAGTAGAGGATACTCACCCTGACCGGGGTAGCTTGAAATGAGAATAAGTTGATGGCCATCATATGATATTTTGAAAATAGTTAATCATATCATACATATAATTACAGTATGATTCTTATGTGCATAGATATAATGCATTCATGTGACCAAAGATATTTTCTGTAGTTTATACAGCTGAACATAACGTGATGAGCTTTACTGATGATAATTTATTGTTGAACTTACTGGGATTTAATTCTCACTATATTTCCATATCATGTTCAGAAAATTATTTATGCAGCTTTTGTTTCTAAGGCTCTGGCTTTTAGTGCACATTGGATCGAGTTACTTTATGTTGGGCAGATTTCAGAATCAAATAAGATGTTTGTGGTCGAGTTGGCTCAGATCCCAATGAAGGTGCAACCACCCGCACCTGTATCTCCGGAATTGGTTAATCAAACTAAACAAGATGTAAATATCTATGTGTTTGATATGTTATACGTTTGTTTTGATTAATGACCTGTATGTGAACTCAATATTGTATAAAAATAAAGGAAAAAAAAAGAGGTTGTTATAATAACAGGAAGTGTTTCTCCCTCTCCCAAGAATACTTATTTGAGGTGATCAGGGAGTGGCTTTAGTTCAGGAGTAGGAGCCTGCACAACAGAAGGTAGAAGAGAAGTATCAAAAATTGATAATTCTATATAACAAACATTACCTGTTGGTGGTTCTTCTGAAAAACCATTTAGTGCAGCCAGTTCCTTTTTTTTTTCTTCATCCAATTCTATCTTACCATCATCTTCTTCTATTGATTTGCTTACAATCACTTCTAATTTATCCTGTCCATCTAATTCAAATACATCATGTGCTAGGGAATCAAAGATATCTATAGAATAAACAGGAGTATCATCACCTGGATGTTTCATGGCTTCATACATATTAAAATTTATTATTTCACCATCAAATTCCATAGTAAGTGTGCCATTGTGAACATCTATCTTGGTTTTTGAGGTTTTCAAAAATAGTCTCCCTAATAATATTGGGGATGTAAAATCCCCATTTTCCATGTCTAGTACATAAAAGTCTACAGGGAAAACCAAATCATCTACCTGTACCAAAACATCCTCAATTACTCCCTGAGGGTATGCAGTGGACCTATCAGCTAATTGAATGACCACATTAGTAAAGTTCAATGGTCCTAATTTCAAGGAAGCATATATAGAATATGGCATGACATTTATGGAGGCTCCTAAATCCAACATAGCTTTTTAAACAAGAGTATCCCCAATTTTACATGGAATAGTAAACATACCTGGATCCTTGCATTTAGTGGGGAGTTTTGTTTGTATCATGGCAGATACATTCTGACTCATTTGAACCTTTTCAAACCCCTTCAATTTTTGCTTTCGTTTTTGAGTGCATAATTCTTTCAAGAACTTTGCATATCTTGGTACCTGCTTAATAGCATCTAGGAGGGGAATATTAACTTCACATTTTCTAAAGATATCATACAATTCAGAAGTTTTCTCATTTAGCCTATTCTCTTTAAGAGCTTCTGGAAAAGGAGGCACTACTTCATAATTTAAATTAGAAGGAGACTTACCTGTAGGTGCTTCATTCTCCTTAATTGATTTTTCAGTTTTCTTAGGAGAAGAGGGTACTGGTGGACTTTCAATCTCCTTACCATTCCTTAAAACAATTGCACTAGCATTCTCTTTGGGGTTCACCACAGTTTGTGAAGGTAACTTACGTGAGTTTTGAGCATCCAATCGACTCATTGTGGTTGCTAACTGACCTACTTGAGTTGTCAAATTTTGAATGCTAGCTCTTGTCTCGTGCTAAAATTGATGAGAGTTATGTACAAGGGTTTTCACAATGTCTTCCAACGGATTACTTACCTGTTGATCCTGGGGTGCATTCTGTCTAGGATAATAGGCTTGCTAATTTTGTTGAAAATTTTGTCCTGCAGACCTATTTTGTGCATTCCTATATTTAAAATTGGGATGATCCTTCCATCCAGGATTGTATGTATTGGCATATGGATCATACCTTTTTGGATGGCCAAGAAAACCTCCTACAGCATTCGCTTGTTCTGTAGATTCCTCTTGAAGTATAGGACACATGTCAGTTGGGTGCCCTGTGGCTGAGCATATTCCACATACTTTAACTTGCTGAAGTGTACCTGTAGCCATTTGGCGCACAAGAGAAGTAAGTTTAGATATTTGATTCTGAAGAGAAGTAGTAATTACCTCATGGGCATTCCTAATAGGAGGATCATGCTTAACGCCAAATTGTTGTGAATTGGCAGCCATATTTGATATCAGGATTCTGGCTGCCTCAGGAGTCTTATCTACTAGTGCTCCTCCACTAGCTGCATCTATCATGCTCCTATCTCCCTGCAAAAGACCTTCATAAAAATATTGGATTAGTAGCTGCTCACTAATCTGATGATGTGGGCAGCTTGCACAAAGTTTCTTAAACCTTTCCCAATATTCATAAAGCGTTTCACCATGCAATTGCCTAATTCCGCATATTTCATTCCTAATAGTAGCGGCTCTAGATGCGGGAAAATAACGTTCTAAGAACATTCTCTTCATCTCATTCCAGGTAGTGATAGTACCAGAGGGCAAATAATACAACCAATCTTTGGCTGAATCTTTTAAGGAAAAAGGAAAAGCCCTGAGTTTTATTTGTTCCTTAGTTACTCTAGGGGGCTTCATACTGGTACATACCACATGGAACTCCTTCAAATGTTTATGCGGGTCTTCACCTGCAAGACCATGAAAACTTGGTAAGAGATGAATTAATCCAGATTTCAACTCAAAATTAACATTGTCATCAAGATTAGGAAAAGTAATGCATAAGGGTTGCTGATGCAAATCAAGAGCTGCAAGCTCCTTCAGAGTGGGGTGTCTAGCCATGATCACTTCCTCCCTATCCTGATCAACGTTTGCTTGAATATCTCTTATGTGCCTGTATACAGATTTTCTAATATCTGGATTGAACTGTAAATCTTGAGAATTAGAAGAACGAGTTACAGGTATAAGTAAATAAAAAATCACAAAAAGTAATGACGCAGTCCCCTACAACGGCGCCAAAATTTGGCGCGCACTGTCGCAGGTACACCCAAATTAATACCTTACCTCAAAACTAACTTATAGTAGTAGGAGTAAGGGTCGATCCCACAGAGACTGGAATTACCTTATGTGATTAAGAGAGGGGCGTTTGATAATTGTGAATAAAGTAAATTAAACAATAATGAAAATAGTGAAACGAGTAATTAATGAGAAAAGCGTTGGTTTCGGTCGATATTCACCATCAAGGGATTGCATCGATCATTGAAAAAATCATCAATCTTAAACCAAATATCTATCATTGGGACTCTATCCAAGTTCCTCCTTAAGCCTAGTAAATTGATAACAATCGTACCAATTAAACTCTAATTGATAAAAAATCCTTTAACACATCGGCAAAGTCTAACTTATCAACTGCATTAAGAACGAAAGAAACTGATAGAGTTAAATAAATATAAGCAAATCGATTATATTTAATTTAGTTGATCATTCATCATAGGGTTAATGATTTATAATCCAAAATCCTTAATCCTATTTGCTTCATGAATCAAGTAATAAAAACTTTGTTCAAAACCTAATTCAGTAGTAGACTTAGACATACAATATACTAGTAGGCCTCCTAGCAATCATATGAAAAATCATTTAGAAAAGAAAAGCAAATGAATAAACAATATCTAGTTAAGATTGAACTATTGAAAACAATTCCAAATCTCACAATGCATAATGGTCCCTTGAGGTTTCCATCTACCTCCACCAACTAAAAAGAACTAGCCACACAGGGCCATAAGAAAATCTAAAGAAGACTTGAAGAATGTAGATGAAGAATTGGATGACTTCTCTGCTTACTTGCCTCTCTTTTTATAGATTCCCCACTCTTAATCGATGTAGGAATGTATTTAGGTCAAAATCCCCGTCCATCAGCCTTCAATTTGAGTTAAAAAGACCTAAAATTGCAAAATTAGCAAGTCTCTACGAAGTTGGGTGCCGCGGTGCTACGGAAATTGTGTCACGGGGCACTGCGGCCCCCTCAGTCAGCGCCGCGGCGCTCCGGATTTGTCTTAACGTGGTGCCGCGGCTCCTAGAATCTTTTAGATTTTGCCAAAGTGCCAAACATCAAAGTTGTAGCTCAATGTTTCTTCTTTCCATAGCCGCTAGAATCACCTCGATTGGAGCTCAAATGAGTGAGATATGCCTTCATTAGTGATGAAAGGTCAGAAATCAGCATTTTTCATGATTTTCTCTCTATTTTTCTCTTCTTTTCTTCTTTATTATTCCTAAAACATAAAACACAAAAATTAATTAAATCCTATTTATTCACTATTTAAATAAAATAAAAAGTAACATAAAATATGCTAAATACATGCTAAAATTATAGCATGTCAAGCGCTTGTCCGGATATCGCTAAACAGAAGTCATCAGGTTCATGACGAGTTCTTCTTTCCAACAAGTCCCTTTTTTCAAGTTTCTGCCACCATCTACAGATAATCCTCAACTCTCGTTCTTGAGGGACACAAATCCTTTCCTGATACGTGATTGCTCTATCTTCCATGATAGAAAAATTACCTTGGTCTTTATGATCCTGTAAGTATTGGTCGTGAGCTTGAGCCTCTTTGATCTGAACTCTAAGGTCACACCCTATACTTAAACCATTAATGACTAGCTTCTTTGGAGTAAGAGTTATGGCTAGCTTCAAATTTCGAAACTCCTCTAGCATATGCATCTCATACACCATCATCTGACCCATGTGCAGAGATTTTTGACTCAAGGCATCTGCTACAAAATTCACCTTTCCGGGATGATACTTTATCTTAAATTTGTAGTCATTGAGGAATTCTACCCATCTTTGTTACCTCATATTTAACTCCTTCTGATAAAAGAGGTATTTAAGACTCTTATGATCACAATATACTTCAAAGGTTGCCCAGTACAAATAGTGTCTCCAAATCTTTAAGGCAAACACCACTGCCGCCAATTCAAGATCATGGGTTGGATAGTTTCCTTCGTGAGGTCTCAGTTGCCTAGAGGCATAAGCAACTACTCTCTTATCTTGCATCAGCACACATCCTAGCCCTTTTTTTGAAGCGTCACTATACACTTCAAAATGTCCTGTGGGGTCTGGAATAATTAAAACAAGAGGAGTGGTCAGTCTTGTCTTAAGCTCCTGGAAACTAGCTTCACATTGATCAGTCAATTTGAAAGGACTTCTCTTCCTAGTCAATTTCGTCAATGGCAAGGCTATACAAGAGAAGTTTTGCTAAGATCTACGGCTACCCCTCTATTAGAGATGACATGTCCGAGAAACTTCACCTCTGATAGCCAAAATTCACACTTCTCCAATTTGACATATAACTTTTTCTCTTTCAGCACTTGCAGCACGATTTAGAGATGTTGTTCATGTTCTTTCTCACTCTTAGAATATATCAAGATGTCATCAATGAACACTACAACAAATTGATCTGGGTAGGGTCAAAAAATGCGATTCATGTAATCTATGAAAATTGCAGGTGCATTCGTCAACCTGAAGGGCATTACGAGAAACTCATAGTGCCCATACCTAGTCCTGAAGGCAGTTTTTGGTACGTCCTCCTCCTTGATCCTAATCTGATGATATCCTGACCTCAAATCAATTTTAGAAAAGATGGAGGCTCCCTTCAGTTGATCCAATAAGTCATCTATCTTAGCGAGAGGGTACTTGTTTTTGATAGTCACCTTATTCAGTTGTTTATAATCTATGCATAGTCTCAAGCTCCCGTCTTTCTTCTTAACAAATAATACAGGAGCTCCCCAAGGTGATACACTCGATCGAATGAATTGCTTGTCTAATAGTTCTTCCAACTGTTTCTTGAGTTCCTGTAGTTCCTTTGAGGCCATTCTATATGATGCAATAGAGATAGGCCCTGTTCTAGGTAGGAGATCAATAGAGAACTCAATCTCTCTCTTTGGAGGTAAGCTTAGAATATCTGATGGAAATACTTCTGGAAACTCGTTGGCTATTGGGATTTCATCAAGCTTCGATTCGACTTCTAGGTTTGATAAATACAAGAGAATGTATCCAAGTACTCCATTCTTCAACTCCCTATTAACTTGATTGGCATTAAGCATCAATAACTGGATCTCTTCTTTCGGAGTAGGAGGTAGAAATTCAACGGTCTTGTTACAACAATTCAGCAAGACTCGATTTCTAGACATCCAGTCTAACCCTAGAATGACCTCAATACCTCTTAAAATTTTTCACTTAAATAAGCAATTGGCCTCCTTTCCTGCATTAAAACAGCCCCTATACCAACTGTGGATGCATCACACTCAATTTCAAAGGCTATAGAAAAATTAGGTAATGTCAAAACAGGTGCAGAACATAACATTTCCTTTAAAACATTAAATGCATCATCTTGTGCTTTTTCCCACTTAATTCCCACAGATTTCTTTACCACTTCAGTTAGTGGTGCAGCAAGTGTGCTAAAATCTTTTACAAAACGATGGTAAAAACCAGCTAAACCGTGAAAACTTCTTACCTCAGTGACTGATCTAGGTGTTGGCCATTCTTTGATAGCCTTGACCTTTTCTTCATCAATTTCTATTCCCTGTGCACTTATGACAAAGCCAAGAAACACAACTTTGTCCATGCAAAAGCTACACTTCTGTAGATTAGCATACAATCTTTCATTTCTCAACACATCAAGCACACAACGCAGATGATTCAAATGTTCATTTAAATCCTTGCTATAAATCAGAATATCATCAAAATAAACCACAACAAATTTTCCAATGTATGCACGCAAAACATGATTCATTAATCTCATGAAAGTGCTAGGTGCATTAGTTAATCCAAATGGCATGACTAACCATTCATATGGTCCATGCTTTGTTTTGAAAGCAGTTTTCCACTCATCACCTTCCTTCATCCGAATTTGATGGTATCCAGATTTTAAATCAATTTTAGAAAAGATACTAGACCCATGCAATTCATCAAACATATCATCCAATCTAGGGATAGGATGGCGATATTTTACCGTTATGTTGTTTACGGCCCTACAATCAATGCACATCCTCCATGATCCATCTTTCTTTGGCACGAGAAGTACTGGAACTGCACAAGGACTCAAACTTTCTCTCACATAGCCCTTGGCCATAAGCTCTTCAACTTGCCTTTGAAGCTCCTTCACTTCCTCTGGATTTGTCCTATAGGCTGGGCGATTAGGAATTGTTGCTCCTAGAATGAAGTCAATTTGATGCTCAATTCCTCTAATAGGTGGTAGCCCTGGAGGAATTTATTCCGGCAGCACATCTTGGAATTCCTGCAACAAGGACCCAACAACACTAGGAAACGAAGAGTTAAGTTCATTAGTGTTAAAATAACCCTCCTTATATATAAGTACGAGCAAGGTTGTTTAGCTAGAAAAGCACTCCTCACTTTGCTCTCCTTAGCATTAAAGCTCAATCTTGCATTTTCTTTTCTCTCCATTCTCTTTTCTTTTTTTAAACTCTCTTTTTTCTCATTTTTCGAATCATTCTCCTTTTTCATCTTAAGTTGATCTTCATACACTTGCTTAGGTGTTAATGGAGCAAGAGTAATTGTTTAATCATTCTTAACAAATGAGTATCTATTTGCAAATCCATCCTTGACAACCCTACGATCAAAATCCCATGGCCTCCCAAGAAGTATATAACCAGCTTGCATAGGAACAACATCACATAGCACCTTACCACTATACTTTGCAATTAAGAATGAAACCAAAACTTGCTTATTAACCTTGATTTCTCCAAAATCATTTAACCATTGAAGCTTGTATGGTCTCTGGTGTGGAATGATTGGCAAAGCTAATTTCTCAACCAGTGTAGTGCTAGCAACATTAACGCAACTCCCCCCATCAATAATCATGTTGCATACCTTATTGTTGATAAGACAGTGGGTGTGAAAAATATTTTCCCTTTGTTGCTCAACATCATCTTCCTTAGCCTGAGCATTCAAGGCACGCCTAGTGACAAGTGCTTCTCCTTCCACTGCATACTCAAGCCCATCATCACTAGCATCTTCAAGTGAAGGTATGGAATCATCACTTTCACTTTCAGTCACCACTTCATTATCCCTCATAATCATGACTATTTTGTTGGGGCATTGTGAAGCTATATGACCTGTACCCAAACACTTGAAAGATTTTATATCTCTATATCTAGAAGTTTGAGGTTCATATTTACCTTTGTCCTTAGTTGAAGAAATCTCTTTTTGAACATCTTTTTCTTCCTTCTTCCAACTCTGTTTCATTGGAGAATTAGAGCTAGAATTAAATCTTAAGGCACCTTTGCGCTTGAGTTATTTTTCCACCTTAATTGCCACATGTAACATATCCTCCAACTCCACATAATGCTGCAGTTCTATTACGTTGGCTATGTCTTTATTCAACCTATTCAAGAAAAGAGCCATTGTAGCCCCTATCCTCCTTGAAATTAGCCCTTATCATAGCAACCTCCATTTCTTTGTAATACTCCTCCACATTTTTGGAACCTTGTGTAAGAGTCTGCAACTTCTGGTAGAGGTCTCTGTAGTAATGGCTAATCTCCTCCTCATTACAACCTTCATTTCTGCCCAAGTTTCTATAGGATGCTCACCATTTCTCCTCCTATTTAAACCGAGCTTATCCCACCAAATAATTGCATAATCAGTGAACTCTATCACAGCCAACTTCAACTTCTTCATTTCAGAATAATTATGACATTCAAAAATCAGCTCAACCTTTTTTTCCCACTCTAAGTAGGCTTTAGGATCATTTCTACCTTGGAAAGATGGTATTTTATTTTAATACTTCCTAGGTCTCCATCTACCTACCTTCCTTCTCTAGGAATATTTCTCCCATGATACATTTTTGGTCTAATTCTAGTATGCCTATTTCTTCTTACACCAACTTCAAATTCATAACCATCATCATCCTCACTCTGTACTTCAACTTCAAACTCAGCTTCAGGCTGAACAACTCTTCTAGGATTAGGACTCCTATTAGGTTGTCTCCTTTTTAAATTGGTGATTCTAGTGTCTTGCCTATCCAGCCTATCTCTTATGTCTCCAAACACCACATTAAAGCGCTCAAAATATTGTTGCATGGCTTTTATGACAGCTCCATGTTGGGTGAGTTTCCATCGCTGGTTGACTCGTCCTTGTTAGACATTTTTTTTAGCTGCAAGAAAAATTGGTTAGTGAAAATAAAAGATCCTCACAGATTTCCTTACGTGTTTGCACTCAAAGAATGTCACTTTACACTCGTGTTTCACTCCTTATACGCTTTTTCACAATATGTGTCACTCTTGCCTTTTTCCTCTATTAATTCTCTCAATAGGTTCTTTAAGGTAACTAATCAACACAAGGTTATACCAAAACTTGTAGAGTCAGTTAAACACTTCGGGATAAGAAAACAAATCTGGATCAAAGGAAAAAAATAAATTTTTGGAATGCGATATCAAGAATTTTGAAGCAAAAATCGAAACAAAACAAATCCCAACCAGATTTCAGTAGAATCCTACTTTCTTTTGTTCCTTTTTTTTCGGTTTTTTTTAATTCTTTTTTTTTTTATTGATTTTTTTGCCTCCTCTTTTTTTTGGCAGAAATTTGAATAAGAGAATAATAATCACACTAAGAAACATAAATAAGCAGTTTGCTCTGGAAAATCTAGGAACAACACATCTGGATAAAAATGACTATAACTCACAGCAGAAATTTTGTATGGCAGCGATTCCAAAACGAGCAGAAAGATGAGATTCTAAACTATGAAAATGACATATAAATCGCCGAAAAACTCAAAGGAAAACGTGTCGAATAGAGATGAACAATGTAGGGAATGAACAGAGACACACAAAGATGAACAAACACAAGAAAGAACAGAAAATACAATCAGAAGATGAGAAATACAAGAACAAAAGATATGACCTGATAGGGAGCCGAGCTATGATACCAAGATGGTGCGAACCCACAAGGGAAGATCGTAGAACTCGCAGCCAAACACGGCAATGCGAACCTAAAAGGATCTATACCTTAGAACCCATAGCCAATGCAGTGATATATACACCCCAAGAAAGCCCAAACAGGTCTGGTTGATTTACTAAGAACCTTTGAACAAGAGAGAACAAGGACCCCTAGTATCAAAGACACCACAAGGTTGATCGAGCCTTGATAAGTCTATTAGTTCTATGAAGAACCCTAGAGAAGAACTCTCTCCAATCTGGTGTTTCCAAAAAAATATGATTTGCATTCGATCCAAAAATTCTTACAACAATCAAATGTTATAATATAAATAGAAAATGATGATTTCTAGTCAAGGAAACCAACAATTATGACAACACCTAATGCACATGTAGTGGATTGACTAAGGAGCCTCCTAAACCTAAAAATTCAAAGTTTGAAACAAATACAATTAATGCACATGGGCAGATTTGACTAAGGAGCCTATAAAGTCTAAAATTTCGCTCATGTACATTATGAGACACTAAAGCAGCATATTTTTCTCCAATCATCATAATTAAGGTCCAATGAGTCAACTATTGTGTGCTCTAAGGACCTAGCTCTTCATTTATTGTACTTTGGCCCCAAAGGCTCTATATAATCCCATATTCAGCCTGGATAATGTTCAATACACCCTTAAAAGTTTTTAGCTCTAGTTCTTGAGTCATTTGCTTGGATAAGGTGTCTTGAAGAAGTTCATTGAAAGCCTCTTTAATCCTTTTAGCACAAGCTCCAATAATTGGTCCACTTGGAATTTGGAATGGATCACTTGAACATTTAGAGCTAACTTCATCATTATAATGGTTCTCATCACATTTGGAAGCACAAAAAAGCTCATTATGTTTTCTCGACGGCCCCATTTTGACCGTTCACTTTTTTGGATAGTACAAAACAAACGTCATCGGGTTCATGACGAGTTCTTCTTTCCGACGAGTTACTCTTTTTTATTTTTTGTCACTGTCTTCCGAAAGCACGAAAAAGCACATTAAAATTTCTCGATGGCCAGATTTGACCGAGGCATGGTACGAATAGCGCAAAATGGATGTCATCGCATTTATGACGAGTTCTTCTTTCCAACGAGTCCCCTATTTCAAATTTTCATCATCCTCAACTAGAAGCACAAAAGAGCCCATTATGATTTCTCGATGTCCCGATTCGACCGAGCACTTATCTGGATAATGTAAAACAAACGTCATCGCGTTCATGACGAGTTCTTCTTTTCAACCCAGTCCTTTTACTCGAATTTATGTCACCGTCATCGGGAAGCACAAAACTCCCATGATGATTTCTTGAAGGACTGATTCAGTTGAGAACTTGTCTGAATAGCGTAAAATAGACGTCACCGCGTTCGTGATGAGTTCTTCTTTCTAACAAGTCTATTTTTTAAAAAAAAAAATTTCACCATTACTCAGAAGAACGAAAAAGCCTATTACAATTTTCTGACAGACCGATTCGACCCAGGTATCTTCCGAATCGTGCGAAATACAAAAAAATCGCGATCGTCATATGCTCTTCTTTCAAACGAGTTTTTTTTTGGAATTTTCGTCACCGTCATCCGGAAGCACGAGAAAGCCCATTACTATTTCTCTAAAGCCCAATTTTATCGAGGACTTATCTGGATAGGGCAAAACAAACGTCATCGCGTTCGTGACGAGTTCTTCTTTCCAACGAGTCCCTTTTTTCTAATTTTTTTCACCCTCATCTAGTAGCACAAAAAAGCTCGTTACGATTTCTCGACCACTCGATTCGACCGAGGTACGTTTTGAATCGCACGAAACAGAAAAAATCGCATTCGTGATGTGTTTTTCTTTCAATCAAGTCCCTTTTTTCAAATTTTCGCCATCTTCATCTGGAAGCACGAAAAAGGCAATTACTATTTCTCAACGGTCCAATTTGTCTGAGGATTTATTTAGATAGAGCAAAATAGACGTCATCGCGTTCGTGACGATTTCTTCTTTTCAACGAGCCCCCTTTTCAAATTTTTCCCACTGTCATTTGGAAGCACAAAAAAGCTCATTATGATTTCTCGACAGCCCGATTTGACCGTTGACTTTTTTGGATAGTGCAAAACAAACATCATCGGGTTCATGACGAGTTCTTCTTTCCGACGAGTTACTCTTTTCTAGTTTTTATCACTGTCTTTCGAAAGCACAAAAAAGCACATTAAGATTTCTCAATGGCTAGATTTGACTGAGGCATGGTCCGAATAGCGCAAAAGGGATGTCATCGCATTTGTGATGAGTTCTTCTTTTCAAGGAGTTCCCTTTTTTGAATTTTCATCATCCTTAACTAGAAGCACAAAAAAGCCCATTATGACATCTCGATGGCCCGATTTGATCGAGGAATTGTCCGGATAGCGTAAAACAGACGTCATTGCGTTCATCATGAGTTTTTCCTTTCAACCGAGTCCCTTCTTTCGAATTTTCGTCACCATCATCGGGAAGCACAAAAATCCCATTACGACTTCTTGAAGGCCTGATTCAATTGAGAACTTGTCTAAATAGTGCAAAACAGACGTCACTACGTTTGTGACGAGTTCTCCTTTCTAACAACTCTTTTTTTAAAAAAAAACTTTCACCATTATTCAGAAGCACAAAAAAGCCCATTACAATTTCTCGACTGACCGATTCGACCCAGGTATCTTCCGAATCGTGCGAAACTGAAAAGCCCATTCTAAGGCACAATTCTATCGAGGACATATCTAGATAGGGCAACACAAACGTCATGGCGTTCGTGACGAGTTCTTCTTTCCAACGAGTCCTCTTTTTTGAATTTTTGTCACCCTCATCTAGAAGCACAAAAAAGCCCATTATGATTTCTCGATGGCCCAATTCGACCTAGGACTTGTCCGAATAATTTAAAACAGACGTCATCGCGTTCATGACGAGTTCTTCTTTTCAACGAAGTCCCTTTTTTTGAATTTTCGTCACCATAGTTGGGAAGCACAAAAATCCCATTACGATTTCTTGAAGGCCTGATTCAATTGAGAACATGTCTGAATAGCGCAAAATAGACGTCACCTCGTTCGTGATGAGTCCTTCATTCTAAAAACACTTTTTTTTAAAGAAAAAATTCATCATTATTCAGAAACACGAAAAAGCACATTACAGTTTTCCGATGGACCAAGTCGACCGAGGTATCTTCTGAATCGTGCGAAACAGAAAAAATCGCGATCGTCATTTGCTCTTCTTTCAAACGAGCCCTTTTTTTTAGAATTTTCGTCACCGTCATCCTGAAGCATGAAAAAGCCCATTACTATTTCTATTGAGGACATATCTAGATAGGGCAAAACAAACGTCATGGCGTTCGTGACGAGTTCTTCTTTCCAACAAGTCCCCTTTTTTGAATTTTCGTCACCCTCATCTAGAAGCACAAAAAAGCCCATTACGATTTCTCGATAGCCCAATTCGACCTAGGACTTGTTGGAATAATGTAAAACAGACATCATCGCGTTCATGACGAGTTCTTCTTTTCAACCGAGTCCCTTTTTTTGAATTTTCGTCGTTGTCATCGGGAAGTACAAAAATCCCATTACGATTTCTTGAAGGCTTGATTCAATTGAGAACTTGTCTGAATAGCGCCAAATAGACGTCACCTCGTTCGTGACAAGTTCTTCTTTCTAACAAGTCTTTTTAAAAAAAAAAAAACATTCACCATTATTCAGATGCAAGAAAAAGCCCATTACAATTTTCTGTCAGATCGATTCGACCCAGGTATCTTCCGAATCGTGTGAAACAGAAAAAATCGCGTTCATCATGTGCTCTTCTTTCAAGCGAGTCATTTTTTAGAATTTTCGTCCTCGTCATCCAGAAGCACGAAAAAGCCCATTACTATTTCTCAATGGTCCAATTCTATCGAGTACTTATCTGGATAATGCAAAACAAACATCATCGAATTCGTGATGAGTTCTTCTTTCCGACGAGTTACTCTTATTTTTTTGTCACTGTCTTCTGAAAGCACGAAAAAGCACATTAAGATTTCTCGATCGCCAGATTTGACCGAGGCATGGTCTGAATAGCGCCAAAACGGATGTCATCGCATTTGTGATGAGTTCTTCTTTCCAACGAGTCTCGTTTTTTGAGTTTTCGTCATCCTCAACTAGAAGCACAAAAAAGCCCAATATGATTTCTCGATGGCCCGATTCGACCGTGGACTTGTCCGGAAAACGTAAAACAGATGTCATCGCGTTCATGACGAGTTCTTCTTTTCTACGGTGTCCCTTTTTTCGAATTTTCGTCACCATATTCGGGAAGCATAAAATTCCCGTTACGATTTCTTGAAAGCCTGATTCAATTGTGAACTTGTCTGAATAGTGCAAACCAGACGTCATCGCGTTAGTGACGAGTTCTTCATTCTAACAACACATTTTTTTATAAAATAATTTCATCATTATTCAGAAGCACGAAAAAGCACATTACAATTTTTCGATGGACCAATTCGACCGAGGTATCTTCTCAATCGTGCGAAACAGAAAAAAACGCGATCGTCATTTGCTCTTGTTTCAAACGATCCTTTTTTTTAGAATTTTCGTCACCGTCATCCGGAAGCACGAAAAACCCCATTACTATTTCACTAAGGACCAATGCTATCAATGACATATTTAGATAGGACAAAACAAACGTCATGGCGTTCGTGACGAGTTCTTCTTCCCAACGAGTCCCCTTTTTTGAATTTTTGTCACCCTCATCTAGAAGCACAAAAAAGCCCATTATGATTTCTCGATGGCCCAATTCGACCGAGGACTTGTCCAAATAATGTAAAACAGACGTCATCGCATTCATGACGATTTCTTCTTTTCAACCGAGTCCCTTTTTTTGAATTTTCGTCGTTGTCATCGGGAAGCACAAAAATCCCATTACGATTTCTTGAAGGCCTTATTCAATTCAGAACTTGTCTGAATAGCGCAAAATAGACGTCACCTCGTTCATGACGAGTTCTTCTATCTAACAAGTATTTTTTTTTTTAAATAAAACTTTCACCATTATTCAGAAGCACAAAAAAGCCCATTACAATTTTCTGGCAGATCGATACGACCTAGGTATCTTCCGAATCGTGCAAAATAGAAAAAATTAGCGATCATAATGTGCTCTTCTTTCAAACGAGTCATTTTTATTGAAATTTTCGTCACCGTCCTCCGAAAGCACGAAAAAGCCCATTACTATTTCTCAAAGGTCCAATTCTATAGAGTGCTTATCTGGATAGTGCATCATAAATGTCATCGGGTTCGTGACGAGTTCTTCTTTCTGATGAGTTACACTTTTTTAGTTTATGTCACAGTCTTCCGTAAGCACGAAAAAGCACATTAAGATTTCTCGATGGCCAGATTTGATCAAGGCACGGTCCGAATAACGCAAAACAGATGTCATCGCATTTGTGACGGGTTCTTGTTTCCAAGGAGAAACCGTTTTCTAATTTTTGTCATCCTCAAATAAAAAGCACAAAAAACCCATTATGATTTCTCGATGGCCCGAATCGAGCAACGACTTGTCCGGATAACGTAAAACAGACGTCATCGCGTTTATGACGAGTTCTTCTTTTCAACGGAGAACCTTTTTTCGAATTTTCGTCACCATAGTCGGGAAGCACAAAAATCCCATTACGATTTCTTGAATGCCTGATTCAATTTAGAACTTGTCTGAATAGCGGAAAATTGACGTCACCTCGTTCGTGACGAGTTCTTTTTTCTAACAAGTGTCTTTTTTAAAAATAAAACTTTCACCACTATTCAGAAGCACGAAAAAGCCCATTACAATTTTCCGATGGACCAATTCGACCGAGATATCTTCCGAATCGTGCGAAACAGAAAAAATTGCGATCGTCATTTGCTCTTCTTTCAAACGAGTCTTTTTTTAAGAATTTTCGTCACCGTCATCCGGAAGCACGAAAAAGCCCATTACTATTTCACTAAGGCTCAATGCTATCGAGGACATATCTAGATAGGGCAAAACAAACGTCATGGCATTCGTGACGAGTTCTTCTTTCCAACGAGTCCCCTTTTTTGAATATTCGTCACCCTCATCTAGAAGCACAAAAAAGCCCATTATGATTTCTCGATGGAGCAATTCGACCGAGGACTTGTCTGAATAATGTAAAACAGACGTCATCGCGTTCATGACGAGTTCTTCTTTTCAACCGAGTCCCTTTTTTTGAATTTTTTTCGTTGTCATCGGGAAGCAAAAAAATTCCATTACGATTTCTTGAAGGCCTTATTCAATTAAGAACTTGTCTGAATAGCGCAAAATAGACGTCACCTCGTTCGTGACGAGTTCTTCATTCTAAAAAGTGTTTTTTTAAAAAATAAAACTTTCACCATTATTCAAAAGCACAAAAAAGCCCATTACAATTTTCTGACAGACCGATTCGACCAAGGTATCTTCCGAATTGTGCGAAGAAGAAAAAATGGCGATCATCATGTGCTCTTCTTTCAAACGAGTCATTTTTATTGGAATTTTCGTCACCGTCATCCGAAAGCACGAAAAAGCCCATTACTATTTCTCAAAGGTCCAATTCTATCGAGTATTTATCTGGATAGTGCATCACAAACGTCATCGTGTTCGTGACGAGTTCTTCTTTCCGACGAGTTACTCTTTGTTAGTTTTGTTCACTGTCTTCCGAAAGCACGAAAAAGCACATTAAGATTTCTCGATGGCCAGATTTGATCGAGGCACGGTCCAAATAGTGCAAAACAGAAGTCATCGCATTTGTGACGAGTTCTTCTTTCCAAGGAGAAACCTTTTTTTAATTTTTCGTCATCCTCAACTAGAAGCACAAAAAAGCCCATTATGATTTCTCGATGGCCCGATTCAACCGTGGACTTGCCCGGATAACGTAAAACAGATGTCATCGCGTTCATGACGAGTTCTTCTTTTCAACGGAGTCCCTTATTTTGAATTTTCGTCGTTGTCATCGGGAAGCACAAAAATCCCATTACGATTTCTTGAAGGCCTTTTTCAATTGAGAACTTTTCAGAATAGCGCAAAATAGACGTCACCTCGTTCGTGACGAGTTCTTCTTTCTAACAAGTGTTTCTTTAAAAATAAAACTTTCACCATTATTCAGAAGCACGAAAAAGCCCATTACAATTTTCTGACAGACCGATTCGACCTAGGTATCATTCGAATCGTGCGAAACAGAAAAAATAGCGATCATCATGTGCTCTTCTTTCAAACGAGTCATTTTTATTGGAATTTTCGTCACCATCATCCGAAAGCACGAAAATCCCCATTACTAATTCTCAAAGGTATAATTCTATCGAGTACTTATCTGGATAGTGCATCACAAACGTCATCGTGTTCGTGACGAGTTCTTCTTTCCGACGAGTTACTCTTTGTTAGTTTTTTTCACTGTCTTCCGAAAGCACGAAAAAGCACATTAAGATTTCTCGATGGCCAGATTTTATCGAGGCACGGTCCGAATAGCGCAAAACAGATGTCATCGCATTTGTGACGAGTTCTTCTTTCCAAGGAGAAACCGTTTTTTAATTTTCGTCATCCTCAACTAGAAGCACAAAAAAGCCCATTATGATTTCTCGATGGCCCGATTCGACCGTGGACTTGCCCGGATAACGTAAAACAGATGTCATCGCATTCATGACGAGTTCTTCTTTTCAACGGAGTCCCTTTTTTCGAATTTTCGTCACCATATTCGGGAAGCACAAAAATCCCATTACGATTTCTTGAAAGCCTGATTCAATTGAGAACTTGTCTGAATAGTGCAAACCAGACGTCATCGCGTTCGTGATGAGTTCTTCATTCTAACAACACTTTTTTTTATAAAATAATTTCATCATTATTCAGAAGCACGAAAAAGCACATAACAATTTTTCGATGGACCAATTCGACCGAGGTATCTTCTAAATCGTGCGAAACAGAAAAAAAACACGATCGTCATTTGCTCTTCTTTCAAACGATCCTTTTTTTTAGAATTTTCGTCACCGTCATCCGGAAGCACGAAAAAGCCCATCACTATTTCACTAAGGCCCAATGCTATCAAGGACATATCTAGATAGGGCAAAACAAACGTCATGGCGTTCGTGACGACTTCTTCTTTCCAACGAGTCCCATTTTTTGAATTTTCGTCACCCTCATCTAGAAGCACAAAAAAGTCCATTATGATTTCTCGATGGCCCAATTCGACCGAGGACTTGTCCGAATAATGTAAAACAGACCTCATCGCGTTCATGACGTGTTCTTCTTTTCAACGGAGTCCCTTTTTTTGAATTTTCGTCGTTGTCATCGGGAAGCACAAAAATCCCATTACGATTTCTTGAAGGCCTTTTTCAATTGAGAACTTTTCAGAATAGCGCAAAATAGACGTCACCTCTCTCGTGACGAGTTCTTCTTTCTAACAAGTGTTTTTTTAAAAATAAAACTTTCACCATTATTCAGAAGCACGAAAAAGCCCATTACAATTTTCTGACAGACCGATTCGACCTAGGTATCATCCGAATCGTACGAAACAGAAAAAATAGCGATCATCATGTGCTCTTCTTTCAAACGAGTCATTTTTATTGGAATTTTCGTCACCGTCATCCGAAAGCACAAAAAAGCCCATTACTATTTCTCAAAGGTCCAATTCTACCGAGTACTTATCTGGTTAGTGCATTGCAAACATCATCGAGTTCGTGACGAGTTCTTCTTTCCGACGAGTTACTCTTTTTTAGTTTTTGTCACTGTCTTCCGAAAGCACGAAAAAGCACATTATGATTTCTCGATGGCCAGATTTGATCGAGGCACGGTCCGAATAGCGCAAAACAAATGTCATCGCATTTGTGACGAGTTCTTCTTTCCAAGGAGAAACCTTTTTTTAATTTTCGCCATCCTCAACTAGAAGCACAAAAAAGCCCATTATGATTTCTCGATGGCCCGATTCGACCGTGGACTTGCTCGGATAACGTAAAACAGATGTCATCGCATTCATGACGAGTTCTTCTTTTCAACGGAGTCCCTTTTTTCGAATTTTCGTCACCATATTCGGGAAGCACAAAAATCCCATTACGATTTCTTGAAAGCCTGATTCAATTGAGAACTTGTCTGAATAGTGCAAACCAGACGTCATCGCGTTGGTGATGAGTTCTTCATTCTAACAACACTTTTTTTTATAAAATAATTTCATCATTATTCAGAAGCACGAAAAAGCACATAACAATTTTTCGATGGACCAATTCGACCGAGGTATCTTCTAAATCGTGCGAAACAGAAAAAAAACACGATCGTCATTTGCTCTTCTTTCAAACGATCCTTTTTTTTAGAATTTTCGTCACCGTCATCCGGAAGCACGAAAAAGCCCATCACTATTTCACTAAGGCCCAATGCTATCAAGGACATATCTAGATAGGGCAAAACAAACGTCATGGCGTTCGTGACGACTTCTTCTTTCCAACGAGTCCCATTTTTTGAATTTTCGTCACCCTCATCTAGAAGCACAAAAAAGTCCATTATGATTTCTCGATGGCCCAATTCGACCGAGGACTTGTCCGAATAATGTAAAACAGACCTCATCGCGTTCATGACGTGTTCTTCTTTTCAACGGAGTCCCTTTTTTTGAATTTTCGTCGTTGTCATCGGGAAGCACAAAAATCCCATTACGATTTCTTGAAGGCCTTTTTCAATTGAGAACTTTTCAGAATAGCGCAAAATAGACGTCACCTCTCTCGTGACGAGTTCTTCTTACTAACAAGTGTTTTTTTAAAAATAAAACTTTAACCATTATTCAGAAGCACGAAAAAGCCCATTACAATTTTCTGACAGACCGATTCGACCTAGGTATCATCCGAATCGTACGAAACAGAAAAAATAGCGATCATCATGTGCTCTTCTTTCAAACGAGTCATTTTTATTGGAATTTTCGTCACCGTCATCCGAAAGCACAAAAAAGCCCATTACTATTTCTCAAAGGTCCAATTCTACCGAGTACTTATCTGGTTAGTGCATTGCAAACATCATCGAGTTCGTGACGAGTTCTTCTTTCCGACGAGTTACTCTTTTTTAGTTTTTGTCACTGTCTTCCGAAAGCACGAAAAAGCACATTATGATTTCTCGATGGCCAGATTTGATCGAGGCACGGTCCGAATAGCGCAAAACAAATGTCATCGCATTTGTGACGAGTTCTTCTTTCCAAGGAGAAACCTTTTTTTAATTTTCGCCATCCTCAACTAGAAGCACAAAAAAGCCCATTATGATTTCTCGATGGCCCGATTCGACCGTGGACTTGCTCGGATAACGTAAAACAGATGTCATCGCATTCATGACGAGTTCTTCTTTTCAACGGAGTCCCTTTTTTCGAATTTTCGTCACCATATTCGGGAAGCACAAAAATCCCATTACGATTTCTTGAAAGCCTGATTCAATTGAGAACTTGTCTGAATAGTGCAAACCAGACGTCATCGCGTTGGTGATGAGTTCTTCATTCTAACAACACTTTTTTTTATAAAATAATTTCATCATTATTCAGAAGCACGAAAAAGCACATAACAATTTTTCGATGGACCAATTCGACCGAGGTATCTTCTAAATCGTGCGAAACAGAAAAAAAACACGATCGTCATTTGCTCTTCTTTCAAACGATCCTTTTTTTTAGAATTTTCGTCACCGTCATCCGGAAGCACGAAAAAGCCCATCACTATTTCACTAAGGCCCAATGCTATCAAGGACATATCTAGATAGGGCAAAACAAACGTCATGGCGTTCGTGACGACTTCTTCTTTCCAACGAGTCCCATTTTTTGAATTTTCGTCACCCTCATCTAGAAGCACAAAAAAGTCCATTATGATTTCTCGATGGCCCAATTCGACCGAGGACTTGTCCGAATAATGTAAAACAGACCTCATCGCGTTCATGACGTGTTCTTCTTTTCAACGGAGTCCCTTTTTTTGAATTTTCGTCGTTGTCATCGGGAAGCACAAAAATCCCATTACGATTTCTTGAAGGCCTTTTTCAATTGAGAACTTTTCAGAATAGCGCAAAATAGACGTCACCTCTCTCGTGACGAGTTCTTCTTACTAACAAGTGTTTTTTTAAAAATAAAACTTTAACCATTATTCAGAAGCACGAAAAAGCCCATTACAATTTTCTGACAGACCGATTCGACCTAGGTATCATCCGAATCGTACGAAACAGAAAAAATAGCGATCATCATGTGCTCTTCTTTCAAACGAGTCATTTTTATTGGAATTTTCGTCACCGTCATCCGAAAGCACGAAAATCCCCATTACTAATTCTCAAAGGTCCAATTCTATCGAGTACTTATCTGGATAGTGCATCACAAACGTCATCGTGTTCGTGACGAGTTCTTCTTTCCGACGATTTACTCTTTGTTAGTTTTTTTCACTGTCTTCCGAAAGCACGAAAAAGCACATTAAGATTTCTCGATGGCCAGATTTTATCGAGGCACGGTCCGAATAGCGCAAAACAGATGTCATCGCATTTGTGACGAGTTCTTCTTTCCAAGGAGAAACCTTTTTTTAATTTTCGTCATCCTCAACTAGAAGCACAAAAAAGCCCATTATGATTTCTCGATGGCTCGATTCGACCGTGGACTTGCCCGGATAATGTAAAACAGATGTCATCGCATTCATGACGAGTTCTTCTTTTCAATGGAGTCCCTTTTTTTGAATTTTCGTCACCATATTCGGGAAGCACAAAAATCCCATTACGATTTCTTGAAAGCCTGATTCAATTGAGAACTTGTCTGAATAGTGCAAACCAGACGTCATCGCGTTCGTGACGAGTTCTTCATTCTAACAACACTTTTTTTTATAAAATAATTTCATCATTATTCAGAAGCACGAAAAAGCACATAACAATTTTTCGATGGACCAATTCGACCGAGGTATCTTCTAAATCGTGCGAAACAGAAAAAAAACACGATCGACATTTGCTCTTCTTTCAAACGATCCTTTTTTTTAGAATTTTCGTCACCGTCATCCGGAAGCACGAAAAAGCCCATCACTATTTCACTAAGGCCCAATGCTATCAAGGACATATCTAGATAGGGCAAAACAAACGTCATGGCGTTCGTGACGACTTCTTCTTTCCAACGAGTCCCATTTTTTGAATTTTCGTCACCCTCATCTAGAAGCACAAAAAAGTCCATTATGATTTCTCGATGGCCCAATTCGACCGAGGACTTGTCCGAATAATGTAAAACAGACCTCATCGCGTTCATGACGTGTTCTTTTTTTCAACGGAGTCCCTTTTTTTGAATTTTCGTCGTTGTCATCGGGAAGCACAAAAATCCCATTACGATTTCTTGAAGGCCTTTTTCAATTGAGAACTTTTCAGAATAGCGCAAAATAGACGTCACCTCTCTCGTGACGAGTTCTTCTTACTAACAAGTGTTTTTTTAAAAATAAAACTTTAACCATTATTCAGAAGCACGAAAAAGCCCATTACAATTTTCTGACAGACCGATTCGACCTAGGTATCATCCGAATCGTACGAAACAGAAAAAATAGCGATCATCATGTGCTCTTCTTTCAAACGAGTCATTTTTATTGGAATTTTCGTCACCGTCATCCGAAAGCACGAAAATCCCCATTACTAATTCTCAAAGGTCCAATTCTATCGAGTACTTATCTGGATAGTGCATCACAAACGTCATCGTGTTCGTGACGAGTTCTTCTTTCCGACGATTTACTCTTTGTTAGTTTTTTTCACTGTCTTCCGAAAGCACGAAAAAGCACATTAAGATTTCTCGAAGGCCAGATTTTATCGAGGCACGGTCCGAATAGCGCAAAACAGATGTCATCGCATTTGTGACGAGTTCTTCTTTCCAAGGAGAAACCTTTTTTTAATTTTCGTCATCCTCAACTAGAAGCACAAAAAAGCCCATTATGATTTCTCGATGGCCCGATTCGACCGTGGACTTGCCCGGATAACGTAAAACAGATGTCATCGCATTCATGACGAGTTCTTCTTTTCAATGGTGTCCCTTTTTTTGAATTTTCGTCACCATATTCGGGAAGCACAAAAATCCCATTACGATTTCTTGAAAGCCTGATTCAATTGAGAACTTGTCTGAATAGTGCAAACCAGACGTCATCGCGTTCGTGACGAGTTCTTCATTCTAACAACACTTTTTTTTATAAAATAATTTCATCATTATTCAGAAGCACGAAAAAGCACATAACAATTTTTCGATGGACCAATTCGACCGAGGTATCTTCTAAATCGTGCGAAACAGAAAAAAAACACGATCGTCATTTGCTCTTCTTTCAAACGATCCTTTTTTTTAGAATTTTCGTCACCGTCATCCGGAAGCACGAAAAAGCCCATCACTATTTCACTAAGGCCCAATGCTATCAAGGACATATCTAGATAGGGCAAAACAAACGTCATGGCGTTCGTGACGACTTCTTCTTTCCAACGAGTCCCATTTTTTGAATTTTCGTCACCCTCATCTAGAAGCACAAAAAAGTCCATTATGATTTCTCGATGGCCCAATTCGACCGAGGACTTGTCCGAATAATGTAAAACAGACCTCATCGCGTTCATGACGTGTTCTTCTTTTCAACGGAGTCCCTTTTTTTGAATTTTCGTCGTTGTCATCGGGAAGCACAAAAATCCCATTACGATTTCTTGAAGGCCTTTTTCAATTGAGAACTTTTCAGAATAGCGCAAAATAGACGTCACCTCTCTCGTGACGAGTTCTTCTTACTAACAAGTGTTTTTTTAAAAATAAAACTTTAACCATTATTCAGAAGCACGAAAAAGCCCATTACAATTTTCTGACAGACCGATTCGACCTAGGTATCATCTGAATCGTACGAAACAGAAAAAATAGCGATCATCATGTGCTCTTCTTTCAAACGAGTCATTTTTATTGGAATTTTCGTCACCGTCATCCGAAAGCACAAAAAAGCCCATTACTATTTCTCAAAGGTCCAATTCTACCGAGTACTTATCTGGATAGTGCATCACAAACGTCATCGAGTTCGTGACGAGTTCTTCTTTCCGACGATTTACTCTTTGTTAGTTTTTTTCACTGTCTTCCGAAAGCACGAAAAAGCACATTAAGATTTCTCGAAGGCCAGATTTTATCGAGGCACGGTCCGAATAGCGCAAAACAGATGTCATCGCATTTGTGACGAGTTCTTCTTTCCAAGGAGAAACCTTTTTTTAATTTTCGTCATCCTCAACTAGAAGCACAAAAAAGCCCATTATGATTTCTCGATGGCCCGATTCGACCGTGGACTTGCCCGGATAACGTAAAACAGATGTCATCGCATTCATGACGAGTTCTTCTTTTCAATGGTGTCCCTTTTTTCAAATTTTCGTCACCATATTCGGGAAGCACAAAAATCCCATTACGATTTCTTGAAAGCCTGATTCAATTGAGAACTTGTCTGAATAGTGCAAACCAGACGTCATCGCGTTCGTGACGAGTTCTTCATTCTAACAACACTTTTTTTTATAAAATAATTTCATCATTATTCAGAAGCACGAAAAAGCACATAACAATTTTTCGATGGACCAATTCGACCGAGGTATCTTCTAAATCGTGCGAAACAGAAAAAAAACACGATCGTCATTTGCTCTTCTTTCAAACGATCCTTTTTTTTAGAATTTTCGTCACCGTCATCCGGAAGCACGAAAAAGCCCATCACTATTTCACTAAGGCCCAATGCTATCAAGGACATATCTAGATAGGGCAAAACAAACGTCATGGCGTTCGTGACGACTTCTTCTTTCCAACGAGTCCCATTTTTTGAATTTTCGTCACCCTCATCTAGAAGCACAAAAAAGTCCATTATGATTTCTCGATGGCCCAATTCGACCGAGGACTTGTCCGAATAATGTAAAACAGACCTCATCGCGTTCATGACGTGTTCTTCTTTTCAACGGAGTCCCTTTTTTTGAATTTTCGTCGTTGTCATCGGGAAGCACAAAAATCCCATTACGATTTCTTGAAGGCCTTTTTCAATTGAGAACTTTTCAGAATAGCGCAAAATAGACGTCACCTCTCTCGTGACGAGTTCTTCTTACTAACAAGTGTTTTTTTAAAAATAAAACTTTCACCATTATTCAGAAGCACGAAAAAGCCCATTACAATTTTCTGACAGACCGATTCGACCTAGGTATCATCCGAATCGTACGAAACAGAAAAAATAGCGATCATCATGTGCTCTTCTTTCAAACGAGTCATTTTTATTGGAATTTTCGTCACCGTCATCCGAAAGCACAAAAAAGCCCATTACTATTTCTCAAAGGTCCAATTCTACCGAGTACTTATCTGGTTAGTGCATTGCAAACATCATCGAGTTCGTGACGAGTTCTTCTTTCCGACGAGTTACTCTTTTTTAGTTTCTGTCACTGTCTTCCGAAAGCACGAAAAAGCACATTATGATTTCTCGATGTCCAGATTTGATCGAGGCACGGTCCGAATAGCGCAAAACAAATGTCATCGCATTTGTGACGAGTTCTTCTTTCCAAGGAGAAACCTTTTTTTAATTTTCGCCATCCTCAACTAGAAGCACAAAAAAGCCCATTATGATTTCTCGATGGCCCGATTCGACCGTGGACTTGCTCGGATAACGTAAAACAGATGTCATCGCATTCATGACGAGTTCTTCTTTTCAACGGAGTCCCTTTTTTCAAATTTTCGTCACCATATTCGGGAAGCACAAAAATCCCATTACGATTTCTTGAAAGCCTGATTCAATTGAGAACTTGTCTGAATAGTGCAAACCAGACGTCATCGCGTTCGTGATGAGTTCTTCATTCTAACAACACTTTTTTTTATAAAATAATTTCATCATTATTCAGAAGCACGAAAAAGCACATAACAATTTTTCGATGGACCAATTCGACTGAGGTATCTTCTAAATCGTGCGAAACAGAAAAAAAACACGATCGTCATTTGCTCTTCTTTCAAACGATCCTTTTTTTTAGAATTTTCGTCACCGTCATCCGGAAGCACGAAAAAGCCCATCACTATTTCACTAAGGCCCAATGCTATCAAGGACATATCTAGATAGGGCAAAACAAACGTCATGGCGTTCGTGACGACTTCTTCTTTCCAACGAGTCCCATTTTTTGAATTTTCGTCACCCTCATCTAGAAGCACAAAAAAGTCCATTATGATTTCTCGATGGCCCAATTCGACCGAGGACTTGTCCGAATAATGTAAAACAGACCTCATCGCGTTCATGACGTGTTCTTCTTTTCAACGGAGTCCCTTTTTTTGAATTTTCGTCGTTGTCATCGGGAAGCACAAAAATCCCATTACGATTTCTTGAAGGCCTTTTTCAATTGAGAACTTTTCAGAATAGCGCAAAATAGACGTCACCTCTCTCGTGACGAGTTCTTCTTTCTAACAAGTGTTTTTTTAAAAATAAAACTTTCACCATTATTCAGAAGCACAAAAAAGCCCATTACAATTTTCTGACAGACCGATTCGACCTAGGTATCATCCGAATCGTACGAAACAGAAAAAATAGCGATCATCATGTGCTCTTCTTTCAAACGAGTCATTTTTATTGGAATTTTCGTCACCGTCATCCGAAAGCACAAAAAAGCCCATTACTATTTCTCAAAGGTCCAATTCTACCGAGTACTTATCTGGTTAGTGCATTGCAAACATCATCGAGTTCGTGACGAGTTCTTCTTTCCGACGAGTTACTCTTTTTTAGTTTCTGTCACTGTCTTCCGAAAGCACGAAAAAGCACATTATGATTTCTCGATGGCCAGATTTGATCGAGGCACGGTCCGAATAGCGCAAAACAAATGTCATCGCATTTGTGACGAGTTCTTCTTTCCAAGGAGAAACCTTTTTTTAATTTTCGCCATCCTCAACTAGAAGCACAAAAAAGCCCATTATGATTTCTCGATGGCCCGATTCGACCGTGGACTTGCTCGGATAACGTAAAACAGATGTCATCGCATTCATGACGAGTTCTTCTTTTCAACGGAGTCCCTTTTTTCAAATTTTCGTCACCATATTCGGGAAGCACAAAAATCCCATTACGATTTCTTGAAAGCCTGATTCAATTGAGAACTTGTCTGAATAGTGCAAACCAGACGTCATCGCGTTCGTGATGAGTTCTTCATTCTAACAACACTTTTTTTTATAAAATAATTTCATCATTATTCAGAAGCACGAAAAAGCACATAACAATTTTTCGATGGACCAATTCGACCGAGGTATCTTCTAAATCGTGCGAAACAGAAAAAAAACACGATCGTCATTTGCTCTTCTTTCAAACGATCCTTTTTTTTAGAATTTTCGTCACCGTCATCCGGAAGCACGAAAAAGCCCATCACTATTTCACTAAGGCCCAATGCTATCAAGGACATATCTAGATAGGGCAAAACAAACGTCATGGCGTTCGTGACGACTTCTTCTTTCCAACGAGTCCCATTTTTTGAATTTTCGTCACCCTCATCTAGAAGCACAAAAAAGTCCATTATGATTTCTCGATGGCCCAATTCGACCGAGGACTTGTCCGAATAATGTAAAACAGACCTCATCGCGTTCATGACGTGTTCTTCTTTTCAACGGAGTCCCTTTTTTTGAATTTTCGTCGTTGTCATCGGGAAGCACAAAAATCCCATTACGATTTCTTGAAGGCCTTTTTCAATTGAGAACTTTTCAGAATAGCGCAAAATAGACGTCACCTCTCTCGTGACGAGTTCTTCTTACTAACAAGTGTTTTTTTAAAAATAAAACTTTAACCATTATTCAGAAGCACGAAAAAGCCCATTACAATTTTCTGACAGACCGATTCGACCTAGGTATCATCTGAATCGTACGAAACAGAAAAAATAGCGATCATCATGTGCTCTTCTTTCAAACGAGTCATTTTTATTGGAATTTTCGTCACCGTCATCCGAAAGCACAAAAAAGCCCATTACTATTTCTCAAAGGTCCAATTCTACCGAGTACTTATCTGGATAGTGCATCACAAACGTCATCGAGTTCGTGACGAGTTCTTCTTTCCGACGATTTACTCTTTGTTAGTTTTTTTCACTGTCTTCCGAAAGCACGAAAAAGCACATTAAGATTTCTCGATGGCCAGATTTTATCGAGGCACGGTCCGAATAGCGCAAAACAGATGTCATCGCATTTGTGACGAGTTCTTCTTTCCAAGGAGAAACCTTTTTTTAATTTTCGCCATCCTCAACTAGAAGCACAAAAAAGCCCATTATGATTTCTCGATGGCCCGATTCGACCGTGGACTTGCCCGGATAACGTAAAACAGATGTCATCGCATTCATGACGAGTTCTTCTTTTCAATGGTGTCCCTTTTTTCAAATTTTCGTCACCATATTCGGGAAGCACAAAAATCCCATTACGATTTCTTGAAAGCCTGATTCAATTGAGAACTTGTCTGAATAGTGCAAACCAGACGTCATCGCGTTCGTGACGAGTTCTTCATTCTAACAACACTTTTTTTTATAAAATAATTTCATCATTATTCAGAAGCACGAAAAAGCACATAACAATTTTTCGATGGACCAATTCGACCGAGGTATCTTCTAAATCGTGCGAAACAGAAAAAAAACACGATCGTCATTTGCTCTTCTTTCAAACGATCCTTTTTTTTAGAATTTTCGTCACCGTCATCCGGAAGCACGAAAAAGCCCATCACTATTTCACTAAGGCCCAATGCTATCAAGGACATATCTAGATAGGGCAAAACAAACGTCATGGCGTTCGTGACGACTTCTTCTTTCCAACGAGTCCCATTTTTTGAATTTTCGTCACCCTCATCTAGAAGCACAAAAAAGTCCATTATGATTTCTCGATGGCCCAATTCGACCGAGGACTTGTCCGAATAATGTAAAACAGACCTCATCGCGTTCATGACGTGTTCTTCTTTTCAACGGAGTCCCTTTTTTTGAATTTTCGTCGTTGTCATCGGGAAGCACAAAAATCCCATTACGATTTCTTGAAGGCCTTTTTCAATTGAGAACTTTTCAGAATAGCGCAAAATAGACGTCACCTCTCTCGTGACGAGTTCTTCTTTCTAACAAGTGTTTTTTTAAAAATAAAACTTTCACCATTATTCAGAAGCACGAAAAAGCCCATTACAATTTTCTGACAGACCGATTCGACCTAGGTATCATCCGAATCGTACGAAACAGAAAAAATAGCGATCATCATGTGCTCTTCTTTCAAACGAGTCATTTTTATTGGAATTTTCGTCACCGTCATCCGAAAGCACGAAAATCCCCATTACTAATTCTCAAAGGTCCAATTCTATCGAGTACTTATCTGGATAGTGCATCACAAACGTCATCGTGTTCGTGACGAGTTCTTCTTTCCGACGAGTTACTCTTTTTTAGTTTTTGTCACTGTCTTCCGAAAGCACGAAAAAGCACATTATGATTTCTCGATGGCCAGATTTGATCGAGGCACGGTCCGAATAGCGCAAAACAAATGTCATCGCATTTGTGACGAGTTCTTCTTTCCAAGGAGAAACCTTTTTTTAATTTTCGCCATCCTCAACTAGAAGCACAAAAAAGCCCATTATGATTTCTCGATGGCCCGATTCGACCGTGGACTTGCTCGGATAACGTAAAACAGATGTCATCGCATTCATGACGAGTTCTTCTTTTCAACGGAGTCCCTTTTTTCGAATTTTCGTCACCATATTCGGGAAGCACAAAAATCCCATTACGATTTCTTGAAAGCCTGATTCAATTGAGAACTTGTCTGAATAGTGCAAACCAGACGTCATCGCGTTGGTGATGAGTTCTTCATTCTAACAACACTTTTTTTTATAAAATAATTTCATCATTATTCAGAAGCACGAAAAAGCACATAACAATTTTTCGATGGACCAATTCGACCGAGGTATCTTCTAAATCGTGCGAAACAGAAAAAAAACACGATCGTCATTTGCTCTTCTTTCAAACGATCCTTTTTTTTAGAATTTTCGTCACCGTCATCCGGAAGCACGAAAAAGCCCATCACTATTTCACTAAGGCCCAATGCTATCAAGGACATATCTAGATAGGGCAAAACAAACGTCATGGCGTTCGTGACGACTTCTTCTTTCCAACGAGTCCCATTTTTTGAATTTTCGTCACCCTCATCTAGAAGCACAAAAAAGTCCATTATGATTTCTCGATGGCCCAATTCGACCGAGGACTTGTCCGAATAATGTAAAACAGACCTCATCGCGTTCATGACGTGTTCTTCTTTTCAACGGAGTCCCTTTTTTTGAATTTTCGTCGTTGTCATCGGGAAGCACAAAAATCCCATTACGATTTCTTGAAGGCCTTTTTCAATTGAGAACTTTTCAGAATAGCGCAAAATAGACGTCACCTCTCTCGTGACGAGTTCTTCTTTCTAACAAGTGTTTTTTTAAAAATAAAACTTTCACCATTATTCAGAAGCACGAAAAATCCCATTACAATTTTCTGACAGACCGATTCGACTAGGTATCATCCGAATCGTACGAAACAGAAAAAATAGCGATCATCATGTGCTCTTCTTTCAAACGAGTCATTTTTATTGGAATTTTCGTCACCGTCATCCGAAAGCACGAAAATCCCCATTACTAATTCTCAAAGGTGCAATTCTATCGAGTACTTATCTGGATAGTGCATCACAAACGTCATCGTGTTCGTGACGAGTTCTTCTTTCCGACGATTTACTCTTTGTTAGTTTTTTTCATTGTCTTCCGAAAGCACGAAAAAGCACATTAAGATTTCTCGATGGCCAGATTTTATCGAGGCACGGTCCGAATAGCGCAAAACAGATGTCATCGCATTTGTGACGAGTTCTTCTTTCCAAGGAGAAACCTTTTTTTAATTTTCGTCATCCTCAACTAGAAGCACAAAAAAGCCCATTATGATTTCTCGATGGCCCGATTCGACCGATTCGACCTAGCGATCATCATGTGCTCTTCTTTCAAACGAGTCATTTTTATTGGAATTTTCGTCACCGTCATCCGAAAGCACGAAAATCCCCATTACTAATTCTCAAAGGTCCAATTCTATCGAGTACTTATCTGGATAGTGCATCACAAACGTCATCGTGTTCGTGACGAGTTCTTCTTTCCGACGAGTTACTCTTTGTTAGTTTTTTTCACTGTCTTCCGAAAGCACGAAAAAGCACATTAAGATTTCTCGATGGCCAGATTTTATCGAGGCACGGTCCGAATAGCGCAAAACAGATGTCATCGCATTTGTGACGAGTTCTTCTTTCCAAGGAGAAACCTTTTTTTAATTTTCGCCATCCTCAACTAGAAGCACAAAAAAGCCCATTATGATTTCTCGATGGCCCGATTCGACCGTGGACTTGCCCGGATAACGTAAAACAGATGTCATCGCATTCATGACGAGTTCTTCTTTTCAACGGAGTCCCTTTTTTCGAATTTTCGTCACCATATTCGGGAAGCACAAAAATCCCATTACGATTTCTTGAAAGCCTGATTCAATTGAGAACTTGTCTGAATAGTGCAAACCAGACGTCATCGCGTTGGTGATGAGTTCTTCATTCTAACAACACTTTTTTTTATAAAATAATTTCATCATTATTCAGAAGCACGAAAAAGCACATAACAATTTTTCGATGGACCAATTCGACCGAGGTATCTTCTAAATCGTGCGAAACAGAAAAAAAACACGATCGTCATTTGCTCTTCTTTCAAACGATCCTTTTTTTTAGAATTTTCGTCACCGTCATCCGGAAGCACGAAAAAGCCCATCACTATTTCACTAAGGCCCAATGCTATCAAGGACATATCTAGATAGGGCAAAACAAACGTCATGGCGTTCGTGACGACTTCTTCTTTCCAACGAGTCCCATTTTTTGAATTTTCGTCACCCTCATCTAGAAGCACAAAAAAGTCCATTATGATTTCTCGATGGCCCAATTCGACCGAGGACTTGTCCGAATAATGTAAAACAGACCTCATCGCGTTCATGACGTGTTCTTCTTTTCAACGGAGTCCCTTTTTTTGAATTTTTGTCGTTGTCATCGGGAAGCACAAAAATCCCATTACGATTTCTTGAAGGCCTTTTTCAATTGAGAACTTTTCAGAATAGCGCAAAATAGACGTCACCTCTCTCGTGACGAGTTCTTCTTTCTAACAAGTGTTTTTTTAAAAATAAAACTTTCACCATTATTCAGAAGCACGAAAAAGCCCATAACAATTTTCTGACAGACCGATTCGACCTAGGTATCATCCGAATCGTACGAAACAGAAAAAATAGCGATCATCATGTGCTCTTCTTCCAAACGAGTCATTTTTATTGGAATTTTCGTCACCGTCATCCGAAAGCACGAAAATCCCCATTACTAATTCTCAAAGGTCCAATTCTATCGAGTACTTATCTGGATAGTGCATCACAAACGTCATCGTGTTCGTGACGAGTTCTTCTTTCCGACGAGTTACTCTTTGTTAGTTTTTTTCACTGTCTTCCGAAAGCACGAAAAAGCACATTAAGATTTCTCGATGACCAGATTTTATCGAGGCACGGTCCGAATAGCGCAAAACAGATGTCATCGCATTTGTGACGAGTTCTTCTTTCCAAGGAGAAACCTTTTTTTAATTTTCGTCATCCTCAACTAGAAGCACAAAAAAGCCCATTATGATTTCTCGATGGCCCGATTCGACCGTGGACTTGCCCGGATAACGTAAAACAGATGTCATCGCATTCATGATGAGTTCTTCTTTTCAACGGAGTGCCTTTTTTTGAATTTTCGTCACCATATTCAGGAAGCACAAAAATCCCATTACGATTTCTTGAAAGCCTGATTCAATTGAGAACTTGTCTGAATAGTGCAAACCAGACGTCATCGCGTTCGTGACGAGTTCTTCATTCTAACAACACTTTTTTTTATAAAATAATTTCATCATTATTCAGAAGCACGAAAAAGCACATAACAATTTTTCGATGGACCAATTCGACCGAGGTATCTTCTAAATCGTGCGAAACAGAAAAAAAACACGATCGTCATTTGCTCTTCTTTCAAACGATCCTTTTTTTTAGAATTTTCGTCACCGTCATCCGGAAGCACGAAAATGCCCATCACTATTTCACTAAGGCCCAATGCTATCAAGGACATATCTAGATAGGGCAAAACAAACGTCATGGCGTTCGTGACGACTTCTTCTTTCCAACGAGTCCCATTTTTTGAATTTTTGGCAACCTCATCTAGAAGCACAAAAAAGCCCTTTATGTTTTCTCGATCGCCCAATTCGACCAAGGACTTGTCCGAATAATGTAAAACAGACATCATTGCGTTCATGACGAGTTCTTCTTTTCAACCGGGTCCCTTTTTTTGAATTTTCGTCGTTGTCATCGGGAAGCACAAAAATCCCATTACGATTTCTTGAAGGCCAGATTCAATTGAGAACTTGTCTGAATAGTGCAAACCAGACGTCATCGCGTTCGTGACGAGTTCTTCATTCTAACTACACTTTTTTTTTTAAAAAAAATGTCATCATTATTCAGAAGTATGAAAAAGCCCATTACAATTTTCTGACAGACCGATTCGTCCTCGGTATCTTCCGAATCGTGCGAAACAGAAAAAATAGCGATCCTCAGGTGCTCTTCTTTCAAACGAGTCATTTTTATTCGAATTTTCGTCACCGTCATCCGAAAGCACGGAAAATCCCATTACTATTTCTCAATGCTCCAATTCTATCGAGTACTTATCTGGATAATGCAAACCAAACGTCATCGAGTTCGTGATGAGTTCTTCTTTCCGACGAGTTATTCTTTTTTCTTTTTTGTCAGTGTCTTCTGAAAGCACGAAAAAGCACATTAAGATTTCTCGATGGCCAGATTTGACCGAGGCATGGTCCGAATAGCGCAAAACGGATGTCATCGCATTTGTGACGAGATCTTCTTTCCAACGAGTCCCCTTTTTTGAATTTTCTTCATCCTCAACGAGAAGCACAAAAAAGACCATTATGATTTCTCGATGGCCCGATTCGACCGAGGACTTGTCTGGATGACAGAAAATAGACGTCATCGCGTTCATGACGAGTTCTTCTTTTCAACTGAGTCCCTTTTTTTGAATTTTTGTCACAGTAGTCGGGAAGCACATAAATCCAATTACAATTCCTTGTAGGCCTGATTCAATTGTAAACTTGTCTGAATAGTGCAAACCAGACGTCATCCCGTTCGTGACGAGTTCTTCATTCTAACAAGTCTTTTCTTAAAAACAAAATTCACCATTATTCAGAAGTATGAAAAAGCCAATTACAATTTTTCGATGGACCAATTCGACCGAGGTATCTTCCGAATCGTGTGAAACAGAAAAAATCGCAATCGTCATTTGCTCCTCTTTCAAACGAGCCTTTTTTTAGAATTTTCGTCACCAACATCCGAAAGCACGAAAAATCCCATTACTATTTCTCTAAGGCCTAATTCTATCGAGGACCTATCTAGATAGGGTAAGACAAACCTCATGGCGTTCGTGACGAGTTCTTCTTTCCAACGAGTCTCCTTTTTTGAATTTTCGTCACCCTCATCTAGAAGCACAAAAAAGTCCATTATGATTTCTCGATGGCCCAATTCGACCGAGGACTTGTCCGAATAATGTAAAACAGACCTCATCGCGTTCATGACGTGTTCTTCTTTTCAACGGAGTCCCTTTTTTTGAATTTTCGTCGTTGTCATCGGGAAGCACAAAAATCCCATTACGATTTCTTGAAGGCATTTTTCAATTGAGAACTTTTCAGAATAGCGCAAAATAGACGTCACCTCTCTTGTGACGAGTTCTTCTTTCTAACAAGTGTTTTTTTAAAAATAAAACTTTCACCATTATTCAGAAGCACGAAAAAGCCCATTACAATTTTCTGACAGACCGATTCGACTAGGTATCATCCGAATCGTACGAAACAGAAAAAATAGCGATCATCATGTGCTCTTCTTTCAAACGAGTCATTTTTATTGGAATTTTCGTTACCGTCATCCGAAAGCACGAAAATCCCCATTACTAATTCTCAAAGGTCCAATTCTATCGAGTACTTATCTGGATAGTGCATCACAAACGTCATCGTGTTCGTGACGAGTTCTTCTTTCCGACGATTTACTCTTTGTTAGTTTTTTTCACTGTCTTCCGAAAGCACGAAAAAGCACATTAAGATTTCTCGAAGGCCAGATTTTATCGAGGCACGGTCCGAATAGCGCAAAACAGATGTCATCGCATTTGTGACGATTTCTTCTTTCCAAGGAGAAACCTTTTTTTAATTTTCGTCATCCTCAACTAGAAGCACAAAAAAGCCCATTATGATTTCTCGATGGCCCAATTCGACCGATTCGACCTAGCGATCATCATGTGCTCTTCTTTCAAACGAGTCATTTTTATTGGAATTTTCGTCACCGTCATCCGAAAGCACGAAAATCCCCATTACTAATTCTCAAAGGTCCAATTCTATCGAGTACTTATCTGGATAGTGCATCACAAACGTCATCGTGTTCGTGACGAGTTCTTCTTTCCGACGAGTTACTCTTTGTTAGTTTTTTTCACTGTCTTCCGAAAGCACGAAAAAGCACATTAAGATTTCTCGATGGCCAGATTTTATCGAGGCACGGTCCGAATAGCGCAAAACAGATGTCATCGCATTTGTGACGAGTTCTTCTTTCCAAGGAGAAACCTTTTTTTAATTTTCGCCATCCTCAACTAGAAGCACAAAAAAGCCCATTATGATTTCTCGATGGCCCGATTCGACCGTGGACTTGCCCGGATAACGTAAAACAGATGTCATCGCATTCATGACGAGTTCTTCTTTTCAACGGAGTCCCTTTTTTCGAATTTTCGTCACCATATTCGGGAAGCACGAAAATCCCATTACGATTTCTTGAAAGCCTGATTCAATTGAGAACTTGTCTGAATAGTGCAAACCAGACGTCATCGCGTTGGTGATGAGTTCTTCATTCTAACAACACTTTTTTTTATAAAATAATTTCATCATTATTCAGAAGCACGAAAAAGCACATAACAATTTTTCGATGGACCAATTCGACCGAGGTATCTTCTAAATCGTGCGAAACAGAAAAAAAACACGATCGTCATTTGCTCTTCTTTCAAACGATCCTTTTTTTTAGAATTTTCGTCACCGTCATCCGGAAGCACGAAAAAGCCCATCACTATTTCACTAAGGCCCAATGCTATCAAGGACATATCTAGATAGGGCAAAACAAACGTCATGGCGTTCGTGACGACTTCTTCTTTCCAACGAGTCCCATTTTTTGAATTTTCGTCACCCTCATCTAGAAGCACAAAAAAGTCCATTATGATTTCTCGATGGCCCAATTCGACCGAGGACTTGTCCGAATAATGTAAAACAGACCTCATCGCGTTCATGACGTGTTCTTCTTTTCAACGGAGTCCCTTTTTTTGAATTTTTGTCGTTGTCATCGGGAAGCACAAAAATCCCATTACGATTTCTTGAAGGCCGTTTTCAATTGAGAACTTTTCAGAATAGCGCAACATAGACGTCACCTCTCTCGTGACGAGTTCTTCTTTCTAACAAGTGTTTTTTTAAAAATAAAACTTTCACAATTATTCAGAAGCACGAAAAAGCCCATAACAATTTTCTGACAGACCGATTCGACCTAGGTATCATCCGAATCGTACGAAACAGAAAAAATAGCGATCATCATGTGCTCTTCTTCCAAACGAGTCATTTTTATTGGAATTTTCGTCACCGTCATCCGAAAGCACGAAAATCCCCATTACTAATTCTCAAAGGTCCAATTCTATCGAGTACTTATCTGGATAGTGCATCACAAACGTCATCGTGTTCGTGACGAGTTCTTCTTTCCGACGAGTTACTCTTTGTTAGTTTTTTTCACTGTCTTCCGAAAGCACGAAAAAGCACATTAAGATTTCTCGATGACCAGATTTTATCGAGGCACGGTCCGAATAGCGCAAAACAGATGTCATCGCATTTGTGACGAGTTCTTCTTTCCAAGGAGAAACCTTTTTTTAATTTTCGTCATCCTCAACTAGAAGCACAAAAAAGCCCATTATGATTTCTCGATGGCCCGATTCGACCGATTCGACCTAGCGATCATCATGTGCTCTTCTTTCAAACGAGTCATTTTTATTGGAATTTTCGTCACCGTCATCCGAAAGCACGAAAATCCCCATTACTAATTCTCAAAGGTCCAATTCTATCGAGTACTTATCTGGATAGTGCATCACAAACGTCATCGTGTTCGTGACGAGTTCTTCTTTCCGACGAGTTACTCTTTGTTAGTTTTTTTCACTGTCTTCCGAAAGCACGAAAAAGCACATTAAGATTTCTCGGTGGCCAGATTTTATCGAGGCACGGTCCGAATAGCGCAAAACAGATGTCATCGCATTTGTGACGAGTTCTTCTTTCCAAGGAGAAACCTTTTTTTAATTTTCGCCATCCTCAACTAGAAGCACAAAAAAGCCCATTATGATTTCTCGATGGCCCGATTCGACCGTGGACTTGCCCGGATAACATAAAACAGATGTCATCGCATTCATGACGAGTTCTTCTTTTCAACGGAGTCCCTTTTTTCGAATTTTCGTCACCATATTCGGGAAGCACCAAAATCCCATTACGATTTCTTGAAAGCCTGATTCAATTGAGAACTTGTCTGAACAGTGCAAACCAGACGTCATCGCGTTGGTGATGAGTTCTTCATTCTAACAACACTTTTTTTTATAAAATAATTTCATCATTATTCAGAAGCACGAAAAAGCACATAACAATTTTTCGATGGACCAATTCGACCGAGGTATCTTCTAAATCGTGCGAAACAGAAAAAAAACACGATCGTCATTTGCTCTTCTTTCAAACGATCCTTTTTTTTAGAATTTTCGTCACCGTCATCCGGAAGCACGAAAAAGCCCATCACTATTTCACTAAGGCCCAATGCTATCAAGGACATATCTAGATAGGGCAAAACAAACGTCATGGCGTTCGTGACGACTTCTTCTTTCCAACGAGTCCCATTTTTTGAATTTTCGTCACCCTCATCTAGAAGCACAAAAAAGTCCATTATGATTTCTCGATGGCCCAATTCGACCGAGGACTTGTCCGAATAATGTAAAACAGACCTCATCGCGTTCATGACGTGTTCTTCTTTTCAACGGAGTCCCTTTTTTTGAATTTTTGTCGTTGTCATCGGGAAGCACAAAAATCCCATTACGATTTCTTGAAGGCCGTTTTCAATTGAGAACTTTTCAGAATAGCGCAACATAGACGTCACCTCTCTCGTGACGAGTTCTTCTTTCTAACAAGTGTTTTTTTAAAAATAAAACTTTCACAATTATTCAGAAGCACGAAAAAGCCCATAACAATTTTCTGACAGACCGATTCGACCTAGGTATCATCCGAATCGTACGAAACAGAAAAAATAGCGATCATCATGTGCTCTTCTTCCAAACGAGTCATTTTTATTGGAATTTTCGTCACCGTCATCCGAAAGCACGAAAATCCCCATTACTAATTCTCAAAGGTCCAATTCTATCGAGTACTTATCTGGATAGTGCATCACAAACGTCATCGTGTTCGTGACGAGTTCTTCTTTCCGACGAGTTACTCTTTGTTAGTTTTTTTCACTGTCTTCCGAAAGCACGAAAAAGCACATTAAGATTTCTCGATGACCAGATTTTATCGAGGCACGGTCCGAATAGCGCAAAACAGATGTCATCGCATTTGTGACGAGTTCTTCTTTCCAAGGAGAAACCTTTTTTTAATTTTCGTCATCCTCAACTAGAAGCACAAAAAAGCCCATTATGATTTCTCGATGGCCCGATTCGACCGATTCGACCTAGCGATCATCATGTGCTCTTCTTTCAAACGAGTCATTTTTATTGGAATTTTCGTCACCGTCATCCGAAAGCACGAAAATCCCCATTACTAATTCTCAAAGGTCCAATTCTATCGAGTACTTATCTGGATAGTGCATCACAAACGTCATCGTGTTCGTGACGAGTTCTTCTTTCCGACGAGTTACTCTTTGTTAGTTTTTTTCACTGTCTTCCGAAAGCACGAAAAAGCACATTAAGATTTCTCGGTGGCCAGATTTTATCGAGGCACGGTCCGAATAGCGCAAAACAGATGTCATCGCATTTGTGACGAGTTCTTCTTTCCAAGGAGAAACCTTTTTTTAATTTTCGCCATCCTCAACTAGAAGCACAAAAAAGCCCATTATGATTTCTCGATGGCCCGATTCGACCGTGGACTTGCCCGGATAACATAAAACAGATGTCATCGCATTCATGACGAGTTCTTCTTTTCAACGGAGTCCCTTTTTTCGAATTTTCGTCACCATATTCGGGAAGCACCAAAATCCCATTACGATTTCTTGAAAGCCTGATTCAATTGAGAACTTGTCTGAACAGTGCAAACCAGACGTCATCGCGTTGGTGATGAGTTCTTCATTCTAACAACACTTTTTTTTATAAAATAATTTCATCATTATTCAGAAGCACGAAAAAGCACATAACAATTTTTCGATGGACCAATTCGACCGAGGTATCTTCTAAATCGTGCGAAACAGAAAAAAAACACGATCGTCATTTGCTCTTCTTTCAAACGATCCTTTTTTTTAGAATTTTCGTCACCGTCATCCGGAAGCACGAAAAAGCCCATCACTATTTCACTAAGGCCCAATGCTATCAAGGACATATCTAGATAGGGCAAAACAAACGTCATGGCGTTCGTGACGACTTCTTCTTTCCAACGAGTCCCATTTTTTGAATTTTCGTCACCCTCATCTAGAAGCACAAAAAAGTCCATTATGATTTCTCGATGGCCCAATTCGACCGAGGACTTGTCCGAATAATGTAAAACAGACCTCATCGCGTTCATGACGTGTTCTTCTTTTCAACGGAGTCCCTTTTTTTGAATTTTTGTCGTTGTCATCGGGAAGCACAAAAATCCCATTACGATTTCTTGAAGGCCTTTTTCAATTGAGAACTTTTCAGAATAGCGCAAAATAGACGTCACCTCTCTCGTGACGAGTTCTTCTTTCTAACAAGTGTTTTTTTAAAAATAAAACTTTCACCATTATTCAGAAGCACGAAAAAGCCCATAACAATTTTCTGACAGACCGATTCGACCTAGGTATCATCCGAATCGTACGAAACATAAAAAATAGCGATCATCATGTGCTCTTCTTCCAAACGAGTCATTTTTATTGGAATTTTCGTCACCGTCATCCGAAAGCACGAAAATCCCCATTACTAATTCTCAAAGGTCCAATTCTATCGAGTACTTATCTGGATAGTGCATCACAAACGTCATCGTGTTCGTGACGAGTTCTTCTTTCCGACGAGTTACTCTTTGTTAGTTTTTTTCACTGTCTTCCGAAAGCACGAAAAAGCACATTAAGATTTCTCGATGACCAGATTTTATCGAGGCACGGTCCGAATAGCGCAAAACAGATGTCATCGCATTTGTGACGAGTTCTTCTTTCCAAGGAGAAACCTTTTTTTAATTTTCGTCATCCTCAACTAGAAGCACAAAAAAGCCCATTATGATTTCTCGATGGCCCGATTCGACCGTGGACTTGCCCGGATAACGTAAAACAGATGTCATCGCATTCATGATGAGTTCTTCTTTTCAACGGAGTGCCTTTTTTTGAATTTTCGTCACCATATTCAGGAAGCACAAAAATCCCATTACGATTTCTTGAAAGCCTGATTCAATTGAGAACTTGTCTGAATAGTGCAAACCAGACGTCATCGCGTTCGTGACGAGTTCTTCATTCTAACAACACTTTTTTTTATAAAATAATTTCATCATTATTCAGAAGCACGAAAAAGCACATAACAATTTTTCGATGGACCAATTCGACCGAGGTATCTTCTAAATCGTGCGAAACAGAAAAAAAACACGATCGTCATTTGCTCTTCTTTCAAACGATCCTTTTTTTTAGAATTTTCGTCACCGTCATCCGGAAGCACGAAAATGCCCATCACTATTTCACTAAGGCCCAATGCTATCAAGGACATATCTAGATAGGGCAAAACAAACGTCATGGCGTTCGTGACGACTTCTTCTTTCCAACGAGTCCCATTTTTTGAATTTTTGGCAACCTCATCTAGAAGCACAAAAAAGCCCTTTATGTTTTCTCGATCGCCCAATTCGACCAAGGACTTGTCCGAATAATGTAAAACAGACATCATTGCGTTCATGACGAGTTCTTCTTTTCAACCGGGTCCCTTTTTTTGAATTTTCGTCGTTGTCATCGGGAAGCACAAAAATCCCATTACGATTTCTTGAAGGCCTGATTCAATTGAGAACTTGTCTGAATAGTGCAAACCAGACGTCATCGCGTTCGTGACGAGTTCTTCATTCTAACTACACTTTTTTTTTTAAAAAAAATGTCATCATTATTCAGAAGTATGAAAAAGCCCATTACAATTTTCTGACAGACCGATTCGTCCTCGGTATCTTCCGAATCGTGCGAAACAGAAAAAATAGCGATCCTCAAGTGCTCTTCTTTCAAACGAGTCATTTTTATTCGAATTTTCGTCACCGTCATCCGAAAGCACGGAAAATCCCATTACTATTTCTCAATGCTCCAATTCTATCGAGTACTTATCTGGATAATGCAAACCAAACGTCATCGAGTTCGTGATGAGTTCTTCTTTCCGACGAGTTACTCTTTTTTCTTTTTTGTCAGTGTCTTCTGAAAGCACGAAAAAGCACATTAAGATTTCTCGATGGCCAGATTTGACCGAGGCATGGTCCGAATAGCGCAAAACGGATGTCATCGCATTTGTGACGAGATCTTCTTTCCAACGAGTCCCCTTTTTTGAATTTTCTTCATCCTCAACGAGAAGCACAAAAAAGACCATTATGATTTCTCGATGGCCCGATTCGACCGAGGACTTGTCTGGATGACAGAAAATAGACGTCATCGCGTTCATGACGAGTTCTTCTTTTCAACTGAGTCCCTTTTTTTGAATTTTTGTCACAGTAGTCGGGAAGCACATAAATCCAATTACAATTCCTTGTAGGCCTGATTCAATTGTAAACTTGTCTGAATAGTGCAAACCAGACGTCATCCCGTTCGTGACGAGTTCTTCATTCTAACAAGTCTTTTCTTAAAAACAAAATTCACCATTATTCAGAAGTATGAAAAAGCCAATTACAATTTTTCGATGGACCAATTCGACCGAGGTATCTTCCGAATCGTGTGAAACAGAAAAAATCGCAATCGTCATTTGCTCCTCTTTCAAACGAGCCTTTTTTTTAGAATTTTCGTCACCAACATCCGAAAGCATGAAAAATCCCATTACTATTTCTCTAAGGCCTAATTCTATCGAGGACCTATCTAGATAGGGTAAAACAAACCTCATGGCGTTCGTGACGAGTTCTTCTTTCCAACGAGTCTCCTTTTTTGAATTTTTGGCAACCTCATCTAGAAGCACAAAAAAGCCCATTATGTTTTCTCGATCGCCCAATTCGACCAAGGACTTGTCCGAATAATGGAAAACAGACATCATTGCGTTCATGACGAGTTCTTCTTTTCAACCGGGTCCCTTTTTTTGAATTTTCGTCGTTGTCATCGGGAAGCACAAAAATCCCATTACGATTTCTTGAAGGCCTGATTCAATTGAGAACTTGTCTGAATAGTGCAAACCAGACGTCATCGCGTTCGTGACGAGTTCTTCATTCTAACTACACTTTTTTTTTTAAAAAAAATGTCATCATTATTCAGAAGTATGAAAAAGCCCATTACAATTTTCTGACAGACCGATTCGTCCTCGGTATCTTCCGAATCGTGCGGAACAGAAAAAATAGCGATCCTCAAGTGCTCTTCTTTCAAACGAGTCATTTTTATTCGAATTTTCGTCACCGTCATCCGAAAGCACGGAAAATCCCATTACTATTTCTCAATGCTCCAATTCTATCGAGTACTTATCTGGATAATGCAAACCAAACGTCATCGAGTTCGTGATGAGTTCTTCTTTCCGACGAGTTACTCTTTTTTCTTTTTTGTCAGTGTCTTCTGAAAGCACGAAAAAGCACATTAAGATTTCTCGATGGCCAGATTTGACCGAGGCATGGTCCGAATAACGCAAAACGGATGTCATCGCATTTGTGACGAGATCTTCTTTCCAACGAGTCCCCTTTTTTGAATTTTCTTCATCCTCAACGAGAAGCACAAAAAAGACCATTATGATTTCTCGATGGCCCGATTCGACCGAGGACTTGTCTGGATGACAGAAAATAGACGTCATCGCGTTCATGACGAGTTCTTCTTTTCAACTGAGTCCCTTTTTTTGAATTTTTGTCACAGTAGTCGGGAAGCACATAAATCCAATTACAATTCCTTGTAGGCCTGATTCAATTGTAAACTTGTCTGAATAGTGCAAACCAGACGTCATCCCGTTCGTGACGAGTTCTTCATTCTAACAAGTCTTTTCTTAAAAACAAAATTCACCATTATTCAGAAGTATGAAAAAGCCAATTACAATTTTTCGATGGACCAATTCGACCGAGGTATCTTCCGAATCGTGTGAAACAGAAAAAATCGCAATCGTCATTTGCTCCTCTTTCAAACGAGCCTTTTTTTTAGAATTTTCGTCACCAACATCCGAAAGCATGAAAAATCCCATTACTATTTCTCTAAGGCCTAGTTCTATCGAGGACCTATCTAGATAGGGTAAAACAAACCTCATGGCGTTCGTGACGAGTTCTTCTTTCCAACGAGTCTCCTTTTTTGAATTTTTGGCAACCTCATCTAGAAGCACAAAAAAGCCCATTATGTTTTCTCGATCGCCCAATTCGACCAAGGACTTGTCCGAATAATGTAAAACAGACATCATTGCGTTCATGACGAGTTCTTCTTTTCATCCGGGTCCCTTTTTTTGAATTTTCGTCGTTGTAATCGGGAAGCACAAAAATCCCATTACGATTTCTTGAAGGCCTGATTCAATTGAGAACTTGTCTGAATAGTGCAAACCAGACGTCATCGCGTTCGTGACGAGTTCTTCATTCTAACTACACTTTTCTTTTAAAAAAAAATGTCATCATTATTCAGAAGTATGAAAAAGCCCATTACAATTTTCTGACAGACCGATTCGTCCTCGGTATCTTCCGAATCGTGCGGAACAGAAAAAATAGCGATCCTCAAGTGCTCTTCTTTCAAACGAGTCATTTTTATTCGAATTTTCGTCACCGTCATCCGAAAGCACGGAAAATCCCATTACTATTTCTCAATGCTCCAATTCTATCGAGTACTTATCTGGATAATGCAAACCAAACGTCATCGAGTTCGTGATGAGTTCTTCTTTCCGACGAGTTACTCTTTTTTCTTTTTTGTCAGTGTCTTCTGAAAGCACGAAAAAGCACATTAAGATTTCTCGATGGCCAGATTTGACCGAGGCATGGTCCGAATAGCGCAAAACGGATGTCATCGCATTTGTGACGAGATCTTCTTTCCAACGAGTCCCCTTTTTTGAATTTTCTTCATCCTCAACGAGAAGCACAAAAAAGACCATTATGATTTCTCGATGGCCCGATTCGACCGAGGACTTGTCTGGATGACAGAAAATAGACGTCATCGCGTTCATGACGAGTTCTTCTTTTCAACTGAGTCCCTTTTTTTGAATTTTTGTCACAGTAGTCGGGAAGCACATAAATCCAATTACAATTCCTTGTAGGCCTGATTCAATTGTAAACTTGTCTGAATAGTGCAAACCAGACGTCATCCCGTTCGTGACGAGTTCTTCATTCTAACAAGTCTTTTCTTAAAAACAAAATTCACCATTATTCAGAAGTATGAAAAAGCCAATTACAATTTTTCGATGGACCAATTCGACCGAGGTATCTTCCGAATCGTGTGAAACAGAAAAAATCGCAATCGTCATTTGCTCCTCTTTCAAACGAGCCTTTTTTTTAGAATTTTCGTCACCAACATCCGAAAGCATGAAAAATCCCATTACTATTTCTCTAAGGCCTAATTCTATCGAGGACCTATCTAGATAGGGTAAAACAAACCTCATGGCGTTCGTGACGAGTTCTTCTTTCCAACGAGTCTCCTTTTTTGAATTTTTGGCAACCTCATCTAGAAGCACAAAAAAGCCCATTATGTTTTCTCGATCGCCCAATTCGACCAAGGACTTGTCCGAATAATGTAAAACAGACATCATTGCGTTCATGACGAGTTCTTCTTTTCAACCGGGTCCCTTTTTTTGAATTTTCGTCGTTGTCATCGGGAAGCACAAAAATCCCATTACGATTTCTTCAAGGCCTGATTCAATTGAGAACTTGTCTGAATAGTGCAAACCAGACGTCATCGCGTTCGTGACGAGTTCTTCATTCTAACTACACTTTTCTTTTAAAAAAAAATGTCATCATTATTCAGAAGTATGAAAAAGCCCATTACAATTTTCTGACAGACCGATTCGTCCTCGGTATCTTCCGGATCGTGCGGAACAGAAAAAATAGCGATCCTCAAGTGCTCTTCTTTCAAACGAGTCATTTTTATTCGAATTTTCGTCACCGTCATCCGAAAGCACGGAAAATCCCATTACTATTTCTCAATGCTCCAATTCTATCGAGTACTTATCTGGATAATGCAAACCAAACGTCATCGAGTTCGTGATGAGTTCTTCTTTCCGACGAGTTACTCTTTTTTCTTTTTTGTCAGTGTCTTCTGAAAGCACGAAAAAGCACATTAAGATTTCTCGATGGCCAGATTTGACCGAGGCATGGTCCGAATAGCGCAAAACGGATGTCATCGCATTTGTGACGAGATCTTCTTTCCAACGAGTCCCCTTTTTTGAATTTTCTTCATCCTCAACGAGAAGCACAAAAAAGACCATTATGATTTCTCGACGGCCCGATTCGACCGAGGACTTGTCTGGATGACAGAAAATAGACGTCATCGCGTTCATGACGAGTTCTTCTTTTCAACTGAGTCCCTTTTTTTGAATTTTTGTCACAGTAGTCGGGAAGCACATAAATCCAATTACAATTCCTTGTAGGCCTGATTCAATTGTAAACTTGTCTGAATAGTGCAAACCAGACGTCATCCCGTTCGTGAGGAGTTCTTCATTCTAACAAGTCTTTTCTTAAAAACAAAATTCACCATTATTCAGAAGTATGAAAAAGCCAATTACAATTTTTCGATGGACCAATTCGACCGAGGTATCTTCCGAATCGTGTGAAACAGAAAAAATCGCAATCGTCATTTGCTCCTCTTTCAAACGAGCCTTTTTTTTAGAATTTTCGTCACCAACATCCGAAAGCATGAAAAATCCCATTACTATTTCTCTAAGGCCTAATTCTATCGAGGACCTATCTAGATAGGGTAAAACAAACCTCATGGCGTTCGTGACGAGTTCTTCTTTCCAACGAGTCTCCTTTTTTGAATTTTTGGCGACCTCATCTAGAAGCACAAAAAAGCCCATTATGTTTTCTCGATCGCCCAATTCGACCAAGGACTTGTCCGAATAATGTAAAACAGACATCATTGCGTTCATGACGAGTTCTTCTTTTCAACCGGGTCCCTTTTTTTGAATTTTCGTCGTTGTCATCGGGAAGCACAAAAATCCCATTACGATTTCTTGAAGGCCTGATTCAATTGAGAACTTGTCTGAATAGTGCAAACCAGACGTCATCGCGTTCGTGACAAGTTCTTCATTCTAACTACACTTTTCTTTTAAAAAAAAATGTCATCATTATTCAGAAGTATGAAAAAGCCCATTACAATTTTCTGACAGACCGATTCGTCCTCGGTATCTTCCGGATCGTGCGGAACAGAAAAAATAGCGATCCTCAAGTGCTCTTCTTTCAAACGAGTCATTTTTATTCGAATTTTCGTCACCGTCATCCGAAAGCACGGAAAATCCCATTACTATTTCTCAATGCTCCAATTCTATCGAGTACTTATCTGGATAATGCAAACCAAACGTCATCGAGTTCGTGATGAGTTCTTCTTTCCGACGAGTTACTCTTTTTTCTTTTTTGTCAGTGTCTTCTGAAAGCACGAAAAAGCACATTAAGATTTCTCGATGGCCAGATTTGACCGAGGCATGGTCCGAATAGCGCAAAACGGATGTCATCGCATTTGTGACGAGATCTTCTTTCCAACGAGTCCCCTTTTTTGAATTTTCTTCATCCTCAACGAGAAGCACAAAAAAGACCATTATGATTTCTCGATGGCCCGATTCGACCGAGGACTTGTCTGGATGACAGAAAATAGACGTCATCGCGTTCATGACGAGTTCTTCTTTTCAACTGAGTCCCTTTTTTTGAATTTTTGTCACAGTAGTCGGGAAGCACATAAATCCAATTACAATTCCTTGTAGGCCTGATTCAATTGTAAACTTGTCTGAATAGTGCAAACCAGACGTCATCCCGTTCGTGACGAGTTCTTCATTCTAACAAGTCTTTTCTTAAAAACAAAATTCACCATTATTCAGAAGTATGAAAAAGCCAATTACAATTTTTCGATGGACCAATTCGACCGAGGTATCTTCCGAATCGTGTGAAACAGAAAAAATCGCAATCGTCATTTGCTCCTCTTTCAAACGAGCCTTTTTTTTAGAATTTTCGTCACCAACATCCGAAAGCATGAAAAATCCCATTACTATTTCTCTAAGGCCTAATTCTATCGAGGACCTATCTAGATAGGGTAAAACAAACCTCATGGCGTTCGTGACGAGTTCTTCTTTCCAACGAGTCTCCTTTTTTGAATTTTTGGCGACCTCATCTAGAAGCACAAAAAAGCCCATTATGTTTTCTCGATCGCCCAATTCGACCAAGGACTTGTCCGAATAATGTAAAACAGACATCATTGCGTTCATGACGAGTTCTTCTTTTCAACCGGGTCCCTTTTTTTGAATTTTCGTCGTTGTCATCGGGAAGCACAAAAATCCCATTACGATTTCTTGAAGGCCTGATTCAATTGAGAACTTGTCTGAATAGTGCAAACCAGACGTCATCGCGTTCGTGACAAGTTCTTCATTCTAACTACACTTTTCTTTTAAAAAAAAATGTCATCATTATTCAGAAGTATGAAAAAGCCCATTACAATTTTCTGACAGACCGATTCGTCCTCGGTATCTTCCGGATCGTGCGGAACAGAAAAAATAGCGATCCTCAAGTGCTCTTCTTTCAAACGAGTCATTTTTATTCGAATTTTCGTCACCGTCATCCGAAAGCACGGAAAATCCCATTACTATTTCTCAATGCTCCAATTCTATCGAGTACTTATCTGGATAATGCAAACCAAACGTCATCGAGTTCGTGATGAGTTCTTCTTTCCGACGAGTTACTCTTTTTTCTTTTTTGTCAGTGTCTTCTGAAAGCACGAAAAAGCACATTAAGATTTCTCGATGGCCAGATTTGACCGAGGCATGGTCCGAATAGCGCAAAACGGATGTCATCGCATTTGTGACGAGATCTTCTTTCCAACGAGTCCCCTTTTTTGAATTTTCTTCATCCTCAACGAGAAGCACAAAAAAGACCATTATGATTTCTCGATGGCCCGATTCGACCGAGGACTTGTCTGGATGACAGAAAATAGACGTCATCGCGTTCATGACGAGTTCTTCTTTTCAACTGAGTCCCTTTTTTTGAATTTTTGTCACAGTAGTCGGGAAGCACATAAATCCAATTACAATTCCTTGTAGGCCTGATTCAATTGTAAACTTGTCTGAATAGTGCAAACCAGACGTCATCCCGTTCGTGACGAGTTCTTCATTCTAACAAGTCTTTTCTTAAAAACAAAATTCACCATTATTCAGAAGTATGAAAAAGCCAATTACAATTTTTCGATGGACCAATTCGACCGAGGTATCTTCCGAATCGTGTGAAACAGAAAAAATCGCAATCGTCATTTGCTCCTCTTTCAAACGAGCCTTTTTTTTAGAATTTTCGTCACCAACATCCGAAAGCATGAAAAATCCCATTACTATTTCTCTAAGGCCTAATTCTATCGAGGACCTATCTAGATAGGGTAAAACAAACCTCATGGCGTTCGTGACGAGTTCTTCTTTCCAACGAGTCTCCTTTTTTGAATTTTTGGCGACCTCATCTAGAAGCACAAAAAAGCCCATTATGTTTTCTCGATCGCCCAATTCGACCAAGGACTTGTCCGAATAATGTAAAACAGACATCATTGCGTTCATGACGAGTTCTTCTTTTCAACCGGGTCCCTTTTTTTGAATTTTCGTCGTTGTCATCGGGAAGCACAAAAATCCCATTACGATTTCTTGAAGGCCTGATTCAATTGAGAACTTGTCTGAATAGTGCAAACCAGACGTCATCGCGTTCGTGACGAGTTCTTCATTCTAACTACACTTTTCTTTTAAAAAAAAATGTCATCATTATTCAGAAGTATGAAAAAGCCCATTACAATTTTCTGACAGACCGATTCGTCCTCGGTATCTTCCGGATCGTGCGGAACAGAAAAAATAGCGATCCTCAAGTGCTCTTCTTTCAAACGAGTCATTTTTATTCGAATTTTCGTCACCGTCATCCGAAAGCACGGAAAATCCCATTACTATTTCTCAATGCTCCAATTCTATCGAGTACTTATCTGGATAATGCAAACCAAACGTCATCGAGTTCGTGATGAGTTCTTCTTTCCGACGAGTTACTCTTTTTTCTTTTTTGTCAGTGTCTTCTGAAAGCACGAAAAAGCACATTAAGATTTCTCGATGGCCAGATTTGACCGAGGCATGGTCCGAATAGCGCAAAACGGATGTCATCGCATTTGTGACGAGATCTTCTTTCCAACGAGTCCCCTTTTTTGAATTTTCTTCATCCTCAACGAGAAGCACAAAAAAGACCATTATGATTTCTCGACGGCCCGATTCGACCGAGGACTTGTCTGGATGACAGAAAATAGACGTCATCGCGTTCATGACGAGTTCTTCTTTTCAACTGAGTCCCTTTTTTTGAATTTTTGTCACAGTAGTCGGGAAGCACATAAATCCAATTACAATTCCTTGTAGGCCTGATTCAATTGTAAACTTGTCTGAATAGTGCAAACCAGACGTCATCCCGTTCGTGACGAGTTCTTCATTCTAACAAGTCTTTTCTTAAAAACAAAATTCACCATTATTCAGAAGTATGAAAAAGCCAATTACAATTTTTCGATGGACCAATTCGACCGAGGTATCTTCCGAATCGTGTGAAACAGAAAAAATCGCAATCGTCATTTGCTCCTCTTTCAAACGAGCCTTTTTTTTAGAATTTTCGTCACCAACATCCGAAAGCATGAAAAATCCCATTACTATTTCTCTAAGGCCTAATTCTATCGAGGACCTATCTAGATAGGGTAAAACAAACCTCATGGCGTTCGTGACGAGTTCTTCTTTCCAACGAGTCTCCTTTTTTGAATTTTTGGCGACCTCATCTAGAAGCACAAAAAAGCCCATTATGTTTTCTCGATCGCCCAATTCGACCAAGGACTTGTCCGAATAATGGAAAACAGACATCATTGCGTTCATGACGAGTTCTTCTTTTCAACCGGGTCCCTTTTTTTGAATTTTCGTCGTTGTCATCGGGAAGCACAAAAATCCCATTACGATTTCTTGAAGGCCTGATTCAATTGAGAACTTGTCTGAATAGTGCAAACCAGACGTCATCGCGTTCGTGACGAGTTCTTCATTCTAACTACACTTTTTTTTTAAAAAAAAATGTCATCATTATTCAGAAGTATGAAAAAGCCCATTACAATTTTCTGACAGACCGATTCGTCCTCGGTATCTTCCGAATCGTGCGGAACAGAAAAAATAGTGATCCTCAAGTGCTCTTCTTTCAAACGAGTCATTTTTATTCGAATTTTCGTCACCGTCATCCGAAAGCACGGAAAATCCCATTACTATTTCTCAATGCTCCAATTCTATCGAGTACTTATCTGGATAATGCAAACCAAACGTCATCGAGTTCGTGATGAGTTCTTCTTTCCGACGAGTTACTCTTTTTTCTTTTTTGTCAGTGTCTTCTGAAAGCACGAAAAAGCACATTAAGATTTCTCGATGGCCAGATTTGACCGAGGCATGGTCCGAATAGCGCAAAACGGATGTCATCGCATTTGTGACGAGATCTTCTTTCCAACGAGTCCCCTTTTTTGAATTTTCTTCATCCTCAACGAGAAGCACAAAAAAGACCATTATGATTTCTCGATGGCCCGATTCGACCGAGGACTTGTCTGGATGACAGAAAATAGACGTCATCGCGTTCATGACGAGTTCTTCTTTTCAACTGAGTCCCTTTTTTTGAATTTTTGTCACAGTAGTCGGGAAGCACATAAATCCAATTACAATTCCTTGTAGGCCTGATTCAATTGTAAACTTGTCTGAATAGTGCAAACCAGACGTCATCCCGTTCGTGACGAGTTCTTCATTCTAACAAGTCTTTTCTTAAAAACAAAATTCACCATTATTCAGAAGTATGAAAAAGCCAATTACAATTTTTCGATGGACCAATTCGACCGAGGTATCTTCCGAATCGTGTGAAACAGAAAAAATCGCAATCGTCATTTGCTCCTCTTTCAAACGAGCCTTTTTTTTAGAATTTTCGTCACCAACATCCGAAAGCATGAAAAATCCCATTACTATTTCTCTAAGGCCTAATTCTATCGAGGACCTATCTAGATAGGGTAAAACAAACCTCATGGCGTTCGTGACGAGTTCTTCTTTCCAACGAGTCTCCTTTTTTGAATTTTTGGCGACCTCATCTAGAAGCACAAAAAAGCCCATTATGTTTTCTCGATCGCCCAATTCGACCAAGGACTTGTCCGAATAATGTAAAACAGACATCATTGCGTTCATGACGAGTTCTTCTTTTCAACCGGGTCCCTTTTTTTGAATTTTCGTCGTTGTCATCGGGAAGCACAAAAATCCCATTACGATTTCTTGAAGGCCTGATTCAATTGAGAACTTGTCTGAATAGTGCAAACCAGACGTCATCGCGTTCGTGACGAGTTCTTCATTCTAACTACACTTTTCTTTTAAAAAAAAATGTCATCATTATTCAGAAGTATGAAAAAGCCCATTACAATTTTCTGACAGACCGATTCGTCCTCGGTATCTTCCGAATCGTGCGGAACAGAAAAAATAGCGATCCTCAAGTGCTCTTCTTTCAAACGAGTCATTTTTATTCGAATTTTCGTCACCGTCATCCGAAAGCACGGAAAATCCCATTACTATTTCTCAATGCTCCAATTCTATCGAGTACTTATCTGGATAATGCAAACCAAACGTCATCGAGTTCGTGATGAGTTCTTCTTTCCGACGAGTTACTCTTTTTTCTTTTTTGTCAGTGTCTTCTGAAAGCACGAAAAAGCACATTAAGATTTCTCGATGGCCAGATTTGACCGAGGCATGGTCCGAATAGCGCAAAACGGATGTCATCGCATTTGTGACGAGATCTTCTTTCCAACGAGTCCCCTTTTTTGAATTTTCTTCATCCTCAACGAGAAGCACAAAAAAGACCATTATGATTTCTCGATGGCCCGATTCGACCGAGGACTTGTCTGGATGACAGAAAATAGACGTCATCGCGTTCATGACGAGTTCTTCTTTTCAACTGAGTCCCTTTTTTTGAATTTTTGTCACAGTAGTCGGGAAGCACATAAATCCAATTACAATTCCTTGTAGGCCTGATTCAATTGTAAACTTGTCTGAATAGTGCAAACCAGACGTCATCCCGTTCGTGACGAGTTCTTCATTCTAACAAGTCTTTTCTTAAAAACAAAATTCACCATTATTCAGAAGTATGAAAAAGCCAATTACAATTTTTCGATGGACCAATTCGACCGAGGTATCTTCCGAATCGTGTGAAACAGAAAAAATCGCAATCGTCATTTGCTCCTCTTTCAAACGAGCCTTTTTTTTAGAATTTTCGTCACCAACATCCGAAAGCATGAAAAATCCCATTACTATTTCTCTAAGGCCTAATTCTATCGAGGACCTATCTAGATAGGGTAAAACAAACCTCATGGCGTTCGTGACGAGTTCTTCTTTCCAACGAGTCTCCTTTTTTGAATTTTTGGCAACCTCATCTAGAAGCACAAAAAAGCCCATTATGTTTTCTCGATCGCCCAATTCGACCAAGGACTTGTCCGAATAATGGAAAACAGACATCATTGCGTTCATGACGAGTTCTTCTTTTCAACCGGGTCCCTTTTTTTGAATTTTCGTCGTTGTCATCGGGAAGCACAAAAATCCCATTACGATTTCTTGAAGGCCTGATTCAATTGAGAACTTGTCTGAATAGTGCAAACCAGACGTCATCGCGTTCGTGACGAGTTCTTCATTCTAACTACACTTTTTTTTAAAAAAAAAATGTCATCATTATTCAGAAGTATGAAAAAGCCCATTACAATTTTCTGACAGACCGATTCGTCCTCGGTATCTTCCGAATCGTGCGGAACAGAAAAAATAGCGATCCTCAAGTGCTCTTCTTTCAAACGAGTCATTTTTATTCGAATTTTCGTCACCGTCATCCGAAAGCACGGAAAATCCCATTACTATTTCTCAATGCTCCAATTCTATCGAGTACTTATCTGGATAATGCAAACCAAACGTCATCGAGTTCGTGATGAGTTCTTCTTTCCGACGAGTTACTCTTTTTTCTTTTTTGTCAGTGTCTTCTGAAAGCACGAAAAAGCACATTAAGATTTCTCGATGGCCAGATTTGACCGAGGCATGGTCCGAATAGCGCAAAACGGATGTCATCGCATTTGTGACGAGATCTTCTTTCCAACGAGTCCCCTTTTTTGAATTTTCTTCATCCTCAACGAGAAGCACAAAAAAGACCATTATGATTTCTCGATGGCCCGATTCGACCGAGGACTTGTCTGGATGACAGAAAATAGACGTCATCGCGTTCATGACGAGTTCTTCTTTTCAACTGAGTCCCTTTTTTTGAATTTTTGTCACAGTAGTCGGGAAGCACATAAATCCAATTACAATTCCTTGTAGGCCTGATTCAATTGTAAACTTGTCTGAATAGTGCAAACCAGACGTCATCCCGTTCGTGACGAGTTCTTCATTCTAACAAGTCTTTTCTTAAAAACAAAATTCACCATTATTCAGAAGTATGAAAAAGCCAATTACAATTTTTCGATGGACCAATTCGACCGAGGTATCTTCCGAATCGTGTGAAACAGAAAAAATCGCAATCGTCATTTGCTCCTCTTTCAAACGAGCCTTTTTTTTAGAATTTTCGTCACCAACATCCGAAAGCATGAAAAATCCCATTACTATTTCTCTAAGGCCTAATTCTATCGAGGACCTATCTAGATAGGGTAAAACAAACCTCATGGCGTTCGTGACGAGTTCTTCTTTCCAACGAGTCTCCTTTTTTGAATTTTTGGCGACCTCATCTAGAAGCACAAAAAAGCCCATTATGTTTTCTCGATCGCCCAATTCGACCAAGGACTTGTCCGAATAATGTAAAACAGACATCATTGCGTTCATGACGAGTTCTTCTTTTCAACCGGGTCCCCTTTTTTTGAATTTTCGTCGTTGTCATCGGGAAGCACAAAAATCCCATTACGATTTCTTGAAGGCCTGATTCAATTGAGAACTTGTCTGAATAGTGCAAACCAGACGTCATCGCGTTCGTGACGAGTTCTTCATTCTAACTACACTTTTCTTTTAAAAAAAAATGTCATCATTATTCAGAAGTATGAAAAAGCCCATTACAATTTTCTGACAGACCGATTCGTCCTCGGTATCTTCCGAATCGTGCGGAACAGAAAAAATAGCGATCCTCAAGTGCTCTTCTTTCAAACGAGTCATTTTTATTCGAATTTTCGTCACCGTCATCCGAAAGCACGGAAAATCCCATTACTATTTCTCAATGCTCCAATTCTATCGAGTACTTATCTGGATAATGCAAACCAAACGTCATCGAGTTCGTGATGAGTTCTTCTTTCCGACGAGTTACTCTTTTTTCTTTTTTGTCAGTGACTTCTGAAAGCACGAAAAAGCACATTAAGATTTCTCGATGGCCAGATTTGACCGAGGCATGGTCCGAATAGCGCAAAACGGATGTCATCGCATTTGTGACGAGATCTTCTTTCCAACGAGTCCCCTTTTTTGAATTTTCTTCATCCTCAACGAGAAGCACAAAAAAGACCATTATGATTTCTCGATGGCCCGATTCGACCGAGGACTTGTCTGGATGACAGAAAATAGACGTCATCGCGTTCATGACGAGTTCTTCTTTTCAACTGAGTCCCTTTTTTTGAATTTTTGTCACAGTAGTCGGGAAGCACATAAATCCAATTACAATTCCTTGTAGGCCTGATTCAATTGTAAACTTGTCTGAATAGTGCAAACCAGACGTCATCCCGTTCGTGACGAGTTCTTCATTCTAACAAGTCTTTTCTTAAAAACAAAATTCACCATTATTCAGAAGTATGAAAAAGCCAATTACAATTTTTCGATGGACCAATTCGACCGAGGTATCTTCCGAATCGTGTGAAACAGAAAAAATCGCAATCGTCATTTGCTCCTCTTTCAAACGAGCCTTTTTTTTAGAATTTTCGTCACCAACATCCGAAAGCATGAAAAATCCCATTACTATTTCTCTAAGGCCTAATTCTATCGAGGACCTATCTAGATAGGGTAAAACAAACCTCATGGCGTTCGTGACGAGTTCTTCTTTCCAACGAGTCTCCTTTTTTGAATTTTTGGCGACCTCATCTAGAAGCACAAAAAAGCCCATTATGTTTTCTCGATCGCCCAATTCGACCAAGGACTTGTCCGAATAATGTAAAACAGACATCATTGCGTTCATGACGAGTTCTTCTTTTCAACCGGGTCCCTTTTTTTGAATTTTCGTCGTTGTCATCGGGAAGCACAAAAATCCCATTACGATTTCTTGAAGGCCTGATTCAATTGAGAACTTGTCTGAATAGTGCAAACCAGACGTCATCGCGTTCGTGACGAGTTCTTCATTCTAACTACACTTTTCTTTTAAAAAAAAATGTCATCATTATTCAGAAGTATGAAAAAGCCCATTACAATTTTCTGACAGACCGATTCGTCCTCGGTATCTTCCGAATCGTGCGGAACAGAAAAAATAGCGATCCTCAAGTGCTCTTCTTTCAAACGAGTCATTTTTATTCGAATTTTCGTCACCGTCATCCGAAAGCACGGAAAATCCCATTACTATTTCTCAATGCTCCAATTCTATCGAGTACTTATCTGGATAATGCAAACCAAACGTCATCGAGTTCGTGATGAGTTCTTCTTTCCGACGAGTTACTCTTTTTTCTTTTTTGTCAGTGTCTTCTGAAAGCACGAAAAAGCACATTAAGATTTCTCGATGGCCAGATTTGACCGAGGCATGGTCCGAATAGCGCAAAACGGATGTCATCGCATTTGTGACGAGATCTTCTTTCCAACGAGTCCCCTTTTTTGAATTTTCTTCATCCTCAACGAGAAGCACAAAAAAGACCATTATGATTTCTCGATGGCCCGATTCGACCGAGGACTTCTCTGGATGACAGAAAATAGACGTCATCGCGTTCATGACGAGTTCTTCTTTTCAACTGAGTCCCTTTTTTTGAATTTTTGTCACAGTAGTCGGGAAGCACATAAATCCAATTACAATTCCTTGTAGGCCTGATTCAATTGTAAACTTGTCTGAATAGTGCAAACCAGACGTCATCCCGTTCGTGACGAGTTCTTCATTCTAACAAGTCTTTTCTTAAAAACAAAATTCACCATTATTCAGAAGTATGAAAAAGCCAATTACAATTTTTCGATGGACCAATTCGACCGAGGTATCTTCCGAATCGTGTGAAACAGAAAAAATCGCAATCGTCATTTGCTCCTCTTTCAAACGAGCCTTTTTTTTAGAATTTTCGTCACCAACATCCGAAAGCATGAAAAATCCCATTACTATTTCTCTAAGGCCTAATTCTATCGAGGACCTATCTAGATAGGGTAAAACAAACCTCATGGCGTTCGTGACGAGTTCTTCTTTCCAACGAGTCTCCTTTTTTGAATTTTTGGCAACCTCATCTAGAAGCACAAAAAAGCCCATTATGTTTTCTCGATCGCCCAATTCGACCAAGGACTTGTCCGAATAATGTAAAACAGACATCATTGCGTTCATGACGAGTTCTTCTTTTCAACCGGGTCCCTTTTTTTGAATTTTCGTCGTTGTCATCGGGAAGCACAAAAATCCCATTACGATTTCTTGAAGGCCTGATTCAATTGAGAACTTGTCTGAATAGTGCAAACCAGACGTCATCGCGTTCGTGACGAGTTCTTCATTCTAACTACACTTTTTTTTAAAAAAAAAATGTCATCATTATTCAGAAGTATGAAAAAGCCCATTACAATTTTCTGACAGACCGATTCGTCCTCGGTATCTTCCGAATCGTGCGGAACAGAAAAAATAGTGATCCTCAAGTGCTCTTCTTTCAAACGAGTCATTTTTATTCGAATTTTCGTCACCGTCATCCGAAAGCACGGAAAATCCCATTACTATTTCTCAATGCTCCAATTCTATCGAGTACTTATCTGGATAATGCAAACCAAACGTCATCGAGTTCGTGATGAGTTCTTCTTTCCGACGAGTTACTCTTTTTTCTTTTTTGTCAGTGTCTTCTGAAAGCACGAAAAAGCACATTAAGATTTCTCGATGGCCAGATTTGACCGAGGCATGGTCCGAATAGCGCAAAACGGATGTCATCGCATTTGTGACGAGATCTTCTTTCCAACGAGTCCCCTTTTTTGAATTTTCTTCATCCTCAACGAGAAGCACAAAAAAGACCATTATGATTTCTCGATGGCCCGATTCGACCGAGGACTTGTCTGGATGACAGAAAATAGACGTCATCGCGTTCATGACGAGTTCTTCTTTTCAACTGAGTCCCTTTTTTTGAATTTTTGTCACAGTAGTCGGGAAGCACATAAATCCAATTACAATTCCTTGTAGGCCTGATTCAATTGTAAACTTGTCTGAATAGTGCAAACCAGACGTCATCCCGTTCGTGACGAGTTCTTCATTCTAACAAGTCTTTTCTTAAAAACAAAATTCACCATTATTCAGAAGTATGAAAAAGCCAATTACAATTTTTCGATGGACCAATTCGACCGAGGTATCTTCCGAATCGTGTGAAACAGAAAAAATCGCAATCGTCATTTGCTCCTCTTTCAAACGAGCCTTTTTTTTAGAATTTTCGTCACCAACATCCGAAAGCATGAAAAATCCCATTACTATTTCTCTAAGGCCTAATTCTATCGAGGACCTATCTAGATAGGGTAAAACAAACCTCATGGCGTTCGTGACGAGTTCTTCTTTCCAACGAGTCTCCTTTTTTGAATTTTTGGCGACCTCATCTAGAAGCACAAAAAAGCCCATTATGTTTTCTCGATCGCCCAATTCGACCAAGGACTTGTCCGAATAATGTAAAACAGACATCATTGCGTTCATGACGAGTTCTTCTTTTCAACCGGGTCCCTTTTTTTGAATTTTCGTCGTTGTCATCGGGAAGCACAAAAATCCCATTACGATTTCTTGAAGGCCTGATTCAATTGAGAACTTGTCTGAATAGTGCAAACCAGACGTCATCGCGTTCGTGACGAGTTCTTCATTCTAACTACACTTTTCTTTTAAAAAAAAATGTCATCATTATTCAGAAGTATGAAAAAGCCCATTACAATTTTCTGACAGACCGATTCGTCCTCGGTATCTTCCGAATCGTGCGGAACAGAAAAAATAGCGATCCTCAAGTGCTCTTCTTTCAAACGAGTCATTTTTATTCGAATTTTCGTCACCGTCATCCGAAAGCACGGAAAATCCCATTACTATTTCTCAATGCTCCAATTCTATCGAGTACTTATCTGGATAATGCAAACCAAACGTCATCGAGTTCGTGATGAGTTCTTCTTTCCGACGAGTTACTCTTTTTTCTTTTTTGTCAGTGTCTTCTGAAAGCACGAAAAAGCACATTAAGATTTCTCGATGGCCAGATTTGACCGAGGCATGGTCCGAATAGCGCAAAACGGATGTCATCGCATTTGTGACGAGATCTTCTTTCCAACGAGTCCCCTTTTTTGAATTTTCTTCATCCTCAACGAGAAGCACAAAAAAGACCATTATGATTTCTCGATGGCCCGATTCGACCGAGGACTTGTCTGGATGACAGAAAATAGACGTCATCGCGTTCATGACGAGTTCTTCTTTTCAACTGAGTCCTTTTTTTTGAATTTTTGTCACAGTAGTCGGGAAGCACATAAATCCAATTACAATTCCTTGTAGGCCTGATTCAATTGTAAACTTGTCTGAATAGTGCAAACCAGACGTCATCCCGTTCGTGACGAGTTCTTCATTCTAACAAGTCTTTTCTTAAAAACAAAATTCACCATTATTCAGAAGTATGAAAAAGCCAATTACAATTTTTCGATGGACCAATTCGACCGAGGTATCTTCCGAATCGTGTGAAACAGAAAAAATCGCAATCGTCATTTGCTCCTCTTTCAAACGAGCCTTTTTTTTAGAATTTTCGTCACCAACATCCGAAAGCATGAAAAATCCCATTACTATTTCTCTAAGGCCTAATTCTATCGAGGACCTATCTAGATAGGGTAAAACAAACCTCATGGCGTTCGTGACGAGTTCTTCTTTCCAACGAGTCTCCTTTTTTGAATTTTTGGCAACCTCATCTAGAAGCACAAAAAAGCCCATTATGTTTTCTCGATCGCCCAATTCGACCAAGGACTTGTCCGAATAATGTAAAACAGACATCATTGCGTTCATGACGAGTTCTTCTTTTCAACCGGGTCCCTTTTTTTGAATTTTCGTCGTTGTCATCGGGAAGCACAAAAATCCCATTACGATTTCTTGAAGGCCTGATTCAATTGAGAACTTGTCTGAATAGTGCAAACCAGACGTCATCGCGTTCGTGACGAGTTCTTCATTCTAACTACACTTTTCTTTTAAAAAAAAATGTCATCATTATTCAGAAGTATGAAAAAGCCCATTACAATTTTCTGACAGACCGATTCGTCCTCGGTATCTTCCGAATCGTGCGGAACAGAAAAAATAGCGATCCTCAAGTGCTCTTCTTTCAAACGAGTCATTTTTATTCGAATTTTCGTCACCGTCATCCGAAAGCACGGAAAATCCCATTACTATTTCTCAATGCTCCAATTCTATCGAGTACTTATCTGGATAATGCAAACCAAACGTCATCGAGTTCGTGATGAGTTCTTCTTTCCGACGAGTTACTCTTTTTTCTTTTTTGTCAGTGTCTTCTGAAAGCACGAAAAAGCACAATAAGATTTCTCGATGGCCAGATTTGACCGAGGCATGGTCCGAATAGCGCAAAACGGATGTCATCGCATTTGTGACGAGATCTTCTTTCCAACGAGTCCCCTTTTTTGAATTTTCTTCATCCTCAACGAGAAGCACAAAAAAGACCATTATGATTTCTCGATGGCCCGATTCGACCGAGGACTTGTCTGGATGACAGAAAATAGACGTCATCGCGTTCATGACGAGTTCTTCTTTTCAACTGAGTCCCTTTTTTTGAATTTTTGTCACAGTAGTCGGGAAGCACATAAATCCAATTACAATTCCTTGTAGGCCTGATTCAATTGTAAACTTGTCTGAATAGTGCAAACCAGACGTCATCCCGTTCGTGACGAGTTCTTCATTCTAACAAGTCTTTTCTTAAAAACAAAATTCACCATTATTCAGAAGTATGAAAAAGCCAATTACAATTTTTCGATGGACCAATTCGACCGAGGTATCTTCCGAATCGTGTGAAACAGAAAAAATCGCAATCGTCATTTGCTCCTCTTTCAAACGAGCCTTTTTTTTAGAATTTTCGTCACCAACATCCGAAAGCATGAAAAATCCCATTACTATTTCTCTAAGGCCTAATTCTATCGAGGACCTATCTAGATAGGGTAAAACAAACCTCATGGCGTTCGTGACGAGTTCTTCTTTCCAACGAGTCTCCTTTTTTGAATTTTTGGCGACCTCATCTAGAAGCACAAAAAAGCCCATTATGTTTTCTCGATCGCCCAATTCGACCAAGGACTTGTCCGAATAATGTAAAACAGACATCATTGCGTTCATGACGAGTTCTTCTTTTCAACCGGGTCCCTTTTTTTGAATTTTCGTCGTTGTCATCGGGAAGCACAAAAATCCCATTACGATTTCTTGAAGGCCTGATTCAATTGAGAACTTGTCTGAATAGTGCAAACCAGACGTCATCGCGTTCGTGACGAGTTCTTCATTCTAACTACACTTTTTTTTTTAAAAAAAATGTCATCATTATTCAGAAGTATGAAAAAGCCCATTACAATTTTCTGACAGACCGATTCGTCCTCGGTATCTTCCGAATCGTGCGGAACAGAAAAAATAGCGATCCTCAAGTGCTCTTCTTTCAAACGAGTCATTTTTATTCGAATTTTCGTCACCGTCATCCGAAAGCACGGAAAATCCCATTACTATTTCTCAATGCTCCAATTCTATCGAGTACTTATCTGGATAATGCAAACCAAACTTCATCGAGTTCGTGATGAGTTCTTCTTTCCGACGAGTTACTCTTTTTTCTTTTTTGTCAGTGTCTTCTGAAAGCACGAAAAAGCACATTAAGATTTCTCGATGGCCAGATTTGACCGAGGCATGGTCCGAATAGCGCAAAACGGATGTCATCGCATTTGTGACGAGATCTTCTTTCCAACGAGTCCCCTTTTTTGAATTTTCTTCATCCTCAACGAGAAGCACAAAAAAGACCATTATGATTTCTCGATGGCCCGATTCGACCGAGGACTTGTCTGGATGACAGAAAATAGACGTCATCGCGTTCATGACGAGTTCTTCTTTTCAACTGAGTCCCTTTTTTTGAATTTTTGTCACAGTAGTCGGGAAGCACATAAATCCAATTACAATTCCTTGTAGGCCTGATTCAATTGTAAACTTGTCTGAATAGTGCAAACCAGACGTCATCCCGTTCGTGACGAGTTCTTCATTCTAACAAGTCTTTTCTTAAAAACAAAATTCACCATTATTCAGAAGTATGAAAAAGCCAATTACAATTTTTCGATGGACCAATTCGACCGAGGTATCTTCCGAATCGTGTGAAACAGAAAAAATCGCAATCGTCATTTGCTCCTCTTTCAAACGAGCCTTTTTTTTAGAATTTTCGTCACCAACATCCGAAAGCATGAAAAATCCCATTACTATTTCTCTAAGGCCTAATTCTATCGAGGACCTATCTAGATAGGGTAAAACAAACCTCATGGCGTTCGTGACGAGTTCTTCTTTCCAACGAGTCTCCTTTTTTGAATTTTTGGCAACCTCATCTAGAAGCACAAAAAAGCCCATTATGTTTTCTCGATCGCCCAATTCGACCAAGGACTTGTCCGAATAATGTAAAACAGACATCATTGCGTTCATGACGAGTTCTTCTTTTCAACCGGGTCCCTTTTTTTGAATTTTCGTCGTTGTCATCGGGAAGCACAAAAATCCCATTACGATTTCTTGAAGGCCTGATTCAATTGAGAACTTGTCTGAATAGTGCAAACCAGACGTCATCGCGTTCGTGACGAGTTCTTCATTCTAACCACACTTTTTTTTTTTTAAAAAAATGTCATCATTATTCAGAAGTATGAAAAAGCCCATTACAATTTTCTGACAGACCGATTCGTCCTCGGTATCTTCCGCATCGTGCGGAACAGAAAAAATAGCGATCCTCAAGTGCTCTTCTTTCAAACGAGTCATTTTTATTCGAATTTTCGTCACCGTCATCCGAAAGCACGGAAAATCCCATTACTATTTCTCAATGCTCCAATTCTATCGAGTACTTATCTGGATAATGCAAACCAAACGTCATCGAGTTCGTGATGAGTTCTTCTTTCCGACGAGTTACTCTTTTTTCTTTTTTGTCAGTGTCTTCTGAAAGCACGAAAAAGCACATTAAGATTTCTCGATGGCCAGATTTGACCGAGGCATGGTCCGAATAGCGCAAAACGGATGTCATCGCATTTGTGACGAGATCTTCTTTCCAACGAGTCCCCTTTTTTGAATTTTCTTCATCCTCAACGAGAAGCACAAAAAAGACCATTATGATTTCTCGATGGCCCGATTCGACCGAGGACTTGTCTGGATGACAGAAAATAGACGTCATCGCGTTCATGACGAGTTCTTCTTTTCAACTGAGTCCCTTTTTTTGAATTTTTGTCACAGTAGTCGGGAAGCACATAAATCCAATTACAATTCCTTGTAGGCCTGATTCAATTGTAAACTTGTCTGAATAGTGCAAACCAGACGTCATCCCGTTCGTGACGAGTTCTTCATTCTAACAAGTCTTTTCTTAAAAACAAAATTCACCATTATTCAGAAGTATGAAAAAGCCAATTACAATTTTTCGATGGACCAATTCGACCGAGGTATCTTCCGAATCGTGTGAAACAGAAAAAATCGCAATCGTCATTTGCTCCTCTTTCAAACGAGCCTTTTTTTTAGAATTTTCGTCACCAACATCCGAAAGCATGAAAAATCCCATTACTATTTCTCTAAGGCCTAATTCTATCGAGGACCTATCTAGATAGGGTAAAACAAACCTCATGGCGTTCGTGACGAGTTCTTCTTTCCAACGAGTCTCCTTTTTTGAATTTTTGGCAACCTCATCTAGAAGCACAAAAAAGCCCATTATGTTTTCTCGATCGCCCAATTCGACCAAGGACTTGTCCGAATAATGTAAAACAGACATCATTGCGTTCATGACGAGTTCTTCTTTTCAACCGGGTCCCTTTTTTTGAATTTTCGTCGTTGTCATCGGGAAGCACAAAAATCCCATTACGATTTCTTGAAGGCCTGATTCAATTGAGAACTTGTCTGAATAGTGCAAACCAGACGTCATCGCGTTCGTGACGAGTTCTTCATTCTAACCACACTTTTTTTTTTTAAAAAAAATGTCATCATTATTCAGAAGTATGAAAAAGCCCATTACAATTTTCTGACAGACCGATTCGTCCTCGGTATCTTCCGAATCGTGCGGAACAGAAAAAATAGCGATCCTCAAGTGCTCTTCTTTCAAACGAGTCATTTTTATTCGAATTTTCGTCACCGTCATCCGAAAGCACGGAAAATCCCATTACTATTTCTCAATGCTCCAATTCTATCGAGTACTTATCTGGATAATGCAAACCAAACGTCATCGAGTTCGTGATGAGTTCTTCTTTCCGACGAGTTACTCTTTTTTCTTTTTTGTCAGTGTCTTCTGAAAGCACGAAAAAGCACATTAAGATTTCTCGATGGCCAGATTTGACCGAGGCATGGTCCGAATAGCGCAAAACGGATGTCATCGCATTTGTGACGAGATCTTCTTTCCAACGAGTCCCCTTTTTTGAATTTTCTTCATCCTCAACGAGAAGCACAAAAAAGACCATTATGATTTCTCGATGGCCCGATTCGACCGAGGACTTGTCTGGATGACAGAAAATAGACGTCATCGCGTTCATGACGAGTTCTTCTTTTCAACTGAGTCCCTTTTTTTGAATTTTTGTCACAGTAGTCGGGAAGCACATAAATCCAATTACAATTCCTTGTAGGCCTGATTCAATTGTAAACTTGTCTGAATAGTGCAAACCAGACGTCATCCCGTTCGTGACGAGTTCTTCATTCTAACAAGTCTTTTCTTAAAAACAAAATTCACCATTATTCAGAAGTATGAAAAAGCCAATTACAATTTTTCGATGGACCAATTCGACCGAGGTATCTTCCGAATCGTGTGAAACAGAAAAAATCGCAATCGTCATTTGCTCCTCTTTCAAACGAGCCTTTTTTTTAGAATTTTCGTCACCAACATCCGAAAGCATGAAAAATCCCATTACTATTTCTCTAAGGCCTAATTCTATCGAGGACCTATCTAGATAGGGTAAAACAAACCTCATGGCGTTCGTGACGAGTTCTTCTTTCCAACGAGTCTCCTTTTTTGAATTTTTGGCGACCTCATCTAGAAGCACAAAAAAGCCCATTATGTTTTCTCGATCGCCCAATTCGACCAAGGACTTGTCCGAATAATGTAAAACAGACATCATTGCGTTCATGACGAGTTCTTCTTTTCAACCGGGTCCCTTTTTTTGAATTTTCGTCGTTGTCATCGGGAAGCACAAAAATCCCATTACGATTTCTTGAAGGCCTGATTCAATTGAGAACTTGTCTGAATAGTGCAAACCAGACGTCATCGCGTTCGTGACGAGTTCTTCATTCTAACCACACTTTTTTTTTAAAAAAAAAATGTCATCATTATTCAGAAGTATGAAAAAGCCCATTACAATTTTCTGACAGACCGATTCGTCCTCGGTATCTTCCGAATCGTGCGGAACAGACAAAATAGCGATCCTCAAGTGCTCTTCTTTCAAACGAGTCATTTTTATTCGAATTTTCGTCACCGTCATCCGAAAGCACGGAAAATCCCATTACTATTTCTCAATGCTCCAATTCTATCGAGTACTTATCTGGATAATGCAAACCAAACGTCATCGAGTTCGTGATGAGTTCTTCTTTCCGACGAGTTACTCTTTTTTCTTTTTTGTCAGTGTCTTCTGAAAGCACGAAAAAGCACATTAAGATTTCTCGATGGCCAGATTTGACCGAGGCATGGTCCGAATAGCGCAAAACGGATGTCATCGCATTTGTGACGAGATCTTCTTTCCAACGAGTCCCCTTTTTTGAATTTTCTTCATCCTCAACGAGAAGCACAAAAAAGACCATTATGATTTCTCGATGGCCCGATTCGACCGAGGACTTGTCTGGATGACAGAAAATAGACGTCATCGCGTTCATGACGAGTTCTTCTTTTCAACTGAGTCCCTTTTTTTGAATTTTTGTCACAGTAGTCGGGAAGCACATAAATCCAATTACAATTCCTTGTAGGCCTGATTCAATTTTAAACTTGTCTGAATAGTGCAAACCAGACGTCATCCCGTTCGTGACGAGTTCTTCATTCTAACAAGTCTTTTCTTAAAAACAAAATTCACCATTATTCAGAAGTATGAAAAAGCCAATTACAATTTTTCGATGGACCAATTCGACCGAGGTATCTTCCGAATCGTGTGAAACAGAAAAAATCGCAATCGTCATTTGCTCCTCTTTCAAACGAGCCTTTTTTTTAGAATTTTCGTCACCAACATCCGAAAGCATGAAAAATCCCATTACTATTTCTCTAAGGCCTAATTCTATCGAGGACCTATCTAGATAGGGTAAAACAAACCTCATGGCGTTCGTGACGAGTTCTTCTTTCCAACGAGTCTCCTTTTTTGAATTTTTGGCAACCTCATCTAGAAGCACAAAAAAGCCCATTATGTTTTCTCGATCGCCCAATTCGACCAAGGACTTGTCCGAATAATGTAAAACAGACATCATTGCGTTCATGACGAGTTCTTCTTTTCAACCGGGTCCCTTTTTTTGAATTTTCGTCGTTGTCATCGGGAAGCACAAAAATCCCATTACGATTTCTTGAAGGCCTGATTCAATTGAGAACTTGTCTGAATAGTGCAAACCAGACGTCATCGCGTTCGTGACGAGTTCTTCATTCTAACCACACTTTTTTTTTTAAAAAAAATGTCATCATTATTCAGAAGTATGAAAAAGCCCATTACAATTTTCTGACAGACCGATTCGTCCTCGGTATCTTCCGAATCGTGCGGAACAGACAAAATAGCGATCCTCAAGTGCTCTTCTTTCAAACGAGTCATTTTTATTCGAATTTTCGTCACCGTCATCCGAAAGCACGGAAAATCCCATTACTATTTCTCAATGCTCCAATTCTATCGAGTACTTATCTGGATAATGCAAACCAAACGTCATCGAGTTCGTGATGAGTTCTTCTTTCCGACGAGTTACTCTTTTTTCTTTTTTGTCAGTGTCTTCTGAAAGCACGAAAAAGCACATTAAGATTTCTCGATGGCCAGATTTGACCGAGGCATGGTCCGAATAGCGCAAAACGGATGTCATCGCATTTGTGACGAGATCTTCTTTCCAACGAGTCCCCTTTTTTGAATTTTCTTCATCCTCAACGAGAAGCACAAAAAAGACCATTATGATTTCTCGATGGCCCGATTCGACCGAGGACTTGTCTGGATGACAGAAAATAGACGTCATCGCGTTCATGACGAGTTCTTCTTTTCAACTGAGTCCCTTTTTTTGAATTTTTGTCACAGTAGTCGGGAAGCACATAAATCCAATTACAATTCCTTGTAGGCCTGATTCAATTTTAAACTTGTCTGAATAGTGCAAACCAGACGTCATCCCGTTCGTGACGAGTTCTTCATTCTAACAAGTCTTTTCTTAAAAACAAAATTCACCATTATTCAGAAGTATGAAAAAGCCAATTACAATTTTTCGATGGACCAATTCGACCGAGGTATCTTCCGAATCGTGTGAAACAGAAAAAATCGCAATCGTCATTTGCTCCTCTTTCAAACGAGCCTTTTTTTTAGAATTTTCGTCACCAACATCCGAAAGCATGAAAAATCCCATTACTATTTCTCTAAGGCCTAATTCTATCGAGGACCTATCTAGATAGGGTAAAACAAACCTCATGGCGTTCGTGACGAGTTCTTCTTTCCAACGAGTCTCCTTTTTTGAATTTTTGGCAACCTCATCTAGAAGCACAAAAAAGCCCATTATGTTTTCTCGATCGCCCAATTCGACCAAGGACTTGTCCGAATAATGTAAAACAGACATCATTGCGTTCATGACGAGTTCTTCTTTTCAACCGGGTCCCTTTTTTTGAATTTTCGTCGTTGTCATCGGGAAGCACAAAAATCCCATTACAATTTCTTGAAGGCCTGATTCAATTGAGAACTTGTCTGAATAGTGCAAACCAGACGTCATCGCGTTCGTGACGAGTTTTTCATTCTAACCACACTTTTTTTTTAAAAAAAAAATGTCATCATTATTCAGAAGTATGAAAAAGCCCATTACAATTTTCTGACAGACCGATTCGTCCTCGGTATCTTCCGAATCGTGCGGAACAGAAAAAATAGCGATCCTCAAGTGCTCTTCTTTCAAACGAGTCATTTTTATTCGAATTTTCGTCACCGTCATCCGAAAGCACGGAAAATCCCATTACTATTTCTCAATGCTCCAATTCTATCGAGTACTTATCTGGATAATGCAAACCAAACGTCATCGAGTTCGTGATGAGTTATTCTTTCCGACGAGTTACTCTTTTTTCTTTTTTGTCAGTGTCTTCTGAAAGCACGAAAAAGCACATTAAGATTTCTCGATGGCCAGATTTGACCGAGGCATGGTCCGAATAGCGCAAAACGGATGTCATCGCATTTGGGACGAGATCTTCTTTCCAACTAGTCCCCTTTTTTGAATTTTCTTCATCCTCAACGAGAAGCACAAAAAAGACCATTATGATTTCTCGATGGCCCGATTCGACCGAGGACTTGTCTGGATGACAGAAAATAGACGTCATCGCGTTCATGACGAGTTCTTCTTTTCAACTGAGTCCCTTTTTTTGAATTTTTGTCACAGTAGTCGGGAAGCACATAAATCCAATTACAATTCCTTGTAGGCCTGATTCAATTGTAAACTTGTCTGAATAGTGCAAACCAGACGTCATCCCGTTCGTGACGAGTTCTTCATTCTAACAAGTCTTTTCTTAAAAACAAAATTCACCATTATTCAGAAGTATGAAAAAGCCAATTACAATTTTTCGATGTACCAATTCGACCGAGGTATCTTCCGAATCGTGTGAAACATAAAAAATCGCAATCGTCATTTGCTCCTCTTTCAAACGAGCCTTTTTTTTAGAATTTTCGTCACCAACATCCGAAAGCATGAAAAATCCCATTACTATTTCTCTAAGGCCTAATTCTATCGAGGACCTATCTAGATAGGGTAAAACAAACCTCATGGCGTTCGTGACGAGTTCTTCTTTCCAACGAGTCTCCTTTTTTGAATTTTTGGCAACCTCATCTAGAAGCACAAAAAAGCCCATTATGTTTTCTCGATCGCCCAATTCGACCAAGGACTTGTCCGAATAATGTAAAACAGACATCATTGCGTTCATGACGAGTTCTTCTTTTCAACCGGGTCCCTTTTTTTGAATTTTCGTCGTTGTCATCGGGAAGCACAAAAATCCCATTACGATTTCTTGAAGGCCTGATTCAATTGAGAACTTGTCTGAATAGTGCAAACCAGACGTCATCGCGTTCGTGACGAGTTCTTCATTCTAACCACACTTTTTTTTTTTAAAAAAAATGTCATCATTATTCAGAAGTATGAAAAAGCCCATTACAATTTTCTGACAGACCGATTCGTCCTCGGTATCTTCCGAATCGTGCGAAACAGAAAAAATAGCGATCCTCAAGTGCTCTTCTTTCAAACGAGTCATTTTTATTCGAATTTTCGTCACCGTCATCCGAAAGCACGGAAAATCCCATTACTATTTCTCAATGCTCCAATTCTATCGAGTACTTATCTGGATAATGCAAACCAAACGTCATCGAGTTCGTGATGAGTTCTTCTTTCCGACGAGTTACTCTTTTTTCTTTTTTGTCAGTGTCTTCTGAAAGCACGAAAAAGCACATTAAGATTTCTCGATGGCCAGATTTGACCGAGGCATGGTCCGAATAGCGCAAAACGGATGTCATCGCATTTGTGACGAGATCTTCTTTCCAACGAGTCCCCTTTTTTGAATTTTCTTCATCCTCAACGAGAAGCACAAAAAAGACCATTATGATTTCTCGATGGCCCGATTCGACCGAGGACTTGTCTGGATGACAGAAAATAGACGTCATCGCGTTCATGACGAGTTCTTCTTTTCAACTGAGTCCCTTTTTTTGAATTTTTGTCACAGTAGTCGGGAAGCACATAAATCCAATTACAATTCCTTGTAGGCCTGATTCAATTGTAAACTTGTCTGAATAGTGCAAACCAGACGTCATCCCGTTCGTGACGAGTTCTTCATTCTAACAAGTCTTTTCTTAAAAACAAAATTCACCATTATTCAGAAGTATGAAAAAGCCAATTACAATTTTTCGATGTACCAATTCGACCGAGGTATCTTCCGAATCGTGTGAAACATAAAAAATCGCAATCGTCATTTGCTCCTCTTTCAAACGAGCCTTTTTTTTAGAATTTTCGTCACCAACATCCGAAAGCATGAAAAATCCCATTACTATTTCTCTAAGGCCTAATTCTATCGAGGACCTATCTAGATAGGGTAAAACAAACCTCATGGCGTTCGTGACGAGTTCTTCTTTCCAACGAGTCTCCTTTTTTGAATTTTTGGCAACCTCATCTAGAAGCACAAAAAAGCCCATTATGTTTTCTCGATCGCCCAATTCGACCAAGGACTTGTCCGAATAATGTAAAACAGACATCATTGCGTTCATGACGAGTTCTTCTTTTCAACCGGGTCCCTTTTTTTGAATTTTCGTCGTTGTCATCGGGAAGCACAAAAATCCCATTACGATTTCTTGAAGGCCTGATTCAATTGAGAACTTGTCTGAATAGTGCAAACCAGACGTCATCGCGTTCGTGACGAGTTCTTCATTCTAACCACACTTTTTTTTTTTAAAAAAAATGTCATCATTATTCAGAAGTATGAAAAAGCCCATTACAATTTTCTGACAGACCGATTCGTCCTCGGTATCTTCCGAATCGTGCGAAACAGAAAAAATAGCGATCCTCAAGTGCTCTTCTTTCAAACGAGTCATTTTTATTCGAATTTTCGTCACCGTCATCCGAAAGCACGGAAAATCCCATTACTATTTCTCAATGCTCCAATTCTATCGAGTACTTATCTGGATAATGCAAACCAAACGTCATCGAGTTCGTGATGAGTTCTTCTTTCCGACGAGTTACTCTTTTTTCTTTTTTGTCAGTGTCTTCTGAAAGCACGAAAAAGCACATTAAGATTTCTCGATGGCCAGATTTGACCGAGGCATGGTCCGAATAGCGCAAAACGGATGTCATCGCATTTGTGACGAGATCTTCTTTCCAACGAGTCCCCTTTTTTGAATTTTCTTCATCCTCAACGAGAAGCACAAAAAAGACCATTATGATTTCTCGATGGCCCGATTCGACCGAGGACTTGTCTGGATGACAGAAAATAGACGTCATCGCGTTCATGACGAGTTCTTCTTTTCAACTGAGTCCCTTTTTTTGAATTTTTGTCACAGTAGTCGGGAAGCACATAAATCCAATTACAATTCCTTGTAGGCCTGATTCAATTGTAAACTTGTCTGAATAGTGCAAACCAGACGTCATCCCGTTCGTGACGAGTTCTTCATTCTAACAAGTCTTTTCTTAAAAACAAAATTCACCATTATTCAGAAGTATGAAAAAGCCAATTACAATTTTTCGATGGACCAATTCGACCGAGGTATCTTCCGAATCGTGTGAAACAGAAAAAATCGCAATCGTCATTTGCTCCTCTTTCAAACGAGCCTTTTTTTTAGAATTTTCGTCACCAACATCCGAAAGCATGAAAAATCCCATTACTATTTCTCTAAGGCCTAATTCTATCGAGGACCTATCTAGATAGGGTAAAACAAACCTCATGGCGTTCGTGACGAGTTCTTCTTTCCAACGAGTCTCCTTTTTTGAATTTTTGGCAACCTCATCTAGAAGCACAAAAAAGCCCATTATGTTTTCTCGATCGCCCAATTCGACCAAGGACTTGTCCGAATAATGTAAAACAGACATCATTGCGTTCATGACGAGTTCTTCTTTTCAACCGGGTCCCTTTTTTTGAATTTTCGTCGTTGTCATCGGGAAGCACAAAAATCCCATTACGATTTCTTGAAGGCCTGATTCAATTGAGAACTTGTCTGAATAGTGCAAACCAGACGTCATCGCGTTCGTGACGAGTTCTTCATTCTAACCACACTTTTTTTTTTAAAAAAAAATGTCATCATTATTCAGAAGTATGAAAAAGCCCATTACAATTTTCTGACAGACCGATTCGTCCTCGGTATCTTCCGAATCGTGCGAAACAGAAAAAATAGCGATCCTCAAGTGCTCTTCTTTCAAACGAGTCATTTTTATTCGAATTTTCGTCACCGTCATCCGAAAGCACGGAAAATCCCATTACTATTTCTCAATGCTCCAATTCTATCGAGTACTTATCTGGATAATGCAAACCAAACGTCATCGAGTTCGTGATGAGTTCTTCTTTCCGACGAGTTACTCTTTTTTCTTTTTTGTCAGTGTCTTCTGAAAGCACGAAAAAGCACATTAAGATTTCTCGATGGCCAGATTTGACCGAGGCATGGTCCGAATAGCGCAAAACGGATGTCATCGCATTTGTGACGAGATCTTCTTTCCAACGAGTCCCCTTTTTTGAATTTTCTTCATCCTCAACGAGAAGCACAAAAAAGACCATTATGATTTCTCGATGGCCCGATTCGACCGAGGACTTGTCTGGATGACAGAAAATAGACGTTATCGCGTTCATGACGAGTTCTTCTTTTCAACTGAGTCCCTTTTTTTGAATTTTTGTCACAGTAGTCGGGAAGCACAAAAATCCAATTACAATTCCTTGTAGGCCTGATTCAATTGTAAACTTGTCTGAATAGTGCAAACCAGACGTCATCCCGTTCGTGACGAGTTCTTCATTCTAACAAGTCTTTTCTTAAAAACAAAATTCACCATTATTCAGAAGTATGAAAAAGACAATTACAATTTTTCGATGGACCAATTCGACCGAGGTATCTTCCGAATCGTGTGAAACAGAAAAAATCGCAATCGTCATTTGCTCCTCTTTCAAACGAGCCTTTTTTTTAGAATTTTCGTCACCAACATCCGAAAGCATGAAAAATCCCATTACTATTTCTCTAAGGCCTAATTCTATCGAGGACCTATCTAGATAGGGTAAAACAAACCTCATGGCGTTCGTGACGAGTTCTTCTTTCCAACGAGTCTCCTTTTTTGAATTTTTGGCAACCTCATCTAGAAGCACAAAAAAGCCCATTATGTTTTCTCGATCGCCCAATTCGACCAAGGACTTGTCCGAATAATGTAAAACAGACATCATTGCGTTCATGACGAGTTCTTCTTTTCAACCGGGTCCCTTTTTTTGAATTTTCGTCGTTGTCATCGGGAAGCACAAAAATCCCATTACGATTTCTTGAAGGCCTGATTCAATTGAGAACTTGTCTGAATAGTGCAAACCAGACGTCATCGCGTTCGTGACGAGTTCTTCATTCTAACTACACTTTTTTTTTAAAAAAAAATGTCATCATTATTCAGAAGTATGAAAAAGCCCATTACAATTTTCTGACAGACCGATTCGTCCTCGGTATCTTCCGAATCGTGCGAAACAAAAAAAATAGCGATCCTCATGTGCTCTTCTTTCAAACGAGTCATTTTTATTCGAATTTTCGTCACCGTCATCCGAAAGCACGGAAAATCCCATTACTATTTCTCAATGCTCCAATTCTATCGAGTACTTATCTGGATAATGCAAACCAAACGTCATCGAGTTCGTGATGAGTTCTTCTTTCCGACGAGTTACTCTTTTTTCTTTTTTGTCAGTGTCTTCTGAAAGCACGAAAAAGCACATTAAGATTTCTCGATGGCCAGATTTGACCGAGGCATGGTCCGAATAGCGCAAAACGGATGTCATCGCATTTGTGACGAGTTCTTCTTTCCAACGAGTCCCCTTTTTTGAATTTTTGTCATCCTAAACTAGAAGCACAAAAAAGTCAATTATGATTTCTCGATGGCCCAATTCGACCGAGGACTTGTCCAGATAACGTAAAATAGACGTCATTGCGTTCATGACGAGTTCTTCTTTTCAACCGAGTCCCTTTTTTCGAATTTTCGTCACCGTAGTCGGGAAGCACAAAAATCCCATTACATGTTCTTGAAGGCCTGATTCTATTGTAAACTTGTCTGAATAGTGCAAACCGGACGTCATCGCGCTCGTCACGAGTTCTTCATTCTAACAAGCCTTTTTTTAAAAAAAAATTCGCCAATAATCAGAAGCACGAAAAAGCCCATTACAATTTCTCGATAGACCAATTCGACCGAGGTATCTTCCGAATCGTGCGAAAGAGAAAAAATCACGACCGTCATTTGCTCTTCTTTCAAACGGGCCTTTTTTTTAGAATTTTCGTCACCGTCATCCGGAAGCACGAAAAAGCCCATTACTATTTCTCTATGTCCCAATACTATCGAGGACATATCTAGATAGGGCAAAACAAACGTCATGGCGTTCATGACGAGTTCTTCTTTCCAACGAGTCCCCTTTTTTAATTTTCGTCACCCTCATCTAGAAGCACAAAAAAGCCCATTATGATTTCTCGATGGCCGAATTCGACCGAGGACTTGTCAGAATAATGTAAAACAGACGTGATCGCGTTCATGACGAGTTCTTCTTTTCAACGGAGTCCCCTTTTTTAAATTTTCGTCGCTGTCATCGGGAAGCACAAAAATCCCATTGCGATTTCTTGAAGCCCTGATTCAATTGAGAACTTGTCTGAATAGCGCAAAATAGACGTCACCTCGTTCGTGACGAGTTCTTCTTTCTAACAAGTCATTTTGTAAAAAAAAACTTTCACCATTATTCAGAAGCACGAAAAACCCAATACAATTTTCTGACAGACCGATTCGACCCAGGTATCTTCCGAATGGTACGAAACAGAAAAAATCGCGATCATCATTTGCTCTTCTTTCAAACGAGCCATTTTTATTCGAATTTTCGTCACCGTCATCCGAAATTACGAAAAAGCCCATTACTATTTCTCAATGGTCCAATTCTATCGAGTACTTATCTGGAGAATGCAAAACAAACGTCATCGGGTTCGTGATGAGTTCTTCTTTCCGACGAGTTACTCTTTTTTATTTTTTGTCACTGTCTTGCGAAAGCACGAAAAAGCACATTAAGATTTCTCGATGGCCAGATTTGACCGAGGCATGGTCCGAATAGCGCAAAACAGATGTTATCGCATTTGTGACGAGTTCCTCTTTCCAAATAGTCCCCTTTTTTAAATTTTCGTCATCCTCAACTAGAAGCAGAAAAAATCCCATTATGATTTCTCGAAGGCCCGATTCGATTGAGGACTTGTCTGGATAACGTAAAATAGAAGTCACCGCGTTCATGACGAGTTCTTCTTTTCAACCGAGTCCCTTTTTTTGAATTTTCTTCACCGTAGTAGGGAAGCACAAAAATCCCATTACAGTTTCTTGAAGGCTTGATTCAATTGTAAACTTGTCTGGATAGTGCAAACCAGACGTCATCTCGTTCGTGACGAGTTCATCATTCTAACAAGTCTTTTTTTTAAAAAAAATTCACCATTATTTAAAAGCACGAAAAAGCCCATTACAATTTTCCGATAGACCAATTTGACCGATGTATCTTCCGAATCGTGCGAAACAGAAAAAATCGCAATCGTCATGTGCTCTTCTTTCAAACGATCCTTTTTTTTTAGAATTTTTGTCACCATCATTCGGAAGCACGAAAAAGCCCATTACTATTTCTCTAAGGCCCAATTCTATCGAGGACATATCTAGATAGGGCAAAACAAACGTCAAGGCGTTCGTGACGAGTTCTTTTTTCCAACGAGTCCCCTTTTTTGAATTTTCGTCACCCTCATAAAGAAGCACAAAATAGCCCATTATGATTTCTCGATGGCCTAATTCGACCGAGGACTTGTCCGAATAATGTAAAACAGACGTCATCGCGTTCATGATGAGTTCTTTTTTTCAACTAAGTCCCTTTTTTTGAATTTTCGTCGCTGTCATCGGGAAGCACAAAAATCTCGTTACGATTTCTTGAAGGGCTGATTCAATTGAGAACTTGTCTGAATAGTGCAAAATAGACGTCACCTCGTTCATGACGAGTTCTTTTTTCTAACAAGTCTTTTTTTAAAAAAAAACTTTCACCATTATTCAGAAGCACGAAAAAGCCCATTACAATTTTCTGACAAACAGATTCGACCCAGTTATCTTCCGAATCGTGCGAAATAGAAAAAATCGCGATCATCATGTGCTCTTCTTTCAAATGAATCATTTTTATTGCAATTTCGTCACTGTCATCCGAAAGTATGAAAAAGCCCATTACTATTTCTCAATGGTCCAATTCTATCGAGTACTTATTTGGATAATGCAAAACAAAGGCCATCAGATTCGTGATGAGTTCTTCTTTCCGACGAGATACTCTTTTTTATTTTTTGACACTGTCTTCCGAAAGCACGAAAAAGCACATTAAGATTTCTCGATGGCCAGATTTGACTGAGGCATGGTCCGAATAGCGCAAAACGGATGTCATCGCATTTTTGACGAGTTCTTCTTTCCAACGAGTCCCATTTTTTGAATTTTTGTCATACTCAACTAGAAGCACGAAAAAGCCCATTTTGACTGAGGACTTGTCCGGATAACGTAAAACAGACGTCATTGTGTTCATGACGAGTTCTTCTTTTCAACCGAGTCCCTTTTTTCAAATTTTCGTCACCGTAGTCGGGAAGCACAAAAATCCCATTATAATTTCTTGAAGGCCTGATTCAATTGTAAACTTGTCTGAATAGCACAAACTAGACGTCATCGCGTTCATGACGAGTTCTTCATTCTAACAAATCTTTTTCTTAAAAAAAATTTCACCATTATTCAGAAGCACGAAATAGCCCATTACAATTTTCCTATGGACCAATTCGACCGAGGTATCTTCCGAATCGTGCAAAACAGAAAAAATTGCGATCATCATATGCTCATCTTTCAAAAGCATCTTTTTTTCGGAATTTTCGTCAACGTCATCCGGAAGCACGAAAAAGCCCATTACTATTTCTTTAAGCCAAATTCTATCGAGGACTTATTTGGATAGGGCAAAACAAACGTCATCTCGTTTATGAAGAGTTCTTCTTACCAACGAGTTCCATTTTTCCAATTTTTGTCAACCTCATCTAGTAGCACGAAAAAGTCCATTATGATTTGTCGACCACCCGATTCGACCGAGGTACGTTTTGAATCGTACGAAATAGAAAAAATCGCATTCGTTATGTGTTTTTCCTTCAACCAAGTCCCTTTTTTCAAATTTTCGCCATCGTCATCTGGAAGAACAAAAAAGGCAATTACTATTTCTCAACGGTCCGTTTTGTCTTAGGATTTATTCGGATAGAGCAAAATAGACGTGATTGCGTTTGTGACTATTTCTTTTTTTTCATTGAGCCACCTTTTTCAAATTTTTGCCACCGTCATTAGGAAGCACAAAAAAGCTCATTATGATTTCTCCACAGCCCGATTTGACCGTTGACTTTTTTGGATAGTGCAAAACAAACGTCATCGGGTTCGTGACGTCTTCTTCTTTCCGACGAGTTACTCTTTTTTATTTTTTGTCACTGTCTTCCGAAAGCACAAAAAAACACATTAAGATTTCTCGATGGCCAGATCTGACCGAGGCATGGTCCGAATAGCGCAACACGGATGTCATCGCTTTTGTGACGAGTTCTTCTTTCCAACGAGTCCCCTTTTTTGAATTTTTGTCATCCTCAACCAGAGGCATGAAAAATCCCATTATGATTTCTCGATGGCCCAATTCGACCGAGGACTTGTCCGGATAACGTAAAACAGACATCATCGCGTTCAAGACGAGTTCTTCTTTTCAACCTTGTCCCTTTTTTTGAATTTTTGTCACTGTCATAGGGAAGCACAAAAATCCCATTACGATTTCTTGAAGGCCTGATTCAATTGAGAACTTGTCTGAATAGCGTAAAACAGACGTTACCGCATTCGTGACAATTTCTTCTTTCAAACAAGACTTTTTTAAAAAAAACACCATTATTAAGAAGCCCGAAAAAGCCCATTAGAATATTTTGACAGACCGATTCGACCAAGGTATCTCCCGAATCGTGCGAAACAGAAAAAATCGCGATCGTCATGTGCTCTTCTTTCAAACGAGTCTTTCTTTTGGAATTTTCGTCACTGCGGAAGCACGTAAAACCCCATTACTTTTTCTCTAAGGCCCAATTCTATCGAGGACTTATTTAGATAGGGCATAACCAACGTAATCGCGTTCGTGACGAGTTCTTCTTACCAACGAGTCCCTTTTTTCTAATTTTTGTCACCCTCAACTAGTAGCACGAAAAATTTTGTTATTATTTGTCTACCACCCGATTCAACCGAGGTACGTTTTGAATCGCACGAAACAGAAAAAATCCAATTCATGATGTGTTTTTCTTTCAACCAAGTCCCGTTTTTCAAATTTTTGCCATCGTCATCTGGAAGCACAAAAAAGGCAATTACAATTTCTCAACGGTCCAATTTTTCTGAGGATTTATTCAAATAGAGCAAAATAGACGTTATCGCGTTCGTGACGATTTCTTCTTTTCAGCGAGCCCCCTTTTTCAAATTTTTGCCACCGTCATTTGGACGCACAAAAAAGCTCATTATGATTTCTCGACAGCCTTATTTGATCGTTGAATTTTTTGGATAGTGCAAAATAAATGTCATTGAATTCGTGACGAGTTCTTCTTTCCGACGAGTTACTCTTTTTTATTTTTTTTCACTGTCTTCCGAAAGAACGAAAAAGCACATTAAGATTTCTCGATGGCCAGATTTGACCGAGGCATGGTCCGAATAGCGCAAAACGGATGTCATCACATTTGTGACGAGTTCTTCTTTCCAACTAGTCCCCTTTTTGTATTTTCGTCGTCCTCAACTAGAAGCATTAAAAAGCCCATTATGATTTCTCGATGGCCCGATTCGACCGAGGACTTGTCCGGATAACGTAAAACAGAGGTCATCACGTTCATGACGAGTTCTTCTTTTCAACCGAGTCCCTTTTTCGAATTCTCTTCACTTTCATCGGGAAGAACAAAAATCCCATTACAATTTCTTGAAGGCCTTATTCAATTGAGAACTTGTCTGAATAGCGTAAAACAGACGTCACCACGGTCGTCTTTCTCACAAGTCTTTTTCTTAAAAATAAAACTTTCACCATTATTTAAAAGCACGAAAAACCCCATTACAATTTTCTGACAAACTGATTCGACCCTGGTATCTTCCGAATCGTACGAAACAGAAAAAATCACGATCGTCATGTGCTCTTCTTTCAAACGAGTCTTTTTTTGGAATTTTCGTAACCGTCATCCGGAAGCCAGAAAAGGCCCATTACTATTTCTCTAAGGCCCAATTCTATCGAGGACTTATTTGGATAGGGCCAAACAAACGTCATTGCGTTCGTGACGAGTTCTTCTTTCCAACGAGTCCCCTTTTTGTAATTTTTGTCAACCTCATCTAGTACCCCGAAAAGTTTCGTTATGCTTTGTCGACCACCCGATTCGACCGAGGTACGTTTTGAATCGCACGAAACAGAAAAAATCTTATTCGTGATGTGTTTTTCTTTCAACCCTGTCCCTTTTTTCAAATTTTTGCCATCGTCATCTGGAAGCACGAAAAAGGCAATTACTACTTCTCAACTACCCGATTTGTCGGAGGATTTATTCAGATAGCGCAAAATAGACGTCATCGCAATCGCGACGAGTTCTTCTTTTCAACGAGTCCCCTTTTTCAAATTTTTGCCACCGTCATTTGGAAGCACAAAAGAGCTCATTATGATTTCTCGACAGTTCGATTTGACCGTTGACTTTTTTCGATAGTGGAAAACAAACGTCATCGGGTTCGTGTCGAGTTCTTCTTTCCGACGAGTTACTTTTTTTAATTTTTTGTCACTATCTTCCGAATGCACGAAAAAGCACATTAACATTTCTCGATGTCCTGATTTGACCGACGCATGGTCCGAATAGTGCAAAACGGATGTCATCGCATTTGTGACGAGTTCTTCTTTACAACTAGTCCGCTTTTTTGAATTTTCGTCATCCTGAACTAGAAGCATAAAAAATCCCATTATGATTTCTCGATGGCCCGATTCGACCGAGGACTTATCCGGATAATGTAAAATAGACATCATCGCGTTCATGACAAGTTCTTCTTTTCAACCGAGTCCCTTTTTTCGAATTTTCGTCACTGTCGTCGGGAAGCAACAAAAATCCCATTACAATTTCTTGAAGGCCTGACTCAATTGAGAACTTGTCTGAATCGCACAAACCATAGGTCCCAGCGTTCGTGATATGTTCTTCATTCTTAGAAGTCCTTTTTGAAAAACAAAATTTCAACATTATTCAGATGCACGAAAAAGCCCATTACAATTTTTTGATGGACCAAATCCACCCAGGTATCTTTCGAATCGTACGAAGCAGAAAAAATCGCGATCGTCATGTGCTCTTCTTTCAAACGGGTCTTTTTTTTTTGGAATTTACGTCACCGTCATCCAGAAGCACGAAAAAGCCCACTACTATTTCTCTACGGTCCAATTCTATCGAGGAAATATCTTGATAGGGTAAAACAAACGTCATCGCATTCGTGACAAGTTCTTCTTAACAACCAGTCCCTTTTTTATAATTTTTGTCACCCTCATCTAGTTACACAAAAAAGTCCATTATGATTTCTCGACCACCCGATTCGACCGAGGTACGTTTTGAATCGCACGAAACAGACAAAATTGTATTTGTGATGTGTTTTTCTTTCAACCAAGTCCTTTTTTCAAATATTCGCCATCATCATCGGGAAGCACAAAAAAGGCAATTACTATTTCTCAACGGCCCGATTTGCTTGAGGATTTATTTGAATAACACAAAATAGACGTCATCGCGTTCATGACGAGTTCTTCTTTTCAACGAGTCCCCTTTTTCAAATTTTTATGACCGTCATTTGCAAGCACAAAAAAGCTCGTTATGATTTCTCGACAGCCCGATTTGACCGTTGACGTTTTTTGATAGTGCAAAACAAACGTCATCGGGTTCGTGACGAGTTCTTATTTCCGACGAGTTACTCTTCTTTATTTGTTGTCACTGTCTTCCGAAAGCACGAAAAAGCACATTAAGATTTATCGATGGCTAGTTTTAACCAAGGCATGGTCCGAATAGCGCAAAAGGGATGTCATCACATTTGTGACAAGTTCTTCTTTTCAATGAGTCCCTTTTTTTGAATTTTCATCATCCTCAACTAGAAGCACAAAAAAGCCCATTATGATTTCTCGATGGCCCGATTCGACCTTGGACTTGTCCGGATAGCGTAAAACAGACGTCATCACGCTCATGACGTGTTCTTTTCAACCGAGTCCCTTTTTTCGAATTTTCGTCACTGTCGTCAAAACGCACAAAAATCCCATTACAATTTCTTGAAGGCCTGATTCAATTGAGAACTTGTCTGAATCGCGCAAACTAGATGTCATAGGGTTCGTGACGAGTTCTTCATTCTAACAAGTCTTTTTTTTTAAAAAGAAAATTCAACATTATGCAGAAGCACGAAAAAGCCCATTACAATTTTTCGACGGACCAATTCGACCCAGGTATCTTCCAAATTGTGCGAAACAGAAAAAATCACTATCGTCATGTGCTCTTCTTTCAAACGAATCTTTTTTTTGGAATTTTCGTCACCCTCATCCGGAAGCTCGAAAAAGCCCATTACTATTTCTCTGAGGCCCCATTCTATCGAGGAAATATCTAGATAGGGCAAAACAGACATCATTGGGTTCGTGACGAGTTCTTCTTTCCGACGAGTTACACTTTTTTATTTTTTGTCACTGTCTTCCGAAAGCACGAAAAAGCACATGAAGATTTCTCGATGGCGAGATTTGTCTGAGGCATGGTCCGAATAGAGTAAAAAGGATGTCATCACATTTGTGGCGAGTTCTTCTTTCCAACTAGAATTTTTGTCGATGGCCCGATTCGACCGAGGACTTGTCCGGATAGCGTCAAACAGACGTCATCGCGTTCATGACGAGTTCTTCTTTTCAATTGAGTCCCTTCTTTCGAATTTTTGTCACCGTCATCGGGAAGCAAAAAAATCCTATTACAATTTCTTGAAGGCTTGATTCAATTGAGAACTTGTTTGAATAGCGCAAAACAGACGTCACCGCGCTCGTAACGAGTTCTTCTTTCTAACAAGTATTTTTTAAAAAAAAAACATTCACCATTATTCAGAAGCACAAAAAAGCCCATTACAATTTTTTGACGAACCGATTCGACCCAGGTATCTTCCGAATCGTGCGAAACTGAAAAAATCGCGATCGTCATTTGGTCTTCTTTCAAACGAGTCTTTTTTTTTGGAATTTTCGTCACCCTCATCTGGAAGCACAAAAAATCCCATTACCAACGTCATCGCGTTCGTGACGAGTTCTTCTTACCAACGAGTCCCCTTTTTCTAATTTTTGCCAGCCTCATCTAGTATCACAAAAAAGTCCGTTATGATTTGTCGACCACCCGATTCGACCGAGGTACGTTTTGAATGGCACGAAACAGAAAAAATAGCATTCGTGATTGGTTTTTCTTTCAACCAAGTCCCATTTTTCAAAATTTTGCCATCGTCATTTGGAAGCATGAAAAAGGCAATTATTATTTCTCAATGGTCCGATTTGTCTGAGGATTTATTCGGAAATAGCAAAATAGACGTCATATTGTTCATGATGAGTTCTTCTTTTCAACAAGCCCCCTTTTTCAAATTTTTGCCACCGTCATTTGGAAGCACAAAAAAGCTCATTACGATTTCTCGATAGCCCGATTTGGCCGTTGACCTTCTTGGATAGTGCAAAACAAACGTCATTGAGCTCGTGACGAGTTCTACTTTCTGACGAGATACTCATTTTTAGTTTTTGTCACTGTCTTCCGAAAGCACAAAAAAGCACATTAAGATTTCTCGATGGCCAGATTTGATCGAGCCATGGTCCGAATAGCGCAAAAGGGATGTCATCGCATTTGTGACGAGTTCTTCTTTCCAATGAGTCCTTTTTTTTTTTAATTTTCGTCATCCTGATCTAGGAGCACAAAAAAGCCTATTATGATTTCTCGATGGCCCGATTTGACCGAGGACTTGTCCGGATAACGTAAAACAGACGTCATCGCGTTCATGACGAGTTCTTCTTTTCAACCGAGTCCCTTTTTTCGAATTTTCGTCACCGTAGTCAAGAAGCACAAAAATCCCATTACAATTTCTTGAAGGCCTTATTCAATTGTGAACTTGTCTAAATAGCGCAAACCAGATGTCATCGCGTTCGTGACGAGTTTTTCAGTGTAACAAGTCTTTTTTTTTAAAAAAAAATTCACCTTTATTCAGAAGCACGAAAAAGCCCATTACAATTTTTCGATGGACCAATTCGACCGAGGTATCTTCTGAATCGTGCGAAACAGGAAATATCGCAATCGTCATGTGCTCTTCTTTCAAATGATCCTTTTTTTTAGAATTTTCGTCACCGTCATCCGGAAGCATGAAAAAGCCCATTACTATTTCTCTAAGGCCCAATTCTATCGAGGACATATCTAGATAGGGCAAAACAAACGTCATCGCGTTCGTGACAAGTTCTTCTTTTCAACGAGTCCCCTTTTTTGAATTTTCATCACCCTCATCTTGGAGCAAAAAAAAGCCCATTATGATTTCTCGATGACCCGATTCGACTGAGGACTTGTCCAAATAACGTAAAATAGACGTCATCGCATTCATCACGAGTTCTTCTTTTCAACCGAGTCCCTTTTTTCAAATTTTCGTCACTGTCATAGGGAAGCACAAAAATCCCACTACAATTTGTTGAAGGCCTGGTTCAATTGAGAACTTGTCTGAATAGCGTAAAACAGATGTTACCGCATTAGTGACGAGTTCTTCTTTCAAACAAGACTTTTTTTTAAAAAAAATTTCACCATTATTCAGAAGCACGAAAAACCCCATTACAATTTTCCGACGGACCGATTCAACCCAGGTATCTTTCGAATCGTGCGAAACAGAAAAAATTGCGATCGTCATGTTCTCTTCTTTCAAACGAGTCTTTTTTTTGAAATTTTCGTCACCGTCATCCAGAAGCACGAAAAGCCCATTACTATTTCTCTAAGGCCAAATTCTATCGAGGACTTATCTGGATAGGGCAAAACAAACGTTATCGCATTGGTGACGAGTTCTTCCTTCCAACGAGTCCCTTTTTTCTTATTTTTGTCACCCCCATCTAGTAGCACAAAAAATCCAGTTATGATTTCTCGACCACCTGATTCCTCCGAGGTACGTTTTGAATTGCACGAAACAGACAAAATTGCATTCATGATGTGCTTTTCTTTCAACCAAGTCACTTTTTTCAAATTTTCACCATAGTCATCTGGAGGCACGAAAAAGGCAATTACTATCTCTCAACGGTCCGATTTGTCTGAGGATTTATTCGGATAAAGCAAAATAGACCTCATCGCCTTCGTGAATAGTTCTTCTTTACAATGAGCCCCCTTTTTCAAATTTTTGCCACGGTCATTTAGAAGCACAAAAAAGCTCATTATGATTTCTCGACAGCCCGATTTGACCGCTGACTTTTTTGGATAGTGCAATACAAACGTCATCGGGTTCGTGAATAAATCTTCTTTTCGACAAGTAACTCTTTTTTATTTTTTGTCACTATCTTCCGAAAGCACAAAAAAGCACATTAAGATTTCTCGATGGCTAGATTTGACCAAGGCCTGGTCCGACTAGCGCAAAACGGATGTCATCGCATTTGTGACGAGTTCTTCTTTCCAAGAAGTCCCCTTTTTTGAATTTTCGTCATCCTCAAGTAGGAGCACAAAAAAGCCCATTATGATTTCTCGATGGCCCAATTCGACTGGGGACTTATCCGAATAATGTAAAACAGACGTCATTGCGTTCATGACGAGTTCTTCTTTTCAACCGAGTCCCTTCTTTCGAATTTTCGTCATCGTAGTCAGGAAGCACAAAAATCACATTACGATTTCTTGAAGGCCTTATTCAATTAAGAACTTGTCTGAATAGAGCAAAACAAACGTCACCGCGTTCGTGACGAGTTCTTCTTTCTAACAAGTATTTTTTTTTAAAAAAAATTTCACCATTATTCAGAAGCACGAAAAAGCGCAATATAATTTTCTAACAGACCGATTTGACCCAAGTATCATCCGAATCATGCGAAACTAAAAAAATCGCCATCGTCATGTCCTCTTCTTTCAAACGAGTCTTTTTTTTGGAATTTTCATCACCGTCATCTGGAAGTACGAAAAAGCCCATTACTATTTCTCAAAGGTCCAATTCTATCGAGTACTTATCTGGATAGTGCAAAATGAACGTCATTAGGTTCGTGATGTGTTCTTCTTTCCAACGAGTTACTCTTTTTTATTTTTTGTCACTGTCTTCCGAAAGCACAAAAAAGCACATTAAGATTTCTCGATGGCCAGATTTGACCGAGGCATGGTCCGAATAGCGCAAAACTGATGTCATCGCATTTGTGACGTGTTCTTCTTTCCAACGAGTCCCCTTTTTTGAATTTTGGTCATCCTCAACTAGAAGCACAAAAAATCCCATTATGATTTCTTGGTGGCCCGATTCGACCAAGGACTTGTCCGGATAACGTAAAACATACGTCATCGCGTTCATGAGAGTTCTTCTTTTCAACCGAGTCCATTTTTTCGAATTATGGTCACCGTAGTCGGGAAGCACAAAAATCCCATTACGATTAATTGAAGGCTTGATACAATTGAGAACTTGTCTGAATAGCACAAACCAGACGTCACCGCGTTCGTGACGAGTTCTTCATTCTAACAAGGCTTTTTTTTTAGAAAAAATTTCACCATTATTCAGATGCACAAAAAAGCCCATTACCATTTTCTAACAGACCAATTCAACCAAGGTATCTTCCGAATCGTGTGAAACAGAAAAAATCGCGATCGTCATGTGCTCTTCTTTCAAACGAGTCACTTTTTTAGAATTTTCGTCACCGTCATCCGAAAGCACAAAAACGCCCATTACTGTTTCTCAAAGGTCCAATTCTATCGAGTACTTATCTGGATAGTGGAAAACAAAAGTCATCGGGTTCGTGATGAGTTCTTCTTCCTGATGAGTTACTCTTTTTTATTTTTTGTCACTGTCTTCCAAAAGCACGAAAAAGCACATTAAGATTTCTCGATGGCCAGATTTGACGGAGGCATGGTCCGAATAGCACAAAACGGATGTCATCGCATTTATGATGAGTTCTTCTTTCCAAAGAGTCCCCTTTTTTGAATTTTCATCATCCTTAACTAGAAGCACAAAAAAGCCCATTATGATTTCTCGATGGACCGATTCGACCGAGGACTTTTCCGGATAACGTAAAACAGACGTCATCGCGTTCATGACGAGTTCTTCTTTTCAACCGAGTCCCTTTTTTTGAATTTTCGTCACCGTAGTCGGGAAGCACAAAAATCCCATTACGATTTCTTGAAGGCCTGATACAATTGAGAACTTTTCTGAATAGCGCAAACCAGACGTCACCGCGTTTGTGACAAGTTCTTCATTCTAACAAGTCTTTTTTGAAAAAAAAAATTTCACCATTATTCAGAAGCACAAAAAAGCCCATTACCATTTTCTGACAGACCAATTCGACCGAGGTATCTTCCGAATCGTGCGAAACAGAAAAAATCGCGATCGTCATGTGCTCTTCTTTCAAACGAGTCACTTTTTTGGAATTTTTGTCACCGTCATCCGAAAGCACAAAAAGGCCCATTACTATTTCTCTAAGGCCCAATTCTATAAAGGACATATCTAGATAAGGCAAAGCAAACGAAATCCCGTTCGTGACGAGTTCTTCTTTCCAACGAGTCCCCTTTTTTGAATTTTCGCCACCCTCATCTAGAAGTACAAAAAAGCCCATTATGATTTCTCGATGGCCCGATTCGACCGAGGAGTTGTCCGAATAACGTAAAATAGACATCATCGCGTTCATGACGAGTTCTTCTTCCCAATCGAGTCCCTTTTTGTCGAATTTTCGTCGCTGTCATCGGGAAGCACAAAAATCCCATTACGATTTCTTGAAGGCCTGTTTCAATTGAGAACTTCTCTGAATGGCGCAAAACAGACGTCACCGCGTTCGTGGCGAGTTCTTCTTTGTAACAAGTCTTTTTTTTAAAAAAAAAACTTTCACCAATATTCAGAAGCACGAAAAAGCCCATTACAATTTTTTGAAGGACCAATTCGACTAACGTATCTTCCGAATCGTGCGAAACAGAAAAAATCGCGATCGTCATGTGCACTTCTTTCAAAGGAGCCTTTTTTTTAGAATTTTCGTCACCATCATCCGGAAGCACGAAAAAGTCCATTACTATTTCTCTAAGGCCCAATTCTATCAAGGACATATCTAGATAAGGCAAAACAAACGAAATCTCGTTCGTGACGAGTTCTTCTTTCCAACGAGTCCCCTTTTTTGAATTTTCGTCACCCTCATCTAGAAGCACAAAAAAGCCCATTATGATTTCTCGATGGCCCGATTCGACCGATGACTTGTCCAAATAACGTAAAATAGACATCATCGCGTTCATGACGAGTTCTTCTTCCCAACCGAGTCCCTTTTTGTCTAATTTTCGTCGCTGTCATCAGGAAGCACAAAAATCCCATTACGATTTCTTGAAGGCCTGTTTCAATTGAGAACTTCTCTGAATGGCGCAAAACAGCATCAACGCGTTCGTGACGAGTTCTTCTTTGTAACAAGTCTTTTTTTAAAAAAAAACTTTCACCATTATTCAGAAGCACGAAAAAGCCCATTACAATTTTCTAACAGACCGATTTGACCCAGGTATCTTCTGAATCGTGTGAAACTGAAAAAATCGCCATCGTCATGTCCTCTTCTTTCAAACGAGTCTTTTTTTTTGGAATTTTCATCACCGTTATCTGGAAGCACGAAAAAGCCCATTACTATTTTTCTAAGGCCCAATTCTATCGAGGACTTATTTAGATAGGGCAAAACAAACGTCATCGCGTTCGTGACGAGTTCTTCTTACCAATGAGTCTCCTTTTTCTAATTTTTTTCACCCTTATCTAGTAGCACGAAAAAGTCGGTTATGATTTGTCGACCACCCGATTTGAGCAAGGTATGTTTTGAATAGCACAAAAAAGAAAAAATCACATTTGTGATGTGTTTTTCTTTTAACCAAGTCCCTTTTTTCAAATTTTTGCCATCGTCATCTGGAAGCACGAAAAACGCAATTATTATTTCTCAACGGTCCAATTTGTCTCTGGATTTATTTGGATAGAGCAAAATACACGTAATTGCGTTCGTGACGAGTAGTTCTTTTCAACGAGTCCCCTTTTTCAAATTTTTGCCACTGTCATTCGGAAGCACAAAAAAGCTCATTATGATTTCTCGACAACCTGATTTGGCCGTTGACTTTTTTGGATAGTGCAAAACAAACATGATCGAGTTTGTGATGAGTTCTTCTTTCCGACGAGTTACTCTTTTTTAGTTTTTGTCACTGTCTTCTGAAAGCACGAAAAAGCACATTAAGATTTCTCGATGGCCAGATTTCATCAAGGCACGGTCCGAATAGCGCAAAACGGATGTCATCGCATTTGTGACGAGTTCTTGTTTCCAAGGAGTCCCCTTTTTTGAATTTTCGTCATCCTCAACTAGATGCACACAAAAACCCATTATGATTTCTCGATGGCCCGATTCGACCGAGGACTTGTCCGGATAGCGTAAAACAGACGTCATCGCGTTCATGACGAGTTCTTCTTTTCAATCGAGTCTCTTTTTTCGAATTTTCGTCACTGTAGTCGGGAAGCACAAAAATCCCATTACGATTTCTTGAAGGCCTGATTCAATTGAGAACTTGTCTGAATAGCACAAAACACACGTCACCGCGTTCGTGACAAGTTCTTCTTTCTAACAAGTATTTTTTTAAAAAAAAATTCACCATTATTCAAAAGCACGAAAAAGCCCTTTACAAGTTTTCGACAGACTGATTCAACCCAGGTATCTTTCGAATCGTACGAAACAGAAAAAATCGTGATTGTCATTTGCTCTTCTTTCAAACGAGTCTTTTTTTTGGAATTTTCGTCACCGTCATCCGGAAGCACGAAAAAGCCCATTACTATTTCTCTAAAGGCCAATTCTATCGAGGACTTATCTGGATAGGGAAAACAAACGTCATCGCGTTTGTGACGAGTTCTTCTTTCCAACGAGTCCCTTTTTTTATAATTTTTGTCACCCTTATCTAGTAGCACAAAAAATCCCGTTATGATTTCTCGGCCACTCGATTCCACCGAGGTATGTTTTGAATCCCACGGAAAAGACAAAATGACATTCGTGATGTGTTTTTCTTTCAACCAAGTCCCTTTTTTCAAATTTTCGCCATCGTCATCCAGAAGCACGAAAAAGGCAATTACTATTTCTCAACGGCCCGATTTGTCTGTGGATTTATTCGGATAGCACAAAATAGACGTCACCGCGTTCGTGACGAGTTCTTCTTTTCGACGAGTCCCCTTTTTCAAATTTTTGCCACCGTCATTTGTGTAACATCCTAAGCCTCTAATAAAGTTAGATAAATTTAAGGATGAGTAGAAAACACATATGACAAGTGATTAAGATGCTTAGTTATATGACTATAAGGCAAGCTTGAAATAGGTAACATAGTTAATGTTGAATCACATAAATAAAAATTCATAAGATTATAATGGATGGAGAGAGGACACAAATATATGTTTTTAGACATTACTAGTCTAGGGTTAGAGATAAATTAAGACATATATGAACAAAAATTAAAATGGGTAGTTGATGATAATAAAAATCTTTATAAAAATGTGGTACCATTTCATGGTTAGAAGTAATATAAATAAAATATTTTTGGAGCATAAATGAGAGAAATATGATTCAAATATATTCCTTAGGATGCTACTAATTTAGGATTAGCAACAAAATAAGGAAGGAAGAAGCATTATATGATGCAATATATATATTTACACATGCCAAAGGAGAAGCTTTACGTGTATACATATATAGGTGCATTTCTCTCATTTGAACCATGCATATCATAATACACACCTATGCATGCACGTGAGGAGTTAAACCCTAAGAAAAAAAAACAACCAGCAGCCTTGGTGGGTTAAAGACACCCATGCACGTAGGAAATGCAAGCTACAATTTCACCTATCCTTGCTCCCAACATGGCAGCAGGAAAACACGTCACCCCTTGCTCCTAAACCATGCAGAAAAACATCTAACTCTTGCCCCATAAACTAGGCAGCAACACATCCACATGGCAGCAGAAAAACAGGCCATCATGTCCAGCAGAATGCATGCCATGTTTGCTCCATTATACAGCAGAGTTGGCGCCACATGCAAGCAGAGGAAGTGACCCACAAAGCCAGCAAAATCAGCTCCACATCAAACAGCAAAAACACACTCACATGGCAGAATCTTCACACCCACTTTTGCTCCACAAGGACAAGCAGAAACACACACTTTCTGCTGCAGTTTCACGCCAGGAAAACAGAGGGTATCTTGCAGCAGTTTGTTTTGGCAGCCTAGGTCCTTTACGTGTAAAACAATAGCCACCCTTTGAGCATATTATACCATAGTTACACATGCATGCAAACCCACGTGGAGGCAGCAGAAAAAATTGGCTCCCCTGCCCTGCAAGGTTCAAGAACTCCAGCAACCTTGAGTGCCCAACAACTTGCATCTTTGGTAGCAGCAGAAATGCCTGGTCTTGCCTCACGCTAGCAAGGGAAAGGAGGGAGAGAAGAGGTCCAAAAACTGAAGAGGAAGAGGAAGGAAGAAGGAGAGGGTATCCAGCAAGAAGAAGAAGGTTGAGAGAGGAGGAAGAGAGTGAAGAAAACCAGGGAGAAAAAGAGAGAGTTGTCTTCCCTGACCATAAGGCAGTGAGAGTGAGAGTGATTGCTGAGGTTTGAGGCCTTCATCAACCCATATTTGGTGCAAGAAAAGTCTCTAAGTTGCAAAGGAAACCAATAGGAGAAGGAAGCTACAAATTGAGAGCCATAGGAGTAGGTTTACATAAGGTAAGTCTGGCTTCTTATAAAAATCCGGTTTTGAGTTTATTAGGTCAATTTTCAGGCCTGCATGTAGGACTGTCTGTGGAGAATATGAAAATGTGTTCAACATAGAAGTTGTAGCCCTATGGAGTAAAGAGAGGTTAGAATCGGGTTTGGAATCCAGGCTGGTGAAGAATAGCTTCGGTTTTTGAATTTCTGGGACTAATCCATAAGGAATATAAGGTTGTGGTTAAAATGAAAGTTGTAGATAAATTTCTCACGGTCACATATCCACTGGAATCAAAAAATTTTGAGTCCATATGAGTGAGTTAGGGTCTTCTTAGTGAGTGAAGGTCATAGAGCATAGAAGAGTTAGGTTGAGAAAATAGAAACCTTTTTGCACCCGAAAATGTTGGCTTAGTAAATTTTGTAAATGACCTTTAAATTCTCTAATTTTTGGTAAAAAGAGTCTTAAAATATTAATAATCAATTCTGGAAATTTTCATAATTTTTGAGAACCTACAACTAGGTCTTTTACAATTAAAAATGCGTTGAGAACAATTTGCTGGACAGCTTAGACTATTGGTGGAAAGACAAAAGTTTGAAGGGGTTAGATGTTGAAATTTTGTTTTAAAATTTTATTAAATGTTACAGGAATCCCAATTAATGATCCTACTAAATTTTAGAAAATTCTGGGCTTGTTAAGACACATAATAAAATGCAGAAATTTTGTAGTCTAAAAATGAGGCAGAACAGGCCATAACCGGGAACAGCCATAAAACTCGGGTTATTTGAGGGGTCAAAAGAATTAGTTTTTATTTAAAATTTTTATGGTGATTATATAATATTTCTAGGATGCTTCATATAAAATAACATGAATTTTGAAGTAGTTTTACTAATCCAAATGGATGTGAAACAGAATAGAAATGAAAATGAAACTACATTGTACTGTCCTGGGTATGAAGGTAGTTTTTGGGATGAATGGAAGAGTTGAGGGCTGAGAGAATTAAAAAATAAAATAAACATGTAAAGGTTCTTCCATACAAAATTTTAGAAGTTTTAGAGGACTTTTTTCATATTTAATAGCAACCCCAAATCTCAACAAAATCATAGTCTTGTTCTGAGGAGCAGAAGCTTTTAAACTAGAGATTTATGATTTTAGGTATTAATATGCATGCATTAACTAAGAACTCTTATATGTTTTAGTTTGAGTTGCTGGTAGTAACATTGGCAGCCCTGGAAAGGAAGTGATTATACTGGAATTGAGGTAGCTAGTATTTCCTTAAAACACTCTTTATGCTTATGAACTTGAATTTATGAAATTTCACTGATTGTCTGACTTTTATGCTATGATGAATGATGGTCTAAAGATATGTTATGTATGCATTCTCTAGAATTAAGGGGGTACACAAAAGGGTGCCAAGTAAGCCCCATTTCCCTCACAATTGGCCAATAATAGGAGATGCATAGCCCTTTGCAGGTATGGCCGTATTGACTGCACTGGGTAAATAGACCATGATGTTATGGGTCTGTGTGACCAAGATGCCGTATGAATGATGTATGGTCAGTGCTTATGTTTTAATGAAATAATTTGAGATGTTTTAAGGAATGTTTATTATTTTTCTTAAAAAATTTGGTAGCTAGCCTTTCCTTAAAATACTCTTTATGCTTATGAACTTGAAATTATGAATTTTCACTGATTGCCTCACTTTTATGCTATGATGAATGATGGTCTAAAGATATGTTATGTATGCATTCTCGGGAATTAAGGGGGTGCACAAAAGGGTGCCAAGTAAGCCCCATTTCCCTCACGATTGGCCAATAATAGGAGATACATAGCCCTTTCCAGGTATGGCCGTATTGACTGCATTGGGTAAGTAGACCATGATGTTATGGGTCCTTGTGACCAAGATGCCGTATGATGAATGTATGGTTAGTGCTTATGTTTCAGTGAAATAATGAGATGTTTTAAGGAATGGAATGTGCACTATTTTTCTGAAAAACTTGCTAGCTATTGAGATTGTCATCTCACTTTTTATGTCCACATAATCACATTCCAGGTACTCCAGCAAGAAGTGAGCAACAAGGATCTCAAGGTTGACTCATATGATCATGATTGTAGTTTCTTTGGATGTGTAATATTTACGCGGGATGGCTTAGATAAGTTCCATGTAACTGCTAGATAGCTTATAATGTGATGTAATATAAGTTATGGACTGTACCCCTTTCCATTATGGCATGAGATCCTTCATGATGTAAGTAATGCATATCATACCTAGCTAGTTGCCTATCAGGAAATGAAATTTGAAAATGCTTGGGATAGTATGAAGCACTTATATATTTTCCCAAGAATGATAACAAACAAAATAAGTGAATAGGTTAAGGTATAAATTAGGTGGTCATTGTCCAAAATTTATAGATAATAAGGAACATTCTACGATCTAGATTTCTGAGGTTAGAGGTGCTACAATTTGGAAGAACAAAAAAGCTCATTATGATTTCTCGATAGACCGATTTGACCGTTGACTTTTTTGGATAGTGCAAAATAAACGTCATCGGGTTCGTGACGAGTTCTTCTTTCTGACAAGTTACTCTTTTTTATTTTTTGTCACTGTCTTCCGAAAGCACGAAAAAGCACATTAAGATTTCTCGATGGCCAGATTTGATAGAGGCACGGTCTGAATAGCGCAAAACAGATGTCATTGCATTTGTGACGAGTTCTTCTTTCCAACGGGTCCTCTTTTTTGAATTTTCGTCATCCTCAACTAGAAGCACAAAAATGCCCATTATAATTTCTCGTTGGCCCGATTCGACCGAGGACTTGTCCGGATAACGTAAAACAGACGTCATCGCATTCATGACGAGTTCTTCTTTTCAACCGAGTCCCTTTTTTCGAATTTTCGTCACCGTTATCGGGAAGAACAAAAATCCCATTACGATTTCTTAAAGGCCTGATTCAATTGAGAACTTGTCTGACTGGCGCAAACTAGACGTCACCTCGTTCGTGACGAGTTCTTCATTCTAACAAGTCTTTTTTGTTTAAAAAAGTTTAACTATTATTCAGAAGCACGAAAAAGTCCATTAAAATTTTTCGACGGACCAATTCGACCCAGGTATCTTCCGAATCGTGCGAAACAGAAAAAATTGCGATCGTCATGTGCTCATCTTTCAAACAAGTCTTTTTTTTGGAATTTTCCTCACCGTCATCCGGAAGCACGAAAAAGCCCATTACTATTTCTCTAAAGGCCAATTCTATCGAGGACTTATCTGGATAGGGCAAAACAAACGTCATCGCGTTCGTGACGAGTTCTTCTTTCTAACGAGTCCCTTTTTTTATAATTTTTGTCACCCTTATCTAGTAGCACAAAAAATCCCGTTATGATTTCTCGGCCACCCCATTCCACCGAGGTATGTTTTGAATCGCACGAAAAAGACAAAATCGCATTCGTGATGTGTTTTTCTTTCAACCAAGTCCCTTTTTTCAAATTTTTGCCATCCTCATCTTGAAGCACGAAAAAGACAATTACTAATTCTCAACGGCCCGATTTTTCTGAGGATTTATTCAGATAGCGTAAAATAGACGTCACCGCGTTCGTCACGAGTTCTTCTTTTCAACAAGTACCCTTTTTCAAATTTTTGCCACCAACATTTAGAAGCACAAAAAAGCTCATTAATATTTCTCGATAGCCCAATTTGACCGTTGACTTTTTTGGTTAGTGCAAAACAAACGTCATCAGGTTCGTGACGAGTTCTTCTTTCTGAGGAGTTACTCTTTTTTATTTTTTGTCACTGTCTTCCGAAAGCACGAAAAAGCACATTAACATTTCTCGATGGCTAGATTTGATCGAGGCACGGTCCGAGTAGCACAAAACGGATGTCATCGCATTTGTGACGAGTTCTTCTTTCCAACGAGTCCCCTTTTTTACATTTTCGTCATCCTCAACTAGAAGCACAAAAAAGCCCATTATGATTTCTCATTGGCCCAATTCGACCGAGGACTTCTTTCCAATTGAGAACTTGTCTGAATAGCGCAAACTAGACGTCACCGCGTTCATGACGAGTTCTTGATTCTAACAAGTCCTTTTTGATTAAAAAAATTTCACTATTATTCAGAAGTACGAAAAAGCCCATTACAATTTTTTGATGGACCAATTCGACCAAAGTATCTTCCGAATCTTACGAAACAGAAAAAATCGGGATCGTCATGTGCTCTTCTTTCAAACGAGTGTTTTTTTTAGAATTTTCATCACCGTCATCCTGAAGCACAAAAAAGTCCATTACTATTTCTCTAAGGCCCAATTCTATCGAGGACATATTTAGATAGGGCAAAACAAACGTCATCGCATTCGTGACGAGTTCTTCTTTCAAACCAGTCCTTTTTTTATAATTTTTGTCACCCTCATCAAGTAGCACAAAAAAGCCCGTTATGATTTCTAGACCACCCGATTCGACCGAGGTACGTTTTGAATCGCACGAAACAGACAAAATCGCATTCGTGATGTGTTTTTCTTCCAACAATGTCCCTTTTTTTCAAATTTTTGCCATCGTCATCGGGAAGCACGAAAAAGGAAATTACTATTTCTCAGTGGCCCGATTTGTCTGAGGATTTATTCGGATAGCGCAAAATAGACGTCATCGCGTTCGTGACGAGTTCTTCTTTTCAACGAGTCCCCTTTTTCAAATTTTTACCACCGTCATTTGGAAGCACAAAAGAGCTCATTATGATTTCTCGAGAGCTCGATTTGACCGTTGACTTTTTTGGTTAGTGCAAAACAAACGTCATCGGGTTCGTGACGAGTTCTTCTTTCCGACGGGTTACTCTTTTTTAGTTTTTGTCACGGTCTTCCGAAAGCACGAAAAAGCACATTACGATTTCTCGATGGCCAAATTTGACCGAGGCATAGTCCGAATAGAGCCAAACGGATGTCATCGCATTTGTGACAAGTTCTTCTTTCCCACGAGTCCCCTTTTTTGAATTTTCGTCGTCCTTAACTAGAAGCACAAAGAAGCCCATTATGATTTCTCGATGGCCCGATTCGACCGAGGACTTGTCCGGATAATGTAAAACAGACGTCATCGCGTTCATGACGAGTTCTTCTTTTCAACCGAGTCCCTTTTTTTGAATTTTCGTCACCGTCATCGGGAAGCACAAAAATCCCATTACGATTTCTTAAAGGCCTGATTCAATTGAGAACTTGTCTGAATAGCACAAAACACACATCACCGCGTTCGTGATGAGTTCTTCTTTCTAACAAGCCTTTTTTTTAAAAAAAAATTCAACATTATTCAAAGGCACGACAAAGCCCATTACAATTTTTCGACGGACCGATTCAACCCAGGTATCTTTCAAATCGTGCGAAACAGAAAAAAATTGCGATCGTCATGTGCTCTTCTTTCAAATGAGTCTTTTTTTGGAATTTTGGTCACCGTCATCCGGAAGCACGAAAAATCCCATTACTATTTCTCTAAGGCCCAATTCTATTGAGGACTTATCTGGATAAGGAAAAACAAACATCGTCGCGTTCTTGACAAAAAATCCCGTTATGAGTTGTCGACCTCCCGATTCCACCGAGGTACGTTTTGAATCGCACGAAATAGACAAAATCGCATTCGTGATGTGTTTTTCTTTCAACAAAGTCCCTTTTTTCAAACTTTTGCCATCGTCATCTGGAAGCACGAAAAAGGCAATTACTATTTCTCAACGGCCCGATTTGTCTGAGGATTTATTCGGATAGTGCAAAATAGACGTCATCGCGTTCGTGACGAGTTCTTCTTTTCAACGAGTCCCCTTTTTTAAATTTTTTCCATCGTCATTTGGAAGCACAAAAAAGCTCATTATGATTTCCCGACAGCCCGATTTGACCGTTGACCTTTTTCGATAGTGCAAAACAAACGTCATCGGGTTTGTGACGAGTTCTTCACTCCGACGAGTTACTCTTTTTAAATTTTTGTCACTGCCATCTTAAAGCACAAAAAAGCACATTAAGATTTCTCAATGGCCAGATTTGACCGAGGCATGGTCCGAATAGCGCAAAACGGATGTCATCGCATTTGTGACGAGTTCTTCTTTCCAAGGAGTCCCCTTTTTTGAATTTTCGTCATCCTGAACTAGAAGCACAAAAAAGCCCATTTTGATTTCTCGATTGCCTGATTTGACCGAGGACTTTTCCAGATCACATAAAACAAACGTCATCCCATTCAAGACGAGTTCTTCTTTTTAACCGAGTATCTTTTTTCAAAATTTCATCACCGTCATTTGGAAGAACGAAAAAAGAATTTAGTATTTCTCAACGGCCCGATTTGTTTGAGGATTTCTTCGATTATCGCAAAATAGACGTCATCGCAATCGTAACGAGTTTTGCTTTTCAAGAACTCCACTTTTTTGAAATTTTTGCCACCGTCTTTTGGAAGGCCAAGAAAGCTCATTCTGATTTCTCGATAGCCCAATTTGACCATTGACTTTTTTGGATAGTGCAAAACAAACGTCATCGGGTTCGTGACGAGTTCTTCTTTCTGACGAGTTACTCTTTTTTTATTTTTTGTCACTGTCTTCCGAAAGCACGAAAAAGGACATTAAGATTTCTCGATGGCCAGATTTGACCGAGGCATGGATCGAATAGCGTAAAACGGATGTCATCGCATTTGTGACGAGTTCTTCTTTCCAATGAGTCCCCTTTTTTGAATTTTCTTCATCCTCAACTAGAAACACCAAAAAGCTCATTATGATTTCTCGATAGCCCGATTTGACCGTTGAATTTTTTGGATAGTGCAAAACAAACGTCATCGGGTTTGTGACGAGTTCTTCTCTCCGACGAGTTACTCTTTTTTATATTTTTTCATTGTCTTCTTCATGCACGAAAAAGCACGTTAAGATTTCTGGATGGCCAGATTTGACCGAGGCATGGTCCGAATAGCGCAAAACGGATGTCATCGCATTTGTGACGAGTTCTTCTTTCCAATGAGCCCCATTTTTTGAATTTTCGTCTTCCTCAAGTAGAAGCACAAAAAACCCCATTATGATTTCTCGATGGCCCGATTCGACCGAGGACTTGTCCGGAAAACATAAAACAGACATCATTGCGTTCATGACGAGTTCTTCTTTTCAACTGAGTCCCTTTTTTTCGAATTTTTGTCACTGTCATCAGGCAGCACAAAAATCCCATTATGATTTCTTGAAGGCCTGATTCAATTGAGAACTTGTTTGAATAACCCAAAACAGACATCACCGCATTCGTGACGAGTTCTTCTTTCTAACAAGTCTTTTTTTTTAAAAAAACTTTCACCATTATTCAGAAGCACGAAAAAGCCCATTACAATTTTTCGACAAACTGATTCGACCCATGTATCTTTCGAATCGTGCAAAACAAAAAAAATCGTGATCGTCAAGTGCTCTTCTTTCAAACGAGTCTTTTTTTTGGAATTTTCGTCACCGTCATCCGGAAGCACGAAAAATCCCATTACTATTTCTCTAAGGCCCAATTCTATCGAGGACTTATCTGGATAGGGCAAAACAAACATCGTTGCATTTGTGACGACTTCTTCCTTCCAACGAGTCCCTTTTTTTCAAATTTTTGTCACCCTCATCTAGTAGAACAAAAAAGCCTGTTATTATTTCTCGACCACCCAATTCCACCGAGGTACCTTTTGAATAACACGAAACTGACAAAATCGCAATCGTGATGTGTTTTTCTTTCAACCAAGTCCCTTTTTTCCAATTTTTGCCATCGTCATCTGGAAGCACGAAAAAGGCGATTACTATTTCTCAACGGCCCGATTTGTCTGAGGATTTATTCGGATAGTGCAAAATAGACGTCATCCCGTTCGTGACGAGTTCTTCTTTTCAACGAGTCCACTTTTTTAAATTTTTGCCACCGTCATTTGGAAACACAAAAAAGCTCATTATGATTTCTCGACAGCCCGATTTGACCGTTGACTTTTTTGGATAGTGCAAAATACACGTCATCGGGTTCGTGATGAGTTCTTCTTTCTGACGAGTTACTCTTTTTTATTTTTTGTCACTGTCTTCCGAAAGCACGAAAAAGCACATTAAGATTTCTCGATGGCCAGATTTGATAGAGGCATGGTCTGAATAGCGCAAAACGGATGTCATCGCATTTGTCACGAGTTCTTCTTTCCAACGAGTCCCCTTTTTTGAATTTTCGTCATCCTCAACTAGAAGCACAAAAAAGCCCATTATGATTTCTTGATGGCCCGATTCGACCAAGGACTTTTCTGGATAACGTAAAACAGACGTCATAGCGTTCATGACGAGTTCTTCTTTTCAACTGAGTCCCTTCTTTTCAACCGCGGTCGTGGTGAGTTCTTCTTTTTAACAAGTCTTTTTTTTAAAAAAAATTCAACATTATTCAAAAACACGAAAAATCCCATTACAATTTTTTGACGGACCGATTCAACCCAGGTATCTTCCGAATCGTACGAAACAGAAAAAATCGCAATCGTCATGTGCACTTCCTTCAAATGAGTCTTTTTTTTGGAATTTTTGTCACTGTCATCTGGAGGCACGAAAAAATCCCATTACTATTTCTCTAAGGCCCAATTCTGTCGAGGACTTATCCAGATAAGGCAAAACAAACGTCATCGCGTTCGTGATGTGTTCTTCTTTCCAACGAGTCACTTTTTTTCTAATTTTTGTCACCCTCATCTAGTAGCAAATAAAAGCCCGTTATGATTTCTCGACCACCCAATTCCACCGACGTACGTTTTGAATAGCACGAAACAGAAAAAATCGCATTCGTGATGTGTTTTTCTTTCAACCAAGTCCCTTTTTTCAAATTTTTGCCTTCGTCATCTGGAATTCCGAAAAAGGCATTTTCTCTTTCTCAACGGCCTGATTTGTCTGAGGATTTATTCGGATAGTGCAAAATAGACGTCATCGCGTTCGTGACGAGTTCTTCTTTTCAACGCGTCCCTTTTTTTAAATTTTTGCCACCGTTATTTGGAAGCACACAAAAGCTCATTATGATTTCTCGACAGCCCAATTTGACTGTTGACTTTTTTGGATAGTGCAAAAAAAACGTCATCGGGTTCGTGACGAGTTCTTCTTTCCGATGAGTTATTCTTTTTTTATTTTTTGTCACCGTCTTCCGAAAGCACGAAATAGGACATTAATATTTCTTGATGTCTAGATTTGACCGAGGCATGGTCCGAATACCGCAGAACGGATGTCATCGCATTTGTGACCAGATCTTCTTTCCAATGAGTCCCCTTTTTTGAATTTTCGTCATCCTCAACTAGAAGCAAAAAAAAGCCCATTGTGATTTCTCGATGGCCCGATTCGACCGAGGACTTGTCTGGATAACGTAAAACGGATGTCATCCCGTTCTTGACAAGTTCTTCTTTTCAACTGTGTCCCTTTTTTTGAATTTTCATGACCGTCATCTGGAAGCACGAAAAAGAAAATTACTATTTCTCAACGTTCCGATTTGTCTGAGGATTTATACAGATAGCGCAAAATAGACGTCATTGCCTTCGTGACGAGTTCTTCTTTTCAACGAGTCCCTTTTTTCAAATTTTTCCCAACGTCATTTGAAAGCCCAAAAAAGCTCATTAAGATTTCTCGACAGCCCGATTTGACTGTTGCCTTTTTCGAATAGTGCAAAACAAACATAATTCGGTTCGTGACGAGTTCTTCTTTCCGACGAGTTACTCTTTTTTATTTTTTGTTATTGTCGTCCGAAAGCATGAAAAAGAACAATAAGATTTCGCGATGGACAGATTTGACCGAGGCATTGTCTGGATAGCGCAAAACGGATGTCACCGCATTTGTGACAAGTTCTTCTTTCCAACGAGTCCCCTTTTTTGAATTTTCGTCATCCTCAACTAGAAGCACAAAAATGCCCATTATGTTTTCTCAAATCCACAATTTGACTGTAGACTTGTCCGAATAATGTAAAACAGACGTCATCGCGTTCGTAACGAGTTCTTCCTTTCAACCGAGTCCCTTTTTTTTCGTTTTTTCATCACCATTATCGGCAAGCACAAAAATCCCATTACGATTTCTTGAAGGCCTGAATCATTTGAGCACTTGTCTAAATAGCGCAAAACAGACGTCACCGCGTTCGTGACGAGTTCTTCATTCTAACAATCCTTTTTTTAAAAAAAAAATTTCAACATTATTCAAAAGCACGGAAAAGCCCATAACAATTTTTCGACGGACCGATTCGACGAAGGAATCTTTCGAATCGTGAGAAACAGAAAAAATTTTGATCGTCATGTGCTCTTCTTTCAAACGAGTCTTTCTTTTTGGAATTTTCGTCACCGTCATCCGGAAGCATGAAAAAGCCCATTACTATTTCTCTAAGGTCCAATTCTATTGAGGACTTATCTGGATAGGGAAAAACAAACGTCATCGCGTTCGTGACGAGTTCTTCTTTCCAACGAGTCACTTTTTTCTAATTTTTGTCACCCTCATCTAGTAACACAAAAATGACCGCCAATTCCACCGAGGTATGTTTTGAATCGCATGAAACAAACAAAATCACATTCTAGATGTGTTTTTCATTCAACCAAGTCCCTTTTTTCAAATGTTTGCCTTCGTCATCTGGAAGCACGAAAAAGGAAATTATTATTTCTCAACGGTCCGATTTGTCTGAGGATTTATTCGGATAGTACAAAATAGACGTCATCGCGTTCGTGATGAGTTCTTCTTTTCAACGAGTCCCCTTTTTAAAATTTTTGCCATCGTCATTTGGAAGCACAAAAAAGCTCATTATGATTTCTCGACAGGCCGATTTGACCGTTGACTATTTTGGATTGTGCAAAATAAACGTCATCGAGTTCATAACGAGTTCTTCTCTCCAACGAGTTACTCTTTTTTATTTTTTGTCACTGTCTTCTTAAAGCACGAAAAAGGACAATGAGATTTCTAGATGCCAGATTTGACCGAGGCATGGTCCGAATAGCGCAAAATGGATGTCATCGCATTTGTGACGAGTTCTCCTTTCCAACGAGTCCCCTTTTTTGAATTTTCATCATCCTCAACTAGAAGCACAAAAAAGCCCATTATGATTTCTCGATTACCTGATTCGACTGAGGACTTGTCTGGATAACGTAAAACAGACGTCATCCCGTTCGTGACAAGTTCTTCTTTTCAACCAAGTCCCTTTTTTCAAAATTTTGTCACCATCATTTGGAAGCGCGAAAAAGACAATTACTATTTCTCAACAGCCCGATTTATCTAAGGATTTATTTGGATATCACAAAATAAACGTCAACGCGATCATGAAGAGTTCTTCTTTTCAACGAGTCCCCTTTCCTAAATTTTTGCCACCGTCATTTGGAAGGCCAAGAAAGCTCATTATGATTTCTTGACAGCCCAATTTGACCGTTGACTTTTTTGGATAGTGCAAGAGAAACGTCATCGGGTTCGTGATGAGTTCTTCTTTCCGATGAGTTACTCTTTTTTATTTTTTGTCACTGTCTTCCGAAAGCACGAAAAAGCACATTAAGATTTCTCGATGGCCAAATTTGACTGAGGCATGGTCTGAATCGCGCAAAACGGATGTCATCGCATTTGTGACCAGTTCTTCTTTCCAACGAGTCCCCTATTTTGAATTTTCATCATCCTCAACTAGAAGCACAAAAAAGCCCATTATGATTGCTCCATGGCCCGATTCGACCGAGGACTTGTCCGAATAACATAAAACAGAAGTCATCGCTCGTTCATGACGAGTTCTTCTTTTCAATAGATTCCCTTTTTTCGAATTTTCGTCACCGTCATCGGAAAGCACAAAAATCCTATGACAATTTCTTGAAGGCCTGATTCAATTGAGAACTTGTCTGAATAGCGCAAAACAGACGTCACCGCATTTGTGACGAGTTCTTCTTTCTAACAAGTCTTTTTTTGAAAAAAAAATTTCACTATTATTCAGAAGCACGAAAAAGCCCATTACAATTTTTTGAAGGACCCATTTGACCCAGGTATCTTTCGAATCGTGGGAAACAGAAAAAATTGCGATCGTCATGTGCTCTTCTTAGAAATGAGTCTTTTTTTTGGAATTTTCGTCACCGTCATCCGGAAGAACGAAAAAGACCATTACTATTTCCTTAAGGTCCAATTCTATAGTGGACTTATCTGGATAAGACAAAACAAACGTAATTGCGTTCGTGACGAGTTCTTCCTTCCAACAAGTCCCTTTTTTCTAATTTTTGTCACCCTCATCTAGTAGCACAAAACGCCTGTTATGATTTCTCGACCACCCGATTCCATTGCGGTACGTTTTGAATCGCACGAAACAGAAAAAATCGCATTCGTGATGTGTTTTTCTTTCAACCAAGTCCCTTTTTTCAAATTTTTTCCATCGTCATCTGGAAGTACAAAAAAGGCAATTACTATTTCTCAACCGCCCGATTTGTCTGAGGATTTATTCGGATAGTGCAAAATACACGTCATCCCGTTCGTGACGAGTTCTTCTTTTCAACGAGTCCCCTTTTTAAAATTTTTGCCACCGTCATTTGGAAGTACAAAAGAGCTCATTATGATTTCTCGACAGCCCGATTTGACCGTTGACTTTTTTGGATAGGGCAAAACAAACGTCATCGGGTTCGTGACGAGTTCTTCTTTCTGACGAGTTACTCTTTTTTATTTTTCGTCACTGTCTTCTGAAAGCACGAAAAAGCACATTAGGATTTTTCGATGGCCAGATTTGACCTAGGCATGGTCCGAATAGTACAAAACGAATGTCATCGCATTTGTGAGGATTCAACTTTCCAACGAGTCCCCTTTTCCGAATTTTTGTCATCCTCAACTAGAGGCACAAAAAATCCCATTATGATTTCTTTATGGCCCGATTCGACCGAGGACTTGTCCGGAAAACGTAAAACAGACGTCATCGCGTTCATGACGAGTTCTTCTTTTCAACTGAGTCCCCCTTTTTTGAATTTTAATGACCGTCATATGGAAGCATGAAAAAGACAATTACTATTTCTCAACGGCCCGATTTGTCTGAGGATTTATACGGATAGCGCAAAATAGACGTCATTGCGATCGTGACGAGTTCTTCTATTCAACGAGCCCCTTTGTAAAATTTTTGCCACCGTCATTTGGAAGCACAAAAAAGCTCATAATGATTTCTCGACAGCCCTATTTCACTGTTGACTTTTTTGGATAGTGCAAAACAAACGTCATCGAGTTCGTGACGAGTTCTTCTTTCTGACGAGTTACTCTTTTTTATTTTTTGTCACTGTCTTCCAAAAGCATGAAAAAGCACATTAAGATTTCTCGATGGCCAGATTTGACTGAGGCATGGTCTGAATAGCACAAAACGGATGTCATCGCATTTGTGACGAGTTCTTCTTTCCAACGAGTCGCCTTTTTTGAATTTTCGTCATCCTCAACTAGAAGCACAAAAAAGCCCATTACGATTTCTCAATGGCCAAATTTGATCGAGGACTTGTTCGGATAACGTAAAACAGACGTCATTACGTTGATGAAGAGTTCTTCTTTTCAATCGAGTCCCTTTTTTTGAATTTTCATGACTGCCATATGGAAGCACGAAAAAGGCAATTACTATTTCTCAACGTCCCGATTTGACTGAGGATTTATACGGATAGCGCAAAATAGACGTCATCGCGATCGTGACGAGTTCTTCTATTCAACGGGTCCCCTTTTTCAAATTTTTGCCACCGTCATTTGGAAGCCCAAAAAAGCTCATTATGATTTCTCGACAGCTCGATTTGACCGTTGACTTTTTTGGATAGTGCAAAACAAACGTTATCGGGTTCGTGACGAGTTCCTCTTTTCGACGAGTTACTTTTTTTTTTATTTTTTGTCACTGTCTTCGAAAAGCACAAAAAAGCACATTAAGATTTCTTGATGGCCAGATTTGACCGAGGCATGGTCCGAATAGCGCAAAACGGATGTCATCGCATTTATCATGAGCTCTTCTTTCCAACGAGTCCCATTTGTTGAATTTTCGTCATCCTCAACTAGAAGCACAAAAAAGCCCATTATGATTTCTCGATTTCCCAATTCGACTGAGGACTTGTCCGTATAACGTAAAACAGACATCGTCACGTTCATGACAAGTTCTTCTTTTCAACTGAGACCCTTTTTTTTAAATTTTCGTCACCATCATCGAGAAGCACAAAAATCCCATTACGATTTGTTGAAGGCCTGATTCAATTTAGAACTTGTCTAAATAGCGCAAAATAGACGTCCTTGCGTTCGTGACGAGTTTTTCGTTCTAACAAGTCTTTTTTTAAAAAAAAATTTCAACATTATTCAGAAGCACGAAAAAGCCCATTATAATATTCCGACGGACTGATTACACCCAGGTATCTTACAAATCGTGAGAAGCAGAAAAAATTGGGATTGTCATGTCCTCTTCTTTCAAAAGAGTCTTTTTTTTGGAATTTTCGTCACCGTCATCCGGAAGCACGAAAAAGCCCATTACTATTTCTCTAAGGCCCAATTCTATCGAGGAATTATCTGGATAGGGCAAAACAAACGTCATCGCGTTCGTGACAAGTTCTTTCCAACGACTCCCATTTTTTCTAATTTTTTCACCCTCATCTAGTAGCAAAAAGAGCCCGTTATGATTTCTCGACCAACCGATTCCACCGAGGTACGTTTTGAATAGCACGAAACAGAAAAAATCGCATTCGTGATTTATTTTTCTTTCATCCAAGTCCCTTTTTTCAAATTTTTGCCATCGTCATTTGGAAGCACGAAAAAGGTAATTTCTCTTTCTCAACGGCCCGATTTGTCTAAGGATTTATTCGAATAACGCAAAATAGACGTCATCACGTTCGTGACGAGTTCTTCTTTTCAACGAGTACCCTTTTTTAAAAAAATTTCACCGTCAATTCGAAGCACAGAAAAGCTCATTATGATTTCTCGATAACCCGATTTGACCGTTGACTTTTTTGGATTGTGCAAAACAAACATCATCGGGTTCGTGACGAGTTCTTCTTTCCGATGAGTTATTCTTTTTTTATTTTTTGTCCCTGTCTTCCGAAAGCACGAAAAAGGACATTAAGATTTCTCGATGGCCAGATTTGACCGAGGCATGGTCCGAATAGCGCAAAACGGATGTCATCGCATTTGTGACGAATTCTTGTCTCCAACGAGTCCCCTTTTTTGAATTTTCGTCATCCTCAACTTGAAGCACAAAAAAGGCTATTATGATTTCCCAATTGCCCGATTCCACTGAGGACTTGTCCGAATAACGTAAAATAGACGTTATCGTGTTCATGACGAGTTCTACTTTTCAATCGAGTCCTTTTTTTTCAAATTTTCATCACCATCATCGGGAAGCACAAAAATCCCATTAAGATTTCTTGAAAGCTTGATTCAGTTGAGAACTTGTCTGAATAGCACAAAACAGACGTCCCCGCATTCGTGACGAGTTCTTCGTTCTAAGAAGTCATTTTTTAATAAAAAAAATTTCAACATTATTCTGAGGCACGAAAAAGCCCATTACAATTTTTTGACGGACCGACTCGACCCAGGTATCTTTCGAATCGTGTAAAACAGAAAAAATTGCGTTCGTCATGTGCTCTTATTTCAAACGAGTCTTTTTTTTGGAATTTTTGTCACCGTCATCCGGAAGCACGAAAAAACCCATTACTATTTCTCTAACGCCCGATTCCACCGAGGTACGTTTTGAATCGCACGAAATAGAGAAAATCGCATTCGAGATGTTTTTTTCTATCAACAATGTCCCTTTTTTCAAATTTTTTCCATCGTCATCTGGAAGCACGAAGAACGCAATTACTATTTCTCAATGGCCCGATTTGTCTAAGGATTTATTCGGATAGTGCAAAATAGACGTCATCCCGTTCTTGACTAGTTCTTCTTTTCAACAATTCCCCTTTTTTAAATTTTTGCCACCGTCATTTGGAAGCACAAAAAAGCTCATTAAGATTTCTCGACAGCCCGATTTGACCGATGACTATTTTAGATAGTGCAAAAAAAACGTCATCGGGTTCGTGATGTGTTCTTCTTTCCGACGAGTTACTCTTTTTTATTTTTTGTCACTGTCTTCCGAAAGCACAAAAAAGCAAATTAAGATTTCTCGATGGCCAGATGTGACCGAGGCATGGTCCGAATAGCACAAAACAGATGTCATCGCATTTGTGACGAGTTCTTCATTCCAACGAGTCCCATTTTTTGAATTTTCGTCATCCTCAACTAGAAGCACAAAAAAGCGCATTATGATTTCTCAATGGCCCGATTCGACCGAGGACTTGTCCGGATAACGTAAAACAGATGTCATCACGTTCATGACGAGTTCTTCTTTTCACCCGAGTCTCTTTTTTCAAATTTTCATCACCATCATCTGGAAGCACAAAAATCCCATTACGATTTCTTGAAGGCCAGATTCAGAATAGCACAAAATAGACATCAACGCGTTCGTGACTAGTTCTTCTTTCTAACAAGTCTTTTTTTTAAAAAAAATTTCACCAATATTCAGAATCACAAAAAAGCCGATTACAATTTTCTGACAAACCGATTCGACCCAGGTATCTTCTGAATCGTGCGACACAGCAAAAATTGCGATCGTCATGTGCTCTTCTTTTAAACGAGTCTTTTTTTTGGAATTTTTGTCACTGTGATCTGGAAGAACGAAAAAGCCCATTACTATTTCTCTAAGGCCCAATTCTATCGAGGACTTATCTGGATAGGGCAAAACAAACGTCATCTCGTTCGTGACGAGTTCTTCTTTCGAACGACTCCCTTTTGTTCTAATTTTTGTCACCCTCATCTAGTAGCACAAAAAACCCCGTTATGATTTCAACCAAGTCTCTTTTTTTCAAATTTTTGCCATCGTCATCTGGAAGCACAAAAAAGGCAATTACTATTTCTCAATGGCCCGATTTGTCTGAGAATTTATTCAGATAGCGTGAAATAGACGTCATCATGATCGTGACAAGTTCTTCTTTTTCAACGAGTCCCCTTTTTCAAATTTTTTCCACCGTCATTTGGAAGCCAAACAAAGCTCATTACGATTTCTCGACTGCCCAATTTGACCGTTGACTTTTTTGGATTGTGCAAAACAAACGTCATCGGGTTCGTGAAGAGTTCTTCTTTCCCGCGAGTTATTCTTTTTTATTTTTTATCACTGTCTTTCGAAAGCACGAAAATGAACATTAAGATTTCTTGATGGCCAGATTTGACCGAGGCATGGTCCGAATAGCACAAAACGGATGTCATCGCATTTGTGACGAGTTCTTCTCTCCAACAAGTCCCATTTTTTGAATTTTCGTCATCCTCAACTAGAAGCACAAAAAAGCCCATTATGATTTCTCGATAGCCCGATTCGACTGAGGACTTGTCCAAATAACGTAAAACAAACCTCATCGCGTTCATGACGAGTTCTTCTTTCCAACCGAGTCCCTTTTTTTCGAATTGTCATCACCATCATTGGGAAGCACAAAAATCCCATTACAATTTGTTGAAGGCCTGATTCAGAAAAGCGCAAAACAGACGTCACTGCATTCAGGACGAGTTCTTCATTCTAACAAGTCTTTTTTTTAAAAAAAAAATTCAATAGTATTCAGAAGCACGAAAAAGCCCATTACAATTTTCCGACGGACCGATTCAACCCAGGTATCTTGTAAATCGTGCGAAACAAAAAAAATTGCGATCGTCATGTGCTCTTCTTTCAAACGAGTCTATTTTTTGGAATTTTCGTCACCGTCATTCGGAAGCACGAAAAAGCCCATTACTATTTCTCTAAGGCCCAATTCCACCGAGGTACATTTTGAATTGAACAAAACACACAAAATCGCATTCGTGATGTGTTTTTCTTTCAACCAAGTCCCTTTTTTCAAATTTTTGCCATCGTCATCTGGAAGCACGAAAAAGGCAATTACTATTTCTCAACGGCCCGATTTGTTTGAGGATTTATTCTGATAATGCAAAATAGACGTCATACCGTTCGTGACGAGTTCTTCTTTTAATCCATTTTATTTATTTATTTATTATTATACAATATAAAGTTCACATACACATAATTAATCAAAAATGTTTTAATCCATTTTTCTTCTTCATCCTTGAGGTTCAAAAATGTACCCTCCTTCTCTTACCTAAGTTGCTAGAAAAGCTAAGGGAAGGGAGGAATCTTCCTACTTCTTTCAAGAGGAAATAAGAAAACCAATTCACTAAGTAAGCTAGGGAGATTCTTAGGTAAGTTTAACAATATTTCTTTTTGAAGAAAACTTTTGAAACTTATAATATTTATATGAGATTTTGATCTTAGAACTTTGATGATTGGTCATGGATGTTGCTGTATCATGTTACATATTGATCTTGCATGTGATGTATGTTTGAATACTTAGGTTGGTGTAGATAGTTCTGCATGGGTATGGCTATGGTTCGCAAAATTTTAAGCTTCGGTATTTTAATTTCTGGGAACAATCTATAAGGAATTAAAATAAATGGTTAACATAAGAATTAAAGATATATGTGTCACGGATTTTTAGCCACTAGAATCATTCAATTTGGAGTCTATATGAGGTAGATATGGTCCGATTAGTAGTCCAAGGTCAGAAAATGGTTCGTCAAGGAAGAATATGTTAGTATAGTTTCTGTATTTTAATTTCTGGGAATTATCTGTATGGAATTAAAATAAATGGTTAACATACGAATTATAGCTATGTGTGTCGCAAATTTTTAGCCACTGGAATCATTCAATTTAGAGTTCATATGAGGTAGATATGTTCCAATTAGTAAACAAAGGTCAGAAAAAGGTTAATCAGGGAAGAATATGTTAGGATAGCTTCGGTGTTTTAATTTCTGGGAACATTCTATAAGCACTTAAAATAAATGGTTAACATATGAATTATATATTTATGTGTCACAAATGTTTAGCCACTGGAATAACTTAATTTGGAATTCTTATATGGGAGATATAGTAAGATTAGTAAGTAAAGGTTAGAACCTACCCGAGAAGAAATAATATTGACTTTAAGGGAGTAATAACACCAAGATATATTACTGTTTTGCTGATATGATTGACATAATAGTTTTAGATAATTGTCTTAGCTTTCCATATACACCAAAATCACCACAATCAGAGTTAAAATGTGGGAGTTATGCTCTGATTAGCGAGCAAAGGTGATAAAGCACGACCAGGCTGTGTTCTGGGTGCTTCAAGCACGAGATAGCCATGTTCGGGGGTGTTTTTGAGTACATTTGAAGTATTTTTAAAGCATGGCCATGTCCTAGAACATGGTTAGAATATCATATGATGGCCATCAACTTATTCTAATTTCAAGCTACCCCGGTCAGGGTGAGTATCCTCTACTCTACGGTACGGGCTTTTCTCGCTCCGTCTGACATGGCCCACTTTCTCTTTCTTTTCTCATTAACATGATCATAACCGTTGGTAGGGCATCTCCTACTAGTGCACCACACGGATTTCTATGTGACCGTGCTCATTTCTTTTCTTTTCACAATGATAGCCAAAAATATGCTTTCAATAACAAGTATGTTCATCAAAATATAACTATTACCATAAATCATTGGTAATCATGACATGAACATAACCATTTCAAATATCACTTTGTAAAATATTTCCATGTCAGAATTTCACACTTAAGATGGTAAGAAGTTCATACAATGGCAATGGCTATGGCATATACTAGTCATTTATTATTTTCATTTATAAGATTCGTCTTCCTTTTTAAATATTAATTTTATCTCTTCATTTTCTTTATGCTTGGCCTTTAGTCAATTTCTTCTTATTTATATCATTTCAAATACATGTTCTCACAAATTTATAGAGCATTTTTATCCAATTAGATTTCTACTATTACCCTATAGTTAAAGAGGTTCATCAAGGGTAGAAAAATGTTGAAAATAGGCTTCACCAGCTTCCAACATGGTCTAGCCATGTTCCAGGACACGGTCATACTTTAAAAATACTTCAAATGTACTCAAAAACAGCCCTAAACACGGCTAACCCATGCTTGAAGAACCCAGAACACGGCCTGGCCGTGTTCAGTGACCTTTGCTCACTAATCAGAGCATAACTCCCTTATTTTAACTCTGATTGAGGTGATATTGGTGTCTACGAAAAGATAAGATAATTATCTAAAACTATTATGTTAATAATATCAGCAAAATAGAATTTTCCCAGAATTTAAAACAACGAAGCTATCCTAACATATTCTTCCCTGATTAACCATTTTCTAACATTTGTTTACTAATCAGAACATATCTACCTCATATGAACTCTAAATTGAATGATTCCAGTGGCTAAAAATTCGTGACACATATATCTATAATTCATATGTTAAAGTAACTTACCTTGAGTACTTAGCCTTCTAAACTTCTCCTTCTTCTTCCTTCCTTTCTTCTCCTCTCTTTCTCTCCTTTCCTCACTCTACCTTTCTTCTATTTCTCTCTCTTCCTGACTTGGACGAAATTAAAATGTTTTAGGGGTGGGTTTTGCTTAAATAGACCACCAAATAATACACCTTTCATGGTCATGGGTCTACCTTATCACAATTAGGATACACTTTGTTGAATTTTTGGAAAACAAACAACTTATGTACTTGTCTTCCTCTTCCTTAGTCAAGATATGCATAGGAAAAGGAGATTTGTATTTTGAAAATTATGATGATATGTTCTTAAGATAAGGGACAAGGTCCCTTTGATTTAGGGATTCATTTCCATTTTCTTTTGTCTTACACAAGTATGATAGGTTTTGCATTTTTAGGTGGCAAATTTCTAGCCCTTAAATCTCCATTATTTGGTTGATATTATTTGTGTATGGTAGGAATGTTTTGTCCTAATGCCATGTATTATCATACCACTTGCTAAAATTATGAGTGTAGGATATAGATGTTTTTGTCCTAAAGCCTTGTATTATCATGCCACTTGCCAAAATGATGAATGTAGAATCACACCACTTGCTAAATATTTGTCTTAATGCCATGTAACCTAATCTTTATTATTATTACATTATTATATCATCACCTAATTTATTTCATTTTATTTTTCCTCTTGGATTTGGGCATATTCTTACCCATTTTCTTTGCTTTTGATAAAATACTACCTTTCTTGGAGGGCTTGGTCACATTTTCATAATGTTTGGGCTATTGGTCCAATTACTATATCCAAGTCCAAGTCTATGTTTTATTTCTTGCTTAGGTTATCCAATGGGCTTGCTAGAAACTTATGTAAAGTGGAAAAACTCTATATCAAGTGTCCATAGGTAAAAGCCCAATGTATGGGTAAAGATTTTAAACTTAGTAACTCTAGTTCTTGAATTAGAAAAAATTACCCTAATCCAATGTTCTTGAAATTTTAAGATATTTACTTGTTTTTAAAAATTTATCTTCCTTATCCAAGAATTTTGCATCTCTTTAGTATGTTATTTCTAATTTCTTTCCTATTAGGTTTTCCATCCTTCTTTGTTCTCTTAATATTAGAAACATTTTGTATGCATATACATAACGTGAAGAATATCTAAGGATTATATTTCCTTAGATATCTAAAATATTGTCTAATAAATTTTATTTCCTTAACTAAATATTTTTGTACTTTTATCAATAAAAGAAATAAAATTAGGGATGTTACACTTTTCAACAAGTCCCCTTCTTTAAATTTTTGCCACCGTCATTTGGAAGCACAAAAAAGTTCATTATGATTTCTCGACAGCCCAATTTGACCGTTGACTTTTTTGGATAGTGCAAAACAAACGTCATCGGGTTCGTGATGAGTTCTTCTTTCCGACGAGTTACTCTTTTTTTTTTCTTGTCACTGTCTTCCGAAAGCATGAAAAAGCACATTAAGATTTCTCGATTGCCAGATTTGACCGAGGCATGGTCCGAATAGCACAAAACGGATGTCATCGCATTTGTGACGAGTTCTTCTTTCCAACGTGTCCCCTTTTTTGAATTTTCATCATCCTCAACTAGAAGCACAAAAAAGCCCATTATGATTTCTCGAGGGCCCGATTCGACCGAGGACTTGCCCAGATAACGTAAAACAGACGTCATCACGTTCATGACGAGTTCTTCTTTTCAATCGAGTCCCTAATTTTGAATTTTTAAGACCGTCATCTGGAAGCACGAAAAAGGCAATTACTATTTATCAACGGCCCAATTTGTTTGAGGATTTATACGGATAGCGCAAAATAGACGTCATCGCGATCGTGACGAGTTCTTCCATTCAACAAGTCCCCTTTTTCAAATTTTTGCCACTGTCATTTCGAAGCCCAAAAAAGCTCATTATGATTTCTCGACAGCCCGATTTGAATTTTCAACGAGTGCCCTTTTTTGAATTTTTGTCATGCTCAACTAGAAGCACCAAAAAGCCCATTATTATTTCTCGATGGCCCGATTCGACCTAGGACTTGTTCGGATAACGTAAACCAGACGTCATCGCGTTCATGACGAGTTCTTCTTTTCAACCGAGTCCTTTTATTCGAATTTTCGTTACCGTCATCGGGAAGCACAAAAATCCCATTACAATTTCTTGAAGACCTAATTCAATTGTGAACTTGTCTGAATAGTGCAAAACAGACGTCACCGTGTTCGTGACGAGTTCTTCTTTCTAACAAGTCTTTGTTTAAAAAAAAAATTTCAACATTATTCAGAAGCAAGAAAAAGCCCATTACAATGTTCCGACGGACCGATTCGACCCAGGTATCTTTCGAATCGTGCAAAACAAATGAGTCTTGTTTTTGGAATTTTCATCATTGTCATCCTGAAGCACGAAAAACCCCATTACTATTTCTCTAAGTCCCAATTCTATCGAGGACTTATTTGGATAAGGCAAAACGAACGTCATCGCGTTCGTGACGAGTTCTTATTTCCAACGAGTCCCTTTTTTTCTAATTTTTGTCACCCTTATCTAGTAGCACAAAAAAGCCCGTTATGATCTCTCGACCAACTGATTCCACCGAGGTACGTTTTGAATCGCACGAAACAGACAAAATTGCATTTGTGTTGTGTTTTTCTTTAAACCAAGTCCCTTTTTTCAAATTTTTGCCGTCGTCAACTAGAAGCACGCAAAAGGCAATTACTATTTCTCAACTGCCCGAATTGTCTGAGGATTTATTCGGATAGCGCAAAATAGACGTCATCGCGTTCGTGATGAGTTCTTCTTTTCAACGATTCCCCTTTACCAAATTTTTGCCACTGTCATTTGGAAGCACAAAAATTCTCATTATGACTTCTCGATAGCCGGATTTGACCGTTGACTTTTTTGGATAGTGCAAAACAAACGTCATTGGGTTCTTGACGAGTTCTTCTTTCCGACGAGTTACTCTTTTTTATTTTTAGTCACTGTCTTCTGAAAACACGAAAATGCACATTAAGATTTCTCAATGGCCAGATTTGACCGAGGCATGGTCCGAATAGTGCAAAACGGATGTCATCGCATGACGAGTTCTTCTTTACAATGAGTCGCCTTTTTTGAATTTTTGTCATCCTCAACTAGAAGCACAAAAAATCCCATTTTGATTTCTCGATGTCCCGATTTGACCGAGGACTTATCTGGGTAACGTAAAATAAATGTCATCGTCTTCACGACGAGTTCTTCTTTTCAACCGAGTCCCTTTTCTTGAATTTTCGTCACCGTCATCGAGAAGCACAAAAATCCCATTACGATTTCTCGAAGGCCTGATTCAATTGAGAACTTGTCTGAATAGCACAAAACAGACGTCACCGCTTTTGTGAAGAGTTCTTCTATCTAACAAGACTTTTTTTTAAAAAACAAATTCACCGTTATTCAGAAGTACAAAAAAGTCCATTACAATTTTCTGACAGACCGATTCGACCCAGGTATTTAACGAATCTGCGAAATAGAAAAAATCACGACCGTCAAGTGCTCTTCTTTCAAACGAGTCTTTTTTTTTGGAATTTTTGTCACCTTTATCCGGAAGCACCAAAATGCCCATTACTATTTCTCTAAGGCCCAATTCTATCGAGGACTTATCTAGATAGGGCAAAACAAACGTCATCGGGTTCGTGACGAGTTCTTCTTTCCGACGAGTTACACTTTTTTATTTTTTGTCACTGTCTTCTGAAAGCACCAAAAAGCACATTAATATTTCTCGATGGCCAGATTTGACCGAGGCAAGGTACGAATAGCGCAAAACGGATGTCATCGCATTTGTGACGAGTTCTTCTTTCCAACGAGTGCCCTTTTTTGAATTTTTGTCTTCCTCAACTAGAAGCACAAAAAAGCCCATTATTATTTCTCGATGGCCCGATTCGACCAAGGACTTGTTCGGATAATGTAAAACAGACGTCATCGCGTTCATGACGAGTTCTTCTTTTCAACCGAGTCCCTTTATTCGAATTTTCGTTACCATCATCGGGAAGCACAAAAATCCCATTACAATTTCTTGAAGACCTGATTCAATTGAGAACTTGTCTGAATAGTGCAAAACAGACGTCACCGCGTTCATTGCGAGTTATTCTTTCTAATAATTCTTTTTATTTTAAAAAAATTTCAACATCATTCAGAAGCATGAAAAAGCCCATTACAATTTTCCGACTGACCGACTCGATCCAGGTCTTTCGAATCGTGCAAAACATTAAAAATTGCGATCGTCATGTGCTCTTCTTTCAAATGAGTCTTTTTTTACAATTTTCGTCACCGTCATCTGGAAGCACGAAAAATCCCATTACTATTTTTCTAAGTCCCAATTCTATCGAGGACTTATTTGGATAGGGCAAAACAAACGTCATCGCGTTCGTGACGAGTTCTTCTTTCCAACGAGTCCCATTTTTCTAATTTTTGTCACCCTCATCTAGTAGCACAAAAAAGCCCGTTATGATCTCTCGACCAACCGATTCCACCAAGGTACGTTTTGAATGGCACGAATTAGACAAAATTGCAATCGTGTTGTGTTTTTCTTTAAACCAAGTCCCTTTTTTCAAATTTTTGCCATCGTCATCTAAAAGCACGAAAAAGGTAATTACTATTTCTCAACGGTCCGAATTGTCTGAGGATTTATTCGGATAGTGCAAAATAGACGTCATCGCGTGCGTGATGAGTTCTTCTTTTTAACGAGTCCCCTTTTGCAAATTTTTTCCACTATCATTTGGAAGCACAAAAACGCTCATTATGACTTCTCGATAGCCCGATTTGACCCTTGACTTTTTTGGATAGTGCAAAACAAACGTCATCGGGTTCGTGACGAGTTCTTCTTTCCGACGAGTTACTCTTTTTTATTTTTTTTCAATGTCTACCGAAAACACGAAAACGCACATTAAGATTTCTCAATGGCCAGATTTGACCGAGGCATGGTCCGAATAGCACAAAACGGATGTCATGGCATGACGAGTTCTTCTTTCCAACGATTCGCCTTTTTTGAATTTTCGTCATCCACAACTAGAAGCACAAAAATATCATTTTGATTTCTCGATGTCCCGATTCGACCGAGGACTTATCCGGGTAACGTAAAATAAATGTCATCGTCTTCACGACGAGTTCTTCTTTTCGACCGAGTCCCTTTTTTCAAATTTTCGTCACCCTCATCGGGAAGCATAAAAATCCCATTACGATTTCTCGAAGGCCTGATTCAATTGAGAACTTGTCTGAATAGCACAAAACAGACATCACCGCGTTCGTGACGAGTTCCTCTATCTAACAAGACTATTTTTTTAAAAAAAAATTCACCGTTATTCAAAAGCACGAAAAAGTCCTTTACAATTTTTCGACGGACCGATTCGACCCAGGTATCTAACGAATCGGGCGAAATAGAAAAAATCGCGATCGTCATGTGCTCTTCTTGCAAACGAGTCTTTTTTTTTGGAATTTTTGTCACCTTTATCCAGAAGCACGAAAATGCCCATTACTATGTCTTTAAGGACCAATTCTAATGAGGACTTATCTGGATAGGGCAAAACAAACGTCATCGGGTTCGTGACGAGTTCTTCTTTCCAACGATTCGCCTATTTTGAATTTTCGTCATCCACAACTAGAAGCACAAAAAATCCTATTTTGATTTCTCGATGTCCCGATTCGACCAAGGACTTATCCGGGTAACGTAAAATAAATGTCATCGTCTTCACGACGAGTTCTTCTTTTCAACCGAGTCCCTTTTTTCAAATTTTTGTCACCCTCATCGGGAAGCATAAAAATCCCATTACGATTTCTCGAACGCCTGATTCAATTGAGAACTTGTCTGAATAGCACAAAACAGACGTCACCGCGTTCGTGACGAGTTCTTCTAACTAACAAGACTGTTTTTAAAAAAAAAATTCACCGTTATTCAAAAGCACGAAAAGTCCTTTACAATTTTTCGACGGACCGATTCGACCCAGGTATCTAACGAATTGGGCGAAATAGAAAAAATCGCGATCGTCATCTGCTCTTCTTTCAAACGAGTCTTTTTTTTTGGAATTTTTGTCACCTTTATCCGGAAGCACCAAAATGCCCATTACTATGTCTTTAAGGACCAATTCTAACGAGGACTTATCTGGATAGGGCAAAACAAACGTCATCGGGTTCGTGACGAGTTCTTCTTTCCGACGAGTTACACTTTTTTATTTTTTGTCACTGTCTTCTGAAAGCACCAAAAAGCACATTAAGATTTCTCGATGGCCAGATTTGACCGAGGCATGGTCCGAATAGCGCAAAACGGATGTCATCGCATTTGTGACGAGTTCTTCTTTCCAACGAGAGCCCTTTTTTGAATTTTCGTCATCCTCAACTAGAAGCACAAAAAAGCCCATTATGATTTCTCGAGGGCCCGATTCGACCGAGGACTTGCCCAGATAACGTAAAACAGACGTCATCACGTTCATGACGAGTTCTTCTTTTCAATCGAGTCCCTAATTTTGAATTTTTAAGACCGTCATCTGGAAGCACGAAAAAGGCAATTACTATTTATCAACGGCCCAATTTGTTTGAGGATTTATACGGATAGCGCAAAATAGACGTCATCGCGATCGTGACGAGTTCTTCCATTCAACAAGTCCCCTTTTTCAAATTTTTGCCACTGTCATTTCGAAGCCCAAAAAAGCTCATTATGATTTCTCGACAGCCCGATTTGAATTTTCAACGAGTGCCCTTTTTTGAATTTTTGTCATGCTCAACTAGAAGCACCAAAGCCCATTATTATTTCTCGATGGCCCGATTCGACCTAGGACTTGTTCGGATAACGTAAACCAGACGTCATCGCGTTCATGACGAGTTCTTCTTTTCAACCGAGTCCTTTTATTCGAATTTTCGTTACCGTCATCGGGAAGCACAAAAATCCCATTACAATTTCTTGAAGACCTAATTCAATTGTGAACTTGTCTGAATAGTGCAAAACAGACGTCACCGTGTTCGTGACGAGTTCTTCTTTCTAACAAGTCTTTGTTTAAAAAAAAAATTTCAACATTATTCAGAAGCAAGAAAAAGCCCATTACAATGTTCCGACAGACCGATTCGACCCAGGTATCTTTCGAATCGTGCAAAACAAATGAGTCTTGTTTTTGGAATTTTCATCATTGTCATCCTGAAGCACGAAAAACCCCATTACTATTTCTCTAAGTCCCAATTCTATCGAGGACTTATTTGGATAAGGCAAAACGAACGTCATCGCGTTCGTGACGAGTTCTTATTTCCAACGAGTCCCTTTTTTTCTAATTTTTGTCACCCTTATCTAGTAGCACAAAAAAGCCCGTTATGATCTCTCGACCAACTGATTCCACCGAGGTACGTTTTGAATCGCACGAAACAGACAAAATTGCATTTGTGTTGTGTTTTTCTTTAAACCAAGTCCCTTTTTTCAAATTTTTGCCGTCGTCAACTAGAAGCACGCAAAAGGCAATTACTATTTCTCAACTGCCCGAATTGTCTGAGGATTTATTCGGATAGCGCAAAATAGACGTCATCGCGTTCGTGATGAGTTCTTCTTTTCAACGATTCCCCTTTACCAAATTTTTGCCACTGTCATTTGGAAGCACAAAAATTCTCATTATGACTTCTCGATAGCCGGATTTGACCGTTGACTTTTTTGGATAGTGCAAAACAAACGTCATTGGGTTCTTGACGAGTTCTTCTTTCCGACGAGTTACTCTTTTTTATTTTTAGTCACTGTCTTCTGAAAACACGAAAACGCACATTAAGATTTCTCAATGGCCAGATTTGACCGAGGCATGGTCCGAATAGTGCAAAACGGATGTCATCGCATGACGAGTTCTTCTTTACAATGAGTCGCCTTTTTTGAATTTTTGTCATCCTCAACTAGAAGCACAAAAAATCCCATTTTGATTTCTCGATGTCCCGATTTGACCGAGGACTTATCTGGGTAACGTAAAATAAATGTCATCGTCTTCACGACGAGTTCTTCTTTTCAACCGAGTCCCTTTTCTTGAATTTTCGTCACCGTCATCGAGAAGCACAAAAATCCCATTACGATTTCTCGAAGGCCTGATTCAATTGAGAACTTGTCTGAATAGCACAAAACAGACGTCACTGCTTTTGTGAAGAGTTCTTCTATCTAACAAGACTTTTTTTTAAAAAACAAATTCACCGTTATTCAGAAGTACAAAAAAGTCCATTACAATTTTCTGACAGACCGATTCGACCCAGGTATTTAACGAATCTGCGAAATAGAAAAAATCACGACCGTCAAGTGCTCTTCTTTCAAACGAGTCTTTTTTTTTGGAATTTTTGTCACCTTTATCCGGAAGCACCAAAATGCCCATTACTATTTCTCTAAGGCCCAATTCTATCGAGGACTTATCTAGATAGGGCAAAACAAACGTCATCGGGTTCGTGACGAGTTCTTCTTTCCGACGAGTTACACTTTTTTATTTTTTGTCACTGTCTTCTGAAAGCACCAAAAAGCACATTAATATTTCTCGATGGCCAGATTTGACCGAGGCAAGGTACGAATAGCGCAAAACGGATGTCATCGCATTTGTGACGAGTTCTTCTTTCCAACGAGTGCCCTTTTTTGAATTTTTGTCTTCCTCAACTAGAAGCACAAAAAAGCCCATTATTATTTCTCGATGGCCCGATTCGACCAAGGACTTGTTCGGATAATGTAAAACAGACGTCATCGCGTTCATGACGAGTTCTTCTTTTCAACCGAGTCCCTTTATTCGAATTTTCGTTACCATCATCGGGAAGCACAAATATCCCATTACAATTTCTTGAAGACCTGATTCAATTGAGAACTTGTCTGAATAGTGCAAAACAGACGTCACCGCGTTCATTGCGAGTTATTCTTTCTAATAATTCTTTTTATTTTAAAAAAATTTCAACATCATTCAGAAGCATGAAAAAGCCCATTACAATTTTCCGACTGACCGACTCGATCCAGGTCTTTCGAATCGTGCAAAACATTAAAAATTGCGATCGTCATGTGCTCTTCTTTCAAATGAGTCTTTTTTTACAATTTTCGTCACCGTCATCTGGAAGCACGAAAAATCCCATTACTATTTTTCTAAGTCCCAATTCTATCAAGGACTTATTTGGATAGGGCAAAACAAACGTCATCGCGTTCGTGACGAGTTCTTCTTTCCAACGAGTCCCATTTTTCTAATTTTTGTCACCCTCATCTAGTAGCACAAAAAAGCCCGTTATGATCTCTCGACCAACCGATTCCACCAAGGTACGTTTTGAATGGCACGAATTAGACAAAATTGCAATCGTGTTGTGTTTTTCTTTAAACCAAGTCCCTTTTTTCAAATTTTTGCCATCGTCATCTAAAAGCACGAAAAAGGTAATTACTATTTCTCAACGGTCCGAATTGTCTGAGGATTTATTCGGATAGTGCAAAATAGACGTCATCGCGTGCGTGATGAGTTCTTCTTTTTAACGAGTCCCCTTTTGCAAATTTTTTCCACTATCATTTGGAAGCACAAAAACGCTCATTATGACTTCTCGATAGCCCGATTTGACCCTTGACTTTTTTGGATAGTGCAAAACAAACGTCATCGGGTTCGTGACGAGTTCTTCTTTCCGACGAGTTACTCTTTTTTATTTTTTTTCAATGTCTACCGAAAACACGAAAACGCACATTAAGATTTCTCAATGGCCAGATTTGACCGAGGCATGGTCCGAATAGCACAAAACGGATGTCATGGCATGACGAGTTCTTCTTTCCAACGATTCGCCTTTTTTGAATTTTCGTCATCCACAACTAGAAGCACAAAAATATCATTTTGATTTCTCGATGTCCCGATTCGACCGAGGACTTATCCGGGTAACGTAAAATAAATGTCATCGTCTTCACGACGAGTTCTTCTTTTCGACCGAGTCCCTTTTTTCAAATTTTCGTCACCCTCATCGGGAAGCATAAAAATCCCATTACGATTTCTCGAAGGCCTGATTCAATTGAGAACTTGTCTGAATAGCACAAAACAGACATCACCGCGTTCGTGACGAGTTCCTCTATCTAACAAGACTATTTTTTTAAAAAAAAATTCACCGTTATTCAAAAGCACGAAAAAGTCCTTTACAATTTTTCGACGGACCGATTCGACCCAGGTATCTAACGAATCGGGCGAAATAGAAAAAATCGCGATCGTCATGTGCTCTTCTTGCAAACGAGTCTTTTTTTTTGGAATTTTTGTCACCTTTATCCAGAAGCACGAAAATGCCCATTACTATGTCTTTAAGGACCAATTCTAATGAGGACTTATCTGGATAGGGCAAAACAAACGTCATCGGGTTCGTGACGAGTTCTTCTTTCCAACGATTCGCCTATTTTGAATTTTCGTCATCCACAACTAGAAGCACAAAAAATCCTATTTTGATTTCTCGATGTCCCGATTCGACCAAGGACTTATCCGGGTAACGTAAAATAAATGTCATCGTCTTCACGACGAGTTCTTCTTTTCAACCGAGTCCCTTTTTTCAAATTTTTGTCACCCTCATCGGGAAGCATAAAAATCCCATTACGATTTCTCGAACGCCTGATTCAATTGAGAACTTGTCTGAATAGCACAAAACAGACGTCACCGCGTTCGTGACGAGTTCTTCTAACTAACAAGACTGTTTTTAAAAAAAAAATTCACCGTTATTCAAAAGCACGAAAAGTCCTTTACAATTTTTCGACGGACCGATTCGACCCAGGTATCTAACGAATTGGGCGAAATAGAAAAAATCGCGATCGTCATCTGCTCTTCTTTCAAACGAGTCTTTTTTTTTGGAATTTTTGTCACCTTTATCCGGAAGCACCAAAATGCCCATTACTATGTCTTTAAGGACCAATTCTAACGAGGACTTATCTGGATAGGGCAAAACAAACGTCATCGGGTTCGTGACGAGTTCTTCTTTCCGACGAGTTACACTTTTTTATTTTTTGTCACTGTCTTCTGAAAGCACCAAAAAGCACATTAAGATTTCTCGATGGCCAGATTTGACCGAGCCATGGTCCGAATAGCGCAAAACGGATGTCATCGCATTTGTGACGAGTTCTTCTTTCCAACGAGAGCCCTTTTTTGAATTTTCGTCATCCTCAACTAGAAGCACAAAAAGGCCCATTATTATTTCTCGATGGACCGATTCGACCTAGGACTTGTTCGTATAACGTAAACCAGACGTCGTCGCGTTCATGACGAGTTCTTCTTTTCAATCGAGTCCCTTTATTCAAATTTTCGTTACCGTCATCGGGAAGCACAAAAATCCCATTACAATTTCTTGAAGACCTGATTGAATTGAAAAGTTGTTTAAATAGTGCAAAACAGACGTCACCGCATTCGTGAAGAGTTCTTCTTTCTAACAAGTCTTTTTTTAAAAAAAAAATTTCAACTTTATTCAGAAGCACGAAAAAGACCATTACAATTTTTCGACGGACCGATTCGACCCAGGTATCTTTCGAATTGTGCAAAACATAAAAAATTGCGATCGTCATGTGCTCTTCTTTCAAATGAGTCTTTTTTTTGGAATTTTCGTCACCGTCATCCAGAAGCACGAAAAACCCCATTACTATTTCTCTAAGTCGCAATTCTACCGAGGACTTATTTGGATAGGGCAAAACAAACGTCATCGCGTTTGTGACGAGTTCTTCTTTCCAACAAGTCCCTGTTTTCTAATTTTTGTCACCCTCATCTAGTTTCATAAAAGAGCCCGTTATGATCTCTCGACCAACCGATTCCACCGAGGTACGTTTTGAATCGCACGAAACAGACAAAATTGCATTCGTGATGTGTTTTTCTTTAAACCAAGTCCCTCTTTTCAAATTTTTGCCATTGTCATCTGGAAGCACAAAAAAGGCAATTACTATTTCTCAACAGCCTAATTTGTCTGAGGATTTATTCGGATAGCACAAAATAGACGTCATCGCGTTCGTGACGAGTTCTTCTTTCCAACAAGTCCCTTTTTTCTAATTTTTGTCTCCCTCATCTAGTAGCACGAATAAACCCATTATGATTTCTCGACCACCCTATTCAACCGAGGAATGTTTTGAATCGATCGAAACAGACAAAATTGCATTCGTGATGTGTTTTTCTTTCAACCAAGTCCCTTTTATCAAATTTTTGCCACCGTCATCTGGAAGCACGAAAAAGGAAATTTCTATTTCTCAATGGCCAGATTTGTCTGAGGATTTATTCGGATAGCGCAAGATAGACGTCATCGCGTTCGTGACGAGTTCTTCTTTTCAACAAGTCCCCTTTTATAAATTTTTGCCACCATCATTTGGTAGCCCAAAAAAGCTCATTATGATTTCTCGACAGCCTGATTTGATCGTTGACTTTTTTTGATAGTGCAAAACGAACATCATCGGGTTCGTGACGAGTTCTTCTTTCCGACGAGTTAAACTTTTTTATTTTTTGTCACTATCTTCCGAAAGCACGAAAAAGCACATTAAGATTTCTCAGTGGCCAGTTTGATCCAGGCATGGTCCGAATAGCGCAAAACGGATGTCATCGCATTTGTGCCGAGTTCATCTTTCCAACGAGTCCCATTTTTTGAATTTTCGTCATCCTCAACTAGAAGCACAAAAAAGCCCATTATGATTTCTCGATGGCCCGATTCGACTGAGGACTTGTCCAGATAACGTAAAACAGATGTCATCGCGTTCATGACGAGCTCTTCTTTTCAACCGAGTCCCTTTTTTTGAATTTTTGTCACCGCCATCGGGATGCACAAAAGTCCCATTCCTATTTCTTGAAGGCCTGATTCAATTGAGAACTTGTCTGAATAGCGCAAAACAGACCTCACCACGTTCCTGACGAGTTCTTCTTTCTAACAAATTTTTTTTTTAAAAAAAAATTCACCATTATTCAGAAGCACGAAAAAATCCCATTACAATTTTTCGACGGACCAATTCGACCTAGGTATCTTCTGAATCGTGCGAAATAGAAAAAATCGCGATCGTCATGTGCTCTTCTTTCAAACTAGTCTTTTTTTTGGAATTTTCCTCTCCGTCATCCAGAAGCACGATAAAGCCCATTACTATTTCTCTAAGGCAAGATTCTATCGAGGACTTATTTGGATAGGGAAAAACAAACGTCATCGCGTTCGTGACGAGTTCTTCTTTCCAACGACTCCCTTTTTTCTAATTTTTGTCACCCTCATCTAATAGCATAAAAAAGCCCGTTGTGATTTCACGACCCCCCGATTCCATTGAGGTACGTTTTCAATCGCACGAAACAGACAAAATCGCATTCGTGATTTGTTTTTCTTTCAACCAAATACCTTTTTTCAAATTTTCGCCACCGTCATTTGGAAGCACGAAAAAGGAAATTACTATTTCTCAACGGCCCGATTTGGCTGAGGATTTATTCGGATAGCGCAAAATAGACGTCATCGCGTTCGTGTTGAGTTCTTCTTTTCAACGAGCCCCCTTTTACAAATTTTTGCCACCGTCATTTGGAAGCACAACAAAGTTCATTATGATTTCTCGACAGCTCGATTTGACCGTTGACTTTCTCGGATAGTGCAAAACAAACGTCGTTGGGTTCGTGACGAGTTTTTCTTTCCGACGAGTTACTCTTTTTTATTTTTTGTCACTGTCTTCCGAAAGCAAGAAAAAGCACATTAAGATTTTTCGATGGCCAGATTTGATCGAGGCATGGTCCGAATAGCGCAAAACGGTTGTCATCGCATTTGTGACGAGTTCTTCTTTCCAATGAGTCCCCTTTTTTGAATTTTTGTCATTCTCAACTAGAAGCACCCAAAATCCCATTATGATTTCGCGATGTCCCGATTCGACCGAGGACTTGTTCGGATAATGTAAAACGGATGTCAACCCGTTCATGACGAGTTCTTCTTTTCAACTGAGTCCCTTTTTTTGAATTTTTTTCACCGCCATCGGGAAGCACAAAAATCCCATTCTGATTTCTTGAAGGCCTGATTCAATTGAGAACTTGTCTGAATAGCGCAAAATAGACCTCACCGCGTTCGTGACGAGTTCTTCTTTCTAACAAGTCTTTTTTTTAAGAAAAAATTTCACCATTATTCAAAAGGACGAAAAAGCCCTTTACAATTTTTTGACGGACCGATTCGACCTAGGTATCTTACGAATAGTGCGAAACATAAAAAATCGCGATCGCCATGTGCTCTTCTTTCAAACGTGTCTTTTTTTTAGAATTTCATCACCGTCATCCTGAAGCTCGACAAAGCCCATTACTATTTCTCTAAGGCCCAATTCTATCGAGGACTTATCTGGATAGGGCAAAACAAACGTCATCGCATTCGTGACGAGTTCTTCTTTCAAACAAGTCTCTTTTTTCTAATTTTTGTCACCCTCATCTAGTAGCACGAAAAAGCCCATTATCATTTCTCGACCACCATATTCGACCGAGGTACATTTTGAATCGCACGAAACAGACAAAATCGCATTCGTAATGTGTTTTACTTTCAAACAAGTCCCTTTTTTCAAATTTTCACCATCGTCATCTGGAAGCACGAAAAAGGCAATTACTATTTCTCAACAGCCCGATTTGTCTGAGGATTTATTCGGATAGCGCGAAATAGACGTCATCGCATTCGTGACGTGATGTGGGGTAAGCCACAAACTCTAGATCTAGACACCAAACCTTGACAGAACTCAAAGAAGACAACAATGGAGGTTAAATCTGAAAATAGAAGAAAACAGAAATAAAAGGAATAGAAGTAGAACCAATTCACACAATGGAACAACCCTTGTTCTCTGAATCAAGAACTGAACCAAATGATGAAGAAACCCTACCAGTACAACCTTACACAATGGCCATGGCAGCCAAGCACAAGGAGGAGGCTTATGGAGGCTTGAGAACACCAATCTCTAGGGAGATTGACACACACAAGAACAACTAAGCAAGATCAATCAGCAATGCTCTCTTCTCTCAAAAGCACTCTTTTGATAGAAGGGAAAATAAGTATCTGAGTTACAAAATGTCTAATCCTCTAAAAACATGCTAAGGAGGGCCTTTTATAGTCCTAGTGCTGGCCTTCCTTTATAAAAACGAAATATTAAAAGTTAAATAAGGAAATTGTCTTAAAACAGAAAAGACTACAAGCAAATCATCCAATCACTTCATGGAGTCTTCTCTTCACCCCTAGGGTCTTCATGAGCTGCAATGGCCACCATTGACTTGATGGACAGATCCTTGATTGATGGCTCGAAGAAAGCTGTTAACATGGAAGGCTCCTTGGACAAGAAAAAGGTCATCACCTTGTTTAATTTTTGTTGGATCTCCTTAGCCCTTGCCCTAGTGATAGGACCTTCAAATGTAGGAACTTGAGGTGTAGGTGATCCCTCATCATCCTCCCCTTCTTGAAAAGGATTCGACCTCGAATCATCCAGCTCCTCATCATGTCCCTCATAAAGTGTAAGGTCTCCAACATTGAAGGTTGCACTCACGCCATACTCCCCGGGCAGCTCCAGCACATAAGCATTATCTCCAACTCTTTTCAGAACCTTGAATGGACCATCTCCTCTTGGTGAAAGCTTGGACTTGCGTTTTTCTAGAAAACGCTCCTTCCTCAAATGAACCCAAACAAGATCCCCCGGTTTGAAGATCACTCTCCTTCTTCCTTGGTTTGCCTTGGCAGCATTGTACTCTCCCTTTTGTTGTAGCTTTGCCCTAGTTCTTTCATGCATCTCCCGAATGAACTCCACATGTTTTCCTGCATTGAAATCTGCTCGTTCCTTCATAGGCAACGGCGTAAGATCAAGTGGGGTTAAAGGATTCAAACCATAAACACACTCAAAAGGACTTAGAGAAGTAGAAGAGTGAATAGCCCTATTATATGCAAATTCTACATGAGGTAATGCATCTTCCCAAGCCTTCAGATTCTTTCTAATGATAGCCCTTAAGATAGTTGTGAGAGTCCTATTGGTCACTTCAGTTTGACCATCAGTTTGTGGATGACTAGAAGTCAAAAATAACAATCTAGTCCCTAGTTTTCCCCAAAGAGTTTTCCAAAAATAGCTAAGGAACTTCACATCCCTATCACTCACAATAGTTTTAGGCACTCCATGTAACCTAACTATTTCCCTAAAGAACAAGTTAGCTACATTAGAAGCATCATCAGTCTTATGGCAAGCAATAAAATGAGCCATCTTAGAAAATCTATCAACAACCACAAATATAGAATCTCTCCCCTTCTTAGTCCTAGGCAACCCTACAATGAAATCCATACTAATATCTTCCCAAGGGGCTGTAGGAATAGGTAAAGGAGTATACAAACCATGTGGCTTAATTCTAGACTTGGCTTTTAGGCACTCTAAACATCTCTTCACTAAGTGTTCTACGTCCCTAAGCATGTGTGGCCAAAAGAAATGTGTATGCAGCATATGATATGTCTTATCCCTACCAAAGTGTCCCATTAAACCTCCCTTATGGGCTTCCTCGACAAGTAACGTCCTCAAGGAACACCTAGGAATGCACACCTTATCAATTCTGAACAAAAATCCCTCAAACAAGTAAAACTTATCTAAGGAACCTTTCTGCACACAATGCTTATAAGTAGCACCAAAATCAATGTCATCTGCATATAACTCTTTAATGTAAGTGAATCCTAACACCTTAGAGTCTAATGTGGTCAACAAAACATGTCTCCTAGAAAGTGCGTCAACAACAACATTATCTTTCCCCTTTTTATACTTAATGACATATGGAAATGTTTCAATGAATTCCATCCATCTACCATGCCTCCTATCAAGTTTATCTTGACTCCTAAAATGCTTTAAAGACTCATGATCAGTATGCAAAATAAACTCTCTAGGCCATAAGTAATGTTGCCAAGTCTTAAGCACTCTATATAAAGCATACAACTCTTTGTCATAAGTAGAGTAGTTAAGACATGCACCTTTCAATTTTTCAGAGAAGAAGGCAATAGGCTTACCTTCTTGCATGAGTACACCTCCAATACCAATTCCAGAAGCGTCACACTCTACTTCAAATGGGCGAGTAAAATATGGGAGCACTAGAAGTGGCGCCTTGGTGAGCCTTCACTTCAAATTGTTGAAGGCCCTCTCTTGTGCCTCTCCCCACACGAATGGAGCATGCTTCTTGGTGATCTCAGTCAAGGGTGCAGTAATGGTGCTAAAATCCTTGACAAAGCGCCTATAGAAGCTGGCTAGTCCATGAAAACTCCTCACTTGTCCAATTGAAGTTGGAGTTGGCCAATCTTGAATGGCTCTTATCTTCTCTTCATCCACTTACAGCCCTTGTGTACTCACTACAAAACCAAGAAATGTGACTTTATTAGTGCAGAAATCACACTTTTTCAAATTGGCATACAAGTACTCTTCTCTAAGGGTAGAAAGAACTTCCCTTAAGTGTCTTTCATGCTCCTTTAGGGACCTGCTATAGATGAGTATATCATCAAAGTATACTACAACAAATTTCCCTATAAAGTTCCTCAAAACATAATTCATCAATCTCATGAAAGTAGAAGGAGCATTTGTCAAACCAAATGGCATCACAAGCCATTCATAGAGACCAAACTTGGTCTTGAATGCAGTCTTCCATTCGTCTCCTTCTTTCATCCTAATCTGATGATATCCACTCCTTAGATCAATCTTTGTGAAGATGGTGGCACCATGGAGCTCGTCCAACATGTCGTCCAGCCTCGGAATTGGATGGCGGTACTTGATGGTGATGTTGTTGATGGCTCTACAGTCAACACACATCCTCCATGTGTTGTCCTTCTTTGGCACAAGTAGGACTGGCACGGCACAAGGAGATAGGCTCTCTCTCACATAACCCTTGTCTAGGAGCTCTTGCACTTGGGTCTGGATTTCTTGGCTCTCCTTAGGGTTCATTCTATAAGCTGGCCTATTTGGTAAGGTGGCTCCGGGAATAAGATCTATTTGGTGCTCTATGCCTCTCAAAGGGGGTAGGCCAGGGGGTATCTCATCCGGAAATACATCCTTAAACTCTTCTAAAAGGGCTTGGATAGGAGGGGGTAGGGCAGCCTTAGTTTCTTCACTTAGCATGGCCAGGTTCTTGCACAAAAGCATGAGGGTGGTTTCTAGGGGTAGATACTCACCTTGTAGCTCACTTTTGGATGCTAATAAGACACTAGAAGGCTGTATTACTAAGGCTTGGCTTGGCTTTGAGGGGGTGCCTACTTGCTACCGAGTTGTGCTCTTGCCTTGCTTCTTCTCCTCTCCTTGTTCCTTGTCGTTTTCCTTCTTCCTTTCATAGGCCTCGGCAATCTGCATAGGAGACATAGGTTTTAAGACAACATTCTTGCCATTAAATGTAAAGGAATGCTTATTAGTGTGACCATCATGCATGACTCTTCTATCATATTGCCATGGTCTTCCTAACAAGATGTGACAAGCTTGCATAGGAACAACATCACACAGAATTGTATCCTCATAGTGACCTAATGTGATAGTAACTTTAACTTGCTTATTCACTTTCAATTCTCCACAATCATTCATCCAATGCAGTTTGTAAGGCCTAGGGTGATGAAAAGTAGTAATTTGCAACTTAGAAATCAATTCAGTACTAGCAATGTTGCAACAACTACCTCCATCAATTATCATGTTGCACACCTTTCCCTTAACTAAGCATCTAGTATGAAACAAGTTTTCCCTTTGATTATCCTCACAAGGGGCAGGTTGTACATGCAATGTTCTCTTACAAATTAAAGACTCTCCATGCTCATACTCAATCTCATCCTCATTATCAAAACCAGATTCATGCTCATTCACCTCATTAACACACTCTTCATTATCTTCTTTGTCACTTTCAGATTCATATTGTCCTAAGTGGTTAATCATGAGCGTTTTTCTATTAGGACAATCCTTCATCATATGACCTCTTCCTCTACATTTAAAGCATTCAATGTCCCTAGTTCTAAGAGTAGGGTTAGAGGTACTCCCTTTGGATCCATTAGAGGAACCAGTTGTGGCTCGTGGAGGGTAGGGTGTGGCACTAGGTGGTGCACTTCTTTTCTGTCTGACTTGCTCTAAGTATGGCTCTCTTTGTGAAGACTCCCGGCCATAGGATTGAGAGCTACGTCCTTGCTGGTTTCTCCAAGTGTTGGATGTTCCACTTGAGCTCTTGTTTCCTTGGTTCCTAGCCCTTGTCTTTCTTTCTACTTTGATTGCTAAGTGTAGCAATTCTGTCATAGAGCTGTATGGATACAAGTCGATTTCATTAGCCAGAAATGAATTGAGAATTCTAAGATACCTGGCCATGGTTGTCTCTTCATCTTCAATCACATTAGCTTTCACCATTGCCACTTGCATGGCATTATAGGTCTCTTCTGCACTCATTGACCCTTGTCTCAAATTCTCCAATCTTTGCCTTAAATCCCTTGTATGATGTTGAGGCACAAATCTAGCCCTCATCAAAGCTTTCATTTGCTCCCATGTGGCCACGTCTGGATCAAGTACTCTTCTTCTTTCCTTGACCAGGTTGTCCCACCATATGAGGTTATAGCCATTGAACTCCAATGCAGCTAACTGGACCTTTTTATGCTCAGCAAAGTTGTGACATGACCAGATTTGTTCTATCTTGGTCTCCCACTCCATGTATGCATCTGGATCACACTTGCCTTCAAAACTTGGGATCTTCACTGTGATCTTCCCAATGCCATCTTGCTCTGGCTCACGTCCTCTTATAGCTGGGTATCCCCTAGGTGGCTCAGCTTGCCAGTCTTCATACTCCAATTCCTCATCTTGGTAACCCTGAAATGTATTAAAACGATTAGGTGCATAATGATTTCGTCTATGTAAAGGAGAGTTATGGACAGAGAGTTGCTCATTGTGAGCATGGACTGGAGTGCCATGATGTGGGGCAGCGCCTTCTGATCTTCCAAGGTGAGAAGCGGTGCTTGGAGGGACTTGTTGGTGTGCGCCTCGAGCTGCATCATAAGCACTCCTTTGATCTGGTAGGGGCGCTCTTGCGGCGACATTGGAAGGGCCTCCATCCTCAGCATAGGTGCCTAGAGGGACGAGGGCGGGTGGTGCTGGCCTTGACTCCAAAACAGCCATTCGAGCAGTCAAGTGGGCTAAGTTGTCCGACATGGTCTTGAGCATGTTGAACATCTCAGGCGGTATTGGTGAGGAACTCCTTGAGTGTGGAGGACTTGGTGACCTAGACATGTTCAAAAGAAGACTAACACCTAAACAAGTTAGATTAGAGAAATCAAAATCACCTCACTAGTGTTTCACTCTTGTGTTTGATCTCTCTCTCCTAATTGTTGTTGATGTACGTTTTTTTTTTCTTTTTTTTTTTAATGGATTGTCTTGTATGGATCAAATAACCCACGTGAACAGAGTGTTCTAAGCCAACAATCGCCAAGAAATGGTGAGTTATAGAAAGGATAAGTTCGGCAGAGGATTAAACAAGCAAATGACTTAGAAAAAAAAAGAAAATAAGATTGAACAAGACAATTACAAGAAGGTAATGCAATTAGACAAAGTATACTCAATCAATCTGAACTCAAGAAGGAAGAATTGTACCTTACTTGTCTCAACTTGTACCAAAGGAGATTAGAAGGGTGAGGTTCGAAATCTGGCTAAGTGTGGGACAAGGCTAAGGTATGGCTAGGGCTTGTAGGACTCCTTGGTGTATCTGAAGGCTCTTGGCAATCCCTTTGAGCTTCACTTGAGAAATGACTAAGTACAAACTACCTCTATGAAATGATTACAACTTAGGATAGTATGAAATACAAAAGCAATGCTGAAATGAGACTTGAATTTCTTTTTCTTTTCTTTTCGTTTTTTCTTTTTCTTTTTCTTTTTCTTTTTGTCTCAAGAATAAATAAAATACAGAAATGAAACTTGGAATATCAGAAATAAGAAATTAACACCTGGAATTTCAATTTAAATTTCAAAAATAACTTCTAATAGCAGATTGGACTTAATCTTCCTGATTTTAAGGAACAAGTATAACAGCTGCAAATCAAATCTCCCTGATTTGAGGAACAAATATAACAGCTACAAATCAAATCCTCTGATTTTAGGAGCAATTATAACAGCTGAAAATCAAATATCCCTTATTTTATGGAGTAATTATGACAGCTGCAAAAACAAATCCCTGATTTTTGGAGCAATTAATGCTCAGCCATGGAAGTCAAACCTGGTTGTTGCAATAAAGGAATGCAGCCTGATTTGTAAGGAGCAGCTAATGTTCAGCCTTAGAAATCAAATCTGGCTATTGCAGCAAGTCATGGACGTTTTTCTGGATGGTGAAGGCTAGGAATGGTGGTTGGTGGTTGAACAAGGCTGCAGCAAGTGTTCTATGGTGGTTCACGATGATGTAGGTGAGGGAATGTATTCAAATCTCCAAAACCACAAGCAATTCAAGCAAAGCACAACAATGAAAGACCAGAATTGACTCAGAAACGAAAATGATAGAAAACTGAAATGGCAAAGACTCCAGATGAACAAAGCTAACCAGCGGCAGTGCTTTGGTGGTGATGTGGTGGCGGTAAGGTGTCACCTTTCTCTGATACCAATTTTGATGTGGGGTAAGCCACAAACTCTAGATCTAGACACCAAACCTTGACAGAACTCAAAGAAGACAACAATGGAGGTTAAATCTGAAAATAGAAGAAAACAGAAATAAAAGGAATAGAAGTAGAACCAACTCACACAATGGAACAACCCTTATTCTCTGAATCAAGAACTGAACCAAATGATGAAGAAACCCTACCAGTACAACCTTACACAATGGCCATGGCAGCCAAGCACAAGGAGGAGGCTTATGGAGGCTTGAGAACACCAATCTCTAGGGAGATTGACACACACAAGAACAACTAAGCAAGATCAATCAGCAATGCTCTCTTCTCTCAAAAGCACTCTTTTGATAGAAGGGAAAATAAGTATCTGAGTTACAAAATGTCTAATCCTCTAAAAACATGCTAAGGAGGGCCTTTTATAGTCCTAGTGCTGGCCTTCCTTTATAAAAACGAAATATTAAAAGTTAAATAAGGAAATTGTCTTAAAACAGAAAAGACTACAAGCAAATCATCCAATCACTTCATGGAGTCTTCTCTTCACCCCTAGGGTCTTCATGAGCTGCAATGGCCACCATTGACTTGATGGACAGATCCTTGATTGATGGCTCGAAGAAGGCTGTTAACATGGAAGACTCCTTGGACAAGAAAAAGGTCATCACCTTGTCTAATTTTTGTTGGATCTCCTTAGCCCTTGCCCTAGTGATAGGACCTTCAAATGTAGGAACTTGAGGTGTAGGTGATCCCTCATCATGACGAGTTCTTCTTTCCAACGAGTCCCTTTTTCTAATTTTTGTCTCCCTCATCTAGTAGCACGAAAAAACCCATTATGATTTCTCGACCACCCTATTTGACCGAGGTACGTTTTGAATCGATCGAAACAGACAAAATTGCATTCGTGATGTGTTTTTCTTTCAACCAAGTCTCTTTTATGAAATTTTCGCCACCGTCATCTAGAAGCACGAAAAAGGCAATTTATATTTCTCAACAGCCCGATTAGTCTGAGGATTTATTGTGATAGCACAAAATAGACGTCATCGCGTTCGTGACGACTTCTTCTTTTCAACGAGTCCCCTTTGACAAATTTTTTCCACCGTCATTTGGAAGCCCAAAAAAGCTCATTATGATTTCTCGACAGCCCGATTTGACCGTTGACTTTTTTTGATAGTGCAAAACAAAAGTCATCGGGTTCGTGATGAGTTCTTCTTTCCGATGAGTTACACTTTTTTATTTTTTGTCACTATCTTCCGAAATCACGAAAAAGCACATTAAGATTTCTCAGTGGCCAGATTTGATCCAGGCATGGTCTGAATAGCGCAACACGGATGTCATCGCATTTGTGACGAGTTCTTCTTTCCAATGAGTCCCATTTTTTGAATTTTCGTCATCCTCAACTAGAAGCACAAAAAAGCCCATTATGATTTCTCTATGGCCCGATTCGACCGAGGACTTATTCGGATAACGTAAAACAGATGTCATCGCGTTCATGACGAGTTCTTCTTTTCAACCGAGTCCCTTTTTTCGAATTTTTGTCACCGCCATCGGGAAAAACAAAAGTCCCATTCCGATTTCTTGAAGGCCTGATTCAATTGAGAACTTGTCTGAATAGCGCAAAAGAGACCTCACCGCGTTCTTGACGAGTTCTTCTCTCTAACAAGTCTTTTTTTAAAAAAAAAAATTCACCATTATTCAGAAGCACGAAAAAGCCCATTACAATTTTTCGACGGATCGATTCGACCCAGGTATCTTCTGAATCGTGCGAAACAGAAAAAATCGCGATCGTCATGTGCTCTTCTTTCAAACTAGTCCTTTTTTTGCAATTTTCCTCACCGTCATCCAGAAGCACGAAAGAGCCCATTACTATTTCTCTAAGGCCCAATTCTATCGAGGACTTATTTGGATAGGGCAAAACAAACGTCATCGCGTTCATGACGAGTTCTTCTTTCCAACGACTCCCTTCTTTCTAATTTTTGTCACCCTCATCTAGTAGCACAAAAAAGCCCGTTATGATTTCTCGACCCCCCGATTCCACCGAGGTACGTTTTCAATCGCACGAAACAGACAAAATCGCATTCGTGATGTGTCTTTCTTTCAACTAAGTCCCTTTTTTCAAATTTTCACCATCGTTATCTGGAAGCACAGAAAAGACAATTACTATTTCTCAACAGCCCGATTTATCTGAGGATTTATTCGGATAGCGTAAAATAGACGTCATCATGTTCGTGACGAGTTCTTCTTTTCAACAAGTCCACTTTTAAAAATTTTTTCCACCGTCATTTGGAAGCACAAAAAATCTCATTATGATTTCTCGGCAGCCCGATTTGACATTTGACCTTTTGGGATAGTGCAAAACAAACGTCATCGGGTTCGTGATGAGTTCTTCTTTCCCACGAGTTACTCTTTTTTATTTTTTGTCACTATCTTCCGAAAGCACGAAAAAGCACATTAAGATTTCTCGATGGCCAGATTTGATCGAGGCATGGTCCGAATAGCACAAAAAGTATGTCATCGCATTTGTGACGAGTTCTTCTTTCCAAGGAGTCTCTTTTTTTGAATTTTCGTCATCCTCAACTAGAAGCACAAAAAAGCCCATTAGGATTTCTCGATGGCCCGATTGGACCGAAGACTTGTCCGGATAAAGTAAAACAGACGTCATCCCGTTCATGACGAGTTCTTCTTTTCAACCGAGTCCCTTTTTTTGAATTTTTGTCACCGCCATCAGGAAGCACAAAAATCCCGTTCTGATTTCTTGAAGGACTAATTCAATTGAGAACTTGTCTGAATAGCGCAAAACAGAGCTCACCGCGTTCCTGACGAGTTCTTCTTTCTAACAAGTCTTTTTTTTAAAAAAACATTCACCATTATTCAAAAGCACGAAAAGGCCCATTACAATTTTTCAACTGACCGATTCGACCCAGGTATCTTCCGAATCATGCGAAACAGAAAAAATCGCGACCGTCATGTGCTCTTCTTTCGAACTAGTCTTTTTTTGGAATTTTCCTCACCGTCATCCAGAAGCACGAAAAAGCCCATTACTATTTCTCTAAGTCCCAATTCTATCGAGGACTTATCTGGATAGGGAAAAAGAACATCACCGCCTTCGTGTCGAGTTCTTCTTTCAAACGAGTCCCTTTTTCTAATTTTTGTCACCCTCATCTAGTAGCACAAAAATACCCATTATGATTTCTCGACCACCCTATTCGACTGAGGTACATTTTGAATCACTCGAAACAGACAAAATTGCATTCGTGATGTGTTTTTCTTTCAACCAAGTCCCTTTTCTCAAATTTTCGCCATCGTCATCTGGAAGCACGAAAAAGGCAATTACTATTTCTCAACGGCCCGATTGGTCTGAGGATTTATTCGGATAGCACAATATAGACGTCATCGCGTTCGTGACGAGCTCCTCTTTTCAACGAGTCCCCTTTTTCAAATTTCTGCCACCGTCATTTGGAAGCACAAAAAAGCTCATTATTATTTCTCGACAGCCCGATTTGACCGTTGACTTTTTTGGATAGTGCAAAACAAACGTCATCGGGTTTGTGACGAGTTCTTCTTTCCCACGAGTTACTCTTTTTCATTTTTTGTCACTGTCTTCCGAAAGTACGAAAAAGCACATTAAGATTTCTCGATGGCCAGATTTGATCAAGGCATGGTCCGAATAGCGCAAAACGGATGTCATCGTATTTGTGACGAGTTCTTCTTTCCAACGA